>CM048755.1:112142320-113631070 GCA_026315105.1 Locusta migratoria | reverse complement strand
ATCCAACGGGGGATAATATTGATAGATAATTTGAATTGTATTTGGAGGCGAAAATCACGAAAGAGAAAAATGGAAATTTTTGATTCATTTATATTTCAGAGTATACCTGTACTGATTACTAAACCTATGTCGAATGGAAAATTTCATTCATCTTCTACTTTCCAGTATCTAAAAATTTGTGGGAAAGACAATGATTTATTGTGGAAAGGCGAAAATAAGGAACTTTTGATACTACTTCTACAAATACCTTTTCTCATTAAAGCTTCGAAACCACGTTTTCTTCAAAGCAAAACGACATGTCGTAAGGTCTCCGCGAAAACTGAGTTTAAGTTTCAACATTGGCTAACAATACTACATAAATTGGAGAGAATTTTCGGGAAAAGCGCGCTGCGAATAATGTTGTAGCTTTGTCTTCTTACTGAATCTTGTTGATGAAGGCATAATAAGCATTAAAATATGACACCATCCTCTCAACAACTTACGGTTTTCGAATATTAAATATAATTCACGCGCTGTTCTCTAGATTTCTATACAATCAGTACAAATTTGTATTTTTAATTAGAAAAATAAATCTTATTACTTTGCTTTTAGAAATGATATTTTCCGCAGTTTATTTCAATCCAATGTCAGTCGGAAATATTATTATTTCAAGCATCCACTAAAATCACTTTCGATGTACCAATGTGGGCTAGCAATAGCTAAAAACAACGGAAATAACTGAGGGAATGTACCACGGCAACGGGCTAATTTTTAACAACCTGCTGAGCATCTTTCCTTGCGTGCGGTTTTTATTTGTATATTGACAAGTGATATCTCACTATATTACGTTGGATCACGGTGACATTCTTTACAGTTTACGCCATGAGACCATGTCGTGTGCTGCGTACTACAAAACGGCTAAAGCAGATCATCATTCACTGTATTTTGGAACATTGTTCCTAGGATTGAGCCGTCTATTTTAGTACAAATCATTTCGATACAAACAGTCGTGATCGCGGCTTTGATCTAATTAAGATCATTTTCAGATATGTTCCTCGATAATGATGGAATTGTCGTGGAGCAGGCGCATCTGAGATGCATGGAGAGATCAGTCTTACGCGATCACGACTGTTTGTGTCGAAATTATTTACAATTAATCACTTTGGTTTCCAGCAAATGAACTGCAGAAAGCGGTTTAAATTTGAATCTGAGAGGACTTTGTAAGTAGTCAGGTACCACCATAAGGCTTTGGGACCAAACTTAAGCAACCAGATAAAGGCATGGGAACCAGTATGAAGAATCTTACTCGTGGCTAGCATTGCACAGCTGCCGGCCGGGATTCCGGTGGCGATGGTGATAATGCCCAACGCAATAGGGTCTGTAGTGAGACATCACTAGTCAAATAAATACAATTTTCAATGAAATATTAGAAACAGGTTGCTGAAATGTAGCCTGCTGCCGTAGGAGATTCCCTCAAATTTGTCCATATTCAGGTATCATTGGCGGACAATGGGAAAGCAAACTTGAGTTTCTGAATTTTCTAACCAAGTGTTATTAGCCAACGTAAAAATTAAGCCCAGAGCTCTGGGAGAGCTTCAGACACGTTGTTTCTAACAGACCGGTTTTGAAGTTTTAATAGAAAACGGTATTTGTAAAAGAAGTACGAAAATACCCTTTTCTAAGTTTTTCAAAAATCGTCACCTTTTTAACAAATTTGTATAGTACTCAAAAATAGTGGATGAATGAAAATTTATATTCCACGTCTTTGTGCTACAGAGATATCGTATATTATGTTTGGATTTCAACATATTTATACTCAACGAGATATAAGATCCAAATTTTACATTTTTTTGTGCCGTGATTATCGGTCCCACATTTAATCCAAATTTTCCACCGCTGATAGATGGCATTGGTTAATCAAATACCTTTTTTCTGCATTTAAGAACATGATATTTCTAGTGATGTCATTCTGTAAAGTTGTATAGAACTCAGTTGTTGTAAAATTGCGTAGGTAATACATAATTTTTTTTTTACAAAATATCTAATTTTGCATTTGATTTATTCATTACTGGAACGTGATATGTAAAAGAAACGAAGGATTTCAGATTCTCGCGTTGTTTGCTTATTACGAGCCACGTCTAAGGTTTATCATACCTTTAGCCCGTAACAAATAAAGTGCCAAACTGGACATATTTTTCTGTCGATGATTTTTTCTGTCTTTTTGCACAAAATTATTTGGCTGAATACGGATTGAAAAATTCATTTTTATTCTTCCGAGAATGGATGCAGTTGTACAATCAATTCTTTTTAAAAATATCGCCAGAAATTCGTGTTCTCTCTGCGTAAAATCGAGCATGGAAACAAACTAGTGAGTATATATCGGCTAACACTGCTTTGATGAAAGTTAAATTAAGAATGCACGTATTTTGTTTATTTTTCGTTATTGTAAAAAAAGGTAGTAAATTACAATTATCTTTTAATAAATACTGGAATAACAATGTAAAATCGCATACTCTTTATTTAGTCTATGTTCGAATATGTTGGAAAACGCAACGTGCAAAAACGCATTTCTTCGGAGGTCCGAATCTTGGATTCTATAGATCATAGAGTGAAGGGGGCAAAGAAGTTTTGATAGATCTAATTTGAGTGTTGGAATCTATACGCCTTATAAATGACGCACTTTTTATGTGCGGTTCCCGAGAAAACCGCCAAAACTTATGGGTACCAAAACAACGTATTGAAGTTATAGCCACATTTTATATGTTTTACTCATTGTAACTCGTTGAAATTTGTACCCTCAGTTGTTAAAATGATTTACTGAAATTAATTTTTGTTTTTCGATTTCGTCTTTCGTTGTTTGGATGCGTAAGTTGAAAGTAATCGTACTTACGCACAAAATTACACAAACCGCTTTTTAGTCATTTTGTAACATGGACCAGAAATATATAAATCACCAACCACAGAAAATGGCTCAAATTTACACAATATATTCTGTAGACGTTAGCATAGAAACTCCGTTTTCCAGTTTTCGTAAATCTTGTCGGTTGTCAAGATATATCCGGAAAACTATGATGTTTGGGTACCCAAGATGCCAGTTTTTCTGAGGGCGGATATCCATCCTATTTAAAGAAATGTACGCGGAAAAAGTTTGATTTTGCACATATACAGTTTATAGTCTTCACTCGATGAAGCGTCAATTTTATATTCTTTACAGTTATTGTGCAGCTTCATATTTAGTAAGGAGACTGATGACCAAGCAGTTCAGTCCCCTCTAAACTACAAAAACAACAACAACAACAACAACATATGTAAAGTCAATCAATTGTTCAAAACTAACCTAAAGACAATACACACTCGTGCCCGAGAGAGGATTCGAACCTTCGACGGCGAGCAACGGCACGCTACGCACCAAGGCGTCTTAAAACGCTCGGCCACTCCATCGCGGCAAGTAAAGAAGTGCAAAATATTTTAGAGTTTGCAGAGGTACAAAAACTTTGCGGTGTATTTGGTTATGATTGTTTTTTTGTTGAATCATAGCAGTGTATGATATTCAGAAGACACGCCGAAATTTTATTTAAAATTGAGAACACAAGAATAGCTCACTGCGTTATCGACGTTTTGGTTTTTATATCCCGTGGACGAATCCACTCGGTCAGATCATCTTTGTCCAAGAACACTTTGCGAAATATATTCTCTAAAGAAATTTGATTTTTGAGAGCATACAATCTACTCTACACAAACTGTGCCAAAGGAACTAAAGAACCTACAGACAAAAAATAATTAAGGCGACCTACCATTCGTCCGTAGCGCAACAGCCGGGTTTGAATCCCGGGCGCCGCGGTGGAGTAGCCGAGCGGTCTAAAGCGTCTCGCTGTGGAGCGCGCGGCGCTCGCCGTGGAGGTTCCAGTCCTCCCTGGGGCATGGGTGTGTGTGTTTGTCCTTAGGTTAGTTTACCTAGGTTTCAGTAGTTTGTAAGCTACGGACTGATGACCACGCAGTTTGGTCTGATAGAGTTACAAACATTTGAACATTTGAATCCTGGGCCGGCAGAAATTTCACTTATCGCCACTGAATTTTTTTATTGGCCTAGAGCAGCGACAGTGACTCCTATCCTTCTCCTTCCCTCCTTCTTCCTCTCATTCTAGTGAGCTGGCCGAGGGGACTGAGGCGCTCCAGTCACGGTCTGCACGGCCACTACGGTCGGGGGTTCGAATCCCCCCTCGGGCATGTATATTTGTGCCGTCCTTAGTCTTAGCTAGTTCATAAGTAGTTTGTAAGCTTAGGGACTGATGACCCCGTAGTTACGTCCCATAAGTTCTACAAACATTTGAACGTTTTTTTCATTCTAGTGAAGGGGAACTCGCCGAAGTCAAGCACTCCAACAGAGAGAAGGATTCACCAGTATATCGATGGGAACAGAAAATATTACACTCACATGGTTGTCCGTAAATAACTCTGTACTTCATTTCTACCAGACATTGGACCGGCTAACAGTACTATCAAACTGGAACACCAAAATAATTTTAGAACAGTTATTTTTACATTTCAATCGTAAATTAAATGTGGAATTATTTGCATCAGTTCACCTACCAAGAATGGAAAACGTTAGTTTGAAGAAAGCCGCAAGTATTTCTTGGTGTATTAAAAATGAAGGGTTCATTTTTCAAAACACAAAGTTGACTCTGCCCACGCAGTGATTTTCCAAAATCACTCCAGGCAAATGTCGCGATGGTTCCGTTCAAAAACAAGGCCGATTCCACATCCTTAGCAAAAATCAATTCAAGCGTGAGGTGCGTCTCTAATGAAACACTATCGACTAGAAATGAATCACTAATCTTCCTTCAGCATTCAGATAATAATCACAAAAAGCATTATTCAAAATAACGTCTAATTTCGGGAATTTTTCTGGTCGGCCATCACAGATTTCGATGAAATTGTGTGTGAACATTTCCACATGCCCCCGATGAACATAGTCACTCCTTTTACTTCATGTGTGACTTCGCGCAGACCGAACTTGCGTTATATCTTGTTATATATATTGTTAAAGGGAACGCATTTCGGCCAGCTTGTGCAACTGTATGCGTCCTAACAAGAATAATAAGAAAAATAATTTTAAAAGCCATATCCAGCCTGAAAAATTTAAGGAAAATTGCCCGAAAAAATATGCATCAGTCTGGCTTCTTATAAGCTCAGGGACTAAAGGTATGACGAACATGAAACTACTCATGTGATAATCTATTAGCATACCGTTTTCAAATATGTTACATTTATATATCATTTTTCAAAAGTGAATAAATTGTTTGTAAAAATAAACGTTTTATAAAAAGATAAAAACTCTTTTTCTACCGGATTTTGCGAAAACTATGTTCTATAATGCTTTCCAAACTGGGTTCAAAGAAAACGAATGTTTTTATCTGCAGAAAGAATTACATTTGGTTATTAAACGAGGACTAAAATTGCGAGACAATTTTAATTATATTTGGGGGCGAATATCACGTTAAGAGAAAAATGTAAATTTGGATTCTTATCTCTTAAAGAGCATACGTATGCTGAATATGAAACCTATTAAGAAATGACTCAGTAGCACAATAGAAAATTTCATTCGCCTTCTATTTTCCAGTAACCTATAATTTATCGGAAAGTCAATGATTTTGTGAAATAGCGTTCCCATTTTCACCAATTTACCAATTAGGTTCATTTCAGAGTATGCTGATGCAATAGCTCCATACCCAGTTATCATATACTACCGCTCTCTCAGCGAAAGATGCGTACCCAAAAACTGGAAAGTTGTGAAGATCACTCCAGCGATCAAGAGAGGCAATAAAAATGACCCGCAAAATTACAGGTCTATATCACTGACGGTTTGCAGCAGACTTTTAGAACATATACTTTCGTCAAACATTATGAACTACCTCGAAGAGAACGATCTATTAACCTATAGTCAAAACGGATTCAGAAAGTATCGTTCTTTACTCACATGAAGTGATGAGTGCTACCGAAAATGGATCTCAAATCGATTCCATATTTCTAAATTTGTTGAAGGCATTTGACACAGTACCTCACATGCGGATTCTTTATCAATTTGCGTGCTTATGTAATATTGCCATAGTTGTGCCATTAGATTCGCAATTTCCTGTCAGAAAGGACACAGTACGTTGTAATCAATGGAAAAGTCATCGAGTAAAACAGAAGTGATATCTGGTGTTCCTTAGGGAAGTGTTATAGGGAAAATTTTTTCAAATGTTTGTAAACCTATTGGTCCAAACTGCTGTGGTCATGAGTTCCTGGACTTAAACACTTCTTGAACTAACTTACACTAAGGACAAATACACACAGCGCGCCCTAAGGAGGACTTGAACAGCCGGCGGCACTGCCGCCCGGTCCGTAGCATCACGCCGTAGACCACGGGATCATTCCGCGCGGCCGTTGTAGGGCCCTACTGTTCACTGTCGTTATAAACGATTTATGAGGCAACGTGAGCAGCTGTCGTAGAATCTTAGCCGATGGTTCTGTCAACATATCGGTTAGTGAAGTCACCAAAAGATCAAAAGCAACTGTAAAATGAGTTAGATAACATATCTGCATGGCGCAAAAATTGGAAATTGACCGTACGTAACAATAAGGGTGAAGTCATCCGTTGTTGTTGTTATGGTCTTCATCCGGAGACTGGTTTGATGCAGCTCTCCACCCTATTCTATACTGAACAAGCCTTTTCATCTCCTCATAAGAACGGCAACCCACATCCACTTGGATCTGCTTACTATACGCGTCTCTTGGTCTCCCTCTGCGATTTTTACCCCACACACTTCCCTCCAATGCTAAATTTACGATTCCCCGATGTCTAAGAATGTGTCCTACCAAGCGATCCCTTCTTTTAGTCAGGGTATGCCAAAAATTTCTTTTCTCACCAATTCTGTTCAGTACCTCTTCATTAGTTATGCGATCTACCCACCTAATCTTCAGCATTTTTCTGTAGCACCACATTTCAAAAGCCTCTATTCCCTTCCTGTCCGCACTGCTTATCGTCCATGTTTCACTCCCGTATAAGGCAACATTCCACACAAATGCCTTCAGAAAAGACTTCCTTACCCTTAAATTAATATTCGATGCTAGCAAATTTCTCTTCTTCAAAAATGCTTTTCTTCCCATTGCCATTCTACATTTTATATCCTCTGTACTGCGACCATCGCATGTTATTTTACTACCCAAGTAACAAAACTCATCTACCAACTTCATTGTTTCGTTACCTAATCTAATTCCTTCAGCATCGCCTGATTTTCTAAGACCGCATTCCATTATTTTTGTTTTGCTCTTGTTAATGTTCATTTTATACGCTCTCTTCAACACACTGTCCATTCCATTCAACTGCTCTTCCAGGTCCTTTGCTGTCTCTGACAGAATTACAATGTCATCAGCAAAACGCAATGTTTTTATTTCTTCCCCCTGAACTTTAATCCCTATTCCAAATTTTTCCTTGCTTTCCCTCACCGCTTGCTCGATGTACAAATTGAATAACATCGGAGAAAGGCTACAATCCTGTCTTACTCCCTTCCCAACTGATGCTTCCCTTTCATGCCCTTCGAGTCTAATAACTGCGGTCTGGCTTTTGTACAAGTTGTAAATAACTCTCCTTTCCCTGTATTTTACTCCTGCTGACTTCAGAATTTGAAAGAGTGTATTCCAGTCAACATTGTCAAATGCTTTCTCCAAATCTACAAAGTCATCCGTATGACTACTAAAAGAAATCCGTTAAACTTCATTTACACTATAAATAAGTCAAATCTAGAGGCCGTAAATACCTAAGAATAACAATTACTAGCAACTAATTGGAAAAAAACACAAAGAATAAATCGTAGGGAAGACGAACCAAAGCCTGAATTTCATTGTTAAAACAGAAGATTCAACAGTTCTACTACAGAAACTGCCTACACTACACTTGTATGTCCTATTTTAGAGTATTGCTGCACTTTATGGGAACCCCACGAAATGGAGACTTGACGAAGGATATAGAGTTCAGACAAGGGCAGATCGTTTTTTATTATCGCGATATAGAGGAGAGAGCGGCTCGGATATTATACACGAGTTGGGGTGGAAATCATTAAAAGAAAGGCGTTATTCGTTGCGGCGAGATTTATTTGGGAAACTTCATTCATCAAAGTTTTCTTCCGAACGCGAACAGGTTTTGTTAGCACAAACCTACATAGGGAGACATGATGATCATAATAAAATAAGAGAAATCAGATCGAAAACAAAAAGATTAAGGCATTCCTTTCTCCCGCGCGCTACTAGAGAATGGAACGGTGGAGAAGTATCATAAAAGCGGTTCGATGAACCCTCTGTCATGCACTTCTACGTGATTTCTAGAGTATTTATGTAGATAGATGTAGATGGGTACAATTTTCAACATAGTCTAACAATGTTACATAAATTGTAGCAAAGTAACGGGAAAAATCGCATTGGGAATAATGTTGTAGCTTTGTCTTCTGCATGATAATGATAAAACTTTGGTCGCATCAATTTAACAAGATGAGCTTCTCTGATAGAAAATATAATTCACCTCCAGATTTCTTCACGATCAGCGCAAATCAGTTTTTCTTAAAAATGAGAAAGATCATTCATATTAATTTTACTTTAAGAAAACTTAAATACTCCATTGTTTGTAAATCTATGGGACTTAACTAATATGGCTATCAGTCCCTAGGCTTACACACTACTGAAACCAACTTAATCTAACCTAAGGAGGACTCACACACTCATGCCCGAGGGAGGACTCGGACTTCCAACAGGGGGGGGGGTAACTGCGCGCTCCACAGCAAGGCGGGTTAGGGCGCTCAGTCATTCAACCGCGGTTTAATAAAATCTATTTTCCGCAATTGATTTCAATTTAATTTCAGTTGGAAATAGCATTATTTCAATCATACAGACAAATCACTTTCGATTTCCGTATATCCGCTCTCAATATCTGAAACTGACGAACGTAATTTACCACGTTGACGCGCTACATTTCGGCAAACTGTGCTTTTCTTATTTTCTTTTCCTTTTTTTTTTTTTTTTTTTTTTTTTTTTTTTTTTTTTTTTTTTTTTTTCTTTTCTGGATTTTGACAGATTTGATGGAATGTAGCCGCGGTGGAGTAGCCGAGCGGTCTAAGGCGCCTCGCAGTAAAACTACGAGCAGTGGATGGCTACCTTAATACACTTCATTCTTTGCAAATTGTCGCAATTTTTACAATATCTTGTGAAGAGCATATTCTCAAACTGCAGTGTGTCCCATCTATGTGAGGAGCGCAGGCGCGGCACAGCAGATGCCGGCAGGCGAGCGCTCCGTTGCCCGTGATTCAGACGCCGCGGCGCCCGTCTACTGCCGCACTGGCCGTCCAATGGCTTCAGCGTCTCTCTATTAACTCATGGGCAAGTTGACAACCTTTAGAGGCCTGCATGCACCGTGCGCGTATTTATGGGAAAAAGCGCAAACTATGACGTTCAGTTATCTCAGAACCTCAGCTCGATGATATTGCTTACAGCCTACGAAAAACCCCTTAAAAGACTCTTAGATGCATTTCACAGCAAATACAAATTTCTCTCGGCTCTGTATAAAGAGCTGCTAAGTTACTTGGCCAAGTCCGTATAAAGTAACAGTAGTGTAAGAACTTAAACATGATGGTACTGCGCAGAGCGTTAAATTTTATTAAACAAGGTTCAATTTACACTACATTTACATTACAATAAATAAAGAAAAATGTGAAGTAATACACATGACCACCAAAAGAAATCCGCTGAACTTCAATTACGCGATAAATCAGTCAAACCTTAAGGTCATAAATTCTACCAAATACCTAGGAGTTACAATTAGAAACAACTTTGACTGGAGAGAACACATAGAAAATATTGTGGGGAAAGCGAACCAAAGGTTACGCTTCATTGGCAGAACGCTTCGAAGATGCACCAGCTCCACCAAAGAGACTGTCTACATCACACTTGTGCGTCCTCTCCTGGAGTACTGTTGCCCCTTGTGGGACCCTCACCAGGTGGGACTGACGGAAGACATTGAGAAGATTCAGAGACGGGTAGCTCGTTTTGTTTTATCACGTTACGGGGGGGAAAGCGTCACGGAAATGTTGCACGAATTGGAGTGGAAATCAATAAAAGAAAGACGTTATTCATTGCGGCGTGATCTGTTTGCGAAGTTTCAATCACCGACTTTTACTTCTGAATGTGAAAATAATTTGATAGCACCCACCTACTTAGGGAGACATGACCATCCCAATAAAATAAGAGAAAACAGATCGAAAACGGAACGCTTTAGGTGTTCTTTCTTCCCGCGCGAGCCGGCCGCGGTGGCCGAGGTGACTGAGGCGCTCCAGTCACGGTCGGCACGGCCACTACGGTCAGGGGTTCGAATCCCCCCTCGGGCATGGATATTTGTGCCGTCCTAGTTCGTAGGTAGTTCATAAGTAGTTTGTAAGTTTAGGGACTGATGACCCCGTAGTTAAGTCCCATAAGCTTAACAAACATTTGAACATTTTTTTCCCGCGCGATATTAGAGAATGGAACGGTAGAGAAAAGTTATGAAAGTGGTTAATGAACCCTCTGCCAGGCACTTAAATGTGATTTGCAATCTATGTAGATGTATGTTAATTCTCAAAATTCTCTACATCGGGGTGCCGAAAGACCAATTCAGCTTCATGAGGAACCCCTTTAATACCACAAAACAGGAATGTGGTGTGCAGTTATTGATGAAATAATAATAGGCTCAATTTTTTTAATGAGGCGATTAACAGTGAAAGGTATATGCGAAACATTCTGCAACCGTTCTTAATGAACTTAGTGAAAGAAAACGAAGCTTTGAGGTTTTCCAAAAAGATTCAGTAAGGGTTCATACAGCGCGCAATTCGTGAAGTCTTCCGTGACAGAGTCATCAGCAAAAATATTTGCCTCGCCCGAACTCCCGATTTAATACCGTGTGATTTCTATCTGTGGGGAGCACTAAACGATAAAGTATACACAACAAATCCGTATACGTTACATGAACTCAAGGATAATATTCGTGAGATGATGAATTCAATTTCTCAAAGAGAATTAGAACATGTGATGAACAATTTCATGAGCAGATGCCAGAACTGAGTCTAAAACAATGGAAAACAATTCCAGCATCTCCTTGCACGAAATGGGAAAGTTCAAAATTTACTTGGACGTACTTTAAATTTAGTAGTGCGGCGGCAGTAGACGGGCGCCGCGGCGTCTGAAGCGGCGGGCAACGGAGCGCTCGCCTCCCGGCATCTGCTGCGCCGCGCCTGCGGGCATCACATAAATGCGACATCCTGTAATTTTCAAATTGACAGTTTCGTACTTTTTATTCATTCAAAATGTTAGAAACTTTCACCCTGAGTTTTTAAGATGATTTTCTCAAACTAATTTCAAAAGATTTTTCAATATCGTTATCCGTTAATAAGATCCAAGTGTTAAAGGTTATCGTACTTACACACAAAATTGCAAAAAGTACTTTTTAGCCGTGTTTGAAATGTAGACCACAAATATCTCAACGACCAACTAAAGAAAATTGGCCAACTTTAACAATATATTCTGTAGACATTTATCTAGAAACTTCGGTTTCCCGTTTTCGGAAATATTAATCGGTTATAAAGATAGATCCAGAAATAATAATGATTAGCTACCAAAAGAGCCAATTGTTCTGAGTGGTGGCGTTCCGGCCTCAATGAAACTGAGCTAGAACTTATAAGAAACATATTCCAAGACAAATATTTAATTTTAACACATCATACTGCTCTTAGTCTTCGCTCAGCGAGGGGTCAATTTATAATTTTTATTCCTCACAGATATTGTGCAGCATCAAATGAAGTACAGCGTAGACTTTGCGTATGTTTGATTTTAGGTCATTCATAGGAATTTATGAAATTCAGAGGAAACATCGAAATTTTATGTAAAACAGAGACAGGAATAACTCATTGTGATCTCGAGTTAATGGTTTTTATACCTGCCGGACGAATCCGACCGTTAAGACCATTTCTGTGCAAGCAGACTTGGCGGCCGTTACGCCATGTATTGTATTTTTTTGTCCAATGTAGGCTAACGTTGCTGGATGATTAGAATAAAATGTGGGGACGAAACTCAGCACGAGAAAAATGTAAACTTTAAATTTTTATGTCTTTCGCGGTGTATTAAGTTCCGTGGTCATGTTTATACTCAAATATAAGCACCCAAATTTTAAATTTTTTGTGTCGTGATTTTCGCGCCCAATTGTTATTCAAATCTCCTGGCATTTTTAGATTGCGTTGAATAACCAACACTTTTTTTCTGCAGTTAGGACCGTTATATTTCTAGCAAACCCAGTTTGGAAAGTTTCATAGAATATCATTACTCTCAAAAACACGTAAAACGCTGCATTTTTACTTTTGAAAACTTTTTAATCTCTTCTTTTATAAAAGAAACTTTATATTTAAGACCGTTGTGTTGTTCGGTTTCAGGTTCGTCATACCTATAGTCCCTCAGATATAAAAAGACAAAATTCGTAATTTTTACTGGCGCTGTGTTTTTTCTGGCGTTTTTGCATAAAATTGTGTGGCTGAATATAGCTTGAAAAATTCTTTTTATCATCACTCTTAGGAGAATGCATAGAGCTGTACTAGATAGGCGAAATTCGTTGCTTTCAATAAAATATTGCCAGAGATGAAATGCTGCAAAGTCGAACAGAAATTAAGGCTCGCTCTGCGCGAATTTTCGGACGGAATCAAATAAGCGGCTTGTCTCAGCCTGCGCAAATGTTCACATAAACATCACAGAAATCCATGGTGGTCAAGCAGGAGGCCTAGTTAAGTTGACATTGAATTTTCCAAAGCCACTTAATGCAACTCTAAAAAATTCTCGATAATCTCGACTGTGAAGTTTTTCGAGTACCTGTAGCTAACTGTAGTAAAGAAAAATTCGTTAGCGTTGAAGATTGAGAATCAAGCAATCGTAGGGTCGGTTGGTCTAAGCTCGCTTACCTTCTTTTTCGTCGTGTGGGACTACCTACATCATTTAAAAATAAATGGTAATTAATACGTATCTACTCATAATTTTATTAAGGTTACACGACTATTTATTTACTCTTAGTATTCGCTGCTTTATGTACGTTTGTTAATAAAAATTATGTTTGAGTTAAAAATATTAGAAGTTACATTACTAAGGCAACACTCAAAAAAATCATATAGTTTTTATTTAGTCTATGTTCATACCGTGCACGACAGTGCGAGAACTAATTTATTCGACAACACCGTGTGCGAAAACAATATTATTCAGGGGTCTATATCTCGGGATCTATTGATCACAGAGATTAGGGAATAAGTGTTTTCGAAATCCCTTGGCCTACCGATCATTTGTGTACCCATTATAATATCTAGCATACCGTAGCTATAGTACAGTACAGTGTCAAACAAAATTGAAACATTACACACTTCCCGCCGCGCAAGAAAGGCCATGCAGTTTGTGTTGCTTCGTTGCGGATCGCGCGGCTACTCGCGTTGGAGGTGCCAGACGCCCCTCGGGCGTGTCTGTCTGTGTGTGTGTGTGTGTGTGTGTGTGTGTGTGTGTGTTATTAATATAAGTTAGTGAAAGTAGGTTGGAAGTCTAGGGACCGATGAACTCAGCAATTTGGTCCTTTAGGGTTACAAACATTTGAACAGACTGCCTGCAGCCCAGCCAAAGTGACCAAATCGCTTGGTTTTATAGATGTGTGATCTGTGGTGGGAATGATACGGCTTTTACGTATAAGAAACATTGACCATGGTCACTTCCTGAGGAAACCAAGATATGCCATATCTTTTGCGTACCCAGTCTACGGACTGGGGATGGCCATTTTTATACTTTTCATTCATTGGAAATTGTTAAAATTTTCACGATAAAATGTTGAGACTTTTTCTAAAACTACTTTTCAATTTTTCCCGATATAGTCATTCGTTACTAAGATCAGAGGTTCAAAGTTATCGTACTTATGGAGAAAAATTAGAAAAAAAAACCACTTTTAGCCGTTTTTGCGACGCGGACTCCAAATATTTCAACACTCACCGTATAAAATGGCTCATTTTTCAACAACATATCTACAGACATTTATCTAGAAACTCTAATATCCAGTTTTTAAAAATATGTCTCCGTTATCAAGATACAATCGGAAAGAATAATGATTAGCTACCAAAATTGCTCTGAGTCGGCATAACCGCTATAAAGCATGCTACAACTTGTAAATGATATGCTCGGCGAAAACAAATTGATTTTGTTCAAATGTTCAAATGTTTGTATAGCTTATGGGATTTAACTACGGGGCATTAGTCCCTAAACGTGCAAACTACTTACGAACTAACTAACACGAAGGACGGCACAAATATCCATGCCCGAGGGGGGATTCGAACCCCCGATCGTAGTGGCCGTGCAGACCGTGACTGGAGCGCCTCAGTCCCCTCCGCCACCGCGGCCGGCAAATTTGATTTTAACACATCATACAGCTCGTAGTTTTCACAAAATGAACAGTCGAATTTATATTCGTTATTCCTAACAGTTATTGTGCAGCGTCAAATTAAGTTAAGTGTTGCATCATATTTGCAGAGGTAAAAAACAGACCATAGACTGCGTATGAAATTCAGAGGAGAAACCGAAATTTTATTTAAAATTGAAAGCACGTTCACGAGATACTGGTTTCATATCCGGTGGACTAATCCGCACGGTATAATCGTTGATGTCTAGGCAAACTTGGCAGGCATTACGAAATAACATTCCATTAAAAAACTATCGTCTGAAAAAAATATGGTTTTTGACATCGTACTGTCTGTTTTCTTCTCTCGATAAGTGACTGAAGACAAATGTGTCGAAGTATCTAAATAAATTGTCTAAATTTTACTTACGCACAGAAGTTTATCATGTATGTAAGCAGCTACGACGCTGTAGCAAAGAAAAGAAGCGAAACAACTGAAAAATGCATTAGGCGGAGCACAAAAAGTCAAATATGTTCCTGTTTAAAAGATGTAAGTCAGCTGTCTTAGTCTTCATTCTGCCTGTATTATCCAACAATTTGTCATGCGGACATATTCGCGAGCTTTTCTTTCTTTCTTTTTTTTTTTTTTCATTTTGCTGAAAGAGTAGAGAGTGGCGGTGGAAGAAAGAAGAAAAGTGTCAGTGGGAGAGAAAGATAGGCCAATCAGTCATGGTAAGAGAGAGAGAGAGAGAGAGAGAGAGAGAGAATGACTTTCTCTAAAATAGATAAATGAATGGCGTCACTAGCAATAGGAGCAAAAGAGTGAGGACGCAGTGAAAATGACAAAGATGAGTGGAGACTCTACATAAGCTTATCTGGGTGACAGTGAAAAACGCAGAAGACAGATCGAGAGAAAGGGAGCGAAAACAGAGTCAATAGGAGGGAGAGAGAGGAGAAACTACCAATGAGAAGAAAAGGAGACAGTCATATCTAGACAATGGAATTGAAAGTAGAGGCTGTGTATAAAACCTCCATAACGATGAGAGATAGGGTAAAACAATGTAGCATTTTCTGCGTTAAAAGAACGAAAATATGTTCGCTTGACAAAATGTTTGCTTAGGAAGGCGGAATGAGGTCTAAGGGCAGCTGTTTCACCATTTTTTTCTCAGAGTCTTTTAAACAACAACATATTTGCGTTTTCTGTCCTTCTACAGGATCATTTTTATGCTTTTTTCAAATAATACATACGTGGTCTCTAGCATACCTGGATAATAAGCGTCGTAAAACATGGTATACAATTTTCATTGCATCAAGCACATCGTACACAGGATGCATTTTTACAGTCAAAATTTTTCCGATATAGCAACTGAAAGCAAACTTCATTTACATTCACGAAAATTTCTCTTTTGTCACAAAGTTTGAAAGAGAACCTCGCATTCCTCAACATTTCACCGAAGGTTAAAGACGACAAAATTTAATATATTTCGCTTCTGTTATGCGTCGTTATCCGAACTGGTAGGCGAAGTTTTGCAGGCGCTTAATGAAGTTCATCACTTGACAGTGAGAATGGACATCACATCGTGGGATTCGAACCACCGATCCTACAATAACTTGATTGGCAATCTACGACGCTACCGATTTTTTCCTTCGAGCAGATCGAGTGTTTGCTTGCGTAAGTTCGTCTTTGTTCTCCGTTGCTCGGCGAGTTCTTGGTTTAGTTATTTTCTGACCGAACGCGCTGAGCTACCGCGCTGCCAATCAGCCACGCCGACCGTAAGAAATTTCGCCATTACTACACATATTTAAAAGTCCTTAGAAATCTTGAAAACCTTTTTTTTAGAGAAAATTTGAGTTCTGAACTTCTCGTTTATAATTCTAAATAAGTATAAAAATGCGGTAGCCATGTAATCTCCAGTAAGTGAGAAATGTCGCCCTCGTTGATAAATAAGTATTTCCAATAGTGCCTATAAAGTGTCTGTATTTCTCTTTTACATTATATCAGTTTGCATGGCGTCTCACTCGTCAGAACAGCGCATTGCGCTTATCACCTGTTTGCCAGACTCGAGGAGCAGAAAACAGCCCCTCATATCCGTACCTCAGACGAACAGAATTTATAGTTTTGAGTCGTTTTTCTGTTAGCACTTAAATGAGTTCTCAACATCTACACATAAATTCCGCAAGCTGCCATATGATGCGTGGCAGGGGGTACCTCGTACCACTACCAGTCATTCCATTTTGGATTCAAATCTCTAATAGAACGAGCAAAAAACGGATGCTGATATACCTCTTTCCAAGCCCTAAATTCTCTTACCTTTCTGTTTCTTACGCGAAATGTAAGTTAGTGGAAGAAGTATCGTTCTGTAGTAGGGCTTCAAATTTCCTCAAAACTGTTGTCAGAAAAGAACGTCGCCTTCCCTTCAGGAATTCCCATTTGAATTCTCAAAGGACCTACGTAACACTCGCGCGTCGACCGAACGTACCAGCAACGAACCTATCAGCCACGCCTTTGAATTGCATCTGCATGTCTTCCTTTAAACCAATGTTGTGAGGATACCAGAAACTTGAGTAGTACACAAAAAGTGTTCAAACTAGTACTCTGTACGCGGTTTTCTTTACAGATGAAGCACATCTTCTCAAAATTCTGCCAGTAAATCGAAGTCCACCATCCGATTTTTACACGACCATTACCTTCTGTCTAAAATGAGCGTAAATAATTGTATACTGTAATATGCATCTACTGTTCATGTTGCTTATTAGAAACATTAAGAAAGACATTAGACTGCTTGTGTTACAACAGAACCATTTGTCGTAGCGTATGGCTGTTGCTTGGCTTCGCAGTGTGTCCTCGTGTACAGAAACGCTTGTTGTTGTGGTCTTCAGTCCGCAGACTGGTTTGATGCAGCTGTCCACTCTACCCTGCCCTGTGCAAGTCTCTTCATCTGAGAATATGTTCGGCAACCTACATCCTTTTGAATCCGCTTACTATATTCGTCCCTCGGTCTCCCTCTACGATTTTTACCCCACACGCTTCCCTCTAATGCTAAGTTGACAATTCCTTGATGTCTCAGAATGTGTCCAACCAATCTACCCCTTCTCTTAGTCAGGATTGCCAGAAATTCCTTTTTCCCCAATTCGGTTAAGCACCTCCTCATTAGTTACGTGATCTACCCATCTAATTTTCATCATTCGTCTGTAGCACCACATTTCAAAAGCTTCTATCATCTTTTCATCAGAACTCCTTATCGTCCACGTTTCACTCCCACACAATACTACACTCCAGAAAAATGCTTTCAGAAAGGACTTCCTAACATTTAAATTAATATTGGATGTTAACAAGTTGCGCTTCTTTAGAAACGCTTTTCTTCCCATAGCCATTCTGCATTTTATATCTTCTTTACTTCGGACATCAGAAGTAATCTTGCTACCCAAATAACAAAATCCATCTACTACTTTTATTGTCTTATGACCTAATCTAATTCCTTTAGCATCGCCTGATTTGCTGACATTGCATTCCATTACCTTCGTTTTACTCTTGTTAATGTTCATCTTAAATCTTCCTTTCAAGACACTGTCCATCCCAGTTATTTTAATTACTTTAATCATATTATTTCAAAAGGCCGTCCTCTGATAGTAGTAAAATATTTTGTCTCCTGTTGATGGCAGCGATTGCCGGGACCGGTTGAGCATAGCAAATATATTTTACAGGTCTCGGCATAGAGTGATTTTTTAAGGTCTGATGGTAGCACGTGTCCTGCCGCTTCCTCGCTGTAGCCCTGCGCAGGAAGCGGCTGATAAGAGCCACGTGCGGCCTACGCCTCTGCCACGCCACAGCCAGCCGCCCATTCTCACTCGCTCTTCCCGCCCTACAAACGACTTTTAGCTGTCATTTCTAATTTGCCACTCATTTGATTCTCATTTGCTTATTCGCCGCTCACAGCCGGCGTGGCGAGGCCTAGCGCTCTGAACAAATGCCACGTCAAAACGTCACAGTTGTTGCCTCGATTCTGATCCTTTTCCAAAATATCATCACAGACCCTAAAAGACTAGAAAACTGTCATATTTCTCTCCAATCGGATTACAACAACTAACTGCCATTTCCATTGAATACATGACTTGAATCCAAGCTTTAAAATCTATTTTATAGAGAAAATGTGAGTTCTGAACTTCTCCTTCATTAATTTTTTCGGGAACCTAGTTTCATTTCTATCCCGAGGAAATATAAGTCTGCAAGTTTGATTTTATTGTTGTTAAGTAAAATTACTCAACAGCTATCTGTGGGAGGATGACATACGCATATACGAGGCGCGTCCAGAAAGTAAGTTCCGTTTGGTAATGAAATGAAATTGTACACAGATAACAGAAGAAATTTTTATTGCACAAAATTCTACAACTCTTAAACTACTTTTCCACATAACTGCTGACATTTTGCAAGGATTTGTCATAGCGTGGCACCGGGTTTTGTATACCTTCTTCATAGAAATCTACCGCCTGTGTCATAAACCAGTTGGAAACAGTGAAATGTGGGGGAAGTCCATAGCGTGAGCACTAATTGTAAACCTACGGTTTTCCTGGATCTTGTCATCAATCGCGTGAACCAGTTCTTCTGTAACTAAAGGTGGACGGCAACTTCGTTCTTCATCGTGCACATCACTACGTCCGCCAATTAACTGTCGGACCCATCTTCTCACCATCGAATCACTCATCGCATTTGGTCTGTAGACATCGCAAATTTGCCAATAAATTTCACTTGGTTTCACTTTCCTCGCATTCAGAAACCGAATCACCGAACTGATTTCACAGGCGGTGGGATTTTTAATCAACGCCGACATTTCAAACAAGCACAACAAAGCGTACGTAACTGACAGCGATCTCCAAACGGCGCACTTTCTTCTCCTTGATACACATCGTCTACAGGGCATGTGCGGAACTGCAATCGCAGCGCTGCAGCGGAGGTAAATTGAAACGGAACTTACTTTCTGGACGCGCCTCGTATTAAAGTTGAAACTTCGAGAGGGCGCCAAATCCAAGTAAAGGTAATTCATGTATTACCGACTGACCTGTATCACCTTAAAGAAATCTGCGGTAAAGACAGAAATTTAACAGCTAATAATGTTCAATATTAAGGTAAAATTACGCGAATGGTTTCATAGTAACAGACTGCTGCAAACCCGTACCAATTACGATTTACCGGACAAAAACTGAGTCATTTAGACATTTATTTTTCCCACTTGAAACCTTTACACTCTTTCAGGCTGTATAAAAAACTGAACGGAAGGAATCTCTTTAAAGTGCTACCAGCAGTCCAGCTAACATAATGACAGAATGGGCTGCAATGATGGAGCGGGTACTCATAAGCCGCACATTCCTGTGGACCAATGGTTACCAACCTGTGGTGAGCTAAAATATTCTCCACGAAAGATGTAACATTCCAAACTTTATTATTTTAAATTATTACTTCCTTACCTATTATAGTCAATATTAATTATTTGCTACGTGGTCAGGCTATCGTACTGTGCGTCCCTTTGTGGTGACAGAAGTGGATCGGTACCTTTTGAAATACGAGGCGCGTCCAGAAAGTAAGTTCCGTTTGGTAATAAAATGAAACTGTACACAGTTACAGAAGAAATTCTTATAGCACAATATTCTACAACTCTTAGACTACTTTTCCACATAACTGCCGAAATTTTGTAGGCACTTGTCATAGCGTGCCACAAGTTTTTGCATGCATCCTTCACAGAAGGTTGCCGCCTGTGTATTCAACTATGTGGTAACAGCTGTTTATCATCGTTGAAGTGTTGACCACCAAGGACAGATTTTAGGTGTAAGAAGAGGTGAAAGTCGCTAGGAGAGAGGTCCGAGCTGTATAGAGGATGATCAAAGAGGCCCATTGAAAAATCCGTAAGAATTGTTTGGTCACATTCGGTGTGTGAGGTCAGGCATTATCGTGAAAAAAAAAATCTTTTGACAGTAATACTGTTCTTACACCTAAAATCTGCCCTTGGTGGACAACACTTCAACGATGATCACGAGCTGAAAGAACATGTTACCACATGGTTGAATACACAGGCGGCAACATTCTATGAAAAAGGCACACGAAACCTTGTGCCATGCTATGACAATTGCCTACAGAATTTCGGAAGCTATGTAGAAGAGTAGTTTAACAGGTATAGATTTTTGTACAATCAATATTTTTTCTCTATCTGTACCCGTTCGTTTTATATAACCAAACGGAACTTACTTTCTGGACGCGCCTCGTATATTCATCTGCCTTCTAGTGTTGCGAAGGCTTATTGAATTACGAAATGATATAAACTGGTCCCTGCTCACAACAACGAAATCGAAGTGGTCCATGGTATAAAAGCGTTTGGTGATCAGTGCTAAAAGGCAGTGTAAGGAGCGGCTCCACTAGATATGGGATGACGGGAGACGAGTACGTTTTAGTGGGAATACGATAGTAGGGTTTGTGTCTGGCGAGTGCCTCGAGACCGTTGCTTATAATAATGTTTAGTGCCAACTTTGAAGTACGGACGTAGTGTTGCTACAGTGTGGGGGTGGGTTTAGTGGTGAGTGTGATCCCATTACTACGTTTAACAAAGTCCTAAAAAGCGTGAAAGTAGGCCACTGTACGAAATCAAAGCGCCGGCCGCGGTGGCCGAGGGGACTGAGGCGCTCCAGTCATGGTCTGCACGGCCGCTACGGTGGCTGAAGAAAAACATTTATGGCGCAACGGAACTTAAACATAAGAAATTGCATCTGAGCATGTTCTTAGCACTGGTGAAAAACTATATTAAATAAAAAAGGGGGAAGGTGCTCGAAAACTACTATTTATAGACAAGTCAAAATTATACTAAACTTGTTTATTCAGCTCGCACGCAAGCAAAACGCGGAACCAATTTTGTTAATACAATACAAATGCATCTCCCTTACATAGTCTAACACTCACGATGCCCAGCATTGAATTTAACATAAATTACACAGAACTTAACGCTAATGAGGGGAGGATTTACGAACAACAATCACTCGCTCACACACACGTAATGCAACAGCGAAACTCACCAAAATCAGCGTGCTGAAACAAGGCAGAAGCAGCCGCCGCTATCGTAGGCGAAATTCAGTAAACCCAGAGGTACCACACAACGCTATATACAAAACACTTTGAAGCTGGCTCTTGTCTGACGTGCCTGATTTGAGATGGTGCGTGTGTATAGCAAGTTAAATTACATCTGAACAGAAAACGCGCGCAAACACGCTAACGGCGACACACGGCTACGTTACATGAACGCACTCCACTAAAGGTGAAGTGGTTGAAAGTCGGAGTCATTATACAAAATCACGGTGGATTCTTAAGTTGCAATCAGTTGGCAATCGATCTAGGTACTGGCTTTATATGAGACGCGGCGTGAAATCAGGCGACCAGCTGCAAACCCCGGAAATCGGAACTCGGACCCACGATGTTTCGAAAACCGATAAAATGAATAAATTCAGTTTCCGAAAAATAAAGAAAATTAACTACAGCATGCAACCCATACAAATGCTGAGAATTATATAAGGAAGCGAATGAAATACAGCTACACGCGATAGGGGGCGATCACAGAGACGGATGAGGTCCTGTCTCAAAGAAACCACAAAAAAGAAATAATTACAAAGTAGGAAAAATAAAAATAAGAATTACGGCATGCAACCCATAGAAATGTTCAGAATTACATGAAGAAGGGAAAGAAATGCAGCTACACGCGATACGGACGGACTACAGAGACGGATGAAGTCCAGTGTCCAAAACTCATAAAAGTGAAATAATTACAAAGTCGGAAAAATAAAATTAAGAATTACAGCATGCAACCCATAAAAATGTTTAAAATTACATAAGGAAGCTTACTACAAGTTCGGAGAGGAAACAGCAAAATTAAAATAGGCGGCGAGAGAAGATAGCGAAATATTAGTGGAAATCAGAAGGATACCCGCATAGTTACTTGCCTGATGGGTATGGAACAAACAAGAGTGGAAGCTGAAGGCTCTGTTTTAGGAACCAACCACGTGGAACATATATCTCTCACGGAAGGAAACGATGAGAAGAATTTTACATGCACTGTATAAAATGAACATATCACCTATTAGAAATCGGGCCCCACAAAGCTAGAAAGTATTTACACAGAGTTCATACTCCGCCACATGATCTGCGAAGATGGCTCTGGTCTGTCGTACCTGATTTGAGATGGTACGTGAGTATAGCAAAGTTAAGTTGCATTTAGATTAGACCGCGGGCACACACGCTAACAACGACACACGGATACGTTTCATGATCGCATACCACTGAAGGTGAAGTAGTTAAAAATCGGATTCATTACACAGAATCACGGCGGACTCTTATGTTTCAATCTGAGAGTAAACTATCTAGGAACTGGTTTTATGAGAAGTGGCGTGAATTCAACTGACTAGCTGCAAACCCCTGAAGTTGTAGTTCGCACCCACGTTCTCCCGAAAACAGATAAAATGTATAAATTCCATTTAAGAAAAATAAAGAAAATTAGCTACGGCATGCAACCCCCAGAACTGCGTAGATTTTCATAAGGGAGCTACTGAAATGCAGTAACATGCGATTGGGAGCGTTCACAGAGACGGAAAAGGTCCCGTCTCAAAACCCGGAAAAGTGAAATAATTACAAAGTCGAAAATTAAAAATAAAAACTACGGCATGCAACCCATAGAAATGTTTAGAATTTCATAAGCAAGCTATTGAAGGAGGTTGTACAAAGCTCAGAGAGAATACTGACAGACTGAGTGCATACTACAAGTTCGGAGAGGAAACAGCAAAATTAAAATAGGCGGCGAGAGAAGATAGCGAAATATTCGTGGAAATCAGAAGGATACCCGCATAGTTACTTGCCTGATGGGTATGGAACAAACAAGAGTGGAAGCTGAAGGCTCTGTTTTAGGAACCAACCACGTGGAACACATATCGCTCATGGAAGGAAACGATAAGAAAGATTTTTACACGCACTGTACGAAAATGAACATATCGTCAGTGAGAAATTGGGCTTCACAAAGCTAGAAAGAATTTACACAGAGTTCGTACACCGCCACATAATCACAAATGGTTTGAATAGACCAGGCCGTTATCAAACTGCAACACGTAACACACACACCGCGTTTATCTGTTGGAAATAACTGGATTGAAAAACTAGAAAACCTTTCCGTGCACGATCGGAAGGAATATTCTGAAAAATTACTCTAAAATCAAGAGTCTAAGTTAAACATGCTAGACAACGTATCTATACCCTCTCCGCAGACACAAGAGAAGAACCTTACCACGATTCTAGAATCAAGTGAAGACCTATCGGCCAGGAGGCGCGAAAAAGCTTCCGGAAACTGGGAAACCCAAGACACAGCGGTGGTGGCAACGTGAGATTCGCCCTGGAGAGGGCTCGTCGACTAGCTTGTAACCAAAGGGTGTAGAAACCTCTTTGGTCGCATCAGCAGTAGGGGTTGGTAACGACTAACTATCGACTCTTAGCTAGAGAGAACCATACAAAGCGAGCTATCACTACCCACATTCAAACAGCCATTAGATTCTCGCACATCCACGTAAAAGCAAAATAAGTACACATTCTCACAGGTAAAATAATAAATTATTAAAATAACAAAATCATAGCAATATTAACTAACATTTCAGAAACTAATATTTTTAAACATGAAATAAAAATGCTATTCCTCATGCCTCGAAAAGAGTGGGGTTCTAATTTTAACAAAATGCTAATCTAGCGACATCAAAAAAATTACAATTTTATAA
Source organism: Locusta migratoria (assembly GCA_026315105.1). Lineage (NCBI taxonomy): Eukaryota > Metazoa > Arthropoda > Insecta > Orthoptera > Acrididae > Locusta > Locusta migratoria. The sequence continues at coordinate 113,606,844 of CM048755.1, read as the reverse complement.
AAAAAATGTATGGAAGACGACAGACGGTCGTCTTTCAAGAGGAAACGTTTGAACACATGTTATTGCATTGTGTACTTCGCACAGTATAGAAAAAATTCGTAGGCATGCAGTGCACCCTTCCAGATAGCAGCGGTTTACATTCCTGAAATGAACGAGCCAGCTAGAAATGTCGAGATGTAACCGTGTAACACATTTGGGACCAATTAGCTCGCCAGTTTCACTCAAGGCTCCAGTGATCGACGTCAGTACGTTCTCCGGTTTCTGCTTAGTATTCCAGCCACTGTCGTACATAATATTTATCGGCGGGACACACAGACTCGTGTAGAGTGAAATGTCTTTTGCGTCTGAGCTAACCAAGTGACCCAAAAGCGAACATCATTCACAAGAGTATAATTCCGTAGTCGCGCAGGCAGTTTAGTCTCTTTTCTACCATGTTTTTAAATATAAATACAAGTAGAAAGCAGTGGTTGCAAGTATAATTTGGAACGGTGTGTAGCTAACTGGAGAACGTTTTAGAGTCACCACTAAAAAGCATATATTCAAATTTTCTGAGCAGGTTATGTGTGATGTAAGGGGCCTTTCTTTGTTCCTCTGATGGCAGAAATTTTTCAGTACTTCCATTGTGTCCCGCAAAGAAAAGATGCCTGTCTACGATTGTAAAATTGCCTTTTTTATATATTCTTGTTATCCGATGTGGCATGGACGGGACAGACTTCAGTAGTGAGTGCATACTAGTCGTGATAGAAGGATCGTTCCAGAGGACTGTAACGAAAAATCAGGACAGCTACAGAATTCACTGCAAAACAATGTTTCACTGGCGAACCAACAGCATCAAAGCAACGCGATGGGAACCGCAATGCGTGCTGGACTTGCAGAAACGCTCATGGGTGATGAAAATGCCCTTACAGCAAAATGTGGTGCGGAAGCTATGTAATAAATTCAGTTTTCAATCGTTATTCGTGTGCTGGATTACACTGTTTTTACACAAAACAAAGACGATCATTCGATTATCATTATGATATGGATGATGCTAGTATGAATGCACCTGCATATAGGTTTCTTAATTGAAGAAGTAAACAATAAAATACACGAGTTTTCTGAATCACATATTAAACTCGTTTTTCGTGTTTGTTTGTTCGTAAATCTATCGGACCAAACTGCGTGGTCATCAAAATGTTTGTAAATCTATCGGACCAAACTGCGTGGTCATCAGTCCGTAGCTTACAAACTACTTAACCCTAGGTAAACTAACCTAAGGACAAACACACACACCCATGGCCCAGGGAGGACTCGAACCTCCACGGCGAGCAACTGCCGGTTTAGACCGCTCAGCTACTCCACCGCGGCTCGTTTTTCGTAACAGCGCGTTTCATATGTTTGTTTGTTCCTCTTTTTTGTTTGTTTTCGTGTCTTGCTCTACCTGAATCACGTATTAAACTCGTCTTTCGTAACAGCGCGTTTCATATGTTAGTTTGTTCCTCTTTTTTGTTTTCGTGTCTTTCTCTACATCGCCTAAGGTGAATGCCGATGTCTGTCATTCGGAAATGACCATCCTTTTTCAATCACAGCTTTAGCTTCGCCACATACGACCTCGTCATCGATTGCCCAGTTATTTTCCAACGTTGAAATGACTAGAATGGATTACACTTTGCCTACCGAGGACTTCACAAAGGGAAAATTAGTTTTTCTGACTGGAAAGCTATCAGTAATAACTGGAAGCAAAGAGATGAACTACACAGAAAGTCAAGTCGTGTTATCTTAGCACTACCAGCTGTGTCGCTTAGTACTATTAAACTCTGAATTTTATTTCATCTGTCTGCAGTTGCTATGTCTTTGGTTTTACGATTAATATAACTAATGAATTTTTGTTCATAACTGTGGGTTCTGTTTTCTTAGCGAATAATTGCATGCTGTAAGCAGTGGACTTACGAATATTCCTAATTCGAACTCTTACAGCATACAGTTTCATACAGCTCGTTTCAAACGGAAATGACATCAGTCTCACTGGATTTCAGTAGAATGATAAAGACGTATGAGAAAGGAAAGAAAGGAACGGTGCAACATCCCGTCGTTGACGAGGTCATTAGCGACGACGGCCAAGCTTCCAGAAGTAAACAAGTCATGTTCACTTCAAATAAACAATATCGTCATTCATTTTAAGGGAATTACAACAAGAAACGGAAAACAGGAAAGACAAAGGAGCATATGAAACGCGCCGATCCCAAAAGCGAATTCAATACGTGATTCAGAAACCTCGTGTATTTTCGTTGTGTAGTTTCTATATTTAAGAATCCTGTCTGTATTTTATATACACCAGCATCATCATTCTACTCCTCCTCATCGTAATTATCACCGACATAATCATCGATATTTTGTGGAAAATACTGTGTACTCTAGTACACGAATATTGAATGGAAACGGTATTTTTATATGTTACCTCCTTGTGAATATTGAGCAGGTAATTGTCTGGGACCATATATTTATTATGTGACAGTGACACTGTTAAAAGACGAATTATATCAAGTATCTATCCGCTATAGTAAGGGATATTGTTGTTTCTGACTATAATTGCTAATTCTCAATAGCTGGACGTTAAGATCGCCAAACAACATTCTCACCAGTACAACAGATGAAGACCACGAGAACCCCGTAGAAATATTGTGATCCGAAAATGGCGTGGTTGCCTTGTTATAGCCATGCCATGTGCCATTAGCTGTGACAGCGTACTACTTGAAAAGAAAAAAAGAAAAAAAAATGCCGAGGATACCTTTTTCTCATATCCGTCGTTGTCTTTAGTGGAGGGAAATACAACCTTTGCGGATTACAAAAATGAAGTGGAGTGAGTGGCTGTTTGTGCAAGAATACAAGTGATATTACGCTTACAAATATTTCAGAAATGGAGTCGCTGTTTGTTTAAGAATACAAAAGACATCACACAAATATTTAAGACTAGTGGTAGTTCCACGCATGGGCCGAGTGTGTATTCATTCCTTTCTTATGTTGCTCCATCTCCTCCTCTCTGTCCATCGACTTCCACCCAACTTTCTATCAATTTCAGTTTTATTTTCATGCATCTCAGTCCTTAAGCCTGTCTCTAATGAACGCGCTGTCGACGGGACATTAAACCCTCATCTCCCTTCTTTCCTTCCTTCAATCCGTAAGACATATCTCCGGAACTGTGTGTCCTGCAATAATATAATTTTCCCTGTTCGTAGATTAGAATATTAGGAAACTGATTGCGAAATGTGTTTCGAATGGAGTAGGAAGCAAAGACGTAATAAATTAAAATTCCATGCCATGAAGTATTAAAATGCCAAGATAGCAATTAATTTATTTTTCTGACGACCGTTTTCGATCTACTTAGGGTATCATCATCTGGTCACTACTGTCCTACGTTTTCGTTTCATGAAGGCGCATGACATTAAAATGGTACCTCAATCATAAAACGCCGTCGTACCATGGAAAAATTAAAATAATTCCATGAGTTTTGCGGCGGATTTTAATGCATTTCATTTTTTACCACCATAGGTCCTGAACTATATGCCGTGTTATAGCAAAATTTTGAAGGTACTGCCTGAAAATGTAGTAGTAAAGACGTAATAAAGCGGAATCTCATGTATGATGGGGCGGTTTCTCATGAAAGAAATTGTTTATGGCCTCATATCTCATGAAATATATGTTGTACTATGCTACAAATTCGGTAGTACGTTCAGTGGTATGTGTGTACACTGTCTGTGAAATTCCTTGCGAAACATTCAGTGATGTAGAAGTAATAAATTTTAACGTCATACCGAATGCTGCAGTTTTACTTCATAAACAGCAGAAAAGTAATATGTAATAAACTTCTTTCGTTTTATGATTTTGTTTGGGTTGTTAGCGATAAAAATTTCGTAATGGTTTGAAATTATGTGTGAAATTTATTACAAGTAGCCATGTGCTCTCTTTCTCAAATAGTGGATGAGTAAAATCTCTATATTCACACGTCGCATAATAAAGCAATTTTCATCGTTTATGACGTCATACCTCCTGAATTATATATCGTGGATTCTTATTCCCCCACACAGCGATTGTTGTCTGAATATGTGTAACAAGTCTGCTTGAAATCGGTCCAATAGTTTAGGAGAAGATGTGGAACATACATACATACATACATACGTTTTTATAATACGCGTAGATTCAATCTATGAACTTCTACCTAGTTTTGTAACGACGAAGAAGTTCCTTAATGAAAATTCAGTAATGCTCTTTTGCAAAGTTAGTTCACACATCTCCACATTTTACAGGGAACTGCAAACCTCGTAAACCTCAGCCGGATGAGACAAGTTGGCATATTTTATAAAGAGCAGCAGAGACGTGGGATATCTAGTGCTCAGACTTGAGCAGAGTCTTGGTTTACTCTTGTGAGGAGGAAACGATGAAATAGTGACGGACGCTCCAGCCACGCAATACTAAAAGTTTGGAAGATTGTGGTTTAACGTCCCGTCGACATCGTTTGCTTTAAAGACGGAATTGATACTGAGAAAGCACAAGCTCACGAAGTTTATGCAACATAGAGGTAAGCATTCCTTAAATATTGGCAAGTATCGTCAGCGCCATTAGTTTCGTAGCGGCCTATAGTTTGCGCGTCTTCTGTGCTGTCGAAATCCAGAGTCCTACAGACGCAGCTCACACCTCGAGCACGACACCTATTAAACATTATTTTCCTAGAGTAACTAGTTGTCAAAGATACGTAGATATCACAATTAATAAAAGCAAAAAGTTCAATTAACTAAAAGGATCTAAGAAGTATAATGATTAATACAAGAATCAGGGTACAGGTTCTCTATTCTGATTTATGTTCAAAAAATGCTCAAATGTCTGTAAATCTATCGGACCAAACTGCGTGGTCATCAGTTCGTAGCTTACAAACTACTTAAACCTAGGTAAACTAACCTAAGGACAACGCACTAGTAAAGGTGGGGATTTTGTCTGAAAGTTAACATCAATCTGTACTTAGTAGATAGCCGTGTGTAATTGCTGGGCACTGCCTATAAACGTGAACACAATCTAAGCTTTTTGAATTCTAAATCAGCTAAGTGCATTAGGATCTACAGCGTATCGACGCATGGTGCATGGAATGGCAATTAACTCTCAAGATAAACAAATGTAAAGTTCTACGATAACATAGGAAGATCCTTTGTTATATTATAACGCAATAGCAGCAAAGACACTGGAAGCAGTTACTCCCATAATATATTTGGTAGTAGACATAAGGAGCGATTTGACATAGAACGGCCATATGAAATTAATCATGGCTAAAGATATGTCAGACTGAAATTCACTGGAAGACTCCTCAGGAAATGTAGTTCTTCAAAAAAGGAATGGGTTACAAACAACTCATTCGGCCGACGCTTAGTATTGCTCTTCATTGTGGGACCCGTGTCAGGTAGGTTTGATAGAAAAAACAGAAAAGATCCAACGGAGAGCAGAACACTTCGGTACAAGCTCTTTTAGGAAGCGCGAAAGCGTCTACAGAAATGATCAAGAAACTCCACTTGCAGACGCTGCAAAAGACGTTCTGTATCGCGATGCGGGTCCCTCTCAAAGTTCCGAGAGCATACGTTTCTCGTGGAGTCAACCAATATATTGCTTCCTCCTACATGTCTCGCCTAAAAGACCATAGGGATAAAATGAGAGAGATTAGAAGCCATACGAAGGCATGTCGGCAATCGTTTTTATCCGCGAATCATACGAGACTGGAATAGGAGTGGTAAGTGAAAATGGTAGACAAGTACCCTCCGTCGCACGGTGAAGTGGCTTCCCAAGTGTAAATATAGACGTAGATGTACTGAGGCTAAAAGGAATACTAGAAGGCATCAAACAAATGTTTCGAAAAATATACGATACTGAGGATATTTAAAATTCAGATTTTAAAGAAAATTCAAAAGAGTAAGCAGTAATAGTGATATTAGACTAATGAATGATGGCAGCTCCCTGTTTACACTAAGAACCTATAAAGCAGCTTTCATTAAAGTCAAAAAGATTTTAATGCCTAGGTTACATTATTCGAACAGTAAAGAGTACCACCACGAATGACAGCAAGCGCTCGGATGGAAGCTCCAGAATACATGCCCAGCTGTGTACGGTAGGAAAATCTGCATTAAATTATCGCTTTCCCTGTGTACTGCATGAAACAAATATCCCTGTGACTCTGATAATCATAAATTTTAAGCAACCTTCTAAATCGATTACAATGCTTAGTGCAAACTTTCTATATTGTGCTACGTTACACTCTGTGATTTTTGGCGCAAAGACGGACTGGATCCCGTCAATTAATCGCAACAGCAATTACTGTTGGTCACTGTCACCACATTCGTTACTTGAACACAAGCATAAAAGTCATCATAGTCTCTGAAATTATAATAGTTTTCGTAACGAGTGGATTTGGATGAGTAGAACACATTATTTTGCACGCCTTTTCCTGTGACACTGAAATGATACTTTTTTGGACGTGTGGTTCCTTTCTACTATTGCTGATTTCAGCTGTAAGCAATAAGATTTTATATGAGGGCTGCGGGAAAGGATAGGAACGGTTTAACATCTCGTCGATGACGGGGCCATTAGGGTAAAGCTCAAGCTCTGATTGGACAAAGATCCAGTAATGGCCTTTTCGAAGGAACAATTTCGGCATTCGCATTAAGAGATTTGGAACAAAAATAGGAAGTACAAACGAGCATATGAAACGCGCCATTCCCGAAAGCGATTCCTGCACATTCACGAACATGGTATATTTTCTTTTTGTGGTTTCTGGATTTAGGAAATCTGCCTGCAGGTGCATTTATGCTAGCACGCCATTTGCAACGCTTATGGGCCAACATAAGCATCAGATGACGACGAAAGCTGTGATAATGTATATAACACTTGCAGAACGTCAACGTAAATTGCAACCTAGAAAGTTTAGGCCTGAAAGGGGGATTATGAAGGTGTGGAAACGGTTTAACATGCAAAATAAAGATTGATCTAATAAGGATTACGAATTTTCTTTCGACTTATTGAGGGTATAAAAATTACAAGAAAATTAAACATAACTGCTCCATGTGCGATTCTGATTGTGCTTTGAGAAGCGCGGAAGACAACAAAGTATTACTTGCGTAGTTTGTGACGTTTAGAGAGCGCAGAAACTTCGGAATTAGTTGCTTGTAGGAGGAGGAGTTTTTCCTTCACGTCATGAAGTTAAATGTTTCGTGTCAGTTTCCTCTTTCTGCATAGCCACTTTTTGCTCTGAATTTGCACTTCAGCGTGTCGTTACGGATCTTCTATGTCTCAAGAGCAGGAATCAGTGGCGCAGAAAGAAGGAACTACCACGAAACTGGCAAGAAATCGACACTTCATGACGTGAGGGGGAAAACGTATATCAAATTCTCGCAAGTAAAAAAAAAAAATAATAATAAATAAATAAATAAATAAATAAATAAATAAATAAATGTACACCGCGGCACTTTTTTCCATCTAAACGAGAAACACGAATTACTATTCAATGTTGAATTATCGCTGAACTACTGCTACTAGCTAAGAAAACCACGAAACTTGAATAATACATATGCATATGTGTAGCTGACAAATAAGCAAATACAACCGCTTTAGAACTATAACGATATACTGGGCATCAAATATTAACAAAGATATTACAAAACGACTGAAGATGGTCTAAGACCGAAATTAGCTGACAATGACAATAATTGAACGCATACAGCAACGTATCAAATACTTTGTATTTCTCTGGATGTTAGAGGTAAACTATCGTATGTGCAAAAATGACGATTTTGAGGTTTTTATCGCTTGTATCTTGTTTAAGGCATACATTCTTAGTGGTAAAGTGCTGTACGTGTATATCTTACATTAAAGAAATTCAGCAATATGCCACTATTTTATGACCCATCCGAATTCGGCGTTCATCAATGGTAAATCATACGACGACTGAGCTGAATGTTCTCCAACGTGCTCTTTATCATAATTTTTGTTACGATAGTAACAGTATGTATTTCAATTACTTTGTAGGTATCAAAGTCCAAGCCGCAGCAACTTTGTGTTCTCCTGTAAAGCTAGCGACATGTCAGCATAGTTTACGTCTGACATCCAGATATATTATAAGCAAATTCGGCTAAACTGCAGAGTCTGTTGCCCACGCTCTGCAAATGTTGGCAACACCACAGCAGTCAACAATAGAGCAGGTATATGTTTTATTTATTTTGTGATATGTACGAAACAGTGATCGATTTAAGTGAAAGGTATGTTAGGTATTGGTTAAACAAGAAGTTTTCTTTTAGTATGTGAGGGCGCGTAGCGCCCGAATCTCCGATCCAGAAACGATCTATTTATAGTTGCCAACACACACGCCATGCTAAAAACACGTGCAACAGACTGCAGTTTTACCGCAATTTCTCTCAAAGTCATATAATGCGTCGCAGGCCTCACAGAATGAATAAAACAGAATTGTAGATATACGAGGCGCGCCCAGAAAGTAAGTTCCGTTTGGTAATAAAATGAAAATTGTACACAGATACAAAAGAAATTTTTATTGCAGAAAATTCTAAAACTCTTATACAACTTTTCCACATAACTGCCGAAAATTTGCAGGCATTTGTCATAGCGTGGCATCAGGTTTTGTATACCTTCTTCATAGAAATGTGCCGCCTGTGTCTTGTTTGGGAACAATTTCATGCATCAGTGATCGTGAAATTTAGGGGAATTCCATAGCGAGAGCACTAATTGTAAACCTGCGGTTTTCCTGGATCTTGTCATCAATCGCGTGAACCTTCTGTAACCAAAGGTGGACGCCCACTTCGTTCTTCATCGTGCACATCACTACGCCCGCCATTGAACTGTCGGACCCATCTTCTCACCATCGAATCACTCATAGCATTTGGTCCGTAAACATCGCAAATTTGCCGATAAATTTCACTTGGTTTCACTTTCCTCGCATTCAGAAACCGAATCGCCGACTTGATTTCACAGGCAGCGGGATCTTCAATCAACGCCGACATTTCACATAAGCACAACAAAGCGCACATAACTGATAGCGATCTCCAAATGGACATACACATCGTCTGCAGCGCATCTGCGGAACTGCAATCGTAGCACTGCAGCGGAGATAAATTGAAACGGAACTTACTTTCTGGACGCGCCTCGTATTAGAAGATATTACAAAACGACTGAAGATGGTCTAAGACCGAAATTAGCTGACAATGACAATAATTGAACGCATACAGCAACGTATCAAATACTTTGTATTTCTCTGGATGTTAGAGGTAAACTATCGTATGTGCAAAAATGACGATTTTGATGTTTTTATCGCTTGTAGCTTGTTTAAGGCACACTTTCTTAGTGGTAAAGTGCTGTACGTGTATATCTTACATTAAAGAAATTCAGCAATATGCCACTATTTTATGACCCATCCGAATTCGGCAGTCATCAATGGTAAATCATCATACGACGACTGAGATGTATGTTTTCAACGTGCTCTTTACCATATTGTTTGTTACGATAGTAACAGTATGTATTTCAATTACTTTATAGGTATCAAAGTCCAAGCCGCAGCAATTTGTTTGTGTTCTCCTGAAAAGCTAGCGAAATGTAACCATAGTTTACCTCTGACGTCCAGATATATTATAAGCAATTTCGGCTAAACTGCAGAGTCTGCTGCCCACTCTCTGCAAATGTTGGTAACACCACAGCAGTCAACAATAGAGCAGGTACATGTTTTATTTATTTGTGATATGTACGAAACAGTGATCATTTGAAGTGAAAGTTAGGTTAGGTATAGGTTAAACAAGAAGTTTTCTTTTAGTATGTGAGGTCGCGTAGCGCCCGAATCTCCGATCCAGAAACGATCTTTTTACAGTTGCCAACATACACGCCATGCGGGCCCCACAGAATGAATAAAAAAGAATTGTAGATCTATATCACTGCAGACCAATGAAGTTTTAATTAGTTGAACGAAACGTGTCTGAGAACAAAAGAGCGAATCTTATTATAGTTGCAAAGACGAATGAAACACACCGTCGATAACAGAAAGTCCAGTAAAAGTATCTCGAACTGGAGAAAGCGTGCAAATGTCTCAGCGGCGGAGACAACCGTAAAACAAATAGCTAATGTCATGTTGGCGTACGTACCAAAACGGTAATTTGGCAGGCGTTGTGGTGTCGCGCTGGCTTCCTGCCACGCGTCGGCAGCGGCGTTCGCACCGGGCGGTGTGACGGGGCGATTTTCGCCACCGCGGCGCGCTGGCTTGCGCAAGCGTGCATCCTTATTGTCGGCCGGTCAGGTGACCCCTGTGTCGGGCGGCACCAAAAAGAAAACCACCGAAGGAGCGGTGGTCGGTTCTGCCAACGAGCGTGAGAGCGCCAGCTGGGGGGTGCAGGCGGGAAGTGCAATTTGCGTCGTTATTCAATTGAAGGCGGGTACATAGGGGCGCGCCGGCCGCCGCGGCCGCACTGCGCCGCCAGCCTCCGACCGAGATGCTTCTCCTCGTGCGGCTCGCGGCCATCGGCCTCCTCATCCCCCGTAAGTCCGCACTCTGCGCCGCACCGGCCGAGTACGAAAAATACTTGTATTTTTCATACTCTGCCCAGCTCGTACTAACATTACTTTTTTACAGCTGCTTTCACAACTTACTTTTTTTCCGAATATTTGTCACTGTCGACATGCAGACACAACGCCAGTATACCTTGCTCAACTGTAATCTGAAATGTGCGATTTTACCCACATGTGCAACCATCCCTTGCTTAGTTTTTAAGTTTTCTACTTTAGCTATCAAACTGTATTTACAGTGAAACTTCCTGACAGATTAAAATTGTGTGCCGGAACGGGGACTCGAACCTGGGACCCTTGTCGTGTCGGGATAACACAGTCGGCAGTGCATTTGCCCGCGAAAGGCAAGGGTCCCAGGTTCGAGTCCCGGCCCCGGCACACAATTTTAATCTGCCAGGAAGTTTCATATCAGCGCACACTCCGCTGCAGATTGAAAGTTTCATTCTGTATTTACAGTGTAAGAGAGTTTCTGTACCGTGTTGCAGCTATGTTTGCCAAACTAGTTCGTAAGCCTATTTTCGCCTTTGATTACTGTTTTCACTTCGTGATGTTTCGGGAATACAACAGGTCGTCGTTTTCTGCTACGCACGATATTTCATCTGGGCACCTACCATATTTCGTGTCAGCCGAAGTTCTGTGGCAGACTCCCAGATAAAGTATCGTGCGTAGTGGAGAAACGATGACCGATCCCTTGCTTAGTTTTTAATTTTTCTACTTAGCTATCAAACTGTATTTACAGTGTGCGAGACTTTCTGTGCCGTGTTGCAGCTATGTTTGCCAAACTAGTTCGTAAGCCTACTTTCGCCTTTGATTGCGACAGTCGGTGATCTAATACTGCTGTTTTCACTTCGTGATGTTTCGGGAATGCAACAGGTCGTCGTTTTCTGCTACGCACGATATTTCATCTGGGCACCTACCATATTTCGTGTCAGCCGAAGTTCAATGGCAGACTCCCAGATAAAGTATCGTGCGTAGTAGAGAAACGATGACCGATTGCACTCTCTGAACATTATCCCGCAAAAAAATTCATATTTCACAGTAATGCTGTTGAAAAAATCTGCCGAAGAAGAAAAATAAATGCTTTAGAAATTTGTGGCTTGAATTTTCATTTGTAAATGTCAAATATTTCAGCTTCAATACAAACTAAATTTGCTTCTATAATTGTTCAACTGATGTAAGTACAACACACACAAAAAATATTACATGTCTCGTATTTCCTGTGTCTCTAATGCTAATTATATTGTAACCTGAAACATTAGTTCTTAAGTGATACTCTGAAGATATTCTTCCATGGAGTGGAAGGTGCTGCCCAACAGAAATCATAAATTTAACCTTAAGTTCCAGTATGTCCCTCTCAAGACATTTAATCACCTTCTGTCAAGCTGCACTATAATATCTGACTCAGTTCACTATAAATATTAAACTTCTGAAGACTTTTTACAAATTACTTTTGTTTCTAGTAATATAGGAACGCTTTGTACCGATTTTTAAGAAAGGAGAAATATGACAATCTGTATACATGTTGTGAAACAACTATCCAAGTAAAATATTTCCTTGAATCTCTGTCAGATGTTGTAGAGCGGTTACCAGGTATAGTTGTTATAAGTACTTTCGTTTTCAGCCACTATTATTAATACAAGATGAAACTGGACTGTCAGACTCTAACTGAACACATAAGCTATTAACAATTGCAACAGGCAGATTGGAAAATTCACAATAAAATCTCATAAATTACATATTTCAAGCACATGCTGTGTGATTTTTTATTAAGATAATTCGTTGATTTTAAAGAGTAACGATGTATTTTTAAATTCCTAATTCTACCCAACTTTTTTTCTTAAAAATCGGTTGATGGGTTCGTATCATTGTTGAACTGCAACCTGAGAACATACAACATTGACATTAACTCATCACTGTTTTATCAAAAAGGAAAAATTCCTGATGTTCTGCAAAATTATTTATTGAGTTACTAACTTGCTTTCGGCTTCTTAGGCTATCATCAGGTAACAACTGAATGTCGCTAACATTTATTCACAGATATACGACTTACAAAGATGGTATTTAATTACAGAAGATTTAAATTCGCATGTTCACAGGAAATTGTTAAATTTTCCTGTGCATATGTGAATTTGTATCGTCTGTAATTTAATATCTTTGTAAGTAGCATATCTGTGGAGAAAATGTTAGCGACATTCAGTTGTTACCTGATGACGGCCTAAGAAACCGCAAGCCGTTTAGTAACTCAATAAATAATTTTGCAGAATATCAGGAATTTTTTTCCTTTGGATAATATTATCATGTTCTGTCAAGCAAAGACGGAAACCTCAATGTTTACTAGCTGGGTAAATTAACTAACCATTATTATGAAAAAGATCAAGAAAACAGAAAAAACAGGCCCGAATTGTTCCAGTTTCTGATATTAACATTTTCATTAACAATTTTTGCAACAGTTAAGTATATTAACTTCCAAAATTAATTTGTACTGCAGAAAATATGAAAACAAATTTACCAAGCACCTTACGACAGTGCTTAAACAAAGTTAAGGACGATCCTCTACATTTTTGCCTTCAAATTGCTACGTAAATTCATGTAAACTATGTAAGGGACACAACATTTATACGGTTAAATAAATATTCACTTTTACCTATTTGCAACAACTTTCAAAGTTGTGGGACATGTTTATGATCCTTAAGCTCGTCGTAGTCATCCATATCATGCTCCGACTCGTAAAAATCGCCTCTAAAGAGTATTTTCTGGATAGCTTGGACACGCACTTCTTCTACGGGGAATATGTTTCCCTATTATAGATTGGTGTGGTGTCTGTTCTTTCGTACATGTCGGAAAGAACAGACACCATACCAATCTCCAATAAGTATTTACACGCGAAGACGGCGTTTGATTCATTTACTTCACCGCAGATGCGGTCATACGTTCGATCCAGCATGGGAATCCATAGTGGTAAGTATAAACGGGCATGGTCAGCCGTAGCGTGCGACTTGCCGAAGTTTGAGCCGGACGGGAGGCGAGCTCTGGCCCGAAGCAAGAAACCCGGGTTCGATTCGCGGCCCGGATCACATTTTCATTTTTCGCCATTGTATAATTTCAATGCGCCAATACAGCTAATGTCAATCCTTTCCGTCCTAATCCTTCTTCCTTTCCTTCCTTAATAAATAAATAAACTGCTTCCGGCACATACCACATATCCTGATAGCACTGCCATAACCGAGAAACTCAAATTAGGGTCTGAACTACCATTTCTTGATCTATCATTGGGCGATCAACTAACGTGAACAATAGGCACAGCGTGAACATTATTTAAACCGGCAAACTCTCAGGACAGGTTACAGAACGAGAAAAGCTTATAAATAGAACCTGTAAAATGCATACCTTAAGAACTACGAGCACTTCATCTTCGATACCTCATCAACTGCAAGCTCGTGTCTGTCCATACTTTGGGGGTGGGTGGTATGGACCAAAGGAAGGGAAAATAAATTATAGTAAAGATGGGCTCTAAAATGTATTCTTTAAGAGAAACGAGTACTTGTTCATCTTCGCAAGCGTGAAACAGGAATGAACAAGTGCCTACAGCTGTTAGGGAATGCATTTTAGAGCTCATGATTACTGGACATATTTTCTTGTTTTGTTTCATGGAGAAGCACAGATCTTATAGTACAAACGTATTACAGAATTGTAGAAGTGATCGTGGCTCTTACGATATGTCTTTTAGAGCTCATATTTATGAGACTTTTTTCTTGTTTTGGTGCAAGGGACCTATCGTAAGAGTTTATTTAAACCGAACATGGAAAGTTGAAAACTTATAGCGATCCGGGATTCGAACCCTGATCTTCCGCACACTAGGCACTTGCACTGTCCTTTACTTGAAATGGACACAGTGCTCACCACGTCCGCACTTGTTGACCTCAGACGTCTCCTTCCAGACATATTTTTGCAACTTGTCCACACACTAATGACGTAGTGCTCGTAGTGACGGGATTCTGAATGGCGAACATTCGAGTACATGGTCGAATAGAGGCACTACTTCTGCAGCATTCGGCGTGTGGGAAATTGGGTTGGACGGGAAGCGTTCTCGGCTAGACAAGTGGTTAAGGTGACATGTAGAGACTTGGGTTCGAATCTCAGGCTGGTACAAATTTTGAGTTGTTGGCAATGAAGTATTTGCATGCCCGATCGCTTCTAGCCTAGTTTCTTTCCTTCCTTTTCCCTCATACATCCTCTCATTAAACATGGGAGAATTTGGGAAGTGAAGTAGCGGTATCAGGGTAGAGCTGCAAATGAACTTAGGCGTAGACAGTTCTGTTGACGTTAAGTCGATGGCAACGTTGTGGTCGGTGCCACTATGTGTGATGTTCTACATTAGGGGACTAAGAGGAGCAACTCTTCATCGTCTTCATCGTCATCAACAACATCAGCAAATGAAACAGGACTATTCGCGGAAAAGCAGCACACCACCTTGTCGATAAAAAGTTAACTTACATACCACTGAAATGCAAGGCTCATAGCAGACTAATAACCTAAGGACAGTGGATTCGTACATGCCTGTTATTACTCCTGGACATGTACGCCAGACTGTTGATGTTGGCTGCGTTTTTCTTGGATAATTGAAGAATGACAGATGAAGATCATTATATGTAGCGCCCTCGTTACGACAGGAATTACTTCACTACGTATATTAGCACAAACAGAGTATGTCCCAATTCATTGAAATAGAGATTACAAAAATAGCTTCCACGAAGTTTCAGCCTTTAATTTGTTGCAGACATGCACTATCCTTGAAGACAACATGAGTATGGGGTTTACACTTTACTTTTATGACGGCATCAACACTTACGGGGACACTGTCATGATGTCTACGGGTGTCCGTGAAAGAATGACAATTCCTTCTTCCTGAAGAGCCAAAACCAGGGAAGGTCGGGCGCTGGAATCAATAGCAAAGTTAACATTCTAACCCAGCACACTGGAATAAGAGATCAGTACTCGTGGAAGAGCAGTCAGTTTGAGGAATGTTACTGTCCACACAGATTAGCTTCACAGATGAGTCTTCGTGGCAGGGTGCATTGTCGTGCTTATACAAGTAATCATCGTCCCCCAGTTGTTATTCCTCAACTGTACGCACTACTCAGTTCTGGAAATCGAGCGAGGTGGTGCAGTGATCAGCACGCTAGTTTCGCATTTCGGAGGGTGCCGCTTCAAATCCGCCTCCGGTCATCCAGATTTGGGTTTTCCGCGATTTCCTTAAATCGCTACAGGCAAATGCCGGGATAGTTTCTTCTAAAGGGCATGGTCACTTTCCTTCCCTATCCTGAGCGAGAACAATCAGAGATTGTGCTCCATCTCTACCAGTATGTCGATGGGACCTTAAACCGTAATCTTCCTTTCTCCTTCTACAATCTATGTTCATATCCTCCGAGTTTAGAGTTTTCGTAAGTTCCGTAAGGCGACATCAGACTAACCACGAAAAACAAAAACCCCAACACCACCGCGAGCGTTTCATCAGTACAGATTACTCGTTTCCAGTCATTCGCTGCCCCGTGGTATCGTTCTTTATTGCACGTCAACGTCGCTTTGCATTACCAACGGTAGAGTTTTCCCAAACTTTCTTCGTGGCGACACCGTTCTAACACATGTACAGGGGGCAGACAAAATAGTACGAACACCATGCATTATACCACATTTTGAGAGGCGACACAATTGACGTAGCAAGTGTTAGACGCTACATAGCAGTATACGTTTTCTTCTGCGGCGGTCAACTCAGATGACTGGTGGTCCCCTCAGACTTACAAAGAGGCCTACTCCGTAGTTCGCTGATAGTGAGAGCGTTTGTCACGAAAGCGGTTGCACTCTTCAGCGTTCCACTAGCGACAATATCCACGGTAATGATTACTATACAGACAAGGTACATTATTATGGGTAAAGAGGAACAGCCTGAGAAGCTCTAAGTTTACCGACGAGCTGGATATTATCATTCATGAATTGGCTGCAGTTGATTAGCCCTTAAAACGGAAGCCAAAGCGAAGCTGCGAAGGAAGTGGTGTGACGATCATAAAACCTGGACACTTTATGACTTAAAGTCTATGGTATGGTCAGACGAATCATCATTTACATTGCTTCTTACAAACAACTGGGGTTATATATCGTAAACTCCAAAAGAATTTTACAATACGGCTTTCCTGCCACCTACAGTCAAGCTTGGCAGAGGTTCTGTCCTGATGTGCACATCTATGTAGTGGTCCTCAACTGTGTCTATCATTACCCTCACTCCTCTTATAACTGTGAATGAATATCTCACACCCTCGACACCAAAGTGCTTATTTCTCCTAACATATCGCTAACAAACACTGCCGTATTCCAGAATGGTAATGCTCTCTCTCACACACACACACAGCCAAAAAGGTTTAGGCGTGCTTTGTAGAGCACCAGAAAATTAGCAAACATCTCCTCTGGACACTAAAATCGCCATGCCTCAACACAAGTGAACTGTTGTGCGGCGTTTTAGAACAGAGACTGAGGACCAAATTTACAGCTCCGACATCGCTCAAGTAATTGACGGAAATTTAGTGGAAAAAAGGATAACATTCTGCTGGAAACTATGAAGACACATTACAAATCGGTTCCTCGAAGAATTTGAGTTGTTCTCAGAGCCAATGCAGGTTCACCTCGTTACAAATAAATAAATATTGTGCCTGTGTAGAATCTTCATACTATTTGGGCCATCCCCTGTAGCTTCACGAGGCATCCTTTCTCTGATATCAGTAATACTCGTAGATATGCTATTGTAAAAAAAAAAAAAAAATAAACATATATTAATTTTTACAGTTCCTTTCTAAGTACGGTATAGTTTCTCATTAACCACATTTTTCAGATACAAATCTTTTCGACGATGTTACGAATGCAGTTATGAATATCACAAATCTGTCTTATTAACTTGGATGCAGGGCAAACTGACACGAGTTTCCTCATCTGATTTTCACAAATTTCCACCATTTAACTATTTTTATATCAGTTACACGAATAGTTTGCAGAAACCTGCAGCAAAACGATGAGTGCTCTTTTACTGAGGTGAAAACAGTTGCATACAACAAATTCTCCATTCATAATTTTTAAAGTGCATCGGAACAAAATAAAAGTTGGCTCATGTCAGAATTCACTGAATTGTCTCAAAGATGAGTATAGCGCTACCAAAGCAACTCAAGAAAACTTCACTCATGTAAAGGTTTACATTTTATTAATGCCATAACAAAGCTAGTTTATTTTCGGGAGATTAACTTAATGCTCTTTGCCACGCGGGACTTTCAACACCTTGCCATGATATTTTGGAAATCCGAAATAATTAGTTACATGCCATTTAAGCTCACAAGATCCCACTAAATCACAAGTTGCAACCAATAGGTCATCGGCGACGACCATATTACAAGGACTGAGTAGTTCACAGCTAAAATTGCACCGCCCTTGATCTACCTTCAAACTTAACAGTGATGCGACGTACACGACAAGCGTTGCTTCTTAATTGCTTGCATATAAATCTCGGCAGTTTTGCAAAACCATACTTAAAATCACTGATAAAGCTCATTGTCTACGCGACTTTATTTAGATAATGTTACTAACTCAGTATGAGCATTAGAAACGTTTATTGTGCAGTCAAGACGAAGAGACACTTACCACACATTCGGCCAGTTCAGCCCCCAAGCTGCTTCTCCCGTAAAAATTGATTCTCGTCTCACTATTCACGATTATTGAAGGCAAAACAATAAAGACATAAAAGGCAATCCTTAACGTTATTTGAATAGGTTTAGCAAATTCATTACTGCTCACAATAGCTTCTTAGTTGAACGATATATTCCTTGAGTGTGTACCGCTGGACTCGTCCACCAGAAGAAAAAGTGAAGGGATGCCCGTCCCTGGA
Source organism: Locusta migratoria (assembly GCA_026315105.1). Taxonomy (NCBI): domain Eukaryota; kingdom Metazoa; phylum Arthropoda; class Insecta; order Orthoptera; family Acrididae; genus Locusta; species Locusta migratoria. The sequence goes on along the minus strand of CM048755.1, from coordinate 113,588,354 downwards.
TAGGACGTTTCAACTTCTGCTGCGGACCGAGCGAGGTGGCTCTGTGGTAACACGTTGGACTCGCATTCGGGAGGACGGCGGTTCAAACCCGCCTCCGGGAATCTAGATTCAGGTTTTCCGTGATTTCACTAAATCACTCCAGGCAAAATCTGGTTCCTCTCAAAGGGCACGTCCGATTTACTTCCCCATCCCTGACAAAAACTATACAAGCGTGTGCTCCGTCTCTAATAACCACGACTCGACGGGACGTTGTACCCTAATCTCCTTCCTTCTGCTGCAGGCCTGTTTTAGTACAGTACCAGTGTCGCTGCTCCTCCGCCATACTGACTGCCAACATAGCAGACTACCGGAGGCGCCAGTCGCGAACTCGCAATCTGGCTGAACTGCCATCCTGCATCAGACACGTTACACACCAGTCTTGTTGCTCTGTTACTATTCAACAAGTCCTTACTGTTCTACTTCCAATCAATTGTTCACAATTTTATCCTTACCAAAAACCAACGACGTCTACTATTCAGCGATCTTTTCAAACGTCGATACAGCATGATTTGCTCAAAGGCTGGTTTACATCTATTGAAGACAGTATTTTCCTACTATTCAGCCTCGCAGATATATGGGCGAGTAAAGCCCTTTTTGGTCGAGACTCTTCAGCGTATAAACATCCCTGTGACAATCATTTCTCCTGGAGAAAATGTAGATATCAAGATATTGACCTAAATACCTTGCAGTCACTACAAAAATGTCTCTGTGGACGGCCTTGAATCCTCTGTTCAGTGCGGATGGCCACCAGACTCGAACTCTTGTGGAAATTGGCGAAATGCCGCGAGTACTGAGTAAAAACGGGCAAGGGCACTAGGTCAGTAGTTTGTGGAGAATGTGGGGCTGGCTGGGGTAGTCCCTGGAGCCGTGGTGATCAGGTGCCGTAGTGGGCAGCGCAGTGCGACTGCCTAGTGAGCTGGAGACATGAGTTTGAATCCCGGCCTAACACAAATTTTCAACTTCTTCCATTGGTTTAATTCAATGCTCACTGGCAGATTGTTCAAATGTTTAAATGTTTGTATAGCTTATGGAACTTAACTACGGGATCATCAGTCCATAACCTTACAAACTACTTATGAACTAGCTAATACTAAGGACGGCACAAATATCCGGCACAAATGTCCGTAATGGCCGTGCAGACCGTGACTGGAGTGCCTCAGTCCCCTCGGCCACCGCGGCCGGCGCAGATTGTTGTTTAATTCCTTTGAGCCTTGATCAGAATACCTCCAGGATAAAAAAAATGGCGTCTGTTCTTTGACATTTCACATATATATGGTTCGGTGAGTGGAAAAACAATAAAACTCCGAAACTGTCAGTTTTCAATCGTGAGAGTGAAAATCACATTTAACGTAGGCGTTCTTGATGAGCTGAAGAGAACTATAACACAGCGTTTACGTATTTACAAGGCCACATGTTATGTTGTGGCTGGAACAACAACACATCTCCAAGAGTTATTACATTCTTCTACCCAATATCATAAGTGCTCATTGTTACTGCTCTAGGTAGTCATGAGCAAACATATCTGTAACACTGCAACCTTGTTTGAGGTTAAGTGTTTTTTGTTAAGTTGAATGAAGCAGATATAGTTATTTTTAAGAAACTACACTAAATGTGTCCTGAAGCATGGGAGAAAGCAGGAAGAAAGCTAGCTTGTCTTCGTGAACATTACATCAATGAAAGGGGAATAGAGGCAGACAAAAGAATTACTGGGTCAGATTGTGCGTAAGCTTTTTCTTTATATCATCAAATGATACGAAATGTTAACAAGAAAAAATCTATTTTTTCATATATTTTTAGTTGCAAGAAGTGCATGTCCAATACAAGCAAGCAGAAAAGGAATGCACTTTGACTCATTTGTATCATGGAGATGTTGTTTGTAGCTTTATTTACGATTACATAAATGCCTTCTGAGATACAGAAACTTCATATTTTTTCAGACGCTCATCGCGATAAGAATTCTCATCATACAACTTCTAGAGTTCTCTTGTACCTTGTGCAAAGCAAAAGTTTCCTTACGATTTTTCAGTGTTACCTTTTCATGGACACTCCTTCCTTCCACGCGAAAGAGCCTTTGGAAATGCCAAACGAGTGATAGGAAGACCAGAAAATTACCAGCGCTTGATTGCAAGCTGTCCCAAATTAAAGCCATTTACAATATCAGAAACTAAATTTACAGTTGCATTCGATTTCAAAATCTGGTGTCCAAACTGCACAAATCAGTTGTTCAAATCAGTTTCAAATCATAATCAGTTAATCTATGACAGTTATATATCTGCTTATCGTTTTATCGAAGGACTCTGTGCAAACACGTTTAACTGTTTAGCCTCATCTCACTCGAACGTTTCTAAGCGAAGCAGCCAACAAGAAACCATTGCTAATCAACGTCAGGAAGATAAATGATATAAGAAGTCTAGAGCTATATTAGTCTCGAAACCTTGGAGTTTTACTGTAATACTACGACTTGAGAGACAATGAAAATCGGTAGGAATCATAATGTAGTCATTACAGTTCTAGGTCGTCATATTACGTAAAAGTCAGTAATAGGAACATTATTATTCAAATGAGTTATTCTTTTACGTCTAGCAAATAATGAGTGGAAAAATCGGTATAGCTGCAAGTTTTGCTTCTTGCGCTACAGTTTCTCGGACGCACTTCCTGAAACTTGCTTGGCAAGGTATGGTAGATGGAGTCATTCCTTACAACGTCTCTGTTCACTTGATTAAATGAACGCTATTCACCCAAAACACATTTTTGTGTTTATCTCAAAAGCAGAGTTTTGGAGCTGTACTGTTTTTCCACTCATCGATTCATGTGATCTGTGATAGCCTCTTCATGAGTACTGAAACCTACATCAGATAACTGTAGTAAACCCTCGGTCCCCTCTACCTTTATTCCTCCTCCCTGCCTAACGATTCTCTCACTCATAAAAATTAATTATTCTGGATGCTTCAGGATAGCTGCTATTCACCTATTCCTTCATTGGCCACCAATTTCTAATGCCTGAAAAATGGCAGCTGCCCAGTTTCAACTACATCCTTGCCTAGATAAGACTGTGTACCGAATCTAATAGTATGTTTTCATGGAACATTGAAACAAATTTTATCACGTTCATTCTTGTCTCGTGCAGCCTTCTATACTGATATGACAATTGTAATGAATGTGGAAATGTCTTTTATCTTTTCAGACTGCTACGCCTTCCCAAACATATCGCTGACCATCTCATCCCTTAAGAGACCTCTGGAAGGAGAGGGCGCACACGTCGTCCAGCGCCTACTGGAAGTCGTGTGGCAGCCCATGCCAGAAGCTGAATGGATTGGAATCTTCGACATCCCTCCACCGCAGAATGCCAACCTAGGTACCCCAGCACTATTCCTAACTGATAAACATACACACAAGTGGTGAGGTGTCACTGTCGGGCAGTTGCACGTGTCATTGAGTTTACATATCAAAAGTCGCATAAATTCACCCTCTTGACATTACAGTATTACAACGAAACCACGTGCGTGACAGGAAAAAAAATATCTGAGTCCTGGATGATGGTCGAATATCGTCGTGGTACTGTTTTGTTATTTAAAAAGTTATTGTTTCATTGACATAATGTGCTTAAAATGGCGCCGTAACTGTGTGTAACTGCTTGGCTTTGTGACTACAACTGACAATATAATTTGGTTAAACAAACTTTCTTATTCATTAAGTACAATTCTATGTAAATTATAGCTGTATCAACGTTCGTCATTATTGTTGAAGTAGTTCTCAATTAAAAAGAATTTAATAAGAATAACGCAGACACCAGTATAGTTAGAAGCTATTTTTGAAAATGTAACAAAAAACTTTTTACTAATGCTAGTCATCCTATTCCTGTTAGCGAAAGTACCGCATTTTAATGAAAATATCCATTACAACCTATACATTCTCTTTCGAGACTGGTTTATCCTTGAAGGAAGGTATATCTACATATAGAACGTTCCTTTATGAATCTTTATTGTTTCTAGCAACTTCATGACGAAGATAATGTACTATTTATGTTATTTCTAATCCGAACTTTGTCTTTCGCATTACTGATAATGTAGGAAAACCAGAATTTATTGAAACATTTTGAGAGATTAGAAATGTGTACGAGACCAAGATACTAAGACACAACTATTCCTTTCGGATAGAAGTGCCTGCCGTCAGAATCAGTTGAGTACTCCTAATGGAGTAGCCAAAAGCTTGAATCTATTTGTATTTCTCAGCTGGATTTCAGTTTCCGCAGCAAGTACACTAGTGCACATGGGAGAATGGAAGACATTAGCGTAATTATTGACAAATTGGGAGGGGGTGGTGCATAGGGCATGTTAGGATGGCTCCAAAGTTGGATCGTAGCCCGCAGCTGACGAAAATTCGTCTCATCCTCTCTGCCACCCATTTCTCACCTGTCATGAAGTTTTATTGTCGTATTACATCACTCACTGCAAGTCCCTGAAACATAAGAACCTTTTCTTTCATACGCTTCTCGTCGCTGATTACTAATTTTCCACCATCTTAGCCAGTATTGTGACTACACGTCATGGTCCAAGCAATATTACTGTAACATCCTCATCAGCCTGAAATGGCTCTAAAACTAGTAAACGGTACAAATAATCTCATCAATTATTAAAAAAAGTGACTGGTTACATATTTTTAACCAAATAAATTCACCAACCACACACTAAGTTATAGAGTGAAATATATATATTGCAACAAATATGTTGTTGCTGTGGTCTTCAGTCGTAATACTGGTTTTATGCATCTCTCCATACTAACATTCCTGTGCAAGACTCTTCATCAATGAATAACTACCACACCCAATTGCACATACTTTCTGTATTTGTCTCTTATTCTTTCTCTGCGATTTTTAATCCCATGCATCTCTCAATATGAATGTGACGCTTCTTTGATGTCGCATAATGTATCTTGTCCCAGTATCTATCTCTGTTACGTCAATAAACTGTACTGTATTTTTATTAGTAGCCAATTCTTAAATTTCGTAAGTGCTTCTGTCATTAAGAGCTTTATTATCGCGTGTTTGCCCACATACTGATCTGTAGAGTTTTCGTCTCTGATTCAATCATCCGAAAACAGGTTAGAGACCGTTGTTTCTACTGGTTACACAATGTAGCCTTAGCAGCCGCCAGTGTTACACCTTCAGAGAATTGAATTCTTCTTTGGTAGCGCTACAGCCCTTGGTGAACCTTGGCTTCTTCAACGATTTTCCTCCACATTTCTCGGTTGTTGCTTTCTTCCACCCCTTGACTCCCATACTGGTGAGATCCTCTATTACGTCATCAATCCGTCTTCTTCTCGGTCTCCCTCTTCACGTAGCCGAATGGTTCTTTGGAATTATATCATCTGCCGTTCTCTCCGCGTGTCCTAGCCATCGTATTCGTTGTGATTTCACAAATTTTACTATGTCCCTACCTTGTATTAATACTCTTAATTCAGAGTTGTATCGTATTCTACAGCCTGCTTCCTCCCTTATTGGGCCATAGATTTTGCGTAGTATTTTCCGCTCAATGGTTTTTGGAGCTTTTTTGTCACGTTCTGTCAGTTTCCATGCCTCTGACCCATTCGTAATAACTGGAAGGACTAGAGAGTTGTATATTAACAGTTTTGTTTTTATTCTAATAAGGCTATTTCTGAAACTTTGTATATTTGCAAAGTAAGCCATTTTTCATGCTTTTATTCTTTCTCTTATAGCCTTTCCAATACTGTTATCACTTATTGTTAGGGTTCCTAGCTAGTTAAAAGACGACAGTCCTTTAAATCATTTCCCATTGATGTTTAGGTCTTTAGGGGTCTTCTGACTTCAGTTTGTGACATTACCATGTATTTTATTTTGCTTTAATTTACTATGAGGCCGATTTTTAATGCTTCTGTTTCCATTGATCGGTATGTTTCTTGGAGTGTATTGATATTTCGTCCTACTATAGCAATGTCAACAGTGTACGCAAATGTCTAGCTGGTTTTCATAAATATGGTACCTCTTTTGTTGATTTTATTTACTACACTATGTAGAGCTATATTAGAAAGAACAGTGGAGAGACTGTACGCTTGCTTCATGCTTTTATTAAAGCGAAAGCTTTCACTTGTTCTGGTAAGAAACTTTACTTTCGATTTTGTTTTTGTCATTGTCATTTTAATTAGTTTTATTAGTTTGGCAGATATGCCAACTTCTTCCAGTACTCTATATAGTTCTTGCCGGTTTATACTGTTTGTTTGAAGTCGATGAACAGGAAATGCAGATCTATATCATACTCATTGAACTTTTCCATCATTTGTCTTATCATAAATATTTGATCAGTTGTTTCTCTGTCTGTTCGAAAGCCACATTGATATTCCCAGAGCACTGAATTACCTAATTTAACTTTTTTGTATATTATTAGTCAATTCTGATATTTCATATGACCTTCCGTTTTTAAGCGTTTTATTCTCGTGTAGTTGTTATGACACGCTAAATTCTAGTAAACAGCTTCATAGAGATGGCTAGGGAATGTGCCTGTTGTGAACGGATTCAGGATGAATTGACCGCTGATCGCAAACACCTGCAAGCTACGTTGGCCACTGTCAACAGGCTCCAGACTGTTGCATTGGGCTGCAGTGTCACCCGGGCACCTGAGGCGATTTCTGGGGGACCTCTGGTGACCATTACGACGCCTCAGATCCCTGATGCCACTTGGCCTTCAGGTTGCTACGTCTCTGCCAGTCGAGAGTTGCCTGACGGTGTTTGAACTGTGGTGGGGTCGCAAATCTCTGGGCGGGAGGTGAAACCGGGGACCGGTCGTAAGAATGTCTCCTTACGTCTCAGCAATAGGTCTGAGGTGTTGCCCGCTGCTGATAATAGCTATGAGCCAGCACGGGCTGCCTTGCCTGTTACGGCAGTGATCGATCGTTCTGGGAGGTCCGGACAGACGCAGGGGTGGGTTTGCGTGTTATTGGCAGCTCACGTGTTAGTCGGTGAATGGAGCCGCTTAGGGAAATAGCGGGAAGGTCGGGCAAGAAGGTCAGTGTGCGCTCTGGGGGTCTCATCCGAGATGTGGCGGAGGCTCTGCCGGCGTCGATATATATCACTACTCTGCAAATCACAATGAAGTGAAACTTCCTGGCAGATTACAATTCTGTGCCGGAACCGGGATTCAATCCTGGGACTTTTGCTTTCGTTGGCAAGAGCTCTACCTTCTGAGCTATCCCGGCACGCTTCACCGTCCTTCTTCACAACTTTATTTCAGCAAGTACCTCGCCTACTACTCTCCAACCTTCACAGACGTTCTCCTGCGAACCTTGCAGGACTAGCACTTCTGGAAGAACTTCTGTGAAGTTTCGAAAGTTGTAGGCGAGGTGCTAGCAGAAATAAAGTTGTAAGGACGGAGACTGAAGGGTGCCGGGATAGTTCATATGATAGAGTGTTTGCCTGCGAAAGGCAAAGATCCCAGGTTCCAACCCCTTTTCCGGCACACAATTTTTTAATGCCAGGGAGTTTCATATCAGCGCACTCTCCACTGCAGAATGAAAGTTGCATTCACATTGAAGGGCATGAAAAAGGTGAAACGAAACACTTTTATGATATATATATCTTCTGTTCCATTCACTAACAACGCGTGGGAAAAAATAACGCCTGATTTTTTTTCAGTTTCGATCTGATTTCTCTTACTTCATTCCGGTGGGTGCTAACAAAATATGTTCGCATTCCGAAGAGAAATTTATTGAAAGAAATTTCGCAAACTGATCTCACCACATCGAATAACGCCTGTTTTTAATGATTTCCACTAAAATTTATTCATCATTTAAAATGGTGCATCGTTACCGTAACACTCTCTCTCCTGTAACGCTATAACACAAACAAGCTGCCCTTTTGTGAACTTTCTGTATATCCTCCGTCTGTCCCGCTTGGTGGGGATGTTACAATGCGCAGCGATACTCCAAATTAGCACGCACAAGTGGTGTGTAGGCAGTTTCTTTAGTAGAACTGTTGCATTTTCAGTGTTCTGCCAATGAAGCGTATCGTTTTGTTCGCCTTCCCTGCCATATTTTCTGTATGTTCTCTCCAGTTAAAGTTGTTCGTAATTTTAATTCCTAAGTATTTAATTCAATTTACAGCCTGTAGAATTGACTGATTTATCGTATAAAATTTTTAACGGATTTATTTTTGTGCTCGTAAGGATTACTTAACAATTATCATTATTTAGGGTCGACGACAATTTTCGCACCATGGAGATATCTAATCCAAATCGATTTCCAGCTGCTTTTGATCTTCTGGTAACTTTACTAACAGATAAACGACATTATCAGCCACGAACAGTCTAAGAGGGCGTAGTGGAAATACTGAAACATTTCGACCGTTTCGGGGCACTGAAATAAATTCAACGGTGTAGTTGAAAATTTGTGCTGGACAGGGATTCGAACCCGCATTTCCCGCTTCGGGCCTTAACCAATTAGGCTATCCAGACATTCTTCCCGTTCAGCCCAAATTCTCAACTTCTAGCACACTACGATGGTAGTGTTTCCTGCCCATTAGTTCCTCTTGCTTGAAGCATATACTACATTCCCACAAGGGATCGAGCGTATTAACCCGTCAGCATCGAATTTGTCAGTTGCCTGTTGTGGGCATATATACAATTTTGGATGTGGTGTCTGCTCTTTCGGTCATGTCCATATCAATGAATCTATATATGCCCCAACAGGCAATTGACTGTTTCAATGTGGAGGCATTAATACGCTCGATCCCTTGCGGGAATTCAGTATAGGCTGCGAGCAAGAGGAACTAATGGGCAGCAAGCACTACCCTCGAAGTGTGCTACAAGTTGAGAATTTCGGTTTTACGGAAAGCGTGTCTGGATAGCCTAATTAGTTACGGTGACCCTCTGGCCCGAAGCGGGAAATCCGGGTTCGAATCCCGGTCAAGCACAAATTTAACTTCGCCGTTGAATTTATTTCAGTGCCCCGAAAGGTCGAAACGTTTTATTATTTCGAATTCGTAAAATTACGTCCGCTATTATCAACCTATTGTGTATGATCCGAAAAGAACAGACAACATATCAATAATTCTAAGATAGCCCTGGGTGCACCCGACTGCAAATCGTTGCTCATGTCGGCACCAATGACTCCTGCAGCCTAGGTTCAGAGGTCATTTTCGGTTTCTAAAGGCCCGGTTGGAGGAATATAGAATCCACCTCAATAGGTCAGATCTGAAATACACGAAGGAAGCGGCTATAAGGGTAGCTGAGTACGTGTGGAGTACACACGAGGGTTATTAGGATGGATAAACCTCTCCGCAGCCCCTATAAGATGCCTGCTGATTCCGGACACACGGCAAAACAGAACGGAGAAAGAAAAGGTTAATGTAGTATTAGTTAACTGCGAGATCGTCTGTAGAAAGACCGCAAAACTATTCTTGCTTTTAAATGGTTACAGCACCCACATAGTACTACGGACGGAATACTGGCTCAAACCAGATGTGAATAGTAATGAAATCCTAAACACAGATTGCAATTTATACCGCAGACAGAAGCTGAACACTGAAGTATAAAGGCGTGTTTGTAGCGATAAAGAATACGATTGTATCGAGTGAAATTATCACAGATGCGGAATGTGAAATGATTTGGTCCAAGGTCAGGGTTAAAAGAGGCTCCATTATGGCCATTGATGTTTTTATAGACTACGTGGGTCAGCAGCTGTAGGGGCGGAACGTCTGAGGGAAACAGAAAATATTTCTTGGTCATGTTATTTTTTCAGGTGGAGATTTCAAATTACCCGATATAGACTGGGAGACTCATGTGTTTATGGCGGGTGGCAGGGACAGAGGCTCGAGCAGTATTGTTCTTGGCCCTTTATCTGTAAATTACCTCGAGTAGTTAAATAAAGAGCCGACTCGAGGAGATAAGGTATTGGATCTGCTGGTGACAAATAGACCCGAAAGTTTTAAGTCGGGGCAGAACAGGGAATCAGCAATCATAAGGCCATGACAGCATCAATGAATACAGCTATAAATAGAAATATCAAGAATTGTTGGAAGGAAGTTCTTTGTGTTAAGAAAAAGCGATCAGGTACAGATATCAGAGTACCTGATTGCTCAGCGAGAAAGTGTCCTCTCTAGCACTGATAGTGTAAAGCATTAGTGGCCGAATTCCAAGTGTACCTTACAATACGAGTTAGGTACCATGTGCCGAGTAAAATTATGAGAGATGGGAAAGATCCAACGTGATTCAAGAGCAGAGTCAGAGAGCTGTTGCGAAAGCAAAGAGAACTTCACTGCAAATAGAAACGTAGCCGAAACCTTGCAGACCTGCAAAGATCAATCTATATTAAAATTAGTGTAAGGAGGGCCATGCGAGAGGCGTTCAAGGACTTAGAAGTCAAAGGTCTGTGTACCGACTAGGCAGAAAATCCTAAGAAACTTTTGTTCTACGTTCTAATCACTGTCGTTGTGGTCTTCAGTCCGCAGACTGGTTGGATGCAGCTCTCCATGCTACCCTGTCCTACGCAAGACTCTTCATCTGAGTATACGATCGGCAACCTACATGCTTTTGAATCTGCTTACTGTATTCGTCCCTCGGTCCTCCTCTACGATTTTTACCCCACACACTTTCTTCTAATACTAAGTTGACGATTACTTGATGTCTCAGAATTCGTCCCATCAACCTATCCCTACTCTTAGTAAGGATATGCCAGAAACTCCATTTCTCCCCAATTCTGTTGAGCACCTCCTCATTAGTTACGTGATCTACCCATCTAATCTTCATCATTTCGAAAGCTTCTATCATCTATTTGTCTGAAATCCATATCATCCACGTTTCACTCTCATACAATGCTACACCCCAGACAAATGCTTCCAGAAAGGATTTTCTAACATTTAAATTAATATTGGATGCCGACAAATTTCGCTTCTTGAGAAACTCTTTTCTTCCCATACCCATTCTGCATTTTATATCTTCTTCTTTTCGGCCATCAAAAGTTGTCTTGCTACTCAAATGACAAAACTCAACTACTACTTTTATCGTCTCATTACCTTATCTAATTCCTTCAGTAACGCCTAATTTTCTGACACTACATTCCATTACCCTCATGTTACTCTTTTTAATGTTCATCTTACATGTTCGTTTCAAGACACTGTCCATTCCATTTAATTGCTCCTCCAGGTCCTTAGCTGTCTCTGAAAGAATTACTGTCATCAGCAAACCGCAAGGTTTTTATTTCCTCTCGGTGGACTTTAACTCCCTCTCTAAATTTCTCCTTGCATTCCTCCACAATTTACTCAATGTACAGATTGAACAACATTGGGGAAAGGCTACAACCCTGTAGCAACCAGTGCCACCCTTTCATGCCCTTCGACTCTAATAATTGCTGTCTGGTTTTTGTACAAGTTAAATATAACTCTTCGCTCCTTATATTCTACCCCTGCCACCTTCAGAATTTGAAAGAGTGTATTCCTACCAACATTCCCACAAGCTTTCTCCAGATCCACAAATGCTGAAAACGTAGGTATCTTCTAAGATAAGTCGTAATGTATTACCTCAAGTGTTCCTAAATTTCTCCTAAATCCAAACTGATCTTCCCGAAGGTGGGATTCCAGAAGTTTTTCCATTCGTCTATAATAATTCCTGTTGCTATTTGCAACCATGACTTATTAAACTGATAGTTCTGTAATTTTCACACATGCCTGCACTTGCTTTCTTAGGAATTGGAATTACTATATTCTTCTTGAAGTCTTAGGGTATTTCCCCTGTCGAATACATCTTGTATATCAGGTGGAACAATTTCTTCATGACTGGCTCTCATAACGATCATAGCAGTTCAGACGGAACATCATCTACTCAAGGGGCATTGTTTATACTCAAATCTTTTAGTGCTCTGTCAAATTATGTCGCAGTACCATATCTCCTATCTCATTTTCCTCTACTTAGTCTTCCATTTCTAGAATACTGCCTTCAAGTTTATTTCCTTTGTACAGGGCTTTTATATATTCCTTCTAGCATTCAGCTTTCCCTTCTTTTCTTAATACTGGTTTTCCATCTGAGTTCTTGATATTCATACAGCTGCTCTTGTTTCCAAATGTCTCTTGTTTTCCTGTAGGTGGTATCTATCTTTCCCCTAGTTATACATTCTTCTTCGGTCTTGCATTTCTCCTCAAGCCACTCCTGCTTATCCAGTCTGCAGTTCCTGTCAACCTCATTTTTCAGACATCTGTATTTCCTTTTGCCTGCTTCACTTGATGTATTTTTATATTTTCTCCTTTCATCAATTAAGTTTAGTATCTCCTGTGGCATCCCAGGATTTCTGTTAGGCATTGTCCTTCTGCCTATATGATCCTCTGCGTCCTTCACTACTCTATCTCTCAGAGCTACCCATTTTTCTTCTACTGTGTTACTTTCCTCCTTTTCAGGCAATCCTTGCCTAATGCTCCCTCTAAAACTCTCAACCACCTCTTGTTCCTTCAATTGGCCAGATTCCATATCCTTAATTTTCTACCTTTTTACAGTTTCTTAAGTTTTAATCTACAGTTCATAACGAGTAAGTTATGGTCCGAGTCTGTTTGCCCCTGGATATGTTTAAAACTGGGTTCCAAACGTTTGTCTCGCCATTATGAAGTCAATCCGGTATCTCCGTGTCTCGCGGTCTGTTCCACGTATATAACAGAGTATGCGAAATAACTTGTCTCCCTTCTAGCAGTAGAGTACCGAAGATCTCTAGAGGAGCGAAGCGTTCCAAAGGATTGGAAGAAATCACAGGTGATTACAGTTTTCCAGAATTGTCGCCGATCAGATGCGCCAAACTAGGCCTATGTCTCCGACGTCCGTCAGTTGCAGAATTTTGTAGCACTATTTATGTTTGAGAATTATTACATTTTTGGAGACCGGAAATTTCCTCTGTAGAAATGAACATGGCTCTCGAAAGAAACGATCACGTAAAACTGTTCTCGCGCCCCAAAGGGTAGTAAGCAGATACAGGCTCCCAGGCAGATGGCGTGTTTGTTGACTGCTGCAACGCGTTCGATACGCTTTAGCACCATGAACAAAGTATGAACATGGGGAATATCAGACCAACTACATCTACAAATTTATTTCACAAATCACATTTAAGTGCCCGGCAGAGGGTTTATAGAACCGCTTTCATAATATTTATCTACCGTTCTTTTCTCTAATAGCTCTCGTGAAAAAGGATCAAATTAATCCTTCAGTTTTCGGTCTGATTATTCTTTAATTTTATTTTAATTTTTTTTTTGTTAAGATGATCATGTCTCCCTACGTAGGTTGGTGCTAACAAAATATGTTCGCATTGGGTGTAGAAAGTTGAAAAAAATTTCGGAAATAGATCTCGCCGAAACGAATAACGTATTTCTTGTAATGTTTTACACCCCAAATCGTGCATCATTTCCGTAACACTCTCTCCCCTGTATCGCTATAATACAAAACGAGTTGACCTGAGCTTTCTCTATATGCTCTGTCAGTCCCACTTGGTCGGGATCCCACAATGCGCAGCAATACTCCAAATTAGATAGACAAGTGGAGTGCAGGCGGTTTCTTTAGTAGGACGGCTACTTTTGGCGTTTCGCTAAAATCGTACCATTAACATTTTTATCTGCCCTTAAATACCGTGAGGTATGAAATAGCAGCTGGGTGACATTTTGCCTTTGTTGTTAATTCGTGTCTAGAAAATTATATAAAATATTATTTTGTTGTGACTGAAAAACAGAGGAGCTTAAACTAATATTGTCTTTTTTCTGCGTGGTTGTAGTTGCAAGATATCACAGTCGAATGTATATTTCACAATAATTACATGAGAGAAATAGCTTACTTTTTATCGGTTGCCTTACAGTTGCTAGAAGAGTGCATAGTAGTAACAGGAAACATTTTTTTAACCACAATATATTGTGGTACGTTTTTGTAGAATTAAAAGTGCTATGTCTCGAAGTCAACATATTTAGTTAAATTTTTCCATACTGTAAAGAGAACTGTTGAAAATTATTGCAGTATATTGGTAAGCTTATGTTTTGTTTTTCTTTTTTTGCTTGCATTAGCTGCAAGAGTTTTGCAATGTCGTTAGGATTGTATGGAAATTAATTTGAACACATAGGTAGTGCTAAGAGCTCACGTTAAAAATAAGTTCCGCAGATAAAACTTAGCAGAGCCTGTGGAACACACTAACCGGAACTACGTAACCTAAAATCCACCACCACTATACCTATTGTGTAGGATGACAGATAGATCAATTACTTTTTTTTTTTTTTTTTTTTTGGATGCGAAGAGTTTACCGATTCAAATGTTTGTCATTGTTACGTTTCTCACATTCAAATTTGGAAATACACTTATAGTAAGAGTTCATTCGTCAAACTGTCACAGCTTCGCATTAGTAGAATGTCAGTCCGAATAAACAGTTATGGACAATACAGAGAAACTAGTAATCAAACATTTATCCTGTTTTTGTGAATTTATACACTAATAGTTTTATTAAATTTAAGTAAAATAGCATTCATAACATACCCTTATAATAATTAAAAATTTAAATTTAAGAAAAAATAATAATGAATAGTACCGAGGATATTAAAAGTATTGGATTTACTGTACGACTTACTTACACACAATGTTGTTTTCAGGATGCTATGAGCAAATAAAACCTTCTGGGTTGGGTACTATATTTTAGCTATTACATAATGGTTAAGTATCAAGGACGTTTACCGCTGAAGAAGCAAAGGGATAGGATTGCAGAATCAGTAAAATGCAGGTTATCTCAGAAAGCATTGTCTCAATATTAATAGTATTTACCTGTTGACAACACTTACCATCTTGCACATATTATCAATGTCGGGAAAACAACAGAAAAACACGGTATATTTTTGCCTTCAAAGGACTAACGTGGGATTATCTGATTGATACTCGCAGAAGTAAGCCCTCTTCGAATTTATTTTTCAGTACCACCATAGGAGTGCAGGGGCTCCGTAAGAAGGAAAACACAAACCGTAGTCACCGCGCGCATTGAATCTTCGTTTTAAGTCTCACAAGATATGAGAGAGATTGTGACTAAGTGGCTGCTACAATTTCAGGCCCAACTCCACGCGTCCGCATTAACCCTGCCGACCACCCCGGCGGCTGTTTCCGCAGCAACATCAGCGTTCCTCGTCAAGTGTTCCCCAAAGGCTGGAACAAGGGAGCCCAAGAGAAGCCGGTTCCTGGAGATGCTTGCCTGTCCTTCTGGGTCGCCGCCTACAACAAAGACAATGAAGTAATAGAAGCTGACTGCATCAAAATACGTCCTACCTGGATGGGCGACCACAGGTAATGTACATAATATCTCGCTGTGTGCATCACCGGTTACAATCCCCTCTACTAATGGTTTGAAGCCAGTAGGTTTACTACGGAGAGGGGAGTACGAAAAAATCTTAATGAAAAAGATTGTTCTTTCAGAGACATTGAATGTGAAGCCAGCGGGGGGGATGTGAAAGTTCTTAAAGTTCGTTCTAGCCCTTCTCTCTTTCTTTCTAAATATCTGCCCTCCTTTACCTTCAGACGTATTACTTCGCGACTGTACTAGGGAAGCACAGTGCATGAGGGGACTACTAGTATTTTGCCATGTCAGGGTGCCATACTGATAAATTATTAACATGGTGTCTTCGTGTTGTTTATGTCCCCATGTAGATTCAGCAGACAGGCCGGAGATTTGTTGTTTTTGAAGTGAGGCAAATAAGAGATTTGAAGTGAGACTACAAATAACTAGAATGAATGTCACTGGCCAAGACTGCTCCCTTCTTGCACCACAATGTGACGCCAACCTAACATTCTAGAGTTAACGTTTCTATTTTGTTTCCAGTATTAAGCATTACAAAAAGAACTACATATATTACATTATAGCTTAGCATATATACGTTAATGATCTAGCTGAAAATTATTGTGATTTCGTTTTTTTAATTATAATAAATGAATCTGGGGAGAGTGGTGCCCAAGAAGAGGAGGTGACAGCCAATCAGAATGAGCCTCATACATATTTGGGCATTTGACCCTAAATAAAGAAAAGGCCTCCCCCTTACCCTTTAGTAATAGGCCTGAGGTATAGCCCACTGCTGGTACTTCATCTACATCTATATAAATACTTCGCAATCCACCCAGAAGTGCGTGGCGGAGAGTACTAAGTAGCACTACTAGTTACTTGCTTTCTTGTTCCACTCCCATATAGAACGAGGGAAAAACGAATACTTGTATGCATCCGTACGAGTCCTAATCTCTCTGATCTTATCTTTGTGGTCTTTACGTGAAATATAGGCTGGTGGCAGTAGAATCGTTCTGCAGTCCGCCTCAAATTCCGGCCCTCTAAATTTCTTCAACAGTGTTTCTCTAAAAGAACGACGCCTTCCCTCCAGCGACTCCCATTTGAGTTCCCGAAGCATTTCAGTATCTCACGCGCATTGATCGAATCTACCAGTTGCAAACCTAGCCGCCCACCTCTGAACTGCTTCTATGATCTCCTTTAAATCGTTCTGATGGGGTTCCCAAACACTTGAGCAGTACTCAAGACGGGGTCGTATAAGCGTTTTATATGCGGTCTCCTTTACAGAAGAATCACACCTTCCCAAAATTCTTTCAATAAACCGAAATAGACCAATCGTCTTCCCCACGACTGGCCTTATATGCTCTTTCCATTTCGCTGTGCACCCTTACTCCTAGATATTTAATGGATGCGATTGTGTCAAACAGCACACTACTAATGCTGTATTCGAACATTACGGGCTTGTTTCTCTTACTCATCTGCATCATCTTACATTTTCCTACATTTAGCGGTAGTTGCCATTCTTCACATCACCTAGAAATTTGGTCCAAGTAATCCTGCATTCTACTATAGTCATGACGACACCCTCCTGTACACCACACCATCATCAGTAAACAGCCGCAGATTGCAACTCACTCTGTCCTTTTGATCATTTATATGCCGGATGATCAAAAAGTCAGTATAAATTTGAAAACTTAATAAATCACGGAATTATGTAGATAGGTAAAAATTGACACACATGCTTGGAATGACATGGGGTTTTTAATAGAAAGAAAAAGAAAACAAAATTCAAAAATTGTCAGACAGATGGCGCTTCAGTAGTAGTAATTAGTAAAACAAACAGCATTGAGGCGCTATGCTCCGATGCGCGAGGCCGTTCGCCGTCGGGGGTTCGAATCCCTCCCTGGGCATGGATGTTTGTGTCATCTTTAGTATAAGGTAGTTCATAAGTAGTTTGTAAGTTTAGGGACTGACGACCCCGCAGTTAAGTCCTTTAAGCTTAACAAACATTTGAACATTTGATTTGAGCTTTAACTATCAATGTCTTCATTTTAATAGAATTTGTTTATTTGGCTGCTCCACATGCCTGTTCTTTATACACTACACTGTGGTAGATTCGGGCAAAAACTTAAGTTTGCTTTTCCATGACAAATTTAGATTTTCGTGATACAACAAACTCTGTACTAGTTTTACATTAAGATAATCACTGATGCCTAAAATTATTTACCTCTTACTTCTCTGATTAAGATCTTTGTTTCGCAGACTTATACTAATGGTCTTTCATAAATTTCACAGAAGCATAATTCTTGCCTTAGTAGCTTTAATACATGTGAACATGAATTCCTGTTCTTCTTCATTATAACTTTTCTCATTTTTGGGCAACGGTACTTTTAAACTCACATCTAATCCTCCATAGCGCAATTGTTCACACATTTGTTTTTAATTACTTAGCATACCGGTGGTATGAGACAGGCGAAATACCCTCAGACTTTAAGAAAAATGTTATAATCCCCATTCCAAAGAAAGCAGGCGGAGACGTGTGTGAAACTTACAGAACCATCAGTTTGATAAGTCATAGTTGCAAAATTTTAACATGAATTATTTATAGATGGATGGAAAAGCTGATAGAAGCTGAACTTGTGGAAGTTCAGTTTGGATTCAGGAGAAATGTAGGAACATGGGGACAATACTCACTTTACGGCTTATCTTAGAAGTTTAAGGAAAGACAAACCCACATTTCTAGCTTTTGTAGATTTGGAGAAAGCTTTTGACAATGTCGATTGGAATTCACTCTTTAAAATTCTGAAGCAAGCAGGAGTAAAATATAGGGAACGGAAGGTTTACAATTTGTACAAAAACCAGACGGCGGTTGTTAAGAGTTGAAGGGCATGAAAGGGATGCAGTGGTTGGGAAGGGAGTAAGACAGGGTTGTAGCCTTTCTCCAATGTTATTCAATCTGTACATTGAGCAAGCTGTGAAGGAATTAAAGGAGAAATGTGGAGCAGGAATTAAAGTTCAGGGTGAAGAAATAAAAACATTGCGTTTCGCCGATGACATTGTAATTCTGTCAGAGACAGCAAAGGACCTGGAAGAGCAGTTGAACGAAATGGACAGTTCGTTGAAAGGTGCATATAAGATGAACATTAACAAGAGCAAAACAAGGGTTATGGAGTGCAGTCTAAGAAAATCAGCGAAGGAATTATTAGGTAACGAAACAATAAAGGTGGTGGATGAGTTTTGTTACTTGGATAGTAAAATAACACACGATGGTCGCAATACAGAGGACATAAAATGTAGAGTAGCAATGGGAAAAAGCGTTTTTGAAAAAAGAAATTTCCCAACTTCGAATATTAATTTATGCTTAAGTCCTTTCTGAAGGCATTTGTGTGTAGTGTTGCTTTGTATGGGAGTGAAACATGGACCATAAACAGTGCGGACAGGAAGAGGATGGAGGCTTTTGAACTGTGGTGCTAAAGAAGAATGCTGAGGATTAGGTGCGTTGATCGCGTAACTAATGAGGAGGTACTGAACTGAACTGGGGAGATGAAAGAAGGGATCGATTGCTAGGACACATTCTTACACATAAAGGAATCGTGAATTTAGCATTGGAGGGAAGGGTGTGGGGTAAAACCCGCAGAGGGAGACCATTAGATGAATATAGTAAGCAGATTCAAATGGATGCAAGTTGCTGTTTTTATGAGGAGATGAAGAGCCTTGCTCATGATAGAGTAGGGTGTAGAGCTGCATAAAACCTGTTTTCTGACCTATGACCATAACAACAACCGGTAGTTAACTGGCCTAGTTTATTTATCTCTGTTTTTCAACGTTCGATTTATTTGTCATGAATCATTATTTTCATTGCTTATCCCTTTCTACACAATTGGACCATACTTACATTCTTTTCCTTCTTTAACCACTGGAAGTGACACAAGTATTTCATTGGCTGCCTCTCCTTGCAGCACATAAATGTATTACTGTGCCTTTATCTATAGCAAAGTTTTCTCTTACATGCGATTAATTTGTAACATTCTTTCTTCAAGATGTGTAATATAAAGCTAATGATTTTTATTTTCAGTTGACATTTTAGTACAGGCCATCTATTTAAGCAGAGATGTGCGAATGTTGTATTTTCATAATCAAAAAAATTCTTCTGGGTGTGAGACCGCATGGTCAATCTTTAATTAACTGACCGATGTTTCGGCCACTGTTGCAAGGGTTTTAAGAAGAGGAGGAGGATAAGGGATGGGTGGCTGGTTGGATGTTGGGCGTTCTTTATTGATATTTGAATTATTTCACATCATTGGTGAAAATGGGCGTGTTTACACGGAGTGCTGGCGAACTGAACTTTTACGATGAGGAGGAAGGTCAGCGAAGCCATCAAAATATTCAAGCGACCCGCCAAAATGAATAGAGAAGATGGGTACAGACTTGCGGCTTCTCGGCTGCCAGCGCGCGCAGAGCATCTCACCCAGCCCAGTGCGCGGGAGACAACTGCTGCCGTCGGCCGACTGGCGAACACTGGCACGCCGCAACTGCCACCCACTCCCAACAATCGCCTATTCCATCCAATGGCAAGGAACTATGCAAACGCCAATTGACTACGTGTATTTCCACCAATGAAACGAAACCAATTCCAAGGAAAATTCTTCATGTAAACACCCATCGACGACATCCATTTCTACCAATGGCGTGAAATAATGCAAATACCAATAAAGAGCGCCCCACATCCCCCCTCCTCCTAAACCACTATTTGCAATATTATATAAAAACCAAGCCTTCACTCATTTAGCACTCAGATACCCAGAAGACCACTTGCAACAGTGCTCGAAACGTCAGTCAGTTTATTAAAGATTGACAATACGGTCCTATAACCAAAAGTATTTTGTTGATTGTGATAACGACCGCGGAGGCCTAATCTTATATTGTACATAAGCTTATATCCGTACATAATAAAACAGCTTTGCCCCAGGGAAGTCAATGCATTAATATACAGGGTGAAAACTGTATAAGCTGCCAAAATTACACAGACGGTACATCTTGATGTTTGACAAAAAAAGTCTGCTGAACTGTTGTCGTATCATGTTCTTTATTTTCCTATTCCTAAAACCCAACATATGTAGGATTGATGCCAGCCGCGGTGGCTGAGGGGGCAGGCGCTCCAGTCACGGACTGCACGGCCATTACGGTCGGGGGTTCAAATCCCCCCCTCGGGCATGGATATTTGTGCCGTCCTTAATATTAGTTAGTTCATAAGTAGTTTGTAAGTTTAGGGACTGATGACCCCGTAGTTAAGTCCCATAAGCTATACAAACATTTGAACATTTAGGATTGATAGTAGACGTATTTCCCTTAGGCTGTTGCTAAGCCATGTATCCAACATATCCTTTCTTCCGGGAGTGCTAGTCTTGCAAGGTTCGCAGGAGAACTTCTGTGAAGTTTGGAAAGTAGGAGGCGAGGTATTGGCAGAACTAGGGTTGTGAGGACGGACCCTGAGTCATGTCGGGATAGTTCAGTGGTAGAGCGCTTGCCCCCGAAAGGCAAATGTGCGAGGTTCGAGTCCCGGTTTCGGCACACAATTTTTATCTGCCAGGAAGTTTCAGGCGTATTTCTGTTTACATTTTCCACTGATGATACACGAGAGAGCCCTGTAATCGCCTGGCCTATCCGCACGACGCGGCACGGCGGTTATGTGGTACTGAAACAAACAGTTTAGACAGTCATTGCGTTGTCAGGAACGTGTAATTCATATTTCGTAATCAATGAATTAAGTACAGCCAGACATTTACTCTTTTACGTCAATACCATAACGTAGTAGTAAAGGAATGCTAACATCAAAGAAAATGTGCTTCCCTCAGTAAAAAAAAAAAAAAATCAACCAGTTCCCAATAATTCGTTGTGCATTACTTAAATCAACTACTTTCTCCTTTTACAACTCAACCATAACGAAAATCAAATTTAGCTTATTTCCCTTTTGTACAACAGTACCGTAACGAAAATGAAACTCAAATTACTTTGTTTCCTCTTACACCAATACTACAATAAGTGTTGAAAATGCACACCATTCGATTCTGCACATGCTTCTTGACGGCGAACTCAGATTCGTGGCATTCGTTCACAAAAAATGTCAAATGTTTATAAACCTATTGGACTAAAATGCTATGGTCATCAGTCCCTAGAGTTACGAACTCAGGACTGCACACATATCCATGCCCCAGGGAGGACTCGAAAGAGGGCGTTGAGCCCCCTGACCGATCGCGCTGAGCTACGGCGCCCGGCGCCATATGACTCTTGGCCATACCACCGAGGCTGCATTCGTTCATACACATGCACATTTACCTGTATGGTACTGGAAGCATTGTAAATCCTTTGCTTAAGTAATTTCCTTCGTATGGCCCCAAAAGTAAAAATGAGTACATCGTGCTGGCCATCGACGTGGACCAAAACGCCTTATCCGTCGTCGTGGAAAAGGTCTATTAAAAATCTTCGTACTCTGTGACCAATTTAGAGCACCATCAAGGATAAATCTCACATTATGACGCATGCCTAACGGAAAACTCTACTCGCATTCGGGAGGAAGGTCGTTCAAATCCACATTTGGCCATCCAGATTTAGGTTTTGCGTGATTTTCCTAAATAACTCCAGGAAAATTCTGGGAGGTTCCTTTGAAAGGGCATGGTCGATTTCCTTCCCTTTCCTTAACAATAAATCGGAGTGTTAGCTGCATCTCTAATGACCACGCTTTCGACTGGACGTTAAACCCTACGCTTCTTTCCTTCCTAACGGAATATCGTCTCGTAGCAATATTTCCTCTGAAAACGTTCGGAAATAGTTACCAGTCAATCGTGCAGATAAAAATAAGGCCCAATAAGGCCTAATAATCATCGATAAAGCCCACCCACACATTAATGGAAAAGTGTTGCTGAAAATGTGTTGTTACTGCTTGGTGAGGACTGTGTTCACTCCCTGTGTGTAAGTTATGGAAATTTTTTATTCCGTCGCGAGTGAGACACGTTTTGTACATGACGATTGATTTTTTAACAAAATCATGCTGCACACATTGTAACAAAACCCACTCTGAGAATTCTCGTCTTGGAGGGAAACCTTGTTCTTCCAACAATTGTATACATTGAACGTGGTAAGGCCGCTGTAGCTCCTCTTTCAAAGTGACATGAACGACAATGTTAGATACATCCGCTTTCTAATAGTCTCAGTAGGATCTACCTGGATGTAGTCCAGAATTTGTTCCTCAGCTTCCAATTGACGATCGTCGCGTAGTGGCCGTCTTCCTTGTGCGCGGGACAGTAAAGAGTCACTATTTGTCAATCTAAGTAAAGACGTACTTGTAACTTTTATCCAGTGATGATTTATTTAACAGAAAAGGAAAGCATATCAGGATATAAAATACCTTTCGCATATAGCAGTAAATTAAAAAAGGTAAAGGTCACTAATGTACTTTATTAAGAATGAATTACAAAACAGTCGCATAAAAATAGGGAATTATGTTGGCACAAACCTTTAGTGAACAACAGGAAGTGTTAGTTGTGGAAAACGTTGGCGATAAATTTGTACAGCTGCCATAGCAACACCTTTTGCCTCACCATAAATTAAATGAATATCGCATAGTTCAGCGATGGTAAATCTCCTAAAGTTACTCAACGACTGCCGTCGATCGGTATAAATAATCACCCAACCACGCAGGGCGTAGTTGCCTCTGTGTTTACGAATCCCACTCCAGATGACAATACGCGCAGCGACAAGTAACACAAACCGATTTCTTACGTATGTGCACTGCCAAGTGTCTACTTTACCAAAAACTTTACCCCGAGATGAACATTTTTTCTGAAACAACCGTAGGAAGTGGGCAAACATGTTACTAGACTTCTTTGTCAAACACACCAAGATTTACTGTCTGTATAATTTTGCCAGCTTATACCGTTTACTGCCCTACATAGTGTGCTTTGTGCCGGCCGCGGTGGCCGAGGGGACTGAGGCGCTCCAGTCACGGTCTGCCCGGCCACTACGGTCGGGGGTTCGAATCCCCCCTCGGGCATGGATATTTGTGCCGTCCTAGTTCGTAAGTAGTTCATAAGTAGTTTGTAAGTTTAGGGACTGATGACCCCGTAGTTAAGTCCCATAGACTTTACAAACATTTGAACATTTTTTTGTGCTTTGTTCGTAAGTTCATGAATGATGCGTCTGTTATCAGTGGCATGAAGTGTAGTGTAATACACTGCAGATAATGTGCAAGGACGATGCAGCCACAATTATATAATTATAGGATCCACATTTAATGTGAAATTCTTGTTTTATAAATGGACAAAATAACAGCTTTACCAAACAAACAAAAATTATGTTCCACCTAATGATTTATTTATTGTTACATTCTTCATATTTAATTTTAAACAGGGAAAAGTTGGAAATGTTGACTCTTGGCGATTTGTTCCTCCCTGGAACACACAATTCAGGCACTTACAATAGAGCTCTGATGGTACATGAAACTGGTGAAACAATTGGACGTTATGTTCTCACTCAAGATACTGATATCTGGGGGCAGTTGATCCATGGAATTCGATACCTGGATCTTCACATTCGCCACTACCCTGGCAGCAAAGACTCTTCTCACGAACCTGCGACACGAGAGGATGAAAGGTATGTAAAGTGAAATGTAAAAAAAACTTATTAAATTTCTTGATTAATTATATTCCTCTATCAAAGCATTTCCTACGAAGCATGTGTCATGAAATAGGTCCCCTTTACGCAATACATTTTATATTTTTATCGTGAACTAGGCTTTATTCATCTGAAGACACTTTTGTAAACCATTTGGTTTGTGTTCATGAAACATATTAAAAGTGACATATTTACAATAATATATAACAATAAAACATTAAAATGTTTGTGTGAATAAACAACCAAAAACCTGTAAATATTGATAAGGAAAACTAAGGCGTTTTATCCATTTCTAACTACTAGTTCATCCCTCATGAATTCATACTGCGCAAGTGCATTGTGCAGCTTTCTCTTCAGCGGGCCTAGCTTCAGTTAAATTAACATGTTGCCTTATAATTTATTAAAATCATCTTTCCTATGTATTGAAAAGCATTGGAATACAATTTCAGCTAGTGTGAAGGATGTTTAAGTCATTTTAGTTTCATGTATCTTCTGTCTAAAGAAAATTGATTTACTAAATACAATGACAGTTACTTGGCTTCCAAGTAGCACCAGACACTCGGTGCCGTGGCTTAGGGCAAGGACACAACAGGCACGAGGTTTTACCGTAGCTGCCGCCAGGCTTGTGGCAGTTAATGTGCTAAATACAACGCTGTTGATTGGTATGTACAGTGGCAGCAACAAACAAAGTCTAACTAAAAATATACATAACCTTTTCGATGAAGACAAAATGACAAGATCATTCAAAACGTCCCAATGAATACACTTGTGACTGGCAAACGGAATGTAAATCAATACTATCGGACTAAGTACGACCTGCAGATTATGTGTACCAGTGACCGTCACAATGCATTGTGTTTATGTAATAAAACTAGTGACTGATTTTGTCTTGTTTGTTCGTATTTTAAGCGTATAGTAACAGACTCAAAAATCATTCCACCTTGGACAATAAAATTTTTAATAAAATACTCATGACAGTTAATTTGCATACCAATATATATATATATATATATATATATATATATATATATATATATATATGAATGTTTGTCTGAATGTCCTTTATGTGTTCATAAACCATTCACTAGATTGCAATGAAACTGGTGAACTGTTCACCGTACGCCCACGAAGATTTCTGACCCAAAAACAAAAGAACATGACGCATAGCTCAGGAGATATGACGTCATAAATAATGAGAATCCACTGCGTGAGAATACCCAGATTTATACGTCAATTATTGGAAAATGGTAGTAGTTAGGGACCTGCAAAGAAGTTTGCACGTAATTTCGGACGTTTATGAAGTGTTTTTTGTAACTGACCCCCTCCTCACCCCCAGAAAATGATGAAACGAAAAGAAGTCTACCGCTCACGACAGCTTCGCTGTAGGTGCCGTAAAACTGGAGCATCAGACATGACCTCGTATCAAAGTTAGCATTACAGATTTGCATGTTACTATTTATTTTTGTCTGCAATCTCTCTTGCATCCAAAATTAAGCAATCTGTTTTCTTAACCTCTATCTATATAAAAGCGAAAGGACACTCGCTCCATGACTAAACACGAAATCTCGAAAAGTACTTCACCTATGAAGCTGAAATTGGGCAGGAATGTAGTTTATAGGTAGTAAACATCAGCTAAGAAAGTGTTTTGTGAAAGGTGCATGGCGGAGTATACTTCTCCTACAGACTCTCGAAATCTACAGTTTCATTCCGATCTTCACGAAATTTCGCACGCTTGATCTTCAAAAGAAGAGGAAGGTTTCATACAGTACATAGGGGAGGGTACTTTGCAACTTAAAAATAGATCCCTAAGTAACTTGGTCACGCCATAATTTGAGAACGGCTCGACCGATTTCGCAGATCCTTTTTTTGTTGTTTCCGTTATTCTCAGAGCAAGGGTTGTATGAAATAAAACTGGAATATTTGAGAACAACAAAGTGCGTTTTTCATTGTGACCCTGCGTTTCTATTGCATTGTTTTGTTCCGATATTGATGAAATTTTTCACACTCTACTTTAAAAACAAGAGGAATGTCACTGTCTGCATAAAATTTCGTTCGATGCGTGGTGGAGGGTACTTAACTTACGGAATTTTACAAAATGCATAGATTTGCTCCAATCTTTATGAATTTTTGAGCCCGTGACCTTTAAATCAAGAGGAAGATCACTGGGTACATAAATGTTTATACGGTACATGACAGAGGGTACCTTGCAGAAAACTTTGCGGAGAGAGGGAAAGGTGGAAACAAAGAGAGAGATGGGACAGAAAGGGGTGGATGCAGAGAGAGGGAGGAAGGGGATGTGGACTACGAGAGTGTAGGATAAATAAACACCCGAGCAATATATAATAAAAATGAGACTTTAAAGCAACTGATTAAAATGTCATTTCTACCTTTTCAATTGAGGGGTCTAATGAGAGAGGGAGCTATGCCACTTTGAGAAGAAATGGAGAGAAATCGAGTTTTCTAAAGTGTTGTATTAAGGCATAATTTGTACAGTAAAGGGGTCCGTTTTTTCGTCTTAATGTATTGTTGTGTAAATCATGCAACACGAAAAAATTAATTTCAATGTAAATAGCAATGATTATGATCTTGTAGACTTTAATTAATAAAACAATATTACGAAAACACAAATTTTATACACGTATCAAGAAGTTTCATCCTGGTTGAAATACTGTTACCCAAGTATAAATCATGTGATCAGGCTTACACAACAACTACAAACAACCATAAACAACTTTATGTCTCTTCTGGAGTATCCTCACCGTCCACTGTTTCTGTGGATTTCAGGTTTTGACTTTTAACTTGAAGGCTGAGATAGATCTTCTGTGTGGACAGAGCAGTGGTATTTCCTCTACTAGTGTAGTCATATAAGGATGATCATCCACGGGATCATTCCTGTTTTTGGAGCGACGACCTGGTATGTTCTTGATGATGGATATAGAAGCAACAGCTGCAGTTGTGAACAATACGTTCTTCGGTTATCACTGATCAACCAATCTGCAACACTTCTGTGTTGGTACGTCAGCAACTGAAATAGGGGTTTA
The DNA here is from genome assembly GCA_026315105.1 of Locusta migratoria. NCBI lineage: Eukaryota > Metazoa > Arthropoda > Insecta > Orthoptera > Acrididae > Locusta > Locusta migratoria. Next base: position 113,561,334 of record CM048755.1, on the reverse strand, counting down.
CATCGATAAGGGGACAGCTCCTCCTCTCACTCGAAATGATGGCAGGGTCGCATTTATGAAGTTATAGCAACTGCTCCAGGAACAGCGGGAGCTATGCTATGTACTTTAGTTCACAGGGTTCACGCAAGACAGCATGAGCGTACTGAAAATGACCAAAGCTCAATTTTTCATGTTATGTGGCATAGCCCCCTCTCTCAGTAGACCCCTCAATTTATATGGCTACAAATACAAGGGTCCCGAATACTACCTCATTAAGACCACTTCCTTATGCCACCATTTACAATGTATGTTCTTATAAACACAAGGGTCTCGAATGCTACCCCTCAAGAACATTTCGTTATGCCACCTTCTAAATCTACACAATGTGACAGTTTTTGGTATTGACAGAGCAGGAAAGATATGTGGCGTTTGAATCGTGACAGTATAAACAACTAACGAAAAGTAAACATATTCTGAAATCAAAATCCACCACACTTACTCCCTGTAATTTTTTTGGGGGGCGGGGGGGGGGTGAGAGAGCGCAGTGGACTTGATGAGGGGATAGAGCGGGTTGCAAGACGAAACCCTCATGTAAGAATGCAGTGCAGGCGACACAAACCTGTGGTTTGAGCTTCCTCAAAATTTGCAGTGCGCACGACAGATTTAACTGTCAATTAAAGACTTGTGTTTACTGTTTATATCAACATGTTAAGTAATGAAAAACAATTAACGCAATCAAACAGATAGCAATAGTATAGTTCGGTGAGAAAGCGTACAATAATGCAGCTACCACATGCCAATAGAATGTTGAGTAGTAGGCAAAGAATATTGGTATAACTGTCAGTTAAAGACTTGTGTCTACTGTTTATATCAACATGTTAAATAATAATGAAATAACGCAATCCAACAGATAGTGAGAGTACAGTTCTATGAGAAAGCAGACAATTATGCAGTCATCACATGCTTATAGAATGTTGCGTAGTAGGCAAGGAATATCTCTGTGTTAGAACTGTACGAAGTATCCCGATTAATGCCGAGTACCACCGAGCACAACTAAGGAGTCCACGTGCCATAGGGCCAACAATCACAAGTGGATTTTTCTGTACATGCTCTCCCTACTGACTGTATACTTCTGTATACATACACTATATTTTCCAATAATGCTCTCCGTAGTTACAACAAAGTATTGAAAAGCATTTCAAATCTTGTACTGGAAACTAAAGTGCAAATAAGTTATCTCTTCTGATACACTTACACCCTACTAACAGCAAAATCTTGAAAGTAGAAACACACCAATATGAATAGCCCTCTCTATTCATGACATGCCACTCAACAAAAACGAATTATTCGTCACAACACGTGTTTTCAATACTACATTAATTTTATTCCCATAGAAAACAACAAAATTGATACTAATAAGAAGAAGGCATAGAACTTTGAAATGCAGGATAACAAATAAGTGTTTACTTGCTTTTAAAAGAGATTAATTCTTCTGTTTCGACTGAAGGCGAAATCATCATCCACTCTTTGCAAGTCGATCTTCTTTGGCACGGTACTGTCTGCTGCAAGTATAGACAAATAACTCAGGCGTTCATTAGATATTGTATTCCTTAAATAACGTTTTACCTGCTGATAGTGCTAATAAAATACATCACACTGTAAATATCGAGCTAAAATAAGCGATTTCTCTTTGAAAGCGAGCAGAAAATCACAGTAAAATTACGGCACATATATATTTGAAAGCATGCTGGTTGCAAGAAATCAGAAAAAAGCGTATTTTGTAGTGCTCTTTACGCGATGAATATAAGACGCAGTGTCGAATGCTGTAGAATATCTACAATGCACTCAGAATAGTGACGCAGCTTACCGACGTCGCCAGAGGGTGGTAGTAACTGTACCCCTCTCAAATATTAATAAACTATTGGAAGAATTTACAACAACAGAAATCCGAGGAGATTAGTTAAAACATAAATTTCTTTAGATTTTACTAAGGTGTAAAATTCATTTTAATTGTATGTAACTTTTCTCGCCATTTAACAATTTTCCTAGTTTATTCGTTGTACATTATCTTTTAGTCGCCCCATTCTCTCATCCTGTCCGCCCCTCGTCCCTTTAGCCTACAGGATGGCGAGCCCTTGACATAGCTGTCTGCTTTTGGTGGGGACTGCTTTGTAGCCAAGTGAGCGGAGTAGGGAGGTGTCATTCTATAGCGACTGTCCACCAAAACCTCGAGGCCGAAATCAAACATCAGGACAACAGCGAAGATAAATTCACTCCCTTTTCGAGTGAAAGTGTCAAAATGTACACCCTGCAAAAAATATATATTTTTTTCATTGAATAGTTTTCTTAAAATCGAATGACAACAGCCGCAAAGTCCGCATAGGCAGAAATACCCCGCAGACGTAGCCTGTGAGTGCATAAAATGTCAAACATAGTATCTCAAGAACGAAATGAGCTTTCGTCCTGCTCTTAACATTAAATGGAACTTCGATATCTACATTTCATCCACAGCTATATACGAATTACTGTAACATCAACCGTAGGAAAAATCTAAACTGTGCGACTTTAGCTCTGTATCGTGCACTGATTTACTTAATATGATGCAGCACAGTAACTATGATGAGAAACGAAAATAAAGTCAGTTCCTTATCGAGTGAAAATGTCAAACTGTTCGCTGTGCAAAAAGGAAATGTTTTCAACGAATAGCTTTTAAAAACACCGCTACTCCACTTAAGTGGAAGACAGTGGACGAGAAGGCCTCCCCTCCCGAGCACAGGAAGGAACTCGGCCAGCGTTTAGGACGAGAATTCCGCTCTGCATGTCGGCCACGGTATCGCGCGCGGGCTGTACAGTTCTGCCAGCTCCACCTCAGTCGAGCGCTGCTATATACTGCTGTTGGTTCGAGTCACGGAGTACTTTTTGTCTTTGAAGGTGCGCGACCAATATTGCACAAGCAACATGCCAATTCTGTAGATGATCAGCTAAAGAGGCACATTTCCAGTATATCTTTCGAAGAGAAAGTGAAAGTTTCAATTTAAGTAATCCGACTCTAATTGTTAATCTGCTAACGGAAGGGCGTGGGATGGGACTCACTGATTTGATTCTAATTATGAAAGTAGAAACATTTAGATAACCTATTCAAGGTCGTAGAATATTTAGCATGAGAAGGATTATAGGAAAAGGCAAAACTCTGTGAACTGTATGGACAATTTTATTGCATTATATCTCACGTGAATGGTTAGGTATAATAGTTAACCTCCCAGATTTCTAATTTGTTGGCCTAGGTTTTTTTTTTTAATTTTATACCTCACAATAGTAAGCTATGTATAACAAAATTCAAATATACCCAGAAAGTTCAGTTTATAGACGTCTGTTTAATGTACTGAATTTAGTTATGATCATTAATCACAGAGTTGAAAGGCAAGAAGTTGTTTTAAATCAGTGAGCATACGAGCAAATTCGGTTAGGAAGTGTATGGAGACTCTTGGCTCTGTGAATATGAGTTCCGCAATGCATTTATTTGTTTTCCATGTGTGTTTTTCAAGAACGGTGGGGTACAGGGGGGGGGGGGGGGGAGTTATAGAACGAGGACATACTTAATGGATAAAAAGTAGATATCACAAACTTATAAACAGCATACGTGATCTTAGGCACTAAGTAAAGGTAATACCACAACAATACGAGGACACTGTGAAACACACTGTTTATTTTTTGTAACGCTGTAGTACATTGGCAAATTTTGCATGAGCCGCTACTGCAGTTCTCTAAACAAAGTTACGAATTGAAGAATCCGATTACGACTAATTTACTGCCAAATATCAACAAATCCTACACTTTTCATCAAAATTAATATTACAAGAAATTGTCAGTATTTCTCTCCATTTCAAATGTAGGTGGTGAGTGGCTCATTGTATTGTTACTTTCCCGCAAAACAATGAAACTCAATGATGATATTTCACAGAATGGGATATCAGGTATTTCACTCTTCTGTGCTCTAAAACCACCACTTAAAATGAATTAACTTCATTCGGTGCAGAGATAATGAAACCATGAAGAAATAATTAATAATTTAGGTAGAAAATAATGAACTAGCTAATAAATGCCACTGTAAAATCACATATTTTAAAAAACTTGCTTTCACTGAAACAACTGTGTTTTTCAGGTATAGGAAACTGGTTAATGTTGATGCCGTGACAGCAATACTGGAAGAAATTAAAGAATACTTGCAGAAGGCAAGTTCTGAGATTGTAATTCTTGACATAAGTGAGTTCCCCCCTGGATTTGAAGGCCACGCCAGCAATCATCATCAGTTTATTTCATTACTGAACTCCACGCTTGGTGAATTAGTATTACCATTCAGCACCATAAGCTACAACTCGACTCTAGCTGATGTATGGAAAACTGGAAGGAACCTAATCGTAGCATACAACAATCCCGAGGCCGCAAAGGGTAAGCAAAACGTAATACTTCTGAGTGGAATGTATTCCACAGTTTATTTTTCCAATACTTGTAGTGTAACATATTTACATAAAATACGTTAGTGATGAAAATACAAAAAGGTTCTTTGATTCATATACAATAAGTGGATGTAATATTCAAATATTATTCTATATTTAACTTCACAAAATCACCTACAAACTGGGTACACTAAATTGGCAAAACTTTGTGGATTGTCATAGATAACTCTTTACTGCCAAAGATGGCAGCCATATATGTAATTAAATATAGGACATATTTTGGCTATTTAATAGGATTTCGTTTTCAAGGCTCACTTTAAATGTAAATGTTTAACAGAAAAGGAAAAGTTTATTTCCATAGCCTATAAAATATAGTTGATATGATGGCTTTTGATTTGTGCACAGGAAAGTTTTGCGCTGTTTAGTAAACCGCTCATTCCAATATTTTCTACAGTTTCACAAATATCTGTGGTTATTAAGAAATTAATAGCCTGACTGCAACCAAGGAAACACCAAGTGCATCATTTCACACACATGGAATGTTACTTCCTACACGAAACATTCAAGTTGATGCCATCTCCAAACAGCTACCATGTAAACACACACACAGTGACTTTACATAATCTACACATGTTGACCAAACAATACTGTATTGGCCAAACACAACATACACGTATTGGACTGTGTACGGCTCTGTCAAAGAAATGTGGCTCGGGGTAGTCTTGCGGCCGAAATGTACACGTATACTTTCATGGCCAACAGCTAAAATAGCTGAAAATAGTACATTGTACCTGAGATCCTACAGTCAAACACTCTCTGCATAAGCTAACATTTGCGAAATAATAATGAAATATAAAATACAGATAAATTATTTATTAATAAAAGTGGTTTTATTCTAACGTTTGTAAATGATGTATGCAACGTCAGATAACTCAGTCGAATAACGTTTTTTCAAATACATGTATTGATCTATAGAAAGTGGTCACACAAAACAAAAGTAATAACATTAGTAGAACAGTCGGTTAACTGCGTTACGAGAATGGTAGTAAAATCCCCAATTACGTGCTCATTGTCGATTCTCAGATAATAAGTACATATCGTGATCAAACAACGCGAAATAATGTTCAGCTCAAAATAGTTCAAATCTAGGACGACGAATGACTTATGACTCATAACTTTTCGTGTAGAACGACAGGCACTGTTCAGTTAAAATTCCAAAACGGAATCCCTAGGCAAAGCTAAAGTCCCGATAAAGTGGCGGCATGCCACGCAGAATCCAACACTGTTGCAAACGAGGCCCTTCAGCTGACCTTGGAGCTCCTCCTCCTGACGTGGAGCGGTTCTATAGCGTCAAGGAACTTTCCTCACCAACGGTTCAAGTATTTTACTTGACCACAACAGTTTTCTGCCCTAGCCACACTCTCACTGGGCGATCGCTATCTCCTCCAAAAATAGCAGAGTTCTTAAAACAAAAGATTTGTTTTGAATTAGCTTTGACCATTTCCACAGTAACGTAACATTTTGACAATCTTAAACAGAAAATTTATAAACATTCTGTCACCTTGAAACTGTTTATCAGTAGTACAAATGATTTACGAAATAAATAAACAAGCCGGCCTTCATGAGCTTGACCGCTCATACTATACAATATTTACGTAAAGTTACTGGCGAAATAGACAAATACTTTTGAAATAGTTAACCTAACATGAGGGCAAGAGGAGCATATAATGCTGCTATCAATTTCTGAGTTACTGTGGGGGATACAATGAATTGAGTACATTTCCATCATAAATTGTTATAACATATGTGACAAATCCTTATAGAAATAGATACAAGTATCTTGCTTTCATATGATAGCTTGAGGTAATAAGATATATAAGATATAGTTTGTTGAAACCACATCACGCATTAGAAAATTAGTAATTTTAAGTTTAATCTTGCTATATTCAGATTTTGTGAACGTCAACTTTCGTAGTTTTCAAGATATTAAAAATGTTGTTCGTTCATGAGATACGCCAATTTTTTCTGACATTGTATATGTGTTCAGAATTGATAGGAATATAACACTGCGAATTACTTCTTACTTGTAAGTTAAGAGCGTACAGCTTTTAAAAATGTGGCAGAGCGTGCGGTGAGACATTCCCAGTCTTTGGCTTCAGCTCCCGCAGCATGGTTTACCCATTTCCGACGGTTGTCCGTTGTCCACCAGGGCATTCCCCGGCCTCCAGCGGTTGCTGGCCGCAACACGGCCCCTAATTCGCTCGCCCCTCCCCCCCCCCCTCCTCCTATACAGGAGCGGCACGCCTCGCCCTGCCTTCCATACAGTTGTAGAATTACAATAGTTATGTGACATACGGAGTACTTGTATCTGTAATGTCACAACACACACACACACACCTTCAGTGCAACAATGTAGTATGTGTCAATTATCATCATTCCATAAAACTGTTCACCATCTTTTATTGTCTCTGACAGTAACATTGTTCACACATTCTTTCTTCTCATCAGGCGTTCACGACAGTAATGCAGCGCTGAAAACATTTCAATATAAGGTACTATCACTAAACAGATTTTTTAATGTTTGTTGTTAGTCCCAGTTGCTGGTAGGTGTTGTAGCCCAGCCATACAGCATGACACATCAACATTTGTACCAGGGTCAGCTGGCTCCTCGTGCTTACTAGGCAGCTGCGCTGAACCCAACGCCGCCGCTCCAGATACACGGACTGAACACACCTGTACGTACTACCCAGCACTTACCCCGACCGATGCAAACTTCAGTATGTCCTCCTTCTGTGAACATTGTACTCCACGGTTCACGGTCACCATATGCATCCGCACTGAAGGTCAACTGCTTATAGATGTTGACTCTGATGTTATTGCTATTTCAGAGCACTTCTTAGATAATGTCCCAATTCAGAGGCTTCCTTTACCAGGGTACCATTAGCTGCCTGTTTTTTCAGGAGTTCTTGCAGTGCGCGGGAGTCGCCATGTGGTGAGAAACGGTATTACAGTTGAGTCCATGTGATGTTTCTAAACACTCCACTGTAAAGATATTTGACTGGCGTACAGGAGTGGTTCACTGCATTGGAGCTAAGCTTATAGTTGTTATTTATAGGTCCCTTGAATATGATTTTAAAACATTTTTGCTCAAGCTAGAGAGGGTTCTAAGTTCAATTTATAGGAAGTACAACAAATTAGTTGTATGTGGCGATTAAAACATTCATAAATTACGCGATTGTGGAAGAATAAGGATACTTTAGGACTCTTTAATTTTCATCACCTGGTCCAAACAGTACTCTTTATAACGAGAGTTCAGCAGAACATCAGCAGCACAACCATTGACATTTTTGTTCATTCTTTACTGTTAGAGGGGCATTTTACACTACTGGCCATTAAAATTTCTACACCAAGAAGAAATGCAGATGATAAATGGGCATTCATTGGACAAATGTATTATACTAGAACTGACATGTGATTACATTTTCACGCAATTTGGGTGCATAGATCCGGAGAAATCAGTACCCAGAACAACAACCTCTGGTCGCAATAACGCCCTTGATACACCTGCACATTGATTCAAGCAGAGCTTGGATGGCGTGTACAGGTACAGATCCCCTTTTAGCTTCAACACGATACCACAGTTCATCAAGAGTAGTGTCTGGCGTATTGTGACGAGCCAGTTGCTCGGCCACCATTGACCAGAAATTTTCAATTGGTGAGAGATATGGAGAATGTGCTGGCCAGGGCAGCAGTCGAACATTTTCCGTATCCAGAAAGGCCCTTACAGGACCTGCAACATGCGGTCGTGCATTATCCTACTGAAATGTAGGGTTTCGCAGGGATCGAATGAAGGGTAGAGCCACGGGTTGTAACATATCTGAAATGTAACGGCCACTGTTCAAAGTGCCCTCGATACGAACAAGAGGTGACCGAGACGTGTAACCAATGGCACCCCATACCATCACGCTGGGTGATACGCCAGTATGGCGATGACGAATACACACTTCCAATGTGCGTTCACCGCGAGTCGCCAAACACGGATGCGATCATCATGATGCTATAATAATAATAATAATTTCGTGTGGCTCATTGGCCTGGTGCAAGTCTTTCAATTGGACGCCACTTCGACGACTTGCGTGTCCCTAGCCTACCCCAGGTATCCAACCGGGGAAAGGAGACCAGCACCTTAATGTGGAATCCGAATCACGTGTCGTTTCTGGCGATTCCTCACATCGTTGAGAGGTGAAGGTTGGGTTTAAGCGCAGACTAAAAAAATTCGAGATCCGACCGGCTTTAGAACCCGCGACCCTTCGGGTTCCATTCGAACGCTTTAACCCAAGACTACCGGGCCCGCCATCACGATGCTGTAAGCAGAACCTGGATTCATCCAAAAAATGACGTTTTGCCATTCGTGCACCCAGGTTCGTATTTGCCTACACCATCGCAGGCGCTCCTGTCTGTGATGCAGCGTCATGGGTACTCGCAGCCATGGTTGTCTTGCAAACGTCCCCTTCTGCTGACTCAGGGATCGAGACGTGGCTGCACGATCCGTTACAGCCATGCAGATAAGATGCCTGTCATCTCGACTGCTAGTGATAAGAGGCCGTTGGGATCCAGCACGGCGTTCCGTATTGCCCTCCTGAACCCACCGATTCCATATTCTGCTAACAGTCATTGGATTGCGACCAACGCGAGCAACAATGTCGCGATACGATAAGCCGCCATCGCGATAGGCCACAACCCGACCTTTATGAAAGTGGGAAACGTGATGGTACGCATTTCTCCTCCTTACAAGAGACATCACAACAACGTTTCATAAGGCAACCCCGGTCAACTGCTGTTTGTGTATGAGAAATCGGTTGGAAACTTTCTTAATGTCAGCACGTTGAAGGTGTCGCCACCGGCTCCAACCTTGGGAGAATGCTCTGAAAAGCTAATCATTTGCATATCACAACATCTTCTTCTTGTCGGTTAAATTTCGCGTCTGTAGCACGTCATGTTGGTGGTGTAACAATTTTAATGGCCAGGAGTGTATTAACATAATAGTGAATTGCCTTTCAGACCATGATACACAAAGTTTAACTTTCAAAGGGTTTTGTGCTGAAAGATCGATTGCGCAGAATTAACAGTGTCTAGCATCAGTGGAAAACGTTCAGAAGCAACGTATCATACGCTTTAGACAAATATTTGCGGAGTAAAATTATTAGAAATGGTAAATATTCACCGTGGTGCAACGAACGAGTTATAAAACTGTCACAAAAGCAAAGAGAGCTTCTCTGAATATTTGAAAGTGCCCAAAATCTCACAGAAAAGAGAACAGGCTAATATTCAATGCCGTACATGGCATAAAGAGGGGTATGCTTGTATGTTCAGCGATTTGGAAAGTAAAGTTCTATGTACTTACTCTTAAGTTAAATCACTAAACAGGTACAAAACACATGCCCAGACACTCTGTGACCATAAATGCCACTGAAACACAGGTTAACACACAAAAGGCCGAAATACTAAACGACTTTTTCCAAAGCTGTTTCACAGAGCAAGACTGCACGTTAGTTCCTTCTCTCAATCGTCGCACGGACGACAAAAGTCAGTTATCGAACTAAATTACAGAGGGATAGACAATCAACTGAATTTCTCAACAGACGACAAGTCGCTTGACCTCATGGGATACCAATGCAGTTTTACACAAAATATGAGAAGGAATTTTCTCCCCTTCTAGGAGCACTGTACCATAGCTCTCTAAAGGAGCAAATAATTCCTATTGATTGTGAAAAATCGCAGGTCATTCCTCTCTTTACGAAGGGTCAGTAAATAGATGCACAGAATCTTAGCCTGTATCTCTGCCGTCGGTCTGTCAATGAATTTTGGAACTTGGTTCATGCTCGAGTATTATGACAGTTCTGGAGACCAAGTATTTCCTCTATACGAATCAACGTGTGTACCGAAAACAACATGTGAATCCTCGCTGGCGCTATTTGGCCACGAGGCCCAGAAAACGGCAGATACAGAGTCCGAAAGAGATGCAGTATTTCTTGACTTTCGCAAGGCGCTGGATACGGTTCTACACTAACGGCGGATGAACAAAATACGGTACGAAGTAGCAGACCAACTGCGTGTTTGATCTGGGTAGTTTCTGACCAATAGAGCAAAGCATGTCATTCTCAACGGAGAAAAGTGAATGTGATTTCTGATGTTCCCCAAGGGAATGTTATAGGACCTTTGCTTTTCACAATGTTTATAAATGACCTCGTAGATAACATTGGAAGTTCAAAGTTGGTTTTCGCGGATGATGCTACGTGTAGTATATTGAGAGGTTGCAACGATTGAATATTGGAGCGAAATTCAGGGGGATTTGCAGCTTATCGACTATTGGTGCAGGTGCTGGCTGTTGACTCTCAACATAAACAAATGTAACATACATACAATACACAGAAAGAAAGATCCTATATTATAGAGTTATGGAATTGAAGAATGATCAATGGAACCAGTAAGTCTGAGAGTAGGTATTTGAAGCTGACTGCAGACTGCTTCTACTGCTGCCATTTCAGGCATCATATGAGAATCACAAAACATAAGATAAATCAGTGTTCATACGTAGGCTTGCAGACAGTCACTTTTCCTTTGCTCTATTTGGGGGGAAGAACAGGAAAGTAAATCACTAGTGGTGTAGCGAGGTAGCCTCTCCAATTGGAGACGCCCCATACATACATACATACTACGCAAGTCACAATAAGGTGAATGCATCGTTTTGTGACTGAAGTATGTATGTATGTATAAGTACCTCAAACTCAAGTTTCACATTGACACTTTTTTTCATCGTGCATAGACAGATTATCTCTAATTTACATGATAATTCCAAAAGGAACAGTTCATGGTTATTATACATTGGTATTCAAGATTGCATTCTATCTTCAGTTCTATCTCAGCAGTATAATCTTTCTAGATAGTTTGGATTTTCTGTTACTTGCTTTTATAGTAATATATGTTACTGTAAGTGTAATGTGTGCTGTAAGCCATTTAAGAATTATACATACTAATTTTTCTTTCTTTTTAAAGAATACGAGTGGCTGTGGGGTCCGATTCCTCGCATGTGGGCTGAGAAACAATCCACTGAAGATTTGAAGGAATTCCTGCAAGAATGTATCGACGAAGCCAAAGCCTCTAACAAAACTACATTCTGGGCAGCTATGGCAGCACTTAAACCAACACCAATAGATTTTATGTTTGGTGGTGCTAGTAGCCTGCGTGAACTGGCTAGCATGGTCAATCGAGAGCTTGCAAGATGGTTTATGAATGACTGGTGGAAGTACACAAGTATCGTTGCTACTGATTTTTTCCTTGGAAACAATATAATCGATGCTGCTGTTAAAGCTTGTCTTGATAAAGCAAATATTTTGGCTCAGGATGCAATGGGAGAAGAATGATATGGACTTTCATCAACGTTTACATTGTCATGACGACCTAATGCCTGAAAATAACAAGTGATATATAAATTATAGCAAAGCAAATAAGAAAATGTCATAAAAAAAGAAGACAAGATGTCATATTACTATGCATAGCAAAGCAAATAAAAATTGTCATAAAAAAAGACAAGATGACATATTACTATGCATAGCACAGCAAATAAAAAAATGTTATAAAAAAAGACAAGATGACATATTACTATGCATAGCACAGCAAATAAAAAAATGTTATAAAAAAAAGACAAGATGACATATTACTATGCATAGCACAGCAAATAAAAAAATGTTATAAAAAAAAGACAAGATGACATATTACTATGTATAGCAAAGCAAACAGAAAAATGTTATAAAAAAAGAAGATAAGATGACATATTACTATATCTATTCTTAATAGTGTATGATAAATAAAACAATAATCTATGTAACCAATGTGTAATGAGCAATGTATGAAAACACAAAAAAAAAATAAAAATAAATGACTTATATCAACGAAATGGGTTTCACAATAATTTGTTTTTTATACCATCATTTCTGTTTAAATCAAATACAGTTTTTGTTATTTCCTAACAACAAGCCACTTGATAAACAAAATTTCTACATGATACAGGACTAAATATCTTTGAAAAATAACAATATACACAATTCAGAGCTGTTGTTGTCTTTTTATAATAATTACATTTATGTTTTGAAAATTATGTTTAGTACTGGTATGGAGATTCTACCATAGTTCCAGTAATATTGTGAAAAAGATGTATAGAAATTCATCTTAAACGAAATACACTGAACTGCATTCAGGCACGATATAAAAACAATCTGTCACACAACTTGGCTGTTGGACAAAGCTCTCCTCAGGAAAGGAAATCCCACACTGGCATACAACTAGAGACATAGCTCACATACACACGACCTCCAAAATGTTCCAATGTTTGTAAAGCTTATGGGACTTACCTGCGGGGTCATCAGTCCCTCAACTTACATACTATTTATGAACTAGTTTATACTAAAGACGGCACAAACATCGAGGACCGAGAGGGGATTCTAACCCCCGACGGAGAACGGCCTCGCGCATTGTAGCATAGCGCCTCAATGCGCTCGGCCGCGGCCTCTGTCTTCGGCTGTGCAGCGCGACATGTGTGAATTGTACTGTATGTGTCTACTTCTGCGCAACGATTCGGCCATAAGCAAGTTGTGTGATTATGATTGTCTTTTAATTGTACCTGCATTTACGGTGACTTGCAGTCTATCCTTTTCACAACATTGTTAATTTTCCAAACTAGACACTCCATAGTTTGACAGTTTAATTTTAAGTTCGTAACAAATATTTTTAAGAACCTTATTAGTTGGAACTTTGATAGTGTGTTTTCTTGTTAACTTCATTATGATATGAAACATTGCTGAGACAGAAAAATTAGTGTATTCACTAGACTGTTGCTTTCACTCCAGAATATAATGAGAGATAATCAACAATGACATGATATCTTTTTATTAACCAAGCATAAAGAAAAGTACCAAACTCTTCTGCAGTAATAAAGTGAAGGAAAACTACCATTAGGAAAGTTTCATCACATAAAACTAATTTGAAACATAAAAGTCTGGACATAAACGAGCAGTGATTATCTTTAAAATGCATTTCTATTTTACTTAAAATACGATTTTAACATTTATTATCACCAGTAGACAAAGCACTGGATTGTTTCTGAAAAAACGAAGGGACCAATAATGCTCGAACATTCGGAAGGTTTTCATTACCAGCCTTTATAAAATTGCTTTGCATCGGTGCCAAAAGTTGTCAATACGATTTCTATCACTAAATACCTATATTGTTTACAGAAAATACAATAAACGCTTTTAACTTTGGCTAACACTTCTATTAAGTATGTATAGCTTGATCTTTCTCCTGTCCGGTGACGTAAGACCTTTGCCTATAACAGAGAGCTTTATACGAAGTATGTCCACAAAGTAAGTTCCGTTTGGTTATATAAACAAACGCGTACAGATACAGAAAAAATATTTATTGTACAAAAATATACAAATATTAAACTACTTTTCTACATAGCTTCCGAAATTTTGTAGACATTTGTCATAGCGTGGCCCAAGCCTTTGTATGCCTTCTTCGTAGAAGGTTGCTGCCTGTGTATTCAACCATGTGCTAACTAACATGTTCCTTCACCTCGTCATCATCGCTGAAGTTTTGACCACCAAGGACAGGTTTTAGGTGTAAGAAGAAAGTCGCTAGGAGCGAGACTGTACGGAGGATGATCAAACACGTTGTGAAATTCCCGTAAGAGTTGTTTGGTCACATTCGCCTTGTGAGGTCGAGCGGCAACGTGAAGGGAAGAAGACTCCTTTCATCTCTTCTGTCCTTGGTGGTCAACACTTCAACGATTATGAGCTGAAAGAAAATGTTTGCCAAATGGTTGAATACACAGGTGGCAACTTTCTATGAAGGCACACAAAAACTTGTCCCACGCTATAACAAGTGCCTACAAAATTTCGGGTGTTATGTAGAAAAGTAGTTGAACAGTTGCAGATTTTTATACAATAAATATTTTTCTGTATCTGTTCACGTTTGGTTTATATAACCAAACGGAACTAACTTTGTGGACATACCTCGTATTTCATGACCAGACCTTGAAATCCAATGATTTTAACCTTTAATTACATAAAAACAACAGATTCTTTGAGAGAATATTGACCGAAAATTCTTTTTTAATATCACAATCGTTTAGAGTAACAACAAACGGACCCAAAATTTATGACATAGGAAAACAGTCCATTGCGGAAAGAGGGATGACAAGTCGACTAGAGAATAATTCCAGTTCTACGCTAAAGGAAAAGCGAGGTGAGAGTCTATTAACGGAATAGTTAACTATATTATTGGGCACCAATTTCTATACTTTTACCAACAAACAAACAAATCCAGCGGTGACAGGCCCTGCAAACCACGCGCTGCTTCCACAAGCTGCCTCCATTCCCTCCTGTTTCGCGCCCAGTTCCTCCAGGTGTCTTCAATCCCCAGAGCTGCCAGGTCGTACATCCAGCGCTGCCTTGATCGTCCAATGGGGCGTTTGGTGTTTGGTTTGCCTTAAAGTGCCATTTTCGCCTGTCTTCCTTCTGGCATACGGGATACATGGCCCACACACTGTATTCTCTTGCTCTCTATTTTCTCTAAACTATTTGGCTGTCGCATCAGAATATAGATTTCCTCATTCGTCCTCCTCCTCCATTCTCCGTTATCTAAAATTGGTCCCCATATCTTCCTCATTACTTTTCTTTCAAATATTAATAGTTTTTCCTTGTCCAGTTTAGTCATACTCCATGTTTCTGAACCGTATATTACCGCTAGGCAAATCACCGTGTTATAGATTTTTATCTTAGGGTTCACAGACACTGATTTGGAGCTGAGTGTGTCTTTCAGGGAATAGATGCATTTCATTCCCACTGCTATTCGTTCCTTGATGTTCATTTCTATTTTGTTGTCGGTGGTAAACCAAGATCCCAAGTATTTGAATTGGTGTACTCTCTTGAATCTCATGCCATTCGTCTCCAAAAATTCTTCTTGCTCTTGTCTTCTTCCTAATTGCATGAACTCTGTTTTATCTTGGTTTCCTTTAAGCCCAACCTTCTGTGCACAGCTGTCCATTTGTTGGTGCATTCCTTTCAACTCGTGCTTAGATTCACTTAGCAGGACTATGTCATCTGCATATCCGAGACAGTTGAAGTTGTCATCCATCTGTACTCCAGCCCACTCCTGTTGCCTACACTGTCTTATTACTTTGTCTAAGATGACATAGAACAAAACACACGAGAGTGCGTCCCCTTGTCTGAGACCTGTTTCTATCTCGAATGTTTCTGATGTAACTCCTCGGAAACGTACTGCTGCCTTTGACCATTCCATACAGGTTTGCACCATTCTCACTAGCTTTTCAGGTATTCTGAGGTCACGCATAGCTTTGTACAGACTATTCCTGTGGATGCTGTCATATGCCCGTAGAAAATCCACAAACAGACTGTATATATGTTTGTTATATTCCCAGTGTTTTTCAAACAGTTGTCTTAGAGTGAAAATGTGGTCTATTGTTGATCGGTTTGGTCGAAAACCAGCTTGGTATTCCTGTATGTTGTTCTCTATGAATGGTTGCAATTTTCTGAGTATGATGTTAGACACTAACTTATATGTTACGTTCAACAGGCTGATACCTCTATAGTTGCCACATTCCAGTTTGCTTCCTTTCTTGTATATTTGGCATATTATAGCTAATTTCCATTCTTGTGGCAGCGTCTCCTTCTCTATCAACTGGATCGGTTTATATATCTGTAAGTGCAAGCTCAAATGTTCAAATGTTTGTACAACTTATGGGACTTAACTACGGGGTCATCAGTCCCTAAGCTTACAAACTACTTATGAACTAGCTAAGACTAAAGACGGCACAAAATATCCATGCCCGAGGGAGGATTCGAACCCCCGACCGTAGTGGCCGTCATTTTTTCTTTCCTCAATAGTGTCTGCAGGCAACCCAATCATGAGGGTCTGGGCGATTCAACAGTTCTGAAAAGTATTCTTTCCATCTTTCTACGATTCGTTCCTTGTCATTTACCAAATATCCGTTTTATCTTTAATGAAAAAAGTTGGGTTCTATAATCCACGTTTATGATTTTTTGTGCATTGGAAGAAATGCCTCGAATTCTTGCTTTGGCTCTCTGCCTCCACTTGTTCCAGCAAACTGGTTAAATATATTTTCTTCTCTGCTCTTAGGATTCGTTTCTTCTCCCTTCTGACGTTGATAAAATCTTCTCTTTTCTGCTCATTCTCCCTATCAGCCAGCCACATTTCCCTCATTTTCCTTCTCTTTTTTGTAGCCTTCTGGCATGTCTCGTTAAACCATTTCCTCTTATTTGTTATCTTCTTTCTTCCCAATGTATCCTCCGATTCACTTAGTACCGTGGACTTTATATCTCTCCACTTTTCCTCTACATTCTCTCTTGCTTCCAGGGTCTATAGAGCCTCAAAACGGTTTTTGATTTCCATAGCATATTGTTCTCTAATAGCACTTTCACGAAGTTTCTCAATATTCAAGGCAGGTTCTAGTGTCCCCTTCTTATGCATGTAGATGAACATCAGTTTAAGCTTTCACACAACGAGAAAGTGGCCTGATACGCAGTCCTCTATACGACCTGACGTCCATGACACTAAGGCTATAGCGTTGGTCCACCAAAATGTGATCTATCTGGTTGGTAGTTCTTCCATCTGGTGAGCACCATGTTCCCTTCTGTATTCTCTTGTGTTCGAAGTACGTTGACCTTACTCTCAAATTCTTTGAGATGGCTAGGTTGACCATCCTTTCACCATTATCATTGGTCTCATCATGCAAACTGTAACTTCCGATAGTTGGTATATAGAAGTCTTCTTTTCCTGCTTTTCCGTTAACATCTCCCAGCGCTATCTTCATATTTGTAGTTGGTGTGCTATCGTTTGTTTGTTCTCATAGAACTCTTCCTTTTCCTCATCAGTTTTATCCTCAGTAGGGGCATGAACATTATGAATGTAATGTCTGATATTTGATTTGCAAGTACAATGTAGGATATTCTCTTGTTAACAGGTTCGAATTAAGATGTTTGTATAGCTTATGGGACTTAACTACGGGGTCATCAGTCCCTAAACTTACAAACTACTTACGAACTAGCTAATACTAAGGACGGCACAAATATCCATGCCCGAGGGGGGGATTCGAACCCCCGACCGTAGTGGCCGTGTAGACCGTGACTGGAGCGCCTCAATCCCCTCGGCCACTGCGGCCTGCGGTTCGAATTCTTTGACCGAATTTGCAGCTTTGTCATGTATTACAAAACCAGCTCCGAATTCGTGTTTATCCATACAGCCGCCATAGAATAGTATGTAGCCGTCCTCTTTGTGAGTGCCCTCACCCAGCTATCTTGTCTCTTTTAGTGCCACCAGGTCTAGTTGAGATCGGCTAATTTCTGAGACCACAGTCTGGAAGGTTCCTGGTCTATGCAGGGTGTTACAAAAAGGTACGGCCAAACTTTCAGGAAACATTCCTCCCACACAAAGAAAGAAAATATGTTATATGGGCATGTGTCCGGAAACGCTTAATTCCCATGTTAGAGCTCATTTTGTTACTACTCTTCAAATCACATTAATTATGGAATGGAAACACACAACAGAACGTACCAGCGTGAGTTGAAACACTTTGTTACAGGAAATCTTCAAAATGTCCTCCGTTAGTGAGGATGCATGCATCCACCCTCCGTTGCATGGAATCCCTGATGCGTTGATGCAGCCCTTGAGAATGGCGTATTGTATCACAGCCGTCCACAATACGAGCACGAAGAGTCTCTACATTTGGTACCGGAGTTGCGTAGACAAGAGCTTTCGAATGCCCCCATAAATGAAAGTCAAGAGGGTTGAGGTCAGGAGAGTGTGGAGGCCATGGAATTGGTCCGCCTCTACCAATCCATGGGTCACCGAATCTGTTGTTGAGAAGCGTACGAACACGTGGACTGAAATGTGCAGGAGCTCCATCGTGCATGAACCACATGTCGTGTCGTACTTGTAAAGGCACATGTTCTAGCAGCACAGGTAGAGTCGTCAAGTCAGTCAGCAATCCGAATATTGGTTTGAACACCACAGTGCTTTACTAGGCATGGTCCTGTTTGGAGGTGGTATGACGTTGCCTTCCTCCGACCTTCGAACTGACTTACCCAGCCAGTTATAGGGGGACCTACAGTTTAACGTCGGTTGCGAACCGCGGTGCTACTCGGTATTTTTCACATGAGCAATACTGCCAGAGGTGAAAGAAGTGGAAAGTGACAGATAAAAATCCTAGGACACCATTGTGCAACCGAGGCGCACTACAGGTAGAGTATCCCGTATGAAATCATGATAACGTGCTCCAGTGAGCGTAGGTGGTAGAACATGAGGCCCAATCAAGACATCACAAACAATTCCTGCCCAAACGTTCACAACTGGGCCAACTGGCGGTGAATCGAGGCAGTACATACTAACGAAACAAGTGGGTATTTTGACAATTGTCTGCACGAATTATTTCAATTTACATTTAAAGAGAAATACTAAAATGAGCTCTAACATGGAAATTGTTTCCGGACACATGTCCACATAATATACTTTCTTTCTTTGTGTGTGAGGAATGTTTCCTGAATGTTTGGCCGTACCTTCTTGTAACACCCTGTACAGGCTCTGTACATTCCAAATTCCTAAATTAAAATTTCGAAATCGTAAACCCTTTTTCTTTGCAGTTTGCGTATTCCATTGTATCCATCCATGTCCGAGGCAAGTTTGTGTTTCGTAACAAAGATCTTTTTACGGGATTGGGTTGTTACCCCCTCCTCCTTTTTCCGTGCTTGGGGCCGGCAGTGGCTGTTGCAAGGCAACTGACCCCAGGCGGAGTTATACTTTTACCAACAATGTAGAAATATCAGTATTGCGAAAACTACACAGATTTTTCAGATATAACTAATCGTCATGGTTAGCAAGGAGAGAAAGTGTCTAAGGCATTTACTTAAAAAGTTGCCAAAATTAAAGTCTTTCTAAATGTGAACCAGAGAGCAATAGTTGTAAAAGGGATATGGTTTTTGTCAGATTTTTAAGGAAGAATGGCCTCAGAATAAGGCGGCCAGTGGTTTACTTACTTGAAACCTGGATAAACACACGTTACACCAAAAACGCCTGCAGGCAAAATCAGAGCTTAATTATTGTGCATGCAGTCAATGAGATAGCTTGGATTCACTTCTCATACATCACACTAACACTGAGAAAAAAATAGAAAAATTTCGAAAATATGGCCAGTCCAGCTTATAGCAGACTTACGTCCATGAAGTATTGTCATGGTAGACAATCTTGTACACCTCAATAACTGGGAGAATAAACCACACTTGCTGTTTACAAAACGTGCAGTAACTCATAATGTGAGACACTGAATTGACATTTTGAAACCATATATACGGTGGCTGGCAAATAATGAAGTTAATCTGACAATTAATGAAGAGGCAAATGATTAGAAATAAATGTAATGCACTGAATAAATATGAAGACTAACATAATTTATAAGGATGTAATTAAAAAAAAACTTACTAACAGGAGGGATACTAGGGTTGCCAGATTGAACACGAGGCAGGCCCGGTGGCCAGACGTGCCCCCCCCCCCCCCCAACCAACTGCGACCAACTCCCCCCCCCCCCTCCCCAACCAGGACTGTCGTCTTCTGCAGAAAATTGTTTCGGCAAGAAATTAAGAAGCGACTGATTCTTCTTTTGTGTAGTAATATTCGCTTTGTGTATTTCTGATTGTAAATGTTTATTCACAGCTTTCACTCCGCCGTACTTAACAGTAAATGAGATACTGCATATTCTGCACTTACACATACACTCATCAGTATCGACTTTTTGTAGTCACTCTTTACAATTTTCTTCCTGCAACCATTCTTCACGGAACGAACTTAGATACCGTCTCTTCATTTCACTGTTATTACTCACTAATCTGAGTTAATGTAAGCTTGTCTGTTCACACACATCCAAGTAGTCCAAAAATTGTCGGTAAACTGATAAACAATAAACGAACGAACACAAATAATAGACGTCGCTAGCTGACACGTTGCCGCAACAGTGTTTGCTTAATAATGCGCTAGCCGATTACTACCGACGCAACAGTGAAAAGTTTTCAGAGGAAGAATAGAAAAGTAGCGTTTTGTTGCAATAAGAAATTGACATTTATATAAAGTTATTCATAATTACTAGAGAGGAGCCGGCCGGGAAATGCCGAGCGCACTGAGGCGTCTTGCCACGGTGCGCGAGGCTGCTCCCGCCAGAGGTTCGAATCCCCCCCCTAGGGCATGGATGTGGTGTTCGTCCTTAGTTTAAGTTACGTTACGTTCGATGTAGATCGTCGCTACATGAGCATAGTACGTAAAAAGCGTCGTAAAAAAGGTTAAGATGAAGGTTACATTCAAGCCCGGAGATGAGAGTCATTGGCCCGTAGACCCGGAGAATTCATTCCAAACCCGGGCACTCCGGGCGGCGCCCGGAGATCTGGCAACCCTAAGGGATACAAGTTCATAATCTTTTATAAGTCACTCCAGCACTCACACCCTATGCTTCTTTTGTACTTAGTAACATGGAATCAGTTTGACCAAAACCAAGAATTTGTTGTTAACCAAGGTAATGCAATAAAGAAATGGTTAATTGCAGGCACGGCTTTCTCGTCAAGATACGGTGACCGGAATTTGAACCTGAGTTTTAGAAGTTACATCGCAATGTTGTAAAAACGTCTTTATAGCTCTTTCTATGTCCAGTAAAAAATCATAATTACAAATTTTGAGAACTGTGTATGTTGCGTTGGGGATCTGTATGGGGCTAGACGAATTTAACACTTTTCTAAATTCGATATAAAAACGTGTTAAAATAAAATTTTGTGTTTATAATTATTTTCTGCTTCTTTAGTCCTATTTATATGAAATTTTAGATCGATTTCGAACATCTTGATAAGATTGTCGCAAAGATCGTAAAGACCCGTTGGAAATATTACGTTTATTTCAATTTCTCTTAACCTGAGTTAACTAGTATCGTATATTGCTTCCTCCTACTTATATCTCGCAGAATTGACAGTAAAGGCATAAATGCAATTTCGAGCTCATATGGAGGGTTACCAGTAACCGTTCTTCCCGTCAAATATGCATGACTGTAAAAGCACTCTCCACTACACACTAGACAACAAAGCGAGTTCCAATTATCCAACCCATCCGCAAACGACTTTGGTAAATGAAGTGCCCTCCAACAGCAACACTGCTGCAGTAAACGTAACACCCAGAAGATGGCCGCTTGCAATAGTGGCCGAAACGTCGGTGAAATATTTGATATATTGACGGTGAGGTCTAATACCCAGAAGAGTTTTATCAACAAACTGGATGATGTTCGCAGGAGAAAGAACTTCACAAATGGAGCGTTCGCCTAACGGCCGAGGCGACTGCTCGCGAAAAGCGGGAAATTGGGTTCGGAATGCTTCCGAGCAGCATCGACCTGTCGTACGAGGACACGAGGTACGCACTGCGTACGCATCTAATAATGGGGTGAATAGCGGCGGGCGACAAAGGCGAAGGCGCGAGGCTTGTGGTTCGCTGATTGATTAGGCGGGCCGGCGCGGCGCGCTGCCCGGCCGCAGAAGCAGACGCCGACCACCGCCGCCCGCAGGCGCACCGCCGCTGCGCTAAGGTCAGACACCGCTCTCCTATACACTGCCCGCACTACGCTGCACCTGCTTCACTAGCCACCGACATTACCGTTTCACGTCCTAGTCACAGCGTGCGCATTACAGACGGCCTGAGTCGGTGTAGTATTGCATTTCCATTGTTGAAGATCTTGTTGTATTGTCGAGGAATCTGTCTTTACTGGACTCTGCTCATCTTAGTGCACACAGCTTCCAATTATTGTGGCTTTCTTAGTACTTATACGCGATCGTTTTTAACCCATTTCTTCCCAGCGTTGGGTACACGCAACACGAAATTTAGCCTTACAAAATGCAGTCGAAATGGACTTACTATACAAAACTCACCATGCGTGTGTGTTAAAAGGCTTTAACAGTTGCATGGTGAGATTTGTATAGTAAGTCCATTTCGATTGCGTTTTGTAAGGCTAAATTTCGTGTTGCGTGTACGCAACGCTGGGAAGAAATGGGTTAATTAGTTCGTAATATTTGTGTGGATGTCAACAATAACTAGCACGGAAGCAATTGCGTATTCTTAACACCGATACTAAGAAACGCTATTAAAGATGATACTTACACTAGTTTTTAAAAGCAAAAGTCATGTATAATGTGCTGTTCTGCGGGCTTAAAATCTGTCATTATCTTAACTGAGAAAAATGAATTTAAAAGCATAATAATTAACAGATGACTAGAAAAAATATTACCTCTGTCTATTGACACTAGCTCTCTAGTTTTCAGCTTAATATGGAATTCAAAACAGAAACAAATAAATAAATTCTTGATTTTCCTTACGCATGGCAATATCGATATATTTCTGGAATTCACGATTAGATACGCATGTTTCAGCACCTAATCCAGTTCCTACTCATCTATTTTTGATAGACGAATCGAGCCCTGGAACACTAAGTAATGGAGCGGGCGTAAATGACTGAACTGAAGGTTATTTAATAATGTGATATTTGTATTAAAATTAGTTATTAACGAGCCAGATTCTTCAAATTTATCGCTAAAAGACCGATGTGATATGAAACAGAAATACGTTTCCTATTCAACTGAGGTACGTGTTATTCCATAATTTCTGATTGTACAATCATAGTTACGATATTGACAGATTTGTATTTTACGAAACCATAAATTTGCCATATAGTGTAGAAATATTTAAATCTTATCTGCTTGTAGTGACTCCGCTGTACAAAATGAAAACAGAACTATAGCTTGGAGAAAAAAAGCGTGATAATTATGCAAATATTTAAGTTACAGCAACTGCTGACGTAACCGCCAAACATGACATTTCTGTATGGTCTTTCGTCCGTATGTCATCTGCTGAGAGTCTTGCAGTACGTTTGTGATAAAATCACACCAGAATTCATTCAACTTCTCCAGTGTGTGTCTTCGCATCTAAGTCATTGTTCAGTTGCATAATCGGAGTTTACCTTCTTTCGTTGGTACAGATTCGATTGTGTAGAAGAACAAATTCGATCACTGTTATGTTTTCTTCTTCTCTTTTGTGTAATATTTACGTTTCAATTTTTTAATCAATGTAGTGATATTCTTTAAAAGGTGAGACTAATATTTTGCATCTGTACAACCCATGCAATGATGATTGGTGAAATTCAATGTGAATTTTTTGGTATTTAATTTTCATAGACCTTCTGCGATTGAGGTAGCTACTCTTATTGTGTCAACTGCGAATGAACAGTGTTATGTCAGATATATACAAAAGTTCTAGCTTCGAAACTCCTGTTATAGTACCGTGATGTAATCGATTTTGTTCATCCAAATCAAGATCGGTTAACATTACCTGACATCGTAGATTGTGGAGGCGATGTGATAGATTAATTACCTTCAAAAGGAGAAAGCCAATATCGCAATATAATTATTTATTTTACGACGACCGGTTCGTTGGACTATGCTACCATCATCTGGTCATATAAAATTATACAATGTGGTAATCTTACGTTACTTAAGACATGGAGGTTAAAAAACATAACACTTAGTCGAAATATAAAATACATTAATTAAATCATCAATAGCTTATAAGAGCTTATAAGCTGTTGATGATTTAACTTATGTATTTTATATTTCGACTAAGTGCTATGTTTCACGTACTGTTTAACACTATTTTTTTAAATTACGCAAGATGACAACATTGTATAATTTTATATGACCAGATGATGGTGCCATAGCCCAACGAAACCGGTCGTCATAAAATAAATAATTATATTGCTACCTTGGCTTTCTACTTTTGAAGATACGATCTGTTAAAACTATATTTGTACCACAACATTCAGTTGTAAGCCAGTTCTGACATCAGAAAAGAAATAGTACTATGACTAATAAAAATGTAATGTCTGGTAGACTCCGCGGTCATCAGATGTGGTCTAGGTAAAAAGGGTATTTCCTTTAGCAAAAATTCAATCCATTAAGTTTTTTGTGACACACTTCAGTTGGTACGCAATGGGTACTGATACTGGTCGTTTACTTTTGAATCTCACAGGCTATAGTCACGTGTCCTGGAAATGAATTATGTAATGTCATACAGTAATTTTAATGTTTTCTGTGCACATCCACAGTTTTTATGATAGTAAAAAGTTCCATTAACTGTGTATGAGACGTATATAAAAATGCACTTTTATAATGAAAGATAAGCTGTCGTATTGTCGATTTTATGTGAATGCTCCAATAATTGCTATATAAATCTTTCATGTAATCAGCAGCTACTATTTTCTAACTATATAACTGGCTAGAGAATGAAAGTGATTGTTACTTTTAGCAGATTTACGCATATTAACGCCATTTTTTGTCCTAAAAAGTAACAAAATGTAGCTTTTGTTTTGTCGTTTCTTGTAGGAACTAATATGCTACGAAATATTCGTCAGAATCATCGAGGTATGCTGAAGTAAGCTTTATGTCTGTACTTTTTCTTTATTCACCGGTATTCCGTTTGAGCCCTGAAATCCTTATGTACAGAATAAAATATGACTACTTAATAAAGTTCGCCAGACTGTATAACAATAGAGTGAGAAGTTGGCTGTTGAAACTAGAGATCGAAATATTGAAACATTTCGACCGTTTCGGGGAGTTGAAATAAATTCAACGACAAGGTTGAAAAATTGTGCTGGACCGGCATTCGAACCTTGATTTCCCTCTTCAGGCCAGCGATCGCCTTAACCAATTAGACTATCCAGTCACGCTTCCCTTCCAACCAAATTCTCAGCTTCTAGGCCTCTGCCCATTGATTCCGCTTGCTCGCAGCCTATACTGGATCCCCGCAGGGGATCGAGCGTTTGAATGCGTCCGCATTGAAATTGTCATTGCCTGTTGTGTGCATATTTACAATCATTCATATGGTGACTGTTCTTTACGGAGATGTGCGAAAAGAACAGACACCATATCAATAAATGAAACTAGAGGCCTTGGAGTATAAATTAGGAACTACACTCTTCCTTGATGTAGAACTGGTCGAATTGTTTTAATTTCAGAGAGATAATATCTCAAATATCAGAAGAAAAATACTTCGAGTCTCTTACATATTTGGCCAAATTTGATGTGTTCGCTAGGCTCTTTCCGTCAAATGTAAAGTAAACCGAAAAATAATATTTGTATTATGTAATAATCATACACAACGGTTAGACTGTATTAAATAAACGTCTGAATTGGCCCACTTTAGGTTACGATAGTAACACTAAATGTGGGCCTTTACGATCGACTTTTGACAGCTCGAAATTTAAATGATAATAATGGCTTAACCATTCATCTGACACGAAAATTGAATAACCGAATTTGTAGAGGAGAAAATTCTCCACAACTTTGCTCTCTTATGTTTTATTCATCTCTCGTATCGTTGCACAGATATTTGCAAAAATAACGGCGATTTGACGATGTCTGTCTGGCTGTCACGTGTTCCTACTTCTTAGGTCGAACCTTTCAACCGATCGGCACCAAATTTTACAGACATAATTGTTTGGCTACCAGAGACCAGAACATCGCTTTTTGAAAAATTTCGGACAAGAAATACGTTAGTAATACCGAAAAAAGCCGCTTATGATGTAATTTTAATTGCAAATAAACCGTTCATCTGACGCGAAAATTGAATAAACAGATTTTCAGAGGAGAAAATTCTCTACAACTTTCTTCCCTTATGTTTTTTTCATATCTCGTAACGTTTGAGGGATATTTGAAAAAATTAACGAAAACCAGCCGTTCGCAGTTGTCACGTGACATTCCTCGCCCAGAACTCTCTGTGGCATACGCCATCTTGCGTTGCGTATTTGATGATTTTCTTATTGTAACTTACCCGTTGTCATTTCAAAGCAATGGCGCACTGAAGAATTAACAAAAACACGTCGTTCTTCGTACGATAAATGATAATCTATTGTCTACAAATGCCATATTAGCATCAGTTAACAACAGCCATCTATAGTACAAGATAAAAGAACAACTCTCCTAACTGCTAGCAGTAGCGTAGTGGGAAATGTGTTGGACTGTGTCGCTGAAGGTCAGTGGTTCGAAACCCGTCACTACCATAAATATTTTTTTTCCAAAAAGGGTTTAAGATACTCTTAATAATTTATTTTATTTTTATTTAGATTACTATTTTAGTCCAAAATGACTGCAAAAACTTGTAAAACTACAAATCTAAAGTGGGCCGTAAAACACGTCAGTGCGATTTTTTTTTTTTTTTTTTTTTTTTTTTTTTTGTAGGCTATTGATGAATCATGAAGAATACTGTAAATATCTCTTTGAAACACTTGATAGTTGGGATGTACGTTTGGGGTGGAAATGCAGAGAAGAGCTACTGTTCGGCGTAGCAAATTGAAGAAACGGCACGTGTCAAATCTTGCAGAGGGACTCGGAGTGTCGGCGCTCAAGTTATCGGGGGAGCTGCGGTGCTTTTATTGCGCGGGAGGTGGCGGAGTTGAGGGCTGGCGGCTGGCGGCTGGCGCACTTTGTGCAGAGCGGCTCTCTGCCGGTAATCACGTGCCGCACGCGAGCGCCGACACTGCGCCACACGAGAACTCCGTCTTATTGACTGCGCCACACCTTTCCCAATTTTCGCCTTTCTCTGCTCAAGAGGTCATAACCGAGAATCAATATTTTACAACAATACAGTCGGAACGATAAATCCCTCTCGACTCACACAGTTTTAGTCTTATACTGCAAGTTCTACCGGCAATTAGGAATTCCGCATTGCTGTACTGCGCAAAGCATTAACTGACCTAATTTACCCTCGGCTCTCTCAGAATGAATGGTGGACTCAGATAACTCGAGTTTGTCCAGGTAACAAGTTTGAATCTTGGTAGTGATAGGGATGCTGTAAGGGATGGGTGTGGTCATGTGTGATTGTGGGATTTTTGAAGGGGACTAAACAGCAAGGTCATCAGTCACGGTGTGGTAATGGAGCAAAAATTAAGCCATACATTTAGCGCATGAGTAGGAAAAACAATCCCATAATGTTCGAATACGCCGGCCGCGGTGGCCGAGGGGACTGAGGCGCTTCAGTCACGATCTGCTAGGCCACTACGGTCGGGGGTTCGAATCCCCCCTCGGGCATGGATATTTGTGCCGTCCTTAGTTGTAGCTAGTTCATAAGTAGTTTGTAAGTTTAGGGACTGATGACCCCGTAGTTAAGTCCCATAAGCTCTACAAACATTTGAACATTTGAATGTTCGAATACAGCATTAGTAGTGTGCTTCTTGATGCTGTCGTGTCGTTCAAATATCTAGGCGTAACATTGCAGAGCGATATGAAATAGATCGAACAT
Organism: Locusta migratoria; assembly: GCA_026315105.1. Lineage (NCBI taxonomy): Eukaryota > Metazoa > Arthropoda > Insecta > Orthoptera > Acrididae > Locusta > Locusta migratoria. Next base: position 113,533,438 of record CM048755.1, on the reverse strand, counting down.
GTAAGGACAGTTGTGAGTAAGGCGGACAGTCGACTTCGGTTTATTGGGAGAAATTTGGGAAGATGTACTTCATCTGCAAAGGAGACCGCGTATAAAATGCTTGTACGACCACGTCTTGAGTATTGCTAAAGTGTTTGGGATCTGCAGCAGATCAGTTTAAAGGAAGACATAGAAGCAGTTCAGAGGCGAGCAGCTAGGTTTGTTACTGGTACGTTTGACCAATGCGCGAGTGTCACGGAAATGCTCCGGCAACTCAATTGGGGATCGCTCGAGGAAAGACGACGTTCCTTTCGTGAATTTCTGTTGAGGAAATTTAGAAGGCCGGAATTTGAAGCTGAGTGTAGAAGTATTTTCCTGCCGCCTACTTATATTTCGCGTAATAATCACAAAGACAAGAGAAATTAAGGCTCGTACGGAGGCATATAGGCATTCTTTCTTTCCTCGATCTATTTGGGAGTGGAATAGGAACAGAAATGCCTAGTAGTGGTACAGTGTACCCTCCGCCATGCACCTTTAGGTGGTTTGCGGAGTTTGTATGTATGTCACTCTCTGTCTTGCGGCATGAGGAGATTTTACTGGTGATGATATCTATGGTGGATGGCGAGATTCCAAATAAAGGGGCTGAGTATGAACAGTCTGTTTCGTCTTGCCGCTTATCTCACCTTCTACAGGATCAGGCATACAATCATCATATATGTAATCTTCAAACAGCTACACATGTTCCATTTCACTTTACAGAACGGTAAATCTTTCTTGAATGTTGGAACGTTGGGATACAGCGTCTGTCGGAAGGCAACTCATACGGACCAAAACGTCAGCGCCTCTAGCTGTCTTCATCCGTCACGCTGGTCCAGAGAGCTCGTGGTATCTGCGACGAAGATTGCATGAAACCGGAACCGGACCGCCTCAAAGAAGCGTTCTGGAAAAACGGCTGTAACAATCGCCAAATTCGACGCGCTTTCAAGGAAAACAGCACACCACAGCAAATACCCGAGGAGGATCTCGCGCGAAAACTATCGCCTACATTTCATATGCGCTCAACGTATCCTGAAAATTCGGCAGACTTTTACGACGACATAACATCAGACGTGTCCACACCCTGCCGGCAAGGCCTAAGTTCCATCTAGGGACAGTGAAAGACGATCTTGGACTCTGGAAATTGAGAGCTTATGTCGTACTATGCGAGTATGGGAAAGCTTAAGTCAGGATAACCATTTGCACAATGAGAAAGGTGTACGGAACATGAACGCCAGCCACATCGAATTCCAGCAGACCACAAAATTGGCAAATTCTGGACTTTGCCTAGAAATCAATCGCAAGATGAAATATGAGTTACAAAGGTTCTGCACAACACATCCCGTTATTGGGAGTGTGTATAGAAGGAGGCCATTGAAATCCAGCTATGTGAGAACCTTAACAACAAGGATAGTGGGTTTCAACTGAGCCAAGCGTGGATCTTAGTACTGAGATTACTCCAATGGCAGTGGAACACCAAACACAACGAAAGCAGAACACAGCCTGATGTCGGCCCGTCGATTCCCGGCCATGATTTACCACACCATTTCAACATCACGCTGTCCATGCACAGGATCAGTGGAGGTTGAAGATCACCGGTCAAGATTCTCAGTCAGCAGGAGTAACTCGATAATAATGACACGTTACGCCGTCGTAAATTAGTTTCACAACGACCAATAGATTCAGCTGTATGCCCGAGAGACCTTCATGCAGCATACATTATCTGGAAAAATATACTAACACATACCATTACATTGGGGGTAACGCAATTTTGACACACATATACATATGCCTGTTGTTTCAGGAGGAACAGTAAATATGTTAGGGAGTGATAGTATAGGCGAATTGCAATAAAATGCATGTAACATTAATCCAATTTTTATTGAATACAGAGAGACAGCTGTTAGTATGTAACCCAAACATACTTAACGCAATGGCAAATGAGGACATTTTCACTAATTCTTCTGTCAGTTCTTGCTAGAACATCAACATACTTCATTAAAAGCACAATTTTCTGTATGCTCTACAACTTTATTTTTATTTTATTAACCGGTTTTCGGTTTCCTTTAAAGTCTGAAGATGGCCTTGTAAGCCGAAAACTGTTAACTAAACAAAAATAAACTTGTAAAACATACAGAAATTGGTGCTTTTAATTTAATATGGTGATATTCTACCAATAACCTCGTAAGAATCAATGAAAACGTTTTCATTTGATTTTGCTTTAAGCTTGTTTGGATTACAGCTAACAGCTTTATCTCTGTACTCAATAACAGTTAGACACATGTTACGTGGTATTTGTATTGCAATTCGTCTACTCTACCACCTCCTAAAATATTTACTTATCTTCCTGAAATACCCTGCATATACTGTCCGTAGGCTCTCCACACTACCCCATCCTTTGCAAGGTTCTTAATCGTTGAATAATATTAGTAACCTACTTCCGTTTGCAACTGCTTACTGCTTTCGTTTCTTGTTCTCCCTCTGCAGTTTTTACACCCTCCTATCCCGACGTCCAATACTAAACTGACGGTTACAATATGTTCTCGGAATGTGTCCCACCAATCGATTCCTTCATTTAGTTAAGATACGCCAGAAATCCATCCCCGTGAACCACAGACATTGCCGAGGTGGGGTGGCTTGCGTGCCTCAACGATACAGATAGCCGAAACGTAGGTACAACCACAGCCACAGAGGCCAGACAAACGTGTGGTTCCTGAGGAGGGGCAGCAGTCTTTTCAGTAGTTACAGGGGCAACAGTCTGGATGATTGACTGAGCTGGCCTTGTAACATCAGCTAACGTGGCTTTGCCATGCAGTTACTGCGAACGGCTGAAAGCAAGAGGAAACTACAATCGTTACTTTTCCCGAGGACATGCAGCTCTACTGTATGAATACATGATGATGGCGTCTTCTTGGGTAAAATATTCCGGAGGTAAAATAGTCCCCCATTCGGATCTCCGGGAGGATTTCGTCATCAAGAAAAACAAAACAGGCATTCTACGGTTCGGAGCGTGGAATGTTCTAACCCTTAATCGCTTAGGCAAGTTAAAAAATTTAAAAAGGGAAATGGATAGGTTGAAGTTAGATATAGAGGGCATTATTGGAGTTAGGTGACAGGATGAACAGGATTTCTGGTCAGGTGAGTACAGGGTTATAAATACAAAATCAGTTGGTGGTAACGCAGGAGTAGGTCTCATAATGAATAAGAAAATAGGAATGCGGGTAAGTTACTATGAACAGCATAGCGAACGCATTATCATAGCAAAGATAGACACGAAGCCAATACCGACCACAGTGGTGCAAGTTTATATGCCAACTAGCATGGCCGATGATGAGGATATTGAAGAAATGTATGAGGAGATAAAAGAAATCATCCAGAAAGTTAAGGGAGAAGAAAACTTTATTGTGATGGGGGACTGGAACTCGGTAGTAGGAAAGGGAAGAGAAGGAAGTGTAGTAGGTGAATATGGGCTGGGAAAAAGGAATGAAAGAGGAGATCGCTTGGTGGAATTTTGCGCAGAGCACAATTTAATGGTCACCAACACTTGGTTCAAACATCATGAAAGAAGGCTGTATACGTGGAAGAGACCAGGAGACACTGGAAGGTACCAGATTGACTTTATAATGGTAAGGAATAGATGTAGAAACCAGGTTTTAAACTGTAAACATATCAAGGGGCAGAGACAGATTCTGACCATAGTTTGTTGGTTATGAACTGCAGATTAAAACTTAAGAGACTGCAGAAAGGTAGAAATGTAAGGAGATGGAACCTGGACAAATTGAAGGGACCAGAGGTGGTTGAGAGTTTCAGAGGTAGAATTAGGCAAGGATTGTCTGAAACGGGGGAAAGTAATACAGCAGAAGAAGAATGAGTAGCTCTGAGAGATAGGGTAGTGAAGGCAGCAGAGGACCATATAGGCAGAAGGACAAGGCCTAATAGAAATCCCTGGATAACACAGGATATACTGAACTTAATTGATGAGAGGAGAAAAAATATAAAAATTCACCAACGAAGCAGGAAAAACGGAGTACAGACGTCTGAAAAATGAGATTGACAGGAAGTGCAAACTGGCTAAGCAGGAGTGGCCACAGAATAAATCAGAACCGTAGAAGAAAGCATAACTAGGGGAAAGATAGATACCGCCTACAGGAAAATAAAAGAGATATTTGGAGACAAGAAAAGCAGCTGTATGAATATCAAGAACTCAGACGGAAAAGCATGCGAGCGTGAAGGTCGGGGTGAGAGTTTAAAATAGGGAAAGATTAATTTTTGAAACTCACAACCACCAGCTGCGAACCAAATTCCTAAACATGCAAAAACACTGGAACTGTTATTGCGACTGTTTGACTCGTTTTCTAGGGGATGATATCACACGTTCGCAGCTTTCCTTCCCTGCATATGATTAACAAAACAAATTCATAATAAGTTCAAGTTCATGAGAGAAAAGGGTGTACTAACTACTATTTTAGAAAACACGTGAAAGTTCACTTTATGTTGTTTATTTCACAATACTTGAACCCTGTGGCTGTCGCGTCTGTACTTCGGTAAATGTACCAAATAAAGTTATAGCTCGTGAGCCCCCAGACAAAATGAATATTTGCCCCGAATTGATTTCACACCACGTGGCTGCCTCAAACACCATTTATGTTCATGCCTATGCGACGACACGTGTTACATTAACAAATCACAGTCACTTTAATTTAATGCGATGCACACCTTGTTGCACCGGCTAATTATTCACAAACACACAGTAGCACTCGATTTAACTTGGTGCAGTCTACGACGAGCAACTACACGTGGCGATTGCCATGCACAAAACTCAAGTCACCACCTCGAGATCCACTTGCCGACTGAGGCAGAGCGACGCCGCCAGGTCAGCCACACCACGTGCTCTCTGGAGTCCTCACTTCCTGCCCTCGCGCGCGCACGCGTGCCAAAACTCAACTGCCGGGTTTTTTTCCCCTACATCATCAACTTCCCCATGTAAGCTGTTGTAACTGATTTGCCAACGTACAGCGCTCAGCCAATACATTTCTAAAACTTTAATTAAAATCAAAATAATTACACTACACATTAAACAAATATTTTCTTACGTTTTTATATTAATATAAACATCCTTTGTACTGTTTATCATAATTGTGCAATTTCTTATACCACAGATAAGTGATTTAACTGAATACTTCAAGATAAAATACAAAAGATTAATTGAAAATAAAATGAGAAATAGTTAATATATTATTTTTATAAACAAACATTGCCATGCTAGTTGTGTAACTGTCTTGTCTTCGTTGGTAATTTATTACTTTTCATTGTCAATTAAACATTTTACGTTAGATGTGACTATATCAGCTAATGTATTGTTTATTTATCAACAGGCTATTTTGTAATGAGGGCCTTAAAGGTTCCTAACTGCATCGTATTACTTCAAATGCGAGTAGTAATACAATATTTGTGCACTGCACTGTGCCTGGCACTCGCCATTGTCCCTCTCTCCCCTCACCGGAAACGAACTGTAAAATCCTAAGTTGGAACAAGCCACCAACATCGGCCTGCTCGCTGGCCTCCCGTCAGCTACAAGCACACAGCAAATCTCAACGTGGAGAATTTCTACCTATGGCCTAACTATAAATGTTGTCACCCAACTGTGTACATACATTGCTACCATAATTAATAAGATTAAAATTGTGTAACATTTAGTGCATTGGCATGGTCAATGTTTGCAGTGAACTTCATACTGTTTAATTATCAAATGCTATTAATTACCAGTATTTCTATTGGGCGGTAATCTCACAACAAATACTAAGCAAAGAGGGGAAAGCTGCACTGTGAAAGGAATATATAGAGGGCCTATACAAAAGAAATAAACTTGAAGGCAACATTCTAGAAAGGGAAGACAAAGTGGAGGAATACGAGATAGGAGATATGATACTGCGAGAAGAATTTGACAGAGCGCTGAAGGACCTGAGTCGAAACAAGACCCCCGGAGTAGATGATATTCCGTCTGAACTGCTGAATTCGATAGGAGAGCCAGTCATGGAAAAAATGTTCAAACTTGTATGCAAGATGTATCAGACAGGGGAAATACCCACCGACTTCAAGAAAAATATCGTAATTCCAATTCCAAAGAAAGCAAGTGCGGACAAGTGTGAAAATTACAGAACTATCAGTTCAATAAGTCATGGTTGCAAAATACTAACACGAATTATTTACAGACGAATGGAGAAACTTGTGGAGTCTGACCTCGGGGAAGATCAGTTTGGATTTAGGAAAAATGTAAGAACACCGGAGGCAATACTCACATTACGACTTATCTTAGAAGATAGGCTAAGGAAGGGCAAACCTACGTTTTTGGCGTTTGTAGATTTGGAGAAAGCTTTTGATCGAAGATTTATATTCAACCTATACGAAAAACAGACAGCGGTTATTAGAGTCGAAGGGCAAAAAAGGGACGCAGAGGTGGGGAAGGGAGTAAGACAGGGTTGTAGTCTTTTCCCAATGTTGTTCAATCTGTACATTGAGCAAGCAGTGAAGGAATGGAAGGAGAAATTTGGAGAGGGAATTAAAGTTCAGGGAGAAGTAATAAAAAGTTTGCGGTTTGCCGATGACATAGTAATTTTGTCAGAGACTGCAAAGGATTTGGAAGAGCAATTGAATGGAATGGACAGTGTCTTGAAAGGAAGATATAAGATGAACATTAACAAGAATAAAATGAAGGTAATGGAATGGAATGTCAGAAAATCAGGCGATGCTGAAGGAATTAGATTAGGTAATGAGACAATAAAAGTAGTAGATGACTTTTGTTATTTGGGTAGCAAGATAACTTCTGATGGCCGAAGTAAAGAAAATATAAAATGCTGAATGCCTATGGGAAGAAAAGCGTTTCTAAAGAAGCGCAACTTGTTAACATCCAATATTAATTCAAATGGTAGGAAGTCCTTTCTAAAAGCATTTGTCTGGAGTGTAGCATTGTATGGCAGTGAAACGTGGACAATAAGGAGTTCAGACAAAAAGATTATAGAAGCTTTTGGAATGTGATGCTACAGACGAATGATGAAGATTAGATGGGTAGATAACGTGACTAATTAGGAATTGCTTAACCAAATTGGGGAGAAAAGGAGTTTCTGGCATATCCTGACTAAGAGATGGGATAGATTGTTTGGACACATTCTGAGACATCAAGGAATTGTCAACTTAGCATTAGAAGAAAGTGCGTTGGGTAAAAACCGTAGAGGGAGACCGAGGGACGAATACAGTAAGCAGATTCAAAAGGATGTAGGTTGCCGAACATATTCTCAGATGAAGAGACTTGCACAGAACAGGGTAGCGTGGAGAGCTGCATGAAACCAGTCTGCGGACTGAAGACCACAACAACAACGCCAGAAATTTCTTTTCTTGCCAATTTTGTACAGTAACTTCTCGTTATACAAGAAAAAATGCTAAAATTTTAGTGTTTCTTTTACTCGACGACGGCAGATGCCACCTAGAGGATAGTCTAGTTACGTAGCTGCCAGGGCACCATCTATTAGTACACTTCAATAGGGAATGTTTACAGCCATGTCACAGCATGATATCAACGAGTGAAGCAAACAGGCACCATTCACAGAGGCGCACTCTTGGTTCCTACAGACCACTGAGTGAGTTTTAAGGGTTCTCAAATTGTGGACTTCCTCGTGACGGGATGGTCCTTTCGGAGAATCAAAAATGTTCAAATGTTTATAAATATAAGGGACCTAACTATGTTGGTCATCAGTCCCTAGGCTTACAAACTACTTAAAATAACTTAAAGTAACTTACGCTAAGGATAACACAAATACCTATGCCCAAGGGACTCGAACCTCCGACGGCGATCAACTGCGCGCTCCGCAGAAAGGCGTCTTAGAATGCTCGACCACTCCACCGCCGCTTAGGAGAATCGACATACAATTTAGACGTCCAGCGTCAGTTCAAACATGTTCAAATGTTTGTTAAGCTTAAGAGACTTAACTACGGGGTCATCAGTCCCTAAACTTACAAACTACTTATGAAATACCTACAACTAAGGACGGCACAAATATCCATGCCCGAGGGGGGATTCGAACCCCAGACCGTAGTGGCCGTGCAGACCGTCCAGCGTCAGTACTTGTTGAAATGGTGACGTGAACATTCTCACACCCGTTGACGAGATTCTGGACGTACACGCAGCACAGACGTCCGTCAAGATCGTTGTATGGTAACAGCGACAGTGGAGGATCGTACAGGTACCACAGCACAGATGAGAGGCTTTGTGAGCCCGAAAGTATTAACACGAACTGCTGAATGTATTGAGCTACTAACGTTGGTACCTTCATTCAACACACAATGCAGAGACAGGTCCTTTGTAGGCAATGTACTGACGTTCTACGATGGCAAAAATAATAATATCAACGTTTGATCGCACATGGATTGTAGCTTTAGGTCAAAAAAGCTTTCAACAACAGATATTACTAGGCGAATAGTCTTGAATCAGAGTGATTTGGTAAGGACCGCGAGTCGTTTTTAAACTACAGATAGTGTTCATGAGTTGCACCGTATTGGTCGCTCTCTGGCAGCGACAGCGGTAGGCGGTCGGTATCTGCTACTTTTTGCCTCAAGGGCATCATTAAAAACGAACTATTGACTGGAGAATTAAATGCTAAGGTGTTGGAACAATGGTGGCGTTATATTCACTTGCTCGATCACCTGGACGACACCAATGAGCGAAATGGATCATGTTGTTAAGAAAAATGTTCAAATGTTTGTGATTCTATGGGACCAAACTACGTTGGTCGTCAGTTCATAGACTTACAAACTACTTAAACTAAATTAAACTAACCTAAGGACAACACTCGCATCCATGCCCGAGGGAGGATTCGAACCTCCGACGCGGGAGGCCCCGCGATCCGTAACGTGGCACTCCAGACCGTTCAGCTACTCCCGCGTGGCTGTTAAAACAAACAAAAAAGTTATGTAAATAAGAGAACTCATCAAGACTCATGATTTTCATATGTCTATGTAATTTCACCAGAGTGAGTGTTCTTATATCTATTTCGCCTGAATGTGTGTAGTAATAAAAAAAAGTATTATAGAAATACGTATTTTGACTCTCTAGAGTACGGTGGAGAGCTGCATGAAATCAGTCTCCGGACTGAAGACCACAACAACAACATATAAAATTACCTGTATACATAAGGATCGCGTAGTTATCAAAACGGCTGAGTGGTTTTAATACCAGCACTCATAACCGACTGCTCCTGTAGTAGTAGCGGTAACCAGCTGAATAGAACAAATGGGTTCCTGCTCACCGACAACATACATACACTGATTGTTGGGTAAACGGGCCCTGTTGTATCGCTGTTAACATACCACGAGGAGGTTCACTTTGAGAATGTGTTCATAATTTCAAAAACACTTTTTCAACCAAAATAGGCGCTGTTACAGGAAATTCTACATAATATTAACGGTGTTAGCTACCAGACATTCAGTGAAAGCAGTGACATACCCTCACCTGAGAAGGCAAAACCAAACAGTGTATTTATATTCGACAACGTTGCTGCTGAAAATCAGGAGCAGTTTCGCAAATACTGTTGCTTTGGTCGTCATATGAATGTCAACTTTTTTACTTGAGTCAGCCATATTCAAGATTTACCAAACAGTTAATAAGATATAATGCAAATATCATTATTGCTTTCCAGCATGATAACACTAATTTAAAACATATTTACGAGGCACACGTACAATCTGCCATGGCACTAAACGGATTTATATCCATATGTCCTGATTGCTGGAATAATACACAGTTTGTTTCTTGCTATTGACAAAACAAGTAAACTGAACAACGGACTATATATGCGAAACTTCCAGGAAATTCTCCATTAAAAAAATAATTAAAAAAAAGAAAGAAAAAAGGCAATGTACGTACGTAATAGGGTCAGTATGCAGAATACAATGGATAGATTTGTAAGTATGTCGTATAGTCATTGCAAAGTAGCAACCAACACAGAGTACAAATGGTTGCATTAGACAGTCGTAGCAGAGCCCTTGAATCACAGCTTGAGAAATGCAACAGTAATTCATAGATAAAGCAAGAGACACTCATATTAGGAACCTTATGAAATGTGATCTATATTTTAATGAAAGAACTGAGGGAGTTAACACACATCTAACTGAGGTGTCTTGGGCTATGAGAGGTGCTGTTGCAAAAGTCGACAAATTGAGGAAATGAGTGCTTTTTCTGAGGATACATATAAGCCATCTCGAAAAAAAGAGACCGAATTAATATATTTTATCGCACTATGTCGAACACATGCAAATCAATTATCGAAGCCTTCAAAGCTATTTGCTGGAAACCACGCTTGTTAAAACTGGATTAACAGAAGTGAGAACAAATGTTCTGAGAAACGTTTAAGCCAATTACCAATAAGCGACTGGCAAATGTTAGGAAAGGTGACAGGAGAGGTAGGGAAAAATCAGGAAGGAGAAGTTAGGGAAGATGATGATGACGACACAGCTAATAGTGACTAAATTAACGCACATGGTGTTGGACGAATACATGTACATACAATGTGCTTAAAAATAAACTACGTACGCTTGGTAGATTGCTTATACTTTTAATGCAAGATACAATACAGGTCGGGACAATGGCATACCCATGGACACTGTGTTCATCGAATCCAGGGAAGTTCAACCTGAAGAAATTGCAAACATATGCTGAAATTTAGTGTATAACAAGTGCAGACCGTGACTGACGCGCCGCAGACCGCTTGGCCACCGCGGACGGCCTGTGAGTGTAGTACAATGTCTAATTACAGCTCGCTCAGGTAACAAAACCTATTTTACTTCCAATTGCCACAAACATTTTATAAATGCGTTAATAAAAATTAATGGAAATGTTCCTGTAACAAATTATTGCATTTCATTAAATGTAGTAGTTCTTGTGCTAAATATTTTTTTAATTTTCAAATGTGGAGCTAAAAGGAAAGATTACCATTAAATATTGAGTTCACCCATTAGAAAAAGACTCCTAGTGCCAATAACTGTCTCTACCATCAAATGCCACTGCTCTGTATACTGTAGAGCTAGGTCGTTCGTGAACGAACGGGTCCAAAGGAACGGTTCACAAGAGTGAACGGAAGGACTGAGGAACGGGTTACAAGGAACGTTCACTCCAGCAGTCTCGTGGCCTTTCCCGTTCCAGTTCCAGGGTGGCCGCGCGGTCGTATCCTTTTCGGTCGAACGTTGCAGTTCCACCTCAGTATCAAGCTGTCGATAATTGTTTGACCTCGCTGAAGCATCGTGCTCATTGTTATGGATGGAACAGCGATTTATAGCGGTGCTCCATCGACTGTAGGGAATTAACTTTTGTAAAATGCGTAAAACGGAGTTGGTGAGTACAGAGCCAATGCTATTTGTTTGAAATTCCGACTGTTATGAAAACCATAGACATTGACTACTGGATAAAAAAGGAGCGGTGAACGAGTGGAAAGGAACGATTCCAAAAAAGAAACGATCATCAGTGTCAGTGAACTAGGTTCCAAAAATGAACAGGTTTGCCCGTCTCTAGTGTACAGAACTGTGTGATTGCTAGACTTGCCCTTCCATTACACTCTGCGGCGCTCATGCATTCCCACGGCGCGGCGCCACATGGTGCTACTGGGAACGGTGCAGCTGCTGTATTGTTGTGGGCAACTTTGATGCCGCCGCTGCTGGGGCTGTCTGCGCTGACATCTCGTGACGTGAGCGCCTGCCCGCAGCTTGGCCGGTCAACAGCAGCCCCGTGTGGCCTCTATTGGATACAATGTTCCGCCAAGTTATATCTGAAACAGACTTCCACAACGTCCGTGTGTTCTGTAGCTAAGGTCCACAATAATAACTACGATTTTGCATTAAAAGTAGGCCACTGTAGTAATAAAAGCTTAATTCTGGGAGGAGGTATCCAGATAAGAGTTTACAATTATAAAGAGGCTTAATTTTGGCAGTAAAATTAGCAAAAGGTCCGTGTGAGCTACCGGCTACTCCCTGCTGCAAAAACCTTGTTCCCTAGCCCAAATTGAGAACTGACTTCCTTCAAAATTACTCCAATAACAGGAAGTTATCGATACAGTGACGAATATACGTAGCAGCTTACACGAAATTACACACAGGCACAATTAAAGTTATTTCATAAAGGTGGCTAAGAAAACATTCATGGCGCAGCGTAACTTAAACATAAAAAATTGCATCTGAGTTTGTTCTCTGCACTGGTGAAAAATAATATAAAATAAAAGGGGTAAGGTGCTCGAAAACTACAATTTATAGGCAAGTCAAAATTATACTGAACATAACTTGTTAATTCAGGTAGAACGCAAGCAAAATGGGGAACCAATTTTGTTAATACAATAAAAAGCATCCCATGTATATGTTCTAATACTGACGGTGCCCAGCATCGAATTTCATAAATTACACAGAACTTAACGCTACTGGGGGAGGATTTACAAACAACACTCACTCGCTCACACACACGCAGTGCAACAGCGAAACTTACTAAACTCAGCGTGCTGAAGCGAGGCAGAAGCAGGCGCCGCTATCGTAGGCGAAATTCAGCAAACCCGGAGGTACGACACAACACAATATACAATAAAACTGCGAAGATGGCTCTGGTCTGTCGTGCCTGATTTGAGATGATGCGTGAGTATAGCAAAGTTAAGCTACATTTAGATTAGACTGCGGGCACACACGCTAACGGCTACACACGGATACGTTACATAATCGCACTCCACTGAAGGTGAAATGGTTAAAAATCGGATTCACTTAACTTCACGATTAAGTTGCAATCTAAGAGTAAACTATCTAGGCACTGGTTTTATGAGAAGTGGCGTGAATTCAGGTGACTAGCAGGAAACCCCTGAAGTCGTGGTTCGGACCCACGTGGTCCCAAAAACCGATAAAAATGTATAAATTCATTTCCGAAAAATAAAGAAAATTAACTATGGCATACACCCCATAGAAATGTTTAGAATTACAAAAAGAAACGTATGAAATGCAGCTACACGCGATAGGGAGAGATTACAGATACGGATGAAAACCAGTCTCAAAACCAGAAAAGTGAAATAAATTACAAAGACGGGAAAAGTTAGAATGAAAACTACGGCATGCAACCCTTAGAAATACATAGATTTTCATAAGCAAGCTATTGAAGGGGGTTGTACAAGGCTTGGAGAGAATTACTGACAAAAACTGAGTGCATACTACAAGTTCAGAGAAGAAACAGCAAGATTAAAATAGGCGGGTGGAGAAGATCGCGTAATGTTAGTAGAAATCAGAAGGATACACGCCTGATGGGCATGGAACAAACAATAGTGGAAGCTGAAGGCTTTGTTCTAAGAATCGACCATGTGAAAAACACATCACTCACAGAAGGAAATGATAAGAAAAATTTTACATTCACTGTACCAAAAATGAACATATCGTCTGTTAGAAATCAGGCCCCACAAAGCTAGAGAGAATTTACACCAAGTTCGTACACCGCCACATAATAAAAAATGGTTTGAATATACCAGGCCGTTATCAGTCTGCAACTAGTAGCACATACACCACGTTTATCTCTTGGAAATCAGTGGATTGAAAAACTAAAAACACATTTTCGTGCATGATCGGAAGGAATATTCCAAAAAATGAATATAAGTTCAAGATTCTAAGTTAAACATGCTAGACAACGAATCACTACCATCCCCGCATGCACAAGAGAAGAACCAACCTTACCTCACTGCGGTCCCAGCACAAAGTGAAGACCTAGCGGCCAGAAGGTGCAAAAAATCTACCAGGAACTGGGCAAAACCCAAGACACAGCGTTGGTGGGGACGTGAGACTCACCCTGGAGAAGGCTTGTTGACTAGCTTGTAACCAAAGGGTGTAGAAACCTCTTTGGTCGCATCAGCAGCATGGGTTGGTAACGACTAACTATCGATTCTGAGACGAGAGAAGCATGCAAAGCGAGCTATTACCACCCACATTCAGACAGCCATTAGATCCTCGCACATCCACTTAAAAGCAAAACAAGTACACATTCTCACAGGGATAATAATAAATTATTAAAATAACAAAATCGTAGCAATGTTAACTAACATTTCAGATACAAATATTTTAAAACCTGAAATCAAATGCTATTCCTCATGCCTTGAAAAGAGTGGGGTTCTAGTTTTAACAAAATGCTAATCTAGCTACAGCAAATAAATTACAATTTTATAAAAAAAATATATGGAACACGACAGACGGTCATCTCTCAGCATGCAGACAACAAATCAAGTGACTATCCACACCATATATGACACGTTTCGAGAAAATTTCTGGGTCTTTATAATGAATAAGTGCTACATTAGAGTCGGAAACAATAAATTATGTCATACAATTAATACATTATTCTTTACACAAAATTAAATAATGTGATATACGAGATATTTTACGACAATTCCAAATTTGTTTGTGGTCTGAATGGTTTTTGCACAGGAGAGAAACATCGTTCCTGGTTTTGCATAAAGCGATTAACGCAATTAACAGTGGCAAAGATGGAAATTTACTGTGCGATTAAATGTATTAGGATACCCCCAAAACATACGTTTTCCATCGATCCATTCCAGTTTTTATAATGTGGTCCATTTAGGAACATATTTAGGAGTCACGTTCGCTTCCCTTCACTCCAAAGTGTATTCAGAAACACTTTTTAATTACTTCATAGGTGGTAAACGAATCCTTTAAATTTGCCTACCATTGCACCTTACCTTCTAAATACCTTTTAGCAAACTTAATTTGATACTCGCCTGACAGTCCTCTTAAAAATCCATCTTCACACGCAGCAATAAAATTCACTGGCTGGTACCGTCCATAATTAGCAAAACACTCATATATGGAACACTTATCACTGTCGAAGCCTGACTTGCTGCCATAGAATTTAATTCTGTCGTACAACTGAAATCTGGTGTTCAAGCTGCGCGGTTTCCTTGCCTACTACAGATAAAGTTTCCTGTCTATTCTTAATTACTTGTATTTCACAATCTATCACACTAATTGACAAATTATTAACAGACTTAGTGGTTACTTCCGCAGTGGTATTTTTCCTTAGCACACAATCCTCCAGACTGCCACCCAGTTTTTCCTGCAGTTTATCCAACATATCCCCTAAATACTTTTCGACTGTGGTGTCTCTGATGTTAACCAGGTCAACCTCATTAGAAACTTTGCCCATATCTGTCCTTACAACTTGTAATTTTGATTTAATCATCCCTTCAATTTCGCCTCTAATTTTTCTGGTATCAATTTTAATACTGTTCACGTTTGAATTCGCTCTATCTAGCTCTGAGGTTTGCATTAAAATTTTAATTTACACTTTCAATTTTCGAACTGTAAGTGGGTCATTCTGATTTTCTGATTCACATAGACTGGCAGACTGTTACATCATTGTGTTCTCTAACACTGCCGGTGAATTCGCAAATTTACACATGTTTACACTATCGACGTTTGTACTTATCAGTCGTGCTGGCTGCTACTTCTGTACAGCTTGTAAGTGTAGTAGCTGCCGTTGCCGACGTCAATCGGTTGCAAACGGTCAGTCGGTTGCAAACAGTCAGTCGGTTGCAAACGGTCAATTAGTTGCAAACGGTCAGTTGGTTGCAAGCCCTTTATTAAATTAACTTACATAGTGTTAGAACAAGACAGAAAAATAGTTCAGAAAGATAGCTTTCACATTCAAATACATGCTAGAGATAGTAGTAAAGGAAATACCGTATTAATATCTCTGACTCGGATTCATTAGGATTAAATGAAAGATTAAATGAAATGAATTTACATATGTCTGTGTAAATTTGTGACTTAATCAGAGATACATTTGATGTAAAATTTTGTTTATCAAAATTTAACCAACCAAAAATGTTTATTCATTATTAACATCCTCCAAGCCAAATATCCACATGACCATACTTTTGAGGTCCCAGGCATTCTATCTGCAAATTTACAGTATTATATTAAACAATTACACACAGGTGTTGCTTACATTAAGGTTTATTAATGTCAGTTCTGCAGTGCAAGCACAGTAATGCTTTTATTTCCTTGTGGTCAATATTCCATATTGCTTATGTCCGCATTTTTTGGTTATGTCCGCAATATTGTTTATGCCACCCATATTGTTTATGTCCGTCATATTGTTTATGTGTGCTGCCACCGCCTTATTGTTTATGTCCACCATATTGTTCATGTCTGCTATATTGTTCATGCCCACCATAATGTTTATGCCCACCATATTGTTTATGCCCGCCATATTGTTCATGTGTGCCGCCGCCACCATGTTGCTTATGCCAGCCATATTGTTTATGTCCAACATATTGTTCATGTCCACCATATTGTTTATGTGTACTGGGGCCACAATATCGTTTATGCCCGCCATATTGTTTATGTCCGCCATATTGTTTATGTCGCCGCGGCAGAGCGACCGAGTGCATTGAGGCGCTATTTTACAATGCGCGAGGCCATTCCCCGTCAGGGGTTCGAATCCCCCCTCGGGCATCAATGTTTGTGACGTCTTTAATAGAAGATAGTTAATTAGTAGTTCTTAAGTTAAGGGACTTATGACCCTGCAGTGAAGTCCCTTAAGCTTGACAAATATTTGAATGAAATTGTTTAGGTCCGCCATATTGTTTATGTCCGCCATCTTGTTTATGTCCGCCATCTTGTTTATGTCCGCCATCTTGCTTATGTCCGCCATCTTGCTGCGGTTGTAACGCCAATGATGACGTCACTGATGACGTCACTGATGAAATCACCAGACCTAGAAGCTCCAAATTTGTATCCAAAAGCCCCATAGCGTACCTACACACAGGTTATACGATTCTGTTTCATACATTTCAGTAATTGTTATATAAATGTATTTATACTTTCCCTAATTCTTTTTGGAAAAGTTGCTCTCCCAATCGTCAGCAGCCTATCTCCTATCAGAGAAATGCTCTCGTAAACGGAAGCGTAACAGCAGCAGAAATGTGTGATGGCGTTATTTACTTAACCTTTTCATTCCCACATTATGAATTCAGCTTAGAAAAATTAAAATTCAGTGTTTTCTGTATTAATACAGTGCACAAACATCAAAATAAGAGTTTTAAATTTTTTGATTGAACTACTGGTTTTTTATGTCATGTATTTCATGCACAACACAGACGTTTGTATCGACATATTTTATTCCTTTGAATGTTATTTTGTTGATACTTAACACTTTCAGATCAATAATACTAACATAATCTTCGCCACAGCACCAAAGACACAACAATTCACTGCTGAAATAAAATAACATTAAACACACTCACGCTCACACTCACAGACACGTACAGTACAGCCGACAACGTAACACAACCTCCAAAATGGATAGATTAATGCCTCCGAATTGGCTACACACCTCACCAAGCGGTAAAATGTCGTACTATAAGAATGTTGTTCATCAACAACAATGCGACTTTAAGAACTGATACATAAAATACGATACAAATCAGCTTTCAATACGTTGTTCTGGAGGAGCAACACTGGGAATGAAAGGGTTCATATAATTTTGTAGCTGCCGCAACACGTTTGGGAAAATAGCACAACACACAGAAGAGCAGCCTACTTAAGCAGTAACGCACCTGTTAAATACAATGTGATATACCAACCGTCCTAACAGCGACAACGTTCTCCCTCTGTAGGAAAAAAAAAATTAATTAATTAATTAAAAAAATTTAAAAAACTACATGTATATATAAACGTATACGGTCGAGGCAACTAAGCTAAAAAAAAGAACCGAGAAGAGCTTGCGTAGCCGCGACAGATTAGCCATGGGCACTGGGGCGCCGTGCTGCCTTGCGCGAGGCTATTCGCCGTCTGGGGGTTCGAGTCCCCCCTCGGACATGGGTGTTTGGTTGCCCTTAACTTAGTTTAACTTAATTTAAGTAGTTTGTTAGTTACGGACTAATAACCCGGCAGTTGAGTCCGATAGATTTCCAAACATTTGAACATTTGAGCTTGCGAAGAAAATCGTTATACTTTGGTCACATTTTTTTTAATGTCATGGATATCGGATGCTTAATCTGATATCTCACTGTAGGCGAAGAATAAAAGCCATTTTTGAAACTAGTAAGCGCTTATTAGCTGTTACATCGGGTGCTAATTTGACAGTATGTTGTTGTTATGGTCTTCAGTCCAGAGACTGGTTTGATGCAGCTCTCCAGCCTACTCTATCCTGAGCAAGCCTCTTCATCTCCTCATAAGAACGGCAACCCACATCCACTTGAATCTATTTACTATACGCGTCTCTTGGTCTCCCTCTGCGATTTTTACCCCACACACTTCCCTCCAATGCTAAATTTACGATTCCTCGAAGTCTAAGAATGTGTCCTACCAATCGATCCCTTCTTTTAGTTAAGGTATGCAAAAATTTCTTTTCTCGCCAATTCTGTTCAGTACCTCATCATTAGTTATGCGATCTACCCACCTAATCTTCAGCATTCTGCTGTAGCACCACATTTCAAAAGCCTCTATTCTCTTCCTGTCCGCATTGTTTATCGTCCATGTTTCACTCCCGTACAAGGCAACACTTTACAACAAATGCCTTCAGAAAAGATTTCTTTACACTTAAATTAATATTCGATGTTAGCAAATTTCTCTTTTTCAAAAATGCTTTTCTTCCCATTGCCACTCTGCATTTTACATCCTCTGTACTGCGACCATCGCATGTTATTTTACTGCCCAAGTAACAAAACTCATCTACCTCCTTTATTGCTTCGTTTCCCAATCTAATTCCTTCAGCATCACCTGATTTTCTTACACTGCACTCCATTACCCTAGTTTTGCTCTTGTTAATGTTCATCTTATATGCACCTCTCAGCAGACTGTCCATTCCGTTCAATTGCTCTTCCAGGTCCTTTGCTGTATCTGACAGAATTACTATGTCGTCAGCAAAACGCTATGTTTTTCATTCTTCAACCTGAACTTTAATTCCTTCACCAAATTTCTCCTTGCTTTCCTTTATAGCTTGCTCAATATACAAATTGAACAACATTGGAGAAAGGCTACAACCCTGTCTTACTCCCTTCCCAACTGATGCTTCCCTTTCATGCCCTTCGAGTCTAATAACTGCGGTCTGGCTTTTGTACAAGTTGTAAATAACTCTCCTTTCCCTATATTTTACTCCTGCTTGCTTCAGAACTTGAAAGAGTTTATTCCAATCAACATTGTCATAAGCCTTCTCCAAATCTAGCTAGAAATGTAGGTTTGCCTTTTCTTAATCTATCTTCTAGGATAAGCCGTAAAGTGAGTATTGCCTCCCGGGTTCCTCTGTTCCTCCTGAATCCAAACTGATCCTCCCCGAGGTCAGCCTCTACCAGCTCTTCCATTCTCCTGTAGATAATTCGTGTTAAAATTTTGCAACCATGACTTATCAAACTAATGGTTCTGTAATTTACACACCTGTCTGCGCCTGATTTCTTTGGAATGGGGATTATTACATTTTTCTTAAAGTCTGAGGGCATTTCGCCTGTCTCATACATCTTACACATCAGTTCAAATAGTCTTGTCATGGCTGGCTCTCCCAGAGACTTTAGTAGCTCTGAGGGTATGTCATCTAGTCCTGGGGCCTTGTTCCGACCTAAGTCTTTCAGGGCTCTGTCAAATTCATCTCTCAGCATAGTATCTCCTATTTCATCTTGATCTACTTCCTCTTCCCTTCCTACAACATTGTCTCTAAGTTCATTTACTTTGTAGAGCTGCTCTATGTACTCTTTCCACCTTTCAGCTTTCCCTTCTTTGCTGAGAACTGGTTTTCCATCTGAGTTCTTGATATTCGTAGAGTTGCTTTTCTTGTCCCCAAATGTCTCCTTTATTTTCCTGTAGGCGGTATCTACTTTTCCCCTTCTTATACATTCTTCTACAGATTTGCATTTGGCTTCTAGCCACTCCTGCTTAGCCATTTTGCACTTCCTGTCAATCTCATTTTTTAGTCGTCTGTAGTCCATTTTGCCTGTTTCATGTACTGCATTTTTATATTTTCTCCTTTCAACAATTAAATTTAGTATTTCCTGTGATATCCAAGGATTTTTTGTAGGTCTTGCCTTTCTACCTATTTTGTCCTCTGCTGCCTTCACTATTTCATCTCTCAATGCTACCCATTCCTCTTCCACAGTTTTATTTCCCCCTGTTTCTGTCAATTGTTGCCTAAATCTCCCTCTGAAATTCTCCATAACTTCACTTTCCTTCAATTTGTCTAAGTCCCATCTCCTTATTCTCCTACCTTTCTGCAGTTTTTTTCAGTTTCAGCCTACAGTTCATGACTAGCAAGTTATGGTCAGAGTCTATATCTGCCCCTGGATAAATAATATAAATCCGCGGCTTGTTGATTTATCGGTGCCCTATAGCACAAACAGACCCATAAACATTTGTCTTCCGCTCAGTAGTAGTATGATCGTATTCCGAATTGAATATAGGATGTCATCGGAATAAGTAGGAGGTAGGAAGCTTAGGGTTTAACGCCCCGTAGACAGCGTGGTCATTAGAGGCGGAGCTTACGCTCGGAGTGTGTGGTTAAGGATAAATCGGCCGTGCCGTTTTGAAAGGAACCATCCCGGCATTTGCCGGGAGTGATTTAGGGAAATCACGGAAAACCTAAATCTGGATGGCCGGAGGTGGATTTGAACCATCTTCCTCCCGACTGCAAGTCCAGTGTCCACTGTGCCACCTCGCTCGGTCGGAATAAGACGCCAAAATTATACAGATGGTATAGCCCTGTGTGCTTAACAAAAAAGTCTAATGAAATATTGTTGTATCATGTGCTTTACCTTTGTATTCTTAAAAACCAATGTTTGTAGGACTTATGATGGGCATATTTATGTTCAAAATGTCGACTGACGATACACGAGAGAGCGCTGTAACCGCGTGGCCCTTCCGCGCTGCTAGAAAGCGCCTGGGGGTGCGAAAGAGAGCGCGCGAATGCACTACGCGACGAGAAATGTAAAACATCGGACGTGTACAACGCCTCGGCACGGCGGCTAGGTGCTGCTGAAACACGCAATTTGAACAGGCATTGGGTTGTCAAGAATACGTAATTCATTTTTCAGGAACAATAAATTAAGTACAACGAGACTTTTCCCTTTTACAGTACCATTATCAAGGTCGTGGTAGGAAAGAAAAGCTAATATCAAAAAATTTATGTTTACCTTAGTACAAAATCAACCAGTTAGATGTGCATTACTTAAGTCAACAATTTCCTCTTTTAACGTATCAAAAATTAAGTGCTGTTTATTTTTCTTTTATACAACACTAATGAAAATGAAACTCAAATTACTTTTTCCCCTCTTACACAATACCATTCGATCCTCCACATGCTCCATGATAGCGAACACGGTTTCCTCTTACTCGTTCACGCACATGAATATTTGTCTTATGGTATTGGCAACATCGAAATTCCTCTGCACAAGTTCGTGCACATTATTAATTTGCTAAACGAACAATTTCCTTCATTGGCGCCAGAAGATAAAATCCCTTGGATTTAAATCAGGGCTGCGTGCCTTCCACCGATGTGGACGCGAACCCCCAATCCATCGTCCTTGAAATCGTCTACATAAAAATCTGCGTACTCTGTGACCAATGTGGGGAGGAGCATTATCCTGGAGGAACCACATGTTACGACGTATGATAAACGGAATGTCTTCTAATAACGTTAGTATCAATGTTTCCTCTAGAAACATTCGGTAACAGTTACTAGTCAAACGTGCAGGTAAAACATAATGCCCAATAATGTAATCAACAATCATGCCCGCCCACACATTCACGGAAAATCGTCGCTGAAAATGTGTTACCACTACGTGGCGAGAATAGTGTACATTCTATTTGTGCATGGTATGGAAATTAGCTTTTCCGTCGCATTTGAAACACGCTTCATCTGTAACTAGTTGTACGCATTGAATGTGGTAAGGCCGCAGACGCTCCTCTTTCAAAAAGCGATGAACGACAGCTTGCGATACACCCACTTGGCGGGCGATGCTTTTAATAATCTGAGTAGGATCCTCCTGGATGCGGCCCAGAATTCTTTCCTCAGCTTCCAATGTACGATCGTTGTGGGCCTCTGTCTTCTGGGGGAATAGAGAGGTAGTTTGTATCTCTCAATGTAAGGAAATTAGATACGTACTTGTAAGTTTTATTCTGTCATGATGTAACAAAAAAGTTCGTTCAAATGTTTGTAAATCTATCGGACTCAACTGCGTGGTCATTAGTTCGTAGCTTACAAATGACTTAAACTAAGGTAAAATAAACGAAGGACAACACACACACACACACACACATGCCCGAGAGGCGACTCGGAACTTCCGACGGCGAACGGCCACGCGCACCGCAGCACGGCTAATCAAAAAATCAAATGTTTGTGAAGCTTATGGGATTTAACTGCGGTGTCATAAGTCCCTAAACTTACAAACTACTTATAAAATACCTTATATTAAAGACAGCACAAACATCCAAGCCCGAAGGGGGATTCGAACCCTCGACGGGGAAGGGCCTCGCACATCGCAGCACAGCGCCTAATGCGCTCGGCCGCTCCGCCGCGGCTCGGTTAATCCGCCGCGACGAACAATAAAGGAAAGCATATCAGAACAGAAGATTAGTTGCACATACAGATGAAAATTTTAAAAAGGTACAGATAATTACTGTACTTTATTAAAAAGTAAATGCATAATAATCGTTTACAAGTAGATAATTACATCGACAAAAGCCTTTGGTGAACAGCTGCAAATGTCTGTCGTGCAGAAGGTCTTCGTTGTGGAAAGCGTTCTCAGTAAATTTGTACACCTGCCTTCGAAACACCTTTTGCCTCGCTATAAATTATTACAATGACTCAGGTCGTAGGTGCCTGTGTGTTTACGATTCACGCTCGCGATGTCAATACACGCAGCGGGCAATAAAAAGAACCGGTTGCTTACGTACGTACACTGCCAAGTGTCTACTTTTCCAAAAACATATTCTGAGATAAGCTTTTTTCCTGGGGCAACCGTAGGAAATACGCAAACCATTTACTAGGCATTTTTGTCAAGCACACCGAATGTATCATCTGTATAATTTTGGCGGCTTGTACCGTTTACACCCTGTATATGAAGAGGAGCCAAGGATATTATAAGAAATTAAGACCGTTTATAATCGATCTAACAGTCAGTACATCTATTTTCTCTTTGTTAACACTATCATGGTAAAAATGCTTAGCTCGAATACGGATAAAGACACCTGCAACATCAAGGAAATTAGTCAGCCGTGCAGGTTTTAAAGATCTATTTGTCGGCACATCTGACTGCGAAAATTGTAAGACTGCTATAAAATCACTGATTTTACCGTTTATTTAAATTTTGAATAACTGTGAATAGTATAAAAATTATTCGAATTTGCATAAACTTAAAACTGAACTATAAATCCAAGCATTTAGTTTAAATTTCTATAGGTTGCGAAAAACGTTATAGTGATTTTAATAGACAGTTTGTTATCTTTGATAATATTAGAGCATTCTATATACAGGGTGATTCAGAATTCGTATTACGCAGTTATTGATGTCGTAGAGGGGACTCAAAATAGGAATACTTGGCTATAAATCCATTCTCGGAAATGCGCCGTTTGGAAGATAAATGACTGAAAGGTGGAAGGCAATACACATGATTGAGTGCGGTATCTTGTTTCATGTGATCTCTTGTGTCGTCATGTCACGTACCATCACAGAAAATTCAGTTACATGAAGCGCATATACATCAGTTGCCCCAGAGTGATTGAGGAAGATGGTGTATTGCAGTGTCAAAGTTCACGGACATGTTGCTCATCTACGATAAAAATGGACGAAATGTCGATTAGCATGACACCTCTACCACGAATAATCTCTGGGTCCAGAATGAAACTTCACTCTGCAGCGGAGTGTGCGCTGATATGAAACTTCCAGGCAGATTAAAATTGTGTGCCGGAACCGGCACTCGAACCTGGGAACTTTGCCTTTCGCGGGCAAGCGCACTACCGACTGTGCTATCCCGACACGACTCACGATGCCGCCTCACAACTTTACTTACGCCAGTACCTGGAAACATCCCTTAGGCTGTGGCTAAGCCATGTCTCCACCATATCCTTTGTTCCAGGAGTGCTAGTCTTGCGTGTTTGCAGGAGAGCTTCTGTGAAGTTTGGAAAGTAGGAGGCGAGGTACTGGCGGAAGTAAAGTTGTGAGGCGGCATCGTGAGTCGTGTCGGGATAGCACAGTCGGTAGTGCGCTTGCCCGCGAAAGGCAAAGGTCCCAGGTTCGAGTCCCGGTTCCGGCACACAATTTTAATCTGCCAGGAAGTTTCAATCTCTGGGTCGCTCCCGTCCATGACATGCCATTTTTGCAAAATTGAAGCAACGGCTCAAAAGCTAGTGGGGCGTATTGTGGTCGTGACCGGACGTGCTGTACTGTTGATGCATCGAATTAAAGTAGATGTAGACGGTAAACATTCACTTTCTTTGAAGGTGAAGAGTAAAATATATAATTAAAATTCGAATACAAACGGAATTTGTCGAAGTTAGTAGGTAAAGTACCCTCCGCTATGCACCTACGAAATTTATTGTACACAGTTACCTTCGCCTTGTTTTAAAGGTCAAGTGTGCATAATTTCATTAAGATCGCAGCCAAATTGTGGTTTTTGTCGAAGTTAGTATGTAAAATACTCTCCGCCATGCACCGAATTAAATTTGATATAGACAGTGACGTTTCTCTTGCTTTGAAGGTCAAGAGTGCAAAATTTCATCAAGATTGGAACAAAACTGCAGATTTGCATGCAATAGAAACACACACACGGACACAGTGTTATATTTTTAAGATTTGCCTTTAAGAGTGTTTCATGCTGAATCACGGTTCATTTATACCCGAAAATGCTCAAGGAGTATGCAAATAAAGTCACACAAAGTCAATGAATTAATAAAAACATCCATGTAACTGCAGAAATCGACAAAGACTTTTTCCAGTCGGTTGTATCGCATCAAGTGAAATCACTCAATGCCGAGAACATTCATATAGACGACAGAGACTTGTTTCATTCGGTGCTCGCGCATCGACTGAAACCACTCAAACCCACTGTATGAGTGAAAACATTCATATAGCGGCTGCAGCCGACAGAGACTGGTTTCATTCGATTGTTTCGCATCGACTGAAACCACTTAAACCCCGCCAGTGAGTGAAAACATTCATACGGCCACAGAGACTATTTTCATTCGGTTGTTTCATTCGACTGAAAAAACCGACTGAACGAAAAAACAACCGATTGACCGATCGGTTGTTAAAAACAGTCGGGCCGGCCGCGGTGGCCGAGGTGACTGAGGCGCTTCAGTCACGATTTGCACGGCCACTACGGTCAGGGGTTCGAATCCCCCCTCGGGCATAGATATTTGTGCCGTCCTAGTTCGTAAGCAGTTCATAAGTAGTTTGTAAGTTTAGGGACTGATGACCCCGTAGTTAAGTCCCATAAGCTTTACAAACATTTGAACATTTGAAAACAGTCGGTTGTCCCATCACTAGTGACAACGAATTGAACAATATGCATATGCATATGCACGTAAACTGGGAGGATATTGTAATAATGCAAAAACGTGCTGATACAGGTAGTTTCGTATATAAAGGAAGTACTAGATTTCTGTGGCAATTAATGAAACGGAAGGGAATTGTATACATTGCAACAAATTACCTTGTTTATTTTTCGAAGCGTTTATTTACTATTTATGGAAAATATTGTAAGTTATTAATTAGAATCAATGCACCTACTAAAATGTTTGTCTTGGACATGGTTGGTATGGACGCCTTTAACATAGATTGTATTACTTTTCCTGTAGTTCAGATATGACTTCTTTCATGTTACTTTGTTCTGTGCTAAAACAAATAGCAAATGCTCTATTTCAAACCGTAATTACGTGTTCTCTTACAGCTAAAATAACAAAGGAATAAGAGTGGTAATACTAAATTCCACATATCTCCAATACATAATATACATACAATGTTAGTATTATCAATGCGTCATTTACAACAGTCATTTTAACAGAATCTCCCCAGTTTATGTACATGTGATACATAAGTCTGTGTTTACAATTCGTTGGTATGTATTTCATGGCTTGTTCTCGAAACAGAACAAATGTACTTTTCAGAGAAAGCGCTGCTACCTTTGAACAACTCGGAATATTGCAGAATACAGTTGTTTTCAGTTAACATGAGTGTGCGAAACCTTTTAGGAAGCATGAGTTAAAAAAATTGGCAGTGGAAGTCTTTAAAAAGATCAATGCTTTGCGGTCGTTCGTTCATGTTCGTTCTGGGTTGTTCGTTGAGAATTTTACTCGGTTTTTTATTAGAGGCGGTGTTGAACAACACCGTCTGAAGAGAAGGCCTGTGCACTGTCGTACCACGTCACGTCAAGCAGAGTAGGTTGCGATAGCATAGCTCACTGGCTGGCTGATGGGGAAAAGCCACCTATGGACAAGGCCTCATAACAGCCCATGCTATGTCATACTGACCAGGCTCGTTCCCCAGCTTACTGGCTGGCCGCTACGAGGCAGTGGGCGTGCCCCAGCAGCCAGTCATTCGGCTAGCGGTCGCGGCCTGGGCAGTATGACGTAACACGGGCTGTTGTAAGGCCTTGTCTCAAGGTGCTGTAGGCACAGCCCACTGCCTCACATCGGCCAGCCAGTGAGCTACGTGATCGCGACCTACTCTGTTTGACGTAACATGGCACAGCCAGTACACAGGCCTTCTCTTCAGATGGTGTTTGTTGAACCGTCTTTATTTGTTTGATCGGTATTTTGTGGACGTTGGTTTGTTTTGTTCTATTTTGATCGTTTCGGGTAACTCAGTTTTCTCGTTACAGAGAAATACATTATTTAACCCACTACATGAATTGTACAGAAAGGATGACACAGGCAGCTAAAACACACACACAAACACACACACACACACACACACACACACACAGAGAGAGAGAGAGAGAGAGAGAGAGAGAGAGAGAGAGAGAGAGACAATACAATCATCATTTAAATCGACCGCCATTCCACTGGAGAACAGCTGAAAGTCAACTGACACAAGTGCAGTTTAACAAAGTAAACAGGCGAATTTTTAAAGTGGAAAGTGGTTGTGATTAAAAAAAGTCCACAAACATATGTGTATTAAATGTGTGCTATGCGAAACAGGGCGGAAGAAGAAGTATATAACAAAAGAAACCGTAAGTAATAGATAATAAACAGACGATAAAAATATCCCCAGATGCCAAAATTACGTTTTCGCACCATAAGTAGCGATTTAAAAACCTCACAAGTTGTTAAAAGAGATAATGTTGGTTGCAGATGACATCGCTACCACTTCATAAGTATATAAAAAGGGTCTCACATGACCACAAAATGTAAATTAAGGTAAAAAACCAAAATAAGACTGACGACTTTTTAGGCCTAAATTTACAACTAGCACAATAGTAAAATAAATGTTAATTGTTTTTTCACAGCATGAAATAAATATAAATCCCACTGATGATGGCACAGAGGTGCAGAAACTAGTTTGGGTGCCAAATAAAAACTGTGTTTTGCTTATCAGGCGGACCTCATACCCAGTAATTTTTACTGAAAACACGGAAAAATAAGAGCTGCAAATCAAGAAAATGATGAATATATCAATACATCATTTACAACAGTCATTGTAACAGAATCTCCGCGGTTTATGCACATGTGATACAGATGTCTATGTATACAATTCGTTGCTATGTATTTTATTGCATGTTCTCGAAACAGAACAAATGCACTTTTCAGAGAACGCGCTGTTACCTTTGAACAACTCGGAATCTTGCAGATTATAGTTGTGTTCAGTTAACAAGAGTACTAGAAAACCTTTTAGGAAGCAAGAGGAAAAATATTTTTTTTTCTTGAGTGAGATCGATGCTTTGCGGTCGTTTGTTCATATTCGTTCTGGGTTGTTCGTTGAGAATTTTACTCAGTTTTTTTATTACATATGGCATTGAACCAACACAGTCTGAAGAGAAGTCCTGTGCACTGCCGTGCCACGTCACGTCACGCAGAGTAGGTTGCGATCGCGTAGGTCACTGGGTGGCTGATCGAGTAAAGTGTGTGTCGCACAAGTACAAAGTGCGCGCCACCTACTTTCGCCGCGCGCCGCCATGCACGCACGGCGCGGCGTTCTTACGACGACAGCCACGAGCGCCCTCTGCTGCAACCCCGCTCGTGGCCACCACGGAAAGACATCGTTCACTTGGGACTGAGATAGCAACCAGTTAGGACCTTCGGAATCAGATAGGCACCAGTGAAGACTTGGCTATCGTACAGGCACTAGGCAGGCCTCTAACAACTATGTATCAGCATTCTGCAGTACTGATCTCTGTAAAAGTTAAGTATTGTACAAATTCTGTTCAATATATATCTCGTTCCAATTTACTCTAGTGTTTCTAGTTTCTGGCTGCTCCCCTCCGTACCTGCACCAGCGTGCTATCTTTATTCCTGTGTCGGTCTCATTCCACTCGGCCACCGACACCTACGACGGAAACGAGACACAAAAGCGGAGACGAGGCTGGGACACAAAAGTGGCGACGAGGAGTGATAGAACCTTAGACCAGCCCGCTTGCAGTAGCCAGACAGCAGTAGTAGTCGGAGCACACAGAAATTGCTCCCGCCCACCCACCCTTATTATAAGAATGTTGGGGGAAGATATTTTGTTACGTGTTTTGTGGACTTTTTTGTTGCAGCGCTTCCTCTTTCATATTGCATTTGTGTTTTGTTATAAGTTACTTGTATGCGCGGCGCCTAATCGGTCAGCATGGCCACTACCCCGAACCCAAACTTAATGGAAATTATTCAGTTACAGACGGCGCAAATAACACAACTGCAGGCTGTGGCCCAGCTCACAGCGCAAGCAGCTAACCAACAACAACAGCCGCCGCTTCAGCAGCCCACACCTGCCGCCGCAACGCTCCTACGTTTCGCCAGTACAACGAACGTGAGGGAGAATGGAGCGACTACTTCGCACAGTTTCAAGAACTCGTCGCGGCTCAACAAATTACAGGTCAGAAAGTGAAGCATCTGCTATTATCTGTGGTGGGCACCAACACCTTCGTGTTACTGAAAAAACTTTTCCCCGACGTATCTCCTCGTGATGTAGACTTTGAACAAATAGGAGAGGCACTAAATGCTCATTATGAGAGAAAAGGTCTCGTAGCTGCGGCACGGTACCGATTTTTCAGACTTAAAAAATTACTGCAGCAGTCACACCAAGAGTGAATTACGGAACTGAAGGGCTTAATCCGCAAATGTAAATTTACTTGCTCTTGTGGACTTTCGTATAGTGACGTGATGTTGAGGGATGCGATTACGCAGAATATTCAGGACCCCAGAATTAGAGCAGCAATTCTGAAACAGTCTGACCCCTCATTAGACAGTGTACTGCAGCTTATAGATGCGCATGATACTTTTGACTTAGCAGATGTAGAAATGCAAAGCCACAGTGTTAATTCCGTGCGCCGCAACGGTCGCTTTCCTAGCCGTAGTTCTCAATGTAGCACTAGTGATTCTTTAAATTCTACCGGCCGTGCTGAACAGACAGTGAACAGTAGCCAGTGTAAAAGTGCGACACACAGGTCGCCCCGTCGTGTTAGAAACAGTACTTTGAATTACGGGCGCCAACGCTCATTTCAGAAAAATGTTCGTAAGTCTTGCCCTCAGTGTGTAACTCGCCATAAGCGTGCACAATGCCCTAATCGCAACGCGACCTGTTATCAATGTGGCAAATCAGGACACGTACAAACAGTGTGTATGCAAAATAAAAACTGCAAGAACGGTGCCTTTCGAAACAGTGCTTCGCCGAGCGCACGAACAGTTCATGCTATCAATGTCATAGACGCTGTGGAGTTGAACAGTGCTTTCCTTGGATCTCCATTGCAAGAATGTAGTTCTGTGCCTATGGCAAAACTATATAGTGCACCACGTAGCAAGCGCCGACGAGCGCGTAAAACATTGCAACGGAAAAGGGTTCGGGACAAGCAAAATGACTATGAACAGTGCATTCCTGTAGTGAAAATAGTGCCTTCTGCAACTGCTCCTTGTAATAGTGCCCAGTACTGTGTAGCTAGTGACAGTAGACATCAAGTAGCTACTCAAAAGTGTAGTGCAGTAGTTAGTACGTCTGGAGTAGCTTCGCAGGCTTGCGCGGACGCCGATCCGGCGGTAGTGCCATCTAGTGACAGTGTTGTTAATCCGCTGCGTGCCGAGTCTGCGCCGCTTACTTCACTACGCGGCCAGCGCAAGCGCAGTAAACAAACCGTAGCAGACGTTGCCCACATTCGCGCACCTGTCGAGCGCCACAAGCAAAAACTGTTTGTGACTCTCCTCATAGAAAATAAGACGGTGCAATTTCAGCTTGATACTGGTTCCGCTGTCACATTAATAAATAACGATACTTATGAACTTCTGGGTTCGCCAAAATTGTCGCCGTCACAGCAAGTGTTAACGGCTTATATAGGTCAAAATATTCCCGTGCTAGGAACGTGTAGCCTGCCCGCCTCTTTTCAAGGTGTAACAAAAACAGATGCTTTTGTAGTTCTTCAGGCCAAATCGACACAGAACATTTTTGGACTAGATGCTTTTGACTTGTTTGGTTTATCAATTCAAAGAGATGTGCTTCAAATTTCGTCAATAGTGCCTCAGGATAAAATCAATGCATTGTGTGACAAATATAGTGACTTGTTTTCGCCGGAACTAGGTTGTGCAAAAGACTTCGTGGCACATGTAACTTTAAAAGAATCTGCAGTTCCAAAATTTCGTAAAGCTAGACCAGTGCCTATCGCCTTGCGTGATACAGTTGCCGAAGAACTTAAACGTTGGCAAGATAGTGGGGTGATTTCTCCTGTTTCTGCGAGTCAGTGGGCCTCGCCTATAGTAATTATACCCAAGCCGTAAGGAAAACTTCGTCTCTGTGCGGACTTCAAATCAACAGTGAACAGTCAAACAATTGTAGACACTTATCCCCTGCCCAGACCTGACGAACTAATGGACAAATTAGGACAGTCTCGTTTCTTTTCTAAGATTGATTTAGCAGAGGCATACTTACAGATTCCACTTGATGACGAGTCAAAAAAGTTCTTCGTCATTAATACTCACATGGGCCTTTTTCAATTTCAACGCCTACCCTTTGGCAGTTCTTCCGCTCCCGCTATTTTTCAGCGTTTTTTGGAACAGCTGACAGTTTCCGTACCGTGTTGTTCGAACTATTTAGATGACATTGTGGTGTCCGGACGTACAGTTGAAGAACATTTAGCAAACCTGGAGTGCCTTTTCAAAGTGTTGACTACAGCAGGTCTACGTTGCAATAAAGCAAAGTGTTCGTTTTTTCAAACTGAAATAGAGTACCTAGGCCATGTGATTAATGCCCAAGGAAACCATCCCTTACAGTCACATCTTCGAGCAATCAAAGACTTGCCTCCTCCTAAGAATGTGCACGAATTGCAAGCAGTAATGGGGAAGCTGAACTATTATTTCAGATTTATTCCCAATGCCTCTCAGATTGCAGCTCCACTGCATCACTTACGTAGGAAGAATGTTCCTTTTGTATGGTCCAAAGATTGCCAGGTTGCTTTTGACAAACTAAAGTCTGCACTACTCAGTGATGCATGTTTGATTCCCTTTGACCCCCAAAAGCCTGTAGTGTTAGCAGTTGACGCCTCATCGTACGGCCTGGGCGCGGTAATCTCACATCGCATTGGATGTCACGATCGTCCTATTGCCTTTGCATCCAAGCTACTGACGCCGACGCAACAGAATTACAGTCAGATAGAAAAGGAGGCCTTAGCAATCATTTACGGCGTCACAAAGTTTCATCATTATCTCTATGGCAGAAAATTCTATTTGTTGACAGACCACAAGCCTCTCACGTCGTTGTTCTCACCCACAAAGCCAATTCCGCCACGAACGGCACAAAAGCTTCAGAGATGGTCCTTGATATTGTCAAATTATCAGTATGAGATTTGGTACCGACCTACCACTAAACATGCTAACGCGGACACACTTTCCCGACTTCCGGTTGGCCAGGATGTGTCGTTTGATTCTTCAGAAATGGCATGTTGTCAGATAGACTCCAGAGATGCTTCTGCTGTCGCAGACTTCCCTTTGAACTCTCGTCCGGTTGCACAGGAAACAGCGGCGGATGCAGACCTAAGTGTCGTAGCACGTTTTGTTCGATTTGGTTGGCCTGCCAGAGCCAAAGACATTGATCGGCCTCTGGTTCGACATTATTTTGCACAACGTCATGCATTGTCTTTAAGTCAGGGTGTTCTGTTGTTACATACGGACAACGACCCAACAAGAGTGATTGTTCCTCGTTCCCTGAAACGAGACGTGTTACGCCTCCTGCATCAAGGACATTGGGGTATTGTTAGGACAAAGCAATTGGCCAGACGTCATTGTACCTGGGTTGGTATGGACGCCCAGATAGAGAACATGACGTCACAGTGTACTGTTTGTGCGGAGCATCAGGCGGCTCCTCCGCAACGTTTCTCAGACTGGCCACGCCCCAAGGGACCATGGCAACGTTTACATATTGACTTTGCCGGACCTTTCTGGAATACGCGCTGGTTAATCGTTGTAGACGCTTTCAGCAAGTTTCCTTTTGTGATTGCCATGAACTCCACGACGGCGTCTAGTACAATCAGTGCCTTAACATCAGTGTTTTGCATCGAAGGTTTGCCTGAAACAATTGTCAGTGACAATGGACCTCAGTTTGTTAGTGCGGAATTTCAACAGTTTTGTCGTGTGAATGGCATTCAGCATATCACCACCGCACCTTTTCACCCTCAGTCCAATGTTGAAGCAGAACGTTTCGTTCGAACATTCAAGTCTCACATGGACAAGATGAAAGGTCAGCACTCCAGGCAGCAAGCACTTCAAATTTTCCTGTCTACGTATCGGTGCATGCTACGTGACGGCCCGTCTCCTGCCGAGCTGCTACACGGCCGCCGTCACCGCACTCTCCTTCACCTGCTGCAGCCTCCCACGCACCGAGTCGGTTCGTATGGCGCTACGCGTTTTCAGGTTTCTACGCCGGTGCTGTACAGGGTGTTTTCTGGAAACAAGAAGAAACTATGGATGCCGGGCATCATTCAGCGCGTGTTCTGTCGCAATATGTATGTTGTACGTTCTTCCACAGGGTCGGAGCTGCGGCGCCACGCAAACCAATTGCGCCTGCACAGGCCGCGCGATCCTGTCTCCGGTTTCTTGATTCCAGACCCAGTTCACCGCCAGGGAGCACAGCCACATCGTTCGTCCCCGGACTACGAGATCCCTATGGACGTCGACGTACCTCCGACGCAGTCGTCGCCGCCGCTGTCGCCGCCGCAGATGACAGCGTCACCGAGAGGGACTCCGGCACCGTGCGGGCCCCCCCAGCTTCCCAGCTTGGGCCACGCACCTCAGAAGAAGATGACCTGCTCCGTCTGGGCGGGGGCGGGCGCCCTTCCGCTGGTTTTCGCGGGTTTTCCAGCGGATTGCAAGGTGTATACCGGGGCGCGGACGGCGTCTCGATCCCAGCCTCAGCTACGACGCCCGTCCCACCAGTAACGCCCCCGCCCAGGCCCTCCTCCCAGTGCCGTCGCCGTGGCCCTCAGCCTTACGCCACGACGGCGCGGCGGTTTGGGGGGGAGGGGTATGGTGTCGCACAAGTACAAAGTGCGCGCCACCTACTTTCGCCGCGCGCCGCCATGCACGCACGGCGCGGCGTTCTTACGACAACAGCCACGAGCGCCCTCTGCTGCAACCCCGCTCGTGGCCACCACGGAAAGACATCGTTCACTTGGGACTGAGATAGCAACCAGTTAGGACCTTCGGAATCAGATAGGCACCAGTGAAGACTTGGCTATCGTACAGGCACTAGGCAGGCCTCTAACAACTATGTATCAGCATTCTGCAGTACTGATCTCTGTAAAAGTTAAGTATTGTACAAATTCTGTTCAATATATATCTCGTTCCAATTTACTCTAGTGTTTCTAGTTTCTGGCTGCTCCCCTCCGTACCTGCACCAGCGTGCTATCTTTATTCCTGTGTCGGTCTCATTCCACTCGGCCACCGACACCTACGACGGAAACGAGACACAAAAGCGGCGACGAGGCTGGGACACAAAATAAAGCCCACCGCCTCACAGCGGCCAGCCAGTGAGCTACGCGATCGCGACCTAACCAGCGTGACGTGGCACGGGAGCGCACAGGCCTTCTCTTCAGATGGTGTTAGTTGAACCGTCTTTCGTTTTCTCTCTTTTCATTGGTTCTTGGGTTGGAATGGTTACTTTGTGGACGTTGGTTTGTTTTGTTCTATTTTGATCGTTTCGGATAACTGTTTTCTAGTTACAGAGGGCGTCGAACTACCATTCCGGCAACCCTCTGACCGAGCGCTCTGAGCCACGGCGCCCTAGCAAGTTCTGAACCACCGTCTAACATGTTCGTACATCACAAACGAATTGCTCGCCTATTACGCTATGGCGAATAACTGCGAAAGTAATTCGTGATTCTCGTACCATCGATGAGAGGTGTTAAGTAAGTAACCAATATTAGATTGTAATTCATTGTCCTAAGAACGAAGGGTGTTGGATAATTTTCAGTGCGGCATTGCTTTAAAATGACCATCAAGTAGAGAAGGCAAGATGGCGTACGCAAAAGAGATTTTGGGGCGAGGGATGTCACGTGACTGATTTACGAACGCCAAGTGAACGCTGTGTTTCATCCACATTATAGTCACTCGTCCGAACGCCAAATGTACACTACGTTCGTTCCAGGCTATAGTCATTCTTAACCAGTACAGGCAAAGAAAATAAACTTTGAACTACCAAGGCAAGGCAGTTGATAATATTTTAAAGGAAAAATATAATGAAAATGTGGGAGAAATATAAAAATGATAGTTCAAAGAGGTAAAAGTTCAAAAAAGTGTATGTTTGTCAAAGATAAATTGAAATATCACATAATTATGACTGTTAAAATACGGTCAGAGAGAATATTACGTGTTGGTTGTATAGATATTACCACAATAGTAGAGTCTAATCAGATCACCATAATTTTTTATTATTTACATTATTAATTTGGCCCCAATTGTTCGCAGAAACTTATAAAACTACAAATCTAAAGTGGGCCGTAAAACTACTCAGTGCGATGATTTTTTTAATAACAGATGACGTGTAGCGATCTTTCTTTTTGTCTCTTTCCATTGGTTCTTCGGTTTGATCGGTCCTTTGTGGACGTTGGTTTATTTTGTTTAATTTTGATCGTTTCGTCGTTGACTCAGTATTTTCGTTACAGAGGGCGTCGAGCACTCTGACCGAGCACGCTGAGCTACAACGCCGGCAACCCTCTAACCGTGCTTTCTGAGCCACTAACCCCGTCAAGTTTCGAACCACCGTCTAAGATATTCGTTCATCACAAACTAATTCGCTGACCATTACGCTACGCTGAACAGCTACGAGAATAATCCTTATTTCTCGTACCATCTATGGCAGGGTTATCTGCTAGCATGATATTTTTAGACCTTAGATTATAATTCATTGTCCCAAGAACGACGTGTTTTTGATAACTTTCAGTGCGCGATTGCTTTGAAATGACAATGCTTGAGTTATAATAAGAAAATCATCAAATACAGAAAGCAAGATGCCGTATACAAAACAGAGTTTCGTGCGAGGGATGTCACGTGACTTATTTCCGAACGCCAAATATTGAGCACCTCCATAAAACCTACCAGAGATGTGCACTATGGTGGTTATTATTTTATGTGTATTTTACTGTTTTAATTTTGACCAGCCATCCAGTTTATCACTATCCATTAGAATGTGATTTTCTATATAACTATCATTCAGTACACCTACTAGATTTTATGTGAAGCACTATAATAATCAGTTTCATGTCAGTGAGACCAGATGATGACACCAAAGAGTGTCGAACCCGGTCGTCTTGAATAAACAAAATGAAAATTGCGATCTTGGCATCTATCCCATTTATACAATAAGACCGTTCCCTAAGATGTGTAAATTAAGTGTTAATGAAAAAGTGGGAAAGAGGTAAAAGTTGAAAAAGAGTATATTTGTCAAAGCTAAACTCAAATATCAAGTAATTTTAGTTGTTTGTTAAAATACGGTCAGAAAGAATATTAATGTGTTGACGCATAGATATTATCACAAAAGTAGAGTCGTAATCGTATCGTCCATCAATTTTTATTATTTATATTTTTATTATTTGTGTGCAAAAAATCGTAAAACTACAAGAAAATCTAAAGTGAGCCGTCAACACGCCAGTGCGATTTCTTAACTATTTTCCCCTTTGTTTGTACAACTTATAAAACACGAAAATAAATTGTTTTTTGGAATTAAAAGAAAATCACGCATTTAAGGGTTAACACCTGCATATGCCAGTGCACATGCAATGCGGCAGTTGTTTCAGCTCCTGCAGTCCTCTAGGGAATCTCAGAAAAAGCTACCAAAACTAATGGTGGATAGTTTCCTGCACCTATACTCCAAATCCCATTCATGAAGTCGTAATCTTATAGTCCAACACTGGAAAATATTAAATCTTAGGCAAAAACAGTAAGTAAACGGTGAGACCGAGTTTACGTCATTTCACTTGACGCTTCATCTGACTCAGCTTCACACATAATGGAGTTTGATGTAAGTCTGGAGCAGTCATATTGCCCCAACACTGAACCTGCGTTAGTGCAAGCGTCTCGCCCCAAGTCTGACCCTGTAGTGGCGCAAGCATCTCGCTCCAGAACTGATACTCTGCCTGTTACAGGCTCCGCACCCCATCGGAAAGGCAGGGTGAAAGTGTTACCTCCATGAGAGATGGTTGCCAGTGGAACTTGCAGGGATACTGGACACATGAGGAGGAATTATGTTTACTGAGTCAGGATAAACCACTGTGTACTTGTCTTGAAGAGAAAAATTTCAAAATGTCTGACAACCCGAGATATGTGAATATATCCCAAGATATGGGGATTTATTCTTAACAGAAAGGACGACCGTACTGCAGAGAGATCTAAAGGCGTGTGGCTGTTTTCGTCAAAACAGCATACTACTCCTCTTCTGTCTCTCTCCAAATCAGTCTTCAAAAAGTTGCAGTGTCAGTGTACATTCGTTATCAATTGATTGTGTGTTCATTTCACCTGCATGACGCGCTAGATGAAGAGGCTCTCAGTATACTTGTTACACATCTCCCCTACACCTTAATTTCTCTGGAGATTTTAATGCACACAATTTGCTTTGTGTGTCTGCACCTACTTGAACCACGGGTAGAGTAATTCAAAGGCTCCTCCTTGTTCTCCTGCGCACATTTACTTAAGACAGGTTAGAACACATATTTTATAACACTTTTCTTCTGTCATGATCTCTCGCTATGCTCTCCAGCCCTTGCCGCAACTCCGCAATGGGAAGTGGTCGATGACCATCATGGCAGTGATCACTTCCAATAACGGATTCAACAGCCAGATGGAATGGAACCTGTAATACCTCTAAGGTAGGCGGTTTCTCATCTGCTCCGATTCCCTCAGTGCCCTACAATTATTGCAGAATATGTATCAAATGTGTTCAAGTGTTTATAAACCTATTGGACCAAACTGCTATAGTCATCAGTCCCCTAGACTTAAAAACTACTTAAACAAACACAATAAGGACAACACACACACCTATGCCCTAGGGAAGACTCGAACCTCCAGTGGGAACTGCCGCCCAGTCCGTAGCATGATGCCTCAGACCACGTAGCCATTCCTATATCAAGCTGAGAAGAAATATTTAAATATCTGCAAATCTGAGAGACCAAACTGCTGTGGTCATCGGTCGATGGACTTTCTAACTTATGCTAAGGACAACACATATACATCCATACCCGAGGGAGGACTCGAAGCTCCGTCGGGATCGGTCAACACGTGGCGTGGCGCGGCATCCAGCTGACACACTGGAAGCAACATATACAAGACTAACCGTCCTTCCTCCAGAGGCGGGGAAGTAGCTGTCGATCTACTGGATGCCAGGACAAGTAGGAATTCGGGTCAATGAAGAGGGCTACTGGGCTGCCAAAGAGGTCTGCAGAGAACATAAGGTAACACAGTGCTCTAATCGCTAGCAGGACGTGAATTCTGTGTTGCGGTTGCGGTCCCTGAAATTGTGGAGGAAGGTTTGTCAGAGACGACTAACAAGCTGCAATTAGTGAAACCAGTTGTCCGACCGGCGGTCCTGCCGGTCCCTGAGGGGCGATGAAATGACCTTGACACTCCGCCAAATCGGGCACTGCCCCCTCACACATGGAATTTTAGTTCGACCACAGTATCCCCCGTCTGTGACGTGGGAATTATTGTACGCCACATTTCAACAGACTGCATTTTACGTATATCGTGCTGAGAGGGCAGAAGCGGTGCTTGGTGGAAATCTACCGTTTATTTTAGTTAATGACTAGGCAAGTGTGACGAGAAGCTTTTAGGCTGGAGATTTTAGCCTGCCTCTGTTGCAGAGTGGCCGACTGATCTCTTTTATTTCTGTGACCAGCCATCCACGTCCATCTGCTAAGTCGTTTTAATTCCTTCTACCATTTAGCACTTTTTAGTTACACTTGCCATGATGCAGCCAGATCGTGATTCAGAGTTGGTTTGCACTCGCTCTGTTTCACGTTGCGGTATTTTATTTTCCTCTTTTGTTCCGCCTTTCTTTTAATGTAATTCACTTACACTCGCTTCTTCTTATTTATGTCCGGACACTAAAGGCCCAGTTATACATATCCATGTATCCATCAATCTGCTACTCTCTTTTACTAATTCAACAAGTTTCTTATTTAGTAGGCAAACTTATACTGTCGACGTGCAACAACGTTTTGTGGTTGAATTTAGCTGCACACAATTTTTCGCTAGTTTATCTCCAACTATTTTTGTTGCTCGTTTTTTGTAATTTTCTGTTTCAACGGTTCACACTCGCAGTTTATTACCCTTGTTCGGGCGTTAAAGACCTAGCTACAGTGCACCCAAAACCTCCACTCCATGCACCCTAAATGTACAAAATGTTCAAATGTTCGTAAATTTATGGGACTCAACTACTCTGGTCATCAGTACTTAGGACGATGTCTTACCGCCTTCGCCACTTACGGTCTCCAGTGCTTCTAAGGACGTCGTAGAGAGTATGTTAGATGTGTCACCGCCTAAAGTAGTGTGTTTCAACCTATTCGAATAAGCGACCCCCTTCCAAGTAAAAATATTCTAGCGACCCTCCCTCCCTTCATACCGAACCGTAACATAACAATGCCATCTCAAAAGCAACTAATTTAATTTTTTTTCTATTGATAAAGCTTTCTTCTAAATTACTGGACGAAGTGTTTCGTGTATTTTTGTGAAATGGAACACATAATCCTATGTTTACTCTATTTTGCATAACGAGGCAGGACTCTGAAGCAAATTATTCTCGTTACGAAAAGTCGTACTGCAGACGCTTCAACCACTGATCTACCACAAACTACACGGACTGTCTTAAGACACGTCTCCATCCACACCATATACTTACATTGTGCCTCAATGTTCCCCTGTGAAATAGGTATCAGATTCCCAACGCTCTCCGATATTGGAATAGCACCCCAGCAATAAACGTGATTGGGAACCACCCCACCGGCTGTCCCTCGTAAGCAGGAAGTCCCGGTTTCGGATCCCGGCTACAGTAGAAATTTTAATGCAATGCCTCTCCTTATATTGGATTTTTTTATATAATGAGACAAAATGTCTCAAGGAATTCAGTTATTGTTGATATTATTTGAATTACGTATTGCTTCATTTATCTATCGATTGGTTCCGGAAAATCGTTTTCAGGCTTTCCGATTATTTATATTTAACAGTCTCTATTGTAAAACACCTGCCATCAATTCAATACAGAATAATGTTAAACAAAGAATTACCTAATTTAAGTAAGTTAAATTTCACTTTACTAGAACTATGTCTTTCCATTGCGGAAATTCTAGTACTTAGACACGCAAAGGGCCAGTTGTTTTAAGCTGCAACAACTTACACCTGTGACTGCGACTCCCCGAGCAAGACTTTGTCACCCCCCCCCCCCCCCCCCCTTGGGCTCACGTTGAAAAACACTGGCCTAAAGCATCTGAATTGGCACCATCATCTCCTGAAATGTATCGGTGACGTCGACGGAATGACTCCCAACGTGCCCTACCCCTCGTTGCCATCGGTGATTTCACTGCGGACTCGCAAAAGCTGTGTGTGTCGAAGTCTGCTGTACTTTCGACCTTATTCACTGCTACTACCAACGTACCTCATCGTTACGCCAGCGGGGCCTATGGATGTGGCAATGGTTTCACGATGAGTTAGTGCAATGCCTGTTTATTACTATTATTTTTTTCTGGTGGGGGGCTGAGTCTTATGGCGTTATAGCGGGCCGCGGCGTGATACTGAGCCTCCAACTGTAGTTCGCACCGGTGCTTATGGAGGCACCAGGCGTGGTGTTGTGTGTGATAACAGCACCGCCCTAGGTAACCGCGGCTATTTGACTGAAGTCTGCGCTGCTAGCCGTATTCATGTAAAATGAGCAACATATCCAGTGCGACAATGAGTATTTAAGACTTGAAGTTACAACAGGGTTAGCGCACAAGGCCTACTTATCTGCTAGCTCGCGCAATCGCGGACAATGTGACGTCAAGAAGTGAACTAGGTTCAAATGAGCAACACTAATGACGTGGAAAAGTAAACAAGTGACAAGCTTCGCGACAGCAACTGAACTACTTGCAACCAATGAAACAACTAGTATGTGATAGACAACACATAATAGTAGCTGGAGATAATGCCATCAACTCCCTGTATCGTGTATGGTGTTCGAATCTCATTACGTCCTCTACACGGTATGCAGTGTGACAGAAAAGAACTGTTGCTAAGTCCGTGGACAAGGCTAGGAGAACACACGAAACCTCTGGCACGTACAGCACATCCGATTTTACTACGAAAAAGAAAAAGAAATTCTCTGTCCAGAGCAAAGCAATATGTTGTGTTACCGAGGCTCGAATTCTATATCAAACGACATTTGCAACGTTGCAACACCGGTGTTGCTATGGGCAGCCCTCTGTCTGCCATAGTAGCTAATCTTTTTATGGAAGATTTCGAGGACAAGGCCCTTCAGACAGCGCCATTGAAACCTAAATGCTTTTGGAGGTATGTGGACGATACCTTCTTTGTATGGCCACATGGGTCTGTTCAAATGTCTGTAAATCTATCGGACCAGACTGCGTGGTCATCAGTCCGTAGGTTACAAACTACTTAAACCTAGGTAAACTAACTTACGGACAAACACACACACACCCATGCCCCAGGGAGGACTCGAACCTCCACGGCGAGCAACCGCGCGCTCCGCAGCGAGGTGCTTTAGACCACTCGGCTACTCCACCGCGGCCACATGGGTCTGCCACACTGCCTACGTTCTTAGACCATCTCAACTCACTCCACCCGAACATCTGTTTTACCATGGAATTGGAAGAAAATGGTAAGCTCCCGTTTCTGGATGTCATGGTTCGCCGAAATGAAGACGGTTCCTTGGGCCATGGTGTGTTTCGTAAACCTACACACACCGACCTGTATCTGAAAGCTACGAGCTGTCATCATCCATCTCATCGCAGCGGCGTACTACGGACACTCGTACACAGAGCAAGAGCGATCTCAGATGCAGATTGTATACAAACAGAACTCAACCATCTTCGCTCTGTGTTTGCCCAGAACGGCTACACTGAGAAACAGATTCGTGCTGCATTTCGACCAGCTCGCTCGAAACCTGAAGAGGAACTAGAAGAAACGGAGAGCTCCACTAAGTTGGTTTTTCTTCCCTACGTCGGTGGTGTGTCCTTCAAGATTGGCAGACTGTTTAAAAAACATAATATGAAGTGTGTCTTCCGTCCTCCAGCGAGAGTGCAGACAATGCTGGGCTCCGTTAAAGACAACCTCGGCCTCAGGAGACCGGGAATATACAAAATCCCGTGCCAGTGTGGAATGTCTTATATTGGACAGACGTGTCGCACTGTGAAAGACAGATGCGACGAACATAAACGCCACACAAGATTGTGTCAACCAGAAAAATCGGATGTGGCTGAACACAGTCTTGATTCGGGACACTGCATGAATTACGAAGAGACAAAGATCATTTCTTCCGCTTCCACCTACTGGGACTCAATAATTAAAGAGGCCGTCGAAATACGCATTGCAAAAGATTTAATTAATAGAGACACGGGATTCCAACTTAGTAAAGCATGGGAACCGGCCTTGGCAGTACTGAGGCAGCATCAGCCGCAGACAGACGATGGTCACCAATCAACGCAGATGGGTCATCGAAGTCGAGACGCGTAAAACACGCACTTTTTCCTCCGGTTGGCGCGCGCACAAGGGGTCCACCGCCAGCGGCCGATCTTGCCCGCGCCGCGCCTGCGCAGACCACCAGCGGCCCGCTCAACGGCCCTCCGGTAGGGCAGGAGGCTCTCCATGTTTACGCCGTCGACGCTCTGGTCTGCCATGACGTCACAGCAGCGGCGCCTGCGCCGTGGTAACAAGCCACCATTTATATTGCGAGCAGAGAAGCAACAGCGGCAGTTCACCTGAAGATGGCGAGCAGCTGTCTCGCAGAAATATTGTGCGATTATTACAATAGTATCCGACGGTACTCCCGTGAACCATTCAAGAATACTTATGAACTACCTACAACTAAGGACGACACAAATATCCATGCCCGAGAGGGGATTCGAACCCCCGACCGTAGTGGCCGTGCAGACCGTGACTGAAGCGCCTCAATCCTCTCGGCCACCGCGGCCGGCAAAATTAAGTCCAACGAGGGGCCAAGAACCGGTTTCGGCTAGCTAGTAGCACAATCCAAGAAGACAACAACAAGTCCGGAAGCGTAGCAAATTCTTCAGGAAGCGGTCCGTCGAGGTGCGAAGCGATCAAACTCGGCAGATGCTGCGAAGAAGAGCTTGCCCTGGTCTG
The DNA here is from genome assembly GCA_026315105.1 of Locusta migratoria. NCBI lineage: Eukaryota > Metazoa > Arthropoda > Insecta > Orthoptera > Acrididae > Locusta > Locusta migratoria. The sequence continues at coordinate 113,490,409 of CM048755.1, read as the reverse complement.
CTTCCGAGGCGGGCCTATGTGTGGATCGGGGACCAATGAGAAGGTAGGCGGGAGGAGATGGCTTTTGGTTTTGATTGCAGAGATACCTGTATGAAACATTACCGATTATTCTTCTATGTTTGTTTGAGGTTTTGAGTTTACCAGGCGATATCTGATCTCGCGCCGCCTGTCCAACTGCGCTGCCAGCCCGACAGAGCTGTTGTGCTGTCTGCCGATAGGCAGGCAAAAAAAAAAAAAAAAAAAAAAAAAAAAAAAAAAAAAAAGTTCAAATGTTTGTAAATCTATCGAACCAAATTGCGTGGTCATCAGTCCGTCGCTTACAAACTACTTAAACCTAGGTAAACTTACCTAAGACAACACACACACCCATGCCCCCGTGAGGACTCGAACCTCCACGGTGAGCAACCGCGCGCTCCGCAGCGAGACGCTTTAGACCGCTCGGCTACTCCACCGCGGCGATAGGCAGCCATTTCGCAGGCGGCATCAGCTCGCACTATAATTGGATGCGCCAAATTTAGAAAATGCAAGGAAGGAGGATTACTATTTAACGTCCCGACGACAGCGTGGTCGTCAGAGGCAGCAAACCCTTACCGAAAATTCGAGAGAACCTCATGATGGAGATACGGAGCCATGGCGTCTGACGTGCAGGAAATAAATGCGCTACCAGTAATTCAAAAAAGAAAAAAAAATGTTTGTCAGTCTATCGGCTCAACTATTGGGTTATTAGTCAACAGCTTACAAACTACTTAAACTAAGGTAAACTAACCTAAGGACAATAGAAACGCCCATGCCCGAGAGGGGAGTCGAACCCTCGACGACAACTTGCCGCGCGCACCGCAGCACGGCGACCCAATGCGCACGGCTTATCAGTAATTGTCTGGGAGGTGTAGGGTATACTTCAGACCAGGTCGCTACCCGCGTTCTGTGAACTGCCCATTGCCGACCGCAGGACAGCGGCGCGCCAGTCACAGTCTGCACGGCCGCTACGGTCGGGGGTTCGAATTCCCCATCGGGCATGGATGTTTGTGTCGTCTTTAGTATAAGGTAGTTCATAAGTAGTTTGTAAGTTTATGATCTGATGACCCCGCAGTTAAGTCCCTTAATCTTAAGAAATATTTTAACATCTAAAGACTGGTTTGATGCTGCTCTTAAGGTATCCTGTGCAAGCCTCTTGATCTCTGAATAACAACGGCAGAATAAATCCTTTTGAACCTGCTTACTGTATTCGTCTTGTGACACCATAATTAATTTTTATGCCTTTTTGTGATTTACAATATTTTGTAATATTTATATGACATGATTTATAGATCTAGTTTAATGTGTATACATGGTGGTCCAATGATAGTTACATCTCACGAAATAAGCATCAAACGAAAAAACTACAAAGCACAAAACTTTTCTAGCTTGAAGGGGGGAAACAGATGGTGCTATGGTTTGCCCGCTAGATGTCGCTGCTATATGTCAAACGGATATCAACTGCCTTTTTAAAAATAGGTATCCCCATTTTATATTACATATTCGTCTAGTACGTAAATTAATATGAATGTTTTATTTGGAACACTTTTTTCGCTTTGTGATAGATGGCACTGTAATATTCACAATCATATTACTCACAATTTTAGACGAACAGTGGGTAATAGGTAGGTTTTTTAATTAAAACACAGAACGTAGGTACGTTTGAACTTTATTTCGTTTGTTCCAATGTGATACATGTACTTTTGTGAAATTATCATACAGTATGAGAACGCATGCTGTTACTGCGTGATTACCTGTAATTACCTCATGTCTTCAATAAATGGTCAAAATTATGTCCTTCAACTTCAATGCATTTGGTAATACGCGTAATGAAATTCCTCTCAACAGCGAGTAGTTCGCCTTCAGTAATGTTCTCACATGCATTGACAATGTACTGAAGCATGTTTTCAGGCGTTGTCGATGAATCACGAGAAAAAAATATCCTTCAATTTTCCTCACAGGAAGAAATCCGGGGATGTAAGATCCGGTGAACGTGCGGGCTATGGTATGTGCTTCTACGAGCAGTTCACCTGTCATTAAATATTGCATTTAAGACAGTTTGAACTCCTCGTGAGCCATGTGCCGGACATCCATCATGTTGAAAATACATTGCCATTCTGTCATGGAGTGAAACATCTTGTAGTAAAATCGGTAGAACATTACGTAAGAAATCAGCATACATTGCACCATTTAGATTGCCATCGATGAAGTAGGGGCCAATTATCCTTCCTCCCATAATTCCGCACCATACATTAATCCGCCAAGGTCGCTGATGTTCCACTTGTCGCAACCGTCGTGGATTTTCCGTTGCCCAATAGTACATATTATGCCGGTTTACGTCACTGAACAGAACGCGTGAAAAAATCTGTTATCGTCCAGTAATTTATTTTGTGCCCAGTGGCAAAACTGTACACGACTTTCAAAGTCTTTGCCATGTAAATCCTGGTGCATAGAAATATGGTACGGGTGAAATTTATGTTGATGTAGAATTCCAAACACCGACATTTTGAGATTCCCGATTCTCTCTCAATTTGCCTGCTACAGATGTACGGATTAGCCGCAATCATAGCTAAAACACCTACTTGAGCATCATTTGTTGCGAGTCGTGGTTGACGTTTCACTTGTGGCTGAACACCCTGTCTCTTTAAATAACACAACTATCCGACGAAATGTCCGGACACTTGGATGACGTCTTCCAGGATAACGTTCAACATACATAGCACAGGCCCGTTGGGCATTTGATCGCAATAAACATACATAAATACCAGCCGGCCGCGGTGGCCGAGGAGACTGAGGCGCTCCAGTCACGGTCTGCACGGCCACTAGGGTCGGGGGTTCGAATCCCCCCTCGGGCATGGATATTTGTGCTGTCCTAGTTCGTAAGTAGTTCATTAGTAGTTTGTAAGTTTAGGGACTGATGACCCCGTAGTTAAGTCCCATAGACTATACAAACATTTGAAACAACATAAATACCATATCGACCTTTCCTGCAATTGGTAAACAGTCCATTTTAACACGAGTTACGTATCACGAAGGAAATACCGTCCGCACTGGCGAAATGTTACGCGATAACAAGTACTTATACGTTTGTGACTATTACAGTGCCATCTATCACAAAGCGAAAAAAGTGTTCCAAATAAAACATTCATATTTATTTACGTACTAGACGAAAATGTAATAAAAATGCGGGTACCTATTTAAAAAATGCATTTGATATCCGTTTGACCTATGGCAGCGCCATCTTAGCGGGTCAACCATAGCCCCATCTGTTTTCCCCATTCAAGCTAGAAAAGTTTTGTTCTTTGTAGTTTTTTCGTTTGATGCTTATTTCGTGAGATATTTGGCCCGGTCACTATCAATTTATTATTTTTGGATATGAGAGTTATATTGAAAATTTGAAACCTACTAATGTAAAGTATGTAGAAACGTTGTTGTCTTTTTAATATGTACTATGTTAAATATTGAGTAAATTGATAATATTTTAGAGGTTCTGGCTTAGGGCTGTTGTAAATGATATCCATGTGTAAAAAATGGGGGGGGGGGGACGAGCGGGCATCGGGCATCCCCGCTATAAAGGAAAGTGATGACGTGGAAGTAAAAACTATTTCTGATTTCTTTTGTTTCAACACTGTCTTTCCTTTTGGTATTATAAATATTAGTGAAATGAAGGTTATCCTCGATGCTTTCATCTATTATGATAACACGCGGTCAAATTTAAATCCTCCCGGAGGGACACAATTCTGTAAGCGTAGGCTTGTAGTACAGATTCGGCACAGTTAGTAATATTACAGTATACGTAACAAATTTGTTGCGAGTTATTGCATATTGCTAACTGTATTGTAAGCGGCTGCAAAGCTTCACTAACCGACAGGAGTATTGCACATGGCGACCTGGTGACAGGATTGTGTTAATTGCTGTATTTATATTTTGTGTTTGTGCGGTGGAAGAAATGCATAAAACTAAACAACCAAATTGTTGTAATTATCACAGTCCAATGGCACGAATAAGCAGTAGTACTTGCAAGATAGGTAGGGGATTGAAAAAAGAGGGTTATTTAAAAGCAAAATATTGTCTGTATTTCATAAAAGGATGGAGAGAGACCAGCGTGCCGGCCGCGGTGGCCGAAGGGACTGAGGCGCTTTAGTCACGGTCTGCACGGCCACTACGGTCGGGGGTTCGAATCCCCCCTCGGGCATGGATATTTGTGCAGTCTTTAGTGTTAGCTAGTTTATAAGTAGTTTGTAAGTTTAGGGACTGATGACCCCGTAGTTAAATCCCGTAAGCTATACAAACATTTGAACATTTAGACGAGCGTAATGTCAGTAACGCTGAGACAAATGAAGTGGACGCTGCAACTACTAGTAGTTGCGAAAATCAAACGCTAGATGCCGCTAACTTAAAACAGCAGCATTCGAACACTGACCAAAATATGTTCGCTGAAGAAAATTCCGGACTATTGACACCACCGCGCATCAAAAGAAAACCGTCATGTAGTGAATCTGAATACAATGACACTCCGAGTAAAATAGTTGGAAATCTCATTGATATAAAGAACTGTTTTAAAACTTTGTTAGGAAACATAAATAGTTAAAACAAATTTGTTTGTGAACGAATTGATGCTCAGAATGACCAAATTCAGTTTCAGAATAGAGATATAATTCAAATAGAATTACAAACAGCCGAAATCAACAAAAAGATAGGAAGTGTAACGAAATAAGTTAAGACCTTACATAAACGAGTTGATAATCTGCTAACAGACTTAGTGACAGTACACACAGGGGTAAATAATGTTCAAGATCAGGTCAGTAATTTAGAGAAAATGTTCGAGACTGAAATTGAGAAAATACAAGGACGTGTAGAACCCATAGTACAAAGCGAGATGGAATCAAAATAAAAGAACAACTTGATACTGTTTTTGACGAAAACAGTGTTATTATTTGAGGACTGAGAACATCATGGCAAGTTATCTTGGGGGGTGAGGAGGAGGACTTTGAACCAATGAGTACTAACCAGCTGCTGTCGCCTGCTCCTATCAGGTTCAGAAGCACAAATGAAGCTTTTCTTACTCGAGAAAGATTTAACGATTATTTTAATTCGCCGGAAGGTTCTGTTCAGTGGCAGTATGCAGCTATAAGAAGAGGCCAGTACTAAACTGAATACGTTATATCCTTAATATAAATGTTTGCTGTGAAGATGGAATGAAATGAACAAATAAATGAATAAAAAAGTACTTACAATTGTTGTAATATAATTCCTCTGCAATCTTCTTCCATATTTCGTTCTTCAGTTTATTCCTCATGTAGTATGGATGGTGTAGTACAGCACTGGGTTCTCCTGAACTAACTGAATAAGGTGTTCCACAACTTTATTTTACAAGGACGAAAGTGAACCACTGCCGCAGTTGTGCACAATACTACCAGGAAGCCAGTACTGGGCGAGCGCCGTGTGGTGCCCTCTCCGGACAGGATGTCGCAGGCTGGCCGCTGTTCAGCCGCGCGTAGCTGCCGACCGCGTCCCCTCAAACACTCTCACATTATTTTCTCGAGAACGGATAGAAGTGTGGCTCTCGTTGAAGCGTTAAAAACAATTTCGATATGTTAGCTACATTTCATACGCAGTAATGTATGGTGTAAAACGCACCAAACGCAAACTAGCCAGCGACTGTTTTTTTCACTGCAAACTCTTCAAAATAAGCGCGGCGTTGTATTTTATTTTTATTATAACAATAACTATGTACAACAACGAAAAGAAAACCTCCCCAATGTCATGCGGTAGCTTTTGCCTATATGATATAGGGAAATAATTTTTTTCTAGCGAGTAGTTTCTGCAAAATCGATTGTGGAAGCTGCGTTAGCGCAAAACACATACAAGTCGGAAAATAGTGTTTTTAATTTTTTTTACGCAGAAAGTAAAAGTGTTACAAAGAAACTAAATACAGAGAAGGATGAAGCTTATATTCGTCTACATAAAACAATTTTTTTTCGAAGTATATCGGATGGCTTGAAATTTCACTTTGCGACAGAGGTGGGAACAGAGGCGCAGGAAAACTGTGCGCCTCGGACAACCGGACAGAGGCGTGACCGAGGAAACGCTGCCCTCCGCCTCGGCTGCGTTAAGTGTGCGCTGCCCCATTAGAAAGCATGCGTTACAGACGGACGGAGGCCTACCCTCTGCCTCTGCTCTGCCTCTGCTGCGTCAAGTGTGCGCCGGGCCTTAATGCGGTCGGCCGCTCCGCCGAGGCTAAAGATAATAGGAGTCACTGGAAAGTATAGTAAACCCATGAAATTTCAAAATTCAATTTTATATACAAAGGTCCTTTTGATGTGAAAGACATCCCTCGCAGTAATGTATACATTCTTGTAAGTCTGGAAAGCATTTTGCTAAAGTTTTATATACCAAGGACTGCTTAGAATAAACATTGTGAAAAATAATTGTACCATTTTTACTGTTTGTATGAAAAAGACACTTATACCTTGTGTAAATTTCAGGTGAACCAAAACCTATTCAAAAATAGTAATTGTAAATGACAAAGATGATGTTCACATCAAATAATGAGAATATTATATGAAAATGGACTGCCTATAAATATTGTTATGGCAGATGTGATGGCAAGCATCAATGCAAAGTGGTGCAAAGTTAATGGACTGTCCTAAGGGCAGTAAAATCTACAACAAATATGTTTTTTATTTACAGGTGTTTAAAACAGGACTGCCAAAATGAGCAGTCTCTTAAATTGCATAAATATTAGAGTTGTAATGTATGTACCAAATGGTATACGTTATCTAAAATAATAGACTGAAAACCTTTTGGTTTCTTAAATAGATATGCCACAAATGTTGTCGTTATTTATCTAAAGTGAAGAGATGATGTATATCAGAGGTGGGCAATGAGCGAGCCGCGCTCTCAGAGCCGTCTGCCTGAGCGGGAGCAGAGCCGCGAGCAGCTGGCGACCATCACGTAGTTCCTGCTGAAAAAACTAGATGGCGTTATGCGCAGCCAACGCGCTAACGTAGCCGCAGAAATGCACCTGGCTGAGTGCGTTATAAAATAACTTATAAAGATAATAGTGCAAACTCTTTAGTATCCAACGCGAATGAACAGATTCCACTGCTAGGGGTATCTCCTGAAAAATGCTACTATGTTTATAAGTAAATAAATTATAAACATAATACTGGAAACTCTTCTCTAAAATATCCAGCGCGTGCAGTCGAGCCGGCAAATATCTTATAAAGATAAGAGCGAACTACGTGCACCAGCAAGCATGCAGACCTTTAGCGGCAACTAGGATAACTGCCGGCCGAGCGCGAACGCTACTCTTTTTCCGGCCTGAGCCGGAGCGCTGCTCATTGAGCCGATTTGTGCACACCTCTGATGTATATAGTTTGCTATTTGTAGTGATAGATTTATTAATACTGGTAATCATTATGTTTCATGAACTTTTGGCCCCATAAAAGTTTGGTATCAGTTTGTTGTTTTACTTAATATTGCCCCTAAAGAGAAATCTTAATTAAATTATGCCTATTTTGTGAGTTATAATTTTCTGTAATATTTATATGACATGATTTATCGATTTAGTTTAATGTGTATATATCTGAAAAATTTATTATATTTTGATATTAGAGCTAAGCCATTGAAAACTTGAAACTTACTAATGTAATGTATATATAAACATTGTTGTGTTGTTAATATTTACAATGTCAAATATTGTATAAATTGATAATTTAGTAGAGGTTCTAGCTTAGGGCTTTTGTAAATAATATTCTGCCGGCCGCGGTGGCCGAGGGGACTGCGGCGCGCCAGTCACGATCTGCACGGCCACTACGGTCGGGGGTTCGAATCCCCCCTCGGGCATGGATATTTGTGCCGTCCTTAGTGTAAGCTAGTTCATAAGTAGTTTGTAAGTTTAAGGACTGATGAACCCGTAGTTAAGTCCCATAAGCTATACGAACAAATAATATTCATGTATAGGAGATGGGCATCCCCGCTTCAAAGGAGAGTGATGATGTGGAAGTAAAAGGTGCAAAAAGCGCGCCAAATTGCCGGTTATCGCGTCTAAAAAGTCAGTTAGGAGAGAGTCGTAGTCTGGACGGCGATGAGTGAACAGTGCTTGTGCTTGTGGCTATTTTGCTTGAGGCTATACATTTCAAGAACAGCAGTAAAATGGGCCCGGATGGAGATTATTTTTCAAAATGTTTACTGGCATAATATTGGTGGCTTATTAGTGACATTATTTCGACGCTAAGAAGATTATTGGTCACATGCTTCAAGAGCCAGTAATGGAATATATTACGCCACACCTAACTGCACTGTAGAGCCAATCATCCACCACAAGCAAAGTAGACAATTTTTTAGTATTGTAAGAACAGCCTGACCATCACATTTGTGAACTTTGTGAATAATCAACTTCATTACTGTAAATAGTGCTATTAACCTGTTATTGTCCTATGACATTATCCTATGTAGGGTCCTTTCCTTATTTAAAGTGAAATATTCCGAGTGACCCAGTGAAATACTTAAAAAAATAACATTTTAATTTTTATAGAGCACAAGAAGTTATAGTGATTTTTCTGCATAGTCATATAGTGGAGATTAACGTTAAGTGTAGGTTAATGTTCAATTCAATCTCCACCGAGTACAAACTTTTTTCAGTCTGTGTTGCAGTTTTACAGTGGTTACATAATTGTAATCAAAGAATGAATTAATTTTCTGAGTAATAAAGTTTCTTGATTACAGTAGAAAAATGCATAATTGTTGGACCACAACGTATCAGATTCAGGTATCCCATTTTCAAAGTATGTTTGTTCTTAAAATAAAACCTTGTACCACTGAAATATTATTATTATTATTATCCAAGTAAGTCAGTGTAAAGCAGAATCTTTATAAAGATGAAAGAAATAGTAAAAATACTAGTGCCTGACATATGTTTGGACTGGGTTTCTTAAGAGATTTTCTGTTACAGTAATTTTACAAAATTAAGACAGAATAGTGGGTTTGATGAACTTAATTTTCTGTGTTTTGGAATAGGCCTAAATGAAATATTTATCATTTTAATATTTTAGTTCCACATTTTCTAATGAAAGAGTAAATTTATTATTCACGACTTTAGTAGGATGCTGTAGACTAAGATCCAACAGTAAAAAGATTAATGATACTTCAATTTCGGTTAGTAACTAAATTCAAGTGTAGATTGCTGTGATGCTCTCTCACATCCACAAAAGTGACAGTTTTAAGTAGTGTTGCATTTAAAGTCTGTTTCACTAATGCTTTTTATCAGATTACAAGAGAAACATTTTTACACTGCGTAATTACATTCGGATTATAAATCAAATAGTTATTTATTGTCCATACGGACAAGCGACCGTAATTAAAACAATTAGTACTGTTTACCTCTTAAAGTAAAAACTCTTTCTGATTCCTTGTGGTTTCAGCACTGTCTTTTCTTTTGTTACTATACATCTTTGTAAAACGTACATTACGTCCGATGCTTTCATCTATTATGATAACACGCGGTCAAATTTAAATCCCCTCGGAGAGGCACAATTCTTTAGGCGTAGGCTTGTAGTAGTGATTCGATGCGGTTAGTAATATTACAGTATACGCAACTAATTTGTTGCGAGTTATTGTTTATTGCTAACTGTACTGTAAGCGAGTGCGAAGCTTCATTAACCGACAGGAGTGTTGCAGCCTCTCTGCAATTGTTACCCCGTTATTGTACATCACATACGACCAGAATATCTTCGCATTTTATAATTTAGTAGAAAATCCGAAGACATTCAGGTTGTATGTAAAGTACACTAGCGCCAAAGCACTATCAGTAGCTTTACTATGCGATAGCAATAGTGATGCTACTGTGGATAGTTCTATTAAAGCATAATTGCTAAACACAGTTTTCTGAAATCCCTTCACCAAAGAAGACGAGGCAAAAACTCCAGAATTCGATTCGACAACTGTCAGCATGTGTAATTGAGAAGTAGATATCCCTCGAGTATTAAAGCACATTAAATCAAACTTCCTGGCAGATTAAAATTGAGTGCCGGAACCGGGACTCGAACCTGGGACCTTTGCCTTTCGCGGGCAAGCGCACTACCGACTGTGCTATCCCGACACGACTCACGATGCCGCCTCACAACTTTAGTTCCGCCAGTACCTCGCCTCCTACTTTCCAAACTTCACAGAAGCTCTCCTGAAGTGTTAGTAAAGTCACGAGAAGATCGAAAGCAACTTCAAAAAGATTTAGAATAGATATCTGCATGGTACAAAAATTGTCAATTGACTCTAAATAATGGTAAGTGTGAAGTAATTCACATGAGTACTAAAAGAAATCCGTTAAACTTCATTTACAAGATAATTCAGTCAAAAATGCTGGCCGTAAATTCAACTAAATACCTAGGAATAACAATTTCGAATAACTTCAGTTGGAAAGAACACATAGAAAATTTTGTAGGAAAGGTGAACCAAAGACGACGTTTCATTGACAGAACACTTAGAAGATGTAATAGTTTTACTAAACAAACTGCCTACACTACACTTGTGCGTCCTATTTTGGAGTATTGCTGCGCATTGTGGGATCCACACCAGGTGGGACTGACGGAGGATATAGAGAAGGTACAGAGAATAACTCGTTTCCTATTATCGCAGTATAGGTGAGAGAGTGTCATTGAATGATGCACGAGTTCGTGTGCGGCGAGATTTATTTGCGAAATTTCTTTCCCCATAGATCTCTTCTGAAAACGTAATTTTTTTTATCGCTAACATGCAGAGGAAGACATGATCATCATTAGAATACAAGAAAAATCAGACGGAAAACAAAGATTTACGTGTTAATTCTTCCCGCCCGTTATTAGAGAGATATCATAAGAGTGGTGCGATGAACCGTCTGCCATGCACTTAAATGTGATTTGCAGAGTATCTATGTAAATTTAGATGAATAAATCGTCGACTTGAAGGCGCCATGACAGCGGAGTTGCAGCCGGAGAAGCAGCTACCAAATACAACGACTGCACGAACACACAAGAGGATATACTACTGTGTTATGCTGGCATTCCGCAATCTAAGAATTGTTAATGAACAGCTAAGCAGTTAAATTTAGTATTTAGAATACTGCTAATATTAATAATGCGTTTCTTCAAATTTAATTGCTGGTAAAACGGCTAGTGAAAGGGAGAGAAGGTATTCTTTTAGAAGTAGGGAAATGAATTATGCTCATGACAAATGACAACAAGCCTTTGGATAAACCAATAGAACTGCCAGTAGATAATATTAGTTATTTATCAAATCAGTTACAAAGTACAAATTATAATGCTGAAAATAACGTTAATGAAAATATGGATTTTGCTTCAAACGATTGCACTGAGAATGTAGATAGTGTCGCTCATAACGATAATGAAGTGCTAGATTAGAGTGGAAACGTTAGATATACTGACGTTGACATTTCAGATGAGCAGACAATGGAATAAAATTGGACGAGACGAAGCACGGCTTCGGCTAATACATTGCCAACTTAAGATAATAATCACAATGAAAATGTAAAATGAGATCAGAATCAAACGATGATGGCAATGTGGAAATTTATAACAAAGAAACTACCTGGGGCAGAAGCCATAATAGAAAAAGGGAAAAGAGAATCAGCAGAAAAAACAAAAAGGTTAGAAAATAGGAAAGGAAACCACAGAAACTTTAAAAAGATTGCAAACAAGGTTACACGAATCCACAGAAAGTATAGATAGCAGAAGGTTAAACAAAACAAAAAACTGAAATGGCTAATGCAAACGGTAAGTTTGAGGCTATGGAAAACAGGATGACTGTAAATAAAACTATAACAGTTGGGTACTTGCAGAAAATAGAACTGAGTGGAAATCTAAAGACTTGTAAATCTGAAGTTAATCATGAGGTTGATGTTCAAGTTAGGTGACCGAAAAAACAGACGCCACGTTTGATCCTGCAATGATTATCCATTCATATTCACGCAATGTATGACATATCCTGCTAATGGGTAAAGTTGAAAGTATGTACCCAGCCAGGATTCGAACCCGGGCCTCCTGCTTTGTAGGCAGTTGAGCTGACACAACTGACGACACAACGATCAGCACATCTGCACGGACTACTCAAGTACGCCTCCCGTCAGATACAAATTCTCAACTTTATCCTGCCCACCATTATTCAAACTCGTAGTTTCCTAAACTGATTTCCGTAAGAGTAAGGGCCTAGGAGTGCATCCGCACTGAAGAAAGACGCCACACATATATAACGTTTACAATATGCCGATGACGTACAATGATCCTACGAGTTTGAGTAATAGTAGGAAGGGTAAAGTTGAGAATTCGTATCTGACGGGAAGCGTACTTGAGTAATCCGTGCAGGCTGCTGGTCGCTGTGTCGTCATTGTGTAACCGTCAGCTCAACTGTCTACAAAGCTGCAGACCCGGGTTCGAATTCAGGCTGGTTGTGATTATCGCAGTTGTGATACATTTCGTGAATGTGAATAGAGAATAACTGCAGGATCAAACGTGGCGTCTGTTTTTTTCGGACATGTCCGAAAGAACAGACACCACATATATATAACTTATACAAAACTTGTTGCTCATTCACATTATTTTCTTAATCCTGCATACTTTGGATAATAACCTAACCTGAACATCAACCCCATGATTAACTTCAGATCTACCAGTCTTTAGGTTTCCATCCAGTTCTAGTATTTCCTGATCTATTTTCTGCAAACACCCAGCTGTTATGGTTTTATTTACAGTCATCCTGTTTTACATAGCCTCAAACTTACGGTTTGCGTTAGCCATTTCAGTTCTTATTTCGTACTTAAGTAATCCGTGGATGTCTTATGGTCACTGTGTCTCCAGTGATGCCGAGCACCGTGGCTCAGCCTGTCTGGTCAAAGAGCTCAGTGCCCTCTGTAATAAAAAAGCTGAGCCAAATACTCACCGAACATAAACAAATGACCGCAATGCATCGATCTATCTGAAGAAAAAAAATAAATAAAAGAGGTGGTGTAACGGTCAGTGCAACTGCCTAGAAAGCAAGAGACCCGGATTCGAATCCCGGCTAGGTACACATTATCAGCTTTACCCATTCGCAGCTGATGTCATACATTACGTGAAAACAAGACGTTTTGCTTGTATTTACTGCTTGTACATGAAATACAAGCACGATACAAGGTCCATTCAGAGAAAAGGATGAAACAGTAGAATGCTCATTGGAAATACGTGAAGTAATTGACGATTTAAGTAAAGTAGCAGGTGGCATTGATCGAAGAGTAAAAACTGTAAATAAACCAAGGGAAATGAAAAAAAAACCTGTTTATGTTAGTGATTCTCAACAGGTTTCTTTTATTTGCCGCGCCTGAGTGGCCGAGCGCATTGTGGCGCTATGCTGCGATGCGCGAGGCCATTCCCCTTCGGGGTTTTGGCATGAATGTTTGTGCTGTCTTTAGTGTAAGTTAGTTCATAAGTAATTTGTTCAAATGTTTGTAAAGCTTATGGGACTTAACTGCGAGGTCATCAGTACCTATGGCTGTCAAGGCGATGTTTATCCTTAAACTCCTGAACATGTTCCTTTGGTGCCTTTGTTTCATTCGTTTGTTTTAAATTAGCATTATTTAGCATATTGCCACTTAATGTTTTGTGTACTGAGACGTCATTCCATGCGCCAATGATCCTTTTACTGGTCTATTTACTTTGATAAAATGTACTTATTTTCTTTTGTTGTTTTGTAGTGTTCCGGTTAAGTACCCTTAGACTGTTGAATAAAAGCAATGTTCAAATGTTTGTAAAGCTTATGGGACTTAACTGCGAGGTCATCAGTACCTATACTGAACTAAGGCTGCATGCACTGAATAAGTTCACTGAGTACTTTTTGTAATGAACCTTCGCAACTACAGTGCACTGTGTGCATGGCACGCAGCCGAAATGGAAAGATTGCGGGAAATTGGCAATTAAACGTGATTGCAAATGAAAAATTGCTGTGATCCAAACAAAAATGATGACTCAATCTGTTTGATGAAGCACTTGAGCTGGAAAACAGAAAAATGGAAGTTTGCGGGGGTATCGTAGGGATCACACAAACTGCACTAGCTCTGAATAAATTCTTCTCGTAGTAAAGAATCAGTGAAAGTTTCAGTCCATTATGATTTATTACAGACATCAGCAAATCGTTATAAAAAGAATGTTCTGACTGTCGTCAAGTGTTTAAAAAATTTCATCAATCCATTTTAATGCACGAGTAATGACTTGCTTAATATTGTGGCAATGACAACTGCCTCCTCTGAAGTACAATGTGACGTTTGCATAATATCCGAATTAGGTCTGGAGAAACTTCGTACGTAATAGAATTATTAATGGTACTTTTAATATCTGGGAATCTCTTCCACAAAACAAATTGAAGCTTTTCGTAACAGAGGGCAAGAAAACAAAACGGAAAACAAAACTTGGCGGAGTGGAACTTAAGTAAGATAAAAAAACTCTTCAACAGTCTCGTAGTTTTCTGTCAATCACGTCGGGAAATCAACCAGAAGGAATGCATTGAAATGTAAGAACTATCTGCTGTTCCACGTTCTATGTTCGCAGCTGATGGAAAAATGTACCACATACAAGTTAAAAGTAAGCTAATGCCCGATTTAGAAAACCTTGCATCTAAAAAGACAGATTCTGAATCAGAGCCAGAAGAAATTACAACTATGGCTACTTCAACTCAATTTCAAGGAAAGAACTATTGAGTCGCAGTTGTTGATGGAATGTCAGAGGTCCACAAACTGAAAGTAGAAAAGGAGGCGAAAACAATTTTTGATTTAACAAATCAGCTCTCCAAATTATTTTTTCAACGTATGGCGAATTTGCAGAAATTCATGTTGTTTTTTTACACATATGTAGACAATTCTGAAATATGCAGTAAGAGATCGAAGATAACAAGGTAATGTTCCTGTCATGTACAAGATAGAATCCAAATATTAAAAATATTCCTCCGAAGAAACGTCTTTCTAATGAAAGAAACAAGGATAGACTAACAGAGGTTTTCAGTACTGCTCTAGTGGAAAGTAGCACGGATACTGGGAAAAACATTGTAGTATCCTATCGGAATCAGGCTCTTGCTACCAACCGATGTGTCGAAGCTCTAGTAACAATACAAGAAGAGACCGATACGAAAATAATACTATATGCTCTCTTAGCAAGAGTGAGTGGAGCATAAACTCCAATAATATTTTCTCCTGATACTGATGTCCTAGTGCTAGCGACGAATTTCTACCCTCAATTCCCACAGGATACGTGGTTTGTTGTCTCGGGAGCTAGGACAGGTGAGATTTCTGTTCGTATGGCATTTCAAGCGTTAGGTCACAAGCGAGCTGATGCTTTGATTGGGTTGCATTCTCTCTCAGGGACTGATAACACCGGATCATTTTATGGTAAAATGAAAACAAGTTTCTTTAATACATTTATAGTAGCTAATGAGACAGAAGATTTTAATGAAGAAACGATCCGAGTTATGGAGGCTTTTATATGCTCTGTATGTTTAAGAAACCCGAAGATGATATCCCTGAAAGAACTGGGATGGTGGTTTTATACCAAAAAGCAAGTCGATGGATCATGCATGCCTCCAACACAAGATACTCAGCGTCCGGCCATAAAAAGAATACATCTTCCAGCCCTAATACGGCGGAAAGCACATATTGCCAATCCTGAACTACCTGCAGTTACTGAGTGGGGTTGTATTGTTAATGAGAAAGGGAAATAAGAGCTAATAATGTGTGATATTCCTTGCGGACTTGAAGTACTTCTCTCAGTCGTCAAATGTTCACGTGGCCCATCAAAATGTGCCCCGCCGTGCAAATATGCACTAAATAAACGTCCTTGCACAGACATGTCTACCTGTTCTGCAGATCCACAAAAATGCTGTAATGTGAGCGAAGAAGAAGATTATTATGATCAAATGGAACAGACTTTTGTGATGATTCTGATGTTAATGATGATGGCGATGAACTTCAGTTATGGTTATGAAATACGAAGAATAAAGTAAGAAGGAGACTAACTTCTGGGTTCACTCCAGAAGAAGAGTATCTTTTATTTTCCAGCAAGTGAATGTAATACTAAAACACAAGACTGGTTTAATTATTCCGTGACAGTTAAAATATATTCCTAAAATAATAATGAACATCTACAGAAATAATAATACTGATTGTTTCTCTTGAATGCAATTTTATATCTTGTATACTGTTTCTTTCCTTATGTGTTATATAGAAACTATTTTCAAAATACAAATGTTTTCATATTTCAAACTCCTTTTATATTTTAATTTACTAATCTGGTATAAAAATTAACATAAAATGATTATTTTGTCAAATGTAATACTTTTTTCTCTTTAGGAATCCTTTATTTGAAATTTTCACCAAAACGGCTTCATTTACGTAAAAATTGCTAATAACATAATGTGTAGTACACAGTTAGACTTTTTTTATTTTTTTAAATTTTTGTAAGGTAAAATCGAATGATTAGGAGCGAAGATAAAGGATTTAAGCGCGCAATGGCTTCCCATTTTTCTCCACTCCCTCCCCCTTACCAGTCGCGAGTCTGAGATGTCCACCATCACTTTTCTCAATCCCTACCTTATAAGGAACAAAATGCTACCACCCACAATACTGTACCATTAAACTGCACACGGGACACCACAAGAACACCCGCGGGCAATACCGGGTTTAGCAGCTAGTTTATATATAAAAGTTTGTCATATTTCAGTGATCATCCTTTCAACCAATTTATTACGGACCACAGCCAATATCGCTTTTAATTTTTATTTAGATTATCGGTTTCGATAGTTTCACTGTCATCTTCGGGTCTTTTATTTCATTACCCACATCACAGATAAAAGCTTTTAAAATCACACTTATTCGCCAACATTATTGTTGACTTTTCATCATGCAAATAAAATATGGAAAGCCTCATGCTGCAATGTGACGACACTAAGTTAAAAAGAATCTTAGTGACTTAGTCACCATATCACAACATGAGTGTTGTGATAATTTATTTGTTTGATGAAAATTCAACAATAATGTTGGCGAATACGTGTGGTTTTTAAAGTTTTTATTTGAATATAAATTAAGAAAATGATAGTTTATATTAGTGAAAGATCCGAAGACGGCAGTTAAAATAGCAAAACCGGTAATCTAAAAAACATTTAAAACGATCTTGGCTGTGGTCCTTAAAAAAAAAAAGTATATGTTTACAACCGGATTTCGCATTGCAGGTAAAGCTCGGAAGCGAATTATGGTCATTGGGCAAGGCCCCAATGTAGTCAAATTGTAAACAATCGAATTTCTCAAAATTGCTTATTGTATCTTGGAAATTTAGCGGTCGCCTGGTACCTGAAAACAGTTTACAGGCCTTTCGCTTATTCATTATCAAGACGGTGTATTTATTATAAAACTATGTTTGTTCTATCCAACTGAGCATTGATGATCAACAAAGACTCGCTTAATTTTAATGTAAAATACATTTCACTTTTCTTAGGCCTATGCTTTTGCAATAAGGAAACCCTAGCATTCAGACGTACAACTACTGCCGGCCGCGGTGGCCGCGGGGACTAAGGCGCTCCAGTCACGGTCTGCACGGCCACTACGGTAGGGGGTTCGAATCCCCCCTCGGGCATGGATATTTGTGCCGTCCTAGTTCGTAAGTAGTTCATAAGTAGTTCATAAGTAGTTTGTAAGTTTAGGGACTGATGACCCCGTAGTTAAGTCCCATAGACTATACAAACATTTGAACATTTTTTTTTTTTTTCAACTACTGAACTTCCTCCTGTGACGGCCACCCCCCGAACAAGACTCTGCGAACCCCCTGAGCGTCGCGACTCACGAGTCGAGTAACACTGATCTAGAGGCAGAAGGTTAAGACGCCACCTGATGCATGACTAATGACTTTGCTGGGCAGCTAACGACAGATGATCACCCAGACGTCAGCATTTTAATGAATGCAAGGGGCAACGCCAAAAACAATAACAAACATTTGGATATAAATACGCTTCCGTATATAAACACATGTTCTACATATTTTAGACAACCAGTAGTGTGAAGTTCCTGTTGCAGTCGTATTTGCTGTAGATTAATACCGTTAAAATAGTGGTAGTAACTTTATTTGTAGAGAGTGAAATTTGGATTACTGTAGTGAGCTTAAAAATCGTACTTATGTAGTATCAGAAATTAAAAAGCATTTACGTTTTAGATTGTTACTTAGTACTGTAAATTTTTTGCCATGAATGAGAAGTGTGGGTTCTCCGCAGATTCGTGAGTAGTGGGTTATGATGTGAGAGTTTTATGAAGTATTTTCATCAGGGGAGTGCAGTGGGGAAACCAATGGACATAATAGGGTGATCCTTTCCTGGAACTGCAGCTTATGCAGCAATAATAGTTTAATAGAGGTACAGGAGCGTAAGATCTGTGCTCTTCAGTTGCAGTTGCAGAAGGCAAAAGAAGAATTAGATTGTGGAGGGAAAGGGGGGCTGGATTATGGGATCTGGTTTGACCAACTGTCAGTATTAAGTGGAAAGGAGCCTCCTGTAACTTTATGTATAGGTAGCAATCAGCAGACCTTAACTGTTAGGAGACTTAAAACGATATAAAAGGCTAATAGAAAGAAGTTAGTTCTGCTGTTAGGTAGCTGGCTTGGGAGACGTGTAGACCAGCAGTTACAGGAAGTGTTGGAGAGTGAGTACTGTGTCACCAGCATTAGAAATCGAGCACATTTTTGGATTAGGTGGCTGTTAACGTAGGGGAGTCATGCAGATTTTCGAAAGAGGATCAGATATTTACAGTCGGTAGAGCTGTCAATAGTCTTGATAGGGATGGGGAGTATGACACTGGTGCTGATCTGGAAAAGATATCTACTGAAACTGGTGGTACAAATGTCAATTTCGAGGAACTGTTTCAGCATCATGAACGGCCTCGTCTTAATATAGCTGTCAGACGTATTAATATGAGACTCTGGAAGCGCTGATGGCGGAAGACATGGATGGCATTTCAGTGGTACCAGATGAGTCTGTCAGCAGGTCGGGTTTGGGTTGGGTTGTTTAAGGGGGACTAAACTACAATGGTCATCAGTCAGATCGGGTTTCACCAGGCATAGCGTGCACCTCAACAGCCATGTTTTAGCAGGGTACAAGTTAGCTGCCTATTTCTTCAGGAGTTCTTTGCAGTTTGGAGGAGTCGCCACGTACGTGAAAACCGGTATTAACGTTGACTCAATTGATGTTTCTGGTATGAAAATATATTTGAATTTTCTGTAAGTGTGATTGAATGTAGTGAATCTAAACATCTGACAAAAATTAGTTGTATGTGATGATTTCAACATCAATTTTTAAGTTATTGTACAAGAAAAATGATGGTTTTAGATTGTTTATTTCTTATCACTTTCTGTAAACCGTATACATTCCAACGAGAGTGCAAAGGAACAGCAGCACAATCATATATAACATTTTTGTTCATTAATTATTATTAGAGAGGAATTCTATTAACAGAATAGTGAACGGCCTTTCAGACCACGACGCAAAAATTTTAAGTGTCGGTTAGAGCGGCGCTCAATATCGAGGTTATCAGCGAAATTTTAAGATTAAAAGGGTTTCGTGCTCAACGATTTGTTACATATAATTATAAGTTATTTAGAAAAGGTGATTCAGTTGCAGGGCTTTTATAATCTAATTAAGGAACAAGATGGGCGGGGTGTTTATAGTGCTGATAATACAGACGATAAATTTGGGGGCACTGCAGTCCCCCGCCAAGTCAACCGCGCACAGCCGTACCATTTTTTTCTCGAAGTTGTTCACGGTACTTTCGAAACCCTGTATCGTCGTTGTGGATAACGTTAGAAGCCTGAATTTTCGGTGCACAAGAGTACCTACTACAACTAGCTATATAGTTTACCTTATAGTTTACGAAATATTGGCAGTCAAAACCGCTACTTCTGTCAGTCACTCACTCGCCGATCATCAAAATTGCAAGGTATTTCTGGCAGACGTAAAAACGTAAAATTTTGCATTTAGATAGTGTTTAGCCTGCAGCTGAAGGAAAATTTCAATGTAGTTTTCGAACGCATTTTCCTTTAACCGAATAGTACGTTCTGACTTGGAGGTGTAATTACTGTGTTGGTAATAGTCTCCTGGTAAAGCCCTGGATTGCAATTGAGATCACAGGTTCGATTCCTGGTGGATACAAATGTTTTTTTATTGTCACGTTTCAATTTATCCTGGACGGCACTTTTCTACGATGTGAGGAATCGTCAGAAGTAACAAGTGATACGAACCTCATCCAGGAATGTTGGTACAATCAGTGTACTGATGTATTATTCCGTGTTCCCGTGCATCCAATGTACGTACACAGCACTTTCTAGAGTGAAACGTCAGGCGGACTACATATAACGAATATTGACTTCATTGGTATTAAAGCTCGATAGTCTGCAGTCTCTGAATATAATCCAGCTAGACGCATTTGCCTTTCCGGCTTGTTAAAAATTATTACATCAAAGTCTCAAATGTTCAAATGTTTGTAAACCAATTGGATGATACTGCTATAGTCATCAGACCCCAGACTTAGAAACTACCTCAACTAACTTACAGAAAGTACGACACACACACACACACACACACACACACACACACACACACACACACACACACACACCAATGCCCGAGGAACGACGCGAACCTCCGGCGGGAGCGGCCGCCTAGTCCGTAGCAAGATGCCTTAGACCAAGCGGCCACTCCCTAGCGGCACATCAAAGCCTCTGATAAGTACTTTGTTAATATAAAACCTACAAAATGTAAGACATTACATTTGATAAGGAATAAATAAAGTCTATTATCTATCAACACATAATCACACAAGAATAAAGTATTCAAATTCAAATGTTTGTATAGCTTATGGGACTTAACTACGGCGTCATCAGTCCCTAAACTTACAAACTACTTACAAACTAGCTCATACTAAGGACGGCACAAATATCCATGCCCGAGGGGGGATTCGAACCCCCGACCGTAGTGGCCGTGCAGACCGTGACTGGAGCGCCTCAGTCCCCTCGGCCACCGCGGCCGGCGAATAAAGTATAATCGCATAAGAAAAAAAGTACGTCATAGGTTCGATAGTTCCAGGTGACCGGGACCACCTCGAAACATTGACAACTCCTAGTATAGAAACTTATGTGGAGACAAGGAATAAATCGACGTTGAAAATAATGTAGGTATGCAACGTGAACTTATTATTTGGGGGACAGCAGTGTACCCGCCAAGTCGAGCACACACCCGTAGCATCCCTTTCTCGAAAGCCATTCACGGCATTTCCTACTCTCTTATCTTCATTGTGGATACAGCTACAAAACCGAATTTTCGGGTACCAAGAGTATCTACTGTAACTAGCTGTATTCCTAAATTACACTATTCTATACCTTATACTTTACGAAATATTGATAGTCGAAAATCGTTCATTCATTTACTCATTCACAAATCATCAAAATTCTAAGGTACTCTTATCATACACAGGAACTTAAAATTTTGTTTTTAATTGGTGTTTAGCCTGTAAAGGATGGAAAAATTCAAACATCCCTAATATCTATGCAGTTTTCGAAAGTTCAGAACATTTGTTGTGCTATGTGCTAACTGTTAGATGCAATGTGATAGTAATGGTCTTGCGCTGAACTCGTATTTGAGAGATTCTATGTTCCATACCTGGCACGCTGAAGTAATTTTCTTTTACAGCTTTCTCATCTCTACGATGTTAGGAGTCGTCAGAAGTGACATGTGGCACCTGATCAGAATATGAAGAATCAATAAAGTATTTGGATATTTATTTTCGAAGATGTTTGAATTTTCGAGTGTGTGGTGACTTTACACGATTTGCAGCAGTTCATAATAAAATACTGCCCTCCAAGCAAACCGTTGAAGTTTGTGTCTCATATAAGTACAGCCCCTGAAACAAGTGCATTGACAGAAATGAATACTTCTGTATTTGATGTCGCATGTTGTTACTACACTCCTGGCCATTAAAAATTCTACACAACGAAGATGATGTGCTACAGACGCGAAATTTAACCAACAGGAAGAAGATGCTATGATATGCAAATGATTATCTTTTCAGAGCATTCTCACAAGGTTGGCGCCTGTGGGGCCACCTACAACGTGCTCACGCGAGAAAAGTTTCCAACCGATTTCTCATACACTAACAGCAGTTGACTGGCGTTGCCTGGTGAAACGTTGTTGTGATGCCTCGTGTACGGAGGAGAAATGCGTACCAACACGTTTCCGACTTTGATAAAGATCGGATTGAAGCCTATCGCGAGTGCCGTTTGTCGTATCGCAACATTGATGCTCGCGTTGGTCGCGATCCAGTGACTGTTAGCAGAATATGGAGTCGGTGGGTTCAGAAGGGCGATACGGAACGCCGAGCTGGATCCCAACGGTCTCGTATCACTAGCAGTCGAGATGACAGGCATCTTATCCGCTTGGCTGTAACGGATCGTGCAACCACATCACGCTCTCTGATTGAACAGATGGGGACGTTTGCAAGACAACAACCATCTGCACCAACAGTTCGACGACGTTTGCAGCAGCATGGACAATCAGCTCGGAGATCGTGGATGTAGTTATCCTTGATGCTACATCACAGACAGGAGCGCCTGCGATGGTGTACGCAACGACGAACACGGGTGCACGAATGGCAAAATGTCATTTTTCGGATGAATCCAGGTTTTGTTTACATTATCATTATGGTCGCATGCGTGTTTGGCGACATCACGGTGAACGCACATTGGAAGCGTGTATTCGTCATCGGCATACTGCCTTTGGTTACACGTCTCTGTCACCTCTTGTTCGTATCGACGGTACTTTGATCAGTGGCCGTTACATTTCAGATGTGTTACGACCCGTGGCTCTACCCTTCATTCGATCCCTGTGAAACCCTACATTTCAGCTGGATAATGCACGACCGCATGTTGCAGATACCGTACGGGCCTTTCTGGATACGGAAAATGCTGCCCTGGCCAGCACATTCTCCAGATCTCTCACCAATTTAAAACGTGTGGTCAATGGTGGCCGAGCAACTGGCTCGTCACAATACGCCAGTCACTACTCTTGATAAATTGTGGTATCGTGTTGAACCTGCATGGGCATCTGTACGTGTACACGCCATCCAAGCTCTATTTGACTCAATGTGTAGGCGTATCAAGGCCGTTATTACTGCCAGAGGTGGTAGTTGTGGGTAATGATTTCTCAGGATCTATGCACCAAACTGCGTGAAAATGTAATCACATGTCAGTTCTAGTATAATATATTTGTCCAATGAATACCCGTTTATCATCTGCATTTCTTCTTGGTGTAGCAATTTTAATAGCCAGTGGTGTAATATTCCGTTATCCCCAAGAGTTAGTAGCTTTTACTCAGTTACCGATAGACAGTAATCTAACCAGTATTTGCATCACACCTCTTTGCCGCTTATGTAGAAAGGTGCGCAGTATCATGCTGCATCCATTTTTAATAAGCTGCCGCAAGAATTCAAAGAGCTTAGAGGCAATTCTTACACTTTCAATGTTAAACTGAACAGTTTCATTATGGCTCACTCCTTCTATTCCGTCGAGGAATTCCTGGAAGAATTGAGGAAATAGGAAAATTCCTGTTTTACGTTGTCGCTTCTTTTTATTTATGCTTTGACCTGTCGTGTGCTGACGATTGCTATACATTTCACATTTATCAATTACTACTACTTTGTTACAATCTGATGTACTAACTCTTTCCATGACCATGGAGGTTTGTTTCTCAATTCAGTACTACAGAACATGATAAATATAAATAAATAAAAAATAAATGTGAGTGTGATATTTTATGTCACAATGTTTTGTGCATGTTTTATTTAAATATTAAGGATATGAAGGCAATTTTATTTTTACTTGTAATGGAACTCGACTTGTAAGCTGAGCTGGAAGATAGGAATCAAACTCAGTCACTATCGAGGAAATCGAGAATACGCTATGGACCACAGCCAAAAGTACAGGGTTGTGGATCAAATGTATCGATATCAATGATGGAGCAAGCAAGATAGAATATGTGAAATCAAAGCTTGTGCTTATTATCTCATTCATTATTCCATACAGTGTGCAAGGTGTCCGCACGACCAATATTTTATAAACTTGTTCTTGTAGGCCCAGTGCTTGTCGCACAGCCTCGCAGCAGATGGAATTTTAACAACTTTTTCCAAATTCCATCTAAATAGGCATACTGATTTTAAATGCCAATTTAAATCTTCAAAACTGTATTTATTATATTTTATTTTACAATCTGTTAATATTTGGACGGCAAAACGCAGATGACAAATATTTTCTTCAAAGAAATTTATTTTAATTTATAAAAGGACAACATAGAGGCGATATTATTAATTGGTTTCGATGACTGTACAAGTTAAAAATGATAGTGCTATTGTACGTTGTTACTAAACCTAGTTCATTCGAATTACCAAATGACTGCTAACAATATTAAGAGCAGGTTGCGACCTTCCCATCGGTACTCTCCAATAAGACTTGGGAAATACATAACTCGGGGTAGTAAAAGGTTTATGGCTCGTTGTCTCTGTTCATAGGGGTGAGTTATGTACGTCAGGTTCTATGCCCTAAACAGCTACCCAATCTGTTTAAACAAGATCAATAATAAATCTGTAGTTTAGTCAGTCTATCAAGCTGCATATGATGACGCGAAAATATATTTAAACAAACATAAATGAAACCTCTGAATAACCAACAAAATGGATACTAAGATAAAGAAGTGATTCACTCACGAAGTAATTCTTTATAAATGGAGTTTATTACTCTTTTTGGACATGAAAATGCGGAGGTGGTCCTACTTTATACATTGATAAATAACTGAATATTTCCGCAACTATTGTTCATGAGAGGCACAATAAGTATCACACGCAATCGACAGTAAAAGTTCCAAATTAATGAAGTCCATCGAACATTACAGTTCCAAATTAATCCGCGATTAATTACAGTATTTGCTATAAAACACAGCTTGTCATCGCACGAGTACACGATTGCTGAATTATCACAGTTCCACAGTCCTACTACCGTGCATAGCTTATCACTTTTCACCAGAGACTAAGTTCTTCAGTCCACACATGCCTATTTCTTCAGATCACAAGTTCGCGACGCGGCTTCAGACCGCCCAGCGGCAGAACCTTTCACCACCACGTCCAAGTTACGAGTCCTCTCCCAACCGTTCGAAAGCATGCTTTCCCTGCTCCCAAAATTGTATCCTTCCGCGCATCCTAACGCCTCATCTTTAAATCACAATTTCCCTTCCAAAATATTATACGTTTGAATATCACAGGATTAAATGCTTTGACCACCTCCCTACAAATGTTGTTTACATTTAACAAACAAATATATGTTTAACAATACTAATAATGGTTGGGACTAAAGCTCATTGCTCAGGTAACTATTCAGCGTGGCGTTCAAATATAATACCGCCGTCGAAATATAGTAACACAATTAATATTTAATTTATCATGGCTTTTTATGCAAATATATTCGGTTCTTGTCCACAGATACATTTAATTGTTTATATGTAAATTATCGGCTGCATATATCCTATTTTTAGTCGGCCATGAAATATTTAAGTGGCAGTCTACAACTTAAAACGAACGTTACTGAGAATAATATTAAATATAATAAAATACATATATTAATGTATTGCGCTTTGCTGAGTTCATGTTTTTTATTTCTGTGGTGGAATTTATGTTCTGACACAAGAATATTAATACCTCAACGAAAAGAAGGACAAGATAGTAAAATAAAGTTTATTGAAAGCACACGGAAATAACGTGGTACGTCTTTTAAGATAGGTAGCGTGGTGCAATGCTGCCCGTTTGCTTCTTAAACTGTTACTGATAAACACTACCTATCAATAACTGTAAATATAAGTGTTATTATTATTATAGTACTGAAATTAGTCGACTTTTTATCTGTGAGGGATATTGAAATTGTAATTAAGAAGTTTGATTCTCACAAGTCTTCTGAATCCATTCATATAATTGTACTAGCTTATATACCCGTGCTTCGCAACTGTTGTTATAGAGGGACCTGTGTTTATCATGGTTTTTTAGGGTTCCGGACCTAGGTCAGCAAAACCAGAATCCTTGTTGGATCCCTCTGTCGATAAACTCAGTTCTCATAGCCAAGATGTCAAATTTTGGTAGAAGTCATTGTCGAAAACGATGAACGTTAATGAAGTTTTTCATACAAAAAGTGAAATTAATTAAAGTGCGTACTCCGGAACAATGTAAAAACAATGTTAGGTTGTGTTCATAAAGTTAAGACTGTGGTATCTAATTGTCTGTTTGGCATAAACTTCTGAAAACACTTCTATCGTTGAGATGACAAATAGTAATAGTAATAATAATAATAATAATAATAATAATAATAATAATAATAATAACAGCGCCATGTATTGATTCTATGGCGTAGTACTAAACTGATATCTCTCACAGTAAGTGTATGCTGAAGTATTAGTATGTTACAGAGTAACACTGGGGACAATGTAGTTATTCTGTATGCAGTGCTCCACGACGAATGCTGAAAGTCTGGAAATTCAATCTACATCGCATTTCATGTCTGCTTAAATAAGACGTCATGGTGGTGTTAATGTGCGATAAATTAAGTGTGGGTAATCGTTGAAGGAATTTCGTCAGCTGTTCGTCGGTATAGAACTTTCCATTAAATATAGTATTTCCAGTGAATTGTCTTGACTGTGTTAACACCATCGGCCACTGTTTCAGCTAATACATGTCTCCACGTCGTTCAGTGATTACTTCGTAAAGCACGAAGTTGTAATCGACCTGATTGAGCAATCAGATGCGCAGAACAGATTTTGTGTTCTCAAAATTAAGGTGGAAATGTCTCATAATATTTGGAAAATCTACTAATCGCTACTTTATCTTGGTGCCTTTTTGTTCGGTTAAGACGCTATGTGTAAATGACCCTTTTAGCGACGCTTCCTCATCTTTCTCGCTGCTTCTGTGACACATTTATGTAAGTATTATTTCATGTTATGTGGTTGCTCTGCGAAAAGGAGGTGGGGCTTCTTTGCAGGCAAAGCCGTACAAACCAATCGTAATAGCAGATAAATGTGTGGAAAGAGAGGATTTGTTTCAATATCACGTGGTAAGTCCTGCTTAATGTTGAGAAAATGCACAGAACGCAATGCTCACTCCATGTATATTTCTACTGTATATACAATTTAGTGGTTATACTCATCAAAAGATGCACTTCTTTTCTTTCCATGACATTACAACGCATATGCGATACAGCTAAGAAGGATTTTTTTTCTTTTTTTGTGTGTCCTACCTGGATTAAATTTTACTTGCAGTGGCAGCGGTTTAGTTTGTTATCGTTGACGACGAACTGTTCGCTTTAGGAAAATTATTCATTTACTGTCCAGAACAACATAAATTTATTTCATCTTGAACATATAGGGTTATTCCCCTCATTGTACAGGACTGATTTTTGAAAAAGCATTCAACGGCCGTTGCCAAAATCAGCGTACAACGCCGCCGCCGTAATTAAAATTGTACCCGTTCTTGTAGTGTATTACACCATAGTTATGAGAAAGAAAAAAAATAATAAACGTGGCAACGCCATAGTTAGTTATTTTGTGTACTACGTAACTAACATCGATCCACTTTGTCCTTTTCTGTACTAAGGCGTTTTCGAGGCATTCCTAAACAAAACGTACTCAAAATGTAATGAGGATACACCGAAATCAGAAAGGAACTACGTAAATTCGATTTTCCTTGCATAGAATTCTTAGTAACTGAAAACGCCGATAGACGCAAAAGATCGTCGTTATGTTTTAAATTCAAATGATAACCGAAATATGATGCACTTTGTTTCTTTCCATTGCATTGCAAAGCATGCGGGATACAGATAGTAGAAAATTATTATATTATTATTATTTGAATCCAAATTACGATTTCCTACCCCATCCTTACCCAAACAATCCGAGCGTAAGCTCCGCCTCTTATGACCAAGTTGTCGACGAGGCGTTAAACGCTAATATTCCTTCCGTCCTTTCTTCCTGACTGTAACCAATATTTCTTGTGACCTGTCCAGGATATAATATGAATATTTCCTGTGGAGAACCCATGCCTAAGCAAGCGATATAAAGCTGTCCGTATCAGAAACATGGAGATTTCAAATACACTCCACAGTATTGAGTAGATTGCCCTGTAATTTATTAATCATAATAGAAAATGCAAGTCCCACTGCAAACTGCACTCTCTTAAAGTTAAAAGCCAGATCTGTCGGAAATAATGGCTATTCGTCGGATGTACTCTGTTTCATTCTCTTCCTTTCCTTGTAGCTCTATAGATGTCTATTGCTTCTTCCTAGAGCGGTATGCGCTTCACAGTTCAAAGTTGCTTCAAAGTTTTCAACAGACCTGACATCATTTAGGAATTTCCTTAAGATCACTGGAATACAGGAGTGTCTTTGCAGTAAATAAGAAATGTAATAAAACGTGATGCCTGAGGTGAAAAGTTTTTACCCATCGCAGTATATGTGATAGCTCATATGCCCGGGCTTCGCAACGGTTGTTAAAGAGTGACCTGTGTATATCATGGTTTTTCGGGTTCCGGACCTAGGTCAGCAAAAACAGAATCCTTGTTGGATCCCTCTGTCAATAAACCCAGTTCTCATAACCAAAATGTCAAATTCAAGTCATTGTCGAAAACGATGTATGTTCATAAAGTTTTTCATACAAAAAGTGAAATTAATTAAAGTCGTGCTCTGGAACGATGTAATTTCAATGTTAGGTTGTGTTCATAAAGTTAAGACTGCGGTGTATGATTGCCTGTTTGGCATAAACTTCTGAAAACACTTCTATCGTTGAGATGACAAATAGTAATACTAATAACAGCGCCATGTATTGATTATATGGTGTAGTACTAAACTGATATCTCTCACAGTAAGCGTATGCTGAAGTATTAGTATGTTACAGAGTAGCACTGGGGACAGTGTAGTTATTCTGTATTCATTGCTCCCCACTATCGAAACCACGACGAATGCTGAAAGTCTGGTAATTCAAACAACAGAGTAGTTCATGTCTGTTTAAATAAGACGTCATGGTGGTGTCAATGTGCGATAAAGTACGTCTGGGTAATCGTCGAAGGAATTTCGTCAGCTGATCGTCTGTATAGAACTTTCCATTAAATATAGTATTTCCAGTGAATTGTCTTGACTGTGTTAACACCATCGGCCACTGTTTCAGCTACTACACTTCCCCACGTCCAGCAGTGATTACTTCGTAAAGCACGAAGTTGAAATCGACCTGAGTGAGCAATCAGATGCGCAGAACAGATTTTGTGTTCTCAAAATTAAGGTGTAAATGTCCCATAATATTTGGAAAATCTACTAATCGCTGACTTTATCTTGATCCCTTTTTGTTCGGTTAAGACGCTATGTGTAAATGGCCCTTTTAGCGACGCTTCCTCAACTTTGTTGTTGCTTCTGTGACACTTTTATTTAGATATTATTTCATGTTATGTGGTTGCTCTTCGTAAAGCACGAAGTTGAAATCGACCTGAGTGAGCAATCAGATGCGCAGAACAGATTTTGTGTTCTCAAAATTAAGGTGTAAATGTCCCATAATATTTGGAAAATCTACTAATCGCTGACTTTATCTTGATCCCTTTTTGTTCGGTTAAGACGCTATGTGTAAATGGCCCTTTTAGCGACGCTTCCTCAACTTTGTTGTTGCTTCTGTGACACTTTTATTTAGATATTATTTCATGTTATGTGGTTGCTCTGCGAAAAGGAGTCGGGGCTTCTTTGCAGGCAATGCGGTACAAACCAATCGTAATGCCAGATAAATGTGTGGAAAGAGTGGATTTGTATCAACATGGAGATTTCAAATACACTCCACAGTATTGAGTAAACTGCCCTGTGATTTATTAATCATAAGACACTGCAAATTGCAGTCTCTTAATGGTAAAGGCCAGATCTGTCAAAATAATTGGTATTCGTCGGATGTACTCTGTTTTATTCTCTTCCTTTCCTTGTAGCTCTATAGATGTCTATTGCTTCTTCCTAGAGCGGTATGCGCTTCACAGTTCAAAGTTGCTTCAAAGTTTTCAACAGCATTGTCATCTATCAGGAATTTCCTTAAGCTCACTGGAATCCAGGAGTGTCTTTGCAGTAAAGAAGAAATGTAATAAAACGTGTTGCCTGATGTGAAAAGTTGTACAACTGTATATTTTTTTAGGTACATATTCATTTGAATAAGTGCTGGATGTCTGAAAAGTCTGTTGCGAATGTAATTAGGCATAAAGAAGTTATAGATTAAAACTTGGTACGTGATGGGGCGGTTTTCCATGAACCTTACTGTTTATGTGCTCGTATCTCATTAACTACGTGTTGTACTGTGATACAATTTAGAAGGTACATTGAACTATATTTGTGTATACTGTTTATAAAATCTCTTGCAAGTACAATATTTAGTGTAGTAATTATAAATTTCAGCGATGTACCCAATGCCGTAGTTTTACTCCGTGAACAGCGGAAAAGTAGTAAGCGAGAAACTTTTTTCCTTTCATCATTTTGCTATGGTTGTCAGCGAGAAAAAGTTTCCCAAAGGTTTGAAATAATGTTTAAAGATTGTTGCTAGGTGCTAAGTGATCTCCTTATCAAATAGTGACCGATAAAGTCACAGTATCACGTGCCGTAAGACAGGGAAGTTTTTTTTGTTTATGATGTCATTTCTCCTGAACTATCGGTTCTATCGCAAAATCGTTTCTTAGCTGACGTCTACTACCTATAAACTACATTCCTGCCAATTTTCAGCTTCATAGGTGAAGTAGTTTCCGAGATTTCGTGTTTAGTCAGTGAGTGAGTGTATGAATGAGTGTCCTTTCGCTTTTATATAAATAGAGATTTACGGTCATTATTATTGTTACATTTTTAGCGCATTTTATTTTTTGACGATAACAATGTAAGAATAAGATTGTACAAATGCAAGAAAAGTGTTAAACAGATAGGAATTTCGTCATAATACTCGCGACCATTGTTATTATTTCTGAGGTGATGTAAAAGAATGAAAAATCTGTAGAAACGTAAGAATATGTTTAAAAATATCTTAATTGAGTCGCCATTTGTTGACCTGCTGGTTAACCAGTTATTAAGCTCATCCTTTAGAAAATGACGGTGTTCTGAGACTTCATTTCAAATATCCTTATGTTTTAGTATTGCGTTTGAATATGATGTCGTATTATTATTACTAAATATCTTAATAATTCACAACGTTTGTATCAGTTAGAGTTCAGGTTCTAGCATTTAAAATCGATTGTAAACAGTGGTATTTGTGCATACTAATGGTTAGGAGTTAAAAAATACTTGGAATTACGTTTCTTATTGATAAACTAACTAAAAAAACCGGCATTGCCCGGGTATTTATTTATTTTTTCCTGCCTTGAGTTAGTTATTCTCCAATGCCTTCTATGTCTACCCATCTCTTTTTTTCCTAAAAACATGTTATATTTATCGGAGAATATATAAGAAATAAGGCTGTCTTGGATAAGGTACAAAATTATAAGTGTAGTGTCCAAACAAAGAAATATGTAATTCGTGCGATCTCATATTTATTGAGTTTATTTTTATTTATTTTTTTTTTTTTTTGTACAATTGTATAATTTTTCACGTATATATTCATTTATATGAGTGCTGTATTTCTGTAAAATCTGTGCGAGATGGGGCGGTTTTCCATGAACGTTACTGTTTATGTGCTTGTATCTCATGAATTACGTGTCGTACTGTGATAACAATTTCGAAGGTACATTCAACTATATATGTGTATATTGTCTGTTAAATTTCCTGCAGCTACAATTTGTAGTGTAAAAATTATAAATTATAACGTCATACCGAATGCCGTAGTTTTACGCGTAGTCCGTGATCAGCGGAAAAGTAGTAAGCGAGAAACATTTTCCCTTTCATCATATTACTGTGGTTGTCAGCGAGAAAAAATGTAATAAAGGTTTGAAATTATCTTTAAGTTCGTTGCAAGTCGCTAGGTACTCTCATTCTCATATGGTGTATGAATAAAGTCTCGTCGCATTATGTGGCAGTTTTTTGTGATTACCATTGTTTATGATGTCATATCTCCTGAACCATGTGTCGTATGTGATTCTTAACGCTGCAGCAACTGTTACAGTGAGGAATATGTGTATCAAATTTGTTTGAAATCGGCCCAGTGGTTTAGGAGGAAATGTGCAACATTGTCGCGTGACGTAGCAGTTTTTCTCGCATCTCATTATGTCATCATATCTCGTTGTACGTGATCCTTACACTTACGACGACCGTCCTCATGGATTAAAGCTTACGTGTGCAAAACTTCATAAAGACTGGAAGAAAACTGTAGATTTCTATGCAATACGTACACATAAACAAACACACTGACACATTGCTATATATATATAAAGATTACAACACAGTTCTTTCCTATATTAAGTATGCATTTCAGGCTTGCTATTAGTGAATCTAATAAACACTGTCCCTGTATCGGAATGGTTTTTCTTTTGATACAAAATAGTTTTGACACTGATCCACTACGCCCAGTAGCTTAATGTGTCAATAACATATCTATAGAGGAGGCGGTCATTAGGGGTAAAATAGCTACTTTACATTGTCAGTAATGTTTTAGTTTCAACGTGAACCGAAAGTGAAAACGGCAGTGGAGAATACTGTTAGAATGAATTCGTAAGTTTCCGTAAACCAACAGCCGTTCGGCGGAAACAGGTATACGGCCGTTCCTAAAAGCATGGTTACTGCCACCCATGGCGATTCCTAACAATGGGTATAAAACAGGATGCCTTTTGTCTGGCCCGTCAACAAATAACTGTTGTTACCATGTGCCCAGAAAGTGTACCGAGCTGTCGACTCGACCTGCTGCGATGAAGGTTATTACTTACTGTCAGTAATGTGATTCACGCCATATAATTCACGTAGTTCCATGTAAGGTAAGCACCTTTACCATTCTAATGTATAAGAAATGTCTGCATAACTTGTGAGAATTGCAGCGGTTCTTATTACTGTCATTCAAAATGTTCAAATGTTTGTAATTCTGTGGGACGTAACTACTTCCAAAGATTAAAAATCAAATAACATAAATATAACGTTTAGATGCTAACATATGACATATGTAGATGTAGACATCGTGCCTGCAACTGTCAAAATACCAAATCAAGATGTTAATTACCAACAAATTTAGTTAATATAAAATATCTTCAAATGTTTGTAGAGGTTATGGGACTTAACTTACAAACTACTTATGAACTAGCTTATACTAAAGACGGCACAAACATCCATGCCCGAGGGGGCATTTGAACGCCCGACGGGGAACGGCCTCGCGCATCGTAGCATAGCGCCTCAACGCGCTCGGCCGCTCCGCCGCGGCTTGTTAATATACAGACGCCTTAGATGTACTATGTATGTCACACCATATAGACGATTCTGTAAGTGAATGTTAAGCTCCATATTGTAATATTATACTAGAGCATAATAAATCGTCCAACCTAAATTCCACCCACGTTGTACCGCAGGTCACTTGATAAATGCAATTTAAGCCGAAATGGGACCGTTGTGTGAAAATAAATAATATTACATAGCAGCGTTTTGGTTAATTATTGTTATTAACTTGTAGGTTATCAGTCCCTATGCTTACAAACTACTAAAACTAACCGAAGGACAACACACACCCACACATGCCTGAGGGAGAACTTGAACCTCCGACAGCGGCTGATGTCATTGTTACCGAAACTGTGATAACAAGGATGAAGGAAACGTGTCAATAGTGAAGAGCTTAAAACAATGTGGGGGAAAAAATTAAAGCAATTGCAAGGTTCATTTCATGTGCCAGAGAAAATCATGCTCTTCAAAACTGTTACTACTGGATGTGATTCTCGTGGATTAGTATTTATCTTTCGTTTCGTGTATGATACACTAAGTACCACTTGACAATAATAATTAAATCACAGAGTTCCAGGCTGGACTGTAATTAACATATCACAGCAAAACTTGAAAGATATGATTATGCGTTAATACGGAATCGATTTACGCACAAAAAGTGGTTGCGGTTTTGATCTCCATGTATAAATCTGGTGCTGTACATTTCTCCACGACGTCTCCCGTGCTCCATTTAATAAATTGTGTAGTTGTCGGTAAATGAAATCTTTCTTACTTATTTGTCATTTTCTGCCCATATTCTGTTAAGGTAATTAGACATCAGTCTTTGAAAAAGAGGACATTTTAGACTCACACAAAAATTTGTAAAAGTGTTACATTTCTAATTTTAAATGATTATTTTTGCATACGTGATTCTTTCGCTTGGCTGCCTCGCAGCTCTTATTACACCGTAATTGCCACCCTAGTTATTTCAACTGCCCTGAAATCACCATGAGTTCTGCGCAGTGACGACATATAGAAAAACTATCACATTGTTGAAAGAAAGTTCACTATTGTCAGACTTTAAAGAAATGTATTGCTGCATTGTGGTCTGTCATCGACAGCGACAGAGGCGCTGAAGAAAACACCCATTCTCCTACAATGAGAAAATCCTGGAAGTTCCTGCTGTAAACTATATACAAAAAGGTGAAATTATGCAAGAAATGTTTGAAGATAGAACACTGAAATGAGCGATGTATTCAAAAGAACATGAAAAGGAAACTTTGCCTTGGAAACTCCTTTTAGAAAAAAATAAAAGACATTTACAGTGCTTTCCCTCGCATGCTAAAAGATGAATGCAGAAATTATTTTATAATTTCAAGTTCGAGTATGAAACAAGTGGTAATCGGGAATTAAAAGAAGTGAAACTATTAATTTGTGAACTATAATCGTACAACTGAAAGCCAGTGTGCTCATAAAATACAATTATGTCATTCAGTGGCTATTATTCATAGTTTTAAACGTATGACAACACCAGTAAACGTCGACGTTATGCCGTGTAAGATGTGTAGTAACGTTATAATGCAAATGCGAAAGTGTCCCAGAAATTCAAATTGCATTTCAGACAAGGGAACAGTCAGGGTACCTTGCATGGTTCCAGGGAAGAAAAAGAAAACCATCTACCAGTTAGCAAACTCATAAAGTTAAAAAATTGCACAATGGTAAATATGACCACCGGGTAAGGTCATTTCTTCAGAACAAACATATTATTTCTGCCACCGTTAGTTATGTCAGATTAAATGAGATTGTAGCGTTGAGCCAATAGCGCTTACCACACAATGTAATGTAACACGTCCAGGAATGCGCATTAAAGAACAATCGTGATATATATATATATATATATATATATATATATATATATATATATATATATATATATATGTGTGTGTGTGTGTGTGTGTGTGTGTCTGTGTGCTTGCGTGTGCGTGTGTGTGTTGTCCAGAGGCTAAATTAGTTTTTAAGTAGATTTGAAGTTTATGGATCTATGAATTAACAGTTTGGTCCCTTAGGATTACAAATATTTGAACAATGAAAACATTAAAATGCGATGCCGCAGATTTGAAAGTCTCTCACAATTAACCTCACCGCAATCTATCAGACAACAACAATTTTAAATCGAGTTGGACGATGTTTCTTTGATGGTAGATCTTTGAGACCAAGACACCCATTCTGCAGTATTTTGTACAAAATGCAGAGAATAAATTTGAAACTAATCGAAACAGTAGTTCCGTCACAGTTAAAAATCCTCGAAATGATTGCAAAAATGATTCTCAGTTACATTAATGTTAGAAACACTGTGTGTCATATTCTGTCTGTCCAGTCGAGGCAACTGCAGATTTGTCTACACTTCTGCGTCACCGTTAGTTTTAAGGGTACAATATGGTACATTCATACAATCACAACACTTTAAATAGGGACATTCTGTTTGTGTATCACTAGCACCGGTTGACGTACAAGAAGGAACTTCTGCATTGTTGACATTCTCTTCAACTCGTGTTTCCCATGCCTGAACTTCCTTCTCTTGTGCCTCATCGTAACACTATCTACTGCATATTGCAACGTGTCCGATTATGGGGTCGTGTGTAATCTTCATATAGTATAACATGGGCTATCATGCTCGGTCTTAGGTGTTCTATTAATGAAATTCCGTCTACAAACACGTGATTGTTTCTTTTGAAGTCGATAGATCTCTGTGAATTATGTCCTTCATCAAAGTGATAAGGCAAAATTTGTGTCTCGGCTATTGTTATTTTGTGACTGGAAACGCAAATAAATGAGAATAAAAATATCGGCCCAGGAGAGCGGTGTTTGTATGTAAAATAACACCCAACGAAAGACAAATTGTTGTTACTGTTAGTAGAACCACGATCACCTGTTTAAAATATCTTGACTAAACCATTCGTCCTTTTTTACTGGATAGCAATAGGCAACACATGACCACCATGTATGACTGCACGGCATTACTGGCACGGAGGCTACACGATGTCGGCTGCGTAAACTGACGAACGCAGAGCGTTTCTAAACTTATCCAGCAGGGTGCCGCGAAAATTACGCCTCCCATCGATGGTGACGATCTGCTAATTCAATAGCAGAAATGACATTAAGCTTCGGCGCATGTGTTCTACATAGATAGTAGCGGCCTAGTGCTAATGTGTTGCAAATGGGTAGTAGGCGCAGAGCTGTATCGACGGCGCGGCGCGTGCTAGGCACGGCTGCCCCGCACGCTGCATGCGTATCCTCCCACCACTACGTTCGTCCACACCTGACACACATACACACCTGGCTTCGCTGCGACCCAGTAAGCTTCACAAACCTTTGCCCAGTGATTTGATTACATCTGCGAGAGATTTCTAATTACATTTCATAATTCCAGGAATGCCGTTAGAATGCGAAACTAGAAACCTCACATGGTTCCCATGAATCTACTTCAATGAGCACTGGCTAGCCATCTGCTCCTGTCTTTATTGTATGCGTTAAGGTTAAATTATTAGTTACATGTGAAGTTGTCTCTGATGTGTTACTTTAAAAAAAAGTACAGTAATAACAATGGTTACAGTTATGGCTACAACCGGCAATTTGCTTGTTGGAATAAAGATAAAACTGCGAGTAAGTGGACATATCGGACAGGAGGAATTACAGTCGTAGTATGCAATAAGTTGAGAATGTAGACAAGGCGAGAAGCGTGTGCAGATAGTTTAGTTAGTCCCGGAGCGGTAGCTCAGCGCTTTCGATCATACGGTTAGCTGTCTTCTGTTAAGAATCTGAGCCAGCCAGAACTCAATGATCTATCTACATAGGACAACCACGATCACAGTTCGCAAATGAGCAAACTAGCCGAAGGAAAAAAAAAAAAAATAAATAAATAAAAGGGACGAGGTGGGGTTAAGGCAACCGCTGGCCCAAAGCGGGAAATAATAACTAATAGTGACCTCAATTAAGGGCACGGAAACGATGAAACCATGATCACTGTGTTTACTAACTTTCACTCAAAACATATTACGGAATGGTTTGATATTTAACGTAATATAGAACACCCATGTCTGTAGTCGGAAATTTACGAATGTCTTTGTGGAAAAAGCTATGCAATGACAATTGCTACAATCAAGTCGATCGAGAATAACTACGTTCAGAAATTAAGCGTTATTCCGCAAGTGCGTCGTAAGCCAGTGAGCAGGTAAGGAGTGCGGCGGGGGAAGGACAGAAAGAGAATGAAGGAACTAAGAAACAATGGTACAATCAATAAAGTAGGAAAATTGTTTAAGGGGGGACGTTGATGAAAAACATACACTATTTCAAAAATGCTCAAAATCCACAGTTTTCGAGATACAGCATTGAAGTTTTGTAGCACGCTTTACATGAAAGTAACACATTTACATATAAAATCTTTTGATTATTTATATTAAACTTTTTAAAATAAAATTGGAAGTTTTATTTTTAAAAATGTAGGTTCCTTTTTCTCAGAAAGTATTCAAGAGATTTCTACAAAAATTTCTCTGTTTCATCTATTTATATGTTGTAAGCTCTCTCGTGAGGTTTTCGGAATAAGTCAAATAGGAGAATTTTCATATTTTTTAAAATTATATTCCACAAGTACAATTTTGAATTCATGCAAAATTCCAAGCACTTTACCTCATATCTCAGCCTGCAATCAGAATTTCAAAATTTGCTCTTGAGACGTTTACTAGGTTTACAGAAATATATGTACAAAATTTTATAATTCTAGCATTGATAGAATCTGAGTACAAGATACATAAAATTAAAAGACAAAAAAAAAAGAAACCCTCTTTTCAGGAAACGTAATTTACAGTTCAACCTAACTTTTTTCCTTATGCCACTTCTTCAGAAGGCACCACATATGTACTCTGGGACGTCTTTCCCTTCAAGGCTTCTCTTTTGGTTTCTTGTTGTCAGTCATCTTTCCTTTACCAGGTCTTCAACTGATATTTCAGCTGCAGAGACGCGCTGTAAATCTATTTTTCTCTTAGGATGTCTTGAGTAAAATTTTTTATCTTGACGCTCATTCTTTCTAATACCTTCATCATCCCGAAGTTCTCATCATTAAATACAAGAACTGCATCATACGTTGCAATTCTGATAACTGCATCAGATCCAATAGTGGTTTTAGGGCATCGTTTCCATATGAGTGAATTTAGCGACTTATTTGGATTCTGGTTTTTGCCATGAACACACTTTTTGAGAAGTGCAGGATCGGCCACAAACCGAGATTCATCACTAAAGTATGCACCATTCACCTCACTAATTTTTCGCTTGGAGCTGCTAGGAGACGAGTTCACATTTTCAGCAGATGTCGTACTTTGGACGTAGTCTCATTGTTGGTTTGTCATTGTTTCTCACGTCTTTTATTCACTAACTTATTCAAACGCAGTTTATCCAGTTTTTTATACACTCTTTGTGATCGTGGCATAACAGAATGAAGAAAGAAACGAACTCTTGTATAAATCTCCGTCAGTATCACAAGGCAAAAAAAGAATTACTTCGTCATAAACGATGCAGCTAGTTTGTTATTGTTTATAAGATACGGAACAGAGTCAAAGATGATCTATAAACTCAAAGAGTATGTATCACGGCTTTCTAGATGTATCCCGCACGTGTTTGGTTGAAAGTAATACACA
This sequence comes from Locusta migratoria, assembly GCA_026315105.1. Taxonomy (NCBI): domain Eukaryota; kingdom Metazoa; phylum Arthropoda; class Insecta; order Orthoptera; family Acrididae; genus Locusta; species Locusta migratoria. The sequence continues at coordinate 113,451,252 of CM048755.1, read as the reverse complement.
TAATCGTTGTTCACTGAGCTGATATTGAAGTGCTGCTTCAAAATGTGGGCGTGACAGGGAGGTCTCGTCACACTTTTAATTAATTTTCAGGCACTTCTGATGCGATTTCAACATTGAAACTTTGGAAACTTAGTGTCCATGAGTTGTATTAACAAATAAAAAATAAATCGAAAATTGACATTTTTTTGTCTCCTCGAATATTTTGTAAATTCTTCAAAAATTCAAAGTTTTCGTGACTAACGGAGAAAACTGCTAGAACCATCGGTCGCTAAACTTACACAATACTTAACTTATACCGAGTACAATACGCACACCCATGCCCAAAGGAGGACTCGAACCTCCGACGGAAGCGACCGCACAATCCGTGACATGGTGTCACAGTCCGTCCCGTGTGGCTATTAATTCGTCCAACAATTTATCGATATAAATTTCTAGAAAATCTAGTCGTCCAAATGAAAAATAACTTTCCATTACATTGATTAAAATAATAATACTACTAATAATAATAACAATAAAAAACCTGGTTACATTCCAATGGAAGCGCTATTTCAATGTGATCTAACCTCTATTATTTAAAAGAAAGCTAAATGGGCTCTGAGTTTAATATATCTGAACTTGGCAGTTATATGGAAATTTGCGTATTACGATTGTGTCAGGAAAATCCTAATGTCGATTCAGGTTTAAGCCCGCGGACATTCGACTTTCTTGCATTTATACGCCTGACACACTTCATCTTCAATTCTGAGTCCTACTGAACACACGAGAGAACTTGTGGATTGAGATGTTTGCACCTCGGAGACAGCCACAACTGCTGGCTTCTCCCTGAATCATTATGGCTCATCACAACTTTCGGTGTCTCATGAGATCAGAAAATGATGTGCACTGCGGGAGAGGCTGATACACATGACTCTAGAGGTGTCTGTAATTCAGTTGATCAAGATTAGAATCCCTTTGTCGCTACCTTCTCATACATGCAACAAGATGATGCAACATTATGTTACTGGAAACACCATTTGGTCTCCAAGTATGAAAAATCTTAGTACTTATCTTTTTCCTTGTCTATATTTATACGCTAGCGATGGTTGCAGCAATGTACTCGTAGCTCTCTACTGACTCTTTACTCGCATTCCTGAAGAGAGCATGTGTTGTTATATGAAGATTAGTTTACTACTCACACTTGAAGAAACTAAATTACTTTTTTTAGTCAAAATTCATAACATTTTAGAAAGGAAGATTTTTCTCGCGCTTTCCGTTTTCAAGGAATCTATCTACATTCCTTTCGATACAGAACTATGGTATGTGTTTCGCAGCAAAACAAGTGAATTGGTATCACTCAGCTAGTAATATATGTACACACAAAATCAGAAGTTTAGATTATATTTGTCATTATTGTGTGTGCAAGGTTAAAGCAATCTCACCGACAAAATTCGAGGTGTAAATTCTTCATCAATATTCCTAAACGTCATGCTGTGTATCACTGTAGACATACAACAACACTGTCGGGAAACCAAATTCGATCCAACTTGAAGGAGAATAGAAAGTATTACTGTTATCAACAACAAGATCAGAGTGAGCGAACGAGTTTCCAAACAACACAGAGTCCATGACGGTGACCTACGTATAGTTGCGTTATTGTTTCCCGGCCAATACATGTGAAAAGATAAACAGCGGCAAAAAGACAAACGTTATGCAGCTACTCCGTAACGCTCCATCTGAGACCAAGCATTCGTTACACCAAAATAGAAAATATCCACGAACAAGCTCTATAATTTTGTCAGTGGAATGAAGTTCCACTATTTACAATTTGTAGCATTAAATTAAGCGAAATGAAACTATAAAACAACTAACGTTTTGTAGTTGCAGTAAAGTTGCGTATAGAATCATTATCGAATCATATTTTCGTTAGTGATTTTTTTTTCCTTTTTTGTGATGTAACAGTGGCAGTCGGTGATCCTCTGGCTAACTTAAAAAAGTGTTTTGCAGTACTTACCATACAAACACTTTTTTAAGTATGTAAACTTCATAAGTTCGGAGATACACAAAAAGAAAAGAAGATTAAAAAATTTTGACACTTCAAGAAACACGAATGAAGGACAATAACACCATTTATTTCGGCTAAAAGTGGATCGTTTAATCTGTTCATGCGGGTCGCCGGACGACTTTCAAAATATGTAAGTAAAAATCTCTTATAGACTGAAAAAGTGTATTTCGTAACCCTTATGATTTTTATTATTTTCAGCTTACTGAAGAAAAGTAACAATTAATGTATTTCACACAAAGTTTTTGTTTCCAAACACATATTTTTACATTAGACCCATTGAAAGTTGAGGGCCTTTATTCTTGTTTTACGAGCCACTTTCGAAGTACTCGTGATTAACTGTCATTGATAAGAAATTTGTCCGTAGTGGACAATCTTAAAAAGCCAAAATTTTTAGCATCGGAGAAGACTTCATGATGCAATTAGCATTACGCTATCCTACCTTTGATAACAATGAAGGGACTTGCAATTGTAGCTTTGCAGGAATTAATCGCATTTAAAACTACTTACAAATGCGAGACTGCATTTCCTAGCTTATTTTTAAATATAGAAATAAACTTTGCTTGGGACTCGATTTACGTTCGAAACTATCACGCTCCGTTCCAATTACAGAACATACCATTAACACCAGGACTAACCAATTTCCTCTAAATGCGAAAATAATGTATACCTTTAATTTAAATGTTGGTAATTCTATCGGACCAAACTGCGTGGTCATCAGTCCGTAGCTTACAAACTACTTAAACCTAGGTAAACTAACCTACGGACAAACACACACACCCCTGCCCCAGGGAGTACTCGAACCTCCACGGCGAGCAACCGCGCGCTCCGCAGCGAGACGCTTTAGACCGCTCGGCTACTCCACCGCGGCACACTGTAATTAATGCCTATTTGCCACTCAATGAAGATAACCATAGAAGATAACCTGAAGAAGTTAATGAGGCTTGGGAAACGTTAGAAAGCATTATCTTGAAAATTCTTTCAAACGATTTTAAAATTTTGTTGAGTGATATTAATGCTCAATTAGGTAAAGAGAAAAATTGTAAAAAAATGACACCTTTGGGTGGCTTTTCTCCGCATAAATAGAGAAACTAAAATGGTCATAGGCTTGTTGAAACATACAAGAATTTTAATTTTAATTATGTCAACACATTTTAAAAAGAAGTCTACTAAACGAAAAATTTTGCGAGCAACCAATACATTTACTGGGGAATTTCAAATCGATCATGTAGCAATTTCACACCGTAACTACAAAGTAATTTTAAATGTCCAGGTTAGGAAAGGGGCCAGTACTTATTCTGATCATTATTTATCGCGAATAAAAGTAAAAGTTCAACCACAAAAACTATTCAAAATAAAAATTATTCAAAAATTTGTCACTACCAGAATAACCCAAACTCTAACAAGCGAACTTGACAAAAAGCAATCCAACAATTGGCGAAGCTTAAAGGAGAAGTCTGTCAAAATAACACAAAATTTTATTCCCTCTCGAAAGAAATAAAAACGTCTTTAGTCAAATGCGGACTGAGACGCAGTGGTTGGGTCTAGGCATGATGTGCTAAAAAATTGGAATAGTGACAAAACTGAAAATACGTACAACAACTTTCTAACTGTAAGAAATGAAACATGTAAATTATCGGACAGTCTAAAAGAAACTACGAAAAAGCCTAAGTTTTAGAAACCTAAAAAGACTTCCAAATCACAGCAACAGAAACTTTTACACAACATGCAAAACTAACCAGTTGTAAATATTAAAGTCCTTGCTTCAAAAATCAAAATAGTTGTTTGGCTTATAACAATTAGTAAAATTTTAAGATACTTGCTTATTATTTAAAAAAACTATTAAACTGTCCAGAACGAGTGAATAAATGCTAACCGCAGCAAACTAACACCAACCCTAACTCTAAAGAAATTGACTAAATCGAAATAACTAAATAAATTAAGAAACTTAAAAAGAATAAAGGATTCGGAAAAGACTGTATAATTGCAGATTTACTAAAACCATCTTGTCCTAACACAATGAAAGGGATCACGCAACCAATAAGACATATCTGACAAACTGAGAAAATACCTGAGGACGGGAAAAATGCCCTAATTCATCCACTGCATAAAAAAGGCGATAGAACCGATATTAATAATTACCGACGAATCTTTCTACTCCTGGTCGTATACAAAATTTTCTCGCAATGTTTACTTGATCGAGACCAAGGACAGTGGGAACCTAAAATTGGTGAAGACCAAATAATCTTTAGACCAAACGGACGGAACAAATTCTTAATTTATAACTAATCCATAGGCACCAAAGGATTTATGGTGACAATATAGTATGCACATTTTAAGAAGGCCTATGACTCAGTTGATCATGAATCTCTTTCCCAAGTTTTAAAGGAACAAGGAACTCTCTGATTAAGGAAACGTTAAGCGCCACTAGCACTAAAGTCAAATTCTTGGGAGAAATTTCTGAACAATTTGATATAAGTTTTTGAGTTTTGGAAAAGGTAATTACAGAAAGGCGAGAGGAAACGTCGAGTCGAAATAAATATCTATCAATCAAGTTAGGTAGCAGTAATATTAGATTGTCTTGTCTTTGCAGATGACGCGACGATTTTAACTAGGGATGTTAAACAGCTCAAAAAGAAAATGAAATTCTTAAAGAAGTTGCAGAAAAGGTAGGACTACAAATATCATTCGAAAAATTGGAATATATGACATGAAACACACTAGCACTAAAGTTTTTGAATACTAAATGTGGAAAAATAAAAAGGGTTTGTCATTTTAAATACTTGGGGGAATGGATAAAACATAACTATCTGGAGATAGCTGCAAACAAAATTCGCTGACAGAAAAGAGGAACTGCATTCAGATTAACACAGAATGTCAATTACAAATTATCACTATCTAAATCCAGTAAACTTAGGCATAACGGCACTGCAATCAAATGTCATTGTCTTTGTAGATCAGGGGCTTTAATTTTAAACAGAAAGAGGGATATTGAAGAAATTTAAAAGAAGGAAAGAAAGATTATTATGAAAATACTAGGCCCGAAAATTACTGACGCAGGAACTAATACTCTGAAATGTAATAATAAAATAGGAGAACACACAGACATACATGAGACATGAGAAAATGAAAACTTAAAATTTATGGGAACATTAAAATAATGGGACCGAGCGAGAATGTCAGGGGCTGCGCGGGTGCTCCTGCCGGAGGTGCGCGTCCTCCATCGTGCAAGGGTGTGTCTTGTTCTGCGGATAGGTTTCAGTTATTTTCTCATAACACACAATGAGAACTTCTCCTGTGCTTTGACGGATCACAACAAAACTCGCTGACAGAGGCAAAACACCTCCAAAGAAGATGGGGCAACAAGGCAGACTCGATATCTCGGAACTAAGCTCTTTTATGAAATTACACTCCAGGCCATTAAAATTGCTACACCACGAAGATGACGTGCTACAGACGCCAAATTTAACCGGCAGGAATAAGATGCTGTGATATGCAAATGATTAGCTTTTCAGTGCATTCACTCAAAGTTGGCGCCGGTGGGGACACTTACAACGTGCTGACACGAGGAAAGTTTCCAACCGATTTCTCATACACAAACAGCAGTTGACCGGCGTTGCCTGGTGAAACGTTGTTGTGATATCTTGTGTAAATGTGTACCATCACGTTTCCGACTTTGATAAAAGTAGGATTGTAGCCTACCGCGATTGCGGTTTATCGTATCGCGACATTGCTGCTCTGGTCGTGCAGCCACGTCTCGATCCCTGAGTCAACAGATGGGGACGTTTGAAAGACAACAACCATCTGCACGAACAGTTCGACGACGTTTGCAGCAGCATGGACTATCAGATCGGAGACTATGGCTGCGGTTACCCTTAACGCTGCATCACAGACAGTAGCGCCTGCGATGGTGTACGCATCGACAAACCTGGGTGCACGAATGGCAAAAGACATTATTTCGGATGAATCCAGGTTCTGTTTACAGCATCATAATGGTCGCATCCGTGTTTGGCGGTGAACGCACATTGGAAGCGTGTATTCATCATCGCCATAAGGGCGTATCACCCGGCGTGATGGTATGGGGTGTCACTGGTTACACGTCTCGGTCACCTCTTGTTCGCATCGACGATACATTTCAGATGTGGCTCTACCCTTCACTCGATCCCTGCGAAACCCTACATTTCAGCAGGATAGTGCACGACCGCATGTTGCAGATCCTGTACGGGCCTTTCTGGATACGGAAAATGGTCGACTGCTGCCCTGGCCAGCACATTTTCCAGATCTCTCACCAACTGAATACGTCTGGTCAATGGTGGCCGAGCAACAGGCTCGTCACAATAAACCAGTAATTACTCTTGATGAACTGTACTATCGTGTTGAAGCTGCAAGGGCATATGTACCTGTACACGCCATCAAGCTCTGTTTGACTCATTGCCCAGGCGTATCAAAGTCCGTATTACGGCCAGAGGCGGTTGCTCTGGATACTGATTTCTCAGGATCTATGCACACAAATTGCGTGAAATTGTAATCACATGTCAGTTCTAGTATAATATATTTGTAAAATGAATACCCATTTATCATCTGCAATTTTAATGGCCAGTAGTGTATTCATCATTTAAGATGACCTAAATTTCAAGTGTCACAACAAGTACATAATTTTATTTGTAATATTTTTATTGTTTTTTGGGCAAGTTGTGTTTTTAACTTGTGGATAAATGGAAATTAATGTAAACGGTAAAATTTGAACTGTGCTCAGTAAACAGTACACGCTGAATGGTAAATGGTGAACGGTTAGTCTCAAACGGTTTTCCATGTGGTAATAACATCGTTTACACATTGAACAGTAGTGTCCATGTGTGTGTTGATCAACGACTTTTGTAAAATATTTATCTTGGTCAGAATCTAAATCTATCTAAGTATAATAACCAGGACCTGGACGCGATTTCAGACAACAGTAACCATTAAAAGAAGGCAAGACTAAGATCGTCCACAGGTAACATCAGCAAGAGATGACTGGCATCTCCCGTTAACAGCTCGTCGAGGCATGAGACTGAATGAAACTCAACTGCAACTCACCCTTCAGGCTGCAACAGGACGCGAAAAATCAACACAAACTGTCAGAAATCACCTTCGGGAGTGTTTGTCCTCGGAAAATCGGCGTTCTCTCATCCTGGGAGAATGTGGATCTCAGAATAATCCCGCTTATGTACAGAAAACATCATGGTGGTGGACGAATGGTGTGAGCAGGAGTCAGTGTTGCCCGACGTAAGGACCTCTATGTCATTCAGACTGACGCTTTGACTGTTAAGAGGTATAGAGACGAGTTCCTTCGATCTTTTGTTGTGCCCTACTCTGGTGTTATAGGAGATGGGTTCCTTTTGGTGGATGATAACGCTCGTCCCCACAGAGCTGCACTGGTGGATAACTTGCTTGAAGCCGAGAAAATTGAACTAATTGGGTGGCCAGCTTGTTCACCGGCCTTAAACCCTATTGAGCATGTCTGGGATAAATTTGACAGATGAAATGCAGGCAGACTAGCATCTCCCGCAACAGTTATAGAGTTAGATATTGCACTCATGGAAGAATGACCAAATAACCCCTCAAGAGCTAATTGATAGCCTCATTCGGTGCATTCCACGCAGGCGTGCAACTGTACTGGCCGTCCGTGGTGTTCACTATCCATATTAGAGGTCAACGAGAATGGCTGTTTCACTATTATGGTAGCTCCGTGGAGCCTCGATCTAAGTAAACGCCATGTAAACCTCAAGTAAAGAGTTGAGACTGCAAAATATCGTATTGTATCACATACAAATTCCAATTGCAACCAATATCTGAATGAAATACATTAGCATATGTATATTGTATATGACATCTCACCTGATCGCCTAATTGTTTTGAGCAGTGTATAAAAGCATGTGAATGTAAATCAGATTTGTAGGCAGATCCATATCGGAATGTTCCTGTTACTGCTCACTTTTTTTATCAATACTGGACATTCCGAAATACGGTATTGGGAGCAATTCGTCTTCCTGAGAAGGAAAAATGGGGGAAGTTTATGAGAACCTTGATGAGGAAATATTATTTAAGTTAGACGTCAATCCGTAGAACTTAACAAGACTTCGATTTTCAATGCAAAGTGCAATGCAATATGTGCATGGCCCTGAAATTCCTCCCATAATATACATGCATTACATTGTTTTTCAACACGGTCTGGAAATCAAGTTTTCAAAACAGTTATTTGAAAAATGACCGTCCGAGTGTTTTATTATCCGAGAAATACTTGCAAAGAAAACTTTAGTTGTTACGGCAAGGAAACTGCAAACGAACTCGAGATATCTTTAGGTCATTCTAGGATGCAACAGTAGTGCTGGAAGGCGAGAAGTATATTACAACTCGTTTCGTTTTGTGAAGGGTGCACACAATGACAAGCAACCCACGGCCCGAAGATAGAGAGGTACGTTGCTTTCATTTACTGTAAATCCAATATCGTCGTTTTGTAAGGTCTGCGTATCCAACAAATGCAAATTGTATTTCGCTGTAAAAGCATGTTTTAGTAGTGTTATTATTTGGTATTAGAGAGCAGTTACTGTGTTAACTCATGTTAAGTGTAGGTACTAGGAGCACTGAGAGAGCGTTATCACCGCCTCGTGGACGTAAGTGATAACGTTCAGACATTGCACAGAACAGTAACATCTAAAATGGTGTATGTTGCTTCTGGTGATAAGAGTTTAAATGTCATATCACAAATTTGTGGTGAAACTCCAGTTCCAGACAGAATAGAAAAAATTATAGTGCGATAGTAATACATTTTTCCGTATTTATTTGGAATATATGTTCATTTAGGGCCACTTGGAGACTGTCAGTCTTACTTCCGTGCCAAAAAGATGATGTCTGATTCCCGAGGGGCTAGACTGCGAGCCCACAAATGGTGACGCTGTATTTAACCGAAATGGATGGGGGTGGACGATGATTCGCTTGACTGGTAGAAGCGTCTTATGATTATATGTTGTAGTGGAAACATTTTATTTTTTGCGTCCCAGTCTCAATTGTGGCTAGCGACATTTCAGTGCGGTAGGAAGCTTTACCTCTGAGAGAAGACGTAGACGTGCTCCGAAACTAGTCGATAATTCTCTGAACATGTATGTCAGCTATGATGACTATAGAGAATGATTTGGAGACAGTTTTATTCCTCTTATACTTTTAATTTGCTAGGTCGAAATACTGATGTTCCTAAATACAGGATGTCCAGAAAAGGGCTCCCTGATTTCAAAATTAAATATCTCGAAAACAAAGATCGATAGAGGAATGCAGTAAACGGTATGTTTATTGTGAAAGCTGTAAGAAGTTTATACAGCAGTTTGAAATAATAGTTACAAAAGCTGCTAACAGATGGCGCTGTACGCTGTACAGCTCATATCAGCATACATAAGTGAAATAATCGTATGAAAACACTCTTTGCAAACAATCACATCACAATGTTTTCAAAATGTTCACCACTGGCACTATAGAGGTGGCACAAACGAAGAATGAAATTCGCCATCACATTTCGTAGTGTCTCAACAGAAATGGATTCACATGCCACAGAGATCGCCGATTCAAGCTCGTCCAGCGTGGCGGGATGATTCGGGTGGACCATGTCTTTCACTGTGCCCCACAAAAAAAAGTCACAGGGAGTTAAATCCGGCGAATATGGAGGCCAATCCATACCTGCACCAGTAAATTTAGGATATTCTAAAGCAATGACTCATTTCCCGAAGTATTCATCAAGAAAGCCAAACATTTGTTCGATCCGATGTGGTCGGGCTCCATCTTGCATAAACCATTCAGTACCTGGTCGATCCTCTAACGCTTGCTGTGTGGCGACAAATTGTTCGAAAATTGCAACGTAACGTGCACCAGTGACCGTTTCTCGAATGAAAAAAGGGTCAATAATGCCTCTACTGCATACTGCAGCCCACACAGTAACTTTAGGAGAATAAAGGGGTTTCGCTTCACACCAATATGGCTTTTTGGAACCCCAAAATCGCCAGTTATGCGTATTCACGTATCCATTCAGGTGGAAGTGTGCTTCATCTGTAAACCAGATGCAGCCAACATCAAATCATTCACTATCAATCATTGTGAGCATCTGCTTATCAAAAGCAACCCTTTGTTGCACAGCTCGTACCGGTATGGCCTGCTGCGTTTGAATTTTGAATGGAAACATATGTAGGCTCTTTCTCAGTACTTTATGCGTGCTGGAACGCTTCAAACCAGTCTCAGATGCAATTATACGGACGGATGACATTGGATTTCGCTGAATAATTGCAGAAACTGTGGCGATATTTTCAGGCTTAACTGAGGTTTGCTTGCGGCCAACATGCCCCACTAGATCATCAGTTACGCTGCCTGTTCGTTGAAATTTTGCGACGAGCGTACGAATGGTTTTCGCATCGGGTCCTTTTGGAACATTAAACCGTGCTTGAAAACTTCGCCTTGTTGCCGTAGGACTCTCTTCTAACCTGTGGTACTGTAGCACCAGAAAAACGTGTTGTTCAATGGAGTACATGGGTTTGATCTCTTCCTTCGGTACGCTAACCTTCTTTCACGTTCAATAGTGGAACTGATCGCTCTGGGCTTCGGATCACTATTTATACTAGGCATTACGTATGGCGATTACAGCGCCTTCTGTTAGCAGCTTTTGTAACTATTATTTCAAACTGCTGTATAAACCTCTTACAGCTTTCACAATATACATACCGTTTACTGCATTCCTCTATCGATCTTTGTTTTCGAGGTATTTAATTTTGAAATCAGGGAGTCCTTTTCTGGACACCCTGTACATACATAAAAAAACTGATGCATCACCTTGTTTCTAAGGTCTCATGAACACTGACGTTGGATGTGTATCTTTCTTCAAGAACACAGTTTCTTAGAGTGTCCACAGATGTCACTCTATTCGCACAAAGGTATATACTACAAAGCATGAGCAGTGCCTTTGCGAAGGAGTGGGTGAAACGGCCGACAACCTCCACTCATAAAACGAGGAAGGAAGCAAACTGTTTGTATTGTCTGTATTTCTGCCATGCCTAGAAGGTCAATTCCGAGGTTTGATCGTAACCGCATTGTTACTTTGTGAAAGGATGGTTTCTAATCAAGGGAAGTTTCCAGACGTCTAGGAGTGAATCCAAGCTTGGACTTGGATGAGGTACAGAAGTACACGAACTGTCAATGATTTGTTTCGCTCTGGCCGCCCAAAGGCTACCACAGGAGCTGATGCCAGTTACTTACGGATTTCAGCTCGGAGGACTCCTTGAGATGAACGCCACCATCTGAATAATTATTTTCGTGCGGCCACAAGACGTCGTGTTTCTACTCACACTGTACGTAATAGGCTGCATGTCGTGTAACTTACTCCCGACGTCCATGGTGAGATCCAGCTTTGATTACTAGACACCAGGCAGCGCGTTGCCAATGGGCCCAACACCATGCTGAATGGACGCGTTAGAATTCGCATCACGTGCTATTCACTATGAGACTCGCATCTTCCTGCAACCAATCATCTGAGACGTTTCTGGAGGCACCCTGGTTAGCCTGTACGTCTTAGACACACCGTCCAGCGAGTGCAGCAAGGTGGGGTTCCCTAATGTTTTGGGATGGCATTAAGTGAGATCACCGTCGCCACTGGTGGTCGTAGAAGGCAAGTGCAACCATATCTGCAGCATTTCGGCGAGTGGTTCGTCTTAATGGACGACAATTCTCGCGCTCACCGTGCACATCTTGTGAATGCTGTCTGTCATGATAAATACAACGCAAGACTACCATTATCAGCATGTTCTCCATACACGAACCCGATCGAACATTCCTAGGATACATTGAAAAGAGCTGTTTTTGGATCAGGCCACCCCCACCAATCCGAGAGAACTACGCTGAGTCACCGTTGAGGAGATGGACAATCTGGATCAACAACCCCTTGATGATCTAGTGGACAGTATTCCACGACGAATGCAGGCATGCATCCGAGCAAGTGAATGTATTACTGCGTACTAGGGATACTGTTTTGTGCTGCAATCTGGAACACAAATTCATTCTGCCTATGTTACAGTCGTAACACTTGTCGCTTTATGTATTCATGGGCAAGAAAGAGAATTTAAGTGTTTTTGTGTGTGTGTGTATCTATTTTCTATTTTTATGTAAAATGTCATAAGCCCCTAGAATCGTGATGCAACATTTTTTTTATTTGTGTATGAAACAGTAAAGTACATAGTGTTCTATTAAAAAATAAGTTTTCATTCCGATAGAGACTATCATTTTAAAAGCTGATAGTCCTCCTATGAAATATTTTTATTTTTATTTATTTATTTATTTATTTTTATTATTATTTTTTGCATTAGAAGTTTCATGCTGGATTATTCGTGTACAGAGTAGTTACACTGATGTGAGTGTGACAACATCTTACGATGGGAATGTCTCAGAATCAGCTACAGTGTCGATCACAGCACAGAGCGGGAGTTCGCCATGCCCGGCGGCCTCTGCCCACACGCTACACGTCTTCATCGAGCGCATCCGCCGCGGTGGAGTAGCCGAGCGGTCTAAACCGTCTCGCTGCGGAGCGCGCGGTTGCTCGCCGTCGGAGGTTCGAGTCCTCCCTGGGGCATGGGTGTGTGTATTTGTCCCCAGGTTAGTTTACCCTAGTTTAAGTAGTTTGTAAGCTACGGACTGATGACCACGCAGTTTGGTCCGATAGATTTACAAACATTTGAACATTTTTCGAGCGCATCCCGCCCGCTCCGAGCTTTCATATGCGAACACGTAAAACCCGAGCGCGGTAGTGCGCACGTGTGAGAACGAGCCAGCAAATAGTAGCCTTCTGAGAGCTTCAACTAAGTAGCGCTTTGCAACATTTTTGGAGCAAGCAAACTCTAACGCGTCTCAACGAGATTGCCTGCCATCAGGCGTTAGTGCCACAGTGTAGCTGAATGGGTTTCGATATCGTTTAGAGAATGTGTGTAAAGGGTTCAATAAAGGTGCATGGGTGGCACGGAAGATGTCGGGGAGACATACACACACACACACACACATACATACACACACACACACACACACACACACACACACACACACACACACACACATATATATATATATATATATATATATATATATATATATATATATATATATATATATATATATAGGGTGTTTCACTAAGTATGTTTGCCTCTGTAACTTACAAAATAATAGGTGACGGGAAATTTTAATGCGGTAGGTCAACACAAGGAATGTTACACTTTCTGCGGAGTTATAAACATAGTTTATTGTATCATTTTCAAAAGAGTTACAGCACAAAGATATAATTTCTTTAAATGGAACAATAGTTTTTCCTATCGTGCATTGGATTCGTTGAAACCACCTGCGTCCAAATCAATTTAAACTACATTCCTATCACTGTTTGGGAGCTACAACCCTTCAAAGTTTAGGGGGCGGAGGCTACGACAACGTAGCCGACTGGCTGGTGGTCATGAGACAGTGGGCCGTGCCCCAGGGGATAGCCACTCGGCCAATCAGCTACGCTATCGCAGCCTCTGCCCCGGGAACTTTGAAGGGTTGTAGCTCCCAAACTAACAGTGATAGGAATGCAGCTTAAATTGATTTGGACGCTGCTGGTTTAAACGAATACAATACACGATAGAAAAAACTATTGTTCCATTTAAAAATTTATATCTGCGTAGTGTAACTCTTTGGAAAAGACCTACCACATTAAAATTTACCGTCACCTATTGTTTTATAAGTTACAGAGGCAAACACACTTAGTGAAACACCCTGAATATATGGTGAATCACTTAACACTTGCACCGCAAATATTGCGGAAACGGAAAGTGCGATTGATGTGCGGTTTTCACAGAATGGATTGGTAGTCAAGGACTCGTATTGTTAGCCAATAAACAGATTGTAAAAATATCTAGAAAGTGTATTTTTTAAGTAAACATACAGTTTTTCAAGTAGAACAATGGTTGTTTCTATCATGCACTATGATTTTTGACACCAGCTGTGTACAATGAATTTTGACTGACATTTTTATCACGTTTAATTTGGCAGCTACAACCATTCAAAGTTTTGGGGGCGGAGGCTACGACTGCGTAGCTCACCGGCTGGTGGTCATGAGACAGTGGGCCGTGCCTCAGGGGCTAGCTACTCGGCCGGTTAGCTGCGCTATCGCAGCCTCCGCTCCCGAAACTTTGAACGGTTGTAGCTGCCAAACTAAACGAGATAAAAATGTCAATCAAAATTCTTTGTACACAGCTGGTGTCAAAAATTCCAATGCATGGTAGAAACAACCATTGTTCCATTAAAAAATGTAATATTACAAACTGTTTGTTGGCTAAAAATAGGAGCCCCTGACTACCAATCCATTCTGCGAAAACCTCACATCAATCGCACTTTCCGTTTCCGCAATACTTGCGGTGCAAGTGTTGATTGTGTGTGGGAGCAGTGGCAGCGACGCTCAATACTCATTTCATCGTCTTCTCACTCCATACTGTACATTGTAAATTGTACAATGAGTTACCTGCTGTGATATCTCCCACATTCTTGTTGTTACATTTTGGATGGGCAACCGTATTTATACTATAGAGTACATACCGTTCTAATAGTGAAGATGTTATAAGTGTGATATGGAAAAGCGAGATGTCGGACAATGAAACACTGTCATTAGGAATTGCATAGACTACTGAGAATATCCGCGCGGGAATGGTCGTGCAATTTTAAGGCACCTTGCTACGGATGACGTGGGCACTGCCCGTCGGAGGTTCGAGTCCTCTCTCGGGCTTGTGTGTGTGTGTGTTTTGTTCTTAGCCTAAGTTAGTTTAAGTAGTTTGTCAGTGTAGGACCGATGACCTCAGCTGTCTGGTCTCAGCTTTACAAACATTTGAACTGAAAATTACGTAAAACATTATAAAAGCGTTAAAGATTAAAGAGAGAGAAAAACAAGTAGGCCTATTACTTGGATATCCGTGTCTGGAGCTGAATAGTTAGTACGGTTGACGGTCATACGGAGGACCTGGGTTTGATTCCCGGGGCAGCCAAGGGTCTGTGCTTGGTGCGGAAAGTGGAACGGGATGCATTCAATATAGTAATATAGTAAGGCCAATTGTGGAACTGCTTCAGCGAGTAGTTGCGGTTATAAGTCAAGAAACCTAACAGCGACCGGGAAGAGAGACTCCCAATTTAAAAAACAGACAATGCGATGTGCGCGCTGTTTTGATGTGATGA
The DNA here is from genome assembly GCA_026315105.1 of Locusta migratoria. Classification (NCBI taxonomy): domain Eukaryota; kingdom Metazoa; phylum Arthropoda; class Insecta; order Orthoptera; family Acrididae; genus Locusta; species Locusta migratoria. The sequence goes on along the minus strand of CM048755.1, from coordinate 113,435,963 downwards.
CTAAATAAGCATGCTCATTGTGCTGCGTGAATGTGACAGTTAAGGAGGATGTGTCAGCCGCAATGGGTTTGTCTCAGAGCGGCGCAGTCGTTAACTGATGCCTCTGTTATTTGCTTGCCCTCTGAGTATGAGCACAGGTAAATTCATCCTCTTGACACTTCAGCAGAAATCTTAGACGACCTGCCCGTTGGCGATAAATGTGAGGTGACAATGCCGTGGCTGAAATGAGTGAAAAGGAGCTATATTAAATAAAGCTTAGTTTTGTGAGCATTGAATCTGACAAGTTACTACGAAGCCAGTAATATAAAGAGGATATTAAGTCGAATGCGTAAGAATTGTTGTCCACGCGTCAGTTGGCGACTCCATCGAGAGTCTTAAATGAAGGGTCCATGGGTTTGTCTCATCAGAAAATGACAATAGAATTTTTATATACAGTGCCCACTTTTAATGAAACATCGGTACGTTTCTTCTGTGCGAGAAATCATGGATTTTCGCATAAAGAATAATTCAAACGCTGAAAATAGTGGCAGCGTTTTGAAAAACAAAAGTAAAGAGCGAAAGAATGCCGCGGCGGAGTGGCGGAGCTCATTGAGGCGCTATGATCCGATGCGCGAGGCCGCTCCCCGTCGGGGGTTCGAATCCCCACTCGGGCATGAATGTGTTGTCTTTAGAATAAGGTAGCTCTTTTGTAGTTTGTAAGTTTATGGACTAATGGCCCTGCATTTAAGTCCCATAAGCTTAACAAACCTTTGAACGAAGGAATATTAGGGTTTAATGCGCCTTCGACAGCTTCGTTATTATAGGCGAAGTACACGCTTGGATTATTTAGGTAAGAATGGGGAAGAAAATGGGCCGTGCCCCTTCAAAAGAGCCATTCTGGAATTAGGGAACTCAAGGAAAACTTAAATCTGGATGGCCGAAAGTGAATTTAAACCACTGTACTTCCGAATGCGAGGTCAGCGTATTACCATGCCCAATCTCTCTCGGTTACCTTTTGCAATATACGTAGCTATGGAAATGGGAATGTACTTAGGTGTGGTTTTTATTTTATTTTTTATTTTTTTTCATTTACTGACAACAGATCAGTGTTAACCACAGTATACCTCAGCAACACTGAAATTTCTAAACAAATTATTCATCATAGAGAAACACCAAGAATAGCACTAGAAAGCTGAGAAAATTTACATGTTAATTGATACATATATTGCTGAGATAGCTGAATGCTCTCTGTAATAATAAACAAAAATTGAGCCCAGCGTTCAAGGATCAAATTGATTTTACAGTTTTTAGTATATATAGAAAGTCCGATTTATGTGCCCTTGACTCGTGTCAACGCGATGACGTAAAACTTGGCGGCAACCATCTTGGCGGACGCATTCGGTATTTGGGAGTTAATCGGCGAACATTTTTGATTTCGCCAGTTGGTGGTGAGATATGGTACAGCATAGACGGAAGTGAGTCACGTCAATGGCGTCTTGAGTGCACCGAAAATTTTATAAGTGTAGGATTGTGGACTTGGATATTCATGTGTCCCTCTAGCAAATACCTTCACTTGGGTACTTAGAATATTTTGCGTAACATGAACTAGTATAAACTTTAAAATCTTAAAGCGGTTTATCTTGGTAGTGACATGATCTCGAAACTGCTTAGTTTGAAAATATTTAATATTTTTCACCTTCTGGTAAATTGGTTCTTCGCGGGTGTGTGATCATGTTTGATCAACATTTATCGAGCTTTGTTCATTTTATTTTATTTTATTATTATTACTATTTTTACTATTTTATTACAGACGGCTGACAGCCCTCTGACTGAACACATGGAGTTACCACATTGGCTATATTTCAGGTATCCCTTTACGCCTCATAAACTCATGGAAAGTTCCATATGCTACACACACAGCAGACAGTTGTGTTGGTCCTGGAGTCGTGCACGAATGCCCGAAGTGGCCACGGGGACCACTCCAAATTTGGAAGCTCTGGTTCGACTACGGGTGTGGCATATTATTCTCATGTGTCACCAATAGATGCCTTCAATGTGAAATCACAGCTGATTGAAAACGAATTTATAAATTTAGAATTATTAGTGTGATATTTAATGCAATTGTAGAGCGTAAGAATAACTTACAATTTAGCTCTGATTATTTTCCGTAATTTTTCGTAAGTTGAGACAAACGTAAGATACTGTTCTTGTTGTTTTTTAAAAAGAGCTGACCGCCATTTGACTGAAAGTTTTGTTTATTATCACTACCTGGTTTTGGCCACAGGACATTTTCACGTGCTGTGATAAAAGTTGTCGGATAGGTTTCCTTTTATCACAGCACTTGAAAATGGCCTAAGACCGAAACCTGGTAGTGATAGTAAACAAAACTTTCAGTCAAATGGCGGTCAGCTCTTTTAAAAAGTTTTATATGACTGAGGCTCCTGAGGCCTACAAAATCATATGTTCTTGTTGTGTTCGTGTAAGGAATGGATTCAGATGAGGAAAATAGAATACTCACGTGGAACTGGATAATATAACATATGAAAGAAATGAACATTTTCAAATAAGGATATATTTTAGCCAAAAAGTGTACTTAAGTTGTACATGTGGCTTTGCGTGGGTTTCTTGCGGTACATACATCAACTGCACTTGTAAACATTGTCATTAAGTGATACTGACGTTTGTCAGAGCAACACTTGCTTCGATACATTAACTTTAAATACCGGCGTATAGGTTTGTAGAATAAGAAGAATAGTTTACGCATTGGCTGGGACTGTTACACAGTTGGTCACCTGACGCAGTACGCTGCATACTAATATCAGACACAACTTTTCTTTGACTGAGTTCAGCGCAGCACTGTCGACTCCGTTGATCTCCAGCAGACGTATCATTATATACTCTATATAATAAGGAACTTCAGTGAACGAATTGTCTGTGTCTGTTGCTGGCCTTTTTGGTTTCTGGGGTGTGCGAAACCATTGGCAGGGGCGCACGCTTCCGGTAACTTCTCAGCTAAAGGCAGTTCTTTGATGTTCAGTTAGTATCCCTTTTATTCATGATACCACTGTTCTATTTCAATAAATTTGATTCCATTGTTAGTAAAGTTGGTTGGTTACGGTAGTGAAGGCACTTGTCAGAAATTACCGGCGGCAGCTCAGTGCTTTTGTTGACATCAGCGGCGCGACGGCGTATCGCTACCAGAGGGGGAGTTGACGGATTGGGGTGGCGCCGAATTCGGGGAACGGACTCTAGAGCACAGTCCAGAGCCAGGCGGCTTGAGTTAGTCATCTTGAACACGGTTCTTCCGCTACTGGCCAGCGGTCGTCCGAACCACTTAGGTACCTAAGCACATTTCCCGTCCGCCCCAAATTCCCACAATCCACACAGTACAGAAGTAAGGCTTCTATCGTCCATTTCCTTGTATGCGCGCCATTACGGATTCCCGTACTAGATCGAACGCCGACGTTCGAACCCAGGTCTCCCTCTTGACGCCAATGGTCACCTGAACCACTTGGACTTATGAAATGACGCGCATAAGAGGGCATGGACGATAGAATCGCTACTTCTGCAATGAGCGACTTGGGGGAATTTGGGGCGGACGGGAGGCGTGCTCGGGTAGCCAAGTGGTAAGGCGACCGCTGCCCCGAAGTGGGAGAGCCGGGTTCGAATCCCAGCCGGCTCAAATGTTCACTTATCGCCATTGAATCATTTCAAAGTCCTAGTGGCTACAGTTATTCCTTTCCTTCCCCTTACTTTTCCTTACTCTCACCAAAAGATTAATGGATGGTGGCAGCGAACCTGATGAGATGTCTGCTCTTTCAGATATATTATCTGGCTTTACCTAATCGACAGCGATCAACTAGATAAGTCACATTAGGCGAGGAATTAAGTTTGAAGTCTATTTTGTGTGTATGATTGTAAGAATCTGACTGTGTAATTTCGTGTCTGAGATTAACTGTATTCAAGGGAGTCAGACTTTCGTTATTCAGATCTGGTAAGAAAGTTAAACTGATATAAATTAATTCCGATCGCCTGGCTAATAAGGTATGCAATAGAATTTACGAAAGATACATAATATAAATGATAGTGCTGCTGTTGATATTATTTTGCAGTAATCGCGTATACGATTTTGAATACGGAAAGTAACTACAAAACTATCTCAGAAAAGCATAAACTTCACTCAGTAGCAAAACTTCTCTCACTTCTAACAGAATGGTGCCTAATTAACCTACACAGATGCATACTGTTACTGATGCACTACAACACAGTGAAATAAAAACCATTATTTGGTCACAATAAACTGAATAATTTTCTAAGGTAAACACAATAGTTTGAGAATTGACACGGTATAACTAGTGAAATTATTCAATTACTAATAACAATTAACAATCTCAGTCAAAGAGAATAATTGTTGTATAAAAATTATTTCAACACTGGGCAATGTTAACTTTTCTAGTGGGGGTACTGAATATATTACTTATTAATTTGGACCAAACATTAGTCATAAAATTAGTAAAAATAATTCTAAATAATATTGAAAGGCCGAAGTAAACAAGCGAATAGTAAATAGCAGCATTCTAGCTCATTAGCATAGGGTGACCTTGCAACGTCACCACCTGTTTCACTCAATTGAATAGACATTTCACGAAGAAAACAAATGGAAAGTGCAAATAAGAACATTTGTATACACACTTTAACTAGTAATTACAAGCTTAAGCGTGCTCATAAAGATCTTCTGAACCATGCAATGGTTAACCATTTTACAATAACCAAACTATCAAACTATGACATTAAATTTGTATCAATCTTTCTTCAGCACTGATTTTTACTTTGTTTGGAGTTATGTTACTGAAAAGATATAACTGCATATCAATATTTGTAATAATTTTGAGCACACAAGACTCATAAAATTACAGCACTTGCATGTAACTGAACTTTTGCTAAATTCATGATTATAGTGCTTGAATTTATTATATCTGTACATAATTGTTTAAAATTATTTTAGAATATTAATAAATGAAATGATAATCTCGGCATACTCCAGTTACCGGTACAGGAACCTGCTCAGGTAACGTGAATTGGAACAGATCAAATCTTTCTTTAATCAAATTTCCTAATTCTTAAATAAGTTACAGTGATAACTTACCGTTGCTTGTAGGTGGAATAATTGTGTTCTTCTGTGGCGCAGTCGGAAGAAAGCATGATGTACTCATGCCTCTTGTTGCAATTGTACTCCAATCAGTCTTTTGCACCAGACAAGATGATGTCTCTTCAAAGTCAGCCGCAGACTATTTCTCTCACAAGGGCCTCGACCGCCAATCGCCTGCATCCACCTTTTACCACCTCGCCAAGACGTATCCATCTGTCTCCTTGGGGATCCATGAACCTTATACATTTACAGAATACTGTTTGTGCCTATGCATGGATCGGTACAAAACACTGAACTTTTACACAAATAAAATACAAAGTTACAAATTTTTATACAAGTCTTTAACGAATGTTATTTTATTTACATAAATAGTCATAGAAAAGAAAATAATTTTACACATGCATTCACCAAAGAAGTCATACATCTACTCATATCCCGCTAATCAGAAGAATTAACAAATTGCATGGAATTATTATTATTATTATTATTATTTTGTTACGATCTTCAGTCCGGAGACTGGTTTGTTGCAGCTCTCTGCCCTACTCTGTACTGTGAATCCCCGAATAAGAACGGCAAAACAAATGTATTCGAACTTGCTTACAGTATTCATATATTATTCTCTCTATCTCCCTGTACCATATTTATTTTCGACGGGACGTTAAACTCTAAACTTATTTCCTACTTCCATATTTATTTATATATTTATTTTGCCTGACCAGATCAGGGCCATCAGGCCTTCTGTTAAATCAGATCAGGGTTTTACACATACAATACTTTTTGCATCTCAGTTACCTATAAATAAAAATGATTTTAATACATAAACGATTAATAAGGTATTGATAATATAATTTAGATAGACTGAATACATGTAAAAAGGATGTAAATAAGTACTATTGACTTAACTCTAATGAGATTAATACTAGCAGTACAACTGAGACTGCTTCTGCTGCTACTGAACTAATAATAGAAGTAACAACATTGGTATTAACAGATACAAAATGTACTTTTGAATATGCAGAAACTCTTTAAGGCTTGGCGAATTCTGATAGAAGGAAGTTAGGAAAGGTGTACCTGGCGAGATCAATGCCAATCGGAGATTGTAATAGGAAGCTTAGGGGAACAGAGAATGGCGTAATTATTGTTTATTAGATAATCCATTAACTGTCGTTTGAAGCTATCAGTGTTATTCATTTCTCTGATATAGTGAGGGAGATTGTTCCAGAGTGTTGTTCCTGCTACTGAAAACGACTTTGAGAAAGCGTCTGAGTGATGGATAGGGGCAGAAGGAGTTTTGCTCTGATAGGAACGTGTATTTCTGTTATGTTGTTTAGACAAGTGTGTTAAGGTCGAGGAAACATATGAGGGACAGTGTTCGTTGATAAGAAAGTAGTGTATGAAAATCTCTGCGCTTGTTAGCACGGAGCCAGGATAGCTGCGTATGAGATGGTGAAATATGATCGAAGAGTCGGATGTTGTATATATATGGAACGCAGGAGTGTTAATAGTTACGGGGTGGTCTTCCTGTTGCCACCCCATGCCCCCCGGGAGGAAATGTGTTCTCCAAATGTCTGCGTATAGTGTTATATGTGTGAAAGTGTAAAGTTTTACGAAATGTTTGCGAATCGTGTAACTTGGGGACCAATCCCGTATTCGCCTAGGAGGATGTTAAAAACCGCTTAGAAACCACATCAAGGCTGGCTGGTACTGCGACTCCCTTCTTTAATCCGCCGGGTGGATTCTAACTGGGTCCGGTACGCGTTCCCGTCTCGGAAAGCGGTGCTTTAGACGACACGGCTAACCAAAAATGTTCAAATGTTTGTAAATCTATCGGACCAAACTGCGTGGTCATCAGTCCGTAGCTTACAAATACTTAAACCTAGGTAAACTAACCTAAGGACAAAGACACACACCGCCGGCCGCGGTGGCCGAGGGGATTGAGGCGCTTCAGTCACTGTCTGCATGACCACTACGGTCGGGGGTTCGAATTCCCCCTCGGACATGGATATTTGTGCCGTCCTAGTTCGTAAGTAGTTCATAAGTAGTTTGTAAGTTTAGGGACTGATGACCCCGTAGTTAAGTCCCATAAGCTTTACAAACATTTGAACATTTGAATTTGAAACACACACACCCATGCCCCAGGGAGGACTCGAACCTCCACGGCAAGCAACAGTGCGCTCCGCAGTGAGACGCCTTAGACCGCTCGGCTACTCCACCGCGGCACACGGCTAACCGAGCGGGTTATTTTGTAACTGCAAAGATAAATTTCACTTCATTTTCCACCAGCACTACGTTGTGAACGTGTCGTGTAAGTTTTATTTGCTGTTTCTCATAAATTAACGCAACAATTTGCATTATTACGTTTCCCCATTGGAATAAGAACTTTCTGATAGCGAAAAAAAGTCATTATTGTGATATAGTCGGGATTTAATTAAGATCAAATTGTAGGATTTCGAGGAAATAAGTAAAGGCTATACCTTTTGCTGAGTTTGATGAATCTCTTTACGTCCTTTTTCAATTATAGTTGTCTAACGTGTACACGAATTTAAAATCTATTAAATAAGGCATTTTTCGCTTTTATTGGCAAAGCATGAATAGATCTTACATTGTAATCGTTACAAACAGCTGATACTAACAACTATACGGTCAGAATGGTACATGTTCCTAACAAATAAGATGGTCTGAACGATAATGTATAAGCGGAAGTACCAACTACTAGCTAGAAACATTCCACCAGACATGTCTTTAATTTCTGTTCATGCAATTTGTTGTATTAATTAATAAATTATCTAAATTGGAGGACGTAAAACTGAGAATTTGTGGTAAACTACACCAAGGAGAAAGGTAAGGAGACTCACTGAAATCAAGCATTCCGATGGGAACAGAAAACTATTACATCGGCGTTGTTGTTCATGGATCACGTAATACATAATTCCTGACCACACACAGAAGTGGAAAACCATATTACACTGTAAAATCAAATTTGAAACACTCAAGTAATGTTTGAACATAAAATATCAATCGTTATCATAAAATGGTTTGCACTGATTTAGGAAATGTCATGTAACAGGCATTTAATGTGGTACGGGGCCTCCTCTGATCCTGCATGCTGCAGTGAGACGCTTTCGAAGTGAGTCACATATCGTTGGTACTTCTATGGACGCAACTGACACCAAACCGTTTTCAGAGCAGTAGCCGATTCTGCTCTGTTTGTGGGTGCAGGATCCATGGCAAGCCGCGGCGGAGCGGCCGAGCGCATTGAGGCGTTATGCTGCGATGCATGAGGACTTTCTCCGTCGGCGGTTCGAATCCCCCCTCGGCCATGGATGTTTGTGCAGTCTTTAGTATACGGTAGTTCATAAGTAGTTTGTAAGTTTAGGGATTGATGACCCCGCAGTTAAGTCCCTTAAGCTTCGCGGACCTTGCCAAGAGCAGAGCCCAGCACAAAACACACCGATACCTGTGAGTGTAACCAGTTTCTTATTAGAAGCGACATATTTAAACTGTTCTGTTCTTGCTTCAGTTTATTAAATCCATCTTGTGCTCGCGTGTATATTAGATTCAGTTTCGCATTAAGCATCTGGTTAACGTATTCTTACGCCGTCTGAATCCCTACAGTTTTTTTCTTTTTTTTTTTTTTTTTCGTTGGATTAGTAACAGCCCTAGTCGTCTTCGTTATCATCTGTCGAGTCTACGTCGCGTTGTTCTAGCCGTTAGATTTCCTCAGTATTGCAATCATGAATAGGGCCTGTGACTGCTGTGTGCAGATGCAGTCGGAGCTGGTGGCACTTCGCTTCCAGCTTCAAGCTGTGTTAACGTCGGTTGCACAACTTGAGGCTGCGGTCGAAGGGCGTCGTCGCTGTTGCCAGGTCGTGGGAACCGAACGGATGCCCGGAATGTCCACCGATCGGCCTGCGGTAGTGACATGCGATAATACTGCTAGGAATGAGGCAGACATCCCAACCGTGGTTGCGTGGGAGGTCTCTCCAGTGAGTGGCAGGCGGCGTAAGACATTCAGTGGGACCGATCGAGAGGCCTTCCCGATTCGTGTTGAGAACAGGTCTGAGGCGCTATCTGTTCAAGACAATGTTACTGAGACGGATGGTGTCAGTCATCCTGATGTCACCACGCAGCCTGGGCTTTCACTTGTAGTTGGGAGCTCCAATGTTAGACACGTAATGGAACCCCTTAGGGAGGTGGCTGCCATGTGCACTCCATGTGCATACACGATGGAGTCATTCCAGACGTCAAACGGGTCCTTCTGGATGTCATGAGTGGTATGGGGTGCAGCCAACTGCAGGTGGTGGTTCATGTCGATATCAATGATGGGTGTCGCTTTGGATCTGAAGAGATACTCTCAGGTTCTGAACGCCTATCTGAAGTGGTAAAGACTGCCTGTTTTGCTTAAAAGATGAAAGCAGAGCTCACCATCTGCAGCATAGTTGACAGGACTGACTCTGGCCTCTGGTACAGAACTGAGAGGAGAGTCAGAATCAGAGGCTCAGATGGTTCTGCGACCGCGTTGCCTGTACATTCCTCGACTTGCGAAATCGGATGATGGGATTCCGGGTTCCGCTGAATGGGCCATGCGTCCACTACAGACAGGAAATACTACGAGGGTAGTGGGGGCTGTGTCGCGTGGACAGGGCGATAGATTAAAAAACACAGGTGGTAACCTATATATTGCTATCACAAGTGGTTTATCTTTTAACGTAATTGAAGTAGATAGTTCCTGTTAATTGGTAGGCCCTATGGGTAGAGGCTATACCTGACAACAACAATAAGTTAATAATTGCGTGACATTACAGATAAAGAGGGAAGCAGATTGTTTCCATGTGAAAAGCAACTTTTGGGTTCTCCATCCGTCCGGCTAACAGTTTAGACCTAGTCAGTGGAATACAGCTCGTTAGGAAAATCCTAATCTGCTCGGAAACAGGAAACGGCGGTCTTGGATAAGCGAGGGCGGCTATCCCACATATCAACTGAAATATAATATAGCCACACACATTATTCTAAAAATCTATACAAAATTAGGGAATGATCAAATATAATTATATGAATGGATCAGGAAACTTAGGACAATCAAACGCCGTAATCACAATATCAATATCCCTTACAGATAAAAAGCCGATAAATTTCAGTACTATAATAATATTACTATAAGACTTATATTTACAATTATTGATACGTAGTGTTTATCAGTAAGAGTTTAAGAAGCAAATGGACGGCATTGCACCACGCTACCTATCTTAAAAGACGCACCATGTTATTTCCGTATTCTTTCAATAACGTCGCAATGAAATGGAACAGGCTTGACTTCGAAGGCGGGGTTGTCAACTGAACCCAACACTTATACTGAAAGCAGGTTTATTGCTAACTGAAACATACACGCAGCAATCACTGCCTCTTGGGCAGAATGCTCTGCTATATATGACTGAATGTACCAGAAATTAGAAGAATAGTTAACAAAAGAAACATGTAGACATTACAAGTGAACATAAGAAACATGTAAAACATTCTGAAAATTGTAATTACAAACAAATAAATTTTTGCCAGCGGACGGGATTGAACCGGCGACCTTCAGCACCGCAATAAGTGAAGCTATCGGTTGCGCCACGCCGGCTGGCCGTTAACTTTCAGTCTTGCAGCATTGGAGCTTAAAAAAACAGCGACCCGCTGTTACGTTCCCTTGGGAGCCAGCTTCAATGTCTTGGATCTTGATCTTGTCATGGGTCCTCTGTATGGCAGTTGTGAACAATCCTTCCCTTCTGCACGACGTTCCTGTCGTGGCTTCATCAGTATCATTACCGTCCTTAGAGTTCTTGAACAAGAAGCCATTTTCGCCAATCTGCTCTTCAGGATCGTAGTAGGGCTTCATGCGGAGGTCGTCAACAATGTCTCTTCGTTAGTGTCGTTTCGGCAACGGCTCGTAATCAACTTCGTATGTGACGTCTGACAGGCGGCGTATGACACGCTACGGACCAAAGTATCGCTTCAATAACTTTTTTGATAGTCCAACTTTCCGTAGAGGGGTAAAAATCTATACGAGATCTCCTGGTCTGTACACAACAGGTCGGTGCTTGTCGTTATATCGCTGACGGTCCGCTGGGGGTCCAGTGTCAGTATGCGAGCCAGTTGTCTTGCTTCTTCTGACCTAGTGATGAACTGTTTCACATAGTCATTCTGAGTGTCGTCCGGTTGGAACGGGAACAGCGTATCCATTGTCGTCTCAGCTTCACGGCCATGGAGCAAGAAAAACGGCGTGAAGCCTGTGGTGTCTTGTCGTGCGGTATTATAAGCAAATGTCACGACTGGCAGTATTGTATCCCAATTGTTCTGCTCAACATCGACGTACATCGCCAGCATATCTGCCTAAGTCTTGTTAAAACGTTCTGTAAGGCCATTTGTCTGAGGATGGTATGCAGTTGTCATTCTGTGGACAATGTCCAACGTGACATTACCTCTGATACTAGTTTTGATTGGAATACTTTTCCACGATCAGATATCATGCTTCAAAATAGTGTCTTCTACAAGGAATTTTGCTATCTCTGGAGCTTCTGCAGTCGGTACAGGTTTGATGACAGCGTAGCATGTGAAGTAGTCAGTGCAGACTATTATCCATCGGTTACCGGTTGCCGACTTCGGGAACCTCCGTAAAAGATCGTCCCAACTCGGTGGAATGGAGCTGCTGCAGGTGGAATCGGTACGAGATGCCCTGTAGGTATTTGCGGCACATGCTTTCATCGCTGGCACTCTTTACAGTGACTCACATAGTGCTTGACAGTAATACCTGCGTCTGATTCTATCTAGGGTCTTCACGAATCCCAGATGACCGGATATTGGAGCATCATGGAAATACTTGAGAATAGCTGGCTGGAGATAAGCTGGAAAGACCAGTAGCCATTTGGGGCCCAGTGTATTGTAGTTGCTCTTATACAATGTCCCGTTTATAAGCTGGAACTCTCCATTGGTCGGTTCTCCTTTCTCCAAGGCCTCTATGGTTTTTAATAGTGCTGGATCTTCCCTCTGCTCAGCTGTAACGTCACCTAACTCAGTGAAGACTGATATGCTGTTGTGTTCCACTAATGGATTACTCAAAAGCAGACGGCATCCTTGTGTTTGCGCCCGTTCTTGAATACCACTGTGACGTCGTACTCTTGGAGTCTTAGTGCCCATCTTGCTAGTCGACCTGATGGATCCTTCAAGCTAGTCAATCAACACAAAGAATGGTTGTCTGTCACGACGGTGAATGGTCTGCCAAATAAATACGACCGGAACCTGTTGATAGCCCAGATAACTGCGAGACATTCTTTCTCAGTTGTAGAGTGGTTTATCTCGGACTTTGAGAGTACTCTTGATCCAAAGGCTATCACCTTTTCAGCACCTTCCTGAACTTGTACAAGCACTGCACCAATCCCATAACCACTGGCGTCTGTGTGAAGTTCAGTTTTCGCATTCTCGTCGTGCAAGGCTAGAATTGGTTAGGAAGTTAGAGCCTCCTTAAGTGCCTGGAAAGCTCTTTCTTTTGTCTCATCCCAGTAAAACTTGTCGTCTCCCTTCAGAAGTTAAAGAGTATGTCTCCATTCTTGATGCAAAATCCTTTTTTGAAACTTTGGTAGTATGATCACAGCACGAGAAAACTTCTCACATCACGAATGTGATTCGGAGTCGGAAATTCTGTGACTGCCCTTACTTTATCTGGATCAGGACGGACACCATCGCCGTTGACTAGGTGCCCCAGGATTTTTATCTCTTTGCCGACGAAGAGGCACTTCTTTGGATTGAGGCGGAGACCTGCAGCCTGAACACACGTCAACACAGTTGACAGGCGACTCAGATGTTCTTCAAATGTTTTCGAAAAAACGACAATGTCATCCAAATAGCAAAGACACCTCGTCCACTTAATGTGTCGAAGCAACTTGCCCATCATGCGTTCGAATGTGACCGGACCATTACATAATCCAAATGGCATTAGTTTGAATTTATAGAGGCTGTCATGTGTAATAAAAGCCTTCTTTTCGCTGTCAGCGTAGTCAATCTCGATTTGCCAGTAACCTGTCCGCATGTACATAGTTGAGAAGTATATAGCTCCTTTCAATCAGTCTAAGGTGTCGTCAATGCGCGGCATTGGGTAGGCATCTTTCTTTGTGTTTTAATTCAGCCGCCGATAGTCGACACAGAATCGCCACGTGCCATCCTTCTTCTTTACGAGGACTACCGGAGACGACCAAGGATTCTTCGAAGGTAGAATAATGTCACCGTACAACGTCTTCTCCACTTCCTTCCGAATTATCTGTCTTTCTGCTGGTGACACTCTATACGAACGCTGGCTAATTGGTGGATGATCCCCAGTATTGATACGGTGCCTTATCATGGACTGTTTCATCTGACTATTCTCCTGCTGGGGTGTGAATGCACCCGAAAATTGTCGTAGTATAGTTAACACTCGCTGGAATTGTTCCTTGGTCAGTCTGGGCCTTATTGGCAATTCCACGGTTTTTTCCTCCAGCGTGTTCTCTGTACTAACAGCAGACCAAGGGTCTTCGTTGATGACTCTGAGCTCACCATTCTGGATTGGTTCAGCTGTCCCGATACACATTCCTTTGGGGATAAGTTGTGACTGCTCGTGACAATTAGTGGCCCAAATCTCTCCTCGACCACCGGTAATGCTTATTATAGCCGCTGGTATGTAAATTTCGTTTGTGAGCCTAATAAAGTTTTTACTATCACAGTTTAACCAATGATCCGTGTTTGTGACTGGAACTCTTCTCGATGTCAAGGGCGGGATCGTCACATTGTGAACGGCAAATAACTTCCCAGAAAATTCTGTATTACGTTTACCCGTCGGAACGACTTCCTCAATTTGCAGCTCAGATCTTCCACAGTCAATGATAGCTTGGGGAGTCATAGCTGTCTGGGGAGTTGGTTGTGGTCGCGTCGGCCGGTTCATAGGCTGCCGTTTGGCGGCTGCAGCGTAAGTTATAGCAGGCGACGCCATTCTTCAAAATGTTCAAATGTTTGTAGAGCTTATGGGACTTAGCTACGGGGTCATCAGTCCCTAAACTTACAAAGTACTTACGAACTAGCTAATACTAAGGACGGCACAAATATCCATGCCCAAGGGGGGATTCGAACCCCCGACCGTAGTGGCCGTGCAGACCGTGACTGGCTCGCCGCAGTCCCCTCGGCCAACGCACGCCATTCTTTACTTCGGGTGCGATTGGCGGGGCAGACATGCGCTAATGTCTGAAATACCTCTTCCTCAGGGGCGTCGGCTCCCTCCTGACTTACAGGGCTTTCTTTCATGGCCATAATCTGATGCTCGCTTGGTCTAATAGCCCGGGCTGCCATAAACAGTTGTAATTTTTCTCTCACAATTTGTCGTTTGAGAGAAGCGAAGTCATGCTTGTCTTCCACAACGGTCATAGGGTCTACATTGGGGAGTCTGTCATACTTCTTTCATCCAACCCTCCTTTGTTGCATCTCTTCATTCCGTTGGCACCACTTGATGAACTCTTCCGTCGTAGCGACGTCTTTTAGCAGAAGAGCTTGGTACATGTCTTCTGCAATACCCTTCGTCAGGTGCGTGATTTTGTCAGCCTCAGTCATCCGGGTTAACTATTTTACATAGGGCCAAAACATTCTGTATGTACGACTGTGTCGGCTCACCATGTCGTTGGGCAGGGTTCTTTAGTTGTTCTACCGCCGAGCGGATTTGCCGCTGGCGGTCTCCGAACGTCTTAACTTCCGTCTGGAATGTTTCCCAGTCATTCAGCTTCTCTTCATTGTTTTCAAACCGTTCCATCCAGGTAGAAATTAACGTTGGCCAAGCACATGGTATGATCCCACCTGTTATACTTGGCGACTCGGTCGAACCCTTTAAGTCATTTGTTGGGGTCCTGTCCAGCATCTCCAGAGAACACCGACGGGTGTCTGATGTGCAGCGGGCTTACCGCTGGTTTCGTGTCCATGGGTCTTCTGATGATATGGAATTTCGGAAGGCTGTACTTGGTATATCCCTTGTATTTCGGTAATAGTCCATCTAAAGGAGAGCTTGTACGTTGACTAATCGGAGCCACGGTGATGCAGCTGTTTCATAGGGTACCCGGCGCCTCCACCAAACGATGTCGCGTTGAAATGGAAGCAGACTTGACTTCGAAGGCAGGGTTGTCAACTGAACACAGCACTTACACTGAAAGCAGGTTTATTGCTGACTCAAACATAAACGCAGCACTCACTGCCTCTCGGGCAGAGTGCTCTGCTATTTATACACAGACTGAATGTACTAGAAATTAGAAGAATAGTCTACATAAGAAACATGTAGAAATTACAAGTGAACATAAGAAACACGTAGAACTTTCTGGAAATGGTAATTACAAAGAAATAAATTTTCGTCTGTGGACGGTATTGAACCGACGACCTTCTGCCCCGCACTTGGTGACGCTATCCATTGCACCAAGTCGGCAGTTGGTTAACTTAGCGTCATGCGGCAATAAACTTTGTTTTCCTCTCTTGTTCTAATTTTCGTTGAGGTAGTAATATTCTTGTGTCAGGACAAAGATTCCACCGCAGAAACACAAAACATGGATCCAGCAAAGCGCATTACATTTATATATGTATTTTATTATATTTAATATTATTGTTAGTAACGTTCGTTTTAACGCCAAATATTTCATGGCCGACTAAAAATAGTAGATTTGCAGCAGATAATTTAGACATAAACAATTATATGTATTTGTGGACAACAAATGAATTTATTTGCATAAAAAGCCATGATAAGTTAAATATTAATTGTGTAACTATATTTCGACGACGGCAGGATATTTGAAGAGTGAGGCCCCACGCTTAATAGCTACCTGAGCAAAGAGCTTCAGTCGCAACCGATTTTAGTATTGTTAAATATATAGTTGTTTGTTAAATGTAAACAACATTTGTAGGGAAGTGGTCAAAGCATTTAATTATGTGATATTCAAATGTATAATTTTTGAAATGGAAATTGTATTTTAAAGATGAGGCGTTAGGATGAGCGGAAGGATACAATTTGGGAGAAGGTAGAGCACGCTTTCGAACGCTTGGGAGGGGACACGTAACTTGGGCGCCTTGGTGAAAGGTAGTGACTCTGGGCGGTCTGAAGCCGCGTTACAAACTTATGATTTGAAGAGATAGGCATGTGTGGACTTTTACGGGACTGTGACTGAAGAACTTAGTCTCTGGTGAAAAGTGATAAACTATGCACGGTAGTAGGGCTGTGGAACTGTGATAATTAAGCAATCGTGTAATCGTGTGATGACAAACTGTCTTTTATAACAAATACTGTAATTAAAGATGGATTAATTTGGAACTGCAATGTTCGACGGACTTCATTAATTTACGAGTGATAATTTGGAACTTTTACTCTCGAGTGCGTGTGATACTTATTGTGCCTCTCATGAACATTATTTGGGGAAAGATTCAGTTATTTACCTATGTATAAAGTAGGACCACCTCCGCATTGTCATGTCCAAAAAGAGTATTAAACTCCATTCACAAAAACATACAGCTATGTCAGTAAGCTCTTTGTTGGCGAACGACATTGAAACCTTTATTAGTACACATACGATCCCCCACGTGGATCTACCATCATACGAAGAAAGTCGACATCTTCTTTTTAGGTGTACTGATTTCTCTTCCGGTAGTGTATTTTTATTTTTTGTTCTAAACGACAAATACGTATAGGACCCTGTGGCGTCGTTCGATGGCAGAGTTGTAGAGAGCCAGACTATGAAACTGTAGCACGCTGGTTCTATCCCCACTCTGTCTTAGGACTTTTGTTTGTTACTTTCCACTTCTTTCGCCTCTGGCAATGTTGTTGATTTGAAAAATGCCGACTTGCACGCTGGTTCGAAATCAATGTTAAGCCTCAGAGCCCTCTATAACTGGATGGATAAGCCAATTAGCAGGTCGGAGGAAGGCAACGGCATACCACCTCCAAACAGGACCATACCTAGTAAAGCAGTGTGGTTTTCAAAACAGTCTTTGGATTGTTGACTGCCGGACGCGGTGGTCGAGGGGACTGAGGCGCTCCAGTCACGGTCTGCACGGCCACTACGGTCGGGGGTTCGAATCCCCCCTCGGGCATGGATATTTGTGTCGTCCTTAGTATAAGGTAGTTGATAAGTAGTTTGTAAGTTTAGGGGCTGATGACCCCGTAGTTAAGTCCCATAAGCTTAACAAACATTTGAACATTTTTTGATTGTTGACTGATTTACTTAATTCGGGCCTACGCTATAGTTATGCATGAAATTAGTAAGATTCGAAATCGTTTGAAACTATTTCGCGTAATTTAAAATTAAATTAACGTCCACAGCAAATGACATGTAGCTGGCAAAGAACATCGGGATGACAAAAGTGAGAAAATATTTACTTCGAAACAAGTGAATGTTTTTTGTACTGTGCCATTAGCTCTGCTGTTGAAAGAGCGTTTTGTGAAAGCGGAAACCGACCACGAGACGAGTAAAAATATAAAATAACGAATACGGCAACTTATTTCTTCTTTTATTTGAGGACACCAGCTTACTTTCCCGTCGTTCCTCCGGCTTTTTATGCGACGCTTCAACGGTCTCAGTCACGAAACGCGAACGGCAGCAAGTAAAACTGACTGTGCGGGTAGTTGGCGGCTAGGAGATACAGCACGACAGAGTACAGGCTGTATTAAGAAGCACAATAAGTCATCCCAGGGGCTCATCCCGAAAAGCGTAGCATGCAATCTTTGTACCGAGACAAAACCATTTGTCAAGCGGAGCAAGTTCTAAGTAGAAGTTGGGCGCGGTATTGACTGGCTGATATGGATTCTCTGGTCGGTGGCGGGGCAGGTGATTAAGGAGGGCGCATGAGGAACGGCCTAATGTCGTTACGGTTGCGACACTGGCTCTGCCTCCGCCACAGTTGGTTATCTGCCGCCGCGCCGAGCGGACCACCGCCGCCATGGACGAGACCGACGAGGATGTCAATAGAGTGAGTCACGTGCGCCTGGCCGCTAGCGCCGCCTCGCCATGTGCAGCCTACTTAAGTGTCGACAGCAAAGCAAAAAAATATCCGACAACTCTGTTGTTGTCCGGGAAACACGTGTTTTGCGAAATCAGTTTCTCGTTTGTTTTGAGAGTTTCTGCAAATAAACAATCAACTGCTTAAATCGTGACACGCTCTACCAGCGAAATAATGTTTGCGAGTCGTCATTCGTCAGCTTTTTCTTTAATACTCGGCAAATTCGACTGTGGTTACTTCATATTTACATGTTACAGCTATGTAGTTTCTAAACACGCGCCAAGCTGGAATAATTGCAGCGGCAAAGTTATTACTTTCTTTAAGCGTTTATTAACTTTGTCTTGCGATTGTTCAAAGTATAACTAAATAAGTTAACATCGTAAGATGTGAGTTTGTGGGGCACAAAGTTGTTTATTGTTTTACATAAAAACATATTTCTGAACATATACTGTTTTTTTTTTGTTTTTGTTTTTTTTTTTTTTTAAGTTAAAAAACATGCTCCTATTAATTTTGCTCATTTCTTACAAAGTGTTGACTTTCAAGGTACTTGAGAAGTGCAGTGTAGTAAAACACTTATGTGTTCGACATGCCACCGACATTTAGAAATGTTTGTTAATCATCTTGACGATAAATAATTGGCGCTCTTACAAATAAGCAATTTCACGACGCTGCATATAAAAAAAGAAAATCACAAGTTTTTCATTTCGGGCTTTTTTCCTCATACATCCGTCTTAAGTATAGAGTCAGTCAATAATACTGGATATTCTTAATCAGGAACAATCAAATTATCAGTAATGTAAACAAAATTTAGTTTCCAGATAAGTAAAATTATCAAGCACATTTTTATTTTAAATCTTTCTGCCACGAACACCGGTATCAACAACATAACCTATATTTCGTTAGACAGTGGAAAGATCGGAATGTCAACAACTTTTGCCCATAGGAAAAAAAATCTATTAGTAGTTTCACACTTAAAAAAGTATTTATTAGTGAATAATTATCATGTAGATGGTGACTCATTTTTCATTATTTCCTGAAATTAATTTTTGCCAGTGGACTGACATTTTCATCATAGGTTTACACGACTAAATAATAAGTGCAATAAAACAGAAAGATTCTGTCCTAAACGCTATCACATCTTAAACTAGGAGAACAGCTGAAGTTGGATGTTACTCAACGGATCAATACATAGCAGTATGTAGTTTAGTCTTAGTTTTTAAATAGGCGAAAAAGAAAACAGCTAAAAAAGGTGGTTTATAATTCGTACTTGTTTTCTTTTTTCTTTTTTTTTTTTACTTTAATCTAAGTTTTATTTTTATTGTTAACTTGCTTCTGACATTCCACCTTCCCAGAGAATTTATTTTTAGGAGCTAATAATACCTGAGTATTTTCTTATAAAAACAATAAATAACGTATCAGGGAAACAAAAGTTTTGAGAAAATATAAATAATTTTCATTTTGCTAGAGAAGTTATTTAAAGTTTATAAATTTTTCAGTACATTTAGACAGATCACCACTGTTGTTTCGTATTGTTCAAGCTACAGTGAGATTTTAATATCTTGATTGATTATATAAATTAGCGGACAGACCCATCTTGTGTCTTGTCCAGTACTGTTTACTGTTGTGCAGAACAAAAAACTCAGCATTTGAGAATTTACTATTCTCCATACTGTCTATTTTGGTTACTTACGCTAAATACAAATTAAACATAACGTGTTATTTGAAGTTCTAGTTTTTGTTTGCTTCATTCCTTCATTTTTGTTTTCTCTGTTCTAAAATTATGGCTTTAAAATTAAAGAATGTTTGTGTTTTCGTTAGTGTATGACGTCCGGTGAATTTAGATGATTGCAAAATTAGGAATCCCCAGCTTAATGCGCGGCTGATATAGAGATAAAGAGATGTAGTTATATGACAACTATTCGTTAAAATGTTTTTGTTAATCCCAATGAGATCATCGTACGATAGTCAGTCAGGACATGTTTTATTCCGTGTTCCACTTGGCGTCTCTTTCCTAGGATTAATTATGCACAAACAATGGAGTTTATTTCGATATGTTTTAGGTACAAGGATGGAGGCAAATCACTTTTATCGTATGTTCAATTTTCTGCGAAATTGGAATTTATTTGTAAAATTATTCCTAAGACAATACATATGAAGACTAGTCGCAATACATATGATTCCTGGTTTACTTCTTCTATCACAACGAAACCGTTTAACGCTTTATTTCCTGTGTTACACTGGGAGATTTTTTTTACTCTGCTGTAAGACGAATGTTAGGATTCGACATATTACTACAAGAAAATCTTTCTCCCATCCATTAAGCCGTCTGCAAGAAAATCCACAAAAAATTAAATAAACCTCCAAATCCTAGTAAATAATTTGCGTCACGACAGATTTACCAATAAGTACTGGATGAAAAGTACTTTACCCTTTCTGCAGTCTCCATATTCTTCAGAGGCAAATGGAATACACCTCCATATGCAACGGAAAATTATTCATATTATGAAACGAGTACGTCATTCTAAATAAATAATGAATAAAATAGATATATATATTTTTTGGAAATATCAATATAATTTCTGTAATTCAAAAACTAGCAGCTGGAAACATATTTTTCCAGTAAAAGATTTAATTAAGAAACTTTTTCTGTCTCTCTGATTGAGATATTTGCGGGAGATGGTTTGCTATAAGCATAATTAAGCAATTTGTGTCTATGAGCTGTTCCATATCAGTTTGATGAACAAAAAGGACCCAGATTAAGACCTAGAATGGGTTATTTTAGACATCCACACTGGACCGCAGTTTCAGTTTCATGACGTGAAATACTATCTAAGAAGGATGACATGCAAACGTGATGATACAGTGGAATAGTTATCGATTTAAAGAGTAATTATAGTTTCTAAACAGGAACAAAAATGACTGTTAAGGCAAGAGATATTGTGTGGCAGCAATGTGATGGGAGGACAATCGCATTAAATGCGTCAATAATTTGTTAAGAAATTATAAGCGATTTCCGATCTGTACCCGGCTAGGTGTAACCAAATAGTATTTATCGGTATACGTTCAGAAAACGTGCTGCGTCCAGTTCTTCTTATCATTTGCATATTGACTCATATGGTGACAATCGTTCAGTTATGACATATATATCACGAAATTTTAATTCTTAACACAAAAAAAAGTTCATATACTTTTCTTGTAATCACCACTGCGCATTTAAGTGATTGTACTAACATTATTAAGTGAATTAAAATATTTCTATATTGTGGACTTTACTTGTAACACGCAAATGTGCAGTCCATTTAGTTGACAACGAGCCATGTTCATCATATGTAAACTCCACAGAGTAAAAGTATCTTAATGCACTTGGAAGACTGGAATGATAATTAAGACACACAGTGTTGCTTATAATAAACATCTGAAACAGTAATTTGATGATATTTTTGTGTATTACCTTACCAGTCCCAGCTATAAATAAAAAGTGTATTATGGGCGTAGTATTTTTAATATTGAAGATATATCACACATTTAATTACTATCAAACTAAACACAGTAGTTTGGTAAATATTTTCATATTATTCAGAAACCTAATTTTATATTTACTTGACTAACACCTACGACTACATCCTCTCAGATCAGTGTCAGAAAGATCCGTCGAGAAGTAAGAGCAACAGATTTTCGCGACCTTGTTGCCGTTAAAAGCTACTGCTCACTAGACTTAATGACGCTATGTGCTTTGATCGCTGTACGAGTAAGTACGGTGTCATCTATTTAAGATTGTTGGTTTTTGGAAGGGACTAAACTGCATCTATTTAAGAATTAGACAAAGATAGTGTTATGCTGTGAGAAGTTAAAGTACGTGGTGTACAACTGACGATAAGTATTTACCTAAACATAATGCGAGGCAGTGAAATTTATTAGAGATGGCATGCGAGGTAGCGGTACTTTTCTTCGGTTTAATATTGTACTATTCAATTTGGCCAAGAGAAAAAATCACCGTTATTGATGGAAACACCTAAGAGGATCTCTTGCGTCCCAACTGCGACATGGTTTGGAATCATAACAGTTATCTATCAACAGGAAAGTAGTCATATAGACAAAGAAGGAAATAACATTATTTTACAGCACTGCTCAAAGCCCTGATATAAACCGTCTCCACATGAATTGGAACTCGCTTGAGTGCCGAAACGACTTGTCTAAATACGCTACAACAACATTCTATACTTTAACGTAAATAAGTGCCATTTCCAGACCATAAAAATTTACTGGAAAGGATTAGCCGAGTATTAATGCTGTCACGGTATCATGGTAAGTACAGAGGCACTTGTACGTTGTTAATCACGTTTCAGCGTCTTTGAAACTAACACTAATGTTCGCCTGTAAACATTAGTGCGGAGAGAGAGAAAGAGAGAGAGAACGGGGCGGAGAGAGAGAGAGAGAGAGAGAGAGAGAGAGAGAGAGAGAGAGAGAGAGAGAGAGAGAGGAGCCGGGGTGGGGTGAGGGGGTGGAGAGAACGAGATATCCGTGTGTGATACGGATGAATGGCGTCTGTCAAAACCTGAGATTAAATGGATGAAGAACAGCTTCTGTATACAGAATACCGACCATGTTATGTTAGCCGAAAGGGACCACACGATGGTTGGCACCATGTATCAAAGACATAAATCACTGTCGTTGTAAAGTGGACCTATTAAGCTATCTAGAAATCGTCATAATTCGTATAGACATAAATCTAGATGTGGCACTTTTCTACGTCCGTCTTTTGTACCAACGATCTCTATTCAGTGTCACCCAAGTATTTCCAGACAATAAGAACCCACACTCCTTTTAAAATATTCGAAAATTCCGTTGCTATTCAATTTCAGTGTTTTAGTTATGGGCAGTAATATTGCTTTTAATTTAATTTGCTTTTCCAATTTTATCACATAGTTTGAAGTCAGCGATAACTTCTCCTAATCTACGTTGCTATGCCAAACACGGATAGACTTTAATTACAAGCGCTGCGTTATTAGTAATTTCTGTCCCGCTTAGCGAAGTATTAAAGTAATATTTAAAACTGCGCATTTATATTTGAACTTATGTAAGTTACTACAATAGGTATAAACTGAAAATCTGTGTCATTTTCATTCTGTTACCTTCCTGTTCTCACGTTGATGCAATTACTGAATTATCAACAAACAAAATCGGCAGTTCTTCATTATCTGAACCAGAGTTAAATTAAAAGCTATTGTTTGAAGTTTGTCGCATTTCAAATTATTTGTTCACCATGTTAGAGATCTGTCTTTATAACACTATAAGAACTTGAAAGTAAATCTGTGACCACAGGCTTACTGATATCTTCTGTAAATTTACGATGTTAGAGATACTCTTACATTTCTTTACTAATTTTTTATTTGAATTGAAATAATCTAGAAGTAATATCTCTTTGTAAGATACTAGTTATGCACTTTATTGCAAATAATCCCATTAAAATACTTTATAATTAAATGATTAAATGAACTCTTCATATTTCGTTTAGAGCATGAACCGTTTTTTTAATTCTCAAAGCTACATACATGCTACTGGTGTATTCTTCACAAGACTTGTATTCTCATGCATAGAACAGATAAGAATCACATTACCTTCATTCATATTACAGACATTTCGATATATGTTTACAATATTCCCATACTCTGCTGCTACGCGGTGCTTGAGGCATCTTCTTCTAACATAACGTTGTCAGTGCATTTAACAGGGTCCGGAGACGTCCACATAGCGCTCATGTCAGAAGACTGCCGTTTGCTGCCACTCAGATGTTGCTAAACTCATCAAAGACACAACAGAACACAAACAAAATGTTGAAGTTAAAACATGATTTCTAGAAATATATAAAAACGATAAAATACGAGGCGCGTCTAGAAAGTTAAGTTCCGTTTGGTTATATAAAACGAATGGGTACAGATACAGAAAAAATATTGGTTGTACAAAAATCTACAACTGTTAAACTACTTTACTTCGCCGCGGTGGAGTAGCCGAGCGGTCTAAAGAGTCTCGCTGCGGAGCGCGCGGTTGCTCGCCGTGGAGGTTCGAGTCCTCTCTGGGGCATGGGTGTGTGTGTTTGTCTGTAGGTTAGTTTACCTAGGTTTAAGTAGTTTGTAAGCTACGGACTGATGACCATGCAGTTTGGTCCTATAGATTTATAAACAAAACTACTTTTCTACGTAGCTTCCGAAATTTTGTAGGCAATTGTCATAGCATGGCACAAGGTTTTGTGTGCCTTTTTCATAGAATGTTGCCGCCTGTGTATTCAACCATGTGGTAACATGTTCTTTCAGCTCGTCATCATCGTTGAAGTGTTGTCCACCAAGGACAGATTTTAGGTGTAAGAAGAGGATTACTGTCAAAAGATTTTTTTTCCACGATAATGCCTGACCTCACACACCGAATGTGACCAAACAATTCTTAAGGAAATTTTAATGGGACCTGTTTGATCATCCTCCGTACGCACGGACCTCTCTCCTAGCGACTTTCATCTCTTCTCACACCTAACATCTGTCCTTGGTGGTCAACACTTCAACGATGATAAAGAGCTGTTACCACATGGTTGAATACACAGGCGGCAACCTTCTGTGAAGGATGCATGCAAAACCTTGTGGCACGCTATGACAAATGCCAACAAAATTTCGGGAGTTATGTGGAAAAGTAGTTTAAGAGTTGTAGAATTTTGTGCAATTAAATTATCTTCTGAATCTGTGTACAATTTCATTTTATTACCAAACGAAACTTACTTTCTGGACGCGCCTCGTATATACGTAGATATTTGCCACATGTCATTGCCGATGATCTCAACTAAGCAACTATTCTGTATCATCACATCGCATCGTGGAGACCGTAGAGAGATGGCGCAAACAGAAGGAGTATTCATCAGATTACCTTCCATTTGAAAGGATGTGAGCCCCACGACTGTATGAATGTGTATTAAAAGCTATGTATAGGCATACGCGGTGCTTGAGGCATCTTCTTCTAACATAACGTTGTCAGTGCATTTAACAGTGTCCGGAGACGTCCACATCGCGCTCATGTCAGACTGCCGGATAGTTACAAGTCATTATTAGTGCTGAAATATACAAGAGGTACAACGTCAAACAGAAAAGTATATACGTTTAGACACTATACATAAGATCATAAACGAAACTACAATCGTGGCCATTTCAAGAATTTTAAAAGAAGTAGTCTTTCATTGTAGACCACGGATATTTCCATAATCACTTGTGACAGTTCAAATATTGTTTTAAAAGAAAGTACCCACATCATAGAACATGCCCATTGGCAATGAGGTGTCCTCCATTGTGTATATGAACCTTACTATTAATACAACTTTGTACGTCGAAAAAGGGTAAAATGAAATCATTCAATTGTGACTGGTTCTCAGATCTTCCTAAAGCATTTAAAATTAACACAAAAGATATAAGACAAATTAATAAAATGTAAATCACTTCATGTGTGTCAAGCTATTTTTCTTTCCTTTTTTTTCTTTAATTTGAACCAGATGAAATAGTATGACAATGCATATAATAAAAAGGAAAAAAGTTCAAAGATAGTTTGTTGTGTTGTCTTATGACTAATTTTGTATATGTAATATGATAAATCTCGCGACAAAGTACGCCGTCTTCCTACTCATTCTCATAGCCGTTATTTTATGCTGTAAATGAAGGGCGCATACATGTTGTGTCAAAGCGATACCTAACGGCCTCTATGAGTGGTTACGAGAATCAATACGAACACACTGGACTTTGCCACGCGAATTATAGTATTACATATTTAAAAAAAAAAAAAAAAAAAAAAAAAAAAAAAAAAAAAAAAAAAAAAAAAAAAAACCTATCTTCGAACGTTTTCCCTTTTTTAATACGAATTATCATACTATTTTATATGGTTTTTACTTTTCACCGAATATAAAAATATCTTCACTCACTTGAAGTGATTTACATTAAAAAATATTTTCATACATGTTTTGTTTTAATTTTAACTGCTCTAAGACGATCTGTAGACCAGTCACAGTTGAAAATTTTCATTTTATTTTATTTTATTTCATTCTTTCCTGAAGTAAAAACTGTATTAATAGTAATATGAATGTACACAATAGAAGGCATGTCACAGCCAACGATATCCTATGATCCCTGTACTTTTAATTAAAATAGTACCTGAATTGTGACAAGTGTGTATAGACACATCCATGGCGTAAAGCAAAATACTTAACATCTTCTTATGGAATCCTTGCTTGGTATGTACACGATTGTGGTTTCGTTTGCGGTTTTATTTATAGTATCAAAAGGTACAGAATGTACTTTTGTGACTTATGTTGTACTTTTTACATATTTTAGCATTAATAATGGCTAGTAACTGGCCCGAAACCCAGTTTTGTATAATTAAAGAGTTAAAATCTCTAAGACAACTGATTGCTGGCAACTACCACTTTTGATAAGTATTGCTTTCATGCAACATCCGCGAATGCAATGTGAAAGGATAATGATACATGTCAGAAATATGTAATACTCATATCCATTGCCTAAAATGGGCAGCTTAGCAGTGACAGGCATTTAGACAGCTAAATGATCTTAAGTTTGGACGTTAAATGCATCATGCAAATGACAGAGTTTATTCAGTATCGATGCAAAGAGGACAGGAGTGGACGAACTCGTTAATTTTGTTGTTGTTGTTTTGAGGGGACTAAACATCTAGGCCATCAGTCCCCGTTAATTTTGTGGCGGGGGAGATGTGAAAGAAACGAAGCACTCCTTTCTACAGCGTAATATGTTTTTTTAATCACTGAAAATAGTCTACTTATGCTACCTCTCAGTAGTAACGGCGAACTGATGCGCGTCTGTTTGGTGGGCGGGATGGGCAGGGGAAGCATATAGTTAGGGCGGTATAAGGCAGCTGCTGCCACGCGTCACTGGACGGATGTACAGCGCACAGCAAAGAGTGTGAAGCACCCAGGAGGGGACGAACAAACTTCATGTGTTACGAGGGCATGGGACGTTATTGCAATGAATACAAATTGGACTATTTTTTTTTTTCATACAGACGGTGACAGCAAATATTCTTTGATATCTTGGGCTCTGACACTGGGTCGGATTTTGTCCTACACGCTTTTATATTGGAAAAGTTCTATAAACATTAATAGACATAGATGTAACTAAGCATCACGCATACAGTTGATAGAGACCAGTGTTGCCAGACGTAGGGAATTTGCCCTACACGTAGGTACTTTTAAGCATTAAAATCGTGTAGGGAAATTTCATGCAGAAGTCCCCAACGCGTAGGTACTTTGGTAAAATTTTACAATCGCCGACACATGCCTAACGGGTAATGTTGGCAACAGAACAGTTGTCAGCACGCGTGAATGAAGCCGACCAATTGTGGCTAAATTTGAAGTAGCCAATGATATTTTAGACGGCATTGTTGTTTTCTGTTCATAGTAAACAATATTAATTTGAAAACTCAGTTTCGGACACATTATAATTAATGCGAAATATGATGATTTCAACGTGTATCAGTGGACTGGAGAGTCGGTTTAAAAATAGGATTAGAAAATGTCAGCACAAGGAAAATTTGTTGTTTCCATGAACGAAAGACGTTTTATTACCTTGATCAAACTGTTATTTATTTACGTAAGAACGATATACTAGTTAGTACTGGTAAATGAGAAGCCGCTAACAAGAAAACGCTAAAACATTTGCGACAGCCAACGTTATAATGAACAAAGCGCTAGATATTCGTTGTCAACATAGCACTACTCTTTGAAAATATGAATCATGCAGACTGACGGACTTCCTTTTTTGTGCTGACTGTGAACTAAATAATTACTGCTGTTCCTTCTCTATGGTCGATAGTGTCTGGATGTATCCTTATGCGGTCAATAAATCAGTTATCCTCGTGTAACAGTGCACTCGGAATTAGCGGCATATTTGGGGAATCTAATTAACGCTGTTCCTCTCTATGGTTGACAGGTTCTTGATGTACCCTTGTCCGATCGATAAATCAGTAATCCTCTTGTAACAGAGCACTTCGAATTCGCGGCATAATCTACACTTTACTCCATCAATCAGTAACGATCAGTCAATGGAAAAACATATCTATCAAGTGAAGCATGATGCCAAATATGTATTTTAAAGTTTTTTCAAAATAGTAACGTGTAACGTGGCCGGACTCCTGGATTCAGCTCCTCCCAGACGCAAATCCTGACTACGACTCTAATGTAGGGGCATTAATGAGGTGGTAGGGAGAAAGTAGGGAAAACGTAGGTACATTTTTGTGAGACTGTAGGTATTTTCTCTCTCTGCCATCTGGCAACACTGCTAGAGACACATGGAATGCACGGCCGAAGATTGTCCTGTTGGAATGTGCCAGCAAGATACTGTCGTATGAAATTACATAGGATGGCTGCGACACCTGCAGCTGCGTACTCGCCGTCGATGACCCGAATACTGGTGAACTGCACCCCAACTGTGAATACAATGCGACGCCATTCGTTAGCAATTTATGCTTCCCGGTTACGGCGGCATGCAAAAAACGACAGTCTGTGCTGTGGTGTTGAAGACAGCCTGCTCATACAAGAAAGTTTGGAAACATTGAAAACATTACATCCAAATCGTTGCACACACAGAAAGAATTGATTTTTTAAATTTTCTTTGGTCGTCGTAACTCGTACATGTACTTTATATCTGAACTTACCATAGATAAAAAAGGCCAGTAACGTTAGACCAGATGAACTTTCTGGGCAGCTGATGAATAAACGTCGTCTCCAGCAAGCAGGGAAGAATATTTCCCCCCCCCCTTTCTTTGTCCTCTTCTACATCAACAAATTGTATTAAATGAATTTTAATTATTGGCGAACAAAGTTGTGGCATCTAAAATATTTAAAATTAGATGATGGTTGTCTCAGAGTAGGACGTCCATCTATACCAAACTCGCCTCCCCAGCCCCTATCTCGTACGGGATGGGGAAGAAAAACTAAAATAGAGGCCCCATCTTTTGTCTGTTTTTGTATTCTCCATGAGAAATATGTATTCTCCAGTAGAAATACAAAAGTTTCATCTCTGACATTTTTATTCGTGACAGGTAGCACTGTAACCGTCAAAAATAAAAACTAGTAACAAATTATTTAAAGCGGGGATATCTCGAGACAAACACATCAAATAAGAGAAATGGAAGTAGACATTTGTGAGATTTTGAATTAACCCACCACCCCAACCCACCGTTGGTGGAAAAGGCAATTATTTTAAACATTTAATTGGAAACCCCATTCCGAACGTTGTATTCCTCCGACAAGACGGAAAGGGACAGTTAGATGCTCCACTGCCGCTGTGCAGCGAACTGTGACTGCCTTTTATAAGGCAATGCAGGTGCGATTACAGGACATTTTTATTTCAGACTTAGACGTGAAAAAATATCGCTTGATATTAGTTCATTAGACTTTTGCACATATCATATATCGCATAGGTCTACTTTTATTTCTCTGAGTTGTCTGTATTTCTAGAAATACACCCGGTTTATAGAATTTTTACCCATTTTTGTTGATTACAGCGCGAGTTGGAACGTATAGAAACTATTTAAGCCGTCCGCGGTGGCCGAGGGGACTGAGGCGCTTCAGTCACGGTCTGCACGGCCGCTACGGTCGTGGGTTCGAATCCCCCCTCGGGCATGGATATTTGTGTCGTCCTTAGTCTTAGCTAGTTCATAAGTAGTTTGTAAGCTTAGGGACTGATGACCCCGTAGTTAAGTCCCGTAAGTTCTACAAACATTTGAACATTTTGAAACTATTTAAGACAAAACTTTCGTATTTTTGTCGGTGAATTAAAATCTGCACTAAAATTGAGTGTTCCTATTTAAAACTTTTCTATCGCCCCACCGCATCGGTGGTATCGGGTGGAATTCAGTATCATTAGATGACCCTTTCCAGAACTGAACTGGTATTCAGTACAGAGCCTCGTTTGATTCAGCTCTCCTCTAAACCCCTCCTCTTCACAAGTACGGCATCCAACATCCATTTAAACCTGGTTACTGTACACGTCTTTTGGCTCCCTTTGCGTTTTTTCTCTAACACATTTCCTTCAGCGCTAACCTGACGATTCCTTGATATTTAAGAATGTATCCTATAAATCTATCCCTTCTTTTAGTCAAGATATGGCAGAAATTACATTTCTCCCCAAGT
Organism: Locusta migratoria; assembly: GCA_026315105.1. Lineage (NCBI taxonomy): Eukaryota > Metazoa > Arthropoda > Insecta > Orthoptera > Acrididae > Locusta > Locusta migratoria. The sequence goes on along the minus strand of CM048755.1, from coordinate 113,405,625 downwards.
CTGTTTAGTATCTCATTATTAGTTTCGCTATCTGTAACCTAATATTCAGCATTCGTCCGTAGCAGCACATTTCAAAACCTCCTATCCTCTTTTATTTATCGCCCAAGTTTCACTCCGGTGCAAAGTAACACTCCAAATAAATTCCTTCAGAAATGACGTCCTAACACGTAAATTAATATTCGCTGTTATTAGATTTTTCTTTTACAGATAAGCTATTCGTTGCATTTCCATTCTGTATTTCATATTTCATATCCTTTTTACTGAGACAATCGTACGTTATTTTCCTGTCCATGTAATGAAATTCGTCTAACACCTTAATTGTATCGTCACCTAATCAGATACCTTCTGCAGCCCATAATTTTCTTATACTACATTCCATTACCCTTGTTTTGATCTTGTTAATGTTCGTCTTATATATTCGTTTCAAGACACTGTCCATTCCGTTCAATTGCTTTTCCAGGTCTTTTGCTGTCTCCCACACAATTACAGTGTCACCGGCAAACAGCAAAATTTTTATTTCTTCACCCTGAAGTGTAATTACTTTTCCAAATTTCTCCTTGCTTTCCTTCACGGCTTCCTCAATGTACAGAATGAGAAACATTAGGGAAAGACTACAACTCTGTCTTACCACAAAAAAAGTTTATTAACCCGCGAGAACTTGCGCATTTAAAAGTTACGCGATCGATCACGTAGATGTGGAAGATTAATTGCAGATGTCGTCGACGAAAGTAACCTCATAATGCTCAACGACGGAAGACCGACAATAATCAGTCGTCCAGGCCAACGAAGCGGTGTAGTCGACCTTTGTTTTGCGTCTCCATTCCTGGCTACAACGCTTACTTGGGAGTTGGCGGAAGATTCACTAGGCTCAAACCATTTACCAACCATACTCCGATGTGTCCCGCAAAGTCCTGACAAATCACTTATATATAACAACTATCTTTGGAACACGTGTAAGGCAGATTGGAGTAAATACAAAACGGTAATAGCACCCATAATGAACAGCTTCGAAGTTCTCGGAAACCCAGTGTCGGATTACATAAATTTCAGAAAAAATATTGAGGATGTAGCGAAGATGTTTATTCCCCAGAACAAACCGTTTGTTTCCAGACAAAAGAAACAGCCAGATTGGTGGGACGAAGAATGCAGAAACGCAGTGAAAGAACGCACGACCGCACTGAAATTGTACAAACGTCAAGCTACAGTAGAAAATTATATTAATTTCAATAGAGTGCAGGCAAAAGTGAAATGATTTCTAAAGGAAAAGAAAAGAAATAACTGGAAGGAATTTCGCGGGAGCTTAAATGCAAAGACACCCATATCGTCAGTGTGGAACAAAATTAAACGTATCAGAAGGGTTCACACCCAGTCGCCCAGCCCCATGTCTTTTCCTATTACTCAGATGGAAGGTCTTCTAAAACGACTTACAACCGAGTCTGTTGACCTTGAGGTTAACTGCTGGAGACGTATACCATTTTTTGGATGAACCCATTACAGTAAACGAATTAAATCGATCGTTGTCAGTTGGAACTAGCACGGCTCCTGGTCCTGACAACATCGTTTACCCCATGCTGTATAATTTGACGGAACAAGGAAACACGCATCTATGCCACATTCTAAGCAATACTTGGTCAAGTAGAAGCTATGCGGCTGAAATGAAGACAGCGCGAGTTGTCCCAATCTTGAAGCCTGGAAAACCTCCGGATGAACTGTCCTCGTATAGACCTATTGTATCACAGTCATGTTCCCTGAAAGTGCTAGAAATAAAAATAAAACATAGGATAGAATGGTGCTACGAGCATAATGGCCTATTCAAGACTGGACAGACGAGATTTCGAAGAGGCAGTGGCACTTATGAAACACTAGCACGACTCATTACAGATATCCAGATTTGTCTTAGCAACAACAAGTACCTAATAGCAGTTTATACGGATATTGAAAATGCTTATGACGATGTTGACCTATGGTTACTAGGCAGAAAGATGGAGAAACACGATATCCCTCGCAAATTCATTGGCAACCTTATTTCTCTACTCAAGGACAGAGAATTTTGTATGAAAGCTGGCAACAACAATGTGGGACCGAGGAGGACGAGTAAGGGCATCCCACAAGGATCAGCTCTCTCACCGACGCTGTTTAATATTTACACCGCAGACATGCATAACATTTTCGACAATGATATCACAGTATTACAATACACTGATGATTTGTGTGTATATACAATAAGCGACAGTCTAGAAGAAGGACAGCGCAAAATGGATGCTGCAATAACAGCTCTCGGCTACTGGCTAGAGGAAAATGGCCTGTCCATTTCACAGACCAAGTCTGAGGTGAGCATCTACACCAGACTTCGGATGCAAGAAATCCCATCCCTAACGTTAGGAGCATACGTTCTTCCGGTGAAACCAGTGGTGAAATATCTTAGCCTACACATTGACAGTAAACTACGATGGACAGTACATATAAATCAAATAGTAGAAAAATATGAGAAAAAATTAACGTTTTACGAGCAGTGGCAGGCGTACGTGGGGTGCGGACTCCTACACATGAATGAACGTGTATCGTGCCATAGTGCGGTCGCGATTGGACTACGGAAGTATATTCTACGGATCGGCAACAGACACCCTCCTACAAAAACTTAATACCGTACAATACAAAGCGCTCAGAGTGTGTCTTGGTGCCATGAAGTCAACCCCAACTAATGCTTTACTTGTGGAAAGTAATGAAACACCTCCACACTTACGGCGCAAATATTTAAGCATAAAATTTCTAATGAAGAGGGCACAAATTTCAGAAGACGTCTTATTATCTCGCATACAGGAACTTTCTATCATATGTTACACTGCTCATTATTGGCTATGTAAGAACCTGCCTCCACTTGCAAGGGAATATCTAGAGGTAGCGCAGAACATCCGATTAGCCATCTCAACTCGGCGACTGCTCATGTTTGAACGAAATTATTTATGTACTGTTATTGAACCTGACGTGACATGTGATCTCCCAGCTCCCTCGACTCTGGTAAGTTAAGCATTAATAGAGTTCCGAGACAAATATTCACAGGCGAGGATTCTTTACACAGACGTCTCCAAAACCCAGGACGGTTCGGGATGCGCCTTTTGGGATACCAATGCGCAAATAAGCTGTAAATACAAACTGCCAAAGGAAATGACAATAATGGCCGCTGAACTCATAGCCATCTTGGAAGCTCTCAAGTACTGCCTTAGGGTTCCGGAGGAGCATATTGTCATCTTCTCGGACTCTAAATCTGCGCTCATACTTCTTAAATATTTTAGTCGAGGGTATAAAAACCACCCAATAGCCTACAAGATAATGGCAAACATAAACCACCTGGGGCCGGCCGCGGTGACCGAGGTGACTGAGGCGCTCCAGTCAAGGTCAGCACGGCCACTACGATCGAGGGTTCGAATCCCCCCTCGGGCATGGATATTTGTGCCGTCTTTAGTCTTAGCTAGTTCATAAGTAGTTTGTAAGCTTAGGGACTGATAACCCCGTAGTTAAGTCCGATAAGTTGTACAAACATTTTAACATTTGAAACCACCTGGAAAGGAATGGACGCAATGTTTCCATGTGTTGGATTCAAGCACACAACAACGTTTAGGGGAACGAGTTAGCTGACACACTTGCCAAGGAAGCGGTTACCACTGGTACGGAAGAATTTACTCAGGTTCCAGCGGAAGATCTTTTAACTGTTTACAGAAGGAAAATTCGAACTGAATGGGACAAAGAATGGCAAGCTTCCCAGTCAACTAAAGGGAAATTCTATGCACAAATAACACCAGTGCTACCAACCAGACCTTGGTACAAGGGTCTGAGGTGTTCTCGGAAGCTGAAGTTCAACCGCTGTCGAACTACGCAGCACCTACATCGCAACGACATAGCGTCATCTTCATTTTGTGACTGCAGAAGACACAAATCACATTTTTTTTTTTTTGAATGCATGAACAGGTGGGAGCTCACTTCAAAGTTCCTAAGTTATATTGTGAGCAGGGACTACCAGTTACCAATATCTGTAGCAACATTATTGGCAACCAAAGACTTTGGAATGCACAAAGAACTTAGCTCCTTTCTAAAGGCGGCGAAGTAAGAGTTATAAACTGTTATGTAAAGATAAAACCATGTTTAATCATTATATTGTGTCATATCTTTAATGTTTGTTATATTACTTCAAATTGATCTTTCTGTTTTCTGTCACATTTTTGATGTTTGTATAGCTGCTTTTGCCAACTTGATTACATAACTGTACTACAGAATTTCCTTATCATTACTTATGTGGATGGCTGTAAGGGGACTACCCAAAGACCAATAAAAATTTAAAAAAATATATCTAAATAAGTATTTATAGTTGCGTTTATAAATAAAGACATTTTTAGCTATTTGAAATTGGTAAAATGCCGATTGTTTTAAAATGGCTGTGAGCAAAATGCTCGCAGCGCAATTGCTCGGGGGTTAAGCTTATGGGACTTAATTGCGGATTCATCAGTCCCTAAACTTACAAACTTACAAATCCACTTTTCAGATTTTCTTCTATGCTCAAAATTTGTTTTCTATCAGAGTTCTGAATATTCATATAACAGCTTTCGTTATCTCCAATATGTTACCTTTGTTTTCCTGTACGCATTATCTGTCTTCTCCCTAGTTATATATTCCTCAACAGAATTTTTTCCTTTAGGCACTCCTGCTTAGCCATTTAGCACTTTCTGTAAATTTCATTTTTTGTCGTCTGTACTACATTTTAGCTGCCTCATTTACTGAATTTATATTTTCTCCTTTCAGGAATTAAATTCAGTATTTACTGTGATCTTCAAAGATTTTGGACCTCTTTAGGTTACGGTAGTAACACTAAAAATGAGCCTTTGTGATCGCCTATTGACAGCTCGAAATTTAAATGAAATAGCCGCACGGGAGTAGCCGAGTGGCTTGGAGCGCCACGTTACGGATTGCGAGGCCTCCCGTGTCGGAGGTTCGAATCCTCCCTCGGGCATGGATGTTTGTGTTGTCCTTAGGTTAGTTTAACGTAGTTTAAGTAGTTTGTAACACCAGGGATTGATGACGAACGTAGTTTGGTCCCATAGCATTACAAACATTTGAAAATAACGACTTAACCGTACATGTGACAACAAAATTTAACATACGAATTTGTAAAGAAGAAAATTCTCTACAACTTTGCTCTCTCGTGTTTTTTTCATATCTTGCATTATTTAAGAAATATTTGCAAAATACTGACGATTTTTTAGGTCGAAACGTTCAAAAGATCAGCACCAAATTATACAGGCTTAACTGTTGGCCGCCAGAGACCAGAACCTCCCTTTTTCAAATTTTACGGACAAAAAATACGTTAGTAACACTAAACAAGACGATTCTAATGTAATTGCAAATAAACTGTTCATCTGACACGAAAACTGAATAACCTTATTTGTAGAGGAGAAAATTCTCTACAACGTTCCGCTGTTATGTTTTCTTCCTAACTCGATCCGTTAGATAGATATTTGTAAACATGACGGCGATTTGATACCATCGCTTGATTTTACATAAGCAGGCGCCCAGAACTCTCACTGGCATACTCTTCCCGTATTTTATTACTTTGTTATCATAACTTATTTCAAAGCAGTAGCGCACTGAAGAATTAACAAAAACACGTTATTCATAGTACGATAAATTATAATCTGTTGTTCAAAAATGTCATTTTAGCTGTTAGCAACTGCCATCAATAGTACGAGAATTGAGGGTCAGTGTCGTAGTGGTTCGCCGAGGTGTGTTGGGTAGTGCGTTACGTTGTGATGCATGTGGTCGCTAGTTCGAAGCAGCGACTACTTTCTTTCTTTTTTTTTCGCCTTGGCTCGCAAAAGGGTTTCCGCACTCTTATTAATTAAATAGAGGTATCTTCTGCAATACTTAGATTTGTGCAAATGTAAGAGTGCTCCCTCTAAAATGTGTGTTTGTTCTATTTCATGAACATTCCGTGAAATACGTAACAAAAATTGAACACTGGTCTTCTGAAGCATTTGCACAACAACGGGGAGGATACTGTAATAACGAGTATTCTAAACAACGTTCTAGTAATGGTAGTTTCATATATAACTGTGGAAATTGTCGTTCCTTAATAAAACGGAAGTGTATACATTGTAAAAAATTACCTGGTTTCTTTTTTTTTCTGAGTAATTCAAATGTTCAAATGTTTGTATAGCTTATGGGACTCGACTACGGGGCCATCAGTCCCAAAACTTACAAACTACCTATGAACTACCTAATACTAAGGACGTCACAAATATCCATGCCCGAGGGGGGATTCGAACCCCCGACCGTAGTGGGCGTGCAGACCGTGACTGGAGCGCCTCAGTCCCCTCGGCCACCACGGCCGCCTCTGGGCAATTATTCACTATTAGTGGAATATGTTGACAGTCATTAATTGAAATCAATGCGTGTACTAAAATGTATGTCTTGGACATGGTTGCTATGGACGCTTTAAATGTAGATTGTTTTACCTTTTCTGTAATTCAGATATGACTTTGTTAATGTTACTTTGTTCTACACTAAAAGAAAGAGCAAATATTCTGTTTCAAACCGTGGCTACGTTTTCTTTTACAGCTAAAATAACAAATGGAATAAGGGTGGTAACACTGAATTCCACATATCTCTAGTACATAACCCCTATACAAAGTTACTACTATCATTACATCAATTACAACAGTATATCCTCAGTTTATGTACATGTAAAAAGAAGTCTGTGGTTGCATTTCGTTGGTATGTATTTCATGGTATGTTCACAAAATAGAACACATGCATTTTTCAGAGAAAGCGCTTTAACTTCGAACAGCTCAGAATCTATGGTAATATTTGTGTCAATTAACAAGAGTGTGCGAAAACCTTTTAGGAAACAAGATGAAAAAAATGCCAGTGACGGGTTTTAATTTTTATTTATTTACATTGTTTTCTTCAGGTAGATCGATGCTTTGCGGTCGTTTGTTCATGTTCGTTCTGGGTTGTTCGTTGAAAATTTTGCTCATTTTTTTTTATTAAAGATAGCATTGAGCTCTTTTTCTTTTTCGTTCTTTTCATTGGTTCTTCAGTTTGATCGATCGTTCGTGGACATTGGTTTATTTTGTTTAATTTTGATAGTTTCGTCGTTGACTCAGATTTTTCGTTACAGAGAGCGTCGAGTACTCTGACCGACCACACTGAGCTACCATGCCGGCAACCCTCTAACCAACCGCTCTGAGCCACCGCGCCCGGCAATTTTCGAACCACCGTCTAACATGTTCGTGCACCACAAACTAATTCGCCGCTCATTACGCTACGCCGAACAGCTACGAGAGTAATACGTAATTCTTGTACCATTTATGTCAAGTGTTATCTTGTTAACATGGCATTTTTATACGTTAGATTATAATGCATTGTCCTAAGAACGACGTGTTTTTTGATAATTTTCAGTGTGCCATTGCTTTGAAATGGCAACGCTTGAGATATAATAAGAAAATCATCAAATACAGAAAGTAAGATGGCGTATACAAAAAAGAGTTTCGGGCGAGGGATGCCACGTGACTGATTTCCTAACGCCAAATGTTGAGCACTTCCATAAAACCAACCAGGCATGGTGGTTACTATTTTATGTACATTTTACGGTATTAATTTTGACCAACCATCCATTTTATATGTGACTATCCGCCAGCACAGCGTTTTCTATATCACTATAATACAGTACACCGCGGCAGATCGGCCGAGCGCATAGAGGCGCTATGCTACGATGCGCTAGGCCGTTCCCCGTCGGGCGTTCGAATCCCCCCTCGGGCATGGATGTTTGTCCTGTCTTTTGTATAAGGTGGTTCATAAGTAGTTTTGTAAGTTTAGGGACTGATGACCCCGCAGTTAAGTCCCTTAAGCTTTACCAACATTTGACATCTGAACATTCCAGTACACCTACCAGATTTTTATGTGGAGTACCATAATAAGAAGTTTAATTTGAATAAGACCAGATGATGACACCATAGAACGTCGAAACCAGTCGTCTTGAGTAAATAAAATAAAAATTGCGATATTGGTATCTATTCTATTTATACAATAAGATCGTTTCCTAAGATGAGTAAATTAAGTGATAATGAAAATATAGGAGACATAGTAAAATAATAGTTTAAAGCGGTAAAGGTTCAAACAATAGTATATTTGTCAAAGGTAAACTCAAATATCAAATAATTTGGGCTGTTTGTAAATGTACGGTGGGAAAGGATATTACGTGTTGGGTGTATAGATAGCGTCACAATAGTAGAGTCGTAACCTTATCGTCCATCAGTTTTCATTATTTATATTTTTATTATTTGTGTCCGAAATGATTGAAAAAATCATAAAACTACAGGCAAATCTAAAGTGGACCGTACAACACGCCAGTGCGTTTATTTATTTATTTTTTCCTTGTTGTTGTCTCTCTACCTTTTTTGCGTTCTCTACCTTCACTATTTCATCCCTCAAAGCTAGCTTTTCATTATGAACTGTGTTACTTCTCCCCGTTTCCGTTTATTGTTCCCTAAATCTCCCTCTGATACTCTCAAGAACCTCAGATTCCTTCAATTTATCCAGGTCCTATCTGCTTATTTTCCTACCTTTCTGCAGCTTCTTCAATTTCAGTCTACAGTTAATAATTAATCAGATATTTCCAGAGTATATATCTGTCCCTAGATATGTCTAATAGCTAGTTCCTAAATGTATATCATACCATTATAAAATATAGCTTCCGGTGTCTCCTGGTCTGTCCCATGTCTGTAGCTTCGTCTATTGTTCTTAAACCCAGTGTTTGTTATGATAAAACTATTTTCCATGCCAAATTCTACAAGGTAATTTCCTCTTTCATTCCTTTTCCCAGTCCATATTCACCTTCTATTTTTTCTTCGCCTTTTTTTACTACTATCGAAGTCAAGTTTTCCATAACAATCAATTGTTCCTCTGTCTTAATTGTCTGAGAAGAATTTCAGCCGGCCGCGGTGGCCGAGGGGACTGAGGCGCTCCAGTCACGGTCTGCACGGCCACTACGGTCGGGGGTTCGAATCCCCCCTCGAGCATGGATATTTATGCCGTCCTTAGTATAAGGTAGTTGATAAGTAGTTTGTAAGTTTAGGGACTGATGACCCCGTAGTTAAGTCCCATAAGCTTAACAAACATTTGAACATTTTCATTTTGAAGAATTTGATAGACCACTGAAACATTTGACTCGAAACAAGGCCATGGAGTAGATGATATTTCCTCTGAATTGCTAAAATCGATTGGAGAGCCAATCACGAAGAAACTGCTAATCATCGTGTGCAAAATGTATGAGACAGAGGTAAGAAAAACATAAAAATTCCAATTGCATAGAAAGCTAGTGGAGAGAAGTATGAATATTAAGGACCTAACAGTTAAATAAGTCGTTGTTGCAAAATAATAACGCGAAATGTTTAGAGATGAATGGAAAAACTGGTAGAACACCACCGTGGGGAAGTTCAGTTTGGATTTCAGAGAAATGCAGGAACATGCGAGGCAATACTCACGATACGATTGATTTTAGAAGATAAGTTAAGAAAAGGTAAACCTAAGTTTGAAGCTTTTGTGCGTTAAGAGAAAGCTTTTGACAATATTGATTAGCATACACTTTTTCACAATCTGAATGTAACATGGGTAAAATACAGGGAACGAACAGTTACGTACAACTTGTACAAAACCAGACTCCAGTTATAAGAGTCGAAAGGCCTGAAAGGGACGCATTGGTTGTTAAGAGAGTAAGACAGACTTGTAACATGTTCCCAATGTTATTCAGTCTGTTATTCAACCTGTGAAAGAATGTCAGTAAAATCGGGAGAAGGAATTAAAGTTCTGGGAGGAGATATAAAATCTTTGCGGTTTGCCGATTACATTGTAATTCTGTCAGAGACAGCAGAGGACAATAAAGAGCAATTGATAGGAATAGACAGTTTCTTGACAGAAGGTTATAAAATGAACATTAACAAGAGCAAAACAAGGGTGACGAAATTTAGTCTAAGAAAATCAAGCTATGCTGAAGGAATTAGATTAGGTAATGAGACAATAAAATTAGTAGGTAAGTTTTGTTATTTGTGTAGAATTTGTCTGGAATGTAACACTGTACGGGAATGAAACGTAGACGATCAGGTGTTCAGTCAGAAAGATGGTAAAAGTATTTGAAATGTGATACTACAGACGAATGAAGAAGATTAGGTAGGTAGATCGTATAACTAATGAGGAGGTGCTGAAGAGAATTGGGGAGAAAGGGACTTCCTGGCGCCGGCCGCGGTGGCCGAGGAGACTGAGGCGCTCCAGTCACGGTCTGCACGGCCACTACGGTCGGGGATTCGAATCCCCCCTCGGGCATGGATATTTGTGCCGTCCTAGTTCGTAAGTAGTTCATAAGTAGTTTGTAAATTTAGGGACTGATGACCCCGTAGTTAAGTCCCATAGACTATACAAACGCTTGAAACGCTTGGACTTACTGGCATACCTTAACTGAGGGAAGGGATCGATTGGTGGGAAACATTCTGAAACATCAATGAATCGTCAGTTTAGCATTTAGCATTGGAGGGATGGTTTGAGGTAAAAATCGCATAGGGAAACCGAGAGACAAATACAGTAAGCAAGTTCAAAAGGATGCAGGTTGCTCTTCTTATTCAGAGATGAAGAAGCGTGCACAGGACTGGGTAGCGTGGAGAGCTGCATGAAACCAGTGCCAGGGCTGAAGACAATAATAACAACCCTGTACTCATTTGACCAGGAATCATGTTCATCTGTCCACCGAACTTCACTATTCCCCACTGTAACTAACTTCAATCTATCCATTTCCCTTTTTAAATTTTTAAACCTCTCTACCCTATTAAGGGATCTAACATTTCACGATCCAATCCGTAGAATGCCAGTGTTGTTTTTCGTGATGACGGTTTCCTCCTGAGTATTCCCCGCCTAGAAATCTGAATGGGGGACTATTTTATCTCCGGAATATTTTACCCGAGAGGATCCTATATTCATACAATAGAGCTGCTTGTCGTCGGTAAAAGTAACGACTGTAGTTTCACCTTGGTTTCAGTCGTTCGCAGTAACTGTATTGCGAACGCACGTGAAGGTGATGTTACAATGCCATCTCAGTCATCCATCCAGACTGTTGCACCTGGAAGCACCGAAATGTCTGCCGCACGTTGGCCTGGTCTCTCCACATATACCCCTCCTCTGTGGTTGCACATACCGTACGTCTATCTGTTAGCTGTATGTATGTGTGAATGTGTGTACAAAATGTTTGTAAATCTATTGGACTTAACTGCTGCGGTTAGCAGTCCCTAGGCTTACAAACTACTTAAACGAACTTACCCATCTGTTTCTACAGTGGTCGCATTACTACTTCGCTTTGCATGGTAGTAAATTAACTTTTATAAATTTACCTACAGGCAGTATTTATTTCTACATTTGGTTATTGTCACGCAACAGTGATCATTGATGATTCCGAGTGGTATTAATGACCGTTAGACCCCAACTGGTGTCGTATTCGGCCTGCCTGCTGCAAGTCATTTTAGAAGACGCCACTTCGGCGACTTTCGTGTCAATTATGATGGAATGATGATGACACCAAACCCAGTCCCGAGCTGTGAATATCTCCAGTCCGACTGGGAATCGAACCCAGATCCCCTGCGTGGCAAGCCACCACGTCCACTAGACTACGGAGGGGGACATGCAAACAATACAACCTTGCAGGTGCTAGCGTGAATCAGACGCAGTTACCTAGATGACTCCTATGTATCCGTTCTGACGAAGTAACTTTTCGGCAAGGAATGAACATTAAACTAAATTCGTTAGTATTTTTGGCATATCCATTCAGTTAAAGGGTCTGTAATGAAGTGTTCATTTTGAGTAGGTAGTCATCTCCTATTCATTGAAAAAATGCTACTTTGATGGATCTGGTTCATCTGTGGATCGGATCACCCTTTGCTCATCAAATAAAGTAAAATAGTATCGTAGGAAGTCGTTGTAATCCACAAAAAATACCATTCATTTCGAAAATGAAGTATCTGCAGTAGATAGCTTTCGAACTAATGTGCAGACTTATGTTGGTCTGTCTGGTCTATTGTCCCCCCACTGTCAGCAAAACCGGGGAAATGTAATATAAACATGTTACTCACCAAGACGTGGAAACATTAAAAACTACGTTCTCCGAAAAGTCTTTTCAAATGATAGCCGCGCGGTCTGTGGTGCCATGTAGCAGATTGCGCGGCAGTTCCCGCCAGCGTTTCGCTCCTCCCTCAGGCATTGGTGTGTGTGTCGTCCTTAGCATAAATTAGTTGAAGTATTGAGCAAGTCTATGGACCGATGAACTTAGCGGTTTGTTTACACAAAATTTGAACTTTGAACTTTTCAAATGAAAACTTGGGCCCAACAAACCCTAACAAATAATAATCTCATTTAGCAGTGAATAAGTGTTACTAATTTCAATTTACAAGTCAAAAACCAGAAGTAGTGACTGCGAAACGCTTCACAGACTGCGTGATAAAGGAACTATTTCGAAAACTAAAGGAACCATAAATTGGCTTTATCTATTCATCCCCGATCCATCTGATAATCCAATTTATACCAAGGAAATTCCCATAAATGTTAAAGAGTAAGAAGCTTATATAATTACATACAAGGTACACATAAGAAATATCACGATGCCTTTGTCTTACCAGCACGAACGATGAAGCTCCTGAAGAATTCTAAAAAAAGTTAATTTTCTGCTGCGGACTTATAAGATTCATCGTAATATTGTTCATGTTTTTGCAGTTTATTTGTGTGAGTGCACATACTAATTCGAGGTTTCATAAATAGTGCAAATTCATTAATAACACTATTTGTACCCCAAGATCATTTTGAAAACGGGTCATTTCTCTCATGAGAAAATCACATCCTTGTGCACCAGAACAGGTTACAACTATCCAGAATAAAATTTTTTGTCCTAAACAACACACTTCTAATAGAAAAATAGGTTGATTACCATTCCGCAAAATGTAAGCTTATGTTTTATGATTCTCGTGCAAAATTTCAAAAATTGAAGATAACCTCTTTCCAAAATGACCGATCTATTAATATTGCGGTTCTATTAAACTGTTACCTCATGGGGAAAATTTAATGATTACAAAATGCTCCATTGTTTTTCTTGGAACTACAGCACTGGGTTTGTGAAAAAACGCATTTTTTATTATAAAAAGCTTGCTGAAAATCCTGCGTCTCCTGGGTATATATTTACTCTAGTGTTAAGTTAGTCCATCTGTCCTTCCCCTTTGTCTCTCTGTCCACCTTTCCTTTCCTTCTCTCTCTCTGTTCATATCCTGCTACCCCTCTCTGTCCATCTCCCCGTTCCCCTTTCTCTGCCAGTCACCTCCTATTCTCTGTCCAACTCCTACTCCACGTCCTCAGTGTATTGCCTCGCCGCGGCGGATTAGCCGCGCGCACTGGAGCGCAGTGTTGCGGTGCGCGCGGCCGTCCGCCTTCGGGGGTTCGAATCCCTCTCGGACATGGATATTTGTGCCGTCTTTAGTATAAGGTAGTGTGTAAGTTTAGGGACTGATGACCCCGCAGTCAAGTCCCTTAAGCTTTACAAACCTTTTGAACTTTTTTTTTCTCTTGCTTCCTCCATCTGTTAAAATTATACAAAACCTTTAACTTTGACGGTATTCAGTGAAGTGGTTTCTAAGTACACTCCTGACCATTACAATTGCTACAACACAAAGATGACGTGCTATAGAAGCGAAATTTAAACGACAGGAAGAAGATGCTGTGATATGCAAATGATTATCTTTTCAGAGCATTCACACAAGGTTGGCGCCGGTGGCGACACCTACAATGTGCTGACATGAGGAAAGGTTCCAGCCGATTTCTCATACTCAAACAGCAGTTGACCGACGTTGCCTGGTGAAACGTTGTTGTGATGCCTCATGTAAGGAGAAGAAATACGTACCATCTCGTTTCCAAAATTTGATGAAGGTCGGATTGTAGCCTATCGCGATTGCGGTTAATCGTATCGCGACTGTTAGCAGAATGTGGAATCGGTGGGTTCGGGGGGGCAATACGGAACGCCGTGCTGGATCCCAACGGCCTCGTATCACTAGCAGTCGAGATAACAGGCATCTTATCCGTATGGCTGTAACGGATCGTGCAGCCACATCTCGATCCATGAGTAAACAGATGGGGACGTTTGCAAGGCAACAACCATCTACACGTACAGTTCGACGACGTTTTCAGCAGCATGGACTTTCAGCTCGGACACCATGGCTGAGGTTACCTTTGACGCTGAATCACCGACAGGAGTGCCTGCGATGGTGTACGCAACAACGAACCTGGGTGCACGAATGGTAAAACGTCAATTTTTCGGATGAATCAGGTTCTGTTTACAGCATCATGATGGTCGCATCCGTGTTTGGCGACATCGCGGTGAACGCATATTGGTAGCGTGTATTCGTCATCGCCATTCTGGCGTATCACCCGGCGTGATGGTATGGGGTGCCATTGGTTACACGTCTCGGTCACCTCTTGTTCGCATGGACGGCACTTTGAGCAGTGGCCGTTACATTTCAGATGTGTTACGACCCGTGGCTCTACTATTATTTAGATCCCTGCGAAACCCTACTTTTCATCAGGATAATGCACGACCGCATGTTGCAGGTCCTCACGGGCCTTTCTGGGTTCAGTAAATGTTCTTCTGTTGCCCTGGCCAGCACATTCTCCAGATCTCTCACCAACTGAATACGTCTGGTCAATGGTGGCCGAGCAACTGGCTCGTCAAAATACGCTAGTCACTACTCTTGATTAACTGTGGTATCGTGGTGAAGCTGCATGGGCATCTGTACCTGTTTGACTCAATGTCCAGGCGTATCAAGGCCGTTATTACGTCCAGAGGTGGTTGTTGTGGGTACTGATTTCTCTGGATCTATGCACCCAAACTGCGTGAAAATGTAACCACATGTCAGTTCTAGTGTAATAAAATTGTCAAATGTTTGTACAGTTTATGGGACTTAACTACGGTGTCATCAGTCCCTAAACGTACAAACTGCTTATGAACAAGATTATACTAAAGACGGCACAAACATCCATGCCCGAGGGGGGATTCGAATCCCCGACCGCAGCGGCCGTGCAGACCGTGACTGCCACGCCGCATACTGCTCGGCCACTGCGGCCGGCTAGTATAATATATTTGTGCAATGAACACCCGTTTATCATCGGTATTTATTCGTGGTGCAGCAATTTTAAAGGCCAGTAGTGTACTTCCACTTCTCCGTTCTGCAATTTCTTTTCCAGCTTTGTCACTTTTCCTATTCATGCAAACTGTGCCTAATGTCAGTAGCATAATTTGAATGGTACTCTCCGCCGTGCACCGTACGAAATCTTAGGTAGATATTTACGTTACTCTGTTTTGAAGGTTAAGTGTACAAAATTTTGTAAACATCAGAATAAAACCGTAGATATTGTTAAGATTCATAGGTAAGGTACCCTCTGAGATGCACCATACAAAATTTTACGTGGATAGTGTCTTTATTCTTGTTTTGAAGTTTAAGTGTGCAAAGTTTAATCGCAATCAGATTAACGGTACGGTAGCGCATAAAATACGAACAAACATGTTGTGGCAGTTTCCGAATCGTCTCAGTGTTTATGACGTTATATCTCATAAACTACAATTAGTACAAGAAAATACTTTTGTAGTTTTAATTTTTGGCATAAAAGGAT
This sequence comes from Locusta migratoria, assembly GCA_026315105.1. Lineage (NCBI taxonomy): Eukaryota > Metazoa > Arthropoda > Insecta > Orthoptera > Acrididae > Locusta > Locusta migratoria. Next base: position 113,389,893 of record CM048755.1, on the reverse strand, counting down.
ACAATTTGCAAAATATTTTTGAATGCATTAAGTAACAACGAAGTAGTAAACTTAAACGTCATTCATAATGCGTCATTTATCACGAATCTCATTGTTAATGATGTTATATCTTTTGAACTATATGTCGTACCGTAGTATAACCTTCACAAAAGTGCCAGCAATAAGGTAACAAAGTTTTATCGCAGTCGGATGTACTGTATAGTCATGCATAAGAAACGAACAAAGGACAAACATTAATTTTTCTATATTAGATAGGAAGGAAGCAGCATGAGGAAGGAAAGGAAGTACTTTAGCTGCACTGGGGCATTGAAATTACGCAGGGGTGCCAACTGAAAATGGGGTGCGGACCGCCTTCCTAAGCCGGATGCCCCGCTCATTGCCAGCGCTCGGCTTAACCTCTTGGCTACACGCGCTCGCCTCGCCTCTCTCTCTGATTCCCACATGCCGCACACTACCGCCGTAGCGCCTTCATCGTTCATGCCTCCATTTACTCGTCATTTCAGATTCGTGTACGAGGTCGAACGTTGTTTCCGCATCTGCCGTGAAGTGGATGAACGTTACGCCATTATCTTGTATAAATACTTATATATAGATTGGTGTGGTGTCTGTTCCTTGAGACTTTTCGTTACGGGAATGTTCAAATGTTTGTTAAGCTTATGGGACTTAACTACGGGGTCATCAGTCCCTAAACTTAAAAACTACTTATGAACTACTTACGAACTAGGACGGCATAAATATCCATGCCCGAGGGGGGATTCGAACCCCCGACCGTAGTGGCCGTGCAGACCGCGACTGGAGCGCCTCAGTCACCTCGGCCACCGCGCCCGGCGTCACGGGAATGCATTCTCCTCGTCTTCACTACAGTTGAGATCTTATTTGTCACCTGGGCCAGATGAATCATACTTTCTTAACGAGGGTGTTACTCATTTCCTACTCCTTTCCCATCTCTTGCGCGATTAGCTCGTAATTGGTTTACGTACGGTATCCATGCTAAAATTAATACCTCAACACAGATTGTGTTGTTAAATTCTACAATCCGACTATTATCAAAGTCGGAAACATGATGGTACGCATTTCTCCTCCTTACATGAAGTATCACAACAATGTTTCACCAGGCAACGCCGGTTAACTGCTGTTTGTGTATGGGAAATCGGTTAGAAACTTAACTCATGTCAGCACTTTGTCGGTGTCGCCACCGGTGCCAACCTTGTGTGAATGCTCTGAAAAGCTAATTATTTGTATATCACAGCATCTTCTTCCTGTCGGTTAAATTTCGTGTCTGTCGCACGTCATCTTCGTGGTGTAGCTATTTTAATGTCCAGGAGTGTAAGTTCGACGGACACACTACTGACAGTGAAATGGCGGGGCAGTAGGGACGTGTTGTGACCACGTGTCATACAGCTGAAATGGCATCAACAGGAAAAAGGAAGCGCTAAAGCAATGTTGAATAAATGAAACCAAAGTATGCACTGGATTACAATCAGTGAATGGGAGCAGTGGACAAGCGTGAAATGATACTAAGTGTAATTGAATGTCTTCGGAAAACAACGAAATTCTATAAAAAATTCTTTTTTCACAATCTAGACTTATGGGTACTAAGTTTCCATGTAATGTACAAAGTCCACACAGGGGAAAGTGTGTCACTGTCCTAATTTCATCTCACTCTTATTCGAGAATTTTTCGAAAAGTGTCACCACGAAACAATAAAATCTACAGGTCGCCGATCAGAACAGGAAAACCTATTTTGACTACAAAGAAGACACTTTCCAAGCACAGCTGAATCATTTTGCAAAGGGAGCCGCCCTGTGAGAAGATGTGTTATTTACTGCAAGAGAAAGAAACGAGGAAATCACGGTATTGTTGCAAAAAATGTGAAGTAGAACTTCATGTTGTTTCATGTTTCGAAGTGTATTACACCAAAACTAATTTTTGAATTGTATTGTTACCTTTTTATTTCTCGTAAACGTTAGTTTCTCTCATTAACTACATGAGTATGGAACAGCTTTTCGCACTTTCCTTGTATACCGTTTACATAGTCCTACTTGAAACACAGATGGAATTTTGCAGTTTCGTTTTTGCGTGCATCAGCTGCAAACGAATACAGTTTACTGTTGTATGTCGCACCAATAGAAATTTCTCAGCTGTTTTCTTTGTAGACCATCTAAAAACGCATCTTTGCAAAGCTTTTGTTACTTCTGTGTATTTATTTCAAAACAGCGAGTTCAAATATTTGTTAAGCTTATGTGATTTAATGCGGGGTCATTAGTCCCTAAACTTAGGAACTACTTATAATCTAGCTTATACTAAAGACAACACAAACATCCATGCCCGAGGCGGGATTAGAACCCCCGATGGAGAACGGCCTCGCGCATCGGAGCAAAGCGCCTCAATGCTCTCGGCCACTCCGCCGCGCCAAAGTAATAAAGTAATAAATATAAAGTGCAAAGCGAATTAGTTGATAGCATAGAGTAACATTTCTCCCCTGCCTGATTTTTCATGTCGCAACGGGTACAATGGTTCTATAGAAGGAAACAGCGACATGGATGTAGTAATACAGTCGTGACGAGAGCTGCGCGGCAGAAATAAATAGCGTGCACAAGCAGGAATGGCTGCAGAAAACACCTCCGCAGCCAGAGGGTTGATAGTCCACCGCAGGATGGCTACGTTAGAAGAATCCAGCAAAATGTGACCACATGTACAATGAATCATTGCCTCGCTATGTAGGAGATGGTGGTGAGTCAGAGAAGTATGTGCGATGCGTAGCCACCAAAGGACTATGTAGTTCTTGCGTGAGGCCCGCATTGAAGTTCTCCACAAATTCTTGATCGCTTTTATCACCCATAGTTTTATTGGGGAAGACAGTGTGTACCATTCCGTGTTGCAGACCGATATAATACCGATCGAAGGTCTCGTTGCGGAATACCGAACGTCAAATGACGGCTTGCGAGTAGCCAATTTGTTAATCCTGCATCCTACTTCATTTCTTGAATCACAATGTGACCCTGGGTCCTGGCTAAGACTGCTGAGCATCTGCATTTATCCGTTAGAATAAAGGGAATCCTGGATAGCTAGGACTTAGGGGTGGCGAGGATAACATTGATCAAGAACACGTAAAAGTATCAGGGAGTCACTGCAGATGACAAAGGAATCACCAGTGCAGGAAAGGATATGCTCAGGAGTGCGAGAAATAGCGACCACCTCTTTAGTGAGTAAATTGCAACCATACACAAGGAACGAGTTCTGTGTGTCTTGACTGAACGTAGGCAAAGCCAGCGTGACTGGTATCTTTAAGCTATCAGTCTATCCCTAATGCTTCTGATCCACATAATACACTGAAAACGGAAAGAAAGGCCGTCTGAGGTTATCAGCAAGTAGCAATTCTTTTGGACCTTATGACAGGTAAAGGTAAAGTTGAGGCCAGGGGATACACAATGGGAGTATACGTGATTTTTGTCTGACAAGAGGTGTCGACGTGTCCAGAGACAAACGAAGGATAATCGTGTTAACATCGCGTCTTCATCCTGGCTTTCCCTGAAAACGTAAGGTCATAGTTAATAGATGCATTGTAGAGCCGTATTCATCATGTGCTGCTTCCGTTGTCTCCATTTTGGCCACGAACTTTTTTAACAACTGGCGTATATACAGTTTTTTTCTGTTATTTTAGCAAATTGTCATCTTGATGTTGACACCCTTCAGATCAGTGTTTGATTTATAAATATTTAATTGCTTCTTTATGAGGATCTTCCTTGAGAAAAATACTGGTTTTTGTTTTTATATACCCATACATGTTTCGCTACAGTTGTAGCATCTTCAGTGGGTCCTTTTTATTGCTCGTTTTAGATGTTGAAGTAGTTAACAATTTTCATACATCATGTGAACAGGTTTTCTTGACAGTTTGTCATCTGCAAATTTGCTGATCTCTTCATTGGCGGAATAGTGAAGGAGAATAGCAGTATTTTAGTGTTCACTGTCACTGTTTGTGAATTGTGAAAACAAGATGGTGAATGGAGCAGACAAGACCCACCGAAGATGCTACAACTCTAGTGAAACATGTATGGGTATACAAAAACAAAAACCTTTTCCTGGTCAAGGCAGATCCTCATACAGAAACAACGAAATTGCAAATTGTAATTGTGACAGCATTCCCTTGCCACATTTCTGGGATCCAATTTTGTATTTTAACTTCTGGTTCAAAACGGCATGGACAAAACCGCTATCCTTGGTTTTTAATCTTTTGTCATTATTATTATTTTTAATAAAATTGTTTTTAAGGCAACTTGCCTCTGTTGCATATGAGGGATTCACTTTCTGTAGTTTGGGCTTTTGTTTTAAAATGTCGCTGAAAAGACCTTTATATCTGACGTTGCATTTTGCCTTCTATTAGGCATCGTCAGTCTTACTGTACAGTCTCTGCTACAACTTTCATATACTTGCTGTAATATACTTGGGGTAAAAATATATTTTTGTATGTTCTTTGCTAATTTTCACAAACTTTCTGTATATGCTTAGTGGTAATGTGTGTACTTTCACTGACAGTCCAACAGATTATGAGCTGTGCTCGAAACATGTAGTGGAACTTTAGTAAATGATCTACATTCAACAGCTATGAGATTACTGCAGCAACCTAAAAGTATTTTTACAATCATTTTTGAATTCTGATAAATATTTAATACAAAAAAGGTCAAGTTGACTTTTTCATGGAATTTATTAAATATTGCATTGAATATTTTTCCATATATATATATATATATATATATATATATATATGTGTGTGTGTGTGTGTGTGTGTGTGTGTGTGTGTGTGTGTGTATGTGTATGTGTGTGTGTGTGTGTGTGTGTGTGTGTGTGTGTGTCCCTTGGCTGGTTGTAAGAGAGAAACTGGGCCTGGCCGTACAAATTAATGAAAGTTTCACAGCATTAAAATTAGACTTCATGGACGAAGCAAGGTGGTCGACAGTTACAAGGACAGGAAAAAACGTAAGGAGTGAGGGAAGCACTCAGAGCTCGTACCCACACGGAAGTAGTCCAAGGGAGCCGTAAAGCACACTCATCGGGGCTTCAGTGGAGACGCCGGTAACACTGGTAACGTTCCTCGTAATAAGTCCACACAGCCTCGTGGATGGTTAGAAAACTTGACCCAGAGAATCTCCACGGTGGCAACACGTGGTGTACAGCAACTGACGGCCTCGCCTCGGCTCGGAAGGCAGGTTCCACGGTACGGACGCCTTTCTTTCGTTGCTCTCCACTCCACAACTGACTTTCCCTGGCAGGCCACGGCTCGGACAGGTGTAAAAAGTCATTCTTATTATGTCGTGTCTGAGAAACTGGGATGCGCCTTTCTAATATAAAATATTTTACCAAACAAAACTCATATTCTTTGATAGTTAAAAAAAAACATTGAAAATGGCACCTGTGAAAAATGGATAGGACGAACAGAAAGAAAGTCCCTTTCTTTGAGGCAAGGACTGGCTCTCGGAGCCGCAACTGGCTTGTTCTGACCAGGCGCCGGAGTATACAGCAGGAGGCGACAGGATACAGCAGGCGCTATTTGCTGGTCACATGATGTGCAGAGAATAGGTCCCGTTGGGACAGTATGTTCTACAGGCGCTACATCCGCCGTCTGGTGGCACCTTTAACGGCGCAGTCTCGCGTTTGATGCAGGCGCCGAGTAGGCAGCACGCACGCCACTCCTGTCCGAAACGCTGCCTGCCACTCCACTAGGCGAAGGCCTCCCATATGGCAATACTATGAAAACGTGGCGAGAGATATCGTCGCGCAACGGCTCAGTAATATGTTCCAGGAGGCGTATCTATCTAATATATAAAGCAGAGTGTCCGTATGTTTGTACGTGTTGCATACAAATCTACAGCCTTGTTCCAATCTTTATGAAATTTTGTACACATGAGCTTCAATCCATAAGGACGGTCGCCGTAAGTGTAAGAATCACATAAGATATATAGTTCACGAGTTATGACGCCATAAACAATGAGATGCGCGAAAAACTGCTGCATTTTGCGACAATGCTGCTCATTTTCTCCTAAACCATTGGACCGAATTCAACCAAATTTGGTACACATATTCTTTACCGTGAGGTAACAATTGCTGCATGGTTAAGAATCACATACGGCACATGGTTCAAAAGATATTACATTATAACCAATAGAAATGGCAAAAATGCCATATAATGCGGCGAGACTTTCGAAATACACTGTATGAGAATGAGAGTACTTAGCGACTTGCAACAAACTTTAAACATAATTTCAAACCTTTATTAAACTTTTTCTCGCTGGCAACCATAGTAAAATGATGAAAGGAAAAAAGTTTATCGCTTACTATTTTTCCGCTGTTTATGGAATAAAACTACGGCTCTCGTTATGACGTTACAATTTATAATTTATACACTACAAATTGTAACTGCAGGAAATTTTACAGACAGTGTACACACATATAGTTGAATGTACCTTCTAAATTCTATCACATTCCGACACGTAGTTCATGAGATACAAGCACATAAACGGTAGCGTTCCGCTGTTCATGGAATAAAACTATGGCTTTCGGTACGACGTTACAATTTATAATGTTTACACTACAAATTGTAGCCGCAGTAAATTTTACAGACAGTATACACGCATTTAGTTAAGTGTGCCTTCTAAATTGTATCACGGTACGACACGTAATTCATGAGATATGAACACATAAGCAGTAAGAATGAGGTTTTAATCTGTTACTTCTTTACAATGAACTCTGTTTGCAGTTGATTTTACCGACGTACTGCACTTATACAAATTAATATATAACTGCAAAATTATACGATTTTACAACATATAATTCAATAAATATGTGTTCGTATATACTGCGATGGGTAAAAACCTGTCGCATCATGCAACACGCATTCCAGTCAGCTTAAGGAAAACCCTGGAAAGCTGACAGCAGCAGAGAAGCCCACTGGGGACAAGAAATATTGCCTACAGCAAAGTTGTGAATTAAATGGAAGTATGAATGTTACTTATCATTTATATTTTGATTACTATCTTTGTTTGGATGCTGTATTTAAAATTTAGTGTATTATGCAAGTCATCCTTATTTATTAATTTTCTCCGATAAATATAATAAGTTTTTATATTAAAAAAAGAGATGGACAGAGAGAGAAGGGATAGAAGGAGTACTGACTCAAAGCTTGAATAAATAAATAAATAAATACCCGAGCAACGCCGGGTTTTCAGCTAGTATTTAAGACGGTAATGGATTTTATTGATATCTTACTATGATCGCTTCATGGTGGTGTGCACATAGCGAACTTCTGACATCCATTAATATGGACTTACAGTGCAGAACACGTGAACCCCACGTGCGGTGGCCACTACAGTGCGTATCAGTTAATGACTTTATAACATATTCTGTAAATGGTCGAAAATTTATCTAGATATGAATGCGAAATATCCATGGAAAGACGTTGCATTATACCAAAAGTTGTATTTTAATGTATAATAAAATGGATATTACACGTTATTCATTGATGTCAGTGTATCATTATTTTTCAAATAACAGTACAAAAACCATCTTCTTAAAGTAATAACAGCGCAAAACAAACAAATATCCTACACATCTGATATTACTTATGTCAGTCCACAAAGTACAGATGCGGGATTTCGATAAAGTGGTAAAAGCCAAGTGGAATATATACCTTGTTGGATAGTTTTTCTCCATTCAGATATCAAATGTTCAAATGTTTGTTAAGCTTAAGAGACTTAACTACGGGGTCATCAGTCCCTAAACTTACAAACTACTTATGCACTACCTACAACTAAGGACGGCACAAATATCCATGCCCGAGGGGGGATTCGAACCCCCGACCGTAGTGGCCGTGCAGACCGTGACTGAAGCGCCTCAGTCCCCTCGGCCATCGTGGCCGGCCCATTCAGATATCACTAGGGGTAGAATACAGTGTTGGGAAATGAAACTGACCAAATTTTTGGGGGATCGAGTGTTATTCTCAGCATGCTTTCGCGCGGTTGCGAGCGTTCGAGGTCAAAGGAATCTCTTAGGAGTGTATTTGTCGAGTCATATCGTAGAAAGGGGAGAGCAAGTAGATTCTGGTTTTAACATTTATATACTATATAAGTAATTACAGTTCATTCTACCACTTTCAAACAAAATACTCAGCTTTTCAAAATTACGCTGTATGGGGGTTCTGCTCGCTGCAACATTATTCTCCTGGAGCGTCGGGGTAGAAATAAATACTCGATATGTACAATTTTCACTTCTTCTTTAATTTGAATCAAACTACTACTCCACCAAAACATAACTTCAAAACATATACAAATTACAAAGCATCAGCACGGTAGTACTTCCATTTCAAAACACAGAGTGACATAGATACCAGTGCACTTTAGAAAAAGCCAAAACTCGAACTCCAACTCCCCCACGCAAGGCGGTGAGGCAAATATATAACATCGGCAATAATGGCATTACATCATGCATTGCTCATAACAATTCAATATACTAATTTATAATTGACAAACACACAAAGAAAACATTTCATGTACTCAAAAATAATCACAATAAAAACTGAAAACTATACATACAATAATTTTAGATCGCACCTATCTTTTTAAGTTTTAATCACGCTAGTTTTTTGTTTGACAACAAACCAAAATGTTAAAAGTCAATTAATTAGTTAACGAGTACATCATACATATTCCTGACATATATTGAACTATCAAATCTCATGGCCATTCACAAAATATTCTCCAAATTTCACGCCAGTCAATATATACAAAGAAATACAATATACAAATTTCTACTTTGTTTTAATTAATGTAATTAGCTGATCAACACAACTTGTTTATGACCTAACATACATACAATGCTATTATTTTTTTTTTTACAAAAGATTTTACAATTCGTATGTTTAAGTCTTGAAATAACATACAATGACGCAACTATTGTTTATAGAACTGTCTAGAAAGAAAATATATGAATCTCTTAATTAATGAAATCTATCATTTGTTTTAATCACAGTATCACCGAGATACTCTCCTACACTGATTCCTAGGCTGGCTATTTCGTTTTTAACTTCAGACGCAACATGTATCACTATAGAACCACACGATTCTGGATCCGACGCAGACGATATCGTAGGATGACATTGAGATGAGAGGATCAGGCAGACGGTATCGTGCGGTAACATTGAGATGAGGGGCCGGCAGTATCGTCACAAGGTGAAATGGGACTTACGACGATACGAGGTAATTTTACAGAGCTCTGAAAGACCTTAGTCAAAATTGAGTCCTAGGAGTAGACGACATTTCTAAAAGTTAGTGATATTCTATGGAAAGACAGCCATGACAGAACTATTTCAACTGATGTGTAAGACGTATGTGATATGAAAAATACCCTCAGACTTCAAGCATAATGTAATAACTCCAGTTCCAAAGGCAATCAGGTGCAGACAGATGTGAATATTACGTAGCTATCTGTTTAAAAAGTCGTGGTTGCAAAATACCGCCATAAATTGTCATCAGGAGAATGGAAAAATTGGTAGAATCTGACCTCGAGAATGATCTGTTTCTATTGAAGATAAATTTAGGAACAAGCGTAGCATTACTGACTATATGAGTTATCTCAAAATATTGCTTAAAAAGAGGTACTTTTACAGATTTGGAGAAGGCTTTGGACAGTGTTGACGGGTAAACATTGTTCCGCATTCTTAAGATAGTTCGAACTGCTGCACTAATATAGCATTTTCCCAACATTGAAGACAACATGATACTATATTATGTGCATGGCTCTCATAATGTCAATATATCCTTCTGCACAATATTTGGACTTTTGTAAAACCTGCGACAGAACATATCTCCCGCTACAGTCAGCCTTGAGTGCATTTAATATCTGAGCTTCGGTGTTTTTCATGTACATTTAGACATTCCACACCAGTATTCATTTTTGAAACTGTTCATATGAATTAAATGAAATGATTATATTTTCAGATAAATAGTTCAAGCGGTACTGAGGAACCAGGTGTTGATCAGTGCTCAAACACCCATAACTAGTAAGTTCTGTGTCCTCCACGAGTGGAAATGTAGGCAACAATTCTGGCAACTAATCGTTCATTAAGATGCTGAATGGTGTACTGAGATACATTATTCCATGCCTGTTTGAGGAGTTCACATATTTCTGCAGGGTTTATAAGTTGACGAGTTACACGTGTCAGTTGTCGCCCCATCATATCACATATATGCTCGATTGGAGACAAGTCCTGAGATCGCCCCTGCCAGGAAAGTTCCTGCACGTCTTGCAAAGTGTGTTGTGGTGAGCATTACCTTGCTGGAACTACAGGGCTTACAACATTCAGCAAGTACTGACAAGGAGAGGACGCCTACTCGTCATCGCCGGATTCGTTCAAATTTATGGTACATGTAGTGCGTGGTGAGACTCGAAAGCGCCCCAAGTGGAAACTCCAGATGGACAAGCGTTTAGGGAATAAAAGGAAGATCGATGCAGAAGAAAATTTATTTCTTTGTATTTAATATTTCAAGAATGTTCTACATGTTTCTTATAGACTGGTGCGTAGAAATTGTAAGCGGAACAGGTTCGCGTCTGTGCACTTCCGAAATATTTTCCGGGCGCCGTGACTCAGAGCGCCCGGTCAGAGGGCTCAATGTCCTCTGTAATACAAAAGCTGAGCCCAGAAAACAACGAACAAATACGATCAGCGACTGCAACGAACAGAACTACCCTAGAGCAAAAAAAGAAAAAAAAAAGCGGTAGAAGATCGGATTCGTATTGAGAAGGTTGTAAGTTCAACTCCACCCGGCGGCAAATTTTTTGTGCTCCTTGGCAATGCATACACCTACATATTGTCCCAGTAGGGATCGTGAGGACAATTACACCAAGCACGGAGTCATTTAAACAATCATTCTCCCCACTCTCAATACGTGAAAGGAATGGGAAAAATCCCTAATAACTGGTACAGTGGGACGTACCTCTGCCATGCACTTCACAGTAGTTTGCAGAGTACTGATGTAAACTGATGTCACAATTAACCGAAACATCATATAGATTATTTTATCAATTGATATATATATATATATATATATATATATATATATATATATATATATATATATATATATATATATTAAAAAAGGGGGCATTGGATGAAATTCGGGACTACAAACATTTAAAAAGGAACTGTAGTTAATAAGTACTTGCGGACGTCGTGTATGTAAATCTCTACTTCCATTATTTTGTAACTGATCAATTACATATACTGGGGTGATATTCATCGAAGAAACAGGGAAATCAATGATTTGCGCATGTTATGAACGCCGCCCTGCTGCAGTTACATGGTTTTTTAAATGTTGATTGACATTCTGAAAACAGCTTCTTTCATCGCACAGTCCAGCAGAGTACCACGCGTACCGCAGAATATCGCTGAATACTTGCGAGGAAAGATGGTGTTGTATAATGGAATGTAGTTTGATGCAAGCTTCTCGGGAAGTGATTTCTTCTTCTTTCTCCATAAGTGCAGTTTGGAAATTTTTTTAATTAAATTTTTTACCTGACGATGAAAATATACATCGCATAGTTGCACTAGTGTCGTACATTTGGGGGGAATTACTTTGATACTGCATGTTGGCAATCCGTTTTCATTTTGGAACAGTTTGTCATATATTTGAGCATTTGTTTGTCCTCCCAACGAGTCAATCAGCAGAAGACATTTATTTTCTTCTACGTAGGGCTTCATCACATCAGTTAAATATGTTTTGTACAAGTCTGTTGTCAGTTGAAGAAGTGATAACATTTGTATGATTTGCCGCGTACTTATCTACTGAATCCTCGGTCCAAAATAGGCAGTACTCTCCTGTAGGCATATGTAGACACGTGGCAATAGTTTGTTAAATTAAACTCACGATTATTCGTGTTTGCACCTTATGGACCATTCACAAACCCAATATGCTTGTTTTAGCTAATTAATGATAAAGGAGAGGAAGGAAGAAGGATTAGGAAGGAAAGAGCGGCTGCTTTAGGGCATTGAAATGAAACAATGGCGACAAGTGAAAATGTGAGCCGGACCGGGATTCGAACCCGTTTCTCCCGCTGTGGGCCAGCGGTCGCCTTAACCACTTGGCCACCCGTGCTCGCCTCCCATCCGTATCAAATTGCCACAAGTCACACGCTATGACTGTAGCTCCCCTATAGTTCATGCCCTCTTACACTCGCCATTACGGATTCCCGTGCGAGGTCGAACTATGACCGCACTTGCGGTGAACTAATTGAAGCTGACGCCGTCGTCGCCTCTAAATACTTATTATTTTAGTGTGGTGTCTGTTCATTGCTTTGTTAGCAGCTCAAAAGCAGAGAGAATCTCTTCCGATCCAAAGCGATACACATTGTTGGTTCCGACATGAGCCATCACCTGCAGCTGGCTGCACCCTGTGCTCTTCATGGCACCCGGAAGAATCCGTTCCTAATCTGAAATGACTTCCTCTAGTATGCACACGGAGTGCACATTGGACTGCTTCCCTTCCCTAGCAGCCATGTCTCTAAGAGGCGCCATCAGCCGCCTAACGTTGGAGCTCCCAACTACTAACAAACCCCCCTCTGTGAGTACCCGGATCTTGCAGGCAGAGGGGTGGCCACAGGATAAGCGACATCATCCGCGTCGGAAACATCCCCTGCCACAGACAGCGCCTTGAATCTGTTCGTAAGACTAACCGGGAAGTCCTCCACTTCGGTCCCCCGGGAAGTCTTACGCCGCGCCGCGGTGGAGTAGCCGAGCGATCTAAAGCGCCTAGTTGCGGAACGCGCGGTTGCTCGCCGTGGAGGTTCGAGTCCTCCCTGGGGCATGGGTGTGTGTGTTGTCCTTAGGTTAGTTTAGATTAAGTAGTTTGTACGCTACGGATGATGACCACGTAGTTTGGTCCGATAGATTTACAAACATTTGAACATTCTTACGCCTCCTGACACGCTGAGGAGACCTCCCAATCCAACACGGATGGGGGGACGACCTCCTCGGCGTCAGTGAGCGGGCTGGCCACAGCCGCAGGCCGATCGGACGGCACAACAGACTCACAGGGCGTCTGCTCCACCCCCGAGAGCTGTCCATAACAGCGGCGCCCACTCACTGCAGTCTCAAGCGTTGCCAGCAAAGCCAACGCCGCCTGAAGCTGCGAGCGAAGAGTCACTAGCTCGGCCTGCACTCGTTTACAGCAGTCACAGTTCCTAGCCAGTCTAAAAACCTATGTATGTTACAAATGAGTACGGCTGTTGTGATTTAAAGCGTGGGAGAACACACTAAACTGTAACTTTGACGCGAATCTAAGTACACGCACGAGGACACTAAACTGTTTCTTTGATGCGAAGGTGACTAAATATATGATCGAGGACACAAAAGTTTGATAAACGGTGAGCTTAGAAAAATATGTATTTAACATTAAACTGTTTATTAACGTCGAATCTGAAAAAAATATATAAGCGAGCTAATAAATAAAAATATCAACACTGACCTGTCAACTAAACGCGTTTCTGAATATATAAACACGCAATCACACGATAGGTTGATGAACTGTAAGAAAAGCATGCACGAAAAAATAAGTCGCTTTAAGAAGAAGCCGGTGTAGAGCTGCTGGTGTGCAACATGTATGTATTCGCCGGCGGTCACTGAGCAACAGATCGAAAACGGAAAGATTCAGGTATTTCTTTTTCCCCGTGCGCTATTAGAGAATATATGAAAACAGTGCTTCGATGAACCCTTCGCCGTGCACTTACAATGTGTATAGCGGAGTATTTATGTAGATGTAGACGTGCGCGCTTACGACCGTCACTTACGACCAGGCGGAATCTGCTTTCATTGCTTAAGTCCACGGCCCCTCCATTCCATCTTCAAGTGATCCTCTGATGGCAACGTCCACATCGATACTGTGGTGTGAGTGGAAGAAAGTTAGAGGTAGCATGTGCGTAGTTCCACTGCTAGTAACCAGTTGGCACCAGCTAGTGTTGACACTTCTGGGCTCACTAACCCTCCCATCTGCGCTGTGGTAGCTGTACCATCTGCCACTGCTGCCGTTAAATGGGATGATTTAGGCGGACGTTAGTGCTGCGCACCTACTTGGATTTCCAGAACCTCGTCTACAGGTGTAGGAAATTGAATACTTCTCCGTGGTATGGCGCTTGTTTGCTTCCTCGGCGATATCACAATGAGCCTTCTGGCTGCAATCATTCCCTATTAAAGAGTGCACACAGATGCCGCTATCTGTTGGTGGGCGATGCTGAAGCAATTAACAGTACATCTATTATACACGTACAGTACACCTATTACGCCTGAGGTGGCATCTGTGGCCATCGGATCAAAATCGACGTCGTTTTTCCAGGTGTACTAATTGTTTTCTGACATTGTATGGAAACATTACTTTGTTTTTAAATAACGTTTATATCATATGAACTAGATCTTTTCAAATTGTCTTTAAACACAGTTTATTTACATAATGGCTCAACGATTTATATCTGGCAACTTTTTTCCTTATAATTAACTCTGTTAACAAACTACACGGTAATTATGTTACATCCCTATTCCCTGTTTACCACATGATTACTGCTTCAGTAGGGTTGAAACAAAATAAGAAGAGGTTTCACCTAGAACATATTTTTGATTTATATTCCGTTTTAGTTACATATACTTCAATTCACACACATTAATTTCATGTATAATATTATGGAAACATTTGATTTCTGTATGCTTTTAATTCAGCGTGAATTTTATTCAGCCCTGTAGGTGCTATAACATACACAGCCATTTGTGCAGTAAATTCAGTCTCCATAGATTTTATGCTTATAGGGTTTTCCATTGCAATCTTTGACGTGGACTGAATAGAGTCACTTATAAACCGTTCTAGTTGTTTTATTGACAAACTTTGCTGACATAAAAATGTCTGAAGTTATTGTATGCAGAACCCCGTATTAGGACGCCAGTGGCGCAGTATGTTTGCTGTAATATGTACAGCATTGTACAAGTCATCTAAATTCACCATACTTGAATGGTTAATATTTACAGTCAAATAATCAACTTTTAATTCAAGCTCTGCATCACCATACACGTCGATAACTGATGTCACATACTTTAATTTACTAACGTTAAATGGGTTGCGTGACAGGTTGTGTTCAATCGTCAACTCTCTAGGCGTTTACTGGATGATACCACACAAATAGTTTCATTCATACAATGTATACTACGCTTATACAAAGCCTCTGTCAGGATCTAGGCCTAAATTTACATGTTTTGATCCACATACAGTCACGCTGTAGGTGTTGGTAAATAGCAGTATGTGCAGATGCTTAATTGAAGCTCACGTTCCGGCTGCTGTTATGCTGCTGTGGCAGACTAGCAGACAAACATTATCAGCCGCGCGGGAGTAGCCGAGCGGTCTGGAGCGCCACGTTGCGCATCGCGCGGCCTCCCGCGTTGGAGGTTCGAAACCTCCCTCGGGCGTGGATGTTTGTGTTGTCTTTAGTATAAGTTAGCTCGTAAGAAGTCTGTAAGTTTAGGGACTGATGACCCGGCAGTTAAGTCTCATAAGCTTTACAAACATTTGAACATTTCAAACATTATCAGGTCCGATAAATCGGGAAGAAAACAACGTATAGATTGCTGCTGCAGCTGTGAGGCAGCAGGAAATGCTTGTCTCTCCTAATCAAGAACTGGATTTTACCTGCAACAAAAACCAGATAACAAAAAAATTAGTAATATTTAGCAAGGCTTAGGCAAGCTACTGCAGTATAGTTGCCAGGTCCGGCTGCGAAGCTCTGGGAAAGAGCTGAGTGGGGTGTTTAAATAAGAGGCTCAGACAGTTCTGCCGCAGTGTAGGCTGCAGATTCTAAGACTTGCGCCATCGGGTCGTGGGATTCCGGGTTCGCTGAACTGGTCAGGCGTCCACTACAAGCAGGAAGCCGCTAAACAGATACGGGGTCTGTGTTTTCTAGGTAAGAGGGTCTCGGAAACGCAAAAAGTGTTTCAGGTCCCAAACAGAATTAAAAATGTTCAAATGTTTGTAAATCTATGGGACTTAACTATTCTGGTCATCAGTTCCTAGGCTTACAAACGACTTAAATTAACTTATGCTAAGGACAAGAAATACACCCATGCCCAACGGAGGATTCGAACATCCGACGGCGAGCACGGCGCGCTCCGCAGCTAGGCTAATTGCAAGTAATCAACAAAATGTTTTCGCGCGATCCACTAGTCTATTCATTCTACAATATTAAATGTGAGTACGGTTTTCTGTCACAAACGCAAGTGCAGGAATGAATGGACAGATAGGGATGGGACGGTGAGACTATTGTTATTTCGAATAGTTTCATCATTCGAATAGCATTTTCAGTCATTATGCTTACAAAAAGTGTTATTTTTATGTAATTAAAACTTAAAAAAATTAAATTTTCAAGATTAGGACACTTAATCAAAAACGGTATGTTATTAGCTGAAGCTCTATTGACGCCACACAACACACTATGTGTGTCATATAAGTGTTAGCGAAAGTTACTAGATTTTTCCCTACTTCTTCTTCTTACAATTCAGTTTCTCTGTGATGGTAAGTGCATTTATAGCCTTTATGTAAGAATGAGAAAGAATTTTGTGAAGACTGATAGTGGTGACCTTCCGAAAGTTGGTGTGTTTATTACATTTTCATGTTTCAAAACAACCCATAAGAAATGTGAAAATTTGTTACCTATGTTTAAAACTAACTGTTCCTTGTTTGAGCGCACAGACTAACTCTAAAGATACCACCTCTTATACAACATAAACCTGTGTAAATCAGGACTGCGTCGTGCACCCAGTCTTAGTTATTCTACCAAATACATTTAACCTTTAAATGAATACTTTTAGAGTGAGAAATTTAAAATTACACGCTACGTGCGCAGAAATGTAATTAAAGTTCAGATTGAGAGTACGTTGTTGTGTGTGTAAATTAATCGCCGGCCGCGGTGGCCGAGCGTACTGCGGCGCGCCAGTCACAGTCTGCACGGCCACTACTGTCGGGGGTTCGAATCCCCCGTCCGGCATGTATATTTGTGCCGTCCTTAGTATTAGCTAGTTCATAAGTAGTTTGTAAGTTTAGGGTCTGATGACAAGCTCTACAAACATTTGAACATTTTTGTAAATTAATCTTGCGCACCAGTCTCTTTCTATATGTCATTATCTATTTTTTTCCGTGGTGATTGGTTATAATGAATCTTGGCAGGTTAATTCTAAACTTGTGAGGCTATAGAAGGGTGAAAGTAAGAGAACAACCATTTTGGGTTTTATGTCAGCACTAAATGGCCCTTGAATGTTTGAACTGCTTTTATCGGCTCGAACATCTTATACGAGAGTTACTTTGTAGTGCGAGATCATACAAATTTTGTGTTCCTCATTTAAGTCCAAGCCTAAGGTTTTTGTTTTGTTTTGTTGCCGTGGAAGAATACCATGAAATAGAATGGAATTATTGATAAATAAGTAAGCTTTTATACATTGTGTAGGAACCTGCGACTGTTTATTGAAATAGGTTTCAGAAATTACAGCAACCAGTCGCCTTTTGTTTCTTCTTAATGAAGATTTATTTAAACCATTACCGGTTTCAAGCTGCCTAGCAGCTCATCTTCAGATGGTATAAAATATTACAAGTTACATTTCAATAGTTATGCACTTTACATGTAGTTTGTCCATATTTGGTACGCTTCTGATATCCTATCAATAAGCGTACCAAATATGGACAAACTACATGTAAAGTGCATAACTATTGAAATGTAACTTGTAATATTTTATACCATCTGAAGATGAGCTGCTAGGCAGCTTGAAACCGGTAATGGTTTAAATAAATCTTCATTAAGAAGAAACAAAAGGCGACTGGTTGCTGTAATTTCTGAAACCTATTAAATAAGTAAGCATTTCAAATTTTATTAAAAATAGTTGCATCTACCAGTTGCTCCCAAACTACGTTTGTAGAGATAAATGATATATATATATATATATATATATATATATATATATATATATATATATATATATATATATATATATATATATCAGTACTGCATCACTGATGTAAATATTATAAAACGAAAAACATGAAATTTGTATTTTTACCAACTACATCAGAAAACGAATTTAAGTATAAGTCATATAATGTCATGTAATATCATGAACAGCTGTTTTGCAAATGTAGACATAATAATCTATACATAATAATACTTTACACATTTGTAGTTGCAAAGAATGGTAATAGTGAACTGATAGAATAGTATTTATCATATTGGATTTTTACTTACAGCAAAATGTTCCTCTGTCTCATTTAGATCTGTATGAGTGTGTTTCAACCATATTTTACGCATCTTCGCATTGCTTAGAAGATTCAAAATCAAATACACTCCTGGCCATTATAATTGCTACACCACGAAGATGACGTGCTATAGACGCAAAATTTAACCGACAGAAAAAAGCTGCTGTGATATGCAAATGATTAGCTTTTCAGAGCATTCACACAACGTTCTGACATGAGGAAAGTTTCCAACAGATTTCTCAAACACAAACAGCAATTGACCGGCCGTTGCCTGGTGAAACGTTGTTGTCATGCCTCGTGTAAGGAGGAGAAATGAGTACCATCACGTTTCCGTCTTTGATAAAAGTCGGATTGTAGCCTATCGCGATTGCGGTTTATCGTATCACGACATTGCTGCTCGCGTTGGTCGCGGTCCAATGACTGTTGGCAGAATATGGAATCGGTGGGTTCAGGAAGACAATACGGAACGCCGTGCTGGATACCAACGGCCTCGTATCACTATCAGTCGAGATGACAGGCATCTTATCCGCATGGCTGTAACGGATCGTGCAGCCACGTCTCGACCCATGAGTAAACAGATGGGGACGTTTGCAAGACAACAACCATCTGCACGTACAGTTCGACGACGTTTGCAGCAGCATGGAGTATCAGCTCTGACACCATGGCTGTGGTTACCCTTGACGCTGCATCACAGACAGCAGCGACTACGATGGTGTACGCAAAGACGAACTTGGGTGCACGAATGGCAAAACTTCACAATTTTTCGGATGAAACCAGGTTCCGTTTACAGCATCATGATGGTCGCACACGTGTTTGGCGACATCGCGGTGAACGCACATTGGTAGCGTGTATTCGTCATCGCCATACTGGCGTATCACCCGGCGTGATGGTATGTGGTGCCATCATCTCGGTCACCTCTTGTACGCATCGACGGCACTTTGAACAGTGGCCGTTACATTTATGTGTTACGACTCGTGGCTCTACCCTTCATTCGATCCCTGCGGAACCCTACATTTCAGCAGGATAATGCACGGTCGTATGTTGCAGGTCCTGTACGGGCCTTTCTGGATACGGAAAATGTGCGACTGCTGTCCTGGCCAGCACATTTTTCCAGATGTTTCACCAACTGAAAACGTCTGGTCAATGGTGGCAGAGCAACTGGCTCGTCACAATACGCCAGTCACTACTCTTGATGAAATGTGGTATCGTGTTGAAGCTGCATGGGCATCTGTACCTGCACACTCCATCCAAGCTGTGTTTGACTGAATGCCCAGGCATATCAAGGCCGTTATTACGACCAGTGGTGGTTGTTCTGGGCACTGATATCTGAGGATCTATGAACCCAAAATGTGTGGAAATGTAATCACATGCCAGTTCTAGACTAATATATATTTAGAGAATGAATACCCGTTTATCATCTGCATTTCTTCTTGGTGTTGCAATTTTAATGGCCAGTAGTGCATTATGGGGTTTTTATAGAGCTATTTGTACAGTGCGGTGCTAGTCAATATTTCGAGACCATTTTCCGAAACTTGAATCTCCAAACAATATACTACTGTTAATGAATTTTACGACAGCAAGAGCAGTATCATGTGGGTTGATGTGACAAGCATCACATGACTTGCGATTTTAGCGGGTTTTAAAGTTATTTTAATTTCAATTTCATATATTTTAAATATCAAAATGGACGTAAGACGCCATTGTTAACCTTTTAAGTCCATTTCAAGAAAACAGTCAAATACCTTATTCCTGGAGCTGCTGGTTCTCGAGCAATGCTCTAGAAGCAGCGCGGCAATTTGTAAAGCGCACGCAGGCTTACTATTTGAAGTGAGTGTTAACGCTAGCGGCTGGTTGTGATTGCTACTCGTACGTCGATGGCTTCATTCGAATAATGTTGCGATTCAAATACGGAAACATATAACTGAAAGTCATGGAGCAGCAAACCCTTTCTGGTGGATGGAAATAATATTTGTTGCCACATTTGTTTATAAAGATCTTTAAGGTATCAAAATATACAACTGACGTGACAAGACATCTAAAATTACATGTTTTATCTAGCAACTAAACACCTACGTCATGGATACATAGGCGCATTCTCCCAAAAACAAGGAAGAAAGCTTAGGGTTTAACGTCCGTCGACAGCTTGGTCATTAGAGACGGAGCTAACGCTCGGAGCTTTTGGGTAAGGAAGGGGAAGGAAATCGGCCGTGCCCTTTGAAAGGAACCATCCCGGCATTTGCCTGGAGTGATTTAGGAAAATCACAGAAAACCTAAATCTGGATGGCCGAATGTGGATTTGAACCACTGTCCTGCAAAAACAAGAGTCAGACGAGTAATCCAGGTATGTATCTTATCGATTCAAATCGCATAAAAAGGGTATTGGGCTCAGAAGGTTGGCTAGTGTCCGAATCAGTGTGTCAAGTTCCGAAAACTTGTACTTTAAATTTGACTTAGACAACATGCAACATTTTCCAAAATTTAGAACAGTATGATGGTAGGCCCTGCAACAGTCAGTTCTGTAGTTGTAAATCGTGGAAGCTGTGTTAGACGTGTTTCTGGCTGTTACAAAGTAGTAGTTTACCTTTCAGTATAACCCAGATGTCATAGTTTCTGAACAGCTCTAACAAAGTCTGAATCGCGTTACAAATAGATACCCCACTCATCTAATTATACTTGGTGCTGACTTCAATCCACCCTTAATATGTTGGCGAAAACACACACTCAAAACAGGTGATAGGAAGGAAACTAAAAGTTTTTTCCGAAGATTATTTCGAACGCTAAGTCTATGAGCTCTCCAGAATTGTAAATAGGGATGGCGGTTATGGCTGAAACAACCGGTTTTCGCTTATACCGGAGTTTTCCTCTCCAGTTTAACCTCACTGTTAAACCTGCTCAAGCTAATAACTTTTTTAAATAAAGGGATTGCGGTTTTTATTGCTATTATTTACAATAACAAATGTATAAATCAAAAGTTGAAAATTTTTAATACTTTAAAATAAATGTTTGTTAAGCTTATGGGACTTAACTGTGGGGTCATCAGTCCCTAAACTTACAAACTAACTTATACTAAAGACAGCACAGACATACATGCCCGAGTGGGGATTCGAACCCCCGACGGGAAACGGCCTCGCGCATTGGAGCATAGCGCCTCAATGCACTCGGCCACTTGGCCGCGGCTTTTAAGACTTCCTAAGACTTCTATATTATACGTTTGTTCAAGATATGTAGAATCAAAATATAGGGTTAAATAGGGAACTGAAACAGAAATTAGTACGTCTACCGCTCGTTGCTTTTATCGATTCGGGGTTGAATCTTACATCGTGAGTTTCAGTTGTTTTCAATTTTACACTTTGAAGCAACCACAAAATTAAGGGCTCGGTTATTATTCCAAAATCAAATGTTCAAATGTTTGTTTAGCATATGGGACTTAACTACGGGGTCATCAGTCCCTAAACTTAGCCGGCCGCGGTGGCCGAGGGGACTGAGGCGCTCCAGTCACGGTCTGCACGGCCACTACGGTCGGGGGTTCGAATCTCCCATCGGGCATGGATATTTGTGCCGTCCTTAGTATAAGGTAGTTGATAAGTAGTTTGTAAGTTTAGGGACTGATGACCCCGTAGTTAAGTCCCATAAGGTTAACAAATATTTCATTTCCCTAAAATTACAAACTACTTACGAACTAGCTAACACTAAGGACGGCACAAATATCCATGCCCGAGAGGGGATTCGAACCCCCGACCGTAGTGGCTGTACAGACCGTGACTGGCGTGCCGCAGTCCCCCGCGGCCACCGCGGTTTTATTCCAAGCTCATAGTACATTAATAGCATAATCAAATTTACTTCCTCTTCCAACGAACATGGTGGATGCTTTCTCCTTAAATTATACCGCAAGTTTGTAGGATCTCCACTCGTTTTCAGCTTTTTCAAGCAAATGGCGTACCTCACTTTGTGAAGTACTTCCAGAATCGACATGGTGCCATTTAAAACACAACCGATGTCCGGCGACGACAGCGAGGAACTGCTGTGATCAGACGGAGGCAAGACTTGCGCACTGCACGTGCAGACACGTCGTCTTATTGGCCGCACCACAAGGCAACAGATGCACTGATGCCACGACAAACAGCTGTACCAATTCCTGTTGCTCCTTTCTGACTCGAGATTGTTCTCAAATTATCAATGATCACATTGCCTAATTTCTACGATAACCTCGTATTTCACAGCAGGGGAATTTTTAGGAGTAAATATTCCTAGTTTTAAATTTTTTTTAATTTTTTGAAAAATATTTACAGCCACTACTAGAGAAATTAGTTACTTCTGTGTTTTTACCCGGTTATTGGCAATAAATAAAAAAAAACCGGTTACAACCGACACTAAATAAATACCGGAAAAACAGGTTATTCAGGAATAAAATACCGGTATGGGTTTTAAACGGTTAGTTTTTCCCATCCCTAACTGTAAATGGTTGCAAAAACACACTTGATCTCTTAGCTATGTATAATCCAGAACAAACAGAGCGGGTTGAAGACGATATACATTCATGAATGGTTATGACAACAAGCGTATTACTTACCGAAATACTGTGTAGGTGGTGTGGTGGACAAAATATTGGCGCGACAGGTGACTGGTCCATCCTACAAGAGGTGTCCATCACCCATTTCAGTACAGCTGTCAATGCGGTGGAAGGTGTGTTGTGCTGAACATCATCTCGACGGCCTTTAAAGCGGCCAGCAGCGTGAGTGATGTGAGTGACAAGTTCTTCGCGTATATCCAACTTCTATCAGGATATGTGCGTATGCTACGGCTTCCATGCTATTTGGCAGAAACACAGCCCCTACCACCAGCTCATGAATCATACCACACCAGACGTTCACTGAGAATCTAACTGGAATCTTATTTCTCTAGTTTCATGTGGGTTGTCCATCACCATTTCTGTCAATTGTGAGCATTCATAATCCCACTGCGTGTAAAAGTAGCTCATCTGTAAATAAAATTATTATGCGACTTATCTGATTACAATCAACAACTCACAACAGTGTTGTCTGCGTATTTCATCACTGGAATGCAGATGTTTTATGGGATGCAAATGAAATGCAACTTGCATTTGTGGAACGTCGAGCTGGCGGCTATTGGAAGTGGAACTACGTTGTACAATTCGAAGAAAATCTTCTCTTTCTTTAACATGCTGGACAACTTCATGTTCTAATGTTACATGTTCACTGGGTAGTGCTTCAAATTCATGTAGTGTTCGGTAAACTCTGGGGGAATATCCTGTCACAGGTGGTTCTACCGCAAGGTTCTGCTATTCCAGTACCCGGATACGTAAAGCATATATGTGTACTCTGCATGCTAGAACGTATGTGACATGTTAATATACAATGACACAATGTGTTTCATCAATTACACAACACTTAAGCACGACATGGAAGCGGGTTCGCGACTACTCACTGATACAACTCGCGATTGCGCACTGATAAGCTCGCAACTGCTGCCTTGCTATGTTGTCACAATGCTAACACCTGCTGGAGAACTCCTACTCTTCTTTTAGGATGGATCAGGTATCTGTACCAACTTATTCTATCCAACACCCCAACTATACAGCATTTCGGCATTCGTCATGAAGTGTAGATTAAAACAGAAGATACTGTGAACAGGTAGAAACGTAGTTGCAACATGGATAAACTGAAGGAACCCGAGGTTGTAAAGAGTATAAGAGGGCTTAACGACCCTGAAACGGGAGAAAGTAATACGGTAGAACAACGGGTAGCTTTGAGAGAGGAAATAGTGATGGTCGAAGATCAGATGGGTAGAATGACAAACCCTAATATAAACGCTCGGATAACTCAGGAGATACTGAAGTTAATGATGAAAGAAGAAAATATAAAAGTGCAGCAAATAAAGCAGGAAAATGGGGATACATACGACTAAAAATGAGGTTGACAGGACGTCCAAATGGTTAAACAGTAGCGGCTAGAGAAGAAATGCAATTCCGCACAAGAATCTATAACTAGAATTAGGAAAATAAAAGGACATTTGGAGCATGAAGCAGCTGTAGGAATATGAAGAACTGAAATGCTAAGCAGAAAAGCTGAAGGAATATACAAAGATGCCTATCAAGGAAAATGAACACGAAGGCAGTATTGTAGAAAGAGAAAATAAAGTACATGACTATGAGGTAGGAGAGACTATAATGCGAGAATTATTTGGAGGAACACTGAAACGTCTAAGACTCGGTAAGGCCCCTGTAGTAAATAATATAGTTTGTAAGCCTAGGAACTGATGACCAACGTAGTTAAATCCCTTAGAGATATGAACATTTGAATTTTTTTAAAATTTTAATTATTACATTCTTTTTCAAGTCTGAGGGTATTTCACCTGTCTCATACAACTGAACTGCTGACATGAATGAGGGAGCCAGCCATGACGAAAGTATTTCGCCTGATTTGCAGGTTTCATGAGACAGGTGAAATACCCTCCGACTTGTAATGTCGGAATGTAATAATTAAAAAAAAAATCAAATGTTTGTAAATCTAAGGGACTTAACTACGTCGGTCATCAGTCCCTAGGCTTACAAAACTACTTAAACTAAGTTAAAGGAATTTATGCTAAGGAAAACACAAACATCCAAGCCGGAGGGAGGATTCTAACCTCCGATGGCGAGCAACCGCGCGTTCCGAAGCAAGTCACCTTAGAACGCTCGGCCATTCCACTGCGGTTGCAATAATTCAAATTTCGAAGAAAGAGGTCCAGACAGATGTGAATATAATTTATCCATAAGTTTAATGTGTTATGGTTGCAAAATAATTTCACGAATTATTTACAGAAGAATGGAAAAACTAGCATAATCGAACTCGGGGAATATCAGTTTAGATTTAAAAGAAATGTAGGAAGTATTTTATCCATGGCTGCAACTGTTCAGGTTTTAATTCATTTTGTGAATTAAAAGAATGTAGGAACATATAAGCGAATACTCACCTATGACTGATATAGGTTAAGAAAAGACAAAAGTACGTTTATAGCATTTCTTTGGTAAAACCATCTGACAGTGTTGACTGGAATACATTATTTAAAATTCGGAAGGTTGCAGGGGTAAAATAAGGAGAACGAAAAGGTACTTACTAGTTATACAGAAACCAGACAGAAATTATATGAGCCGAAGGACATGGAAGGCATTCAGTGCTTGGGAAGGGAGTAAGACAATGTTTAGCCTTTCCATAATGTTATTCAATTTGTACATTGAACAAGCTCTGGAGAAAGACAAAGAAAAATGTGGAAACAGAATTAAAGTTAGGAAGAAGAACTAAATATTTTGCATTTTTCATTGATACTGTAATTGAATGAAATGGACAATATCCTGAACGGAGGCTGTAAGATGAACATTATCGAGAACAAAACAAGGATAATTGAATGTCGTCGAATTAAATTAGGCATGATGAGGGAATTCGACTAGTAAACGAGACAACAAAGGTAGTAGAGGAGTTTGGTTATTTTGGCAGTAAAATAACTTCTGATAGCCGGATTATAATATGCAGAATAGCAATGCGAAGAAAGATATTTCTGAAAAAGAGAAATCTGTTAAAATCGAATATTGATTTAAGTTGCACACAAGGTGACTTACGACGTTGCTAATGGGCATTGAAATAAATCAATGGGGAAGTTAAAAATTTGTGCCCAGCCGAGAATACAACGCGGGTCCCCCTGCATACTAGGCTGTCTTCCTGACCGCTATTTTCTTGCCACTGGGAACACAATCGTCATCACGCACGCGCATGATGTCCTTGCACCCCTCCCATCAGTCGCAAATTCTCAACTTGTTCAGACACTACTAACAAGTGCCTATTACTGATTACTCACGGAATTTCGCAAATACCAACACAAGTTCGTGCCGCACTGAAGATGGAATCAATGGCCGTCTTCGCCTGAATTATATTCAAGGTGTTCCACATAGATTTCTCACTCCAAACATTTATGGAATAAAAATACATATTGAAACACGGCAATCACAGGCATGAACGTATGGCAAGATCTCAAGAAAGTAACTACTGTGAGACAATTTCAAATGTAATCAAATATTATTTTCAACAAATTAAAAAAAAGATACGCCATAATTTTTATTAATAAATAAAAAGCATCGAAAATAACAAAAAGAATGGCGTTGGATGCATCGCAATACATCAGTTACATTCGGAGAAAATGCGAATCGAAGTTGACATTTGAAACAAATAAAACGTGCTGCTATACGTCACGAGAGTCAACAATAAGGCCCGCTCAGCTTCATGCTTCATTTATTTCAAACGTCAATTTCGCTTCGCATTTTCTCGGAATGTAATTGACTTATTTCGATGCAGCCATCGTCATTGTCTTTGTGATTTTACATGCTATTGTTTTCATAAGAAATATATGCTTCCATTAAAAAACATACAACCTCTAACAATTTTCGGTGAATGAAGTCAGAACGGTCGATCGGACAACACAGACGAACCACAATGCTGCACCTGCGTAGCGGCCGGTGCTGACAACGTGCCCACATAGTACATCAGTTGAGCATCGTGTCTGTTCCGTGTTACACCTATTGGTCGAAGTTCTTGTTTAGTGAATTGGTTCTGAACTGAGAAAAGGGAAATGAACGACCAAAGGATATATTTACATTTTGTTTTAAGCTTGTCATGACACCCAAAGAAACGCGTGTGATACTGGAGGGGTTTATCGGGATCAAGCACTGTCCATGAAGTGGTTCGCCCGTTTTCAAGGTCACTGGGCAAGCGTTCTTGACAATCCCCGTAGCGGACGACCGGTGAGCGCCATCAATAACGAAAAAAAAGAGGAAGTGAGGACATTAACCACAAATGATCGTCGATTCAATATGCGCATGGTAGCGGAAAACCGCAGATTAATCGTGAATCCATGCTACAAATCCTTACCCAGAGGATATGGAGGAGGAAAACGTTTTGCCTTGTGCCAAATCACTTGACTAACGATCATAAGCAGCCACATTTGGCGGCTTCACAGGATTCTGTCGAAACGGTGGATGCAAAATCAAAATGTTAAAAATGTTTGTGAAGCTTATGGGACTTAACTGCGGGGTCATCAGTTCCTAAACTTACAAACTACTTATGAACTAGCTTATACTAAAGACAGCACAAACATCCATGCCCAAGGGGGAATTCTAACCCCTGACGGGGAACGGCCTCGCGCATCGTAGCATAGCGCCTCAATGCGCTCGGCCGCTCCGCCATGGCCGGCGGATGCGACACCCAATTTCTTGCAACGTGCTGTCATGAGGACGAAACCTGTACGACGTTGTAACGAAACGGCAAGGCATGGAATGGCGTTCTCCGAAATCACTTCGTTAGGAAAAAGGTCAGAGACGAAAAATCACGCATCAAAACGATACGCATCACCTTTTTCGATAGTGAAGGATTATCTACAAAAAATTTCTACTTGAGGAAATGACGTTGAACGCTGCAAGGTACGCCGAAATTTTACCCTCTTTCATAAACAGTTCCTGAAAAAAAAAAGGAAGGAAGGTGGTGTAGCTTGAACACCCATCATACTCGCCGGATCTCAATCCTTCAGACT
Source organism: Locusta migratoria (assembly GCA_026315105.1). Classification (NCBI taxonomy): domain Eukaryota; kingdom Metazoa; phylum Arthropoda; class Insecta; order Orthoptera; family Acrididae; genus Locusta; species Locusta migratoria. Next base: position 113,362,000 of record CM048755.1, on the reverse strand, counting down.
TCTTCCTATTCCTTCGACTAAGACTCACTTTCAAAGGAAACAGATTTGACGATATTACTGACATTCAATGAACCGTGACGAGGCTTTTGAACACCATCCTAAATGAAGGTTTCGTGAAAAGTTTCCACGGCATGTGTCGCAGAGATCGCAGAGTTAAGCAAGACATACCTATGGAAAGTGATTATTTAGAATGACATTAAGCCAACCGTAGTTGATAGTTTATCTACGTTAATGTTACAGGGCTATTCACCAAACTTTATTGTCAAGGTTGTAAGTTTGTGTTGAAAATAATTTTTGTTTACGTTCTCGTAGTACTTACTTTCACAGTCGACACATACATATTCTCTTGTGGTCTTCAGTCCGGAGACTGGTTTGATGCAGCTCTCCAATCTACGCAAACCTGAGGAAGCCACTTCATGTACTTATAAGAACGGCAATCCATATCCATCTGAATCTGCTTACTATATTCCTGTCTTGGTCTCCTTCTGCGATTTTTACCCCACACACTTCCCTCCAACGCAAAATTCATGATTCCTTGCTATCTAAGAATGTGTCCTACCAATCAATCGCTTCTTTCAGTCAAGCTGGCCACTCCATTCGTTCAGTTCCCCCAGTTTGAAGCGTGTTGTCCAGCAGTGCAGTCAGTTCTGCGAGGACGAGTGTTATCGTTCACCAGAAGGTATCCATCTCCGAGGCCATCACCATAGGGCACAACAAAAGGTCAAAGGATCTCGCCTCTATACCTCTGAGGAATCAAAGCGCCATTCTGCGACATAGAGGTCCGTACGTCCGCCAATACTGATTGCTGCCCACACCATTCGTCCACCACCATAACATGATGATGTTTCCTACACATAAGCAGGATTGTTCCGACTTCCACGTTCTCTCCAGATGAGGGAACGACGACTGTCCTGCTGAACACAAAATCTTGACTCATCTGTGAACAGAACCCGGCAGCATTCTATACGACTCCAATCCTGATTTATCTCCGCCCAGTTTTTGTGTAGTAAATGGTGTCGTTGTTTTAATGGGATACACACCATATGCCTCCGTGCGTAGAGGCCACATTCCAGAAGGCGATATCTGACTGTTTGTGTTGATACTGCGCGTCCTGTAGCTGCCTGGAGGGTGCGTTGCAGCTGAGTTGCCTTCAGCCCCTTTCTGGACAGGATGTTAACCGGAGATAACGATAATCTTTTGTTGATTTTATCTGGGGAAGGCTTTGGCCTTGCTTTCTTTTACCGATTGCTGTTATCTGAAATCGTGTCCAGGTCCTAGAAATTACACTTTGGGACACTCCAATACCTGCAGCCAACTCCCTTTTAGTCTAATATTCATAGAATATATGACTTCAACTGCTATTGGGCAAAGCTGAAAATGTGTACCCAGCCGGGATTCGAACCCGGGTCTCCTGCTTTCTAGGCAGTTGCGCTGACCCCTACACCACTGGGGACACAGTGATCACCGCACCTGCAAGGACTACCCATGCACGCCTCCCGTCAGATACAAATTCCCAGCTTCGCCCTGCCCATAGTACTCAAACTCGTAGTTTAACTAATTCCCGTAAGAGTAAGGGCTTCAAACTTGCCCACCCCTCCCCACTAACGATAGGATCATTGCCTGTCACCGGCATATTATATATATACATGTGGCGTCTGTTCGGAAAGAACAGACGTCACATTCTGATCCTGCAGCTGTTATTATTTTAATATTCATAGAATATATGACTTCAACTGCTATTGGGCAAAGCTGAAAATGTGTACCCAGCCGGGATTCGAACCCGGGTCTCCTGCTTTCTAGGCAGTTGCGCTGACCCCTACACCACTGGGGACACAGTGATCACCGCACCTGCAAGGACTACCCATGCACGCCTCCCGTCAGATACAAATTCCCAGCTTCGCCCTGCCCATAGTACTCAAATTCGTAGTTTAACTAATTCCCGTAAGAGTAAGGGCTTCAAACTTGCCCACCCCTCCCCATTAACGATAGGATCATTGCCCGTCACCGGCATATTATATATATACATGTGGCGTCTGTTCGGAAAGAACAGACGTCACATTCTGATCCTGCAGCTGTTATTATTTTAATATTCATAGAATATATGACTTCAACTGCTATTTAGAGAAGAAGAAGAAGAAGACCTGTGATCCTGCAGTTCACATATTCTCTGTATTGGCTAAACTGACTATTTAAAAAATGTTCAAAAATATTTAATAAAATATAAATGAATAATTAATAAAATAGTTTTTATTCTAATGTCTGAAATTGATGTAGACGGCACCAGAGAATTTAGATAAATAATACTTATTGAAGTAAATAATCTCAAATAATGAGAAAGTTGTACTAAAATTAACAATTATAATAAAGACAGAGATAAAACTTTATTAAAATGCAAAGGAGTAGCGTTAAGAGCGTTACAAGGATGGCAGTAAAATCCCCTAAGGTAACTCGTCATAAATAGACCCGCTAAATGTAAGTCTTACTTTGACATCACAAAACATAAAAATCCTAAAGCTCAAATAATTCAAAGTTTAGCATGATAGTTTACATGTCAACACATGCGAGATAAAGCGAAAACTCATGCTCTGTCCAATCTTAATACCGTAAAGCATGCAAGCTTTGAACTGCAACACATTCAGACTTCACCAAAGTTCCTTCGGAAATGGAAGTTTATTTCAACGCCCAAGTCCCTTCGGAAATTGAAGTTTATGCCAAGAATCTATCATCTTTATGATAGAATGTTTCCATTTACGTCAGGCATGTCAGCTACCTTCCAACTCTCGACGTAAAGTGTTGTGAAGTCTTGCTGACTTCAGCTCTCAGCTCTTCAGCTCTCCTCTACAGTAGTCCTCCAGTCAGTATCTCATTCTCACTGGTTAAATGCCATCCCTGCTAATGGTGCATTTTTCTTGTGCTTTAAAGGAAATGACATGATCACGTTCAGTCTTAATCAAAAATGTTTCACAATATTTAGTAAAAGGAACGTTACTGAGTCCCACACACACGCCACTTAAGATAAACATAAATAATAGTTTGTTGATAAATAAATAGGCCATAACTCTTGGACGTGGACATTTATGGAAAATTGGACGTGGACATTTATGGAAAATGATAGTTAAAATGTTGGTAAATACGGTTGAACAGTTACTTAGAAACATCTTTGCGGGCTCTTTTCGGTGGTAGTGCCAGCTTGTAGATGCAATTCACCTCTTTTTAAAATAAAATTGATTTTTAATATCAAGCATATTCAACATTAAAATAAAGTTATAGGCAATAATAGTAGAATTTACATTAAGTAACTACACAAGTATGAGAAGATGAGAGGCATTTAATGGTGTATATCGATTAAGTTGCTAGGTTATTGTGGCGTATACGAAGTTCTGACAATCCTTTGAATAAAATATGAAAACTTAATAAATCTATACACATTATAGAGCAAAGTCCTTCCGCCGTGTCTTTCCTCGAGCTCAGAAAGTACTAAACAGATTTTTATGCGGTGTGATTCATTATAAAGGTGTAAGTGTGTAGCAGGGGTAAATGTGGCGAGCAAAACTCCGCGAAACAGTGCAATAAATGCCGTTAATAGAAGCTATATATTCTGTGACCTACGAACTTTACCATACATGTGAAAATACATTTATTTTTTGTCCATAATACGATGCTTGCACGGTTTCGTAATTAAGACTTTAATAGCGATCAATATAGGTTGTCGTCTAATATTGACATCAAATACACCAGTTTTTAATCTTTCGTCCTTTACTGATAATAAACAGAGACATGAAGATAAAAAATAAAATCATACAAATTCAATAATAAAATCGTAACGGAAAAGGAAAGAGAATCTGGTACTGGAAGTGAAGTGCGTTTACTTTAGACATTACACAGAGTCCTAGAGTTGTCTGTGGAACGTGAGGTCCTCTTATCTTTAGACCATGATTGGAATAATGCTCAAAGATATACGGAAACGTCTGAAGGTAGACAACTCCGATTACTTAACGAATGTCTTATAATTTATATATCCAATTTTGATACATATTTAGCAATTTCGAAGCATTGCCGGATTTGTTAGTCAGTAAATAAATTAGGTAAAAATACGCAATCCCTCCCTGCCGCGGCGGAGCGGCCGAGCGCATTGAGGCGCTATGCTACGATCGATGCGCGATGCCGTTCCCCGTCGGGGGTTCGAGTCCCCCCTCGGGCATAGATGTTTGTGGCGTCTTTAGTATAAGTTAGTTCATATATAGTCTGTATGTTTAGGGACTGATGACCCCGCAGTTAAGTCCCATAAGCTTTACAAACATTTGAACATATTTGAATATGCAAATTTTAGGGAGGATGTTATAGTGCAAAGCTGTCGTCTGAGAGACTGTTTGTTGAAATCACATGACGAGTTAAGGAGGTATTAAGTTTAATTGTGGAAATATTCCTTCAAGGGATGTTACTACCTTTTTCTAGTTTTTAATAATACTGAAGGTATTATCGTTTTTAACAAAATGTTCAAATGTTTGTTAAACTTATGGGATTTAATGTGGTGTCATCAGTCCCTAAACTTACAGACGACTTATAAAATAACTTATACTAAAGACAACACAAACATCCATGCCCGAGGATGGATTCGAATCGCCGACAGGGAACGGCCTCGCGCATATTATTGTTTCTTTGGATGTGACTCTCTATTCTGAGATCGCAAATATATTTTCTCTACCATAAAACTGTGATTTGTTATTTAATGTCTAAGTGTGGTGCCGAAAACACCTCCATAAAGCAGCATCTACTGCTGACAAGCCATGCTGAGAACTGCCTTTCAAATCCCCTCCTTCTCCTATTTACTCAACATACAGACACGCGCATACCGTATGGGTAGCTGCTGGGACTAATCAGCCTGTGCAAACTGTAGTGTTTCTCTTGTCAAAATTACAAAAGAGAAAATTCACAACGAAAACAGAGTGACACGATTAGTCGATCAGAAGAAGTTATCTCCAAATCATGAAAGTGAACTTTCCCTAAGCTTTGATTAATCAGAAGGACCGAGAAACTGTATTTATTGATTGTAATCGTTTGACGTACGTTTGGACTGTGGTGAGGTCTGTTTAGAATGTAATACATACGGCGAAGCGACACTTCATGGCATTAATTCGACCCGTCCCCCCATTTCCTCACTACTGCTTATGATGAGCTTGAATAATGCAATGCCAAGTTGGCTGCTGCCCTGCTGTGTGGCAATATAACTTACCACAGCAGGATGTCACCACTCTGAGATTCAGCGTGTGCTGTACCTGACTTACAACCATGTTCATCAGACATTCCGGTTTCTCTTCGAGACACCTCTACTGTTCCGAAATTCTAGTAAATTATAATAGACGGTATTGCTGTTTTTCCACTTTTATTTCCATAATAATTTTAAACCGTTTTTATTTGTTGCAATTTCATTGTTACTGTAAGTTATTGTATGTTGTATAAGTAAATATGCAACGATTTAAAAAGTATTATTCTAACTTAATGTACTGCCAGCATAGTTGCGATGACGTACGTTGGTCAGGACTGAGAGACAAGTATCTGAATCATCTCCTTTCTTTGTTGCATTATAGTAATTCTTATATACACTATAAATACGTAATTGTGTGTGGTTTAGATGAAATTTGGAATAGAATTTGCGTACACCCTGAATTAGCGATCGGGCACGGACTTCCTTTCGAAACTCACAGTACAATGCATTGTATAGTTTGTCTTACAAGAGGCTTTTACACCCTTCGACCGATCAACATGAATGCAGGCACATGTGTATACCTTATGGCGACAAGAGTCATGGGATAGTACATGGAGAGACACACATGGCGGTGGTATCACGCACACACGGTATAAAAAATCAGTCCATTGGGAGAGCTTTCATTTGTTCTCCGTTGATTGAAGTTAAAAGATTGCGACGTGGCAAGGTGGCACGAAGGTAATTAACAAACTTTGAAAGAGGAGTGGTTGTTCGATCTAGACGAATGGGATGCTCCATTTCGGAAATCGTTAGGAGATCAATTTCACGAAATTGATACAATCAAGAATGCGCCGTGAAAACCAAATTTAAAGCATTACCTGTCATCGGCGTTAACACAGAGGTCGAAGTCGTACCCGTAATGCCCGAGAACAGTGGCGTTGTGTAGAGTTTTCAGCGCTAACAGACAAGCAACACTGCGTCATATAAACGCAGAAGTCAATGTGGGACGTACGACGAACGTATCCGTGAATTCAAAACCGTTACTTGGTCAGATGGCAGTGTTCGATTTTGGCGCAGACCCCAGAAGCCAAGGACCTAAGTTGTCAACAAGTCACTGTGAAAGCTGGTGGTGACTTCATAATTGTGTGGACGGTTTTCAAGTGAAATGGTCTGGGACTTCTGATCAAGAAAATGGTCATGTTCGGATACTTCGGCCACAAGTATTCGAGATTCTACTGAAGAACAATCTGAACATATCCATCGAATGATTTGCCCACATAGAGCTCCTGACATGAGTCCAACATTTATGGAACATAGTAGAGAGATCAGTTCACGTACAAAATCTGCCAATGGTAACACTTTAACAATTTTGGACGGCTATACAGGCAGGAAGGAACATTAGGGTTTAACGTCTCCCCCACAGCGCGGCCATTACAGGTCGGATTGTTTAGGTAAAGATGGCGAAGGAAATCTGCTGTGCCCTTTCAAAGAAATCATCGCGGTATTTTCCTGGAATAATTTACGTAAATCACGGATAACCTAAGTCTGGATGGTTGGAGGCCGCGGTGGAGTCACCGAGCGGTCTAAGGTGTCTCGCTGCGGAGCGCGCGGTTGCTCGCCGTCGGAGGTTCGAGTCTTCCCTGGGGCATGGGTGTGTGCGTTGTCCGTAGGTTAGTTTACCTTAGTTTAAGTAGTCTGTAAGCTACGGACTGATGATCACGCAGTTTGGTCCGATATATTTACAAATATTTGAACATTTTGATGGTTGGAGGTGGATTTGAACCATTTTCGTCCAAAGCGCGATTACAGTGTGCTAATCACTGCGTCACCAGACTGTGGAACTTGTTGAATCTATGTCGTGTCGAATTCCTGCACTTCGGCTGGAAAAATGAGGTCCGACATGATATCCCGTTACTTTCGTAACCCGAGTGTATGTTTTCACGGATAAGGTTTTTCTTACTCTGAAAGCCACAGTATTCTGATGATGATCGTGTGGAATTTATGGCCGTTAGACTCCAGCTGTGGCCGTGTTCAGCCTGCCTGGTGCAAATATTTTTAGATGACGCCACTTCGGCGACGAACGTGTCAGTGATGATGAGGAAAACTTCAACATCTAGTCCCCATACGGAGAAAATCTCCAACCCGACTCTTGCGTGGCTCCAACACGCTGTCCACTTTTTCTTTTGCTTCTTCTGGTAGATCGATGCTTCGCGGTCGTTTGTCCATATTCGTTCTTGGTGGTTCTTTAAGTCTTTGGCTCAGCTTCTTTTTATTACAGGGGGCGTTGAGCCCCCTCTCTCTTTTTTGCTCTATTGCTAGTTCTGTTCTTTGTGGCCGCTGATAGTTGTTCGTAGTTGTTCGATGCGTTCTTGCCACAGCTTTTTTATTACAGAGGGCGTTCTGCCCTCTGACCGGGCGCGCTGAGCCACGGCGCCCGGCGCCACATGACTACGGAGACGGACAGTATTCTGTGACACAATGACATTAGCAAATAAAAACATACAAGCGTAGACCCAGAATGTTGCTAGGTTCCGTACATATCTTTACAATGTTGGCAGCCAGAGTGCCAATCTTTAACTTCCATTTATTGTGTTAGATATGCGCAGAACGATATTTTGTTCCAGATATTTTTGTATTGTCAGTATGTGAGGAACTGCATTGCGAAGTCCGAGTGAAATTTTCTTCGCCCTGAGCATGAATAAAGTTTGAAAAATACAAAAATATAAAAAAGAAATAAATTCAAAGCCATGCCTAATGCTGAAATTTTACTGCGCAATAATGTAAACAGAGAGTAGTTTACAACGCGTCTAACTGCCTATCGGGTCTTATCTCCGGAGCTATGTTCCGGACAGTGATATAATTTTGCCGGTACATTTCAATGACCACATGACCGCATGAATTTCGAAAATTTATTAAACGATAAACTATTTTATTTTCAGCGTTGTTTGAGGGGGAAGGGGGGCAACGAGAAATGTTTCGTAAATATTTGAAATTCTATAGGAAGTTATGTGTTATCAGTTTCGAGAAATTGATGAACAAATTTGACATATATCGGCGCTATCAGCTAAGAAACAAGCAAACAGTTTCTCGTTGTAATACTTGGCTTAAGATGTTAAAATGTACGTACTAATATATGTTTTAAAGAGTAGACTTAAAGAGCAGAATAATCAGCAGTTTAAAGTTATACTTCCGGTTAATAATTACGCGAATTATAGTAAATAACTTTTTCCCGTGCAGAAAGCCGTGCGAAAAGTGGCGTGCAAAAGGTATGAGCGTGTTTTAATAATGGAAATTATGAAGAGGAGGAAATTACGGGAAAGGAAGAAAACGTCTCAGGAGAAGGATAGAGGAGTGAGATATCTGACAGGCAGGAAAAACTACAGACAGGACGGCAGGGGAGACCCTTGCGAAAAACGGAGTAAAGGAGACTAGAGTCTGGCGTCGTAGGAACGAAAAGACCGATCGATATGGAGCAAAAGGTTGCATTCGGGAAGTGTCCGTTTCATAGGAAAACAAAAATCTGATTTGCCGAAGAGGAATTTTAACCACAGTTCATCTGAATGGGAGTGCAGAATGTTAACTCTGCTTCACCTAGCTTTGTGAAGATCCGGGGAAAGGATGAGGAATGTGTGTAGGTACAGTGTTGGAGCAACGTGTTGGAAATTGGCACGACTGTGCGCCAGGGTAAGTGACTAGGAATGAAACGATAGTTTTGCTGCAGATGAATTTGTGTCACGTAAGTAATATGGTGATGAAGGTATCACGCCGCTGCTGTGTTGCCAGATGTGCTACCCCCATTTCGGTCACTTGGAGACCAATGTTGCAAGGTAGCAATGACATCATCAAGGTGGCGTCGCTTCCGATTCCGGTTCAAGATAGCCGCCTGGCAGGAAAAGATCATGCCTCCTAATCCACCACCACATTCAAGATAGTATCTACTGGGAACTTTAAATTCTGAATTTATCTCTAATTCAATTGGTCATCACATCAATTTTTTAACAGGAAAAACTTATAATTTTCACCACTAGATGTCAGCACTCTTCTTCAAGTCACAGCCAAAAGAATACCTCGTTCTGAGCAGCAGCAGCGCCATACTGAACGTAAGTATTGGTTGTAACCATTGAAGGACAGTTGTTTAAACAATTATCACCAATGTCATATTTCGGGGGAACTATATTTGCATTAAATATTTCCGAAAATGTATCTTTTCGGAAATCGTTTGTGACCGAATTTTTCCCCCTTATTGCACTTTCAATTCCTACATAAAGTGCAGGAACACTGGCAACGGAACCGTACAGAATCGCCGCGTTTATGGTGTGGTGGGTTTGGAGGAAGGTTTCATTGAGGAAAAAGGCGCGCATACCATGTTATGAGAGGGTGTATGAAGATGCCAGCAAAGGAAACTTGTTGTAGGGTGCGGGGACCCGGGAAGGGTTATATGCTTTAGAGGATGAGGGTCACAAAGCAGAGGGGGTGGGATAGAGGGAGCTGTGAGTGTATAGGGGAAATATACAGGATGTATGGAGATGATAAATTCAGAATTGATCGTGGTGGGTCAGACTTTGCATCTGTAGGAATAAGTGGGGTGAGCCTCATCAGAGGTGGTAGAGGAGGGGGACAGTCAGGAGGATTTATGGAGTTTTTAGAGAAATCGTCATTGTATGTCAGGCTTTTCTGACAATGATAGGTCTGACGAGAGGAATGGAAGGATTCACCTATGTGGCGGCGATTGAGGATGAGGGTCCCCTCAGTTATGAGAAAGGTGAGGACTGTTGCATTGTTAATGGTGCAGGCAGAGCGGATAGTAAGGGGGGAATGGAGAATGAGCTCCGCCAGCACCTCAGCCTCTGTGATCCCAGGACTCAGCTTTGTTATTACGGTGGTGAGCGTCGGCGTGTAGTGGGGAAGTTGGAGCTGCATGGAGCTGCATGGAGCTGAGGGGGAGTTGAAGGGGTGAGAGGGGTTCCAAAGGTGACAGTGGGGAGGCGTTGGAGAAGGTGAGAGTGGAGGGCTGGATTAGGGGACTTGATGGAGACAGAGTCCTTCTGGGGGATGGTGAGGGAGATGGAGAACTGGGAAGGTATTTAAGAATTTGGAGGGTGAGGGCGTGGGCTTCAAGGAATTGAGGGTCATGTTTGGGAAAGGGATAGGTGTTGTTTGGCAGGGGTTGGAAGTGGGGTTGGGGGAGGTAGAGGTAGAGATGTCAATGGGGATGGCAGCTTCAAGAAGAAGGGGTCTGGGGAGCTGGTTGAAAAGGAATGTGGTGAGGGTCAGGCACTCTGGAGGCGTTAGCAACTTTGGACAGTGATAACAGTGGGGAGACTGTAGAAATTGTCTTCTGGCAATTCTGGACCCAGGCAGGTGACACCTAAACAGAAAGGAAGGGGAGGGAGAAGACTCATGGGGAAGTCTGAGGAATGGGCTGGTGATTAGGGGGCTGAAGCTTGGGTGAAGATGGCTGTTTGGGCAGTGATGAGGGTGACTAGTGAGGGAATGGTGGACGGGAGGAATTGGGATGAGGAGCTTCAGGGGATGGTGGTGGGCACTGGAGGAGGCGTGGTGTATAATATAGTGGTACTGACAGGGAGCAATGGCATGATGATACTTGTGATGGATGAAGACACAGACAGCTGTGGATCATGCCACAAAGATGATGATGGACAATGAACGGTGTGTAGGTATGTCTCGTTTGTGCCAGCACCTGCTTCAGCGTGTCAGAGGGGCCAGGTTGGTTATGTCTTCTGGTAAACTTGGGCGATGATAGCGGGTGCCCGAATCCAATCAGCAGGAGTAGTGGCTGGCGGGGAGTAGGCCATGGGCGCTGGGGTGCTCAGGTAATAATGAGGCAGATGGAGACCGTGAATAAGAGAGGCTGGCCCAACCGCAACTATAAAAGTCACCCAATGGCAAAAGCAAAGAGTCTCGAATTTCAAATGTTAGTAGTATCCTGCACAGATAAATAACTGTAAGTCTATTAATAATACTTTTCAATTGATGTGTACAAATATTTGGCTCTATGTGTATATAACAGGACATTGATGAGACAATTCTGATAAGCAAATCATCAATTCTAATACTTAAATTAAGCAAAATCGAGGTTCTACTTTACAAGTAATTATGGCACAATGACAACGACTATTAGCATCGTACAAGTCCTATGTGGTTCATACGTCAGGCGCATTTTGTGAAAATGAATTATTAAGTAGATGACAGTTGTGTGGATGTTTACAGCTCGTCACCGGCTGTCATCTCCAGCAGTCTATACCGATCTGAATAACTAGTACCGGTGCACTAACAGATCTATACTCAGCCTCCAGGTATAAGGCAATACCATACATCCAAAGAGAACCCCATATTAGCACCAGACACACCACCACTCTACCTCTCCTTTCCTTGATAAATCGCATTCTCGATCACAAAAGCATCTGCAGAATGCACAGATACACTTTAAAAAAATTAAGACCCGCGTGAATAAATAATTCTAAATGTTGTATCTGCAAGAGAGAATACGATAACTTTTATTTACAAATGAAAGCGTCTTCTGAGCGTACTGGACACTTAAAGAAAGTAATATTTTTTTAAAGAAAATGAAGACCCATAGCAACCGAAATCCTAATACGTTAACAATTTGCATACGTTTTCAATGCAATAACGCATCTATCATGAACCACATCCACACAAAACATCTTAGGCAGTGCATTACAACAGACTAATCCACCTCTCCAAATCCATTTACACAAGCTTTAGATTCACAAGAGAGCTCCTCTTGATGCAACATTTCTGTACAGGAGAAACATTCTTATTCTTGACAGTGCTATAACTGACACCAGCATCCCTGACTCTAATACGTTAACGGACTGGTTACATGATCCCTGCTCTATCCATTCTCGAAACAGTGAACACAATCACTTCTTCTTCTTCTGGACACCAACCACATGCATAGCTTTTCTAGATAAAATGCAAATATTTGTAAATCTAAGGGTCTTAACTACGTTGTTCATCAGTCCCTACGTTTACAAACTACTAAGATTAACTTAAGGTAAAATATGCTAAAGACAACACAAACATCCATGCCCGAGGGAGGACTCGAACCCCTGACAGCGAACGGCCGCGCGCACCGCACCAGGGCGCTTTAGTGCGCGCGGCTATTCTGCCGCGGCAGGTGTACCCTCCGCCACGCACCTTACAGTGAATTGCGGAGTATGTCTGTAGATGCAGATGTAGAAGTAAAGCACCACTGTTTCAGACTCAAACGCCGACCTACCGATTTCAGAGAGTATTGAGTGGAACCACAAGCAAAAATTGGTCGATTTTATTTGTAGGAATTTTGAGAAAACCGTCGAGCAATCTCTCACAGAAAATTTACATTTACACACGCTTTCGCTTGGAGGGTTGGTGCGTCAAACCTACCGCCAAGTCTTAATGTATAGTGCAGCGATCGCAAACACTTCTAACGTACCCCAGCGACATTTATCGAAGCAACCATTCACCCCTTTCGAGCCCTATGCATTAAGAAAATTCCAAAGTAGGGTACCCCTAGGCAAAAAGGACACACGATGAAGGGCATTTTCCCGACCGCAAGTCATTCCGTCCTACTAAGTATTAGTCGACAGTGTTTAAACACAAAGTCCGTTTCGCGATCACAAAGCGCAAAATAAGCGTCAATCAAAATAGGTCAAATCTCAGTCCAACGAATACCAACATTCGTAAAATATCTTGTAGAAAGGTTACTTGAAATTTCCGCTACCACTCACAACTATGATTTAAGTGTTAAAAATATTTAATAGCAACCTTTTAATTATTTAGCTACAGTTACGGTCGACTCAAAGTCAACATGGCTTTTAATTCTCTTGTAGAAGTATATAGACTGTTCAGTTACAATTCCGTAATGGAATAACGAGCTACAGTCATTAAACTGAAACTCATTTCTCGTTGCCAAAGTGACAGCCCTGACAAAGCAACCATATACTGTGTAGATTCTAACACTGTCGCAAACGAAGCAATTCAGGTAACACGAAAGGTCCTCCTCCTTCTTCCCAGACGTGACATACAGTGTTGTCATAGAAAAAATGAGCTCTCCACACAAACTATGAATTTTCAACTATCAATTACAATGATTCTTTAGATCATGACGCCATATCATATAACAGTAGAATTAAGTAGTAACACTCGAAAATAATTCTTTAGAAAAAAATTATCTATAACTGACAAAGGTAATATCTTTTTTCCCCACAATCCGCAACACACTACGCAACCACCCAATATCGAAGATACTAAACTGCAAGATGTAGCTCACACCCAGCGCAGACAAAACAAATCTGGTATTTCCCAGCTCAGATGTAACAGTTGTGATGCTCTACACTTAGAATAGATCAGCAGGACATTTGAAACACGATATAAAGAACACAAACGACCGTGGAAATATGGCAACAGCCATTCAACATTTGCAACTGCGCTAGTTGAACAAAAATCATATTTATAAACACACACGCAATACAGTCAGAACGTCACACACAAAGTTGCTAGAGACGCCTGTTTTGACAGAAACGAAAAAAAAACTTGTAAACTAATAACACACACAGACACGACAAACAAAAACAAAACAAACGACATACACATCCTGCCAGGCTTCAGAACTGGCCATTTTTCAAACAGTTCAAGAAGAAAGTGTAATTTAAATAGTGTAAATATAAACAGTGACAGCAAGTAGCAATGTGCTACAAAACACACATGAAAAGGACAACGTAAAAATACGTAACATTAGTAATCCATTTTATTCAGAATCAAAATACTCATATTGCACGAGAACTGTTATCAATCGAATTTAGTAAAAATCAAACAAATAATGAAAACAAAACATTTCTTGCACTGTTGACCACTGAAGATGCTTTACAATAAAGCGAAACGCGTCTGGTCTAAAGTAGACTAATTTACAGTTGCATAAGTCGGTCAGCTAACCTATACAAATTGTATAACTGCAACTGCGAAGAAAGGAGGCCAAAAACACAAGGAATAATTCTGAACAAATTTGTTCACGGAATTGATGAATGTGATATTGCGTGGACCCCAATAAGTGTAATAGTATCTGACGAGCAAGTTACAGAGATTTTCTGAGGGAAAATGTCTAATAAAAACGAATGGAAAATATTTAGACATACAGCATCGAATGGGTTTTCAGTTTGTTTATGTAACTTGCTTAGAGTTGAATTTATTGGTTAAAGAAATTGTTTAAATAAATATATGATGTAATTGTTAGGATGTATTGGCCCTATAGCGAGTTTGAATATGCTGCAGACGTATTTCCATTGCTGAGCCGTGGCGCACATGAACACCCTGCTAGGAATATAGGAGTGGAGTAGAGGGGGTGGAACAACATGCTCTGGGGTAGCTTCTGGCTTTCACTGAGGGCATGATGGTGCTGGGTGGAGAGAGGTGGAAACACCCTACAGCGAACTATATTGAAGCCAACCTGATCTTTCCACAGTCATAGGACAGCCACCAGAGAACTCACAGATCGTGTCGAGTGCATGTGTTGTAACTCGTAATTAACATTATGAGTAATTTGACAAATGTGCTATGAAGCTATGGCACTACAAATTAATGTATTTACGTCCCATCAAAAAATCAGTATAAATTTGAAAACTTAATAAATGACGGAATAATGTAGATAGAGAGGTAAAAATTGAGACACGTGCTTGAAACGAAATGGGGTTTTATTAGAACTAACAAAAAACAAAAGTTCAAAATATGTCCGAAAGATCTCTTGCGCGCGTCGTTTTGTGATGATCGTGTGCTCAGCCGCCACTTTCGTCATGCTTGGCCTCCCAGGTCCCCAGATATCAGTCCGTGCGATTATTGCCTTTGGGGTTACCTGAAATCTCAAGTGTATCGTGATCGACCGACATCTCTACGGATGCTGAAAGACAACATCCGACGCCCATGACTCACCATAACTCCGGGCATGCTTTTACAGTACAGTTCACAACATTATTCCTCGACTACAGCTATTGTTGAGGACTGATGGTGAACATATTGAGCATTTCCTGTAAAGAACATCATATTTGCTTTGTCTTAATTTGTTATTTTATTTATTGCTTTTCTGATCAGATGAAGCGCCATCTGTCGGAAATATTTTGTACTTTTGTCTTTTGTTGGTTCTAATAAAACCTCATGTCATTCCAAGCATGTGTGTCAATTTTTACCTCTCTATCTACATTATTCCGTGATTTATTAAGTTTTCAAATTATATTCTGACTTTTTGATCACCCGGTATATATATATATATATATATATATATATATATATATATATATATATATATATAGAATTTTGTATACAATATGAAATGTAATTAAGGTTCAATGTATTATGTTACCTAAACTGAGTGTACCGACTGTATTGCATAGTATTGACCAGAGAGTAAGTCACACTTCCCCCACCCTGTATATGCAGCACCTCCCATCCCACACCCCCTGTATGCAGTGCCGTCCCTCCCGCTCCTCTCCCCTCCCCTCCACTCCCCCCTTACACTTGTTTCTCCCACCCTCCCCCTTCTTCCAGAGTCCTTGCGCCCGTGCTCCCATCTCTCCCTCTTCGTACCCCATCCCACCTGTACCTTCCTCACGTTCCCATCCCCGAGGAGCCCTGTCAGTGTTGTAAGTTTTAACTCAGTGCTTCTTGTGTGTCTGTATCAGTGCGTTGAGGTACTTTGTCACCCTGCGTGTGTTTTATAGCACTGTGGCCGTTATTAAACGAACTACATCAGTGTTATTCAATCTGCTGTTATATGTGTTTGCATCTCCCATGTCACCATGCCAAATTTGACATTCTTGTCTTTTAAACTCCATTTCTTTACCATAAAGTTCTCCGTTTTAATTGTAGAGCCTGTCGGCTGAAGAGTGCAACTGACGATGCTGCTGGCCTGCCACATTGGGGCGTGAAAATAACAATAATGACAAAAATTAAGTCACTACCTCATGCGCAACTTCTTCCTACCATCACACCAGCCTCACCTCAGTGTTCAGCAAGGTCCTGGAAACCAACCTGACCCGCCGTATTCACCAATACCTCCGTCACCATCAACTCCTTGCCCTGTACTAATGTGGCTTCCGACCCTCCTTCTCTGACGATGACCAGCTCCGCCTCACCCACCTACACTACGGCCAACTTAATTCCCGTTCCTCCACAATATTTGTCTCCGTCGACAAAGAAAATGTCTACAAAAGTGGCATCCTGATCTCCTTTTCAAGCTCCAGATCTAGGCATTTCCCATTAACTATGTCTCCCTTCCTTCCCTTCTCTCCCTCAACACAACCTACGTCACTATTTAAACTCCAACTCCAGTTTGCTTTAGGTCTCTGCTGGGGTGCCCCAGGGCTCCGTCCCCTCGCCTGTCCTCTACCTCCTCTAGTCCACCAGCATGCCACAGCTGCAGCCTCCCGTCCACGTCTTTCAGTATGCTGACGACACTGCCTTCCTTGCCCAAGCCCCTACCTCGCCTGATAGCAGCACCTCCTTCAATCCCACATTTTCCAGTTCTCCACTTGGTGTAACCAGTGAATCCTCTTCGTAAATACCAAAAAGTCGCAGGCAATCATCAGTAATCGTACCACTCCGTCCTTCCGCTTCCACGATTTCTACTTTACCCTACATGACCGTCCCATTCCTCTCACCCACACTCTCAAATACCTTGGCCTTATCCTTGGTCGCTTCCTTTCCTGTAATCCTCACCTCAAAACAGTCCGTCAGAAACCCCCTAAACATCCTGAACCTCCTCTCCAGTGAAACATAGCGCCTTCAACCATCCACCATCCTCTACACTTACAGCTCTATCATGCAACTCGTCCTCTAGTTTCCACTCTGCCTGGGTCTGAACCTCCCTCACCTATTACAAATCCCTTCAACTCCTTCCCTACCACGCCTCCTCCATTTTGCCTATTCCTGTTGGGTCCTGTCAGGGCCGTCAGTTTTAATCAAGTGCTCCGTGTGTGACCGTGTGGTGCGACGACAAACTTCGTCTTTTAACTAGTTGCAAGCGCTGCCCCAGGACAAGTGTTGCCTGTGTCAGTCTAACGGTGTCACCATCCTTTTCTTCGTGTTTAGTGCCTGTGTTACTCTATGTGTGTTTTATAGCCATTGTGAAAGATTGTAAATTAAACTGCTTGTTGGGTTTACTCCAGGATTGTTTCCTTGTCAGCTTTTCAATTATTGTATTTTAACTCCATTTCAGTATGTCACCATTTTAATCTTGTAAAATCTGTTGGCCAAAGAGGGGCGGATGATGCTGCTCCCAGTTTCCCCATCGGGGCTTTAGATAACAATGAACTAAAAAAAAAAAAGAAGTAAGTCACAAATGATTTCCGAAAACAAAATGTTTTTGCAAATACTTAATGCAAACTTAGTTCCTCCAAATGTACAGTGATAATTGTTTAAACAATTGTCCGTGAATGTTTATAAACAATAATTAAGTCCACCACTGCGCTGCTGCTGGTGATGATTACGATGTCGTTTTCACTCAACTGTGTCTTGACACAGGGTAACGGAGTTTCCTTCCAAACTCACAGTGAGGGAGGAGCGGGAGACGTTGGTGGTGACATCTAGTGGTGTTAGTCAGTTAGTTTATGTTGACTAGACAAAACATTATGACAAGGTGTTGAATAGGTGGTTACATGAACACTGAAGTAGCCGACTAGGTTTCCCATAAGAACTCACTACCTTTTGCGCTGGAAGGAAATTCGTCGCGAGACTTGTATTTTTGTATATTTTTTGTTTTTGTTGGGATTTCATTTCTTTTTGTAGGTAGTCCTCCTTTCATCTTGGGTAACATTTATTGTGCATCAGCCACAGATTTTCTTAAAATCCATTCTCTGTCTCATTTGGTTTATCTCGAGGCTTTGTTGTAACATTTGCGAAGTCTGGAAAGTCGATTGTATTGCAATTGTTCAGTCCTGTTATCAGGTACACGTATTGTAACCTGTGGAGGATCACTATAAAAATATTAACAAGTTATTCTTATATTTGACATCAGCTTGTGAACTTCAGAATACACGGAAGTTGCGGATAATGTATCTTTTCCTGTGTAACTAAAAGAAGTAGTTGTTATTGTATATGGTGCTTACTGAATGATTTAATACAACAATTGGTAATTCAAAATTAATTATTTTAGTCCATAAAAAGAAACCATGTTTTTTCAGTGTACACAATTGTATGATATGAAAATGGTTACAAATAATGTTATGTCTCGCTCCTAGAATTAGTAGAATTATAACTTACGAGTATAACAGCATAAAAATAACTTCTTTCTTGAGAAAAAATCAAGTTTGAGGGTTTTAATAATAACTGCTCACGTAAATGAGGAATTTCTCTAATCTTCATCATTTTGGGCTCATTTTGGCATCATTAATTAGTGAATTTGTGCATTAGTTCCGTACTTCAGTCCTAAAAAAATCAATAACTTCTGTTTCACGGATATCTGTAGGTCTAATACTGAACCTTCAGCCTCAATATCGAATCCGAAATTATTTCTTCTTTATATACTGTTACTATCGCATTAGTATTAGCAATTGCGAAGAAATAACTTTAAGTATGATATTGAATGTGTAATAATAACACGGTAAGACTTTTATTGTTAAAATCAAAGCTTAATTTTAGCTATGAATGAGAAAAAGTTCGTAATAAAGAAAACGGATTACTGCCCCGCGTCACGTGACTTAGATGTTCCTTTCAGTTCAATTACGTTGTGCGCGGTCTATGTTATCTTTGGTGTATGGTCTATGGCTCATAGCCTTCTACCGGAAGCTTCGACCGTGAAGTAGAAATAAAAATAACCCTGAAGTGATCATTGCCTTCTGCGCATGTTCTCATCCAAGGGCGATAGGACGTCAAACGGTCCGATTTGGAGCAGGAGAGGCACCGCAGCACATTTTAATTTCCATTGTCTATACGTTTACAAATAAATTCATAAAACTTTGTAAGAATGACCGGGAAGTATTTAGGTTTCACACTCGTTGCAGTGGAAGTTAAAAAAGTACGAAAACGGTTTTTTACATGTGAAATTTCTTCATTTTCTCACTTACTATTGGCTGCATTTGTTGCTGTAGGTACTCATTTTGCACAGTAAACAAACCATCTTTACAGGTGTATGAAACTCTAGAATTTTCCAAATCTATTAAAAACTGTGTTAAAAATTGAGAAAATTGAGATAATTAACTATAAAATTTCAGTTTCTTTCTAAACATGAAGTTTAAAATGTATCAGCTCATTTGTTTTTCGTTAATTAAATAATACACCTTGCATTCATTTAAGTTTTTGTGACTTGTCTTAAATCAGTTCAAGGGAGAGTCTTTTCGGTGTTTTAGATGACTACGTGACCATTTATGTCCGTCAAGTTTGTATAAAATTATCTAGTGCTATTAATATACTGCCGGAAAAAGTGGACCTGGAAAGACCACGTCTAATTTAATACGATGGCGGAAGATGCCACCTGGAGGATAGTTCACCTACTGATAACGTTTTCAACGTTGTTGGGGGTTTTAGAGGGACCAAACTACTATGGTCGTCAATCGTTTTCAACTTTGTCTGGCAACGGATAGAATAGCGACATATTTTCCAGAGTCCTTTAACAGGGAATGTTGACAGCTATATGACGCTGTGGGGTATCAACGTGTGTAGCAAGTAGGCGCCATGCTACGGAGACGTACGCGTGCTTTCTTCAAAAATCAAATGTTTGTTAACCTTAAGGGACTTAACTACGGGGTCATCAGTCCCTACACTTACAAACTACTTATGAACTACCTACAACTAAGGACGGCACAAATATCCATGCCCGAGGGGGGATTCGAACCCCCGACCGTAGTGGCCGTGCAGACCGTGACTGAAGCGCCTCAGTCCCCTCGGCCACCGCGGCCGGTGCTTTCTTCAGTTAAATGGGCGGATTGTGGCCTTCCAAGTGGTGGGACGGTCCTTTCGGAGAATAGACATCCAAGTCGGAATCGTTGTTTCAGTTTAATAACGATGTTAAATTGACACAGATTAACAGGATTTGTGAGCCCAGAAGCGTCAACGTGAACTGTTGCCAATAAGTTACTAGCTGTGTGCTCACATCTAGCTTGTCTTGCTTCTTTATCCATTCTGTGGAAAAAATAAGACGTCATAGGTGTAAGATTTTCACTTGGAACAAGAACTCTCAGTGATAACATATTGTTTCACTCAAAATATTTCAGGCGAGTGATATGTTAACCGTTGTATTGCCTATTGTAAATAACGAATGTTACTCGCGATTAAAGATTTATGAATAATCGAGAAATAGTCTGAAAATAGTTGTGGACCCTATAACAAGCACTTAATTGTGAAATTTGGTGTAGTGATGTAGACTTAGGTGTACATATATACCTAATAATTTCTCTAATGTTTCTTACGGTCTTTACGCGACATATAAGTTAGCAACAGATGCTTCATTCTGCAGTCAAATTCAAATTCCGGCCCTCTAAATAGTGGTTCTCGTAAAGAACGTTGTCCCTCCCGTCCTCCAGTGGTTCCCTCCAGTTCCCGAAGCATCCCTGTAACACTCGAGTACCCACTCAACTTGTCAGTAACGAACCTAGCAGCATGATTCTGAATTACTTATCTACATCTGTTTCCTGACTTAACTGAGTTCGCGGTGGAGTGGCCGAACGCATTGAGGCTCTATGCTGCGATGCGTTCCTCGTCGAGGGTTCGAATCCCCCCTCGGGCATGGATGTTTGTGCTGTCTTTAGTATAAGGTAGTTCATAACTAATTTGTAAGTTTAGTGATTGATGACGCCGCAGTTAAGTCCCATAAGCTTCACAAACATTTGAACATTTTGAACTTAACTGAACTCGGCTTCTCTTAAGCCTCAGATCGCCATTCGCCGAAATCTTTGCAGTACCACCAGCGCTTCTACAGAGCTCGGTTAAGGTGTTGCGGACGTTCCTACGCTCGTGAAACGGCCGCATCTGTAGTTACCCCTGCGGATGTCCAACATGCAACTGCGTCCCAGTAGTTTGAATAGTAGGTGTACTCCACGACTCCCAGCGTATATATTTTCCTTTACATCAATCTGGTGGAGATCCCAAACACTTGAGCAACACTCAGGACAGTATCGGACAAGCATTTGACACACGGTCTCTTTTACAGATGAACCACATCTTCCCAAAATTGTCCGACTGTCCTTACATGCTCGTTCCATTTCATATCTCTGTACAAGGTTACGATCAGATAGTTAATCGGCGGGTTTGTGTCAAGCAGCACACCACTAACGCAGTATGCAACACATATGGGATTGTTTTCCTACTCACAGACATCACATTACATTTTTATACATTTAGAGCTAGCCGCCATTCCTCACACCAACTAGAAATTTTTTTCTAAATGATTCTGAATCCTACTGCAGTAATTAAATAACGACACCTTCTCGCATATCACCACATCACTTATATGGATTGAAAACAATAAAGGTCCGATCACACTTTCCTGGGGCACACCTGACGATAACCTTGTCTCTGCTGAACACTCCGCATCGAGGACAACGTATTTGGTTCTATCTATATCTATAAATGTGAATGTCTGTTCGGTGTACGTTTATCACGTCTGAATCACAAGACATAAAGAGCTAAAAATTTATACAGTTACTAATGTCTACCCGGGGAAGGCTTTAGGCACGGTTTTATGGCGATCGGATAGTTATTTATCTATATATATATTAATGTGAATGTCTGTTCGGCGTACGCTTATCACGTCCGGACGACAAGACGCAGAGACTTAAATATTTGTCAAAAAACCTGAGGAAGGTTTTAGGCACGGTTTTATAGCGATCTGATAGATATTTCGTAATTTGAAGAATATAACGCGAAATGCGGAACAATAATTACTCTTTGAAAATTATATTTACTCTTTGAAAATGGTTTTATTGGTTGCATTGTGCGAGCGTGAAGGTCGGGGTGAGACTTTAAAATAGAGAAAGTTTAATTTTTAAAACTCACAACCACCAGCTGCGAACCAAATTCCTAAACATGCAAAAACACTGGAACTGTGATTGCGACTGTTTGACTCGTTTTCTAGAGGATGATATCACACGTTCGCAGCTTTCCTTCCCTGCATATGATTAACAAAACAAATTCATAATAAAATCAAGTTCATGAGAGAAAGGGGTGTACTAACTACTATTTTTGAAACACGTGAAAGTTCACTTTGTGTTGTTTATTTCACAATATTAGATCCCTGTGGCTGATACGTCTGTATGTCGACACATTTATCAAATAAAGTTATAGCTCATGAGCCCCCAGACAAAATTAATATTTGTCGCAAATTGTTTTCACACCATATGGCTGTCTCAAACACCCTTTATGTTCGTGCCTATGCGACGACATGTGTTACATTAACAAATCACAGTCACTTTAATTCAATGCGATGCACACCTTGTTCCACCGGCTAAATATTCACAAACACACAGTAGCACTCGATTCAACTTGGTGCAGTCTACGACGAGCAACCACACGTGGCGAATGCCACACACAAATCTAAAGTCTCCACCTCGAGAGCCATATGCCGACTGATGTAGAGCGACGATGCCCGGCCAGCTCCACACATGCTCTGGAGTCGTCACGTTCTGCCCTCGCGGGCGCGCGCGCGCCCGCCAAAAGCTCAACTGCCGGGGTTTTTTCTCCTACGTCATCAACTTCCCCATGTGAGCTGTTCTAACCGATTTGCCAACATACAGCGCTCAGCCAATACAGTTCTAAAACTTTACTTAAAATCAAAATAATTACACTACACATTAAATAAATTGTCTTCTTAGGTTTTTATATTGGTATAAACATACTTTGTACTATTTATCATAATCGTGCAATTTCTTATGTCACAGATCAGTGATTTAACTGAATACTTCAAGATAAAATACACAAGATTAATTGAAAATAAAATGAGAAATAGTTAATACATTATTTTTATAAACAAACATTGCCATGCTAGTTGTGCAACTGTCTTGTATTCATTGATAATTTATTACTTTTCATTGTCAATTAAACATATTACGTCAGATGTGACTATATCAGCTAATGTCTTGATTATTTGTCAACAGGCTATTTTGTAATGAGGGCCTTAAAGGTTCCTAACTGCATGGTATTACTTCAAATGCCAGTAGTATTAGAATATTTTATTTCACGCTGTGCACTGCACTGTGCCTCGCACTCGCCATTGTCCCTCTCTACCCTCACCGGAAACGAACTGGAAAATCCTAACCTGGAACAAGCCACCAACGTCGGCCTGCTCGCTGGCCTCCCGTCAGCTACAAGCACACAGCAAATCTCAACGTGGAGAATTTCTACCTATGGCCTAACTATAAATGTTGTCACCCAACTGTGTACATACATTGCTACCATAATTAATAAGATTAAAATTGTGTAACATTTAGTGCATTGGCATGGTCAATGTTTGCAGTGAACTTTATACTGTTTAATTAACAAATGCTATTAATTACCAATATTTCTATTGTACGGTAATCTTACAATTGTTACTTGAGGGTTGATAATCATAAAACGATGGAGTGTATTGGGATGGAAAGTTATCGGTGTGTATAAAATATTACGTGTGTGTGTGTGTGTGTGTGTGTGTGTGTGTGTGTGTGTGTGTGTGTGTAACACTACAAAACGCAAACGAATGGTCTGTGTGTAATTGTTGTACGAAGTCTCCCGTTGTACACCATAGCAGTTCCATGCCGATAACTATAAGGGGGTGCAAGATATGGTGATTGAAAGTCGTCAAATTATTTAAAAAACGGATTGAATGCCAGCGATGACGTATGCGACTCTATAGCAAGGAGGTTAAATACAGTGAAACATGATGCCACGGATCATATCTTTGGTATATGCGTGCTACAGTGTATTCAGCTCTTGGTCTGTAAGGATAAGCATACGAATAAGGAAATATAAGAATAAATAAATACAGCAGTAAAAAAGAAATTTATTTTAATACATCTTTTAAACAAATCTATTTGACGTTTCGCGCATTATCTATCATAATCGACCAACACGCGAGCGGGACCGCGGTTTTAAGCTAGTAACTTATAAAGTTTTCGAGACACCCACATGTCTGAGGACCTACTGCGTGTGCACATATCTTCGTTGGCGGTCTGCTGTGCGACACCGTCTCAAACGAATTTCGGAAAGTGAGACTGTTGCCCTTCATCCATGGCTCGCAGAATGTCATGTGAGAAAAGGGCAAGCTGAATTTTACACGAAAGATGTTTCCTGAAAGTCTGCTAATACAAAAACCAAGCTTTTTTGTCTCAAGAAAACTGTATTGTATTCGAACTGAGAATATATTAAAGATTGTATCCGCTGCAAGAGTAATTTTTATATTCTTCGTCAGTACTTTAAAATTGGGTGTGAACCATCACTATCGGCCTACAGGAGGAACAATTTTTTAATATGATATCATCACACTGTATTTCAACAATAACAAAATTTCAAAGCCTCTATTAATAACAACGTAAGTACCTACTGTCGCCAAAAGCTTCATCTGCGTTGTCATTACACATTAAAAAAAATCAAATGTTTGTATAGTCTATGGGACTTAACTACGGGGTCATCGGTCCCAAAACTTACAAACTACGTATGAACTACTTACGAACTAGGACGGCACAAATATCCATGCCCGAGGGGGGATTCGAACCCCCGACCGTACTGGCCGCGCAGACCGTGACTGGAGCGCCTCAGTCCCCTCGGCCACCGCGGCCGGCACACATTTTTAAAAGAGATTCATTCGTTTACTTCTTATTTTTCTAAATAAGGAACACTAACACTATAAACTGTTTTACCTAACAGGGTAGTGAACTTTTGCGTGTCTAAGAAAGCAATAATCCTAAAGGAGTTTCAGCAGGTGCAAAGTGATACAGCTATTACATAACTTTCACTCTCTAGCAAGCCGGTGCACTGCAGTGACTTCATGCAAAAACTTCCTTGCATATTTACTCAGTAATAACGCGCTTAGCCGGCAGTTTATGAAGACTATTTAAATGGGCTGCGCACACGACTTTTATGGACTTGAAGGAAACTCTGCAGGTGGTGAAATGTTCCTCCGCCCGCCCTGCGTGCTGTCGTAGCTTTGCGCGAAGTCTCTTGCTTTGCCGCTGCAGAACTCTTCTCTCTCCTAGGGTTGTGGGACCCGATATTTAATGATTAAATTTTGCAAAATCAAATGTTTGTAGAGCTTATGGGACTTAACTACCGGGTCATCAGTCCCTAAACTTACAAACTACTCATGAACTAGCTTATACTAAAGACGGCACAAAGATCCATGCCCGAGGGGGGATTCGAACCCCCGACGGGGAATGACCTCGCGCATCGTAGCATAGCGCCTCCATGCGCTCGGCCGCTCCGCCGCGGCTAAATTTTGCACACATGACCTTCAAAATTAGTGGAAGATCACTGTGTACGTAAGATTTCATAAGGCGCTTGATGTAGGGTACTTTAAAACAAATTTCCACAATATTTGACTGATCACCAAGAAAGATTATTCATGTATGAATATTTCTATACCCCACGAGTCACCGTATGGCACTCGGCGGAAGGTGCGTAGCAAATTATCTTCAAAACCGTTTCGTCGATCACCATGCAATTTGACAGATGTATCTAAATATTCGCAGACAGGGTGAGGAGGAAAAGGGGGGAAGGAGGCGGAGGTTCGAGGTGGAATGGTCGAGCGCTCTAAGGCGCCTTGCTACAGAGCACGTGGTTGTTCCCCGTCGGAGGTTCGAATACCCTCTCTAAGGTTTGTGTGTGTGTGTGTTGTCCTTCGGTTAGTGTAAGTTACTTTAAAGTAGTTTGTAAGCCTGGGGACTGATAACCACAGTAGATAAGTCCCATAGATTAACAAAAAAAATATTTTATATTTGGAGGTGGAGGAGCAGACGCACAGGGAGTGAGGAGGGGATTCAGTGGTAGGAGGTGCGATTACAGAAGGGGAGGCTGAGATGAACTGACAAATCTGAGAGAATGAGATTGAGAGAGGAGGAGGAGGACACATTGGTCAAGTGAGAGGAGAGGAAAAGAGAGAAGAAAAAACAAATGTCCAAGGAGCAGATGGACTGAGGGAAGATTGAAATAATCACAACCTTTAGGAGTGTTATTGTGAATTACATGTATCATCATATGAGAAGGAGGAGAGGAAGGGATAAACAGAGACAGGGAGATGGATAGACGGAGGAGGATGAATGGGAGGAGGAGGAGGAGAGAGGGAGCAGAAGGAGGAGAGTGGGAGAGAGACGGGCGAATGGAAGACAGAGGCAGAGACAGGAGGTAGACTAGCTGAAAGACCAGAGTTCCTCGTGTATTTTTTAATTCCAAGTTTCTGTTAGTGCATCCCCTCTTTCCTCCTCTGCCGGCCGCGGTGGCCGAGGGGACTGAGGCGCTCCAGTCACGGTCTGCACGGCCACTACGGTCGGGGGTTCGAATCCCCCCTCGGGCATGGATATTTGTGCCGTCCTAGTTCGTAAGTAGTTCATAAGTAGTTTGTAAGTTTAGGGACTGATAACCCCGTAGTTAAGACCCATAAACTATACAAAACATTTGAACATTTGAACTTTCCTCCTCTCTCTGCCCAGGAGGGCTCTCTCTATGTTACCCTGTATTCTATGCATCGTCAAAGATGTGTCAATAAAATTTTCCTTTCTGGATTGAAGAATTCATGGTGTTCTTGTTTCATTCTCGAGGAATGTAGTTCATCGGATGAGCTCTCTTGCTCTGAAATGGTACGTACTCAGTGTACCAACGTTCTGACCACGCCACTCCGTTGCGAAGGATGGTGACAACTGCTGGCCTGCAAATGTAGGTACGTGTGCGTAGGTTTCAGGTACATCGCATGCCCACAAGGTCCTATCTTCCCTTCTTCGCACCAACATGCCCAGGAAAGGTACTTCGCCATTTTTCTCCGTCTCCATGGTAAATGTGATGTTAGGATGGAGAAAATTCGGATGTTGTAAGAATATATCCAGCAATGTTCTGTCGTGAAGATATATTTCAAACGTGTCGTCCCAATATCGTCAGATGTAGTATGTTTAAGCACTGCTGACTGAAGTGCCCTGTCGTCGACGTCTTACTTAATAATGTTTATGTGCTGTAGGTAGCTACTTCAATGACCTCCAGAAGTTAAGCCACAAAACTAGGTTCTGGGATAGTTACGACATAGAAAATAGTCCTTATAAATTTAATGACCCGAAACGTCATCTAGATTGTTCCGTGGTATCAAATTTGAGGGTGAAGATAGTACCAGGAAGTAGATGAAATTAATTTTCTTCAGACGAAGATACAATAATATCCTTTCTGTATATCTGCTACCACTCCGAACTTATTTCCAATATTTTGTTTCTCCAAAGCCACTATTGTGGTTGGCAAACTCCCATTCTCTCAACCTTTCTTCCAGGGTTTGAAATGACAAGTATGTTATGTTAACAGACTCTGTGCTGTTCATAATCGACATTACTCCATTTATAGTTGGATACACATGGCAGTTGACTGAATTACACAGATAATGTAAATTTATTTTTGCCCCAGGAAACGTGTCTGCAAGTAGTCATTTCCTGTGGTCAAAAAAGGATTAATGAATACTAATTTTGACCTAAAAACACAAACTATCCAAGTCAAAAGGGTAGTGCAATCCTCTTTTTCAGCAATTTATCTTCACAAGATTTCGCAGCGAAAGTGAGGCGACGACCTTATCAGGACCCTTTTCATGTGTAGTTATTAGACGGTGTAGTACGTGGTATAATTGTGCAGTGCTAACGTACCGACTACACAGCAACCAGTGCAGCACCGCGAGAACGAGACGTAGAAGGCGCCAATTGTGAGAAGTCGCACGGCCACGCCCATAGCC
This sequence comes from Locusta migratoria, assembly GCA_026315105.1. Taxonomy (NCBI): domain Eukaryota; kingdom Metazoa; phylum Arthropoda; class Insecta; order Orthoptera; family Acrididae; genus Locusta; species Locusta migratoria. The sequence goes on along the minus strand of CM048755.1, from coordinate 113,333,906 downwards.
GACGCGGACGGCAGCGCTGCTGTTCTAAGCTTAATTAATGTTGACCCTGGGATAAGGAGATCTAATGTTTACGGGCTTCGGTGCAGTTGCGAGACAAACTTGCCACACTGTGGAACATAGATGTGTTGAACATCAAAGACACACACGGATGAATCAACCGGAGAAAGCTGCCGCAGCCGAGCATTGCCTCGGTACAGGGCACAACATGTATTATAAAAACATCAGAGTCGTTTCGTAAACATCCTATTCTTAACAAAATTAAAGAAGCGGTACAATTCACAGCTCAACGAATCTCGCAAACAGACACACGGTATATCAGCTTAGTCCCGTATGGCGTCAAGCGCTGGCAATAATAACCTCACAACGTCAATCACGAAAAGATGTTATTCGTATGAGGGAAGCGGATATAGTGATGACATAAAAGTTCCAACTGATGATGGAGAGGAGTGTGACGTGCCAGTGCGCAGACGCGTCTTTCGGCATACGGGTTGCTACAGAGGGCGTCGCTGCGGCAGGCGACGACGCCGAGAAGGAGCTTCAGCCTCGCAACTGAGCGGAAGGTTTTGGTGCGGCGCCTGTCAGGTAGTGGTGTTGCTCTTTCCCGCTACCGTTCATAGGATTTCTTAACATTGGGCACCATTAGGCGCCTTCACTACCAATGCTTTTAGCACTGAACGGGTGACGTACCTGTCCTTCCTGTTACTGATTACGAAATATTCGTAAATGGGAAACATATTTGGCGTCTCCACATTTACGTATTTCCTCATTTGACCAACATAAATAGGAGGGGTCCTTCACAGCTCAGTAGTATGTTCGTTCGCACCAGAAGATGTCGGTCAGATGTGCCGACGAAATATTGTGCAGTTTTCACCATAACATCCGACGTCTGACCTGAGAACAATTTCTACATTATTAGTTACGCTTGGTTTAATATTTAAATATCAAATAATTAACTTTCATACACATCTATGTTTCTGAACAAACTTTAATTAATAGAATTTCTGCTTTCTCATCTTTAATTTCTTTAGGAAAAATTATCTACGCAGAAAACTTCTCACAAAAATTGTTTCAGGTTACATAACAGACAAGTATCGTTCCAATCTTTAGTTCTGAGTTCTGACTGGCCCATTGTCATATCTATACAACGATGCTGCTGTTGATCGAGAGACAGAAATTCGAAAATGTTCAAATATTTGTATAGATTATGGGACTTAACTACGGGGTCATCAGTCCCTAAACTTACAAACTACTTACAAACTAGTTAATACTAAGGAATGCACAAATATCCATGCCCGAGGGGGGATTCGAACCCCCGACCGTAGTGGCCTTGCAGACCGTGATTGGAGCGCCTCAGTCCCCTCGGCCACCACGGCCCGCAGAAATTCGAGTGGGGCGGTGTTCTGACATACGTAAGTTTCTGCCGTGGTCTTGAAAGCGTGTCTTCGACAACGCCTCTCAAAGGCCCTACACACGCACTAAATCCCATTCAAGTAATGTGAAGACAGTCTACACACATCACGACCAACATAACTAGGTGATTACAGCGCCGCCTTGCTGGCAGTGACAAAACAGAAATAATGTCGGGCGGTTGGCACGACAGCGTTTCATAGAGCATTATTTGTTGGGTGAAGTGGTGGTGGGCGGCGGGTTGAGTGTTGGGAGGAGAGGAGAGGGTCTTCTGTCAGTGGTCCGAACAGACCGACATCCCGGCAACAAATTTTGGTCGGTCGGTTGACCAACATGCTTAAACACGTAGCATTTGTCTGACTTGTGATTTGTGTCTGTGTCGGGCCTTTCATGCGAAACTACATCTGTCAGAAACGGTCTTATGGTCTCGGGGTGAGAATCCAACTTACCCATTGATGTTTGCTCTTCGGCTGACGTCACAACTATGGCTGCAAAACGAAGAAACAAAGCAAGCTGTGGAATTGTGTGAATTCCTAACACCCGACAAAGAAGAATACCCAAAGATGATCGGGAAAATGACGCTCAAGGCTTTTTGGGGGTGTCACAATGTGGCGATCCGTTAAGAAGGAAGGAAGCTTAGGGTTTAACGTCCCGTCGTCAGCGTGATCATTAAAGACGGAGCACACGCTCAGATTTTTGGTTAAGGGTGGCGAAAGATTCGGCCGTGCCCTTTGAAAGAGCAATCCCGACATTTGGCTGGATGGATTTTGGGAACTCATTTAGAGAAGGAGATAGCTGACATTACGAGCGACTTTCAAGGCGAAGCTGATCTTAGGCAGGTTTTTGCTCCTGCATAGAATACAGTTGCTACCCCTTTGGGCTATCCAATTTTGCTACACCCACGTATTTCTCATGAGTGGCACTCACTCACTTCAGTCTCTTTCGTAGAGAAATCATTCCGCGTCAGGCATTTTCAGAATGACGGCGCGGTGCTTTTGGCGGTGCAAAGTTTCTCGTACAACCAAAGCGCAGATTTCCATGTATACCCACAGCCTGCAACAAGTAAATCATCTGTGATAAAAATGTATCACAATGAGTGTTCATTGGTGCAAATTCATTTATTGTTTAGTAGGGATATTTGTCTCAGCTGCTGGTAACTGTCGTAATCATACAACATAGACACATGAAATATGTGCCGAGATCGGGATTCTAACCCATGTCTCCTAATTGTTATGGACTGATGACCACGCAGTCTAGTCCCCTGTACACAACAACAACAATCTAATTGTTAGGCAGTTGTGCTAACCCTTGAACAAACCCGGGCACATGGGCTTCACACACCTGCATCAAACCGCGACTGGGTGGATTACAATCAAATGTTTCAAATGTTCAAATGTTTGTATAGTCTATGGGACTTAACTACGGGGTTATCAGTCCCTAAACATACAAACTACTTACGAACTAACTAAGACTAAGGACGGCACAAATATCCATGCCCGAGGGGGGATTCGAACCCCCGACCGTAGTGACCGAGCAGACCGTGACTGGAGCGCCTCAGTCCCCGCGGCCACCGCGGCCGGCGGATTACAATCAACGGTAATCTAAATTATAATCTATCCAGTTGTTCTTTGATGCTTATTTATGTGCGGGCTTCGAGCTATAATGCAGCATTTTCTGTTATCCACGGAGTACAACGGTCAGAGTGGGAAATGTGGGAATTTGGGTCGTAAGAGGTATTTGCCAGCAGCCGTGCCGCAATGGATACAACGGTTTCCGTTAGGTCGCCGAAGTTAACCATTGTCACGCTTGGCTACCACTTGGATGGGTCAGCGTTCGTGACTGCCGCGCGCTGTTGGCAGGTGGAGTGCACTCAGACCTAGAGAGGCCAATTGAGGAGTCCCTTGATTGAGAACTAGAGGTTCTAGTCAAGAAAAGGGCGAGGAGTGTGGAATGCTAAACACATCATCCATTCCGTATTGTTGACGCCTTCGGGCGGAGTCTGTCACGGCGGACGGACGGTACTGGTTAGGCTTTTCGAAGGGTGTAGGGCGGTGTTTACAAGGGTGTGTGCGCCTGTAATCCGCGAGGGTATTTCAAGATCGTGTGCCTGTGTGTTTCTAGGGTTACTACAACTGCCTAGCATGCTGAGGACCCTAGTTCTAATCACGGCCCGGTACAATTTTCATATTTCCCTGTTGTATAGTGACAACACCTAAAAGTATCTGACAAGAAGACCACATGGTATCGAAATTTTGTAATTTTTTATATTTATGTTATTTGAAGTTAAGAACTCAAATAGCAATCAGCCGAAGTTATCGGATCCAAGTCTCAAAAATTTCTCGAGAAAATTGTCTTCCATATTTTTGAGGACCTTTAATTACATAAGATACTCAACAAGTTTCCGAAAGTCGTCATGGGTCATTGATTGCATTGGGAATTGATACTCAAGTAAGACCTAGGTTGACTTTGAGCATCCGCCTATACTTTTTTTCTCTGTTTTACTCAGATTCCTACACCATTGCAATATAAAATTGATCAAATTTGTGGTAATTTACAGACATCTAACCGTATTTTTTAAATGTACCTCTATTTTTTATGTTTAATTTTAAAAAGATCTGTAAAGGGCTGTTAATAATGACGACTTCTATTAAATAAACATTACCAATTAAATATTTGTAGCAATTCTGAAAAACTCTTCACATAGTGGACAAGAAAAGGAAGTTTAGTAAATAATGGAATTTGCGAAGATTTTTTTAATTGAAAACATAATTTAAAGGACCTCGCAATATTGGAATTTTAAAGTTCATGGTGTAGGCATCTACATCTACATAGATACTCTGCAAATCACATTTAAGGCCTGGCAGAGGGTTCATTAACCACTTCCATAACTTTTCTCTACCGTTCCATTCTCTAATAGCGCGCGGGAAGAAAGAACACCTAAATCGTTCCGTTTTCGATCTGATTTCTCTTATTTTATTGGGATGGTCATGTCTCCCTAAGTAGGTGGGTGCTAGCAAAATATTTTCACATTCAGAAGTAAAAGTCGGTGGTTGAAACTTCGAAAACAGATCACGCCGCAATGAATATCGTCTTTCTTTTAATGATTTCCACCCCAATTCGTGCAACATTTCCGCGACGCTCGCCCCCTCCGCCCCGTAACGCGATAAAACAAAACGATCTGCCCTCCTCTGAACCTTCTCAATGTCTTCCGTCAGTCCCACCTGGTGAGGGTCCCACAAGGGGCAACAGTACTCCAGGAGAGGACGCACAAGTGTGATGTAGGCAGTCTCTTTGGTGGAGCCGGTGCATCTCCGAAGCGTTCTGCCAATGAAACGCAACCTTTGGTTCGCCTTCCCCACTATATTTTCTATGTGCTCTCTCCAGTCTAACCAGAACGAAACAAAGGTATAAAACCAACGGACGACACTCAAATTTTCTAGATCGTCAATCTACAACAGCACCGATGAGCCGCTACGGCTGTCGGAAATTTCATCTCTTTTGCTTACAATCAAAAGCCCTCAAAAATTTCAAAATCGATTTTTTTTTTTTTTTATTTACGTGGAATGGCTTTGGATGATTCCTATTTGAGTTCTGAACTTAACGTAACTTAAATGTAAAAAAATAAATAAATAAATAAATAAATAAATAAAAAACAAATCTGATGCCCATGATACAAAAATATCCAATCTCAACCTATATTTAGAACAGCTGCAGCATCACATCTGATTTTCGGTCCTGTCTTAATTATGCTTTTGTTGTGTTGTGGTCTTCAGTCCAGAGACTGGTTTGATGCAGCTCTCCACCCTACTCTATCCTGAGCAAGCCTTTTCATCTCTTCATAAGAACGACAACCCACATCCACTTGAATCTGCTTACTATACGCGTCTCTTGGTCTCCCTCTGCGATTTTTACCCCACACACTTCCCTCCAATGCTAAATTCACAATTCCTTGATGTCTAAGAATGTGTCCTACCAATCTATCCCTTCTTTTAGTCAAGGTATGCCAGAAATTTCTTTTCTCCCCAATTCGGTTCAGTACCTCCTCATTAGTTACGCGATCCACCCACCTAATCTTCAGCATTCTTCTGTAGTACCACATTTCAAAAGCCTCTATCCTCTTTCTGTCCACACTGCTTATCGTCCATGTTTCACTCCCATACAAGGCAACACTCCATACAAATGCCTTCAGAAAGGACTTCCTTAGGCTTAAATCAATATTCGATGTTAACAAATTTCTCTTTTTCAAAAACGCCTTTCTACCCATTGCCATTCTGCATTTTATATCATCTGTACTGCGACCATCATTTGTTATTTTACTGCCCAAGTAACAAAACTCATCTACCTCCTTTATTGTTTCGTTACCTAATCTAATTCCTTCAGCATCACCTGATTTTCTTACACTGCACTCCATTACCCTAGTTTTACTCTTGTTAATGTTCATCTTATATGCACCTTTCAGCACACTGTCCATTCCGTTCAATTGCTCTTCCAGGTCCTTTGCTGTATCTGACAGAATTACTATGTCGTCGGCAAAACGCAATGTTTTTAATTCTTCACCCTGAACTTTAATTCCTTCTCCAAATTTCTCCTTGCTTTCCTTTATAGCTTGCTCAATGTACAAATTGAACAACATTGGGGAAACGCTACAACCCTGTCTTACTCCCTTTCCAACCACTGCATCCCTTTCATGCCCTTCAACTCTGAGAACCGCTGTCTGGTTTTTGTACAAGTTGTAAATAACCTTACGCTCTCTATATTTTACTCCTGCTTGCTTCAGAACTTGAAAGAGTTTATTCCAATCAACATTGTCAAAAGCCTTCTCCAAATCTACAAAAGCTAGAAATGTTGGTTTGCCTTTTCTTAATCTATCTTCTAGGATAAGCCTTAAAGTGAGTATTGCCTCCCGTGTTCCTACATTTCTCCTGAACCCAAACTGATCTTCCCCGAGGTCGGCTTCTACCAGCTTTTATAGGTAATAATTAAAACTTCAGGAATACCTCCAGTATCTAGCACATTTAGGTGAAGACGTAAAAGGAAAAAATGTAGAATTTCGGTATAGGAAGCACGCTGGTGGCAGTGAGATTAGGGAGCAACAGCTGGAATCGATGGCGCGCAGCATATAAAGAGGCTTGGCGCGGTGCGGCGACGCGCAGTCGGCGGGGCGGCATGTTCGTGTCGGGGCCGCGCTCGCACGCGGGCGACGAAGACTCCAGCCAGTCCGACGACGACAGCGACCAGAATGAGGACCTGCTGCAGGTACACTTCACATATACTTTCTCCCTTAGCGAATGTCACTAGGTATGAATTTCTATTTCATCCCTCCAAATTTTGTTGACCGTTAACCGTCATGTAGCGATCTCGTGGACCAGCACCTTTATCTTATCGCTCCGGTTTACTGAAATCTTCAAGCTATAACGTTCACCCTCTATCTAGTTTCTATTTTGAATGTGGAAGAATTACAGAGAAGAGCTTGTATTTTTACCACTGTTTCTTTCCTCATTTTTGCGTGGAACGATCTGAGAGACAGCGAAAATTATGCACATTTTCTCAGATGTGGTGTTTCCGACTTATTAAATACTAGCTGAAACCCGGCGTTCCTCGGGTATTTATTTATTTTTTCCTGCCATTTTTCAGGTATATATTGTTTTTGTATAAAGGCTGTATGTTTGTAAAATCTCTTGGGAATACAATTAGTAGTAAAGAAGTAATAGATTAAAACTTGGTGCGTGATGGGGCGGTTTTCCACGAACGTTTCTGTTTATGTGCTCATATCTCAAACTACCTGTCGTACTGTGATACAACTTAAAAGGTACACTCAACTATATGCGTGTATACTGTCTGTAAAATTTCCTGCTGCTGCAATTTGTAGTGTACAAATTATAAATTGTAACGTCATACCGAATCCCGTATTTTTACTCAATAAACAGCGGAAAAGTAGTAAGCGACAAACTTTTTTCCTTTCATCATTTTGCTGTGGTTGTCAGCGAGAGAAAGTTTAATAAAAGTTTGAAATTATGTATAAAGTTTGTTGCAAGTAGCTAAGTACTCTGATTCTCGTATAGCGTATTTATAAAGTCTCGCCGCATTATGTGGCAGTTTCTTGCAAATCCTGTTGTGTATGACGTCATATCTTCAGAATCATGTGTCGTATATGATTCTTAACCCTGCAGCAATTGTACCTCACGGTAAGGAATATGTGTACCAAATTTGGCTGAAATCGGTCCAGCGGTTTAGGAGAAATGAGCAGAATTGTCGCTAAATGCAGCAGTTTTCTGCGCATCTCATTGTTTATGACGTCATATCTCGTGAACTATGTATCGTACGTGATTCTTACACTTACGGCGACCGTTCTCATGGATTGAAGCTTACGTGTACAAAATTTCATAAAAATTGGAACAATACTGTAGAATTGCATGAAACACGTACAAATATACGGACACTCTGCTTTATATATTAGATGCAATGATACGTCTGTTCCGTAGGAACAGACGTTGCTGATGGTCCGCAGCTATAAATTTTAAATATACATTCATTACTTCGCAATTTGCGAGAATTTCCGACTGTAGCTTCCCTTCTTCAGCTGGTCTATCATATTGTAACATATGAAAATTTGTGCCGGACCGGGACTCGAACCCGGGTGTCCCGAAAAGCGGGAAACCCGGGTTCGAGTCCCGGTCCGGCACAAATTTTCATATGTTACAATATGATAGAGCAGCTGAAGAAGAGCAGCTACAGTCGGAAATTCTCGCAAATTGCGAAGTAATGGATGTATTATTAAATATGCTTTTATATAAGTATATTAGTTACAGCAAGACCATATGCACGAGCATTTTAACCCTTTCATTCCCAGTGTTTTTCCTGGACAACAAGGTGATTTATACCGTATATTGTGCATCAATCCTTAAAGTTGCATTTTTGTTTATGAACAACATGCTTCTAGTACCACATTTTGCCGCTTGGTAGGGCGTGTAGCGTCAGTATGGTTCCTTTTATTTTATTCCAGCAGTGAATTGACTTGGCTTTGGTGCTGTGCCGAAGATTAGTGTTCTGGCAGTGTTAACTATCAACAAAATAAAGTCCAAGTAATAAAATAACTCGATACAAACGTCTGTGTTATGCATGAAATACATGACATAAAAAAGCAATAGTTAGAGCATAAATTTTACAACACGTATATTTATGTTTACTGCATTGTATTAATACAGAAAACACCGGATTTCAGTTTTTCGAAAGCTGATTTCATAATGTGGGACTAAAAGGTTTAAGGGGAGAGGACCCTGATTTCCTTCAGAATTTGCTCACCGAGTGTCTATACGATAATAGTGTCGTCGAACACACCAGGGCTCTTAAGGGCAAAGAAAATCCTGTAACTTTTGTTCTCCAATACAACAATGTCTTGAATGTACATGAAAAATGTATAAAATATGCCTTGAAACGAAAAAATAAGAGTGTTTTTATTGAGACAGCCACAGACTTCAGTCCAAACTTTAATGCACACTTTTATATTCAATGTGTGTTATTTTTATCTCGATAATAAAAACTTTAGGCACTGGAATAGTTTTAAGACGGCTCACGTTTGTTTAAAATAAACTCCAGATGTCTGAAAGGCTGTAGCATGTTAGTTGCATGAGAAATACTAGACATATTAGGGTTAGCTAAGCTAGACATATCCGGTGTGAGAAAGTAAGACATCTACATGTCTTCTCTTGCAGTGCATGCATGGAGGCTTAGCAGAGTCTTCCATATTATTCCTCGTCCGTTCCAAACCCGAATAATACGTGAGCAAAACGGATACCGAAATCTTTCTATGAAGTTCTAATTTCTTTTATTTCATCGCGATGGTGGTCTCATTCTGTGCAGGTGGGAGAAAAATATTTTCCAATTACGAGAACGATGTTCGTGACAGAAGTTCCTTAAAACAATCTTTTTGGAACATAAAACTCCTTTGTGATTGCCACCTCAGTTCGCTTCTAAATGTTCAAATGTTCGTTAAGCTTATGGGACTTAACTACGGGGTCATCAGTCCCTAAACTTACAAACTACTTATGAACTACTTACGAACTAGGACGGCACAAATATCCATGCCCGAGGGGGGATTCGAACCCCCGACCGTAGTGACCGTGCTGACCGTGACTGGAGCGCCTCAGTCACCTCGGCCACCGCGGCCGGCTAGTTCGCTTCTCGCCCAGTGAAATGGCTCACTGGTTAACACACTTGATTCATATTTTCGAGGACGGTGGTTCAAATCCACTTCGGCCATCCAGATTTAAGTTTTTCGTTATTATCCTAAATCGCTCTAGGCAAATGCCGGTATGATTCCTCTGAAACGATACGGCCGATTTCCTTCCCCATCTTTATCAAGACATTTCTTGCTTGCGCTCTGTCTCTAATGACCACGTTGTCCACGGGACGTTAAACCTTGCTCTTTCTTCAACTCAGTCATATTATTCATTACACTTTCTCCCCTATTTCACGGTCATAAAAAACTAGCTCCCTTTTCCTATTCACAAATGCAACTATGGTTATTATATTCAATTGAGATAACGTTACTTACGCAGCTAAATTTGGCAACCTGTACAATGAGTTCAAAATTTCTAGTTAATTGATACCGAGTTTCAATGTGTTAAAAATGATGTTCAGGTACATTACCCCTCAGTCACTAAGATATTGTGAGGTCAGTGCTAGGTGGCAAACTGCAAGCATTTTGCAGAAAAATTGTTGGTGTCAGACTGCGGCGCGGCGTGTAGCTACAGAACAAAGGCGCTATTTGAGGCGGTTATCTGGCTCGGTGCTTCCATTCAGTGCCGACCTACTCCCGCAAATGGCCCGCCCACGCTCTCTATCAGTTAATGATACGACCGGCGCGGCCCGATCCCGTCTAATACCACTCGCTTGAAATTGAGTCTTCCAATCCTTCATAGGCTCGTAGCACACAATGAACGGAACAGAATTCTGCGTAAACTGGAACAAAGGATTTGCTATTTAATAAATTACATAGGATCTGTCAGTTTTTAGTGTATCCTGTAAAACAGAAACGAATGGTTAGTCATTCCTCTTTATTCAAGATACTTTTTTTAAATTCTTCCCAGTCTGGTAATAGTGTAAAAAGTGCTGAAATATGTCTGGGAAGAATAAAATGAAGTAAGTCTCTTACATGAGATGGAATTTCCTTACCATTTATTAATATACGAGGCGCGCCCAGAAAGTAAGTTCCGTTTGGTAATAAAATGAAATTGTACACAGATACAGAAGAAATTTTTATTGCACAAAATTCTACAACTCTTAAACTACTTTTTCACATAACTGCCGAAATTGTGTTGGCACTTGTCATAGGGTACCACAAGTTTTTGCATGCATCCTTCACTGAAGGTTGCCGCCTGTGTATTCAAACATGTGGTAACAGCTCTTTATCATCGTTGAAGTGTTGACCACCAAGGACAGATTTTAGGTGTAAGAAGAGGCGAAAGTCGCTAGGAGAGAGGTCCGAGCTGTATGGAGGAAGATTAAACAGGTCCCATTGAAATTTCCGTAAGAATTGTTTGGTCACTTTCGGCGTGTCAGGTCAGGCATTATCGTGAAAAAAAAAATCTTTTGGCAGTAATCCTCTTCTTACACCTAAAATCGGTCCTTGGTGGATAACACTTCAACGATGATGACGAGCTGAAAGAAAATGTCACCACATGGTTGAATACACAAGCGACAACATTCTATGAAAAAGGCACACAAAACTTGTGCCATGCTATGACAATTGCCTACAAAATTTCTAAAGCTGTGTAGAAAAGTAGTTTAACAGTTGTAGATTTTTGTACAATCAATATTTTTTCTGTATCTGTACCCGTTCGTTTTATACAACCAAACGGAACTTACTTTCTGGACGCGCCTCGTACGAACAACACTATCAGTAGCGTTTGACGCCCTCAAGATGAAGACCACCGACTACCTTTTATCACAGCCTGTGTCTTGATTTCTTTAACCTCACATAGAATAATTTACCTCGACGAGCTGGGGCCAGTTGGTACTATTGCCCCTGTTGTGGGCTCATTTGCTGTGTCTTTTACTTGTCGTTCTTAATTTTGGTTGACTTATTACCCTCGATATCCACGTTCATGTCAGTGGATTTTCCAGGCTCCAAACAGAAAAGTCTTGGATATTGTGGCTGTGGTTCTGAGATAAGCTTTTGTAGAGGGCCCTAGTCTTCCGTTTCAAATGTTCACATGTTTGTAAACCTAAGGGAGAAATCTGCTGTAGTCATCACCCCTTAAACTTACGAACTACTTACACTAACTAATGCTAAGGACTCACACACTGTTTCCCCAGTGAGGACTCGAACCTCTGCCGGTAGCAGTAGGACAGTCCCTGACACGGCGCTTAAGACCGCGCGGCCATTGAAGTGCGGCAGTCTTCCGTTTCTTGCTCTTCTTGTGAAAATCACAAAAAATTACAAAAGAAATGATAATTTTCCCCTGGTGGTATCTGAAACACACCAACACAATTATCTTATTTAATGACTGCATTTATATAAAGAACTAAGGATAGACTGCCTTTTTGGTGCTCTATGGTGTTGTAATATTGCAGGCTTTCTCCAATTACTTTTCTATTGCGGAAGTGAAGAGTTAATTCCATTGGTTTGTATGGATTATTATGGAGGAGACTCACGAACGCAAATGGTAATCCCTGAAGAGAAAGTGAAGTTGTTTCTGCGGAAACCTACTAAGAAAATTTAGAGAATCGTCTTTTGAAGCTGATTGCAGTACTAGTCTGCTGCCGCACGTGAGGACCAAAACGATAAGAACAATTAGGAATCATGAGGAGGCATGTAGGCAGTAGTTTTTCTTCGTACTGTTTGAGTGCGACACAGGAAAGGAAATGGTTAATAGTGGTGCCAGGTACTCTTCGCCAACTACCGTTCTGTTGCTTGCGGTGTATCTATATGGCTATGTGATACGACTTATACTGACCACACTATATGCACCATGAAGGACTGTTGCTCTCGTCTTTTCCAACCCAAAAAGTCTGACCTGCTATATCTGCCTAACACTCAGTACATTACGGCAAAATAATATTTCTGATCACAGCTGTACACTCTCCTGTTCGATTAATGAAGAGCCTATGGAGGCATGCATTTATCAATCGAGATAGCGTCTGTCAATTTGATGCAGCGTGAAATAACACCATTTCCACTATTTCATTGCAGCGAGGGCGATAAAATATGTCCTTGGCTTAGGACAACCCGTGAAAATGTTGGGTTTCTCACGTTTGGTCTGTCCATTTTGCTGCAAATTGCTCGTAGATTTGCTACTGAAATCTCAACTAATGCACGAAATATGGAAAGTGCAGTAACTATGGTCTACAAAGGGTATATATTGTGATTGCTGTATCACAAACCCCTAAAATTCTTTTAATTTCTGCAGTTTTGCTGCCAGATCTTGTAGATCAAACTGATTCAATATTTCGGTGACACTACTGTTCGCCATCTTCAGGAGCGTCTCCGAAGTTGAGTCACGTTGAATACTGATGCTAAGGTTACATTGTCAACTTCCTTACCTCTGGAACAACATTTCACGGCATTCAGAGACCACTTTCGTCCGTTCGAAACCGATCTACGAAAATGTTCATGGACTTCCGCTGCTACAATGTTTTATATTTGAATTAAATACGACCCACCTTGATTTTCGCATCCGACAACCATGGCCCAGCCGAATTATTTACCATTTCATAAAATCCCCAAAACGAGTTAAACACTAGGATCACCTGTGCCTATATTATACTCTAATCTTCTGGAATCGCAGAACACCATTGTGTCCGTTGAACTGTTGCCATGCCTACATTCTCTCATTCCACATTCTCTTCCTCTATCACCAGGAGAAAATTCGAGATGCACAACCTTTTTAGTATTTAGATTAGGCTTTCGTATTAAATAATGATATTGAAGTATCGCAGAAGCAAGAATGATCAAGTTTTCATTTATAACACATGAGACCATTACAAGTTTAAACTACTGCGTAAATATATAGGTCGTTGTACTGATATTTTGTGAAATGCCTTCGAATCAATGTTACTGTTATTGAATATCTTAAATGTACATTGCTCTCGGGTCAAACGAGAGCAACTGAAAGACTGTGAATATAATCTGGAAATTCAGATTACCAGTATACAGCATTACGTGTCCCAGCGTTAACAATCTCATGTTATTAGTCGATTTGCCTCGGTTGCACAGTGGTAGAGTGCCAGACTACAAATCCAAAGGTCGCGGGTTCGATCCCCGCCAGGTCCTAGGATTTTTATCTGTCACTTTCCACTTCTTTCACCTCTGGCAGTATTGCTCATGTGAAAAATACCGAGTAGCACTGTGGTTCGGAACCCACGTTAAACTGTAGGTCCCCCTATAACTGGCTGGGTAAGTCAGTTCGAAGGTCGGAGGAAGGCAACGGCATACCACCTCCACACAGGACCATGCCTAGTAAAGCACTGTGGTGTTCAAACCAATCTTCGGATTGTTGACTGCTTACCTTAGTCGATTTTAGCTGAAGCGTGTCCTCAATACGGCGGAACACACGGAGCTTGCTATTCGACTCTTTCTGTTTGTTTGTTACGGCTTAGTGTTTCGTTGATGAACGGCTCACGTTATTGTATTCTCTTCGCACGGTACCTCATTTTGAGTTAGGCGAGAAAGGAAATCTATATTTTACACATTATTCAGGTAAAAGAGAAACCAGATGTATGTATTACTGTATATTAAATAATATTCTAACGCAATGAGTACTATAAAACAGTCTACACTGACAAAACCCTTACACATCGCAAAAAATGTTCAAATGTTTCTAAACCTAAGGGAACAAATTGCTGAGGTCATCAGTCCTTATACTTACAAACTACTTAAACTAAATTTTGCTAAGGACAACACACACCCATGCCCGAGGAAGAGCTCAAACTTCCGACAGGGAGCGGTCACGTAATTCGTAGAATTGAGTCTTAGACCACGTACCCATTCCCACGCGGCTATAGAGGGTGTCTTGCTTACCCAAAATATCTCTGGAACAGCGACAGCTATTGTAAAACGACTTTAACCGATATCAATGTAAGGCAGGGGAACATGAATGTGAATATTTTGAAACATTCTAAAAAAGCATATGTATTTTTAACCCAAACTTATGTTTTTAAAATGGACACCCTATATTATTTCATCAGCAGTCTATAGCATGGCAAATCACATAAACAACTGCGTTTTATGCCTCGTAATACGCCAATTACATTCCAAGAAACTGTGAAGCGAAGTTGACGTTTGATATACACGAAGCGCGCAGCTAGCGCGTCCAGAGACTCGAGCGAGACTCACAATTGATGTTTTTTGAAAGATTCATAAATTTTTCGCATGTTTGGACCTTACCACTCCAACACAAATAATTCTTACAGTGCACATAGACCTACTTTCATTTATTTCTTCAATCATAGCCTTTCTTCTTCATATACGATTTGCGATGCGTACTTTAACGAGAAATACTTTTCTGAGCTACAGCACGCACAGTACGTATACTCATTTCTTGTCCTTTATTGAAGTATTATTATACTGACGGTATACTCCCGTTGCCAACAAGTGGAAGTGCGTCTTGGTAAGACGTGTTACTCCACATTTGTTTTTATTAAGTACAAAATAATGATGCGAGAAAAATGAAACAATGAAGGAGTGTTATTAGGACTATCAGACATTACCACGGCGATAACTGACGTTCTTAAGTTTGGCAGTTTTAAACAGAGATTCAATTTCTGTAATTGTGGTACACTTAGTGATCCATTTTCCTTTTATTACTTTCTTTCGCTACATCGTGGATAGAAAGATCAGATGTTTTACTGACACTATTGGGCCGTAGTCATCTAACGCTTCGATCCTACCCTGGACTGAAGTAAAGAGATGGCTTCGCGACATCTTTTGATATTTGAGTTACATAAATTCCGGCGTGTTGCTTGACACCACTACACATATGACAGCATGACAACGGTACTGCTGACGACAATGTGACGATGATTACAAATGCGAATTCGCGCACGGCATAGGGATCATAGAAGATCACACACACACACACACACACACACACACACAAATTGACGCAGTCTTCAGTTTTAAACAGTCAATTAAATAAAAACAACGCAATGAAAAACTGAAATAGTACAGCAGAAATTGTGGCCAGATAATCATTGGACTAATAAAATACGAGCAAGCTGCTTCGTAACAAAAAATGTTCAAATGTTTGTTAAGCTTATGGGACTTAACTACGGGGTCATCAGTCCCTAAACTTGCAAACTACTTATGAACTACTTACGAACTAGGACGGCACAAATATTCATGCCCGAGGGGGATTCGAACCCCCGACCGTAGTGGCCGTGCTGACCGTGACTGGAGCGCCTCAGTCACCTCGGCCACCGCGGCCGGCGCTTCGTAACACACTGAAATGTAGGAGTTTAAAGTGGAGTCTGGAAAATTCACCAAATATAAGAACTCGTTCCACACTCTTATAGTCATCTATTAAAAGAGGGCACAATTTCATTCAATAAACTGTTGCCCTTCGTTAGAATACAAAACGACCTTCCTATTACGCCACAGACATCACAAAGAGGTGGGTCCTGTCGCTGGAGCAAACACCCATATAGTGCTATAAGGAGAGGATCGAGTATGGTTACGTCCTAGCTGTGCGACAGTAAGCAGGTGCGCCACAGCTGCAGGTTCTTGTCGCTCGCCTCCAGTCACAACTCGTTCCACTGATGCGTGGTCTTCCGCCGCGACACAGGGATCACAGGCTGTGCGAGACACCAATATCTACATGAAACAACTGTTGTATGAAGTGAGCTAAAGTTATTTAAGACTAGCTGAAAACCCGGCGTCGCTCGGGTACTTCTTTATTCCAGTCTTCACTTAGTCCTTCTCTTCTTCCGTTTTCTCTTTCTCTGTCCACCTCCTCCTTCTCCTCTCTCTCTGTTCATCTCTATCGCTCTTTCTCTCTGTTCATCTCTCTCGCTCTTTCTCTCTCTTCATCTCCGCATCTGCCCTCTCCACTTCATCTCCTGCTACCCTATCTCTATCCATCTCTACCTTCCCCTTTCTGTGGCAATCACCTCCTCGTCTCATGTCGACCTCTTCCTCCACTCTCTCAGCTCATTGCCACATCTATATGTGAAGAATTATATAAATGTGTCAACTATCATGGTGATAAGTGGTGTATAAATTTTTTCAAGGTACTCCCTGCCATGCACCGTATGAAATCTTAGGTAGACGGTGATTTTACTCTTGTATTGAAAGTTAAGTTCGAAAAATTCATCAAGATCGGAATGAAACAGAAGATTTTTTCGAAATTCGTACGTAAATTACCCTCTGCCATCACCATACAAAATTTTATGTAGACAGTGCCTTTCCTCTTGTTTTGAAACCAAGTGTGCGAAGTTTCATCGCAGTCGAATGAACGTTACGACAGAGAATCAAATACTAACAAACGTACAAACATACAAAGAAAAATTCATGTCTATATATTAGATTTCGCTGTAACTGATCGGCCAGTAATAACCTTAGTGCATCTGGTGGCAAGAGTTATGTAATAGATTGGAGGCCATGTCATCCTGTATCATTGGCATTATTCGGGATGAGTACTGCGCTCTCCTGGCCGCGGATATCTTCTGAATTCGTTTGAACCGCAGCTTCACACTCAAAGAGTTTGCCGGTGGACGTCACGACACTGCTTGCACCCATCTAGGGGAGAATTCCTGGCTGCACCGAGAACTGAAGACAGTTTCTCTGCATATTCTTCAGACATGTTGACCAGTTGCCACTTATCTGCACAGGTCGACACTGGGAGACACTCTTGGAAGTGTACGTTTCATCTTAAAAGTGCCAAACTGTGCCGAGTAGCACCTTCTTATACGAGTCTATGAGACATCTTTCATATTTGTATGATTGAAAACTTTCCATTCAATAACCGTACAGCTCACAATCGGTATGTCAATAAGGCAAAGTCGTCACGAGTATCGAGTCAATCTTTCCCCCGCCGCACCTGGTTGAAGATGCCTGTTGGGCTAAACATCGTGTCCTGCTACGTCAAACAGCCCGCCGACTGCACATCCTCCTCCGGCAGGAATTTTCAACGCTTCAAAATTTTGTTTGAGGGACCGAAGGTGTGATAATCGCATCAGGACGATAAGTCATGGGCGTATCAACTTCATTCTCCAAAAATATGTTCAAATGTCTGTAAATCTATCGGACCAAACTGCGTCGTCATCAGTCCGTAACTTACAAACTACTTAAACCTAGGTAAACTAACCTAAGGACAACACACACACCCATGCCCCAGGGAGGACTCGAACCTCCGACGGCGAGTAACCGCGCGCTCCGCAGAGAGTCGCCTTAGACCGCTCGGCTACTCCACCGCGGCGCAACTTCATTCTCTATCATACCTTCCGGGTAGAATAAAGTAGCGTAGTGTCACGACCAGCACGGTTGTTGGCATACCATTACACACTGTTTGGACACGGTAATAACTTCACCATTGTTGATTTCCACATTTATGCACAAACGATCCTTTGACGAGATGTCGGCGCCTATACAGCCGCGTCGGAGCTGCGCTACGTTGCATATGCGTTCCATTGACTCCCTCAAACTGGAACTTTTTGATTGGCCGTTAAGCAATCACAGACGGTAACTCCAGTGTAGCATATGGTTGACAATCAAATGTTCATGCAACGAGATTCAGTTCCGCACTTCAGGAACACAGTTCACATTAGGTGCGTGAAAGGTGCCAAAGGCGGGAAGAATATAAATCTAGGCAACTGACAGACTCCAATACGTCTTCTGCTATAGGCAGCTGTTTTATTAATTCCTTCATGGAGTAAGACTTAGGATTAGAACGCATCTTACCGTTGTCACCAAGTACTGTGGGAATGTTTTATGACACGGTGTGGATATTGATTCAGTTCTTAGTATGCTCAGTTCTTAGGAAATTGTTCTCCGACTGACGTCGTCAGCAGTGACTTAAAAAAGGCATATCCAGAATCTCCAAACGTCGTAGTACTCGGAGTATGAATATCAAGTCATCAGTTGACAAATAAAAACTATGTGAACGACATGTTTTGATATTACTTAACTCATTTTCAAATAATGAAAAACAAGGAAGCACACATTAAATTACGACGCTACGAATTCGACGACTGCCGAAGCAATATGCCATTCGCAGAACAACATACCTTAAAAATGAATATTCCATTATGCAAAGTCGTCTATTAGAAACACGCAATACATCTGCTTTGTCAACATAAAAATATCGTCCAAAGAAAATATACTCCTGAAATGAGGCAAAGATGTGGATTACAGGACTTTTGCTCTCACGTCCCTAAGATATTCAGTATGCAACGAAACTGACAAGGTAACCTGCGATATCACTATCATGACATCTGAGAATCTATGTGGCAAATCTACCCAAATAAAATCAAAACTACCACATACAGAAAACATACCTAAATGAATCAGCAAATAGTAAAACGGGAGGTAACTAATTAAAGCGGAAGGCAATTGCACTGCTTTTCAAACAGGACATTGCTAAAATGGGGCAAAAAATGTCCAAATGTTTGTAAATCTAAGGGACCTAACTGCGTTGGTCATCAGTCCCTAGGCTTACAAACTACTGAAACTAACTTAAAGTAACTTATGCTAAGGACAACACAAACATCCATGCCCGAGGGAGGATTCGAACCCCCGACGGCAAACGGCAGTGCGCACCGCAACAAGGCGTCTTAGTGCGCACGGCTATTCCGCCGCAGCTAAAATGGGCCTAGAAATGCAATTTAGACAGTTCTGTTTTCTCATTAAGCACGTTTTTCGAATAGTCCCTTAAAGCGCAAAAAATCTCGATTTCCTCCTAATTGGATAGCAACCATCATTTATCCTCAAAAAGAATAGATAGGATGGATAAGGCGATAGGATACAGAAAGCAAACTCACCGATTAAACATGGCAGAAATATATAGTTTTGCCATTCTGGGAAACAATCTCATATAAACTTACGAGATTATTTAAGAACAAAGGTGTAAAACACGTTTAATAGAGGTTGAGATTGCTAAAGTAGATGTTTACATTGCTTCCCTCTCTGTAGGTACTTGTAACCTACCAATGTTCAAAAACAGATTGTCTCTGTTTAATATTACTTAAAAGGTTTCAGCATGTTAGTTACAATCCCACAGTGTCTCCTGATGTTTAGAGTAATATGCATATACATTTTGTCTGATGTTATTTACACATTGCACAAAAAGTGCATGGTTGCGGAGCAGAAACACGGAAACTGTTTCAGTGCGCACAGTTAATTTCGTCCCTAGATACGTGGCGCAGGCTGAAGATGCCATTAAGTTCATAGAGTTTTGAGGAGAAGAAGCGAGAGGGAACCGTGATCCGACGCAATTGTCAGAATCTGGATTCCAATCACGTTACACTTTAAATTAGGTTTCCGTGCACCATCGCAGGATAACGTCTTCAAATTACCTAGTCAGTAATAAGCGTTTCTCTTAATCACCACTGTCAAACCTGAACCTGAAATATACCCTTCGTCTATTTTTATTCCAAAAAGGCACATTTTCAGAAAAAAATGTGTATGTTAAAAATGTTGAAATATTTGTTAAGCTTTGGGACCAAAATGCAGTGGTCTTCAGTCCCTAGACTTACAGACTACTTAAACTAACTCATGCTAAGGACAACATACAAATCCATGCCCGAGGGAGGTCTCGAACCACCGACGGGGAGCAGACGCGCAATCCGCAGAAAAGTCGCTCTCGCGAGTCTGTGTAAGTAATTTTATAAATTCAGGTAAGGTTTCCTTCGACATTTCACTCAAACGAAGATGATGGAGAACAGCCGATTTGTATCAGTGGAGAACCTTTCGGGAAAGAATGACAGTTGCATGATCCGATAAATGGTTTATGTATTTTGAATTTTTATTATTGGTATACAGTGCAGTGTCTCCTCGAATGAAGAAAGTGTAGATAGCAGCATATAACACTCTGTGTAACATTCACAACTAAGTCCATGGTAGATTTCAAGTGTTAATAGGCGTACACATATGAAACCGTTGTAATTCCATATTATTAATAAAAAAAATATGTCACTTCTTTCGTGGCTCTTCGTGTTGCCATCTTTACCATAACTTAGAGATCGAGACTGTAAAAACACAAAGCATGCATAGCCGGTTTGTTCTAGATAGTTGGAGATAGAGAGCCCTGTGCTTCACTGGAGACAGGCAACGACTGGAATTGCCGAAGGATTAAAAAAAGTCGTTTACGAGAAGCGATGGACGTCCTTCAGAATAACTGCCCCGAAATGTGCATATCTGCTGAACATTCGTCTCCAGAATCGGCGGAGATGTTTATCTCCGTATGTAGAACGTCGAGAATGTCTCTGCGATATGAATGATGGGTCAAACCCTGATGACGGACGTGAAGGGAGCAATCTATTTGTGTGTTTACCACCGTTTCGCAAGACAATTTCGCGATAAGAGCTTTTTATAAATATTTCCTGTTAGTCTATAGAGTTTGCTTCTGCGCACTGGACGAGAAGCTACCTAAAAATGCTGACAGTTTATTGGTTGTCAAGAGGGAAATATTTGTAGCTGCTGTCAGAGAGACAGGCGTTCGATAGCTGAAAGGAAGTGACGTGTTATATGGCAATATGTCGGCCTGGTATGCTGCCGTGGGACACAACAGGTGCAGCTGCTATCTGCTGCAACCATTACACGTCGAGCCACATGCTAAAAGTTTCCAAAATTTTCTAGCAGCTTTCTATCGAAATAAAAGCTCAAGTGCAATTTTTGAGCTACCGAGAATTTTCTAACTGGTGGATGTTTCATAACGTTAGTCAGTAAAAATGAAAGAAACAAATGAAACAAGGTACCGAATCTTTCAAGTTGTTAGCTATTTCTGTGCGCTGGAATATCTTCAAAGATGCAAGTTCTCATAACTTACTGGTAAATAGCACTTTCAGGACTGGTATTGTGTTGTTTATTAAAACAGTAATTATCTTGTAAGTCCGGCGTATGACATATATAAGCTATTTCTAAATTCTAGTTACGTGACTTGAGGTCTTGCAGCGGCAATCATGTAGATATCAATAGATGACATCCCCAAAATGTAGTTTTAGTATTACAGGGGAGAGGGACAGTGATTCACTGAAATTCTCTATCCGCCAAAGGAAGAAATCGTAGGAGTTGCATATAAAAATCGGGATACACGAACCACAGATTTTTTTTTCTGTCGTGTGGTCTGTCTTATGAGGAGGAATAAATACTTCGAAAATAATGCACTTCTTTCGTAGTTTTTTAAGACATGTGGTAGTGTGTCTTCGTGGAAGACACATTAGGCTGTTCTGTAACCAATCTTTGCGGAAACAGAGGACGCTTAACAATTTTATGAAGATGCAAATCCTTGACGTTCAGGCCCAGTGTCCCACCTATACATGTATGGTAACTGCCATTAAGTGTCACTGATAACAGCAAGCCTACCTGTCATGCTGATCAAAATAAGATACCCATGGTGAAGAACACAGTAGTAAACTACTCGGAAACTGTCACATTCGTGCAGCTGATAACCATAGTTGAGTTTATAATTCTTTGACTCGCGCTGTAATATTTATTACAGAATTCGTTCTATATGTTCTACCATCCCATACGTCTATTTTGAGATGTACTAGCTTTACAGTATTTATCTTTAGCGCGCTAGTGTAATATGTGTCACGTAACCAACTCAGTGAAAAATAGGCGGAGTTCTCACATTTGTTCACTTATATTTAGGTATGCAAATATTATGGGACTTAACTGCTGGGTCATCAGTCCATAAACTTACAAACTAACTTATACTAAAGACAACACAAATATCCCTGCCCGAGGAAGGCTTCCACCCCCGACGGGGAACGGCCTCAGGCATCGGAGCATAGCGCCTCAATGCGCTCCGTCACTCCGGCGCGGCTATTTAGGTATATAAGTGATTTCCGGCACTTCTTTGAGTCAGAAAAAGTTACATTCAGAACCAAGGTCCAAAGACGAAATTTGAAATTTAATTTTTGGAGAGTATCAGAACTCTTGCGTGTGTCTTGATAAATTGTATAGTTTCGACGACTGTACTTCAAAATCCGGGTTACGCAGTTATATGGAATGCCTAGTACATGCCACTGTTTTTCAACATAGTGACCACGTCTGTGTGAACAAGGATCGTAACGTCGTTTTCAGTTTAAATCCCCGTCCAGCTATCCATATTTACCTTTTCTGTGATTTCCCTAAATCGTTCCAGGCAAGTGCTGTGATGGTTCGCTTGTTGTTCAAATGTTTGTTAAGTTTATGGGACTTGAATGCGCGGTTATCAGTCTGTAAACTTACAAACTACTCATAAACTAACTTATACTAAAGACGACACAAACATCCATGCCCATGGGAGTACTCGAACCTAGGCTCCTTCTCTTGGTAACCCCAGCTTGAGCTCCGTATCTAATAACCGTGTTGTGGTCACGACATTACTCTTTTCTGCTTTTGGAATTTTCTATAATTCATCCAAGATGAAACTTCGCTTCCTTGGTCAGAGCCAATCGAGGACTTCTGTCGATGTAAAATCCCTTTCATCGCCAGATGCTCTCTCAGCTTGCCGAGAAGATAGAAATAGGATGGTATACGATCTGGACTTCCCAATCCGCATCACTAACGTCTGTTTCGATTTTCTCAGATTTTTAGTACGTTTTTGCTACATCTGGGTGCGACAGGCGTTTGGTCCATACATCGTCAGAATGCCACAGTGAATATGTGTGCAGTTTAGACATTGTAGTGACCCGCCTGCTTCAACCATGGAGTACGGTTCCATTTTTTTCATTATTTGAATCGTGGAAGAACGGAGGTTGTGCTCTCTACTGAGAACGTGCCACCTTTGTACGCAATAGTTTCAGCGTGGGTCGATAAGTACAATTTTATTTCTGAAGTACGTTCGTAAATCGAGAGCTGCGAGATACGTATTTTACACCGCAGCATGAGTTGTAATGAATGTCAGTGAATCGTTCACCCAAATATTTAATGTATACAGATATGAATAAAAGTAGATTTCGGAAGTTATGAGTGTAGCACACGACGTATTTGGCAATCCTGCCAGTGCTACGTATTGCCCATCTATGTGCATTGTTAATGTAACACTGTTATACACATCTTCCGAGTCTTCATTTGTTCCGTGCTTTCTATGTCTTATATTTTTACGTACGTTAATTTATTATAGATATAAATAAAATTGGAAATATAGAAATTCTGCTTGTTATTATGCATACCGAAGCCCTCCACGCTACTCCATCCTTTGATAGACTTCTCACCCTGAATAAGAACGACAACCCGCATCCATTTGAACCTGCTTACTGTATTCGGATCTTGTTCTCTCTCTGAGATTTTTACCCCCTCCCCCCCCCCCCCCCCCCACACACACACACATTTCCTCAACACCAAGTTGACGATTACTTGATGTCTCCGAATGTGTCCTACATCTACATAGATACTCTGCAAATAACATTTAAGTGCCTGTCAGAGGCTTCTTAACCACTTTCATACCTTTTCTCTACCGTTAAATGCTCTAATAGCGCGCGGGAAGAAAGAACACCTAAATCGTTCCGTTTTCGATCTGATTTCTCTGATTTTATTGGGATGGTCACGTCTCCCTAAGTAGATGTATGCTAGCAAAATATTTTCACATTCAGAAGTAAAAGTCGGTGATTGAAACTTCGCAAACAGATCACGCCGCAATGAATAACGTCTTTCTTGTAATGATTTCCACCCTAATTCGTGCAACATTTCCGTGACACTCCCCCCCTCCCTGTAACGTGATAAAACAAAACGAGCTGCTCTTCTCTGAACCTTCTCAATGTCTTCCGTCAGTCCCACCTGGTGAGGGTCCCACAAGGGGCAACAGTACTCCACGAGAGGAAGCACAAGCGTGATGTAGGCAGTCTCTTTGGTGGAGCTGGTGCATCTTAGAAGCGTTCTGCCAATGAAACGTAATCTTTGGTTCGCCTTCACCACAATATTTTCTATGTGTTCTCTCCAGTCAAAGTTGTTCGTAATTGTAACTCTTAGGTATTTAGTAAAATTTACGACCTTAAGGTTTGACTTATTTATCGCGTAATTGAAGTTCAGCGGATTTCTTTTAGTGGTCATGTGTATTACTTCACACTTTTCTTTATTTAGTGTCAATTGCCAATTTTCGCACTATGTAGAAATTTTGTCTAAATCGCTTTGCAGTTGCTTTTGATCCTCTGTTGACTTCACTAACCGATAAACGACAGCATCATCCGCGAACAGTCTAAGGGAGCTATTCAGAGTGTCTCCTAAGTCGTTTATAAACACAAGGAAGAGTAGGGGACCTATAACGCTTCCCCGGGGAACGCCAGATATCACTTCTGTTTTACTCGATGACTTACCGTCAATTATAACGGACTGTGTCCTTTCTGACAGGAAATCGTGAATCCAATCGCACAATTGGAGAGATATTCCATAAGCACGCAATTTCATTAGAAGCCGCTTATGGGGTACAGTTTCAAAAGCCTTCCGGAAATCCAGAAATATGGAATCGATTTGAGATCCCTTGTCGATGGCACTTAACACTTCATGTGAATAAAGGGCAAGCTGTTTTTCGCAAGAGTGATACTTTCTGAATCCGTGTTGACTATTGGTTAATAGGTCGTTCTCTTCGAGGTAGTTCATAATATTCGAACGAAGTATATGTTCCAAAATCCTACTGCAAATCGACGTGAATGAGATTGGCCTGTAATTTTGGGGATCACTCCTATTGCCTTTCTTGAATATTGGAGTAACTTGGGCAACTTTCCAGTCTTTGGGTACGGATCTTTCGCTGAGTGATCGGTTGTAAATTATCGCTAAGTATGGAGCTATTGCATCAGCATACACTGAGAGGAATCTAGTTGGTATACAATCTGGCCCGGAAGATTTGTTTTTGCTTAGTGACTTAAGTTGATTTACTAATCCAGGAACATCTACTTCTAAGTTTCGCATGCTGGCAGCTGTTCTTGGATTGAATACTGGAGTGTTCAAATCGTCTTCTTTGGTGAACGAATTTCGGAAAGCTGTGTTTAGTAATTCTATCTTATCAGTACTGTCATCGGTAGTATTACCATTATCGCGTAGTGAAGGTATTGTTTGTGTTTTGCCGCTAGTGTACTTCACATATGACCAGAATTTCTTTGAATTTTCTGCAAGATTACAAGGCAGGATTTCGTTGTGGTAACTACTATAGGCTTTTAGCATTGAAGTCCGCGCTATGTTGCGAGTTTCAGTAAAAGATTGCCAGTCTTGTGGATTCTGTATCTTTTTAAATTTTGCATGCGTTTTTCTTTGTTTCTGCAACAGTATTCCCTTTTTTCTTTTTTTAGTCAAGATATCTCAGGATTTTCTCTTCATCTCAATTATATTCTTTGCCTCCTTATTAGATTCGCTTGGTAGATAAAATACGAGACACGGTAATTTAGGAATAAACTACCACATGATACTTCCCACTCCATAGGTGTTTCTGAACGTTTTCAATAATTATTTGATATTATCTTCTAATCTTCAGCATTCTTCTGTATACTAAATTTCAAAAGCTTCTACCCTTTTTTTGTATGAACTATTTTTAGTCCGTTTGAACTCCCGTAAAAGGCTACCATTCAGGCAAATGCCTTTATAAAATACTTTCTTAAAAATATTCAACGATAACTAATTTCTCTTCATAAAACATGCTTTTCTTCACATGACCATTGTGCATTTTACATCTTCTCTACTCCGGCCATGATATGTTACTTTATTTCAAAAAACAACAAAACTCGTTACTACCTTCATAGCTTCGTTTTCCAATCTAATTGCCTCAGTAGCATCTGATTTAATTCGACAATTTAATTACCCTAGTTTGTTCTTGTTAATGTTCGTCTTATATCTTCCTGTAATGACAGTGTCCAGCCATTCACTTCCTTTCCGAAGTCCGTTGCTGTCTCCGACAGATTTACAAAGTCATCGGCGAACCGTGAGGATTTCTTTATCTTTAATTCCATTTACAAATGTCTTATTGCTTTCCTTTATAGCTTGTTCAATGTAAAGATTGAATTACATTCGGGAGAGGCTACAACCCTGTCTCATTCCCTCCCCAGCCTTTGCATTCCTTTTACGCCCTTTGACTCTTAAAACTGCTATCTGGTTTCCGTATAAGTAATATATTACGCTTCGTTCCCTATATTTCACCTCTGTTACCTTTAAAGGAATCTCAAAGAGTTGAAGGATTGTCAAAAGCTATAAACGTAGGTTTGTCTTTCCTGAACCTATTCTCTAAGATAAGTCGAAAGGTCGGAACTGCCTCACAGGTTCCTACATTTCTTGTAAATCAAAACTGATCTTCCTCGAAATCGGACTTTACCATATTCTCCATTATTCTATAAATAATTCGTGTTAGTATTTGGCAAACATTATTTATTAAAGTGAAAAATCTGAAATTTTCATACCCGTATCCACTTAGTTTCTTTGGTACTGGAATTATAACCTTAGTCTTGAAGTACAAGGGTGTTCCACCTGTCCCCTTAGATCTCTCATACCTCGTAGAATAGTTTCGTCATGGCTGGCTGCCCCGTGGATATCAGGCGTTCAGACGGGATATCATCCGCTGTGGCAGTTTCGCGGTTCCGCCGCCACCACAGACACATTCAGAATATTTGGACGTGGCAAAGACACACTTGCAGAGGATGTCCTCAAATGCCAACTTAAGAAAGGAAGTAAAAACAACTATATGACCATCCTCAAACACTAGTTTGGCACCTCCGCTGAAATAGAGAAAGCATAGGCCACTTCCGTTTTACATAGGATACCGTAGTTATGGGCTCTGCGTATTCACTTCTTTGAAACATTTCCCTACAGTTTCTTTATGTTGGCGAAATGCGTATTTTTTATGTTATCGCTTTTATTTTTTGCTAGGATATTCAAACATACATTGCAGTAACCGATCACTTAACAAACATCGTTTGTAGCATTTAGAAGCTTTGATCAATCTGAACCACGTGAACGGTTAATGTACATTCGAGTACTCTGTACTCAAATGTTACTAATTATGTTTGCAGGCAGTTTTCACTAGCAACTTACAGTCATTTTCAGAACTGTTTTTACTCTTGAATGAGCCGCGGCGGAGCGGCCGAGCCATTGAGGCGCTAATGCTACGATGCGCGAGGCCGTTCCCCGTCGGGGGGTTCGAATCCCCCCTCGAGCATGGATGTTTGTGTCGTCCTTAGTATAAGGTAGGTCATAAATAGTTTGTAAGTTTAGGGGCTGATGGCCCCGCAGTTAAGTCCTATAAGCTTTACAAACATTTGAACATTTTACTCTTGAATGGTAGAGCAAATATACGTAATGTGTCCAAAAGAACAGACAGAATTTTTAATGTTGCAGGTAATATCAACGAATACACAAAGAAATTTTCGACATTTACTGCCAGTGGGAACTGAAATAAATCAATGGGAAGAGATCAAAATTTATGCGCACACGGCTTTTGGACCTGGTTTTCCTGATCACTAGGCAGTAAAGTTGACCACTACGCCACTGGGACAGTGTTAACCAAGGCCTCACGAACCACCTTAACACGCTCCGCTTCTGACGCAATTTCTCAGCTTATCCACACAATACTAATGTAGTGCCCCAGCGCATTATCACTCGCAAATGCTGGTTAATTCAGGCCTTGGGTGCCTCTTCTATGAAGAAAGTATCAATGGCCACCTTCGCCAATATATACACCGCTCAAAAACTATTAGGGAATCAGATGAGATATCATACACAATATACATATGATAACATATTTTATTCAGATGTTGGTTACAATTACAGCCGCAGTGGAGTAGCCTTGCGTTCTAAGGCGACTTGCTGCGGAGCGCGCGGTTGCTCGTCGTCGGAGGTTCGAGTCCTCCCTGGGAGCATGGGTGTGTGTGTTATCCTTAGGTTAGTTTAACTTAGTTTAAGTCGTTTGTCAGCCTTGGGACTAATAAGCAAAGAAGTAAAGTCCCATAGATTTACAAACACTTGAACTTTTTGTTTTATTTTAAGACTGTAATTTGTGTGTGATACAGTAAGATAATTCTTTACTTGAGGTTTCCATGGCGTTTAACTAGAGGGAGGCAGCGTGGGTTACCATTATAGCGAAAAATTCATTCTCGTTACCTTCTAATATGGTGTGTGATCACCTTGGACGGCCAGTACGGTTGCACACCTGCGTCGCATATACGATATGAGGCATAGTTGGCCATTATTCCATGAGTGCAATATCCAGCTCAGCAACTGTTGTAGAAGGTGCTGGTCTGGCTGCAATGCACTTGCTAAGTGCATCCCGGACATACTCAATTGGGTTTAAGTCCGGTGAACAAGCTGACCACTCCATTCGTTCAATTCGCTCAGCTTCAAGCATGTTGCCCACTATTGCAGCCTTGTGGGGACGAGCATTACTGTCCACCAGAAGGAACCCAGTGTAGGGCAAAACAAGAGGTCAATGGATCTCATCTCTACACCTCTGCCGGCCGCGGTGGCCGAGGGGACTGAGGCGCTTCAGTCACGGTCTGCACGGCCACTACGGTCGGGGGTTCGAATCCCCCCTCGGGCATGGATATTTGTGCCGTCCTTAGTTGTAGGTAGTTCATAAGTAGTTTGTAAGTTTAGGGACTGATGACCCCGTAGTTAAGTCCCTTAAGCTTAACAAACATTTGAATTTTCTACACCTCTGAGTAGTCAAAGCGCCATTCTGAACGACACAGACGTCCGTACGTCCGCCAATACTGACTCCTGCGCACACCATTCGTTCACCATCGTAATAGGGCGATGTTTCCTGCACATAAGCATGATTGTCCCGAGTTCTACGTTGTCTCCAGATGAGGCAACGACGATTGTCCGGCTGAACGCAAAATCTTGACTCATCTGTTAACAAAACCTGGCGCCATTTTTTACGAATCCAATCCAGATGCTGTTCCGCCCAGTTTCTGCGGGCTAAATGGTGTCGTGGCTTCTATGCGTAGAGGTTACACTCCCGAAGGGGATTTCGAGTGTTTGCGTTGATATTGCGCGTCCTGTTACTGCATAGGAATGCATTGCAGCTGAGTTGCATTCAGCCTCCTACCTCTACGGGCTGTTAATAGGAGATAACTTTCATCTCTTGGTGATGTTACCTGTGGATGATCTTGGCCTTGCCTTCTTTTAACGGTTCCTTTTATCTGAAATCGCGTCCAGATCCTGGAAATTACACTGGGACACCCCAATAACTGCAGCAACTTCCCTCTGTGTCTGCCCCGCTTCCAACCTTCCTATGGCTCTCCATGCCATAGCTTCGACTAAGTCACGTTGTTGCTGCATTGCACTATCTGCTTACTACACTCTCTGAACCCAACTGCATGTGTAATTCGTTTGGTAAACACAAGTCAATAGCAACACTCTCTGTAGCAACATTCTGTTATTACCACTATCTCGGTTGCCGTAATGTTGTTGTCTCCACTCCGTCGAACCGATAGAAAGAAGTCGAACCATATTAGTTCATTCTGCCGATTACAGTACTTCTGAGCGTAGATATCTCGACTGATCCCGTAGTTGTTTTGACCATATATATATATACTCCTGAGCTTCTAGAAATTATAAATAGAGAACAATGGCAACTCTGGATTACGCAGAAAATAAAGGAATACTTTATATACTATATGTGGATCCGCTCGTTGTTCACTCACTACAGGGCTGTAAAGCTCCTAGCGATTCTTTTACTAACCGGAAACTTGAAGAACATGGTGGCAGTCAACTGTCATAATGCGTCAGAAAGCTAAACTGGCAAGGAAAAGGCGTGCAACAGCGACGCAGCACGTTACGGCGTCTGTACCAACATATCTTATTTGAGTTGGCATTATGAGAAGTTCCTCAGTAACAAGTTGTGGAGCTTTATGTTTGCAATAATAGCCCGTAAGTGCTGACGGGAGTCAAATTGACTTTTCATTGTGAGAAAATCGACGTATTCAAACTTCCGTCAACCTCACGGTACTATTAGTACCTTCAAACGAATTCTTCCTCAGTTTGCACGTGCAGCGTCGAGACCCAAGAAGTATTTCTTAGTGAGCTATTTGTTGTTGAATTTAGTGATGCGCATTATGGAGTAAGTTCGACTGTACGTCTATGATTTCGTGAGAAAAACTAGTATGTCTTTATTTTTTAAATTTCTGTACTTGGGCAAAACTTTAAATCGTTTATGTGCAACAAAATCTGTTGGAACCTTCTAATATATTAACATGTGTTCTGTAGTACGTAAGGGATTCTCTAACTGGGCCTAACGGAAAGATGATCCAGCCAGCTGATGGAGACTTCGAAGAAGTTTCGAAGAGTTGGTTTGAGGAAACTGTGATACCAAATAATGGTGACAATGACCTTAGTGATGCAGAGACGATTATAAGTGAACATGATAGTAACAGTGATGAAGAAAACAAGAAAGTGAAGGGTTCAGAAGCAGAATCATGTCTAACTAATAATGATTTCTCGTTCAGGAAAAATGGTTTCCAATATTCCGAGCATCACCTTGTGTGATCTCATTCTAGAATGCCACACAACAACATGATGATTTAATTTCCTGGACTTACAAGATACATTCGCAAAGTGTCTCACTTAAATAATATTAATTACGATGAATCTTCTACAATCAATAATTAGGCCTACTACACAAACTTAGCTGCCAACAACGATAATTATACATGTTCGTTAGCTTTATAGATAGTGGTGTAGCCGCGGTGGAGTAGCCGAGCGGGGTAAAGCGTCTCGCTGCGGAGCGCGCGGTTGCTCGCCGTGGAGGTTCGAGTCCTCCCTGGGGCATGGGTGTCTGTGTTTGTCCGTAGGTTAGTTTACCTAGGTTTAAATAGTTTGTAAGCTACGGACTGATGACCACGCAGTTTGGTCCGATAGATTTACAGACATTTGAACATTTTTTGATAGTGGTGTAATAATGAATGTGACTGCAAACACAGGTACCACTAAAACATAACGATTATTATTATTTATTTACTTATTCCATTTATCTGTACCTCGTATTATGAAGCATGTTTGTGAGTCTTGTTATAGAAACGTGTTAAACACAAATTCAACCAACTATACGTGGACTGGATAAATAATTCAGTTCTGCAGTTGAGGGTTGAGCAACTTGAACCTTCCATATTCCAAATAACCCTATCAGGAACATCGGAAACATCACATACAATTGAAACTGTCGTTTTTCTTCTAGGCATGCTTGATCATTTTGTTGAATATGGGTGCACTGAACTGATTTTGTATGAGTCCATGAAGGTTAATGATAAAACTGCGACTGTGGAGTTAAATGTCAGTTATGCATACGATCGGAGGACGGTTCATGTTATTTTGCACAAGTACCACAATGGGTAATGAAGAAATAATTGTTTGCAAATGCGATATTCCAGATGCTGATTTCACTCCGGCAGTCTTACCTCTTTCACCCATACTAGAGAGTGTGTGGTCCCTGTGAATATTATAATTAAATCCCGATTGAATGATGTTAAGAATTTCCACTTATATTTTACTACATCACACACAAATACAATAGACTCAGAATATACTTCTCTAGCACTGCCAAGGCAATATACCGCCATGCGTACGGATTAATTACCTACAATTCATGGATTGTTAGTCACCATTCAGCGTGGTCGTTACTGCTAATTAGTAGATCGGTTATGCCTACATACCAAACATGGGGTCAATGCCAGCGAGACGCATTGCAAATGACCTTGAGAGACAAGAATTTAGGACTGTAAAGGAAGCTTGGTCCTACTTACGTTCTATAGACATTTTGGAATTAGTAGTGAGACACACTAATTAGAAAATTGTCCAAGGAGAGAAGTACAAATAAAATGCAAGGTAAGATTTGCGTTATTTGGATCTGATAGAATTGCATTGTTTGCTTCGATTGTTGTTTATTATTGCTGCTTTTGAATGAAACCATGAAAATATTAGATCATTATTTGCAACAAGTGGAAGTGATAAGTATATATTCCAATGCATCATGAATGGCTTCGCAATTCTACTTCAGAGCTTGATATTTGACGATGCAAATACAACAGATGAAAGATATCACTATGATCAGATTTTTGTAGGTTGTAGGGGTAGGTGTAAATGTAAAATGAATTTGCCCAACAAGACATGCAAGTATCGACTAAAACTTATGATTTAACAGATGTTATAACTTATATTGAAGAAGGGGTTCTGATGGTGTAACTTTCAGAACAGGGAAGGAAGTGAAAGAAACCAATTCAAGCAGTGTAGAAGCTGTCTTATCCTATTACTCGAAGAGCAAAATCGCTGCAAATAATTGGTTTTTATATGTTGAACTGGTGAACATCCTAAAGCAAAAGAAATTGGCATATGTGGGGACGATAAGAAGAATAAATGGAAGTACCGTCATAAATTTCACCTATCAGTACAAGAGAAATTGTAAACTGCATTTACGGTTTTCCCAAGAGTGTAACATTGGTATCATATGTACCAAAGACGAGTAGAGCTGCTCTATTTGTGTCATATATACAACTTCTCCAGTTCACGACGATGAAGTCAACAAGCCAGAAACAGTTATTTTGTGTACAAAACGTGGAACTGATGCTCTCGATGAAAAATGTGTGACTAATAGTACGGGTCGTAGGGCCAAAGATGTTTCACATTCTGAACACCAGTGCAGTCAATGCGGTTATTATTCACGAGTATGCTCGTGATAATTCACAACAATATAGACTAGGATTACGAAAAACCTTGAGACACAATTAGTAATTGATGAGCTAGGGAGAAGATGAGATAATCCTAGTATTCACTAGGAAGTGAAAACATCAACCAGATAGTTTCTTGGTGAAGAAGAGGAGCAAACAGTACCAGGTGGAGATAAGTTAGCACCAAAAGTTTTTTCTACTACGTTTTGTCTAATAAAAGTAATATAGTTTTCTGATGAATGAACAATTAACACGTTTCGCACCAAGAACAGGAAATACGGCAAACTCCAATAAAGGAAGCTTAACTTCCTTCTCCCATATCCGAAAATCCAGCCAGATTTTAGCAACAGTTATTACCACCAGTATTTAAGTTTCCCCTCACTCAGCTGTAAGCACAACACCCAGAAGAAAGCCGCTAACAATAGTGGCCGAAACGTCCGTGGGTTTTAATACATTGGCGATGCGATCCAACGACACGGATAATTTTATTGACACACCACCTCAGTTCATATTCCGTGTCGTCGATTATCTACACCAGCAGTCAACCACCACGGAGATTTTGCACGTCAATGAAGCATCACTGGCGCCGCCAATCTGAGGGGGGGGGGGGGGGGGGGCTCGAATCACTCCTCGGGAGTTACCATAAAGGAGGAAACTTAGGGTTTAGCGTCACGACACCAACGAGGTCATTAGAAACGGAGTACACGCTCAGATCATTTTTGTCATGGATGGGAAAGAATATCGGCCATTCTCTTTGAAATGAGCCATCCCAGCATTGCCTGGAGTTGCCACGCGCCACTGCTACGTTCTGTGAAATACAGCTGCAGACCCAAGCTGAGGACGGTTCCGTGCAGGCAGAGTTGGTGCACAGTTGCTGTTACGTCTGAGTCTAGCTGTTTATCTCTAGGATCGTCGAGCCTTCGTTCTGCCGAGCTCACTTCCGATTCAAGTTTGCAGACTCAGAGTAGTTGTGCTGCCCGCGAGTATCAAGTCAGAGGGGCGCTTAGAACTTTCCTGCGTGCAGTACCGAGAATTGGCAACATCACGCAGTTCACAGTTTGAGACTTCTTGTTAATGTATTAGAGTCAACTTGCAAGTAATAAAACTCACGATAGTAATCGAAAGTTACAACAAACTTGGAGGGCTAAGGTTAAGTGTACCTACCGCGCTTGCTTGAATAAATGATTGTGTTCATTGACAGTGTGTGCACTTCATCGACTGTTTCCCATGCCATAGCACTATACACAAAAGTTAACACAACAGATATGACGCAAAAGACAATACTGATCAACCTTCATAGTATTCTTTTTGTTCACTGTTTTTCACTCACCATACGAGACTATGTCTTTACTTACGAGGGTTGGAAGTTAAATAGTGGCAACGCTGCTGTAGAGACATTATGCAATGAAATCTACTATTTTCGGTGATAGCACACGTTGTTAACATACCTACCTTACCTCCGAGCAAAGAGACTCGCCTGTCCAACGTGCACACATTCGATGGAAACACCCAGAGGTCGTACAGCACGACAATGTCATCAAGGTCTTCAAGAGGCGTGCGGGGAATCGGCATTGCCCGACAGAACAGTGGCACTTTGAGTTAAAGCCTTCAATAAAGGTCGGCAAACTGTGCCAGGCGTGCATAGGGCAGGTTGTCCTAGCGTCTCTGAAGAACAAGTACATACTGTTGCCGCGTTAGTGGACAATGGTCGACGCCAGACGATTTGTGAGATCGCACACGAAACCAGATTACCGCATACGACTCTGCTTCGCATCTTGAAGGAACACCTGGGCATGCAAAACATTGCTTCACGATGGATTCCGCATGGATTGACGGAAATGCAGAAATGGACGCGTTACGACGTGCTCTGATGCACCTGGAGCGCCATGAGCGCGAAGGAGAGGCTTTCTCACACCGTATCGTAACACTGGATGAGACATGGGCCACATCGTACGACCCAAAACTGAATCGCCAAACCAACAAATGGCATCAATATGGGTCGCTGGGAAAGTCAAAAATGTTTGTAAATCTATCGGACCAAACTGCGTGGTCATCAGTCAGTAGTTTACAAACTACTTAATCTAAGGTAAACTAACCTAAGGACAACACACACACCCATGCCCCATTGAGGACTCGAACCTCCGACGGCGAGCAACCGCACGCTCCGTAGCGAGGCACGTTAGACAGCTTCTTTTTCGTTTTTCAGTTATATCTATGCTTTGCGGTCGTTGGTTCAATTCGTTCAGGGTTGTTCGTTGAATATTTGGCTCAGCTTTTTTATTACAGAGGGCGTTGAACCCCTTGACCGGGCGCGCTGAGCCACGGCGCCCGGCAACCGCTCGACTCCTCCACCTCGGCTTTGGAATCTCGAGAGTGCGTCAAAGCCCCAGTATGGTGAAAGTTATGCTGATTCTCGTGTACGACTGTGATGGTGTTATACTAATGCATTACGATCCTCCACGGCAGAAAGTCAGTGCACAGTATTACTGTTCGTTTTTGGTGCATCACCTGGGTCCAGTTTTGCGAAAGAAGCGGCAACACTTTCTGCGCAACGCGCCTGTCATTTTGCACGACAATGTGAGGGCACATACAGCGCAAGCTGTGGCTGCTCTGTTCGGTCGATGGGACTGGGAAGTACTGTACTACCCACCATACTCCCCAGACCTAAGTCCTTGTTACTGCATTCGCTTCAGAACTGTTCCAGATATTCGACAGTCAGTAGTCCTCTTCATTTGCACCAACAATAGAACAGGCTCTGCTCACAGTATACTAAGCCTTCCAAATTGCTGGCAATGGGCTCTACACAACGCTGGTGACTACTATGAGGGACAGTAACAGATGCAAACATGTAACGCTTTTGTATCGGATGTGAATAAGTAGTTGCCACTAAGTTACAACCCTCGTATATTCGTTTTAGTTATTGCTGCTATAGACTGTAGAGTCATTAGTAACTGAAAATGGTTCGTGTAAAATGCGGAAGACAATATATAGAAAATGTAGCAATAGACAACAATTTGGCTATGTGTAAGAAGTGCACATTATATTGTGCACGATCTTTTAACGTACCTTCAGTGACAGAATCTAAGAGGCATCTCACCTTATCATTTCAATGTACAGCAAAGTTTTACTAGCTGAGCCGCGGGACGAATGGTCCAGTGGTGTGGAGCGTCATGTCACGGATTGCGCGGACACTCCCGTCGGAGGTGCGAGTCCTCACTCTGGCATAGGTGGTTGCGTTGTTCTTAGCATAAGTTAGCTGAAGTAGCTTGTAAGTCTAGGTACGGCTTACCTTAGCAGTTTGGTCCCTTAGCTTTACAAATATTTGAACCTTTTTTTCTATCTGTGACGCAGAGTACCATGTAAGACGACGGAGTGTACCAATAGGCTGTCTACTGAAAGATGTCTGTACTGTAGGTTACAGCTAACACACAACGAGCGAGTAACAGGACGCAAGTTAGGAGTTAGCGATGAAGAATACTAACCCCCTAACATACCTATTTCTGACACAAAACTTTCAAACACTTACCTCTTTTTTTCTACGTAATTTGACACTTTTTTTCTAAATATTTTGCATTGGCAATTCATTTTTAAGTTTATCTTGAAAATATAAGGAGATATTGAAGGTGAGTGTCGGTAAAAGATATCATCCCGAGATAACTCGGGCTAAGCAAAAATTTCGGAAAATATTCGTGAAAACACATAATTTATTATAAAGATGACAATTTTTTATTTAACTATACAAATAAGATTGTGGATAAGATGTACATACATATATTAAAAGTACATACGTGTACGATAGATTCTGAAGCACTGTGTAACGCACAAGGCACTGGAGGCAGTAGTACCGCGTTTCTTGGAGCAGACTGTACACACTCGTGTTGGATTGCTTTTCTTCTCTGTTGGCTCGATGACTTCCGGGAAATGTCCTTCCGTCAACCGAAGGGGGTGGGGTTTTCGTCCTGGTCGGCCTGGCTTAGGAGAAATAACACTCCCTTTGTACTTTTCAATAATTTTTTCCGAGAGAGACAAGATAAATTCCAGGGAGTCCTTTTTCCCTCCAGATTTCCCATACAAAATAAAAGAATTCCAAACAGTAATTTCTAGCAAACGGAAAAAGATTTTCTTGTAATATTTCTTGCCTTGCTTTCTGGGTATTGGTTGTGACGCCATTCTTTGATCGGCTCGATCCACTCCGCCCATTGTGTCATTGTAGTCGAGCACAAGCTTTGGCTTTATTATTTTCTTTGTCCCTTTTTCAGTCTCCACCATATCAATAGTGTGGATAGTTGACAGAAGTACCACGTCCTTTTTGTCCTTCCAACGCAATGCTAGAACTTTTCCGCGTCTTTCGGCTGCAATTTCCCCCTTTCGTAATTTTTTATTTCGGGGCGATTGTGGCATCTCTTCCCGGGTCATTTTTACAGTTCCATAACTGTCAGTAGACTTCAAAATGAGGAAAACTGCTAACTGTGGGGATGTGTAAAAGTTATCTGTCGTCAGACAGCAACCTTGCCTTAGGAGTGCAATTGTGACGACATTGGAAACTCCGCAAAGTCTGCATCAAGCTTTGTCCCTTTTCCCGTGTAAATAATCAGGGACCACACATATCCGTTAGCAGATTCACACAGCATGTAGAATTTGATTCCAAAACTTGCCCTTTTCATCGGGATATACTGTACCCAACCCAGTCGACCCTTGTACAAAAGTAGACTTTCATTCACAGTAATGTCTCGTTCAGAAACATATGAAGTTCTAAATTTATTTTCTAGGTGTTGATAAACTGGCCAAATTTTGTTTACCTTTGGATTTGGATGGTTTTGCGGCATCAAACACTTCGTTATCGGAAAAGTGAAGATACTTTCTGATTTGGCAAAACCTCTTGTGAGGCATTACGTTATTGAAAAATGGAGTTGATATGCTTGCTCGCCGCGACCAGTACATCTGCAGTTCAGGTTTCTGAATAAAACCTTGCAATATGGTTAGAGCGAAGAAATTTTGAAGTTCTCCACATGACGGTGGCAAAACATTACAGCTGGAGGTTGAAGCACATTGGCTGATATATTTAGCTGTTTCAATCTGTATCATTTCCAACAAGTCCCTATCAAAAAAGTGTTCAGGTATTGCAAGTTCATCATTGGAAAACGGAATCATACATCCAGTTGTAGCAGAAAGCGGAAATCTTGGGGGAGCACGATCAGTATTTGGCTCAACAGCATGCCACACTCTCACCCGAGACCAATCTACATCTGTGTCGTCGGCCGCGTTGGCCGAGGGGACTGAGGCGCTCCAGTCACGGTCTGCACCGCCACTACGGTCGGGGGCTCGAATCCCCCCTCGGGCAGTGGCGGCGCTAGACGAAAAATGGGCGTCGGCGAACTCGTCTTTGCGAGGCCCCTTTCATTTTTTCATAAATGAAGAAAATGTTAAACGAGCTGAGTTATACATCAACAATCATTATACTAAAATTCTATTAGTATAATATACGAGTAGTATTGCAATGACAAAAATTACAATAAACAAACACAAATTAGAGGAACTTTTCATCTTTTCGTCTCACTGAATTTTTTAAGACCACATCTTAATACTAGCCGCTATTTCGGCTTCAGTTGATAGTACTGACAACGCAGATAGTCTTTCTTGGATCATTTTGCTTTTCAAGTTAGTCTTAATCATTTAAATTTGTGAAGCTTCTCTCGGCCGAAGCTGTACTGACTGGAACGCGGGATGATTCTGATTGTTATATAAACATTTCGATATAATTCTTCCAAATCGTTTTCTAAAATGTACTGAAGCAATTGTTATGTAAGTATTTAACTAAAAATTGCATCACTACTGCATTCATATGGAAATGGCCGAGCGCACTAAGGCATCATACCACGGTGAGCGAGGTCGCTCTCGCCGGGGGTCGAATCCCACCCTTGGGTACGAATGTTGAGTTCGTCCATTGGTTAAGCTAGTGTAAATTAGATGTAGGTTGTCGCTATATAACCTATCAGTTGGAAAGCACCGTTAAACATCAAATTAAAAAAAAAGAAGAAACAAAAAAAATTAAATTTTAACAATGTTTTGCGAGGCCCCCACAGGCGCGAGGCCGTCGGCGGTGGCCGACGTCGCCGACGCCTAGCGCCGCCACTGCCCTCGGGCATGGATATTTGTGCCGTCCTTAGTCTTAGCTAGTTCATAAGTAGTTTGTAAGCTTAGGGACTAATGACCCCGTAGTTAAGTCCCATAAGTGCTACAAACATTTGAACATCTGTGTCTTCCTCACATTCTTCTTCACTTAACGAGAGTTCAAAGGAGTCATCAACAGATTCGGAAACGGAGATGTCTTCCCACTGCTCTTCGTCACTAGCATAATCACTATTCATTTCAGAAAACTGTAAACAGACGTAATAGTGTGGTGTCGCACAAGTACAAAGTGCGCGCCACCCACTTTCGCCGCGCGCCACCATCCACGCACGGCGCGGCGTTCTCACGACGACAGCCACGAGCGCCCTCTGCGACAACTCCGCTCGTGGCCACCACTGAAGGACATCGGACTTGGGACTGAGATAGCAACTAGTCAGGACCTTCGTAATCAGATAGGCACCAGTGAAGACTTTGCTATTGTACAGGCACTAGACAGGCCTCTAACAACTATGTATCAACATTCTGCAGTACTATGTAAAAGTTAAGTATTGTTACATTCTGTGCAATATATATCTCTTTCTAATTTGCTCTGGTGTTTGTAGTTTCTGGCTGCTCCCCTCCGTGCCTGCACCGGCGTGCTATCTTTGTTACTGTGTCGGTCTCGTTCCACTCGGACACCAACACCTACGAGACACAAAAGCGGCGACGAAGTTGGGACACAAAAGTGGCGACGAGGATGGGATACAATAGTGGCGACGAGGAGTGATAGAACCTTGGACCAGCACGCTTGCAGCAGCCAGACATCAGCAGTCGGAGCACGCAGAAATTGCTCCCGCCCACCCACCCTTATTATAAGAATTTTGGGGAAAGATATTTTGTTACGTGTTTTGTGGACTTTTTTGTTGCAGAGTGTCCTCTTTCATATTGCATTTAAGTTTTGTTATAATTTACTTGTATGCGCGGTGCCTAATCGGTCAGCATGGCCACTACCCCGAACCCAAACTTAATGGAAATTATTCAGTTACAAACGGCGCAAATCACTCAACTACTGCAGGCCGTGTCGCAGTTGACGGCACAGGCTGCTCACCAACAACAACAGCCGTCACATCAGCAGCCCACACCTGCCGCTGCGCCGCTTCCTACATTTCGCCAGTACAACGAACGTGAGGAAGAATGGAGCGACTATTTCGCACAGTTTCAAGAACTCGTCGCGGCTCATCAAATTACAGGTCAGAGAGTGAAGAACCTTTCTTATCGATTGTCGGCCCCCAGACCTTCGTACTATTGCAAAAACTTTTCCCTCTCGCATCTCCTCGTGATGTAGACTTTGAACAAATTGTAGATGCACTAAATGCTCATTATGAGAGAAAAGTTCTTGTAGCCGCTGCACGATACCGATTTTTCAGACTTAAAAAATTACCGCAGCAATCACACCAAGAGTGGATTACTGAATTGAAGGGCTTAACCCGCCACTGTAAATTTACTTGCTCTTGTGGACTTTCGTATAGTGACGTGATGTTGAGAGATGCGATTACGCAGAACATTCAGGACCCCAGAATTAGGGCAGCAATTCTAAAACAGTCAGACCCTTCATTAGACAGTGTACTGCAGCTTATAGAAGCGCATGATACTTTTGACTTAGCAGATGTAGAAATGCAAAGCCACAGTGTAAATTCAGTGCGCCGCAACGGACGCTTTCCTAGCCGTAGTTCTCAGTGTAGCACTAGTGATTCTTACAATAGTACAGGCCGTGCTGAACAGACAGTGAACAGTAGCCAGTGTCAAAGTGCGACACAAAGGTCGCCCCGTCGTATTAGAAACAGTGATTTGAATAAAGGGCGCCAATGCTCATTTCAGAAAAATGTTCGTAAATCGTGCCCCCAGTGTGTGTCTCGCCACAAGCGTGCTCATTGCCCTAGTCGCAACGCAACCTGTTATCAATGTGGCAAATCAGGACATGTACAGTCTGTGTGTATGCAAATTAAAAACTCAAAGAACGGTACCGTTAGAAACAGTGCTTCGCAGAGTGCGAGAACAGTTCATTCTGTAAATGTTATACGGGCTGTGGAATTGAACGGTGCTTTCCTTGGATCTCAATTGCAAGAAAGTAGTTCTGCGCCTTTGGCAAAACTATATAGTGCACCACGTAGCAAGCGCCGACGAGCGCGTAAAACAGTGCAACGGAAAAGGGTTCGGGACAAGCAAAATGACTATGAACAGTGCATTCCTGTAGTGAAAATAGTGCCTTCTGCAACTGCTCATTGTAAAAGTGCCCAGTACTGTGTAGATAGTGACAGTAGACTTGGTGTAGCTACTCAAAAGTTTAGTGCAGTAGTTAGTGAATCTGCAGTAGCCTCGCATTGCGCGGACGCCGATCCGGCGGTAGTGCCATCTAATGACAGTGTTGTTAATCCCCTGTGTGCCGTGTCTGCGCCGCTTACTTCACTACGCGGCCCGCGCAAGCGCAGTAAACGAACCGTAGCAGACGTTGCCCACATTCGCGCACCTGTCGTGCGCCAGAAGCACAAACTTTTTGTAAATCTCTCCATAGAAAATAAGACTGTGCAATTTCAGCTTGATACTGGTTCCGCTGTTACATTAATTAATAAAGACACTTATGAACTTCTGGGTTCGCCAAAATTGTCG
The DNA here is from genome assembly GCA_026315105.1 of Locusta migratoria. NCBI lineage: Eukaryota > Metazoa > Arthropoda > Insecta > Orthoptera > Acrididae > Locusta > Locusta migratoria. Next base: position 113,291,948 of record CM048755.1, on the reverse strand, counting down.
CCGTCACAGCAAGTGCTAACAGCTTATACAGGTCAAAATATTCCCGTGCTAGGAACGTGTAGCCTGCCTGCCTCTTTTCAAGGTGTTACAAAACCAGTTGCTTTTGTAGTTCTTCAGGCCAAATCGACACAGAACATTTTTGGACTAGATGCATTCGACTTGTTTGGATTATCAATTCAAAGAGATGTGCTTCAAATTTCGTCAATAGTGCCTCAGGATAAAATCAATGCATTGTGTGACAAATATAGTGACTTGTTTTCGCCGGAACTAGGTTGTGCAAAAGACTTCGTGGCACATGTAACTTTAAAAGAATCTGCAGTTCCAAAATTTCGTGAAGCTAGACCAGTGCCTATCGCAATTCGTGATACAGTTGCAGACGAACTTAAACGATGGCAAGATAGTGGGGTGATTTCTCCTGTTTCTGCGAGTCAGTGGGCCTCGCCTATAGTAATTATACCCAAGCCGTCAGGAAAACTTCGTCTCTGTGTGGACTTCAAATCAACAGTGAACAATCAAACAATTGTAGACACTTATCCCCTGCCTCGACCGGATGAACTAATGGACAAATTAGGACAATCTCGCTTCTTTTCCAAGATTGATTTAGCAGAGGCATACTTGCAGATTCCGCTTGATGACGAGTCAAAAAAATTTTTCGTCATTAATACTCAAATGGGCATTTTTCAATTTCAACGCCTACCCTTTGGCAGTTCTTCCGCTCCCGCTATTTTTCAGCGCTTTTTGGAACAGCTGACAGTTTCTGTACCGTGTTGTTCGAACTATTTAGATGATATTGTGGTATCCGGACGTACAGTTGAAGAACATTTAGCAAACCTGGAGTGCCTTTTCAAAGTTTTGACTGCAGCAGGTCTACGTTGCAATAAAGCAAAGTGTTCGTTTTTTCAAACTGAAATAGAGTACCTAGGCCATGTGATTAATGCCCAAGGAATACATCCCTTACAGTCACATCTCAGAGAAATCAAAGACTTGCCTCCTCCTAAGAATGTGCACGAATTGCAAGCAGTAATGGGAAAGCTGAACTATTATTTCAGGTTTATTCCCAATGCCTCTCAGATTGCAGCTCCACTGCATCACTTACGTAGGAAGAATGTTCCTTTTGTATGGTCAAAAGATTGCCAGGTTGCCTTTGACAACTTAAAGTCTGCACTAATCAGTGATGCATGTTTGATTCCCTTTGACCCACAGAAGCCTGTAGTGCTAGCAGTTGATGCCTCGTCGTACGGTCTTGGCACTGTAATCTCACATCGTATTGGTTCTCACGATCGTCCTATTGCCTTTGCGTCCAAGCTAATGACGCCAACGCAACAGAATTAGTCAGATAGAAAAGGAGGCCTTAGCAATCATTTACGGCGTCACAAACTTTCATCATTATCTCTATGGCAGAAAATTCTATTTGTTGACAGACTACAAGCCTCTCACGTCGTTGTTCTCACCCACAAAGCCAATTCCGCCACGAACGGCACAAAAGCTTCAGAGATGGCCCTTGATATTGTCAAATTATCAGTATGAGATTTTGTACCGACCTACCACTAAACATGCCAACGCGGACACGCTTTCCCGACTTCCGGTTGGCCAGGATGTGTCGTTTGATTCTTCGGAAATGGCATGTTGTCAGATAGACTCCAGAGATGCTACCGCTGTCGCAGATTTCCCTTTGAACTCTCGTCGGGTTGCACAGGAAACGGCTGCGGATGCAGACTTAAGTATGGTAGCACGTTTTGTTCGCTCAGGGTGGCCTGCCAGAGCCAAAGACATTGATCGGCCTCTGGTTCGACGTTATTTTGCACAACGTCATGCATTATCTTTAAGTCAGGGTGTACTGTTGTTGCATACCGACAACGACCAAGCAAGAGTGATTGTTCCTCGTTCCCTGCAACGTGAAGTGTTACGCCTCCTGCATCAAGGACATTGGGGCATTGTTAGGACAAAGCAACTGGCCAGACGTCATTGTACCTGGGTTGGTATGGACGCTCAGATAGAGGACATGACGTCACAGTGTACTGTTTGTGCGGAGCATCAGGCGGCTCCTCCGCAACGTTTCTCAGACTGGCCACGCCCCAAGGGACCATGGCAACGTTTACACATTGACTTTGCCGGACCTTTCTGGAATACGCGCTGGTTAATCGTTGTAGACGCTTTCAGCAAGTTTCCTTTTGTGATTGCCACGAACTCAACGACGGCGTCTAGTACAATTAGTGCCTTAACATCAGTGTTTTGCATCGAAGGTTTTGCCTGAAACAATTGTCAGCGACAATCGACCGCAGTTTGTTAGTGCGGAATTTCAACAGTTTTGTCGTGTGAATGGCATTCAGCATATCACCACCGCACCTTTTCACCCTCAGTCCAATGGTGAAGCGGAACGTTTCGTTCGAACATTCAAGTCTCACATGGGGAAGATGAAAGGTCACGTCTACGTATCGGTGCATGCCACGTGACGGCCCGTCTCCTGCCGAGCTGCTACACGGCCGCCGTCACCGCACTCTCCTTCACCTGCTGCAGCCTCCCACGCACCGAGTCGGTTCGTATGGCGCTACGCGTTTTCAGGTTTCCACGCCGGTGCTGTACAGGGTGTTTGCTGGAAACAAGAAGAAACTATGGATGCCGGGCATCATTCAGCGCGTGCTCGGTCGCAATATGTATGTTGTACGTTCTTCCACAGGGTCGGAGCTGCGGCGCCACGCAAACCAATTGCGTCTGCATAGGCCGCGCGATCCTGTCTCCGGTTTCTTGATTCCAGACCCAGTTCACCGCCAGGGAGCACAGCCACATCGCTCGCCGCCGGGTCCAGCTTCCCCGGACTACGAGATCGTACCCATGGAGGTGGACGCACCTCCGACGCAGTCGTCGCCGCCGCTGTCGCCGCCGCAGATGAAAGCGTCACCGAGAGGGACTCCGGGACCGTGCGGGCCCCCCCCCCCCCCCAGCTTGGGCCACGCACCTCAGAAGAAGATGACCTGCTCCCTCTGGGCGGGGGCGGGCGCCCTTCCCCAGGTTTCGGTGGGTTCCCTGGAGGATCGCAAGGCGGATGCCGGGGCGCGGACGGCGTCTCGATCCCAGCCTCAGCTACGACGCCCGTCCCACCAGTAACGCCCCCGCCCAGGCCCTCCTCCCAGTGCCGTCGCCGTGGCCCTCAGCCCTACGCCACGACGGCGCGGCGGTTTGGGGGGGAGGGGTGTGTTGTCGCACAAGTACAAAGTGCGCGCCACCTACTTTCGCCGCGCGCCGCCATGCACGCTCGGCGCGGCGTTCTCACGACGACAGCCACGAGTGCCCTCTGCGACAACTCCGCTCGTGGCCACCACTGAAGGACATCGGACTTGGGACTGAGATAGCAACTAGTCAGGACCTTCGTAATCAGATAGGCACCAGTGAAGACTTTGCTATTGTACAGGCACTAGGCAGGCCTCTAACAACTATGTATCAACATTCTGCAGTACTATGTAAAAGTTAAGTATTGTTACATTCTGTGCAATATATATCTCTTTCTAATTTGCTCTGGTGTTTGTAGTTTCTGGCTGCTCCCCTCCGTGCCTGCACCGGCGTGCTATCTTTGTTACTGTGTCGGTCTCGTTCCACTCGGCCACCGACACCTACGAGACACAAAAGCGGCGACGAAGTTGGGACACAAAAGTGGCGACGAGGATGGGATACAAAAAATAGAACAGCAGCCGCACACAAATGCTACAATGGTAACTGTATCCACTCTGCTGACGCAAGAACGCTATCTAGCGGCAGCAGAAGGAAATATAACCATTGTAATCGGGACGCTGGTGCTACCTAGTGGCAGTGGAAGAAAGTAAAACGATTATGAACGTTATCTCGGGATAAACTGTTAGTGGGTTAAACAAAAGAAGCGTCTTCTTCAGCTATAAAATGTGGTAGGAAATTAGTCATTTATGGGCAAAGCATAAAGCAACATTGAACTTCTTAATGATGAGCGCCTTTTGTCTGCTATGATTAGGAGCCCTGTAACAGATTTACTGACTGAACCACAATTTTAATTTTCGTTACATTCATATGTCACTCTCATTGCAGTGTCAATGAGTGAAGAAAACAACACGACTTGAGATGCTGCAGTTTCAACACATTACTTGACATTTCTCACTAACTAAACAGAACAGTGCATACATCACAAGAAATACTGTGAATTAGATGACGGGTAAGTACTACTTCAAGTTTCTGTCGCCTTTATTACAGCAGAATGAAGAGATGTACTTGTAGTGCATCCCAAAACTGTCGATTTAGAGAATATCAGAGAAGGTATGACAGAAACCGGAACAGTATTTTTCATCGGTATTAACATCTTATTACGTCTATATACGAGTCATGTTATACATATAGCTACTTTTCTTATTCATAGTCTGATCCACTTTATGATAATCTTTAACCTTGTAAATGAAACAAAAGTTCTAACCGGCTGAGACCGCAGTAACAATCCTTATGGTTGGTACGGCAGACAAGAGAGATCTTGCTTTGCACCAAGTCTTATAGATTCTAACTGTTTCATCACCGGTTGCTGACAGTTTTCAACCAGCTGTACTATCAGGTGCTAACTGCATGCTAACTGCATGCAACCAACTGCCACCCACATAATGAACTGTCAGTGTGGAAGGTCGACGCTTGGTGTTTTGCATTTTGATCAGTAGCGCACGTGCGTGTGTTGCAGAGGCGGCGCGAGGAGTGCGAGCGCAAGGCTCGTCGCGGGGAGATGGACCCGCGGCTGGAGTTCACCTTCCAGCTGCTCATCGACGGCACCGGCCTGCCGCGCGCCGAGCTCATGGACTACGTCTTCGATGGAAACATGGTGCGTATTCACCTTACAACACTCCTTCATCCAATAGGCCATTCTTTGGGGGACCATATCTCGGCTTCTATTGATAAGAGAAACGGTTCCAGCCGCGGCGGAGTGACCGAGCGCATTGAGGCGCTATCACAGTCTAACATATACAGTCACGACACTACCAAAGAGTTTTGTTGTACACAGCGATAGCAGCGCTCCAAGCGGACGGCAAGCTCCATTTCTGAATACGATATCCGATGAGCGCAAATAGTACCGTTTATATTGATTTTTAATGCACTTTTTATATTCGATTACGTATGTATTGCCATAAAAAGAGGTAATAATTTAAAAATTCACATTTGTCTTTATTAGGTTTTTTACTATCCCTGACAAAGTACGAAAAGATACATTATAGGACAGTTTATTCACTATTATCTTGTAACCTATATGTTTTTACTGGGGTATTTAACTTTCTATTAAAAGTAATAAACGGCTAGGAAACACCAGAAGACCTGCCCTTTTGGAAGAGAAACGTCACTTGTCTACTCAGGAACGATAACGTTTCTTCACTACAAATTCAGTAAAATCGACGAGTGTGGAACATAGGAAACGTATTTTCAATGCAATAACTACAGTATCTGACGTACCAAATCAGACATCACAGCTGTAGCTGAAGGAAAAAGTCACAGACGTGGCAATAAAACGATAAAAGCAACCATTCTGGTTTCCAACAAAGGATAACCCTATTCCACAATTGTTGCTACAGCTGAATCACAAACGGCAAGAATCATCAAAACATTGGCTTTTTAAGGTAAAGTAATTACACTCAAAAGAATATGCGCATATCAGATAGAAGAGTGAGGTGTAAAAACGTTCGAATCATTAGACTCCACACCGAATTGATACGAGTCAAAAAACTGCCTGTCATAGTAAGAAGATACCATAATAGAAATTTATGATTCTCTAATGTTTATATTCTACTTACTCTTAGCGGAATAAGCTGCAAATATACGCATATTCGTAAGTATTTCTTCATGACGAAGTTGTTCTTTATACCACTGAATCAGTTAAATTCAGCTGTTTTTACATTAATTTCCGTATTGTGTACGTCTCTTGAAAGTTTACTAATGCTCGTAACGTATAAATTATACTAACTATTTCGTTAATTACGTACAAAACTATTTCTAAACAAACGTCTCTCCTTCGGCGGCTTGCCCACCGCAAGGAGCGCTAGTGTCATTACATCTGTCAGTTGGTAACAACTTTCACAGCAGAGTGTCGCGACTGTATATGTTACACTGTGGGCGCTATGCTCCGATGCGCGAGGTCATTCCCCGTCGGGGGTACGAATCCTCCCTCGGACATGGATGCTTGTGCTGTCTTTAGTATAAGGTAGTTTATAAGTAGTTTCTATGTTTAGGGACTGATTACCCCGCATAAACTTAACAAACATTTGAACGTAACAGTAATGGGTCAAGTGTTTTGGATAGACCATGACCATGTTGCAATTTCATCATAACATAAAACTTCATGGTACGTGAAATATTTAGAATTCTCGCAATTATCTACCATATACGTTTTACGTAACCGTCTAGTTGAGTCCCGTATGCGCCAATACGGACCGTGTTATGCATCACTATACCAAGCGCCAATCAGTTAAACTTTGCTTACAAGATAAATCAATCAAAAGTGAAGGCCGTAAACTCCACAAAATACCTAGGAATTACTATTATTTCAGAATTAAATTGGAAAGAACACGTAGATAATGTCGTGGGAAAGGCGAACCAGAGACTGCGTTTTATTGGCAGAACCCTTAACACATGCAACAGAACTACAAAAGAAACTGCATACACTACGTTTGTCCGTCCATTTTTGGAATATTGCAGCCCAGTGTAGGATCCTTATCAGGTGGGTTTGACGGAGGACATCGAAAGAGTCCAAAGAAGGGCAGCTCGTTTCATATTGTCACGATACAGGGGAGACAGCGTTACGGAAATGATACAGGATCTGGGATAGGAATCATTACAACAACGGCGCTTATCGCTGCGGCGTGGGCTACTTACGAAACTCCAATCGCCAACATTCTCCTCCGAATGCGAAAATATATTGTTGACTCCCACTTATATAGGTAGAAATGATCATCAGAATAAAATACGAGAAATCAGAGCTCGAACAGAGAGATTCAGGTGTTCTTTCTTCCCGCGCGCTATTCGACAATGGAATGGGAGATAAATAGCATAATGGTGGTTTGATGAACCCTCTGCCAGGCACTTAAATGTGATTTGCAGAGTATCCCATGTAGATGTAGATGTTGACGCGACAAAATAGCTGTGCGCACTGAGGCGCCCGCTGCGGTGCTCGCGGCCGATCGCCGCCGAGGATTCGAGTTCTCCCTCGGGCATGGGTGTTTATGTTTCCCTTAGCATACGTTATTTTAAGTTAGTGTAAGTAGTTTGTAAGCTTAGGGACTAATGACCACCATAGTTAAGTCCCTTAGATCTACAAGGTATGAATTTGAACAATCCTTTGAATTTTCTGATGTTAGCACATTATCATGGGAAACAACGTAACTAATCTGCTCTGTAGGAATCTGCATTTGTTTCGAAAAAGGCGGTCGTGTGAAACCCAGCTCGCGCTATTCGTCCAAGAGACTCAGAGGGCCATAGACACGGCCAGGTAGATGCCGTGTTCCTTGACTTCCGCAAGGCGTTTGATACAGTCCCCCACAGTGGTTTAATGAACAAAATAAGAGCATATGGTCTACCAGACCAAGTGTGTGATTGGATTGAGGAGTTCCTAGATAACAGACTGCAGCATTTCATTCTCAATGGAGAGATGTCGTCTGAAGTAAGAGTGGTGTCAGGTGTACCACAGGGGAGTGTCGTGGGTCCGTTGCTATTCAATATATATATATATATATAAATGACTTTTGGATAATAGCGGAAGTTTGCTGAGGCTTTTTGCGGATGATGCTGTAGTATATAGAGAGGTTGTAACAATGGAAAATTGTATTGAAATGCAGGAAGATCTGTATCGAATTGACACATAGTGCAGGGAACGGCAATTGAATTTCAATGTAGACAAGTGTAATGTGCTACGAATACATAGAAAGAAACATCCTTACCATTTAGCTACACTATAGCAGGTCAGCAATTGGAAGCAGTTAATTCCATAAATTATCTGGGAGTAGGCATTAGGAGTGGTTTAAAATGGAACGACAATATAAAATCAATCGTCGGTAAAGAAGATGCCAGACTTAGCCAGACTTAGATTCATTGGAAGAATCCTAAGGAAATGCAGTCCGAAAACAAAGGAAGTAGGTTACATTACACTTGTTCGCCCACTGCTTGAATACTGCTCACCGTTGTGGGATCCGTACCAGGCGGTGTTGATAGAAGAGGTAGAGAAGATCCAACGGAGAGCAGCGCGTTTCGTTACAGGATAATTTAGTAATCGTGAAAGCGTTATGGAAATGATCGATAAACTCCAGTGGAAAACTCTGCAGGAGAGACGTTATGTGGCTCGGTACGGGCTTTTGTCGAAGTTTCGAGAACATACCTTTACCGATGAGTCTAGCAGTATATCGCTCCCTCCTACGTATATCTTGCGAAGAGATCATGAGAGCCCACACAGAGGAATGCGACCTTCCTTTCAGTACTCACCAATAAGAATTGTGCAATACATAACTCAGGGTAGTAAAAGTTTTATGGCTCGTTGTCTCTATTCATAGGGGTGAGCTATGCCCTAAACAGCTACCCAATGTGTTTAAACAAGATCAATAATTAATTTTAGTTTTGCCAGTCTATCAATCTGCATATGATGACGTGAAAATATATTTAACAAACATAAATTAAACCTCTGAATGACCAACAAAATGGAGTCTAAGATAAAGAAGGGATTCACTCACGAAGTAATTCTTTATAAATTGAGTTTATTACTCTTATTGGACATGAAATGTGGAGGTGGTCCTACTTTACATCGGTAAATAACTGAATATTTCTCCTACTATTGTTCATGAGAGGCACAATAAGTATCACACGCACTCGAGAGTAAAAATTCCAAATTATCACTCGTAAATTAGTGAAGTCCATCGAACTTTGCAGAATTAATCCGCAATTAATTACTGTATTTGTTATAAAACACAGTTTGTCATCACACGAGTACACGATTGCTGAATTATCACAGTTCCACAGCCTTACTACCGTACATAGTTTGTCACTTTTCACCAGAGACTAAGTTCTGCAGTTACAATCCCGTAAATTTTCTAAGTCCACACATGCCTATCTCTTCAAATCACAAGTTCGTAACGCGGCTTCAGACCGCCCAGCGTCACAACCTTTCACCACCGCGTCCAAGTTACGAGTCCTCTCCCAAGCCTTCGAAAGCGTGCTCTTCCCGCTCCCAAAATTATATCCTTCCGCGCATCCTAACACCTCATCTTTAAAATATAATATCCGTTCCAAAATATTATACATTTGAATATCACAGAATTAAATGATTTGACCACCTCCCTACAAATGTTGTTTACATTTAACAAACAATTACGTATTTAACAATATTACATATTTAACAATACTAAAATCGGTTGAGACTTAAGCTCTTTGCTCAGCTAGCTATTAAGCGTGTCGTCTCACTGTTCATATATACTGCCGCCGTCGAAATATAGTTACACAGTTAATAATTAATTTATCATGGCTTTTTATGCAAATATATTCAGTTCTTGTCCACAAATAAATATAATTGTTTATGTATAAATTATCTGCTGCATATCTACTATTTTTAGTCGGCCATGAAATATGAAATATTTAAGTGGCAGAATACAACATAAAACGAACGTCACCAAGAATAATACTAAATATAATAAAATAAATATATAAATGTAATGAGCTTTGCTGGGTTCATGTTTTGTGTTTCTGCGGCGGAATCTATGTTGTGGCACAAGAATATTACTACGTCAACGAAAAGCAGAACAAGAGAGTAAAACTAAGTTTATTGAAAGAATATGGAAATAACGTGGTACGTCTTTTAAGATAGGTAGCGTGGTTCAATGCTGCCCATTTGCTTCTTAAACTGTTACTGATAAATACTATGTATCAATAACTGTAAATATAAGTCTTATAATAATATTATTATAGTAATGAAATTCGTCGGCTTTTTACCTGTAAGGGATATTGAAATTGTAATTACGGCATTTGATTCTCACAAATCTCCTGAATCCATTCATATAATTATATTTGCCGTATGATCATTCCCTGATTTTATATGGATTTTTAGAATAATGTGTGTGGCTATATTGTATTTCAGTTGCAATGTGGGAGAGCCGCCCTCGCTCAGCCAAGAGCGTGGTTTCCGGTTTCCGAGCAGATTAGGAAAATCCTAACTACATGTATTCCATTCACTACGTCCAAACTGTTAGCCGGCCGGCTGGGTAACCCAACAGCCTGACAATCGAAACAATCAGCTTCCCCCTGTATCTGTAACGTCACAGGCATACCGACAATCTTTATTTCCGCGAACAATACGTGACTGTAATAGGAGGGAGAACCGATAGTAGTACTCAAGGTACCCTGCGCCACGCACTGTCGGGTGCCTTGCGGAGTATGGATGTAGATGTAGAATCCGGATAAAAAAAAGCGTCGTAGTCATCGTAGCAACGGTTGCCATGAAAAGCCATGGAAAGCCGCGGCGGAGCGGCCGAGTGCATGGAGGGCACCGTGCTGCGATGCGCGAGGCCGTTCTCCGTCGGTGGTTCGATTCCCCCCTCGGACATGGATGTTTGTGCCGCCTTTAGTATAGGGTACTTCATAAGTAGTTTGTAAGTTTAGGGACTGATGACCCCGCAGTTAAGTCCCATAACCTTTACAAACATATGAATATTTTTCGAAATATTGGAAAAGTGTAGCAAGGGAACCATAAGAGTGTAAAAGACTGTTTTTGATGGGTCTCGGATATGTTGCAGATGAATATACTCCGAGTATGAGGCTATCCGGTTTTTTAGCGACGGCCCTTGAGTTTCGAGAAAATCGACGTTGAAGTTGACTGCGCGATGTAAGACGCCACGTTCCAACCAAGAGAGCGGGGCGCACCGTGAAGTACTGTGTTCCGGTACTCTCCGTCACGCTCACTTCCTTGGATCAACCCTAACGTTGTGCGTTTTAAATCGCATAGTGAACTTCCACATCATTTTTTACGAAAACCAAGGCCCGTCGCTAAAAAAGCAGATAGCCTCCAATCCAAATTGCAGTTTTGCTACAGTAGACCAAGTGTCAGTTAACCGATTTTTCGTCTTGTGATGAGAAACTGAGCATCTGGCAACGATCGAAACCATATATTCTGATTAATGAAAAACCTTGCATCTGCCTAAGCCTCTTAGCAACACTTTTTTTTTAATTGTATGTTTAATTTAAATATTCACAATGACAAGGCCAACAAAGACCACTGATGTGTCTGTGTTGGGGATGTCTCTGGGCGTGGAAGGCAGGAAGTTTAGCGTTTCAACATCCCGTCGACAGCGTGGTCATTAGGGACGGGGTTCACGTTCGGCTTTTTGGGTAAGGATGGGGAATATATTCAGGCGTGCCCTTTGAAAGGTACCTTCCCAGCATTTGCCTGGAGAGATTTATGGGTAATCACGGAAAACCTAAATCTGAATCTGAACTGCCGGAAGTGGATTTGAATCGCCGTCCTCCCAAATGCGACTCCAGTGTGTAACCACTGCGCCACCTGGCCGTGGATTCAAGAAGTCTGGCAGCTGCCTAAAAATCACAAAGGAAATATGAAAAAGTAATGCAATTTCCTGCGACATATCTAGTCTCGTGACATCAAAGCTATTGAAGAAAAGGAGCACAATTAATTAAAATTTCTGTTGTGGCTGGGATTCTAACCCATGACCTCCTGCTAATATCAAAGCTACGGAACAGAAGGAGAGGCTTTGAATTAAAACTTCTGCTTTATAATGTCCCGGGTTCGAGTTCTGCCTGCAGAAGAAATTTTAATTCAGTGTCTCTCCTTCTATTCAATATAGAAGAAAATGTTATTACAGAGGGACTTATTATTTGGTTGATCTCGAGTATTGGCCAAAATCATCATATCAAAGTACTTCTGTTAGTTAAAACGACATTGGAAAATCATCTCACCTAAGAAAAGATTACTTTCCGTACAGGTTGTTGCCCAATGACCGTGCATTTGGAGACGTAGAACGTGCTCCGAAGGAGCCACAACAGCGGTTGTACAATGTCAGCGATATTATGAATATCATGAACGTAAGTTATAAAAAGGATGCCTTGGCTGTCCACATAGTTGGAAAAGCATCGCTGAAAAAAAAAAGGGAAAAGAAAAACAAATCACAACGTTTACATAGACAAACACAATATAAGTTGCAAGTATAATGAGAAAGGGCAAACCTCAAAGCATTTAGCATTTTTATAAAATCTGCAGTTGACATAAGCATATGGGAAAAGGGGGAAAAATTAAGTCCTATTCGCTCATTGAACTAGGATGAGGATTCGGTTCCACTGGGTCCAGGAGAAAAACTAATATGTAAGGAAAAACGTCACGACTTGAAGACTCAACGTACCTACTTCCACTAATCTCAAGAGGCAAATCAAATGTATTGGTATAACTGCGGAGGCTTCCACGGGCAGTCAGTTGACATAAAAGTTTTCTGTGTGTTGTACCGCTTCATAATGTAAGACGACTATTACTTTAATAACCAACATTTCGGCCTACGTTATAGCGACCTTCTTCTGGGTATACTGAAGTGAAATTGTTGTCACAGTATTTTGTCATTGCTATCAACCAAATATGACATTGCGTCATAATCCTAAAAAATCATAGATATTATTGGCGATTTTTGGTGGAGAAGTGGAAACGAATAAAATAAATCACGAACGGCAAAAAATCGACAAAAGGTAGCCAGCAGCACGCTTACCGTATGTAAAATAATAATAATAATAATAAAGGTCATTAACAGGCACAATCCATTATTTAGTTATGCTATGTGAAACGAAAGGGCTTCAAAGTCTAAGTCTGTTCGTGCAAAACGACAACTTGCAAGCCTCAAACGACAATATTTGTTATCTATTACTGTTGTTAATAAGTTAATGCATTATAAGTTAATCATTAATAACTCTCCTTCAGCGTAAAAAACTGTGAAAATTAAACAATAAATACCTTTTAAGAGGATCATCATTTTGGGTTCCATAATCTCACTCATGAAATTTTGGCGCTTGATCTAGTGATGCATAAGACTCTCCATACTGTGTATGGTCTTGGACCATCCTAAATGTAGTCCCGAAGACACATTGCATTTTGTACTGGGCTTTAGATACAAACTTTCAAATGCAGGACGTGGAAGCTAGAGAGCTGGTATACTTTGTTACCTACCTGTCACATAATCTATCACACAGGCTAAATGGCAGTAACGCAGAAATGAGGAGATACGAAGCGCATTGAAAACACGATTCATAATACTGCAAAATCTCATCTTAAGCATATCAGCTAAAATACTTGTTAAGAACGTTTTGTATATCAAACCGTTGAGCGTGGGTGATGGAACATGAGGCACTAACTCTCACCAACATTCTCGGCCCAAATAATGACAAGAAATATTTGTTAATTGCGTACTTCGATAGTTGTATGAAATTATGTCAATTTATATGTGCCGTGTGTAGAAATTCACAATCTGTTGCAAATATTCAAATATTGTGATCCTAAGGTATCAAACTACTCTGGTCATCCGTCCCTCCACTTACAAAGTGCTTTAACTTATACTAAGAACGACACACACATCTCATTGATGATTCAATAATTCGTAAAAATTTGGAAAATTAGCTACCCATACTACCTGCACAAGTAAATAAAGTAGCTACAACTGGACTGGATTAAATGTTTGCTGGCAGGGCTCATACTTGTGGGGGACCTGTTTGACAGGCGAACAATGCATATTATTCTGTTTACAGGAATTTTCCAAAAACTAGCAATACTACTCTTTGATGAAAAAGAAAACCATTTTTCACATGATACACGCTTTGCTACTCCTTTCCTTTCCAACGTAACCACTTCAAAAATCAAAATACGTCATTCTGTTATAAAGCACATTTTTTACAAGAGTTTCGCAGAAAGTAATGCACTACATATCCATAAAATCTCGGGCGAACTGCCGGATGTCAGTAACTTCCTGCCACGATATTTCGGCGCAGAGTCTTCTGGCCATCTTCAGGTGAGTACCGCCGAAGTACTGGCGAAGACGCACTGAGCTGTGCTATTTATGCCCAATTCAGCCGACATTGCGCATGCGCGTACCTAGCGTGCGCGTTCACTACAGCTACGTACGCTGCTCCGAGCGCCCTCCGTGGTGGAGGCTTGCCGCTTCGATATCAGATCGATTCTCATCGTCATTCAGTTGCAGGAAACTACGCCGACTACGAAGTTTTTCAATGACAGGATTCCATGCAGCATTTATTTGGAAACCGCTGTCTCGATTAATAAGAGTCTCACTGTCAGGCAATCTTATTTCCACAGCTTCATTAATAATTGAGCTCCAAAAGTTTGATGTATGAGCCACAATTTTCGTTTCATTGTATTTCATTGAATGACCTGTGGAAATACAATGTTCGGCGATTGCGGATTTGGTGGGTTGGAGTAGCCGAGTATGACGCTGATGTTCCACGATGCGGTCCTGCACAGTGCGCGTCGTCTGCCCTATATATGACTTGCTGCACTCGCACGGAATAAATAGCACAGCTCAGTGCGTCTTCGCCAGTACTTCGGCGGTACTCACCTGAAGATGGCCAGAAGACTGGGCCGAAATATCGTGGCAGGAAGTTACTGACATCCGGCAGTTCGCCCGAGATTTTATGGATATATCTATACGCCGGGAAAGCTTTAAACATCACATAATGCACTACATTTTTTCTCAGCCGAAAACAACGTTACAAATTCGAAACGTTGCGAATAACTTAAATGAAGTTTCCTGAAGGTTCTTTCGACTGCTGCAGAACCGTTTCAAAATGACGACTGCAAGTGATGTACGTTGCAAGCAATGTAAAATATTAACTGTGGGGAACATTTAAACGTTTGCGTAAAATCTATGGAGCAGCTTCTGTCGACAGTCGCTGGGCACAGAAGGTGAGGTCATCAGTAGACGCTTTGCAGCGGTCAGGGAGACCTTCCACGACTGTCTCACCAGACATGTTGCAGCCCCCTCAGACTTCCACTTGTCTGGGCCAATAAAGGATGCCATTCTTGGAAGACATTTTGAGGACAACGAGGAGGTGATTCGCACAGTGAAGGAATGGCTCACTGGCCAGAACAAGGATTGGTGTCGACAGCGCATTCATGCCCTTGTTTCTCGCCGGAGGAAGTCCGGAGAACGGGACGGAGATTACATGGACAAATACGGCGTGTTACTCTCGTTATGCACAAAGTAATTGTTGAATAAAAAAAGTGGTGCATTACCTTCTGGGCTAACCTAGTATTATCCCTGTCTGTACAACTATCAAAGCACGCAATACTTACTGAAACTTAAATACTTTTTTATTTTTATTTATTTATTAATTTATTTACTTGTTTATTTTTTACAGCTGGATGAGATCAACCAGTTATTTCTTCCACACATGAGGAACAAGCTGCTGTGGTTCTTCCAAGAAGTGGACGAGCCAGAGACGCCCGCCGCAGCAGAAGCGGTAAGCCAAGGCCACGCCCTGCCTCTTGACGGGTGTTGTTTTTTTTTTTTTTTTGTTTGTTTGTTTTTTCGATAAAATAAGTTAAGCACTATTAGGATGTAGAACGAGACACAAAGAAAATTAATATTCCGTCTCTAAATATACAGGGTGGTTGGAAATTCTCGCTACAACCTTCTAGGACTTGTAGAGGTTAGTGAGTACATAACATTTTGAATAGAAACCGATGTCCGGAAACGTATCGTTTTCCGTTCCATGACGGTTTCAGTTCAGATGATTATCTCATCCACTCCTACTTGAGGAATGTAATTAGGGCCGGCCGCGGTGGCCGAGCTGACTGAGGCGCGACAGTCACGGTCTGCACGGCCACTACGGTCGGGGGTTCGAATCCCCCCTCGGGCATGGATATTTGTGCCGTCCTTAGCATTAGGTAGTTCATAAGTAGTTTGTAAGCTTAGGGACTGATGACTCCGTAGTTAAGTCCCATAAGTCCTACAAACATTTGAACATGTAATTAGGCGTGACCCAGTACAATTGTTGCAATCAATTTGAAAAGAATACTGAATCCTTCCGCTATTACTTACGCGTTTTCATTACAGTTTACACCTTATGGTTTACATTAGTCGACAACAACAAGAACCCAGCATCTACGGCACATGCCGCAACTTACTGATGCATTACAACAGCGGCTCGATGTGGCGACCACCAACGTCGTTACACACATTGTACCTCCGAAGCATGTTCTGGTGCACTCTCTCCATCCCCCTGGTGTCTCTTCAGTGTCTTGTGCATCGACCAGAACTCGTGCCAGCAGTTCTTCCTCTGTCTCTACAGGTGTCTCATAAATTAGGCTCTTCATACAACCCCACAAGAAGTAGTCCATACGCGTTAAATCCAACGATCGTGGCGGAGACGTGGTTGGACCACCACGACCTATCCATCTTGCACCGAATCGTCTGTTGAGATGTCTCCGGACAGCCAGTGAAAAGTGAGGTGATACACCATCATGCTGAAACCACATTTCCTGACGGACATTCAATGGCACATCTTCCATGAACGGGTCCAATACGTGTCGTGGGAAGACTAAATGAGCTTGGATGAAAGGAGGTATGGTCCAGTCACATGACCGTCCAGAATACCTGCCCACACGTTAATTCCAAACCTGTATTGAAATAAAACTTTTATCCATTATGTTGGAACCTGCGACTGTTTCTTGAAATAGGTTTCAGAAATTACTGCAGCCAGTCGCATTTTGTTTCTTCTTAATGAAGATTTATTTAAACCATTACCGGTTTCAAGCTGCCTAGCAGCTCATCATCAGATGGTATACATTTAGTGAAAATTGAAATCCCTGAACATGCGTGGCATGAGGGTTTTCGTCCGCCCAGACATGGCTATTTCGAGCATTCAGAACACACTCCCTTGTGAACCTACATTCATCTGTGAGAAGTCGACGTGAGAACAGGGGCGCGTCGATGCAACGGTGCAGCAACCATGTGTAGAAGACGACGCGTTGTGTAAAAACTGCTTGACCCATAGCGTGTACCCTTTGTAAGTGGTACGGATGTAGTTGTCGCTCATGCAGGGCGTCCAAGACGGTACTGTGACTAACAGCCATTGCATGCGCAATTTTTGGAGAACTCGTTGACAGACTACCTTCAGTGCGCCGCAGTACACCTTCTTCAAATTCGGGAGTGCGGCGTCGCCGTGGAGCACCACAGCCCAGTCTCCTCACGGTGAAGCTACCCGTTCCTCGTAGCCGTTGTGTAACTTGGGCAAATAGTTTGTGCGATGGAGTGTGATGTTGTGGAAAATGTTCGTGATACAGCCGACTAGCAACTCGTCCGTTACATCCAGCTTCGCCATACACAAGGAGCATGTCTGTGTATTCTGCAAACGTGTACTGCATCATGTTTACTCTATCGGTGATGCACAGGTATTGACTCGGTTTCAAAGCAAAACAGTCGATAAGTGACATCTGGTGATCATTTGACGTGGTACACGTCATCGTGTCTACCCTGTTGTATACCAGGACAGGGAACTCTTGAGACGTTTCTCTCTCTGTCCTTAAGCAGACGTTGACGAGTTACACATATGAATTGGAACTGTCGTAGAACGAAAACGATACGTTTCCGGACATGGGTTCCTATTCAAAATGTTATGTAGTCACTACCCTCTACAAGTCCTTGACGTTTGTAACGAAAATTTCCGACCGCTCTGTAGAACACATGGAAATATTTGAGTATTGTCCAATCAACATAATCGTTAGAACACTTGCTGCGACATACGAATGCGAGGGGGAATGAGCCTTCACTGAACATTAGTAAATTGTGTGCAGTGTTACGGCTAACCTCTATGAATGTCTATCGTCAACCTTGTATTTAATTCTGATGCTCCTTGCTGAATGAGATTAGAGCTAAGTCCCGAGTTAAACGTATTTACTTTTCTGAATGGCCAACCTCATATAGATTTTCCATTTGCTTTTATAATTCAGTTTAGACAAAATCTACTACGTTGGTATCAACATGGCCAAATCCCAATTCTTCTGTGTAAAAATCTGAACTAGTACTCTGTTCCTAAAGACCCCTATGGAGATAAAACATTAAACTGTTCTGTTTCCTTCAGTCTCCCCTGTGCAGTATTTTGTTGTTTTACAGAAACGTTAAATTCGTTTAGTAGCACTCGGGACAGCTCATACATGCTGTATGTTAGCAGTATATACAGGGTGTCCAGAAAAGGACTCCCTGATTTCAAAATTAAATATCTCGGAAACAAAGCTCGATAGAGGAATGAAGTAAACGGTATGTTTATTGTGAAAGCTGTAAGAAGTTTATACAGCAGTTTCAAATAATAGTTACAAAAGCTGCTAAAAGATGGCTCTGTAATCGCCATACGTAATGCCTAGTATAAATAGTGATCCGAAGCCCAGAGTGATCAGTTCCACTATTGAAACGTGAAAGTAGGTTAGCGTACCGAAGGAAGAGATTAAAACCACTCCATTGAACAACGGGTTTTCTGGTGCTAGAGTACCACAGGTTAGAAGAGAGTCCTACGGCAACAAGGCGAAGTTTTCAAGCACGATTTAATGTTCCAAAAGGACCCGATGCGAAAACCATTCGTACGCTCTTCGCAAAATTTCAACGAACAGGCAGCGTAACTGATGATCTAGCGGGGCATGTTGGCCGCAAGCAAACCGCAGTTACGCCTGAAAATATCGCCACAGTTTCTGGAATTATTCAGCGAAATCCAATGTCATTCGTCCGTAGAATTGCATCTGAGACTGGTTTGAAGCGTTCCAGCACGCAGAAAATACTGAGAAAAAGTCTACACATGTTTCCATCCAAAATTCAAACGCACCAGGCCATACC
This sequence comes from Locusta migratoria, assembly GCA_026315105.1. Lineage (NCBI taxonomy): Eukaryota > Metazoa > Arthropoda > Insecta > Orthoptera > Acrididae > Locusta > Locusta migratoria. The sequence goes on along the minus strand of CM048755.1, from coordinate 113,273,100 downwards.
CGTACGAGCTGTGCAACAAAGAGTTGCCTTTGCTAATCAGATGCTCACAATGATTGATAGTAAAGGATTTGATGTTGGCTGCATCTGGTTTACAGATCAAACACACTTCCACCTGAAAGGATACGTGAATAAGCCGAACTGGCGGTTTTGAGGTTCCGAAAAGCCATATTGGTGTGAAGCGAAACCCCTGTATTCTCCTAAAGTTACCATGTGGGCTGCAGTATGCATAAGAGGCATTATTGGCCCTTTTTCATTCGAGAAACGGTCACTGGTGCACGTTACGTTGCAATTTTGGAACAATTTGTCGCCACACAGCAAGCGTTAGAGGATCGACCAGGTACTGAATGGTTTATGCAAGATGGAGCTCCACCACATCGGATCGAACAAGTGTTTCGCTTTCTTGAGGAATACTTCGGTAATCGAGTCATTGCTTTGGAATATCCCAAATTTACTGGTGCAGGCATGGATTGGCCTCCATATTCGCCGGATTTGACTCCCTCTGATTTTTTTTGGTTGGGCTCAGTGAAAGACATGGTCTATCCGAAGCATCCGGACGAGCTTGAATCGGCGATCTCTGTGGCATGTGAATCCATTTCGGCTGAGACACTACGAAATGTGATGGAGAATTTCATTCTTCGTTTGCGCCACCTCTGTAGCGCCAATGGTGAACATTTTGAAAACATTGTGATCTGATTTTTTGCAAAGAGTGTGTTCATACGATTATTTCACTTATGTATGCTCATATGAGCTGTACAGCGTACAGCGCCATCTGCTAGCAGATTTTGTAACTATTATTTCAAACTGCTGTATAAACTTCTTACAGCTTTCACAATAAACATACCGTTTACTGCATTCCTGTATCGATCTTTGTTTTCGAGATATTTAATTCTGAAATCAGGGAGCCCGTTTCTGGACACCTTGTGTGTTAATAGTTTCTTCGTGATGTATTGCGATAGCCGTCGGTAACTGAGATGTCTCGTGGGTCGCCTCTTGAGACCAACATACCAGACTCGTCGTTAGAGTGAACAGTTTGATTATACAGTGAGATGACAAGTATCATGAAATGCATTTTAATATCGCGTCAGACCTTTTGCTCGGGAAAGTGCAGCGACTCGTATCATGGACTCAACAACTCCTCGGAAATCCCCTGCAGGAGTATTGCGCCATGCTGCCTCTGTAGCAGTGAAATTGTTGCCAGTGCAAAAACTTTGGCAGACTATGCCCCAGGAATAATCGATGGGATTCATGGGTGATTTGTGTGGCCAAATGATTCGGTAGAATTGTCCAGGATGTTCTTCAAATCATTCAAGTACAAAAGTGGTACTATGACATGGCGCCTTGCCATCCATAAAAATTACTCCTTTGCTTGGGAATATACTTAAACCTAGGTAAACTAACCTAAGGACAACACACACACACACACACACACACACACACACACACACACACACACACGCACCAGGAAGGACTCGAACCTCCGACGGGGAGCAACCGCGCGCTCCGCAGCGAGGCTCCTTAGAACGCTCGGCTACTCCACCGTGGCCCGAGTACCCACCAAGAAGAAAAATGAAGGCTTGTGCGCGGCCCTATATCTGCGACAGAAGTTAGGCCGCCACACAGTTCCAGTTAGCGAGGTGTAGCGTGTCTCCACGTCACTCTGACTAGCGTCGTCGAAGTTTCGAGAAGGCCTTGATCCTACTGTGACAAGCTACTCACTTGTGCAAAATTGTAGTGTTTTTCTGAAGCTGGTGGATAGTGGCAGGCGAGATTATCGGGAGAAGCCCTATTGTAGGTGTTAATGATGGAATTTACGAGGCCAGAGAGCCTGCTGCGGCGGGACCAGTCCACGTTTCGTGAGGCCATTACAATATTATCACTGGAATTGATTGAACTTAGGAGGCGTTTATCGCCACCGACGTATATGGGTGAATGGTCTTGTTCAGGTGATTCTGATTCTCAGTATTAGCAGTGGAAACTTCGAGGGCTGGCGTTTTATTCAGCTAAAACTTCAGGGCGGAGAGGCCGTGGTGTATGCAGAAAACCTCTTCCTGGCGTTTCTTCTCCAGCTGCGAGAGACATCTTCTGTGGTTCTTCAGCTACTGCCACTGAACTCGAGGAGTCCTGGCATTTATAGAACGCATAAGAGTATTACGAGGTGCATTCAAGTTCTAAGGCCTCCGATTTTTTCTCTGGACTGGAAAGAAATAGAAACATGCGCATTGTTTTAAAAAGAAGCCGCGTTCATTGTCAATACGTCCCAGAGATGGCAACACCGTACGGCAGATGGATACCGCCAGCTGCGAGAATGAGAACTGTTTTAGATACTTAAAATGGCGACGTTTCCCTTACTTTAACAGCGTGCAATCATTCGTTTTCTGAATTTGCGTGGTGTGACACCAATTGAAATTCATCGACAGTTGAAGGAGACATGTGGTGATGGAGTTAATGCTGTGTCGAAAGTGCATTCGTGGGTGCGACAGTTTAATGGAGGCAGAACATCGTATGACAACAAACCGAGACAACCTCGGGCTCGCACAAGCCTCTCTGACTACATGATCGAGAAAGTGGAGAAAATAGTTTTGGGGGATCGCCGAATGACTGTTGAACAGATCGCCTCCAGAGTTGGCATTTCTGTGGGTTCTGTGCACACAGTCCTGCATGACGACCTGAAAATGCGGAAAGTGTCATCCAGGTGGGTGCCACGAATGCTGACGGACGACCACAACGCTGCCCTTGTGGCATGTTGCCAAGCAATGTTGACGCGCAACGACAGCATGAGTGGGACTTTCTTTTCGTCGGTTGTGACAAAGGATGAGACGTGGATGCCAATTTTCAATACAGAAACAAAGCGCCAGTCAGCTCAATGGAAGCACAGAGATTCACCGCCACCAAAAAAAATTGGGGTAACCGCCAGTGCTGAAAAAATGATGGTGTCCATGTTCTGGGACAGCGAGGGCGTAATCCTTACCCATTGCGTTCCAAAGGTCACTACGGTAACAGGTGCATCCTACGAAAATATTTTGAAGAACAAATTCTTTCCTGCACTGCAACAAAAACGTCCGGGAAGGGCTGCGCGTGTGCTGTTTCACCAAGACAACGCACCCGCACATCGAGCTAGCGTTACGCAACAGTTTCTTCGTGATAACAACTTTGAAGTGATTCCTCATGCTCCCTACTCATCTGGCCTGGCTCCTAGTGACTTTTGGCTTTTTCCATCAATGAAAGACACTCTCCGTGGCCGCACATTCACCAGCTGTGCTGCTATTGCCTCAGCGATTTTCCAGTGGTCAAAACAGACTCCTAAAGAAGCCTTCGCCGCTGCCATGGAATCATGGCGTCAGCGTTGTGAAAAATGTGTACGTCTGCAGGGCGATTACGTCGAGAAGTAACGAAAGTTTCATCGATTTCGGGCGAGTAGTTAATTAGGAAAAAAAAAACAAAAACAAAAAAAAAAAAAAAAAAAAAAAAAAAAAAACGGAAGCCTTAGAACTTGAATGCACCTCGTACCATTCGTCGCCTAATGCTAACTGTGGTACTGTCTCTGGATAGCGTCGTAATTTTCGATTAAGAGGAATCAATCGTCATTTTGCTAACTTTAAACATTGCTCTTTCCTGTTAATATTATTCTAGTGTTTATGAATCTCTTTGCTTCTCTATTCTTTCTCGCATGGTACACGTCATTGCTCAAACACTCGTCTCGCTAAATTGTTTTTCGTAGTTCCCATCTGGAAAAACCTGTTCTCCTGCGGCCGACTTTCTGGTGAGTCCTAGCTGACAGTTCTTTTTGTGTTCCGCTAACTGGGTATTGACACTTTTCGTTGTTTCGAGATATACTTTACCAGAACTGTATAGAATGTTATGTACCCCACGTGTTGCTAGGAGTGATGTGCATCTTTTGTTTATCTTAAATGTTTTTTGATCTTCTTGATGGCTCTGAAGATCGTTTCGTCCTTCTTTGATGGAGTGCTTGATAACTCTCATTGCTGGCATACCATTTTCCTGGAAGAACGACCGTAAGTGATTTAACTCATCCCGCAATTAATCTGGATCTCTGAATTTGTTGGCTCTGTCCACCAAGCTCTTCATGACACCTCTGTTTGTTTAGGACGATTGTTTAACTCTTTGTAGAGGAATCTAAAAGTGTCTGTGTTCTCCCTGTATACGTTGTAGCCCAGCGTTACGCCCACCCATTATATTACCGATACACGCACAAAAGTACGTTGGCCATGGCTCTCCTTCTTCATTGTAAACCGTATCTTTGGATTAATAGCATTGACGTGCACTAGGAACACAAAAATGTTCAAATGTTTTTACACCTATTGGGCCAAACTACTTACACTAAGGACAACTCACACACCCATGCCCGAGGGAGGATCGAGTCTCTGGCGGGAACGGGCACAAATTCCGGAGCTCGATGCCTTAGACCACGCGGCCATCCCGCGTGGCCCAATAAGACATCCAGCTCCTCTTCATCGTTAGTCCTGTACTACAAAGTGTCATCCACTTAATAATACCACTTGGCTGGTTTCTTTCTGTCTGCCTGCAATACACGCTGTTCGAAAATCTTCATAAATTAAATTGGTAACCGCTGGATTATTCAAGCGACAGATGTTCAACATTTGTAACCCGCCGTTGGCGTATTTCTCGACATGTGTAGCCCCATATGTCTTATAATAAATTACTTGTCTTATCGCAATGTATGTTGCTTCAGAGGTTTTAAACTTTAATAAGAAAGACCCTTTATTAGATTTTTATATCACCACATTGCCAGTTTCCACTCAACTCGAATGTGCTCAGCTGAGTTTAGTGTTTAATAAAAATGTATCTTCCAATCAAGACTGTATTCAGATTAGGTTCCAATAGGAGTGTACTGATGCAACAGCTCTATACTTAAGTCATAAACAACCGCTCGTTCAACGAAGGACCTGTACCCAAAGAGTGGAAAGTTACACTAGTCACACTGCCGTTCAAGAAATGTAATAGGATTAATCCACTGAATTGCGGACCTATATAATTGAAATTGATTTTCAACAGGGTTTTGCAACTTTGGTGAGCTCAAAAGATATGAATTACTTTGAAAATAACGATTTATTTACTTCTGGTCTAAAAAATACCTTTCTTGTGGAACATAGATAGCTTTACACTCGCATAAAGTAATGAGTGCCCTAGACAAGGAATCTCAAGTTGATTCTGTTTTTCTAGAATTGCAGAAGTGTTTTAAACACAGCCCCTCATAAGCATGCGTATGGAATATCGTCTGAGATATGTAACTAAATTGGAGATTTCCTGAGAAGGATATAACTGGTAGTAAGTGATGGAAAGGCATCGGCTGAAACAGAGATAATTTCTGGCGTTCCTCGTGGTAGTGTTATTGGTCCTCTAGTTTTCCTTATCTATTAAAAACGATTCCGGAGAAAATCTAAGCAGTTGTCATAGGCAATTTGCAGAGGATGCTGTCATTTATCATATAGTAAAGCCGTCAGAAGATCAAAACCAACTGTAGAACAATTTAGATAAGACCTCAGTAAGGTGCGAACATTGTTATCGTCTAGTAAAGCCAGCGAAAATCAAGACCAACTGCAGAACAACTTAAATATCAGCACAGTGCGAAAAGTTGTGACAAATGTAAAATCGTGCAGATGAGTACTAAAAGGTATCCGTTAAACTTCTTTTATAAGATAAATTAGTAAAGCCATAGGATGTAAGTTCAATTAAATACCTAGGAATTACTATTATGACAAACTTAAATTGGAAAGAACACATAAAATGGTGCGGCGAAGACGAACCAAAGACTATGTTATTGGCACAACAGTTGGAATATGTAATCGAATGGCTAAAGAAACTACCATACTACGCTTGTCCGTTCTCATTTGGAATACTGCTGCGCGGTGTGATCCTTATCAAGTAGGATTGTTGAAGGACGTCAGAACAGTCATAGAAGGGCAGCTCGTTTTGTATTGTGACGATACAAGGAAGAGAATGCCACGGAAATGATACAGAATTTGGAGTGGAAATCTTTACAATAACGGCCTTTTACATTGTAGTAAGATCTGCTTACAAAATTTTGATCGCTGACTTACTCCTCTGAATTCGAAAATGTATTTTCGACAGCCACCTACAAACTGGAAATGATTATCAAAACAAAATTAGATAGATCACCGCTCGAACGGAGTGATTCGGGTGTTGTTTCTTTCCGTGTGCTATTTGAGAATGGAATGGTAGATAGAGGTCTGAAAGTGCGATAACACTCTGACAGGCACTTCAACATTATTTGCAGAGTAACCATGTAGATGTAAAAGTGTCAATATTAGACGGCGAACGTAAGTAGGACTACACCGAACAAACTCGTCCTGTAACAAAGGAAGGACATATTCGAGTAAACGTCACACTCAAAAGACACTGCATAATGTCACTCGGGATTACGTATCGAATGGAACCTAGTGACGTATAGCCACAGTCGGCAGAAGAAGTCTCTTAGGCAACAGGTGATACGTGCAGATTTACAATAATGATCTAAATATGTTGCAATCGCATCAAAACATATAGAAAAATCGCGTAATTTCATACTGAAGATTTACAACAATAGTTTTACTTGAATGTAAGACGCAATGGGTCAAAGTATTCTCTACGGTTGCCATACATAAAACTACGTATTACAAAATATGTACACAGAAATCCGATAATTTGTCTTCACTAGATAACAATTATGGAGTCAAATAAATGCCCATTACGTCTGCTGGTGACTGATAGCAATTATTAGACAATATTCTGAGATTATTATTACAACGTGTAACACAAGGTTTACTGGAAGAGGGAAATAGTTTTCTAGATTAAATATCAGTTATACGTTTGAAGAACTAATACAGTGGGCAAAAGAGGTAGCTAGGCATAGGCAATGTCTCCAGTAGGGACGGGTGGCAGAAACAAAGGATCGCCACCACATCAGTTCCCGCCGTCGGGCGGGAGGAACAGCATATTGTGCCACTGTTCGCAAAAATAGATTCCAGGGCGTCTGCAGAATTGCGGGCTACCACGCAAACTTACTGGCCTACGCCGAGCGTTCAAGCATAACCTATTTCTCCTCAAAACGGTCGTATCTAAAACAGGGAAAGTGGCGAACCGTGGAAAATGTTCATTTAAGCGACGTGGAATATAAGTAGAACATTCGCAGTACTTCATATGCTTATCACCTACTTATTACAGCAAATTACATATATTGAAGGGCCTAAATATGTTTTCAGTGTATGTGTAGTTATTATATTTTTAACTTTTATGAAACGTAAAAATCATAACTACACGTATTATGGGAATGATAATGTTCTTAAGGTGAAATTCTTAGTTTTTAGTTGATCAGAAAAAAATTAGAGTAAAACGACTTTATTATTAGGTGGCTAAACCATGTTACACATCAGCTGTTATTTTGTGTGCCCCTAGATAGTACGAGTGAATTTGAAACGTGTGGTGACCTTGAATACGTAATCCTTCCTGCTATTTCAATTACTATACAGTTAAACACAATTTTAATTCAGAAGAAGAAGCTGCTCTCAGATTTTTAAACATGTTATATGGTTTTTCTATTCATTGTCGGCAGAGAGTGATGCTGAGACTTGTAATCCATAGTCATTGCTTTCATTTCTTTGAGTTCGTTTTTATTTGAAACACTTTATGTTCAGATGAAGTAGCCACTGAAATGATCAGGTTTATACGAAAATAAAGACTTATACTGTACATTAAATTGCTGTTCAAATATTTGTAAAGTCATGGGACCTAACTACAGTGGTCATCGGTCCCTAAACTTACAAACTACTTAAACTAACTTATCCATAGAACAACACAAACACCTACGTCCGAGAAGGGACTCGAGCCTCCGACGTGGAACGGTCGCTCGAACCGTAACAGGGTGTCTCAGCGCGCAAGGCTATTACGCCGCGGCTAATTTGCTGTCTCGGCTATCATAACAACCATACAGGAGGTAGACAAAAATGTGGAATCACCAAAAACACTACACATTCCCACGCCTCAAAACGCGTAGGAAACCCACTAGCATTGAAACAGCATACAGTTGTGTCGGAACGAATAACTAAGGTCCTGTGTAGTTCTCAACGAAATCGTATACTACACTTCCCTTAAAATAGTGGCAACTTTAGGAGACGATGGCGAAGTTGAATATCGGTCAAGCATTCTTCTCTACAAAGTATAGCATCTAGGCTCAGTAATATTGATATATAGACATATGTAAAAACTCATCCTGGTCCTTACAAACCTAATGCTAGACGATGAAAATTGTCTCAACAGGTGCCCTGTGAGTATTGGAAGACCACATCACTAGTGGGGAACAAAGAGTGAACCGTGGGGTACACCTTATTAGCTAAATGGGTCACATAATCCTTAGTAGTAATGCGATGTTGTAGAGTACCCATCTAGCCCATGGAATATCACGATATGGTTGACCAAATTATCAGCGAATTCCCACTATGTTTCGTTCTTAGGACGTAACCGCTGCCAGAAGCTGAAACTAGTGTGCAAGAAGACTAATCCGATGAAAGTACTTTCTTGCGTTGATCCATATTCAAGGTTTTATTGCTTCTTCGCCAAGTTTTGCATCACTGAGATGGATTAGAATTTCAGTGCATCATGCATGTCAATTGCGTCCACTGCTTGCTTTGTTTGGTTTTAGTGCTGCCATGATTCGCGAGTACGACATTCACTTCCGCAGTTACTTTTGCAGCTATCGTCCTTATATTTATAGCCACAGTCCTCTTCAATGACCAATTGTCATGATCACTCAACAAACACTTTAATCAGCGTTATGACTTAGAAAATATTATTTTCGGATTTCGCTGAATTCGATATAAATCTTTGTATAGTTCCTCCTGAATAACTCAACACTTCGGCTACCATAGTTATGAAAACACAATACGAGCACAAACACTTTACCCACGTTCCAATTCTCTTAGCTCCTACAGAAAGCAACTAGCAGCTAGACAGAACACCTTTCTGACCACGATTACAAATGCAGCGAATTGACGACATGGCACGTGTGTGCCATTCGTGGTCAAGTAAAGCGAGCAATCAAATGAAAACAAGAGAGGTGGCGTGTAGTGCACCTCGTCGTACGAACTAAATTGACAGCCAGGAATGTCTTCTTCAGGGCTCTAAAGAGAATGGAAATCGCATGGGGAGGGTTCAGAACTGTATGAAAGTAGTGAAAGGGCTTTCCTGCGAATCCTTTGCGACGTAGTCCCAACATCTTCGGAAACATATAGGAGGACATTATCATGCACCAGCCTGATGCCGTTATGATTAGCGTTGAGTTGAGGACCGAACTAGTCCCACATGTTCTACAGCGAAGATATCTGGGTATCTAGCTGGCTGCGGGAGTATCTTGACATCGCCCAGGACGTTCATAGTGACATTTGACCTGCGTGGATAAGGACTGTCCATTTGAAATGTACCACCACGATACTGTCACATAAACCGTAACACCACACGGGATTTCTGCTGCGTGTCACTGTATCGTCCAGAGGTCCCTCGGTAACTAAAAGCTGTGACGTGTAGTCATACGCGACGTTTCTCCACATATTCTGTAACACTGCTATACTTCTCCAATACAAGGGAAGAGTGACCCCCCTCTCCCCAAATCGTCACCATACAGGCTGACGATAGCCATCGGGGTCAGACCTGAGCCGCACTGCATTCATCAAATGTTCAAATGTTTGTAAATCTATCGGACCAAACTGCGTGGCCATTAGTCCGTAGCTTACAAACTACTTAAACCTAGGTAAACTAACCTAATGACAAACACACACACCCATGTCCCAGGGAGGACTCGAACCTCCACGGCGAGCAGCCGCGCGCTCCGCAGCGGCTGCATTCATGAACAGAGAGATATGTAGGGCAGTGCCTATCATTGGCAATTACGGCTTCTTGTTCATTGTAGCGTCGCGTTCTGTGTTACAGTGTAACTATTCTCAAATACGTAACAAGTTTATTGAATATAAAGGAACGCCTGCTTCGACGGTAAGAAAATAGGACCGGAACGAATAATAACCACAGACAACATACAAATGCGCTGGCACAAATAGTGAACTAAACGTCTGAGTCACCGTATTGCCTGACCGGCTCTATGTGCAGCAGTCACTGCTCGGAGACTATGCCAGAGAGGACTCGCTGGCGGATTGTTTCCTTAGAATTAACACTGACTGGAAGCAAGTCGTTCATTACGTGCGTTGGATGTAATTTTCAGTCCAGGAATAACGAAGCACTTAGAGCCAAAGGAAAAATCAATATCAAATGGCTACATTAATGGGAGGCAAGGCCGCTGCACACCTTACAGCCCTGAGGCCAGTAGGCGCCTAAGTCTGCGATTACTTCTAGCAGCAGCGTCGCTCCCCACCAATGGGATTATTGGGGCCAGTAGCAACCGCCAGTGGGGCTAGGTGAAGCTTTCGAAACCGGAGCTGAAATGTGGTGTCTGGTCGTCGGCCTGTATATCCGTCTGTGGCGGAATCCTGTTGGAACTAGTTGCCTGCTACGTGTCGAACGGGCGCGAATAGGTTCCCTGAGTGGGTGACCTCTACAGACGCTGGCTACACTCTTGACAGCGACGTGTCGTGCAGGTGATGCCGAGACCTGCCGGCGTCTTGTAGGCGAACACGTGCACTGTGACAGCCAGGGCAACACACTAAGCGCATCAACTGGAAATATTTCAACATTTCGGCTGTTCCAGGGCGCTGCATTAAGTTCTATCGGGTAGCTGAAAACTTGTGTTAGACCGAGACTCGAATTCGGATTCCCCGGTTTGGACCAGGACTAGGTTTAACCATTAGGAAATCCGGACACGCCATATTCTCAACTTATAGCACACGGCGTTTTTACAACTGTAGGTAAGTAGCTCGTTTGCAGCTGTATTCCTCTGCATAGTTCTCCTATGAATGATTATTTCTGAAAATCGGTTATGAGCAACAACTGAGGAAAGACACTTTGAAAATAACTTTCGATAATACTTTTGCACGACGACCATTCTTCGTAGTAGAGTTACTAGAAAAAGTATTGAAAATTGAGCACCAAGAAATCATTGGAATCCATTTGTCGATATTATCGAGTTTGTTGTACGTCAGGTTGAAGGATGCAGAGTTTTGTGAAAAAGTGGATGAATCAGTTGGGGGACTACTAAAGTTGAACGCAGTGATGGAAACGAGTTTTTCAATTGGACGCCACTTCGGCGTCTTGCGTGTCCCTAACCTACCCCAGTTATCCAAACCGGGAAAGGGGGCCTACAGTTTATTGTGGAATCCTGACCACCTGTCGTTTCTCGCGACTCCTTACATTGTTGAGAGGTGAAGTCAGCGTTAAAACAAAGAGTTAAAAATTCCGTGATCCGACCGTGTTTCGAACCTGCGGCTCTTATGTTTATAGTCGAGCGCTTAATCCCGAGACCACCAGGATTATTCCGAGTTGGACCTGCTTTCCAGATGAAGGGACGATGATTGTCCGGCTGAACACAGATCTTTGCTCATGTGTGAACAGAACCCGACGCCATTCGTTACGACTCCAACCCTGATGTTCCTCCGCCCAATTTCTGCGGGCTAAACGGCGTCGTGGTTTTAATGGGAAATACTGCATAGGCTTATGTGAGTAGATGCCATACTCCAGAAAGGGACTGTTTGTGTTGATACTGCGCGTCCTGTTACTGCATATGAAATTCATTGCAGCTGAATTGCATTCAGTCTCCTGTCTCGACTGGTTGTTTACCAGAGATAACGTTCATTTCTTGGTGATTTTACCCGTGGACGACGTTGGTCGTGCTTTCTTTTAACGGTTCGCGTTATTTGAAATAGCGTCCAAATCCTGGAAATTACACTTTGGGACAGCCCAATAGCAACGTCCCTCTGTGTCTTTCCCGCTTCCAACCTTCGTATGGCTCTGAATGCCATAGCTTTGGGTAAGTCACGTTGTTGTTGCATTGCGCTACCTGATCACTACATAATCTGAACCCAACTGCTCGTGTAATTCGTTTGGTAGAGTAAACACAAGTCAACATCAACCACCGCTGCAGCAACGTTCGGCCGCGGTGGCCGAGGGGACTAAGGCACTCTAGTCACGGTCTGCACGGCCACTACGGTCGGGGGTTCGAATCCCCCCTCGGGCATGGATATTTATGCCGTCCTAGTTCGTAAGTCCTTCATAAGTAGTTTGTAAGTTTAGGGATTGATGACCCCGTAGTTAAGTACCGTAAACTATACAAACATTTGAACTTTTTTTTTTTTTTTTTTTTTTTTTTTTTGGAGCCACGTTCTGTTATTACCACTATCTCGGTTGCGGTAATGTTGTTGTGTCCACTCTGTACAACCGATCCAAAGATTTTAGTTCATTCTGCCGATGACAGTACTTCAGAACCAAGATATCTCAACTGATTCCCTAATTGTTTTTGACCAAGGTGTATAGGCCTCCAACAGGAACTGAAAATTTCTATGCGGATGCACCAATACGGTCGATCCCTTGTGGAAGTACATTTAAGCTACGAGCAAGAGATGTCATGGGCAGGGCACTATGAGAATTTGGGCAGGAAGGTAAGCGTGTCAGGATAGCCTAGTTGCTTAAGGCGACCGCTGGTCCAGAGCGAGAAATTCGGCTTCTAATTACAGACCAGCACAAATTTTCATCTTCGCAATTGAATTTATTTCAAGGCCCTGCTTTGGTCGAGATGTTTGAATATTTCGAATTCGCAAATTTATAAAACCGTGCTCGACTCGAAGTCAAGGAATAAAATATAAGGATCACAACTGTTGTGTAATTTGGGAGAATAAACACACACGGCATTATCATCAAACTTGTGGATGTCTTGATATATCACCGAGAATAGAAAAATAGAGACTGATGTCAAGCTCTAGTATAGTCCATTCATTTAGCCAACTCGTCTACGCGCAACATGTGCAATCTACAAGATAGTGAATAACACAGATTTGTTTGTGACAGAGCCAAAGAGATCTGGAGGGGTTTGGGCAACTGCTGCAAAGCGTTATCAGCACATCCTAAATTACCACAGATTTCCTTACTCCAGATAACGTGCCATACCCTCACACCAAAATAAAGGCAGTTAATTGGTTGAAAAGATGGTAACGAATAAAAACGCAAAGGATCCGTTGTAAAATACTTAACGAAACAGCGTCAAAGACGAAAGAGGACAAAAACCATCAAGACAAGTTTGTAACTTTTTTTAATATCAAACGATAATTCAACAAATACAATTATATGAATAGAAAAACATACGTGTAGTTAAGAAGTGCTGATGTTTGTGCGCTGTGAACCTAAAAATTATTGAAGTTATCAACAAGCCTAGGGAAGCCAAGGCGAGGAAGGGAGCTATTATTTTCATATCTTTTTTTGTCACAAAAGGAGAAATTATTACAGTCTCTCTCATTATTTTCAAAGGAGCTCATTTTAATGTATAAAACTACAAAAGTCTCTGTATAAGCAAGAAGAGAGCTGAGTTTTACTGAGGAGCAAAACTCGACAACTTTCCAATTATCGAAGAATTTAAAAAGACAGTTATATTGGCTACCGTTTTCCTACTTGTGCAAGCCAAATTTAGAATCAGAAACAAGTAAAATGAATGGCAGCGAAGCCAGCTAACAGAAGGTATTCATGGGGAGAGCGAAATGAGGGTAAGGAGACCCTGTTTGCAAAAAATAAGCTTAAAGTGACCGTTGGCCATAAGCAAGAAATCTAGATTCCAGTCCCGGTCTGACAAAAATTTTCACCTTAGGAATTTAATTCAGTGCATTCAAAAGTCGACATGTTGAAATATTTATGATTTAGAAATTAGCAGCTGCAACTGTCGATCAATTATATGTTCTTTCCAATATGTCTTTTCTTTCGGACATATCCGAAAGAATGGACACTTTACCTGTAACAACACTAAGCGCAGCTGTTTGCATTTTGGTGTTGAAGAGACCCTACGCAAAGTGCGGTAATTCCTTAGTGGGGATGCTACCAGTCTTTGACCAATCGTGCGAGATACGACAGAACGTTGCCGCAGTCGAGCGAACGGCGAATTAAAATCCGCTTCCAGCCATCCCGATTTAGGTTCTGCGTGATTTCCCTAAATCACTCTCGACAAATTCCAGCATGCTTCCTTTGAAAGGGCGCGGCCGATTTCCAAAAACAATTTGATCTTGTTCTCTGTCTCTAATGACCACGCTGTCGGCGAGCCGTAAAAGGCTAATCTTCCTTGCTTCTTCCTTCCATGGAGATTATTACTTCTTCTCGGGTTGGAGGTTCACGTTGGTTGGTTTAATCGTTAAAGGGACCAAATTACCAGGTCATTAGGGCCTCTTAACCGGAATATCCAGAGATACTCAAAACGAAAACGAAAGTCTATAAATCAAGGGAAGCAGAACTGTTTAAATCTTTTCAAGGAATATTAGGTCATAATCCACATCTACATCATATTGCACAAGCCACATCATATTGCGTGACGAAGGGTACTTTATGTACCTTTGTCACTTCCTCCTCTTATTTCAGTCGTGTATGCTTCGCCGAAAACACGATTGCGGGCATGCCTCTTTGTGGGCTCTTGTTTTATCCTTGTGGTATCTTCGCTAGCGGAGGAAGCGATATGTTGACTCCTCGACAAACGGATGCCTTCTGAACTTTGACAGAAGTCTGTACGGCGATACAGAACGTCTCTTTTGTAGAGTCTGCCACTGCAGTATCCTGATTATGTCTTTGACGCTTCTGCGCTTAATACATAAGCCTGTAACACAGCTTGGCGCTCTCCTCTAGATCTTCTCTACGTCTTCTATAAAACCTAATTGGTATGGATACCACACATATGAGCAATTCTCAAGAATCAACCAAACGATTGTTTTGTAACCTACTTCGTTTGTTGACCGACTATGTTTCCTGAGGATTCTTCCTATGAATATCGGTCTGTAATTTGCTGTACCCACGATTAATTTTATATGCTCTTTCCATTCCAAATTGCTCCTTATATCTGCTGACAGATATTTTATGTAAGTAACTGCTTCCAAAGTTTGTCTTTCTATTGTGTAGTTATATAATAAAGGATCTTGATTTCTATGTAAACGCAGCAATTCACATTTGTTTATATTGAGGGTCAACTGGCATTCCCTGAACAATGCGACTACACGCTGCAGATCTTTCTGCATTTCACTACCGTTTTCCAGTCTTGCGACAGTATCAGCCGCCAAACAAGCCTCATTGAACTTCTGATGTAATACAGGTTGAGGCACTTAAAACTGTTTTTCAGAATATCTGAAAAATACAAATAGGATTAAATAACGTTGCAATAAAAGTTGTTCACCTCGAACAGTACATCCATCAACATAAAACTCTGCACTAACCATGTGGCGGGAAGTGAGTGACCTTGAAATCTTAAATAGGAACCCCTATTTATATTGCATATTTGGATTCTCCATGCATGTATGAAACTCCCTTGCTTTAACACTTCCTGTTTCATTAAACAATTAGACAATACTGCGAAAGGTCGGTGCAGAAGGAACATTACTATAATGAAACAGAATACCTTTGACGAGCTTCTTCCGACATTTCTGACAGCCTCAAAGTATAGCTCGTGCAAGAAGTCGTGGCCCGAGCGCAGTAATGCATTCTCATGTTGTGTGCAGGTTGAGTCCACTCCGTCTTTTAGGAGGGGCGGCCATCTCATTTGCCTGTTGCCGGCTGCGCGGGCCGCTTGGGAATGGCCATGTGGTCTATAGCACCTTGCCAAGGTTATTCTATAAAAGGTTGGGCCCGAAGCGGAACGACCTGCTATTGGCCGTTGAAATGACGTCAGCGGCGAAGTAGCACTGCTGGCGAGGGGCGCGAAGCGGCGCTGCGCAGTCACGTAGAATAACACTAAACACACAAAAGTTAACTGTTTACGCATTGCTTATTGCAGTTACATAGCTCGTTAAATCCTTCCGACAGCCGAAAAATGCCACTGACGTCATTTTCGCCTCTGTGATGCCGCTGCGTTCTCTCTCTTCAGCTTCAAGTTGATGTAGCGCACTCGAATTCGGCCCGTAAGAATATTTTAATGACCTCCGGCGCTACATGAAGATATTTCTGCGAAATTACGTCGGCTAATCTTTTACAAATACAAATGTTTGTTAAGCTTATGGGACTTAACTACGGGGTCATCAGTCCCTAAACTTACAAACTACTTATGAACTAGCTAACACTAAGGACGGCACAAATATCCATGCCCCATTGGGGATTCGAACCCCCAATCGTAGTGGCCCTGCAGACCGTGACTGACGCGCCTCAGCCCCCTCGGCCACCGCGGCCAGCCTAATCTTTTAGAAACATATATATATATATATTTTAAGTCTGTCACTTCCGTTAATCTCGTCGAACAGCAGCTCAAATTCTGAGATCTGCCGCATCCACTCGTCAGACGGCACTAACAAACCACCTCGTGATAGAAATTCTATCCACCCGTATTCTGCGAGGTGTTTTGGAGGAGGACAAAGTAGCTCAGTAGACGACACCTCCAGTGAGATCTCATATTTCGCAGCACGGCGTGCAATGTAGCCTGCCAAATATTTGAATACTCCAGTTGGCATTCAACATTTGTCACAGCAGACGGTGCAGCAGCCTCACAACTCAAACTTATGTCCTGGCTCTCTGCTTCCCCATCTAGCATGGTCATTGCTTCAGACATATTCGGCAAAATTCCACACAGCAGACTGGATGACAGAAATTGTGAACCTTCTTCCTGTCTGACAGACGAAGTATTAGACAATGGAATGTCTTGGGCATTCTTTCCCAGAAGCAATAAACGCATCAGATGTTTTACTTCTTTTGGGCGAGGATGCTGATAGAAATGGGCAAGACCTGTAACCTGTGAAAACAAATTTTCAAGGCAGTCCTGGTTCAGCCGTGCTGTTAACCCGCAAGGACTTGCGCGTGAGGATTTTGCTCACAGTAATTTTAAAACAATCGGCTTTTTACCAGATTTAAATAGTCAAATGATTGTGTTTTCTTATAAACGCAACTAGAAGCACTTATTTAGACATATTAAGTGCATTACAAACTGTTCTTTGACTGTCAGAAAAATACTATACACGCGATCGATCGCGTAACTTTTAAAGGTGCATGTTCTCGCGGGTTAATATACACTTATTGCCTAGTGACAAAAGGTCAGAATGAAGGCGAAATAAAGAATTAATTGACATTAAGAATCATTTCTGAAATGGTAACAGCTTCCTTCGGTTTCCAATCTGTATTGTTTCTCAGCACAAATACCTTATGCTGAGAATTGATTTTTGGAGTTATCGTTTGTTCCATAGGCACTTGCTAATGTCTTTTTTTGTCAACGATTCTGGGAGAATTTAAAATGTCAAACGAATCATTAATATATTAATCGAATTTTCTTTCGTAAAACACACGAATAAACGAAACATACACTGTAAACAACAAGCTATTGCAGGACAACTGCTACACCTGCCGCCACGTGCTTCGGTGGTGACGTCATGCGCAGTACGACGAATTTGTACCTCGGACTGCGCAGTCCATTCGGGCCCCCTCTGCACCTTGGTACGGATTGCGCGACCGCTCCCTCAGGAGGTTCCAGTCCTCTCTCGGGCATGGCTCTATGTGTTGTCCTTGGGTTACTTTAAATTAAAGTAGTTTGTAAGCCTAGGGATTGATGACCACATTAGTTTGATCTCATAGATTTACAAACAATTGAACTATTTTTTTTTAAATAACGCGTTTATACAGATGCAAAACGTAAGGTAAAAAGTTGGATTGTTCGGAAGGAATTAAACTAGTACAGCAGAAATTTGCGGCTGACTGATCGCTGGGATATAAATGGGGAAGCAAGCCAATCCGCAAAACACTAAAATCTCCAGCCTAAATGTTTCCCCCCAGGGAGCTCATGGTTTTTCGCCCCAGGCTAAAACAGTCTCTTTTCCTTATTTCCTCCGTGGAGAGAATTTCCTTTTCCCTCCGTTCCTATCCTCACTCCTTCTCCTCCCCACCGGTAGACTGATGAGCGATGACCTAAGTAAGCTGTTTAGTCCCCCTGTTCCAAACAACCAAGCCGGCCGCGGTGGCCGAGGGGACTGAGGCGCTCCAGCCACGGTCTGCACGGCCACTACGGTCGGGGGTTCGAATCCCCCCTCGGGCATGGATATTTGTGCCGTCCTTAGTCTTAGTTAGTTCATAAGTAGTTTGTAAGTTTGGGGACTGATGACCCCGTAGTTAAGTCCCATAAACCCTTCAAACATTTGAACATTTTTGAGTCAAACAACCAAACAACATAAAGGCTGAGGCTGAAGTCAGTAACAGCTGTATCATACTTGTCTTGCTATCAGCTAAGCCAGAGAACAGATACAAGGAAAGACTTCATTCTGCACTTCAATTAAAATATAAAACAAAATTGATCGAAATGTGAAGTATAGTGATATGCATGTCCCAGGCTCCACACACCGGAGGACCCTCTCGCTGGAGTGTAAAGGCCAGTTTTGAGGGCTACATAGAGACAGATCACAGTTATTTTCATCCCGTCGCAGTGTCTAGTATGAGGTACGCCACGACCGGATTGTTGGCTTCAGTATCCGCAGCTTGCTTTTCCTCTTATACTTGCCATTCCTCTTCTCGCAGTTCTATGGCTCATAGAACCAACAATGAAATGGCTGCCTGTAGTGGATTGCTTGATTGCGTCATATGTTTGTTCGTTTCTTCCTGTGTTTTGATAGCACAGTGAATTAAACATGTTTCCGTTCCTAATGAAGTATGAGGTGGGTGTCTATTGCGTTTGGCGTAATTTCCTCCGCAGAGTACATGTGCCACAACACCAATGGCACAAGCTGAATAGGAACAGATGAAAAACGTTTTGTCCTGATGACAACTCATTATCCCAAGAATCTTCAGGATTACAATGAACGTTCAAGTAAATTCATTAATTCATTATACCGCTGTTCATTCGGAAGGCGAAACCTGAAGACATGATTGTAGAACACTACGGAACAGCCAGTTGGGTGCCTTTGCGTTGTCACCAGGGCACAGTATTCTAAATTCGTGTGCCTATACAAAACGATATAAAACGAAGTAAAATCTGGAGTTCAGTGCTACTTGAAAATTGAAAAGTAAATTGCCTCAATCTTTGGTGCAATCAGCCTTATCAATGGCTCGAAAACAATCCTTCGCGCTAATCCCAAAAAACCTTGTCGGCTGTTGTCGATAATATAAAAGCCTATAGTGTGGTGGTTGAGCGATTGTATGGGATAGACGCGTGTGTGGCGTTAGTGGTTTAGGCCTGTCGCAACACGAAGAGTCGCCGCTTGATGTGAAGCGGCGGCTTGCAGTCTAGGCACGGGGGTTCGAAACGCCCCGATTGAGAGCGTAATTCTTTCTCACTGTACCTCGTGCAGCATCTTTAAATGGCGGTCTTGAATAAAAATGCGCTGTACAATTGAAGGATACAGGCTCAGTTTCTCCACATCCTTGGATAGTACATTTAAAAATATTCCGTGCTTTTAGAGACTGCTTTCAGAATCGCTCGGTTAGCCGCGCGGTTTGCGGTGCCACTTTCTACATCTGCCTCTACGTACTACATACTCCGCAATCAAAATGTTCAAATGTTTGTAAATCTATTGGACCAAACTGCGTAGTCATCAGTCCGTAGCTTACAAACTACTTCAACCTAGGTAAACTATCCTAAGGACAACACACACACACACACACCCATGCCCCAGGGAGGACTGGAACCTCCACGGCGAGCAACCGCGCGCTCCGCAGCGAGACGCTTTAGACCGCTCGGCTACTCCACCGCGGCCCTCCGCAATCCACCGCAAGCTGCGTGGCGGGAGGGTAACGCGTACAACTACTGGCATTTCCTTTTCTGCTTCAGTCCCAAAAATGACGAGGAAAAACGAATGCTCGTGTGCCACTGTACGATCCCTAATTACACTTGCCTTTGTGGTCTTTACGCAAAAGTTGGCGGCAGTAGCAAAGTTCTGTAGTAAGCTTCAAATTCCGGCCCTCTAAACTTCCTCAACAGTGTCGCCTTTTATATACCGGTAGACCAAAGACGCTAGAAAGTGAATAAATTATTTGTTGCTACAGACCTATTTCGGCGGAATTGGCGTTGTGAGGTTATATCAGGTGGTCTTGATTTACGAGTAATATCGATGTCTCAGAGGCTGTTAACGTTATTAAACTTTTTTATATTCTTCCTGTAGCATAAATGGATGTAAACCTTTTGATGGAAATCTTTCTTTCATACATGTCAAATTAGAAAATCAAATGTTCAAATGTTTGTATAGTCTATGGGACTTAACTACGGGGTCATCAGTCCCTAAACATACAAACTACTTATGAACTAACTAAGACTAAGGACGGCACAAATGTCCATGCCCGAGGGGGGATTCGAACACCCGACCATAGTGGCCGTGCGGACCGTGACTGAAGCGCCTCAGTCCCCTCGGCCACCACGGCCGACAAAATTAGAAAATTTATATTATGTAACGATGTAAAGTGACAGCTTACTTGACAGTTACGTCAGCGATGTTATATTTCTAATTTAAGTGTCAGTCGAGCTGTAACGTAACGTCTTTATCTAAATATAAAGTTTATAATTTGACGTCTCTATAAGAACCATTCCATTGAAAGTTTTACATCCACTTATACTCCAACAAAAACAGAACAGACAGTCAAATAACGTGAAAGCATCTGAGACACAGATGGTACACGGATTCACGACCAGCTAATATAAACTGACGATGGCAAAATGTTCAAATGTTTGTAAATGTAACTGCGTTGGTCACATTCCCTAGGCTTACAAACTAACTTAACGTTATTTATGCTAAGGACAACACAAACACCCATGCCCAAAGGAGGACTCGAACCTCCGGCGGCGAGCAACCGCGCGCACCGTAGCAAGGCCAATCCACCGCGCCCTTGACGATGGCAATCCCGCCGAAACAGGCCTGTAGCAATAAATAATTTATTCTTCGGTATATCAGCGTAATTTAATAATAGACACTCTCGTTGATGAATTCCTCATCTAGTACGCCCGTACCACTGGTCTATGAGGAGGACTGTAAGGATGGTTGGTTGGTTGATGGGTGGATGGGACCAAACAGCTAGGTCATCAGTCCCAGCTGACTGGCCTGTCATCTCCATGCTGAACAAAGCGCTCTTGCTCGTGCCATCAGCAAGTGGCTGTGACCACGGCCCCCACATTCGAATGCGGGCCCTGTCTTTTACTGTTCTCTGCAGTAGTTTGTAACTGCAAGTTTATATCTTAATCGTGCTCTCTTTAGAATGTATTTTGACTTGGTATAACAAGGTACAAATTAGATACGGTAAGCTTCATTTATAAAATTATTTTACTTACAATGGCCACAGCAGGCTCGTAGTCATAATTTAGTTTCGGAATTACATTATCAGTAATTAGGTGAATAGTAATGCTTTTCGGGGGGAGGACTGATCCCCTTTATCCCCCCTCTGGCTACGGCCCTGGGCCACAGTAAGCCCTAGTTTAGCTTAACAGAACACTTGTTCGTACTTCTGGCAGACTCTGCGCCAGGTAAGGCGGAATTAGTATACACGCATGAAAATATCATTTTCGTAGGAAGTTAGCGGAAAGAAAAACATCTGTCTCTACATTACACCGAAAGCTGATCCACCAATTCCTTTTCAAGCCAAGCTAGAAGTAACGCCAAACTGCTGCGCCAACGGCATGACTTGAAAACGAATCCTTAAGCGGTATGACAACCAGAGTAAAATGGGGAAATGAACTAATTATATAATGTTTTATAGCTGCTATCTAGTCTACTTAGCCTTTAATACGAGAAGGATCGCATGCAAGCTACTACGTATAAGAATCTCTGGGGCGAAATTGGCCCCATGCAGTTTTCGCAGATTGTGAAAGATAATTCAGTGTATCCATCATAATTATGTACTTTTATTGATTTTTAACAATGGAAGGTCCCGATTTAAATGTTGATAATATGAGGATAGCTAGCAGTTCACCACAGAGATGATCGCTGAGCTGCCAACAAACTCATATTCACATACATAAACTTGTAAATTTTCGGCCAAGACCTTCATCAGAAATGATCACACTACTCACACAATCAATCACTCCGGCATAACTCAACCATACATGACCGCCATCCCCAGCTGCCCGACCACAATCTGAGCTGGAATGTACGGCAGTGTTGTCGCATATTGAAACAACAAGGAGACAACAGTTTGTTTCATTTCATACACAGTATTACAAGGAAACATGCAGAAAATACAGAGAAACGCTAAGAGGAGCCAAATTGGCCCTGCGGACCTTCTAGGTAGTAATCTTAATATTTAGGAATCTATTTGAAGTAGAACACTCTAAAAGAGGGTGCACAATTCTTTGGTCACCTTAGTTAATACACACATACAGTAACAACCAAAGGCAATAACTAAGAGCATCAATCGAATTATTCAGGTAAGCGGTTTATCATAAATAACTACTATAATTGCCTGTAGAATCTTCTAAAATTTCGTTATCATCATCATCATCATCATCATCATCATTAGAGACTGATTATGCCTTTCAGCTTTCAGTCTGGAGCATAGTACCTCTAATAAAATTCCTCCATGATCCCCTATTCAATGCTAACATTGATGCCTCATCTGATGTTATGCCTTTCACTTCAAAATCATTCTGCACCTAATCTAAGCACTTTCTTCTTGGTTTACCTCGTCTTCTCTTACCCTCGACTGACGAGCTCATGAGTATCTTAGGTAACCTTGCTTCTCCCAAGCGTGTAACATGACCCCACCATCTCAGTCTGTTCGCTCTAACTGCTTCATCTATGGTGTCAAAGACATATGTCAAAAATAAAATAAATTTAAAATTCCCCCAGAACATCCCTGTAGGATGGTCAAGTGCATACTAAATTCAGCGATGCGGTCAGTTATTAAGTGGAGAATCCGCCAGACCGCATCGCTGAATTTAGTATGCACTTGACCGTCCTACAGGGATGTTCTGGGGGAATTTTAAATTTTAAATTTATTTTATTTTTGACACATGTCTTTGACAGTCATTTTTTTAAAAGGAATGTATAGTTTCACTTTTTAATAAGTTTTAAAAGATATGGTGAGTGTGATGATTGTGTTCTCATTTGTGTTTTATCGAAATGTTTGATGAATATTAATTCCATTGTCTTGCTGTAGCCTTCGATAATGACGGAATGTCGAAACGCGTGAGGCCTCAATAAATTTAAATTAGTAGTCAAGAATCTAAAGTTTATCCAAGTGCACTTGTTAATTCCTTCTTCCCTCCCTTTCGAAGATTCCTAATTACGCTCCAAAATGGTTTTCCCGCGGCTTGGCCAAGAGATTTCGTTGGATGAAAAATATTGACATGTTTTTTCTAGTTTGTTTTTAATTTCAGTAACCAAAAAATTTAATAATTAAGGGCTGCGCTTGGGGCCCCTTCAGCAGCGGGCCCTGGACCCATGGTTCCACCTAGCCCTGCCCTTGTGGGGGCCATGGCTGCTTATAAGCGTCACGTAGGTGCAGCTTGGTGATGAGTGTGGTGCTGTGTTGTGCGCAGGCGAAGGGCCCGGCGATGCGCGCGATGGCGGCGCAGCAGCCGCGGCCGAACGGGCCGCCGCGCAAGAAGCTGTTCCTCACCGACGGCTGCCAGCTGCCGCTCACCGGCATCTGCATCTACGTCTTCCGCCTCAACACCGGCAAGCAGCTGCCCGAGGAGGGCTTCCACAAGGTCTGCCTCTCTGCAATATCTACAGATAGCAACTGCACTGACATTGCATCAAATGCTCCAGTAGATACAAGTAGCACTTAGGACACCAGTTATACGAGGTTTTGTACAAACAATTCCGAATTATTCGTAATTTCCCACCATTGGAGTATTGGAGCAAAAAGCAGTTGGCTTCCCTGCACACTCCTCTGTTGAAAGTGCAACTGCCGAAAGATTCTCACTCTTACAAGGGGAGGCCGCTAATTGTGAAATTCAGATTCGATTCATACTGCGCATAATGAAAGCTCGTGGCCAGAGGTGTAATTTGGCAAATCACCAAGATGCACTTCTCAGCCGTTGTCGAGAAAATCGACAATTAAAAAAAGCCGTTGCGGTGAAATACTCTCTACGATTAGCAGTATTGTACAGAGGCGTGGCGTAGCGGTAAGTGCTCGGGTTCGTAATCCGAAACAAAAAACAAATAATAAAAAAAGTTGTATGCCGCGGGATTCGATCCGGCGACCTTCGGATATACGATTAATGACATTTGATTAATAACTTTTGATGTTCGAAGTTGCCAGTTTTTCCACGACAAACGACTTTCAAATAACTTATTATATGCAACTGGCGACTTCGAACATCATTATGTTTTCCGCAAACATAGTTGTATTTCACAAATGTTATTAATTGTCTTAATAATGTTTACCACTTGTAGTTAACGGAAGAAGTTTAAACGATATTCCGATAGTGTAAGTCATACCTGACGAACGATAGAACAATTTTTCAGAATGTCAATCAGGTGTGTTTCCCAACTGATAATTTAATAAACAATTGTTCTTGTAAAACGCATCGTTTATCAGATGTGCTCGATGTCGTGCTGTTTTCTGCTTTCCATACTGCTATGATAACTATCACTCTGGTGCGTGCTATATATATGTATATGAATTACAAAAAACAAATAATAAAAAAGAAGTTGCATGCCGTGAGATTCGGTCCGGCGACCTTCGGATTACGAACCCGAGCGCTTACCGCTACGCCACGCCTCTGTACAATATTACCAATCGTAGAGATCGTGGAGAGTATTTCACCGCAACGGCTTTTTTTTTATTGTCGATTTTCTCGACAACGGCTGAGAAGTGCATCTTGGTGCTTTGCGAAATTACACCTCTGGCCATGACCTTTCATTATGCGCAGTATGAATCGAATCTGAATTTCACAATTGGCGGCCTCCCCTTGTTAGTCTGTTACATATTGTCCTGTCTTTCGTGCAGACAACGAATGTCGCCGTGTCAGCGTTAGAGTAGCAACGCGTCTGCATTAAATTATGCTTTATACTCAAGAAAACCTTTACAGAGACACACCAAATGATGCCGAAAGTGTGTAACGTTCGCACTGGATTTTAGATATTCTTGGCACCAAAAATACAGCTAGTTACATACTTTAGAATAACCGTTGCGTATAGATAAAAGCTGATCGACTGAAATATTAGCAGGAACTGTCACAATCGAGTGGTGGCTGTCCAATACAGTACACAGGTCGTTAGTTGAGGTTGTCCACAATAACTCAGAAGCAGATTTGCATTGGTAGAAAGTAATATATTGATAAATAAAGAAACTGTCACGGCGTGCGTATCACAACTCTTTTTTTTTTTTTCCTTCAGCTTATGGGACTTAACTACGGGGTTATCAGTCCCTAAACTTACAAACTACTTCCAAAGTAGCTAATACTAAGGATGGAACAAATATCCATGCCCGATGGGGGGGATTCGAACCCCCGACCGTAGTAGCCGTGCAGAACGTGACTGGAGCGCCTCAGCCCCCTCGGCCACCGCGGCCGGCCATCACAATTCTAAATATTGAATACTCTTCATATAATACAGTATTAGCTTGTAGTCACTGATTAATAGCACCATGCACGTCACACGTCTCTTGTAGAAATTCAAATATTACCGGCGCTGTCGTCGCGAAGCTTGATATTCACCACATTTAGTAGAACCACTTGTCATAGTCGGTGTATGCTGATGGGTCTACCCACGGCTTTGGGGACACACAAATCGGCCGAATATTGTATCACATTAGTTTGCCGCCATAACAAGTCACGACACGACACAGTGACGGCGCGCTCTCGTCACTATCGATACACACTCGCACTCGACGCTTTGACTATGTGAATATCAGCGTAAAGTGCTATCAACCCCTGACAGATGGTGAGTGCTTAAGTCGTACTCTGTGTTGCAAACGGTTCATGCGGTTTAAAACTGGCCGGACGGAAGTTAAAAATTACCCGTATTCAGGACACCCTTCAATGTCTATCGTCAACGGACATGTCAGCAATGTCAACGAAATTGTGCGTGCCAATCGGAGACTGACTATCCGAGAGATTGCAGAAGAACGTAACATTTAAGTTACATCATCCTATGCGATTCTGACACAGTATCTTGGAGTACATCGTGTTGCCGCCAAGTCAGTCACATGGCTCATAACTCAAGACCAAAAAGACCATCGACTTACAGTCTCTGAAGAGTGAACAGCTTTTGGATCACCGAAATGACAACGACCTGGTCCCTGCGACTGCTTTTATTTCCAAAGTTGAAAACCCCGTTAAAGGACCAAGTTTTGCAACGACAGACGAGATAAAAGAAAATTCTGAAACGCCGCTTTGCGTGATCCAGCAAGGGAGGTACCAAGACCGCTTCCAAAAATGGCAATGGTGTTGGGAGCTATGTATCGATTGTGCGGGAGACTGTTTCGAAGGAGACCATGGATAATAACGTAAGCGTGGGAAAATGTTGTGGACAACGTATCACAAATTTTGAACAAACCTCGTATAAGAAAATTTTACGTATGTGGATAAGCTGCAACCATTTCTGGGAGGATAATATGCGAAAAAGGTCTCATGGAAGTATGGTCAGAAATGCGTTCCGAGACAGTTATATCAACTTCAAGGTAATGATAAAAAGTCTTTGATAGTGTAGCTTTCAGTGACTGAAATGAGCCGTGAGAACATACCAAGTAAGTAGGAATGTTAGGCCGCGGCGGAATGGCCGAGCGCATTGAGGCGGTATGCTCCGATGCGCGAGGCCGTTCCCCGTCGTCTGTTCGAATCCCCTCCTCGGGCATGCATATTTGTGCTGTCTTTTTTGTCCCCCAGCCTCGTCGCCGCTTTTGTGTCTCGTTTCCGTCGTAGGTGTCGGTGGCCGAGTAGGAAGACCGACACAGGAATAAAAGGTAGCACCCGCCTGCAGGTACAAAGGTGAGCAGCCAGTGGGACAGCAGAAACTAGAAACACTAGAGTAAATTAGAACGAGATATATATTGCACAGAATGTATACAATACTTAACTTTTACATAGATCAATACTGCAGAATGCTGATACATAGTTGAGCTAGAGGCCTGCCTAGTGCCTATCCGATAGCCAAGTCTTCACTTGGTGCCTATCTGATTCCGAAGTGTTAACTGGTTCCTATCTCAGTCCGAAGTGTTAAATGGTTCCTATCTCAGTCCCATAGTCAACGATGTCGTTCAGTGGTGGCCACGAGCGGAGTTGTAGCAGAGGGCGCTCGTGGCTGACGTCGTAAGAACGCCGCGCCGTGCGTGCATGGCGGCGCGCGGCGAAAGTAGGTGGCGCGCACTTTGTACTTCTGCGACACCGCAGTCTTTAATAAAGTTAGTTTATAAGTATTTTGTAAGTTTAGGGAGTGATGACGCTGCAGTTAAGTCCCATAAGCTTAACATACATTTGAACTTTTTTTAGGAATGTTGTTCTGTACTAGTGTTTTATTGTTGTGATAGCAGCAAATCGTCAGTTCCAATGCATCATACATGTGTGACTCGTATTGATGTTGTCGAGGTCGCTCCACACGGAAATACGGAAGTCAGTTGTAGTCACCCTCGTATAACAGCGACATTATCCTTCGTACCACTGAAGGGCTACCCTCCAGCTGGGAAGCAGGATCAGGCGCATGAGCAGCAAATATGCCTATGTCTCGCCTGTGAGACATTGTGGAGGAATGGCTGCTCCCACAAGATGGTCGGCAATGATCGCCATGCACTCGTTGTCACGGAACAGGCGCTGATGTTTCACTGCACCATACCAATAAAACACCAATATGAGCAAAACATGCCCACTTACCTCGTGTGTTCTCACGCGCGCTTTAAATCAATGAGATCTGCACTGACAAAAGAATTTTGTTTACATCTTCAAGTTGTTGTACGCCTACTAGAACACATTTCTCACATTTCTGGAGATCTATATATATATATATATATATATATATATATATATATATATATATATATATAGAACTTTTTTTTTAACTCTCAAGGATAATTTTCTGCAGTTTATCCATATTTATCAAAAATAACCCTCCTTATTTGTCTTATATCATGCAAGTTACTGGCATAAAATTAGTTATCTGCTTCAAATATCTGAATTGTACGATTTCATTTTCTATCTACATCCATTCCATAGTACTATAGGAAGAGAAAGAACATTTTACACTCCTGTACACTCCTTCATTTCTGCAAGCTCAATTGTTTCTTGGCTTCCAGATTCAGAGGATAAATCAACCTGTGGATGGCTATGGTGCATTACATACTACATTCTTTAGGCTTGTATTAAACACGTTGGTGGTAGGATGCAAGAAGTTCAAGTAGTCAATGAAGTTCTCTCTATCAGCAGCTCCATGTCTCGACCGAATATTTCAGAAAAAAAATATTGACGAATTTGATACTTGAGTTAACAAAACTCGCGAGGAATCTAATTGTTTGTTGCCAGTAGGAGGAAATATACAACCTAATGATACCACCTGTCTATTGTGATCCATGATGTCATCAAAATGGTAGACTTACACAGAAACCACACCGTAATCCAATACGTGCGTACGGGAAAGAGAACACTTTAATCTGAACTATTGTAATTGCAATTCTGTAACATTCGTCAGCACCATCAAATCTCAGTTTTCATCTTCCAGTTCAGTCTAGATCTTGAGTTACACTTGGGACCAGTCTTTCACAAACCTCTCAAAACATGACATGCAGGGGGTGGACAACACTATAGAAACACATCCGCTTCTAAATAAAGTGCAGGATAATTCTATTTACTCAAAACAACTTATGGTCGTATCGGAATGGCTAAATAGTGATATGTTCAGGCAATAGTGATGGAGGTGGTTCGCGATCACGCACCCTTCTCACCAAAGCAGACCTCAACAACTCAATAATATAAAGATGTCATGACCAGGAGTGATGCCACAATTCATTCTCGCGCTCTCATATCCAGTCCTGGATGATGAGGGCAGTTTCAACAAAGGCGCTGCAGTCTGGTAACACAGCATCACCGCTGAGGACAAATCACTGTACCGTAGGTTGGTCATCTAATCATTGGCTGTAGTGCAGCCTTGCATACTAATTACAAGACATATCGAATATAACGGTATCGTCGTCCAAATGATCATCGAAACCACGCCAAATTTTATTCTTGGCCCTGAGCAGTCTGTGTCGCAGACCTGGGATGACCTGCGTTACACGTAATCTCTACCAGGAGTTGAAAACAATGTGCAACACTACTCATCCGACCAAATGACTTCCATTGCTACTTAGTTCCATAGCTTCGGCACTAAGTTTTCATGTTCCGCGAATTTACATCTCCGACAAGTGGTATTCCAACTTGCCTGTAATTGCCAGTTTATGCAGCTCTCTTAGTGCCGTTCTGGTGCTGACATGGTTCGCGAGTACGTTATTTAATTCTACGGTGACTGTTGAAGCCGTTATCTTTATTTTTCCTCACATTCCTCTTCAATGACCGTCCGTCACTTTAATTCGACACACACTTGCGTCCGATTTGGACCTTGGCGGATGACGTTGTTCGAGGTTTCACTGTTAGTGGTATTAATCTTTGATGCAGAGCCTCTTGAAACACCAAACACTTCTGATACCTTGTTTATGACAAAACCTGCCACACAAACAGCAACAATTGGCCCACATTTGAATTAATGTATCTCAGACATGATGTCAGTCACAAATGTTCTGACAATATCCCCTGCAGACTTGGCTAACATCTGCTTTTAAATTCAAGCAAGCATTTCTTGCCGTGTATCTATATTTTGTCCAACTGTTGTTGGAGAAAATATATACAGTCACGGAAAGAATTAGTACACCTGAATAATAAGGATAATGTGGCATGTTTTGTCCGTCACACCCCACGTGGGGTCGTGTTCTGCCTGCCTGGTGCAAGTGTTTTAAGCTGACGCCACTTCGGCGACTTACATGTCAGTTATGATGATGAAATGATGGTGAGGACGACACAACTTCCAGTCCGCGAGCGGAGAAAATCTCCAACTCGAGCGGGAATCGAACCCAGGCCACCTGCGTGGCAACCCACCACGGTGCCCACTAGAGTACGGAGGTGGACCATACACCAGGTAAGACGTCGATTTTGATCTGATAATGGTAGATGCCACTTAAGAATAGTAGAAGTACTGAGAATGGTTTCAACGTCGTCCCCCAATAGCTGCCAGAGCGCCATCCGTGTGTATTTTCAAACAGGGAATGTTTGACGTTTATCACGTCTGAACCACAAGACATAAAGAGCTAAAAATGTGTACAGTTACTAATGTCTACCCTGAAAAGGCTTTAGGCACGGTTTTATTGCAATGGGATAGCTATTTATCTATTAATGTGAATGTCTGTTCGGTGTACGCTCATCACGCGCAAACGACAAAACGCAGAGACTTAAATATTTGTACAGTTACTAATTTATACCTGAGGATGATTTTAGGCACGGTTTTATAGCGATCTGATAGATATTTAGTAATTTGAAGAATATAACGCGAAATTCGGAACAATAATTACTCTTTGAAAATTATATTTACTCTTTTAAAATGATTTTATTGGTTGCATTGTTGCTTGATGGTTGATAATGATAAAACGGTGAATGTATTGGGATGGAAAGTTATCGGTGTATATAAAATTCTACGTGCGTGTGCAGCGAAAACTATAGAACGCAAACGAATGGTCTGTGTGTAATTGTTGTTCTAAGTCTCCCGTTGTACACGCAGTTCCATGCCGATAGCTATAAGGGGTGGAAGATATGGTGGTTGAAAGTCGTCAAATTATTAAAAAAAATTCGGACTGAAGGCCAGCGATGACGTTTGCGACTCAATAGCAAGGAAGTTACATACAGCTAAACGTGATGCCACAGACCATATCTTTGGTCTATATGTGCTACAATGTCTTCAGCTCTTTCTCTGCAAAGATAAGCATACGAATAAGAAAATATAAGCATAAATAAAAAAGCAGTAAAAAAGAAATTTCTTTTAATACATCTCTTTAAAAAAATCGATTTGACGTTTCGCGCATTACATCAAGTGATCAATCTGTGATATTATTACAATCATTATTGTTGAATTTCGTGATTGGATTCTTCGAAACGAGTGCATTTTTACGTGTGATTTGATTTACACAACTTACTTTCCTGACAAACGACAAGAGCATAGACTTCTGCAATCTGCAGTTCCGCTTTATCAGCACATTTCCTCAAAAATGAGTGAAATTAATTACATTAATTGTTTTTTATACTTTGCAGATAAATGTGCATTGCATTAATTTACACGTATTACAACAGTACATCTACTTTTAATATATCACATTCAGACAACTTGCCTCGGAAAAGGAAAACGTCATTATTTCTTATATATTCCCCGATAATGATATTAAAAAAGGGAGATGGACAGAGAGTAGGACAACTACTAAGGCAGGAATAAATAAGTACCCGGGCAACGCCGGGTTTTCAGCTAGTATTCAATATATGACACGTGCAGGTACTC
Source organism: Locusta migratoria (assembly GCA_026315105.1). NCBI lineage: Eukaryota > Metazoa > Arthropoda > Insecta > Orthoptera > Acrididae > Locusta > Locusta migratoria. The sequence continues at coordinate 113,241,550 of CM048755.1, read as the reverse complement.
TCTGACTAGCACGAGCTCCGGACGTATCTCCAAACAATCATGTTTTGCATGTGGTGAAACAACTGACACGTGCAATTGATCAACTCACAACTATTGCAGGAATATGTGAACAGGTGGAGCAGGTGTGGAATAATGTATTTAAAGGTTGTGGTTGCCATATGTGTAATCCAGTGGATGTCCGAATCAGCCCCTGTTTTGCTGCCCATGGTGGCTACATCACATGATAATATGGATGTTTCAGCGTGGATCCACACCTGGTACCTCATTACCAGTTGAGCTCTTGATTAGTAAATGCAGTCATTTAATGTACTCCATATGTACTGTTTCAACAACAAATTTCGTGTTAATTTGAAAACTAACAAGGAGACCACATGGGTGTCGGATTTTATAATTTTTTGTTATTTATGGTACATGAAGTTCAGAACTCAATTAATCATCAGCCAAAATCTTTTGACGCAAGTCTCAAAAATTCCCGAGAAAATCGACTTTGAAGTTTTCCGAGTACATGTAAGTACCGATATTTAAAATTATTGGAGGATGTATGAATGTAGGTCAGGTGGTAGCGTTCTGGCCTTAATACTGTAGTGTCAGTGGTTAGAATACCGCCGTGAATTATTTTTCATTGTGTTCGAATACTTCACAATTTTAATATTCAATGGCAATTTTTACGAAAAATTCATGTACTTTTGGTTATTCGTAATTGAATACGAGAAACAACAGGGTTATTTGGAACAAGAGTCCAGAAGTTGAAAAAAGGACATAAACCTCATAATCACATCATCGAAATCTGGCAAGTTGACTTCAAAGTTATATAATCACTATTTAATCAATGTTGTGAAGCCGTATTTAAAAAAAGGAAAGGTTTCTTTTACTGATTGATTCTTGGAGTGGACAAACCGATTCCGTGTTGTACAGTGAAGCTTTTCGATACGACAGGCGCTTGCCTATCTGCACCGTGCAAGTAATTCCGTCAAAATGCACCCCATTGGTGCAGCCTTGTGACGATATTTCTACCGTCAAGTAAAAAATTTAATTAAGCGCCTGCAAAACTGTACCTACCTGCTCGAACGACGACGTGAAATTGGTGAGAGAGAAGATTGCATCAAACTTCACTCAATTATTTATCACCGGCTGCGCTCTCCAATCTTTGGTAAATGATCAGATATGCGTGGTTAGCTTCTAAACTGTGAGATACGAGGAAAAGCTTTATGAACGCAAATAAAGTTTGTTTTCGGTTGACATATCAAAGAAAAATTGATACTGTAAAAATGCGGCATTGTACGATGTGCTCGATGCCGTGAAAATTGTTTTCCATGTTCTTACGATGCTCGAACAGAATGATCTATTGGCCCAAGGTCAACATGGATTTAGAAAATATCGTTCATGCGAAACACAACTAGCTCTTTACTCACACGAAGTGATGTGTGCTATCGACAAGGGTTCGCAAATTGATTCCGTATTCCTTGATTTCCAGAAGGCTTTTGATACCGTACCTCACAAACGTCTTTTAATCAAATTGCGTGGTTATGGTATATCGCCCCAAATTTAAGATTGGATAGGGGATTTCTTGTCAGAGAGGACACAGTTCGTAGTAATCGATGGTAAGGCATCGACTAAAGCAGATGTTATATCGGGCGTTCCACAGGGTAGTGTTATTTGTCCTCTGCTGTTCCTTATTTACATAAACGATTTAGGGGAAAATCTAAGTAGCTCTCTTGGGTTGTTTGCAGATGACACCGTCATTTACCGTCTAGTAAAATCATTTGAAGATCAAAACCAACTGCAGAACGATCTGAGTAAGATTCAGTACGGTGTAAAAATTGGCAATTGACTCTAAATAATGAGAAGTGTGAAGTCGTCCACATAAGTACGAAAAGAAATCCGTTAAACTTTGTTTAAAATATAAATCAATCAAAAGTGAAGGCCGTAAATTCCACAACATACCTAGGAATTACTATTACTTCAGACTTAAATTGGAAAGAACACGTAGATAATGTCGTGGGAAAGGTGAACCAGTGACTGCGTTTTATTGGCAGAACCCTTAAAACATGCAACAGAACTACAAAAGAAACTGCATACACCACGCTTGTCCGTTCATTTTTGGAGTATTGCTGTTCAGTGTGGGATCCTTATTAGGTGGGTTTGACGGAGGACATCGAAAGAGTCCGAAGAAGGGCAGCTCGTTTCGTATTGTCACGATACAGGGGAGACAGCGTTACGGAAATGATACAGGATCTGGGATGGGAATCATTACAATAACGGCGCTTATCGCTGCGACGTGGGCTACTTACGAAACTCCAATCGCCAACATTCTTCTCCGAATGCGAAAATATATTGTTGACTACCACTAACATAGGTAGAAATGATCATCAGAATAAAATACAAGAAATCAGAGCCCGAACAGAGAGATTCGGGTGTTCATTCTTCCCGCGCGCTATTCGAGAATGGAATGGGAGATAAAATAGTATAACGGTGGTTCGATGAACCCTCGCCAGGCACTTAAATGTGATTTGCAGTGTATCCCATGTAGATGTAGATCACCATGGCATGTGTGAGACCACACCGAAATGAAACATTTCTTTTTATTTTTCAATATTGCCACAAATATGGAATTTGCAGTGATTTTTTTGTCTTTTCTTTTTTTAAAGTTAAATAATCATTTTGAGAACTAAAAATACGTGCATTGTTCATAAAAATTACCATTAGGTATTAAAATGGTAAGTATTTGAAAATAACAAAAAAAAAATTGTCACAGAAGGATTCGACCCACCGACTCCTTGGTTGTGAAGCCAGAACGCTACCTCCTGAGCTACGCCGAAAGATGTATGTGTTTTACGTATTGGTAGTTACAGGTACTTTCAAAACTTCAAAGTCAACTTTCTCGAGAATTTTTGAAAGTTGGGTCGAAGGGTCGAAGGGCTTTGGCGGATTGTTATTTAAGTTCTAATCTTCACGTACAACACACACACACACACACACTATATATATATATATATATATATATATATATATATATATATATATATATATATATATATATATATCTGAAAACCCGGCGTTGCCCGGATATTTACTTATTTATTCCTGCCATTTCTCAGGCTAGACAGAGTGGCTATCCCCTGCGGCACGGCCCACTGTCTCATGACCACCAGCCAGTCAGCTACACTGTCGTAGCCTCCGCCCCCTAAACTTTAATGGGTTGTAGCTCCCAAACTAACAGTGATAGGAATGTAGTTTAAATTGATTTGTACGCAGCTGGTTTCAACGAATCCAATGCACGATAGAAAAAACTATTTTTTCCATTTAAAAAATAATATCTTTGTGCTGTAACTCTTTGGAAAATGATACAATAAACTATGTTCATAGCTCCGCAGAAAGTTTAACATTTCTTGTGTTGACCTACCGCATGAAAATTTCCCGTCACCTATTATTTTATAAGTTACAGAGGCAAACACACTTAGTGAAACACCCTAAAATCCGATACCCATGTGTTTTCCTTGTAAGAGGGTGTACTAATTTTTATTTTCGGCATTGTAATTTAATTGTTGCGACAGGGTCATTACGCCACAGGTGAAAGCTGAGTGTGCTTTGTAGAGTGAGTGAGTGTTTGTGCGCAGGACCTGTTCTGCGGCGTGCTGGACATGGCGCGCGTGGGGCTGGTGACGTCGGTGGAGCGCGTGATGGAGCACGTGTTCATGGAGGCGCTGGCCTACCCCGCGCCAGACGTCGACGACGACGACTGCACCTGCCCGCTGGTGCGCAACCAGCTGCTGCCGGGCCTCCGCTCCTTCTGCAGCGCGCTCAGGGGTCCGTACCTTAATAACAACCCCTTTCTAACGGACTACTGAAACACTATTTATGAACGGAAATTATATCACAATCTACAATACACAGATTTCTCACTTGTAAATGTCACCATGTGACACCATAATAAGGATCCCAGCATCAAAGAAGTATATCGCCTTACGCTCACATTTATTGTAAAGAACGTTTCTGATAAACGGTTGATCTTGAAACTTGTGGTAATTTCTGATGCAGGTCGCAATAGTGCAGCGCCTGTTTGGATTTTGAAGGTCTACTCTCATGACTGAAGACTTCACAAGACGTTTGTGAGGCAGTTCGCAGAAACAGCCGCTTCACTATTGAAAAGCTGCATCAGAAATATTTACAAGTTTCAACATCAGTATGATCGTCTTGCAAGGGTGCAGATCTTTTATCTTCCGCGCTTGCTGTATTAAATTTGTGGTTAAATCCGCCTTATGCAAGACACCTTCTTTTGTTTTAATACACAAAACATGTTTCTGAGGCCGGTGGCCGAGGGGACTGCGGCGCTCCAGTCACGGTCTGCACGACCACTACGGTCGAGGGTTCGAATCCCCCCTCGGGCATGGATATTTGTGCCGTCCTTAGTGTTAGCTAGTTCATAAGTAGTTTGTAAGTTTAGGGACTGAGGACCCCGTAGTTAAGTCTCATAAGCTATACAAGCATTTGAACATATTTTTCCTGCATAAGACTCAGTAACCACAAATGATCAACATCACTAGTTTATCACATTGTTACTAACAAACTCCTCTACAAAAAAGTGAAGGTCCTGGGAGTCCCGGTTCCGGCACACAATTTTAATCTGCCAGGAAGTTTCATATCAGCGCACACTCCGCTGCAGAGTGAAAGTTTCATTCTTAAATATTGTAGTTCGTGATAAAATTTGTGTTCGCAAATAGAGTTTCTGTTATTCCATTTCATTCCTTTTACTTAGAAATCCGTGATTATCGTTAGTTCTTGATTTAGCTTTCCAGGACAGCGAGTGAGAAGTGAATATGAAAACATTTGACCTTTGTGGCTTCTCTGTTAGCGGAGAATCGACATCCTAAAAACATAGAAAATGAGAAAGTGATTTGAAAATTCCTGAAACTGGCAACACCTACACACACACACACACACACACACACACACACACACACACACACACATATGCACACACATATGCACGCCCGCGAATGCGGCAGTGCTTAGCTATTGCAAAATGCGTATTGGACATATATCCTCTCTTCTCCTTAATCTCTCTCTGCCCATCTCTATATAGTTTTTTACGTCTTTGTCCTTTAGGATTCTCACTGTATTAACTACCTGAAAACCCGTGGTGCCCGGATATTTATTTATTGCAATATTCAGTTAGTCCACGTACTCCTCGCACCTCTCTCTGTCCATCTTCTGTATACATACCACGGCCTCGTGCCCCCCTCCCTCCCACCTACTCTTCGTGCTACTCCCTCTATCAACTTATCCATCCCCTACCTCTGTAATTCCCAACCCGTTCTTTGCCAGTCTCCTCCTATTCCCTCTCTCTGTTCTTCCTCTCCCTCTCCTGTATATGAAAAAATATTATACCTATCAAATTAAGGGTAATCGGTCAAATGACTAAAGTGCACAAAGAAACTTAATTGCACTGAAATGTGCTGTATGTACCATCTGATGATGAGCTGCTAAGGAGATCGAAACCGGTTATTGTCTCATAAATAACTCCGTCCAAAAAAGGCAACTGGTGTTAGTAAATTCTATAACCTATTAATACTACTAGTATGAATACTTAAATCATTTGGTTACGTTCAAAAGTTCGTGAGTGGAGTAGAAGGATTTGGCCACTAGTATTGTAGTGTCGGCTACTGGGGAATGTAACAGCAGCCGGAATATAAGTAAAGTGGACGAAGGCACATCCTTCCGCGAGCTCACACAATCAAATGCCTTTGACAAATCACAGAAATACCTGCTGCTTGTAATTTATTATCTAATGAACGGAGTACATTCTTACTGGAGGTGTAATAGTCATCTCTCTGTCAGAAGCCTTCAGAAATCTAAACTATGTTCCGGACAGTATCATATTTGCGGTTAGGTGGTTGAAAAGTTGCATGTACATTAACTTTTATAAAATGTTTGAGAATTCTGGCAAAAGTGAAATCGGTCTGTAGTGTAATGGTATCTCCTTATCCCATTTCGTGGATATTGGTGTAATATCTGCATATTTTAGCGAATTAGGAAATATCTCAGTTATAACATAATGGTTACATAAATAACTTAAAATTGTCCTAGACTCAGAAGTACAGGCCTTAATTAACTTTGTCGATATTTCATGGTAACCACCAGAGTACTTTGTTTTAATAGATTTTATTATGGAAGTTACCTCTGATAGCGAAAAGAGTGACATATGCATGTACTTGAAGTTATTTGTAAATGCTAGTTTTAGATATTCTAGATCATGTCTACTGGCCCTCACAAACCCACACTATTAGTAACAGATTTAAAGTAATTGTTAAATAGATTTGCGAAATACAGCCATCGATTACTAATGTGTCATGTACTCCTAATGCTATCTGCTCCTGTTATTTTCTGGTTCTACCAGTATTCTCTTTCACTATAGCCCATATTGTTTTTATTTTGTAGACTCACTTGCTATCTTCTCTCCACAATGCATTTGTTTAGATTTCTAAATTACCTTTCTTAATATTTTACAGTATTCCTTGCATTTAGCTACATCATCAGCATTGAAGCTATTCTTCGCTGACGGATACATTTTCTTTTTTGTCTTACAGAAAATCTTTATTCCTTAGGTAGTTCATACGTTGAAGTCTCAGCTGAATGTCAGCAGCAGATTGTTCTTCTTTAACAAGGAATTGAATGACAGCACATTGTCGAAGCGAAACACTGAAGTCCACCATTTTGGAAATACTGCCTGATGTGACGTGATAGAGGATAATGACCGCAGAACATGACAACATGGTGTCACGTTCGTAGACTGGGATCCTGCAGTTCTTTGTGTTTTATTATTGCAGTTTGAATTTGGACAATGGATTACTACACCTCATATATATGCAAATTCCTCTAGACTTCTGAAAATATTTGCCATATCACTACCAGCCGGATTTTGAATACAATAACTTTATTAATATTTACAAAGTGAAAGGGAATGCAGGGAAAAATTAAATCATATTTGCTCTAGCAACTGGAACTGCAAATTATTAAGGCAATACAAGAGATACTTTATAGGAAAAAAGCTGTATATAGTGTAAGGTAGCTAGATTTTCATCACCATATATGTCGTCTACAAGTTCCTTTCGATTTATAGTTGATATTAGAGCACGGTTTATGTGCACTATCGGATAATTGGTGGCTTAGTTTCGTCATACAATTTTTGTAGTACTGAATGTCTGAGTGTTAATTGGAGCTGTGTGTTGACAGGAGTTGTGGACAGTGCGTTCCTCAGGAGCTGCTCTCGGCTAAAGATTGCGTGGCAAGGGACTTGTCGTGTCCTGCAGGGTCTGAGTTTTACTGCCCTTAAAGGGAACATGTCGTGCAGGCGCCGGTTTACGACCAAGAAGGCAGGCGAAACCCTGTAGCGAGGATAGTGCGGACGTGTGGCTGCAGTAATGTATTTGGTTGCTAAAACCGTAAGTGATGAAATGGAGAATTCCTGAAAATTTTTATGACAGGTTTATGAGGTGCCAAAAATTGTTTCGTAGATTTATGACTTTGTTATGCCTGCCGGACTGGACGCCGAAAGGCAAATGTGGACGCTGCGTCTTCAGCATGGAGGGGACACGTGGTGTGGTAACACTGCCCTCAGGGATCGATATAGGATACTTCCCCCTTGTAAATTTCACCGCAAGGTAAAAAAAGTTGTTATTCTGTTTATTCGAGTGAAGATTCCATGCCTTTCAAATGTTCAAATGTTTGTAAATCTATTGGACCAAACTGCGTGGTCATCAGTCCGTAGCTTACAAACTACTTAAACCTAGGTAAACTAACCTAAGGACAACACACACACCCATGCCCCAGGGAGGACTCGAAACTCCACGGCGAGCAACCGCGCGCTCCGCAGCGAGACGCTCTAGACCGTTCGGCTACTCCACCGCGGCTCCATGCCTTTCTGTGGAGTCTGACGCACCCTGAATTTGATAACAATCTGCTATCATAATAACAGTTGAGTAGTTTTTATGAATATTTTCGAGGTACTGAATACAGAACTCTACAAACCATCCTTGGAGCTAATGTTTTAGTATGAGTACTCCAAACTGTGGTCAGTTTTCACTGTTATTTACAATAAATACTGATACAATGTATTTTCATTGTATATCCAGATTTTTTTCCGTATACTGTGTCTAAAGTAATTTGAGTGTTTTGTTTGCATTGACAACAACGTTAATATTCTTCTAATTTCGTGTATTCCTCTGGCCGTGCGGACCTATTCCGATATCAAGACTATTTTCCTTCTGCAGAGGAGTGTGCGCTGATATGAAACTTCCAGACAGATTAAAACTGTGTGTCGGCCGCGATTCGAACTTCGCAAACTCTGTAATGACTGAGCTATCATGGTACGCTTCACGGTTATTCTTCACAACTATTTCCGCCAGTTCCTCGCCTCCTAATTTCCAAACAACTTTCCAGGAAGCTCATAAAATAAAGAATAACGTTTGCTGAAGAATCTGCGAAGAAAGCTACATATGGAAAAAAACTGAAAATAAGAAAGGAAAGGTTATAGTACATGTGTTATGACATCGGGGAATAATATCCACCGCGCTTTAGGGAGTTGCAGAGGATAAAGGCTGTAGGGAAAGACATGGAATGGAATACCTACAGCAATCAATTGACGACGTACAATGCAAAAGTTACTCTTAGAAGATGACGTTGGTGCAAGAGAGGTCACATCATTCCAGTCATAAAACTGTTGACTCATAAAAGACTCACAATCATCATTACTAGTTTTAGGTAATGGAAACGGGAATTTGGGAGACAACACATTAAACCTAAATCATTTACAAATGAAATTACGCAGAATTTCTACTGTATGTTGTTTGTCCATTTGTAAGAAGTTCAAAATTGCGCTTCAGAAAACTGTAAATTTAGTACAATAAAATATTTGAACAGTGCTGTGTAGCAAATAAAGAGCAATCTGTGTATGCAGCCATGTCGGTTAAAAAAAATTAAATTATCAAAAAGCTTAATATTTCTATACGAAACAAATGGTTTTACTCCAAGATCGCAGATTTTGCTTTAATTATGATGACAGGTTTTGATGGTCTATTGACATCATCATCTGATCTTCATAATTGAGTTTAACACTTGTTGTTTTGATGCCATTAGTGAATGGAAACTGGTCATCATAAATAAAATCAGCGATTTTGACTTAAATCATTTGTTACTAAATTTGTTGATCGCACCAACTGCACCTAACATGTGCTCCAAGCATAATTTATATACGTGTTGAAAGTAATTGTTGGGAGCATCTGAGAAACATACTACAATATAGATATTGTTTTTCAGACCATAGAAAAAAGTATCTGGTAACAAAATTTGTGAGAGAATGTTTTAAGACAACTGTGGCTTCATAGTTTAGGTGTATGCAACGTGGCTTCCAATGATGGATACATTTTTGTTCTCTGAAACAATTTGTAAAAAAGGATCAATCAAATTTATTATTTGTCTGAATGGTAGGTTGCAAACGAATTTGATCAGTCTGTAATTTCCTTTGTTCGCACCTTCTCAATTTTTATGGTAGCCTCGAAAGTATAATTCCTGTTTCGTTAAATAAAAGACTACATTATTTAATGTGTTCTATACTTCGCTATTCTTTCTCACTTTCTCATTATGCAAGTTCATTTCTAACCTCTGTTGAGAAATCAAAAGAGCGACAATTCTAACAGCGCAGCAATAAATCTGTTGTGTTAAATAAAGTAAAAAGGTGAATTTAAGACTAAGCATGATTCTTCATTACAGAATTAGAATGATTTAAATCACAGTATCCTTTCTCATTTGTAATAGTTTACTTTGTACTAAATGACAGGCAGGTCCTATAATAAAATCTATTCGTCAATCACAGTTGCAGAGCTAATCTGATTCCTTAAACAACTCCTTACGAAAATGCCTTTCAAATCACTACTTTTGCCTTTACACTGTTAAAGTAGGACATGGTCTACCATTATAATTAATTTGTTGCTTCTTTGTAAAGATAGTAAAGAAAGAGGACTTTATAATAGTTTTTTTCTTAATACTTTCACTACCCATTTAAAACCACTACAGTCTTCATTTACCCAAGAAGCAAGATGTAAGCAACAGTCAGCTAGTCAGCACCTCGTTGAGGCATTGACAAGTGAAACAACACCTTGGCTGATTGACTGGAGAACAGAGCTGGTGCATGCGCAAAGGGATACTTGTGAGCGGCTAAGCCACTGACAAATCAGTCCAACGCCTTAGCTCATGTCAAGCGCGTTGCATACTGCCATGGGGTTAGGCTGACGCTACATAGTTGAGTTGAACAATTATGCCAGTTCACATTTCTTGGGCATTACCAAGGACATCAAAGACATAATGTACTTCATACTGATTCAGAATAATCATAATTTTTTTGTTTTATTCATGCAATGGCACACAACTCACACACCATGAAAAGATGCCGTTGGTGGTTAATATTGCCCAGGGACAGATGACCCGTTATGCGAATCATTTATGAAATCAAACTAAGCATATTTATTCCGAATTAAGATTTGATTTCTGCCTAGTATTAACTGGGAAAGCTGCTAACTTTGAGAATAACCAAATATTATCAACAACAAAGGATAGTAAAAAAGAAAAATTGAATTGAGAGGCCATTGTCAGAATTCCCAGACTATCGAATAGGGGTCGACAAGAGGTTCGCGGGCTTATACAATATATTGCTAAAGCGCCCTTTATGAGCCAAAAATATCGGTTTTGAATCTGAAAACTTTATCAAAAATAACACCATACATCATAGGCGGATGAAAATAAACAAAGTAGACTAGTTGTCGTTTTGAAGTACCATTCATTTTATATGCTTTTCTAATAGGAAATAAAGAAGCATCTACTTCTTAAACAATATCCTTAACATGGGCTTTCCACGAAAGCTTACTATCTCAACGCCAAGGAATTTCAACTGTTCAGTGTCACTAATCATATGCCCATTCTGTGTAATGAAAATGAAGTTTTTGTTTAATTGCTGTGTTAGAAACTGTAAAAATTGAGTTTTATTGAGATTTTGCATCAATTTATTTTATACCCAGAACGTATTCCCTAAGGATGTGGAAGAACCCCTTACACAAGTAGCTTGAGAACTGAAAGAGATGGGTCATCTTTTGTCTGTCCTAGATTCAGCTGGTGGGGAAGCAGAGAGGGAAATCCTTTACCTGTCACTAATTGTCCGGTGGGAGGGGGTAGGTGGTTGGTTGGTGATTTGGGACAGGGGGACTAAACTGCGTAGGTCATCAGTCCCTCGGAAGGGAAGGGCAGGAGTGAGGTTGGGAAAGGAAAAGGAAATGCAGTTCAGGGAGGAAAGAAGGGGGAAAGACTGCATTAGCTCGGGGACCCATGCTCGCCACGTATGTACTCATGAAATAAGCGTGAGCCCCCTGGGGGATATGGGGGGGGGGGGGAAGATGTCAGGTTGTCTCTGACCATGAAAGTAGTGATACGAGGGTTGAGGGATTGAGGATATCGATCGTTTGTGCATGAAACGGCAGCGATCACCTACTCATGTGGTCTGCCCTGGCCCATATCTCCAACTGCCCCAACCAGACGATTCTGGTGTTGGCGGATTTTCTAGTCATTCCATATGAACGCAGTATGTCGTATATTTTTGACTTTGCTAGTGGGTCCCTTTTGTCCTTTATCGACTTGTGACAATCTCTGATCTTTTTTGTTAGTTTGTAAACAGCCTCTATCGCGTGTTTACATAACCTAAGGTAGATTCTGTTCGTCAGCTTGGGGAGATGTGGTAGAAAGGCTGAGATGATATAGAGGGATCAGGATCCCTTATGTACGTTTCTTTCACCTCGTTTCAGGTCACCAAGACGAAGCATTACGTGATCGGCAGTTGTAACCTCTTACAAGTAGTAGATACATTAATCTGAATTCATAGAGAATTTGAAGTACTCTTGCTTAACGTACAGCAGCAAGAAATGGCCTTTGCACAAAGTCGCCAGGTCAGACAGGCACCTTTCGGTGTAGAAATCAAGTTGAAACCTTAGGGGGAATACAGAGCTACATCTTACCAGAGAGATGACAGAACCACTGTAGAAGCAGACTACAAAATTAGCAGATCAAGATTATTGGTAGTAATAAACCACCAGCTAAAATACTGGTGTTGGCCCAATGCGCCGGCCACGGTGGCCGAGGGGACTGAGGCGCTCCAGTCACGGTCTGCACGGCCACTACGGTCGGGGATTCGAATCCCCCCTCGGGCATGGATATTTGTGCCGTCCTTAGGATAAGCTAGTTGATAAGTAGTTTGTTTGTTTAGGGACTGATGACCCCGTAGTTAAGTCCCATAACCTATACAAACATTTGAACATTTGGCCCAATGCAGGAGGCACTAGAGCACGGTTGTCAAGAGAGAATCCTCGGTAGAAGGCAATGTCAGTGTCAGTGGCCCGTGAACGTAATCTTTTGGTTCCAGAAAATGTGTATGGAGGGGAGGCAGCGGCACGGTTGGAAGCATGTGTGGATGGTACCTTAGCACAGGCTGTGAACTATGTGAATGGAGGTAGGTGTTCTGAAATCAACCGGCAGGTGACCACCAACAGAAGAAGGACTAGAACTACATATAACAGAGACAGCGTCTAGTGATAGTGGATGGAGGAGCTGCAGCAAGTCGCAGATTTGTGTGTTGTGCCTCTGGCTGCGGATACTAATAACTACTGCATAACTGGAGTAAGTAGTATTTGTGACCACTTTATCTGTTATGTCTTCATACTAATTTTAACCGTGAATACCAGAAAACGAGGTGCATAGCCAGGCTCGGACGCTATTTTACGTAGGTAACCAATGTGACCAGCTGCTCGAACGTTCCATCTTCTGCAGCAGGCAGGAATGTAGACGCGTGGCAATGAGACTCACTGTAGTGCTAGGACAGAAAAAAAAAAGTTCAAATGTTTGTAGAACTCATGGGACTGAACTACGGGGTTATCAGTCCCAAAGCTTACAAACTACTTATGAACTAGCTAATCCTAAGGACGGCACAAATATACATGTCCGAGGGGGGATTCGAACCCCCTACCGTAGTGGCCGTGCAGACCGTGACTGGAGCGCCTCAGTCCTCTCGGCCACCGCGGCCGGCGCTAGGACAGAGTCTATCGTCGTGACAGCTCTGCCCTTCAGTTCTGGCGGAGAAGTACGGACGCAGATTTTTGCTAGCTTACGCTAAGGCAACGTGAAAGGCAGTGGCACAAAACCTAGGTCAAAGTGTGTCTCTAATTGTCAAAGGATAAAATGAACAGACTTCGTAATACGGGCATATACCGTACACTATTTAGGCTGCACAACGTTACGTCTACCCTGGAATGATTGAACAATCCACCAATTCCGGATTCGTAAAACACGTACGTTGTTGAAGGATGGATCTGGCGGCAAAACTTTCCGTGTTGCAAATATTCAATTTTTTATAAATCTAAGGGACTAAAATCTTGAGGTCATCTGTACCTATACTTACGAAATACCTAAACTAACTTATGCCAAGAACAACACGCACACCCATGCCAGAGGTAGGATACGAACTTCCGACGGGGAGCGGCTGCGCTATCCGTGTCAATACGCCTCAGACAGCACGGCCATTCCCGCGTGGCTATCAGTGTTCGATCACGTGCAGTATGAGACTCTCGAGGTATGTGGAGGAGCTGCACACTCTCATAGTCCTGTACTCGTCATACAGATGTTCAAATGTTTGTAAATATATCGGACCAAACTGCGTGGTCATCAGTTCGTAGCTTACAAACTACTTAAACCTAGGTAAACTAACCTAAGGACTACACACACACCCATGCCCCAGGGAGGACTCGAACCTCCACGGCGAGCAACCGCGCGCTCCGCAGCGAGACGCTTTAGACCGCCCGGCTACTCCACCGCGGCTCGTCATACAGAAAACGGGGAGATCACAGTGGTAATGACATCGGAAAAGTCTCTCGAGATGTACAATAACATTCGCCCATCGATTTTACGTCATCTGTCGACAACAAGAGAGTGATTTTTTGACAATGCGTCTACTTGTGCTGGCGAAAAGTCAGAAAAATCATGTAACATATAACCCACAGACGCCGAAAGGCAGACGAAGGTCTCGACTTACGTATCCGTGGCCTGGGTCTTGGTGACCACATGCCTGCTGTACATTCCTCCAATCTTTCTGTTGTGAGCCTCCTGCTGACACTCGCCTGCTCTTAGTCCCATGCCCTCGGTATGCCTGTCGGTTATGTGCTTCAACCCTGTCCGCAGTCGTCACTGACCCCTCCTTCCAGTTACGGCTCCCAGAAACATATAATTGGGTAGCGTCTCTTCATTCATCCTCGCTACACGTCCAGCCCAAGCTATCCTTCTCCTTTTCATCTTTTTTATAAAGTCAAGCTGTGTGTACGGCTGTGTTAATTCATATTTTTCTTTTAGAATTCTTCATTCTCCTGCTTGTGCCTCGATAGTAAAATAAATAGTTTTCAGCGAGGTAAATCTCATTACGTGAATATACCGTGTGTGACTGTGTACTTGTGTGTGCGCAGTGTGCGAGGAAGTGTGCGACGAGCCGAACCTGTTCGAGGACGGGCAGACGCTGATGGCGAACGTGCGCAGCCCGGAGGAGGCCCGCCAGATGATCGCCACAGCGGACCAGCTGGCCGCGCTAGAGGCGCGCGTCAAGGTCTGGATGCGCCGCGTGCAGGAGGTCAGTCAGCCCTGCCTCAACGCTGCTTCATTTCTTCAAGATAACTATACTTCTTCCACATTTCGTTTCACTAAGTGTGTTTGCCTCTGAGACATAAAATAATACGTGACGGAAGTTTTAATGCGGTAGGTCAACACAAGAAATGTTACACTTTCTGCGGAGCTATGAACATAGTTTATTGTATCATTTTCCAAAGAGTTACAGCACAAAGATATATTTTTAAAATGGAACAATAGTTTTTTCTATCGTGCATTGGATTCGTTGAAACCAGCTGCGTCCAAATCAATGTAAACTACATTCCTACCGCTGTTAGTGTGGGAGCTACAACCCTTCAAAGTTTAAAAATGTTCAAATGTTTGTTAAGCTTAAGGGACTTAACTACGGGGTCATCAGTCCCTAAACTTACAAACTACTTATGAACTACCTACAACTAAGGACGGCACAAATATCCATGCCAGAGGGGGGATTCGAACCCCCGATCGTAGTGGCCGTGCAGACCGTTACTGATGCGTCTCAGTCCCCTCGGCCACCGCGGCCGGCTTCAAAGTTTAGGGGGCGGAAGCTACGACAGCGTAGCTAACTGGCTGGTGGTCATGAGACAGTGGGCCGTGCCCCAGGGGATAGCCACTCGACCAGTGAGCTACGCTATCGCAGCCTCCGCCCCCGGAACTTTGAAGGGTTGTAGCTCCCAAACTAACAGTGATAGGAATGTAGTTTTAATTGATTTGGACGCAGCTTGTTTAAACGAATCCAATACACGGTAGAAAAAAACTATTGTTCCATTTAAAAATGATATCTTTGTGCTGTAACTCTTTGGAAAATGATACAATAAACTATGTTCATAGTTCCGCAGAAAGTGTAACATTTCTTGTGTTGACCTACCGCATTAAAATTCCCCGTCACCTATTACTTTATAAGTTACAGAGGCAAACACACTTAGTGAAACACCCTATATATATATATATATATATATATATATATATATATATATATATATATGCTGTAGTAAATAAATATTGCCACCATCAATACTTTTTCTATAACTCATTTATAGCACCTTTACTAGTTTTGGGCCTGAATCCACAAACAGTGTTGATATGAGATGACATTAACAATCGTGTCCTAAAATAAAAATGTTTATACACATACACTCCTGGAAAATGACAAAAGAACATCATGAATTCCTCGACCCAGCAGAGGGAAATTTTATTGAAACGTTCTTGAGGATGTATACAACACACAGGCAGAGCCATACGCACATGAGTAGTCACCAGAGCGTGCGCAATGTCGGCATTAGTACTGTGTATACCCTCCTTTTGCAGCAGTGCAAGCTGTAATTTTTCCATGGAGATCGTATAGGTACCGAATGTGGTCCTGTGGAATGGTATGCCATGCAATTTTCACCCGTTGTCTCAGTTGGGCCACATTTCTTGCCGCTCATGCAGACCGCCCAACATGACGTTTCATGCGATCCCAAACATGCTCAATGGGGGACAGTTATGGGTATCGCACTCGCCAGGGTAGTTGACGTGCACCTTGCGTTGGGTGGTACGGGATACATGTGGACGTCCATTGTCCTGTTGGAAAAGCTTATCGCTTTGTTGGTGCATGAGTGATACCAAGACGGGTTGAATGATGGTTTCATTGTACCATGTCCTGTTCAATTTTCCTTCGAAGATCATCAGAGGAGAACGGTTAGTGTCGGATATGGCACCCCACACAATGATGCCAGGTGTCGGCCCCGTTTTTCTCTGTCGCATACGCTCCAGATTTTCGCGCTCGTCAGCACGAGAACACACACGCGTACGACCATCATTGGCACCGAGGCAGCAGCGACTCTCATCACTGAAGACAAGTGTCCATTCGTCCCTTCATAAGCGCCTGCCGTGACAACACTGGAGGCGGACTGAACGATGTTGGAGCGTAAGTGGAGGACACCCTAACGGCATGCATGATCGTGCATCATTGTGTGGGGAGCCATATCCTACACAGGCTGCTCTCCTCTAGTGATAGTCTAGTGAACATTGAACAGTGCACGGTACATTGAAACCATCATTCAACCCATCTTGCTATCTCTCATGCATCAACAAAGCGATAAGCTTTTCCAACAGGACAGTGCACGTCCACAAGTATCCCGTACCACCCAACGTGGTCTTCAAGGTGAACGTCAACTACACTGGCGTGTGCGATCCCCATAACTATCCCCATTAAGCATGTTTGGGATCGCATGGAACGTCATGTTGGGCGCTCTGCATGAGCGGCACGAAATGTGGCCCAACTGAGACAGCTGGTGGAAATTACATGGCAGACCATTCCACAGGACCATATTCGGTACCTATACGATCGTCTCCATGGAAAAATTACAGCTTGCATTGCTGCAAAAGGATGGTATACACGGTAATAACGGCGACAATGCGCACGCTCTGGTGGATGTACTCATGTGGGTATGGCTCTGCCTATGTTATCGTGTGTTGTATACATCCTCAAAAACGTGTCAATAAAATTTCCCACTGCTGGGTCAACGATTTCATGGTGTTCTTTTTCATTTTCTAGGAGTGTATATGCCCTAAATATAACGTTTTATACTTGCATTACTCACACATGGCTTTACGTTGTATCTATGCTCTGCACTTTGCACTATATCGAGAACACACGGCTGTCTAAAGGTTCAACAACCTACAGGGTTGTTTCTATAAAGAAATGCTAATATGGGCCCACTTTAGGTTACGGTAGTAACACTAAAAGTGGGCCTTTGCGATCGTCTTTTGACAGCTCGAAATTTAAATGAAAATTACGCGTTAACCTTTCATCTGACACGGAAACTCAATATATATGAATTTGTAGAGGAGAAAATTCTCTACAACTTTGCTCCTTTATGTTTTTCTCATATCTCGCATCGTTTCACAGATATTTGCAAAATTAACGGCGATTTTACGATGTCTGTCTGTCCGTAACGTGCTCCCACTTTTTAAGTCGAACCGTTCAACCGATCAGTACCAAATTTTACAGACATAATTGTAAGCTGCCAGAGACCATAACCTCCCTTTTTCAAACTTTTAGGACAAAAAATACGTTAGTAACTTTAAAAAAAGGCTTATGTAATGTAATGATAATTGTAATTGCAAACGAACCGTTTATCTGACACGAATATTGAATAACCGAATTTGTAGAGGAGAAAATTCTCTACAACTACGCTCTCTTGTGTTATTTTCACATCTCGTATGGTTTGAGAGATATTTGCAAATAAATGGCGATTTGACACCATCTATTGACTTAAAGAAAACCAGTCGTTCGGAGATGTCACGTGACATTCCTCGCCCAGAACCCTCTGTGGCGTACGCCATCTTGCGTTGCGTATTTGATGATTTTCTTATTATAATTTACACTTTCATGTATAAAAAAATTGTTGAAATGTCTTGGTCGCAGTTAGCTTTATTTCATGACGCGTTTCGAGACATCATCAGACTGTGGTACAAAAAAAAATTACATTTTTGGATGTATATAGAACGTAATAATGATATCTATATGGAGTATATACCATATTAATACATGTATACTTACAAAAGATTTTAAAAACGATGGGAATTACACCATCTTGGCATAGATTCATGAATACAAATTTAAAATACCATCATGGATGTCTGGTGAAAGTGTTCAACCAGACTTACATGCTCAACTGTGGTGAGAGGGGGGAAACACCGTAACAGGTAACCTAGGCCCCATTCGCCACCAGATGGCGCAGGGTTGGCATTGGAAGTTACGTGAATAAAGCTATACATAAAACATCTTGGGCATACTATACTGTGTGCAGTCATAAAAACTGTGAAAGTTGCGTGAATAACACTACACATAAAACTACACATAAAACTACACATAAAACAATATACTGTGAGCAGTCATAAAAAATGTGAAAGACATTTCTACGAAAATGTGTTAAGTCATATAAAAATATATATAACCGTGAAAGACATTTCTACTAAATGAGTTAAGTCATATAAAATTATACAAAACACCAATTCAAGCACATCAAAACCATTAACGGGACAGGGCGCACGACAAGGGAGGCGTGGGAGGGCCAAAGAATAGGCTTTGGCGTTGCCAAATACAGCACAGAACACATGACAAATGTTAAAAAATACGCATCCCGGCCACTGCGACGTTACAGTGACACAGCCGCTCATCACAGGCTACAAGCTGAGATTGCAGAATGATCTTTCACAATTACCAGATAGAAAATTATATGAAGGGGCAATATTCATGTAACATTTATGTGCCATGATGTCGAGACAACTAACAAAGTCCGACAATATGAGTACAATCAAGGTTTAAAATCGAAACTAATGACAAAATAGGCATTATACAAGTACCATTGAATCACAACAATTTCCGTATAAGTGGTAGGTGGATGAGGTGTGGTGATTTTTTTAGTTGATTTTTTACAAAAATATTACATGTTACATAAAACATAATATATGCTGTAAGATACAAGTTGTAAAAAATCAACTAAAAAAATGTATTTCATGGCATGTTCTCGAAACAGAACAAATGCACTTTTCAGAGAAAGCGCTGTTACCTTTGAACAACTCGGAATCTTGCAGAATATAGTTGTGTTCAGTTAACAAGGGATAGGAAGCTAGAGGAAAAATTGTCAGTTGTGGTTAAATTTTCTCAAATATATTATTTTGTCTTCAGGGAGATAGATGCTTTGTGGTCGTATTTTCATGTCCTTTCTGGGATCTTCGTCGAGAATTTTGCTCACTTTTTTTATTGCAGATGGCGTTGAACCATATTTCTTTCTCTCTCTTTCATTGGTTTTTCGGTTTGATCGGCACTTCCTGAACGTTGGTTTGTTTTGTTCTATTTTGATAGTTTCGTCATTGACACAGTTTTTTCGTTACAGAGGGCGTCCAGCTACCACTCCGGCAACCCTCTGAGCGAGCGCGCTGAGCCACCGCGCCCTAGCAAGTTCCGAACCACCGTCTAACATGTTTGTACATCACAACTAATTCGTCGCCCATTACGCTGTGGCGAACAGCTGCGAGAGTAATCCGTAATTCTCGTACCATCGATGGCAGGTGTTAACTGCTAACATGGCAATTTTAGACATTAGATTATAATTCATTGTCCTAAGAACTAAGTGTTTTTGTTAATTTTCAGTGCGCCATTGCTTTGAAATGACAACGCTTGAGTTATAATAAGAAAGTCATCAAATACAGAAAGCAATATGGCGTATGTATGCTGTGTTCCATCCAGGCTATAGTCACTCGTTTAAGTCAAATGTACGCTACGTTCCTTCCAGATTATAGTCATTCTTAACCAGTACAGGCAAAGAAAATAAACTTTGAACAAACTACCAAGACAAGACAGGTGATAATATTTTAAAGGAAAAATATAATGAAAATGTAGGAGATATATTAAAGTAGTAGGTTACAGTGATAAAAGTTCAGACAAAGAGTATGTTTGTCAATGCTAAACTCAGATACGAAATAATTTTTCCTGTTTGTAAAATACGGTCAGAAAGATTATTACGTGTTGGGTGCATAGATATTATCACAATAGTAAAGTCGTAATCATGAAGAGCCCATAATTTTTTTTTTATTATTTACATTTTTATTATTTTTTTCAAAATGTTTGCAAAAAATCATAAATCTCCAAGCAAATCTAAAGTGGGTCATAAAACAGGCCGTGCGTTTTATTATTATTATTATTATTATTATTATTATTATTATTATTATTATTATTATTATTATTATTATTACTATTCTCGATCCATTGACACAGAGCAAATCTGTTGCCAAATCTTCACTCAAGTAACTAAAATACATATCTCATGTGGAGAATTTGTCTCAGGAATCTTGCAGCCTTCAGTGATCGTTCGTTACTATTTATAATATTCTGAATGTCGCTCGCTATTTTGTGGATCCTAAATGCTCAAGACACCAGATGAAGTCAGAAGATTTTCCAGGTAGCAAGCTTTAGTATGTAAATGAAATATCTGCCACAAATGGCTATCCCTATGTTGCAGTAGTTAGTGTTTTTGGTATTGCTTTTCTAATGTTTCTAAACATGTACATAATATGTTCACTCTCAGTTTCAACAATATGTAAAAACTAATGTTTAATTACATTAGAAATCAGAGGACTGACTGGAAAAAGTAATACAACGTTCACATTCAGGGGACTCTAATCCAGGACATGTACCTATCACGCGTAAGATATCTATGGAAAGTTGGTGAAAGAAATTTCGTAAATAGATTCCCTGCGACTAATAATGCCTTTCTTTTAATGTTCTCCATCCGAACTTTGGCAACACTTTTGTGACACTATCTCCTATTTATTGCGATAATACTAAACGTGCTGCCCTTTTCTGAACTTTTTATGTGTACTCCGTCAGTGCCATCTGCGCAGAAATACTCCAAAATATGACAGACAGGTTTAGTGAAAGCAGTTGCCTTAGTAGAACTATTGCATCTTCTGAGTGTTCTGCCAATGAAATGTAGCGTTTGGTTCGCCTTACCCACGAGATTTTCTTTGTGTTCTTTCCAATTAACATTGTTCGTAATTGTAATTCCTAGGTATTTATTTGAATTTACAGCCTTTATAGCAAAACTAGACATAAGTGTCTTAGGGAGTTTCCGCGTTCCTGATCTGAATGAAATACTTCAGTGACAGTCTTTAGATCTCTTATATTTCTTACATTACCGGTTTCAGGCCAGCTGCCCAGCTTCAGATCTGTTAACAATTAAATAAAAACGGATGTAAAAAAGTGTTAAATTTGTAAAATATAAAAATGTATAAAAATATACCAATTATCTTACAGTTACAGAGTAACTTGTCCCTTAGTAAACACGATGATCACTGCCTAAAGTAAATACATAAGCATCTTGGGACTTTCATATTACATTATACATTCGTCTGATTGGTGGACATTTTATTGTTAAAAATCCATCTATAAGAAAGTAATAATGAAATAGTTTGTTAAGTCAAAGTATAAAATTGTTGTATAAAATGAAATCAGGTAACTTCTAAAAACCTTTAAAAGAACATTAAAAATACCTACTGGTGGGCAATACAAGGTTTTATTACTTAAATTCCTTTAAGAATTTTTAAATTCCTTCTGGATTTGTTTAAATATTTAAAACATATATTTAACAAATTGTCTGAAAATCGTTTAAAAGATTTCTTTCTGTTTGGATTTGCGTCTTCCTTTCTGATTGTGGATGGAGCTTCCATGTGTCAGACCGCAGCAGAGCAATTCCGAGGTTTCCTCCGCCGGACTCCTTTCACTATCGCCAGTACGTTGACGGACGCGCAGTTGGTTTTTGGGAGCGCGTCCTATTTAAGGCATGACTACAGAAGTCTTTAAATATTTAATAAAAATTCTTATGCATGAAATCACTTTGTTCTTTCAGCAGTTCGCCTGGATTTCTTTTGCGGTGTGCATATATTTCAAATTCTTCTAGAACGTTTAAATGAAAACTTTTCGGAGCCTTATATAGCACCTCTAATTACACACCTATAGTGCTAACCTCGTGTTTTCTTTCTTTTATATACTCTCCAAACGCTATCCGGTTACTGTTGCTACAATGTTCATGGTATCGTACTTCAAAATTGCGCACAGTCTGCCGTATATAATATTTATCACAGGTAGCACAGAGAAGCCGAGTGGTCTGGGTCGCCACGTTGTGTATCATGCGGCCTCCCGCGTCGGAAGTTCGAATTCTCCCTTGGGCATGGTTGTTTGTCTTGTCTTTAGTTTAAGTTAGCTCATAAGTAGTTTGTAAGTTTAGGGACTGATGACTCCGCAGGTAAGTCCCTTAAGCTTTACAAACATTTTAATTTTTTAGACCAACCACAGAAAAACGAAATTTAAATGTGCTGCATACAAGATCAACTGTGTTAGCGTATGTACTGTTCAAAAAAAAAAAAAAAAAAAAAAGAAAGAAAGAAAAAAAAGAAAAACAGACGACTGTCCTGATTCACAGAGCGAATAATGCAATAACCAGATACTTAGCGCGAATGTGTATCTAATATACGTTGCGGCGTGATCTGCTTTCTTTCACCAACTTTCTTCTCCGAATGTGAAAATATTTCGTTAGCACCCACCTACATTGGAAGATATAATAGTAAGATAAGAGAAACAAGACCTTAAACGGAAAGATTTCGTCGCTCTTTTTCCAGCGCGCTATTAGAGAATGGAACTGTAAGGAAAACTTATGAAACCGGCGTGATAAAGCCCTCAGCCTTCCACTTAACTGATTTGCAATATCCGAGCCTGACTCACGACCCGTCCTCACAGCTGTATTTCCGATAATGCTTGATCTGCCTGGAAGTTTCATATCAGCGCGCAATCCGCTGCGTAGTGGAAATTTCAGTCTGGAAACGATCTCCCAGGCTGTGGCAACGCCATGTTGCGCCAACATCCTCTCTTCCAGTCCTGCAAGATAGACAGGATAATTTCTATCAAGTTTGGAAGGTAGGAGACAAGTAATTACTAAAGTAAACCTGTGAGAATGGGTCGTAAGTTGTGCTCGTGTGGCTTATTTGGTAATTCGCGGTAGGCTAAAGTCCTTCTATCATGTCCCGCTCGGACACACAGTTTTAATCAGCTAGGAAGTTTCATATCTGTGCACGCTCTGTTGCAGGGTAAACAATTCATTCTGGAATCTAAAGTTGATTTATATTCTGCCAGATACAAGCTATGAAATGCAATGGCGTACACACACCTCTGTATCATAGTCCAAATATAAGCGTGATTCTGTTACAGATTCTGTGAAGCGTGCATCTCCCTTTATACAGGCAGGAAACACTTTTGACGTCACCATTATCTGTACTCGCGTAATGACTCCATAGTTTTCGTTTCAAATAACAGCCTGATTCTCTGCTGCACACTTGTTTTGTATTATCTACCCGTCTAATTACTTAATTATACTGTTGCTTCATAGCGGAACAATTGCACTTTTGTACTAAGGAAGAAATGTTAGGGTGTAACGCCAGGGCGACAACGTGGTTAGTACAGACAGAGAACAAGCTCTTTTTTCTTTTTTTCTTATTAGTAATGAAAATCGTTCTGTCCTTTCAGAGAAATGAGCTCGACTTTTACCTGGAGAGATTTGGAGGGATCACGGAAAACCCAAATCTCGATAGCCAGAGATGGGTTTAACCCGCAGTCCTCCTGAACAGCCAACACAATGTGCTAAGACCTGCGTCACCACGCTCTACTTTGGTGGGAGTTGCAAACGTATGCTTGGGTTCTCAAGTACAGTCCTTCTCCCCTTCATTTTACAGTTTTATGCTTATTCTTCTTTTGATGATATGACAAAGTCTTCGACTCTTCCCACTGTTTCAAAGACAGCTTACCTTACGGACCGCGTCTTAAATATTAGCAGAGAAACACGAAGGGACTGGAGGTGAATAAATAACTGTCTGACTTCCTCTTTCCGTGGCTTCTATTAAAGGAATTAAGTCAGGAAAATGGATCTAGTCTCGTCACGGAACCCTGCAAATAGTCCTCTACCGTGATAACTGCGATTAACTAGCCTCATTCTGCTTCATTTCGTAATTATGATTGTAAAACAGTTAGCTAACGTTCGTAATTATCACCTACCTTGCCACTATTCGGTCCACTGCGTGTGAAATGTTGCTATCAAATATTTATGTATGCACGCAGTTTACTGTGAGTTTGCTCTGAATAATAAAAAATACTGTTTTCACATTGTTTTAGCTTTCGGCGGTTTGATTGCAGTAGGGCTGAAACATGTTGCAGGTTCTGATGGAGAGCCAGCAGCTGCGTCGAGAAAACGACTCCAGTGGCCCACAAGACGAGCTGGAGTACTGGAAGAAGCGCGGCGCGCAGTTCTCGCAGATCGTCTCGCATCTACAAAGCAACGAGGTTCCATAAGTTTCCATTCAGCTATGCATCTTCTTTGCTCTTAATACAAGTACAGAGTTAGGGAAGTAAAAGTGGCACCGAGAACAGAGTTGTAGGGTACAAATCATCACAGAGGAAAGGAAATACACTACTAACCTTACCACAGCAGATGTTGAAAGTGACTATCGTTCATCTCGGGGACTTTTGGGCCATGGTCAACAAATTACTAAAGGTAGATCGAAGATGAAATGCTGGAAATGTTACGATCTTATCTGATAAGTTGTGCTACAGTTCGTGACAACTATGAAGTTGTTACTATAGACCTTCGACTTGAAGGCTGCTCACGCAAAGTAACGGCACTCTGACACATCAGGTGACCTGGGTGGCCACATTGGCATCTGCTGACAACTGTCAGGCGTGACGATCGTGAAAATGTGTTCCAAGGTTCGACAGGCTGTTTGGGCAGTTGCTCCATCATGTTTGAAATAACTGTAGGTCTTTTCTTCCTCCGTCAACGCTGCCACAAATCGTTTCAAAATGTTGGCAATGTAACGCGACTAAGTCAGCGTCTGATCAATGGAGATGGGACTAATAACAATACATTCAAAATTGAAACCTTTTGATCATGTAATGGTGTTTCGTGGAAGTTATGCGGATTCTCCGCTGCCAACGACCTGTGATTCTGAGTTGACGTAACTACTAAGGTGATACAAGACTTAATCAAACGTAAAGAAAATATCCATGTCTGAGCCAGTCATTGTTATCTCAGTGAATAGCGACTCGCAAAACTAGATGCACTGAGGAGCCTCTGTTGGCCTTAATGTACGAACAAGAGACACTCCTAAGGGATGCATGTGCAGGTCATGGTGGAGTATTCACCAGCATGATCCACGTGATATACCAGTCTCTTGGACAGATGACTGAAGACCAATCTCTTGCGATAGGCACAGGGTTCTTCTTGGTGTAGCAATTTTAATGGCCAGTAGTGTAATAAGGATAAAGTTGTGTCGGTGCAAAGACTGCTCCGTTAAATTTCGGGTTGTAGGCATAAGAATTCTCCAGCCATCCTCAGAGTGAGCCGTAAGACTGACGCTCCAGCGGTCGTTCGTTACATCAAGTACCTCTGCGTGGAGGAGATGGTTTTGTGTGTTCAACGACTGTATAAGCTTCGACACTTGATAGCTAGGTTATTGAGCTTCTGAAGTATTTCTTACTACAGTGGCGTGTCCATGGCACAATTCTGAAGTTTTCCAGGTTAGTATACTTCATAAAATCGACCTCTGTAAATAATATTTAAAAAATCTAGTTCTGCTGTGGTTTAGGAGAAGATTCATTTTACTTCCGGAAAGTTAGACCTGGTTTCTGAACAGCTTTATCACCTCCATCTGTATGTGTCTGCGGATATACTGTATGATTCTTGGAACTGGATAGATGGTACACCATGGGCTAAATCAGACTGGGCTCGTGAGGTGGCCATAACGAGACTGCAGAGTTTAATCGACTTGAGATGTCACCGTAGCGATAAACTGTTATTCGACGCTCTGTCATTAATATAACGGGTAGAGATCTGTACGATGCTACGATGATTGTTTTAAGTAAATGACTGAACTTTGCATCCACACCACAGGTTTTGCCGTTACCAGCGTCCATCAGCGCCATTAAAGAAGCTGTTTGACCACTCCCCGTGGATTCAGCAGAGGAAATACGACGCGAAACAAGACATACAGTTATGAAGGCTCGCCGACAAAGTAATAATATATCAGTGGCAGAGAGGGCTGCACTATGTAAACTCCGCCAGGATATTGAGACGGTGGTTCTTACAGTCAATAAACGTAATGCTACTATTTTAATGTCTCTAAACGAATACCATTGAAAATGTACAATTTATTGGATGACAACGTGTACCTGAAGATCAGCAAGGACCTCATTAATTAAGTGGTGAGGAAAACTGCTTCGCTTCTGAATGACTCTTCTTTCCCGAGATAGAATCTAAGTGGTGGGTGCCTCCAAGACTTTAACATAGATCCATAATAAAGATGTTCTTGTCCGTCCTATTGTGAAGTCGTTATTGAGGCTTCTCATGAGAAAATGTGCTAAGCGCAAAAAATCACTGAAACTGAACACTTCTGATACATGAGGTATTTTCGATGTAGTGTCTTTGTTCACAAAGGTTCGACTTCCAGAATCCTTACGTTTTATTTAAAGAAGTTTTGATAAAGAGATTTCAGCTTTATTAAAAACATGTCGTGACCTCGAATACTTCTTATTTAACAACGAATTTTTTGAGCAGACGGGAGGGGTCATCGTGGATAGTCCTTTATTGCCCTTAGTAGCGAATTTGTTTATGGAAGACTTCGAGGATAAGGCACTGGAATCTGGTGACTTGAAACCGGTGACATTCTGGAGGTGTGTTGCCGACACCTTTGAAAGTAAGGCCCCATAGTGAAGATACACTACTTTTTCATACATCTGAACGCCATCCATGATTAAATCCAGTTTTCAATGAAAATTGGAAAGGAGAGATGCCTTCCATTCTTGGATATTTTGTTTCAGCCCAAAGATGTTGTCTCTTCGGGACACGAAGTTTATCGGAAACCAACGCACTTACTTATGTGAAGATAGCTGATACCATTCTTCCCAGACGATGAGTATTATCAGGACTTTGTTTCTCAGAGCACATCTTATTTCTGGAGAAAGCAGTCTGCATAGACGAACTTTTCCACTTATAGAGAGCATTTGTAGCGAACAGGTATTCTCCACAACAGATACAGAAGGCGCTGCAAATGAAACCCAAGGAAGCCACAAAGAATGCGGAACAAGTCGCAGAACCATTCAATCCATGGCTTTCCTGTCATATGTGGGAAGCCTCGAGTCGAAAATAGGACGTATCCTTAAGCAGACAAAAAGTGAAAGTGATTTTTCATCATACATTCAACAAAGCATCACTCGTAGTTCAGTTAAAGATTTGCTGCTTCAGAAATCTAGAGTTTAGAAGAGTCTCTGCTAATGTGGCCTTTCTTACATCGGACAGAGAGCCCGTGCTGACCTTAAAAGATGTACGGAACACCGGAGGTAGGAGCGGATTTTACAGCCCAAGTCGGCAGTGACAGAGCACTCTATTGACACTGCCCAAATTATTTTGTACATTGTCGAAATTTTGGAAACTGCATCATCCTTTTGGGACCCAGTAGTAATGGAGGTATTTGAAATGCGCTTGATGAAGAACTTCATAAGTCATGAAACCCGGTACTTTCTGTAATAAATTTATAAGGACGTCGATACAGTGCAGCTCACAGTGATATATCGTCATCCCAACTTTATCGACCACGGAGCCGTAGGTATAACTCGTCCATTATGCACTTCTGAAAACCTCTGGCTGAAATTATTATTTTTTTATTATTGTTATTATTCTGTAGCCTGTTGACTTTTTTACTGCTACCCGCCATGATTATATATTTTATGTTACTTTCTTCATCTTCCTGTTATTACTACAACGTCCATATCTTTAGTCCTGCCTACAGCATTCATACCTTTTTCCCCCCTATAAATGATTTTCATCGCTTACCGAGTTAGTTATTCCTCAACCTCTTACTATGTGCCTCGTTAACATACACTTTCCTTCAGTGAAATTACGCCCTAAATTTCCTTTCTCCTCTGTTTGACTTAGTACTCTCTCATTACTTATCCGTTATACCCATCTAGTCTTCAGTAGTACCTCATATACAAAGATCTTATCCCTTCCTATTCCAACTATCGTCCACGATTTACTTTCACGCACTAAAGACAATTGCTCTCAAAAAATATTTTCTATCACTTGAATTTAGAAGCAATGATAAAAAATTTCTCTCTTCCATAAATGCTCATCTCCCCGCCGCCATTGCACATTTTATATCCCGTTTGCGTATTTAGTGGTATTACTACCTGAATAGAAAAGTCCTCCACTGCGTCTAACATCACACTTACTGACTTAATTTGACGGCAGTCCATTATTCTTGCTATAAGGTTACTGATGCTATTCTTACTTAGAAGAAAATAAACTCAACAAATGCACCCCTTAATGGTCACTTCGCAATCTACTGCCTGTTCCATGAGCTGTTACTTTGTACATGAAAGCTTCAGTGAAAATTTGGGTTCCTCACAATGTAAAAATAATCACTGTTACGTGTTGCAGGTTCAGATGACCATACAGTGCCTGGCACAAGCACGCTCGAAAATTTTAAAACATTGGAAAGACACTGATCGAAAAATTACCTACTGTTACAACGAAGCACGCGATAATGCAAAATTCATTCAGTCAATGGAAAAATGCTGCCATTCACTGTACCTGCACGATCCGGTAAGTTCTTTATGTTAGTCAATTGGTAGTTCCCTTGTTTAATCAAGCCAATGAAACTCGATTTTCGAAGAAAGAAACTACTTATTAACATTATTAGTTACCCAGATACATGTACAAAGATACTCCGCTGTTGTCATAGGCGCCTTACCATACAGTATTGTGTTTCTTTTCGCAGGTACGAATGAGAGATTCGATCTTAAGTCTGCTGCAAACAGTTCGTTTGATACACAGTGTTTCGCAGTTCTACAATACGTCTGAAAGGACCTCATCTTTGATGGTTAAGGTAAATATTCTAATCACGCACTCCTTTCTGAAAATATCTACCTTTTTTACAGACTGCGCATAGACGTGACAGCCTATTATAAGTATAATTAATACCATGACGTATCCTACTGTAATAATTCGCAGCTCTTGGGTACTGGTCCTTTAAGTTACAATGAATAGTGAGCAACATGAAAAAGGTAACAGGTACATTATTTAATTGCCCGTTCATTTCCCTATTAACTATGGAAGGAATTGATTTTACTTTAAGCCTAAACGTGAAATAATTATCGTTGTTCCTCACACATTTGCAAATAAATGTTAGATAAATTTCGTATTTTAATCAGATGGATTTGATCTTGAAAATGCAACAGAAATTTTAAAGCCACCGTTACTGTTGATATTTAAATTTACGCTATTTTAAGCTAGTAATCTTTTACTCATCCCTATTTTTTTTTGTTACGTTTAGGACCTAATATACTGCGCCTAGCCCTTATGTAAAACTAGTAATGGAATATTTCTTAGCAACTGCAGAACAGATAAATTAACAGCTTCACCTACAGAACTCTGCCAATACTCATCTTTTGACCTGACTGCAGTCGGACTCATACCCAGAGGCGGCAAGAATTATCTACCGTGTACTTCCAAACAGAGCCATATATAGTGCGATAACATACCGTTCCTAAGGTTTAACGTCAGTTCGAGAACGTTGCTATTAGAGATTGACACAGGTCCTACTCAGGAAACTGTATAAATACTCCTAATTGATATCCCAAATCGCAATACTATGTTGTAGAGGGGCTCATTTCATTACATTATTAATAATAAAAATAAATAAAAATAAAATAATAATAATAACACTTCGTTAAATTGTAAGGGCTGGATATAAATTAATGATAATAATTATATTTCCCTGACTTTTTTGTTCTCTAAGTTTATCTTTAACTTACTCATTTTATGAATTATCTGTGGTTTATTAACTGACAATAAATATGTCGTAAATTAATTAGTTAATTAATTATGAGTTTCATTTTCAAATTAAAGACAAAAATCCATCTCTCCTTTTTATCCATATATCTCCTGCCTCATGTATCATCACAGTCTCAAGCAGCGGCAGCGAACTGATAGTAGGCGTCGTCGGAGTGCAGACATGAGTTCAAAGAGGGCTTAAGACCATACAACAGTTTAAAAGTTCATAGCTATACACTTTTTGAAATGGAAGAAATTTGTCTTTCAGATGGAGACATTTCCTAGGTTTCTTAGTCATCTTCACGTAGAGGCTCCGCCCTTAAAATTGTCTCTCTATTTGAAGTAAACGCTAGTCTGTTTCTGCTTTTACCGACTGCCGCGTCTAAGGTTTTAGTTGGCCTGACTGTCCAGATAACGAACCAGATGATCGAGACGTGCAAGCAGTACATCACGAACCGCGGCAAGGAGACCATCTGGTCGCAGGAGCGCGCCGCCGTGCGCCGCAAGCTGGAGCACTGCACCCGCCTCAACGCCACCTACCGCTCCACCTACAGCGTCGTCAAGGGCCAGCCCTTCCTGCCGGGCCAGACCTCCTTCAGCTTCTCCGAGAACTACGTCTTCGGCAAATTCGACGCCTTCTGCGAGCGCCTCAACAAGATTATCACCATGTTCAATCTCGTAGACGATTACAACATTTTATTTGAAAGGCGGATGGAAGGCGAGTAATTTCCATTTCATCCAACTGGCACTTACAAACAATTACTGAGTATATCCAATGTAGTCAATGACTTTACGTTTGTTTGCTGTAAATATAATTTAAGTTTCTGTCTTTGTTCCAGGTCTCCTACTCGGAGAAGGTAACTATTATATCAATTATATTGTTTGGTAGCTAACATTATTTAAAATAATGGCGCATGAACATACACTATTGTACAGCCAGAGGTGATTACAAAGTAAATTATAATAGCATGTATTAATAAATTTTCTAAAGCGCAGGTCCTTTCGACTGTCATCTATATCTATAAATGTGAATGTCTGTTCGGTGTACATTTATCACGTCTGAACCACAAGACATAAAGAGCTAAAAATTTGTACAGTTACTAATGTCTACCCGGGGAAGGCTTTAGGCACGGTTTTATGGCGATCGGATAGCTATTTATCTATATATATTATTGTGAATGTCTATTCGGTGTACGCTTATCACGTCCGAACGACAAGATGCAGAGACTTAAATATTTGTACAGTTACTAATTTATACCCGAGGAAGGTTTTAGGCACGGTTTTATAGCGACTTGATAGATATTCACTAATTTGAAGAATATAACGCGAAATTCGGAACAATAATTACTCTTTGAAAATTATATTTACTCTTTGAAAATGGTTTTATTGGTTGCATTGTTGCCTGACGGTTGATAATGATAAAAGGGTGGACTATATTACGATGGAACGTTAACGGTGTATATAAAATTATACGTGTATGTGTGTTAATATTTTGCTCTGCAGCGAAAACTACAGAATACAAACTAATGGTCTGTGTGTAATTGTTGTCTGAAGTCTCCCGTTGAACACCATAGCAGTTCCATACCGATAGCTATAAGGGGATGGTAGATATGATGGTTGAAAGTCGTCAAATTATAAAAAAATTCGGACTGAAGGCCAACGATGACGTTTGTGACTCTATAGCAAGGAGGTTACATACAGCAAAACGTGATGCTACAGACCATATCTTTCGTCTATGCGTGCTACAATTTCTTCAGCTCGTCCTCTGTAAGGATAAGCATACGAATAAGGAAATATAAGAACAATTTAAAAAAGCAGTAAAAAAAGCAGTTAAAAAATCGATCTGACGTTTTGCGCATTATCTATCATAATTAACCAACACGTGAGCGGAGCCGCGGGTTTAAGCTAGTAGCATATAAATAAACTTGCTAATAGCGCCAGCCATCTAAAGCAAATCCATTATGTTTAATGTAGGTGAAGCAGAATCATATGTATCGTCATTCAACACAGAGCGTAAGTAAAGCTTAAGGAAGTTCTCCTGTGGCATGGAGAAGAATATCAACTTCTGATCGCACACGGATTGTTTCTTTACGTAAAGAACGACTTTCATCAATAACTAGTAGGCAATGAGTAACGAGTCAGACTGATGTGGTAAGGAACTGCAGAAGTGTTCATGAGTTGCCATATGGTAAAAATTGCGGCCGCGATTCGCGACTTCTCGCCCGAACGAACATCGACCAGACTGCCACCATGATAAACAATGATTTTCAGAGGGCCACCCGGAGGCAAGTGTCAAACCAGACTGTACGAAACAGATTTCACAACAACTTTATGTATATAAAGTCGGCAATTCATTTTCTAAGTTTTTAAAAAATGACGCAGTCTAATACCCAGAATTGTTTTATTCAAAGCTCTGTGTGTTCCTGACGAGCATGGAGAAAACATCCCTTACACCAGAAACCATGCTGCACGATGTAGTTGGGCCTAAAATGGCCAAGAATGTACTAAGAAAAATTGGCGCAAAAATCGTTACACAGATGAATGCCGCATATGTCTGGTTCCATATGAGCGCCGAAAATGAACGCATGAGGCATACCGTCAATGAAGTACAGCAAAATGGTGGATCAATTATGTTCTGTGCGGTTATCATATGGGGATTATTGCTTATCAGGGGCAAGCTCAAGGTCCAAAACATCCCACATCTTTGAACCATTTCATCAGCATTTCGGGGAAAATTGAAGTTTATGGACGACAACAATTCCATCAATCTCGCCGATGTCACGACTGTATTGCAAGTTCCCCTGCATGTTCTTGCGATGTGAATACATTTGAACATGTTTAGAATAAAATGAAGCCGGCTGCGGTGGCCTAGCGTTCTGCGGCGCGCCAGTCTCAGTCTCCACGGCCACTACGGTCGGGTTTCGAATCCCTCCTCGGGCATGTATATTTGTGCCGTCCATAGTATTAGCTAGCTCATAGGCAGTTTTTAAGTTTAGGGAC
Source organism: Locusta migratoria (assembly GCA_026315105.1). NCBI lineage: Eukaryota > Metazoa > Arthropoda > Insecta > Orthoptera > Acrididae > Locusta > Locusta migratoria. The sequence goes on along the minus strand of CM048755.1, from coordinate 113,208,407 downwards.
TGAATGAACCCGTAGTTAAATCCCATAAGCTCTACAAACATTATTATTAATAAAATGAAAACAGCTGTGCGAGCACATCCGACCACGAAATCTTCTGGAGTTAAGCAGGTTTTCTACTGAAGAATGGGATAAGTTAGACTACCAGTGGTTAAATGAACTCTTGTATTGCATCCCACGTAGGATGCAGGCTTGCATTCATGCTAAGGCTCGTGAAAGTTTTTATTCAATGACGCTGATACACAAGGGACTTCATAAGAAAAATTTCAGAGTATGTTTGAATACAAAAGAAATAAGTTTTTGACTTTTGCTTCTCAATAACCTGAAAGATGTATTATTTAATACCAATTCACCCTAGTGTAAAATACCGTAGAACTTTGGTTTGCTGGGTAATGCAAAACTTTTTTCATGTGTGTGTTTCATTTATGGAGGGTCTTGTTATTACTTACGAGATTCCGTGCATTTAGTACATATTATGAACTGACCGTTCTGTTAAGTTCTTAAATTATCTCTGTAGAAACACATGGTAACCATGACAAAACTGGCTGTTATTTCATTTCAAACAATTGCTAGTAGCAGCATAAAACAGCTTCAGTGCCATTACACACATTTGTGAAGAAACTACTCTCCACTGAACTATCTTAACTTTTTGAATAACTTGTGTGAACTGAACCACATTAATTTTCATTTCAGCTCTGGAGGACGCCATGAAGACGTTCGAAGAAGCGAAAAGTGGAGTCACATCAAAGGTGTACGACTACCTCGATCAGCGAAATATTGAATTTGATGAGGATTTCGAAATTTTTCTAGCAAAAACAAATGAGCTCAAAGAACATGTTGGCTCCATGATAGAGGAAAATTTTGACAGCGTTTGGGAGAGCCCTCAAGGAATTCGATTCCTTATTCGTTTTGAGAAAGTGAGTAGACTGATTCTTCCACAAATAATTCTTTAGTGCTTATACCAAACAATAATTAAATAAATCTTAACCCTAATTAGTTTCAGTATTGACAGATCTGAGAGGTAACGTGCGGTTCATAGTATGCTCTATAATGTCCTTTATTTCAGTGACCACTTGCAGTATGTCCCGCCGGAGGTTCGAGTTCTTCCTCGAGCATGGTTGTGTGCGTTGTCCTTAGTGTAAGTTGGTTTGAGTAGTTTGTAAGTCTAGGGACTGATTACCACAGCAGTTTGGTCCAATAGGCTTACAAACATTAAACTTGCAGTATTTATTTCTGTTCTTCTTCCACCAGCACGGCTACAGAGCTTTATAGCGCTATTGTCCACAGAACTAGGCGTAGGCTGAACTCCACAGGCGTAATTTTATGAGCAATGGGATTTTAGAACCTAGTATTCCAGATCTTCCTTGCACGACTATACAAGTTTGTGTCTTTGAAATTCAACTATCATCGTTGTATTCGTAGATCTTCTGTAGTCACCGCTTGTTTCTAGCACTGATTTTATACATTTTATTTAATCAGAGACTTAGACTATATGTATATAAATTTACCTTATTCTTATCGGCTATACCTGAGACACATCGTAGTGGTTCTTTAATTACAATTGGGCAATACGTCCGTCGCTAACTGGAGCGGTTGTTGGGAGACGTAATGTAGCGACCTGTTGCTAATCCCGTCAAGTGTGAGACGGTGGTAGGTCGATAACTTATATAAGGCAGCAAAAGTAGCCTGTGACTTGTCAGGCGTCGTGCCAAGATCTTGTCTCGAGAATTGCGTAAATACCTCTGACAGCAAATCCTTTGCGAAGCAGTTCCACTCCTGCGAAGGCTGTGGCTGTCTGAAATGATTACGCACGATATACACTGCTGGCAATCAAGCAAATGCTACTCCCTAAAGGAAGCCTCCAAATTGGGTAAAATTTGCAGCATTCGTTTGCGATGATGAGAGGACCAAGCTGCTAAGGTCACCAGTCCCTATAATAAACACAATTTAAACTAACTCATGTTAAGGACAACACACACACATCCAGATGGAGGATTCGAACCTCCAGCGATAGCGACCGCGCGATCCGTCACGCGGCGTCCCACCCCGCACGGCGATGATAAGAAATGCAAATGCGCAGGCACACGTCACGGGCGCCAGAAGATCCGCATGAAAGAGATACATCAGGGGCGAATAGGCGGTCGTGTGGATGTACTTGAATTATTCTTCTTCCGTGCTGTTGTTTTGTGTAAGCACCTCCAGTATGCCTCGTAGAAGACAGCAGTCGTCTATTGAACACGTTTCAGTATAAATTGAGGACTAATAGTTGCCTATATGGAAATTTACCTTTTATCTCTTGCTCATCCCTTACTCCACTGTAACTAAGAACATTCCTGTATCCGTGGTATTTGTCACTTCTCTAAGTCCCTGTCTAATGAAGTGGGTCTGAATATTTCTCTCTGTGTCATAACATCTCACATTTGAATATAATACATTTTATATATTATATTTTCACTATTAATAGTCTATTATTATTATTATTATTAGCGTTAATTTTTGGTATTACTTCTTGGTTCTATTGCTCTTTCCAATGTCCTTTGATATTTCCAATTCTTGTTTGAAATCTTTTTTCATTCGCGGTACTATTATTATTATTATTGTTATTTGTAATATTACAATTAATTAACTGTGCTGTAAAAATAACTGAATGCTTCACGTCCTGGTCTGGTTTTAGAGAAGATCTGAAGCCGTAATATGAGTAGGTTACATAAATAAATAATTTCCAGAAATATACTCTTTTCATCTTCTAAAGTCTTCTGCCGGACTAGCATATGTCAATCTGTGGAATTGTCCACATTTACTAGCAGCTGCAGTTAAAGGACAATTCCTACCTGAAAGTGGACCAGACTGATCTTTCACGGATGAGTATGCTGCGACTTCCTCGTGTGCTGCACCTGATCTATGTAAGCATCACTCCAAAAATTAAAAGCCGCGGCGGACTGACCGAGTGCATTGAGGCGCTATGCTGCGATGCGCGAGGCCCGTTCCCCGTCAGTGGGTTCGAATTCCCCCTGGGGCATGGATGTTTGTGCTGTCTTTAGTATAAGTTAGTTCATAAGTAGTTTGTAAATTTAGGGACTGATGTCTCCCCAGTTAAGTCCCATAAGCTTTACAAACATTTGAACATTTTTCGAAAAATTAAAATTCATGTTAAGTGAAATATTTGGTATAGCCTATTCCAGAAACTGGTGTGTAAACTACGAAACTCTGCAAGACGTGTTATGTTAGCTTTATACAAATGTGAGGAGGTTGTTCAACTTTCTAGTAAATATTGATTTACGTCGCTTTTGCAGCAAGAGGTCCCCAGGGCTATTGAAAATTATATACTTTAAGGTATATAATGGCTTTAATTTTTCACAGTATAAACACGTATTGAATCAGAGGCATCTCGCATTTACTGTTCATAGGTAAGCGAAAAGATCCCTTTGACAAAGATGGATGACAAGTACGAGCGGGTCATCAAGTACTGCGAGCGTGAGGTGGACAGGATCATGAGGCTGTTCCGCAAGCAGAAGGACGATCCCCCCATGCCACGCAACTTCCCTCCCACTGCTGGTAAGTTCATGACAACAGTCATTTTCAAAGCAAAGTCCAAAATTTTATTTTACTTGTGTTTCCTGTGAACAGCAGCAAACTGCAAGTGGTGGACCAGTGATTTTAAATTATTATTATTATTATTATTATTATTATTATTATTTTTTTTTTTTTTTTTTTTTTTTTTTTGTTTTGTTTTGTTTGGAATGCCCTTCCATTGACCTAAAATAAATAGCCGAGGCACTTTTCGTACATGATATCCGCCAGTAAGCGTGGGATAAATAAAAAATATTTATTAACTACTGGCGTAATACAATTTAATCAACTTTTAATGTTATTGCATTTTATTCTTCCAACGAAATCCGTCAAATGGGTGATCGTATTGCTTATTTTCAGCACAAGATTGGAAACTAAGACTTGCATCTTTTTCTCCGCATTCAATCGCGATTTACACTACGTACTGACGATTGCAAATGCCCTCATTCGAAAGAAATTTTCTTCTAAAACGATGTCACAAGTACTGGAAACTGAATGTATACCTGTATCAAACAACGTTTTCATCCACAGTAGTAGTTTACTTCTAAATGCTTAAATTTTATCTGACAAGTCTAGAATTTTGATCTCGTTGCTCTGAAAGAATATACTCAGTAGACTGGGCTTTCAAAAGTGAAACGAAGATACACCAGCTTCAGAACAAATTCGCAGTCGACGAAATTCTCTGAACCTAAACTTTCTCTTCAAAGACATTTCCACACAAAATGAAGTGAAGCCAGTGAAAATTACGTAATAAACTAGGAAAATGTGGTCCTCCAAATAAGCAACACACATTTGTTGAAATCATCCCTATTTAAGTAACAGACATGTAATGCAGTTAAACAATTCGATCACTGATTGAATGCCATGAAAAATCGCACTGACGTGTTTTACGGCCCACTTTAGATTTGGTTTTCGTTTCATGATTTTTTCCAAGCATTTCGGGCATAAATAATAAAAATGTAAATAATAATAATAATTTCTGGGCAATACGATCAGCACTCTACTATTGTGATAATATCTATGCACCCAACACGTAATATTATTTCTGGTCGTATTTTAACAAACGGCCAAAATTATTTTATATTTGACTTTAGCTTTGACAAACATACTATTTCTTCTTACCTTCTTCCTATTTAAACTATTATTTTAATATCTCTCCCACATTTTCATTATATTTTTCCGTTAAAATATTATCACCTGTATTGCCTTGGTAGTTAGCTCAAAGTTTATTTTCTTTACCTGTACTGGTTACGAATGGCTATACCCTGGAAGGAACGTAGCGTACATTTGCCGTTCGGACGAGTGACTATAGCCTGGATGGAACACGGCGTACATTTGGTGTTCGGAAATCAGTCTCGTGACATCCCTCGCCTGAAACTCTCTTTTGCATGCGTCATTTTGCTTTCTGTATTTGATAATTGCCTTAATATAGCTCAAGCGTTGTCATTTAAAAGCAATGGCGCACTGAAAATTACCAACAACACGTCAGTATTAGGACAATGAATTAGAATCTAATGTCTAAAAATGCCATGTTAGCAGATAATAACTACCAACAATAGTAAGTGAATTACGCCGTAGCGTAATGGTCGACGAATTAGTTTGTGATGTAGGAACATGTTAGACGGTGGTTCGAAACTTGCTAGGACGTGGTGGCTCAGCGCGCTCGGTCAGTGTGCAGTCAGCATGGTAGCTCGACGCCCTCTGTAACGAGAAAACTGATTGAACGACGAAACGATCAAAATAGAACAAAACATACCAACGTTCACAAAGTACCGATCAAACCGAAGAAACAATGAACAAACGACCACACAGCATCAATCTCCCTGATGACAAAAAATATAAAAAGAAATAAATATATATAACCACAACTGTCAGTTTTTGCCTTTTGCTTCCTAAAAGGTTTTCGCATACACTTGTTAACTGAACACAACTATATTCTGCAAGATTAGGAACGACAGTTGCCACAGAAATCTAGGACTCCATTCATATATGAAAGTACCAGTATCTGCACGTTCTTTAGAATATTCATTATCACAGTTGTTGTGTAAATGCTTCAGAAGACCAGTATTCAATTCGTTGTCACGGCATGTTCACGAAATGGAACAAACGCACATTTTAGAGGGAGCACTCTTACATGTGCACAATTCTAAACATTGCAGAACATAGCACTTTTTAATTAATATGGGTGCCCGATACCCTTTTAGCAGCCAAGGCAAAAAATGAATGATAGTGGGGGGGGGGGGGGGGGGTATCGAACAACCGACCATGAACAGCAGAACCTAACGCGCTGCACGCTACACTACGGCTGATAGTTATGTAACGGTTACTTAATTCTCGTACTATTGATGGCAGTTGTTAACTACTAATATGACATTCTAGACACTAGATTATAATTTATAGTACTACTAAATTACATGCCCGTGCTTTGCAACGGTTGTTAAGAGGGACCTGTGTACATCATGGTGTTTCCGGACTTAGGTCAGCAAAAACAGAGTCCTTGTTGGATCCCTCTGTCAATAAACTCAGTTCTCATAGTCAAGATGTCAAATTTAAGAAGTAGTTATTGCTGATGACGATGAATGTTCATAAAGTTTTCCAAAGAAAGCAGGTGCAGACAGGTGTGAAAACTACAGAACCATCAGTTTAATAAGTCATGGTTGCAAAATATTAACACGAATTATATACAGAAGGATGGAAAAGCTGGTAGAAGCCGACCTCGGGGAAGACCAGTTTAGGTTCAGGAGAAATGTAGGAACACGGGAGGCAATACTCACTTTACGGCTTATCCTAGAAGATAGATTAAGAAAAGGCAAACCTACATTTCTAGCTTTTGTAGATTTGGAGAAGGCTTTTGACAATGTTGATTGGAATAAACTCTTTCAAGTTCTGAAGCAAGCAGGAGTAAAATATAGGGAACGTAAGGTTATTTAAAACTTGTACAAAAACCAGACAGCGGTAGTCAGAATTGAAGGGCATGAAAGGGATGCAGTGGTTGGGAAGGGTGTAAGACAGGGTTGTAGCCTTTCTCCAATGTTATTCAATTTGTACATTGAGGAAGCTATAAAGGAAAGCAAGGAGAAATTTGGAGAAGGAATTAAAGTTCAGGGTGAAGTATTAAAAACTTTGCCTTTTGCCGACGACATAGTAATTCTGGCAGAGACAGCAAAGGACCTGGAAGAGCAGTTAAACGGAATGGACAGTGTGCTGAAAGGTGCATATAAGATGAACATTAACAAGAGCAAAACTAGGGTAATGGAGTGCAGTGTTAGAAAATCAGGTGATGCTCAAGGAATTAGATTGGGTAACGAAGCAACAAAGGAGGTAGAGGAGTTTTGTTACTTGGGCAGTAAAATAACAAATGATGGTCGCAGTACAGGGGATATAAAATTCAGAATGGCAATGGGTAGAAAAGCATTCTTGAAAAAGAGAAATTTGTTAACATCGAATATTGATTTAAGCCTAAGGAAGTCCTTTCTGAAGGCATTTGTGTGGAGTGTTGCCTTGTATGGGAGTGAGACATGGACGATAAACAATGCGGACAGGAAGAGGATTGAGGCTTTTGAAATATGGTGCTACAGACGAATTCTGAAGATTAGGTGGGTTGATCGCGTAACTAATGACGAGGTACTGAACAGAATTGGGGAGGAAAGGAATTTCTGGCATATCTTGACTAAAAGAAGGGATCGATTGGTAGGACACATTCTTAGACATCAAGGAATCGTGAATTTAGCATTGGAGGGAAGTGTGTGGGGTAAAAACCGCAGAGGAAGACCAAGAGATAGATACAGTAAGCACGTTCAGACAGATGTAGGTTGCCGTTCTTATGTGGAGTTAAAGAGGCTTGCTCAGGATAGGGTATTGTGGAGAGCTGCATCAAACCAGTCTCCGGACTGAAGACCACAACAACAACAACAACTCCTGAACAATGTAAATTCAATGTTAGGTTGTGTTCATTAACTTAAGACTGCGGTGTGTAATTTTCTGGCGTAAAATTCTGAAAATGATCGTGGAGATGAGAGGTAGTATAATAATAACACCGCCATGTATTGGTTCTATTATGTAGTAGTAAACTGTTTATCGCTCACAATAAGTTTATGCTGAAATATTAGTATGTTGCAATGTTGCACTGGGGACAATGTAGTTATTCTGTATGCAGTACTCCCTATTATCAAAAACTGGACAAATGCTGAAAGTCTGGTAATTCAATCAACAGAGCAGTTCATGTCTGTTTAAATAACGCGCCATGGTGGTGTTAATGTGCGATCAAGTCTGGGTAATCGTTGAAGGAATGGCGTCAGCTGATTGTCTGTATAGAACTTTCCATTAAATATAGTATTTCCAGTGAGTTGTTTTGACTGTGTTAACAGCATCGGCCACTGTTTCAGCTTCGTCTTTCTCTATCTTAATGTAGTAAGTAATTGCAAATTTTAATCTCAAATTGAACCGATCAATTATGAAAGCAGAGACAATTCTGATGAGTTTGTCGCTCGCGTATGTATATTATATCTAGTGGCAGGCACAGAGCAGAAATATCTCTGGAGTGAGTATTCAGATGCGCTGAACAGATTTTGTGTCCTCAATATTGAGCTGGAAATGTCACATGATACTGGGGAAAATCTACTAATCGCTGACTTTATCTTGGTCTCTGTTTCGTTAAGACGCTATGTGTAAATGGCCCTTTTAGCGACGCTTCCTCAACTTTCTTGTTGCTTCTGTGACTTTTTACCATATTGTTTCATGTTACGTAGTTGCTCTGCGAAAAGATGGTGGGGCTTCTTTGCAAACAATGCGGTACAAACCAATCGTAGTAGCGAAAAAATGTGTGGAAAGAGTGGATGTGTCTCAATATCACGTGGTAATTCCAGCATAATGTTGAAAAGACGCACGGAACGCAATGCTCACTCCACAGAAATTTCTACTCTATATACAATTTAGTGGTTATTACTGGTAGTGGCAGCGGTTTAGTTTGCTATCGTTAGCAACGGACTATTCGCTTTAGGAGGATGATTAATTTACTGACCAGAACAGCATAAATTATTTATTTCATCGCGAACATAAAGAATTATTCCCTCATTTTAGGTGATTGATTTTTGAAAAAGCATTCAACGGCCGTTGCCAACATCAGCGCACAACGCCGCCGCCGTAAGTAAAATTATACCTCTTCTTGTAGTCTGTTATGCCATAGTTATGAGGATAAAAAAACGCAGCAACGCTATAATTAGTTATTTCGTGTACTACGTAACTAACGTCGCCCCACTTTGTTCCTGTACTATGGCGTTTTCGAGGCATTCCTAAACAGAACACACTCAAAATGTAATAAGAATACACCGAAATCAGGAAGGAACTACATAAATTCGATTTTCCTTGCAAAGAAATCTTTTGTATATTGGAGTATCGACAGGAGCGAAGGAACGTCGTTATGTTTTATATTCAAATGTTCCCTATCAAAAGAAGCAAAGAAATGTCGTTAAGCCGTGAATATACGAAGTGTAATCAGCAACTCGCTGTTCAATAGTAGTTTGTATTTGCAGAGATAATATTGCGGGTTATAATTCAAAATACTTCTGTTACTGAAGGAATACGCACAACACGATCATGTATTGTTTCTTTGCAGCACTACAAAACCAACCACACCTTTAATGGTGCGTTGCTGTTCTATGGCATAACCACCGAAAAGAAATAGAAAATTTAAAAATGCAGCAGCGCCAACTATTAATTCTTTGGTGCATTACGTAACAGAGCCGAAATTTGTTCCGTACCGTACTACACCGTTTTCTAGCCATTCCTAAACAGAATTGAATTAAGATGTATTAAGTACGAACCGAAATCAGAAAGGAAACTACATTAATTCGTGTTTCCTTGAAAAGAATTCTGAGCAAATAAAAACATCGATAGACGCGAAAGAACGTCGCTGTTTTAAATTCAAAAGATACCCGAGGAAAGACGCACTTTTTTCTTTCCATGGCATTGCAAGGCATGCGGGATACATGTAATAAAAATTATTTTTTGTGTCGTACCTGACTAATTTTACTTGCAGTGGCAGCGGTTTAGTATGTTAGCGTTGGCAATGAAATATTCGCTTTAGGGGGATCATTAATTTACTGATCGGAACAAAATTATTTCATTATCACCACAAAGAATTATTTCCCTCATTATACGTGACTGATTTTTCAAAAAGGATTCAACATCAGTACAGCACACCGCTGCCGTAAGGAAAATCGTAACCTGTGTTTCAGTGTATTACACCTTAGTTATGTGAATAAAAAATGCAGCATCGCCATTTATTAGTTATTGGTTTACTATGTAAGTAACAGCGCCTCTATAGGATCTGTGCTATACTAGGCTGTAATTCAAGCGTAGCATATACCAGAAACTAAAAATGCTGATATCTTTTCTTCCCCTGATCCGATTTTGATGACATGACCTTATATGTTGCCCCAAGGTACTCTCAGTTGACCTATGAAACCCCATGAAAGTTCGTGTAGTACTCTTCGAGATTGCTGTAATACACCATATTTATAATAATAGTATACACAAAAACTTCAAATTACGATTTCCTTCCCCATCCTTACCCAAACAATCCGAGCGTAAGCTCCGCCTCTTATGACCACGTTGTCGACGAGGCGTCAAACGCTAATATTCCTTCCTTCCTTCCTGACTATAAACAATATTTCTTGTGACTTGTCCAGGATATAATACGAATATTTCCTGTAGAGAGCCCATGCCTAAGCAAGCAATATAAAGCTGTCCGTGTCAGAAACATTGGGGTTTCAAATACACTCCACAGTATTGAGTAGATTGCCCTGTAATTTATTAATCATAATAGAAAATGCAAGTCCCACTGCAAACTGCAAGCCAGATCTGTCGGAAATAATGGGTATTCGTTGGATGTACTGTTTCATCCTCTTCCTTTTCTTGTAGCTCTATAGATATCTATTGCTTCTTCCTACAACGGTATGCGCTTCCCAGTTCAAAGTTGCTTCAAAGTTTTCAACAGCACTGTCATTTTTCAGTAATTTCCTTAAGCTCACTGGAATACAGGACTGTCTTAGCAGTAAATAAGAAATGTAATAAAACGTGATGCCTGATGTTTTTACCCATCGCAGTATATATGACCTCATATTTACTGAGATGCACAGTTGTATAATTTATCAGGTATATATTCATTTGTGCTGTATGTCTGAAAAATCTGTTGCGAATGTAATTAGCAGTAAAGAAGTAATAGATTAAAACTTGTGCATGATGGAGAGGTTTTCCATGAACGTGACTGTTTATGTGCTTGTATCTCATGAATTACGTATCGTACTCTGCTACAATTTAGAAGGTGTATTCAACTATATGTGTGTATACTGTCTCTAAAATTTCCTGCAGCTACAATTTCTAGCGTACAAATTATAAATTGTAACCTCATACCGAATGCCGTAGTTGTAGTCCATCAATAGCGCAAAGGTAGTAAGCGAGAAAGTTTTTTCCTTTCATCATTTTGCTATGGTTATCAGTGAGAAAAAGTTTCCTCAGCTTTTGAAATTATGTTTAAAGTTTGTTGCAAGTCGCTAAGTGCTCTCCTCCTCAAATAGTGGACTGATAAATTCACAGAATCACGTGCCGCAAGAAGGGGAAGTTTCATTGTTTATGACGTCATATCTCCTGAACTATCGGTCCTATCGCAAAATCGTTTCTTAGCTGACGTCTACTACCTATAAACGACATTTCTGCCAAATGTCAGCTTCATAGGTGAAGTAGTATTCGAGATTTCGTGTTTAGTCAGTGAGTGAGTGAATGTATGAATGAGTGCCCTTTCGCTTTTATATATATAGAGAAGAACGACGTGTTTTTGTTAATTCTTCAGTGCGCCATTGCTTTGAAATGACAATGCGTAAGTTATAATACGAAAATAATAAAATACATCAAGCAAGATGGCGTATGCCAGAGAGAGTTCTAGGCGAGGATGTCACGTGATATCTCCTTACGTAAAATCAAGTTACGGTGTTAAATCGCTGTTATTTTTACAAATATCTCTGTAACGGTGCGAGTTATGAAAAAAACATAAGAGAGCAAAGTTGTAGAGAATATTCTTCTCTACAAATTTGGTTATGCAATTATCGTGTCAGATGAACGATTTATTCCCAATTAAAATTACATTGCAAACGGCTTTTTTTAGTGTTACTAACGTATTTTTCGTTCGGAATATTTGAAAAATGGAGGTTCAGATCTCTTGGCGGCCAACTATTATGTGTGTAAAATTTGATGCCGATCGGTTGAACGGTTCGACTTAAAAAGTGGGAACATGTTACGGACAGACAGACAGATAGACATCCCAAAATCGCCGTTATTTTTGCAAATATCTCTGACACGATACGAGGTATGAAAAAAACATAAGAGAGCAAAGTTGTAGAGAATTATCTCATCTACAAATTCAGTTATTCAGTTTTCGTGTCAGATATGTGGTTAAGCCGTTATTTTCATTTCAATTTCGAGCTGTCAAAAGACGATCGCAAAAACTCACTTTTAGTGTTACTGTCGAAACCTAAAGTGGGCCAACAGTGTTCGTAGTTTACGGTGTAAGTGCTACTTGATGAATAACCTTGAGTTACCAATTATCACGAGGAATATCTTTACCGTCGAGAACTCTAAATCCGCCGTACCAACGAGCCATACTTCCGCTTCCAACTCTTATCACGCTTACTCTATTTTCACAACTACTGTTCTTTCACGAATTCGAAATTTTGAAACGTATCGGCCGTTTCATAGCGTTGAAACCAATTCAACGGCAGAGTTCAAATTTTGTCCTGGATCGGCGTTCGAACCCAGATTTCCCGCTTCGGGCCAGCGGTCGCTGGTCAGTTGAGCTATCCAGGCACGCTTATCTTTTCTGCCCAAATTCTCAACTTATAGCACGCTACGAGCCTACCGCCCCCGCCTATTCTACGTCTAAATACATACTCCGCAATCCAGCCAAAGATGCATGACGGAAGATACTCAGTACCACTAGTAGTTACTGGATTTTCTGTTCCACTCCCATATAGAACGAGGGAAAAACGAATTCTCGTATGCATCTGTACGAGCTCTAATCTATCTTATCTTTGAACGCTTTACGCGAAATGTATTTGGTGACAGCAGAATAGTTCTGCAGTCCTCTTCAGTTTCCGGCCATCTAAATTTCTTCGACAGTGCTTCTCGAAAAGAAAGTCGCCTTTTCTCCGGTGACTCCCATTTGAGTTACCGAAGCATTTCAGTATCTCTCGCGCATTGATCGAATCTACCAGTTACAAACCTAGCCGCTCGCCTCTGAAATGCCTCTTTATCCTACATTATACCGATCTGGTGGAGATCCCAAACACTTGAGCAACACTCAAGACGGAGTCGTACCAGCGTTCTATATGCGGTGTCCTTTACAGACGAATCACATCTTCCGAAAATTCTCCCAATAAACCGAAGTCGACCATCAGCTTTCCCCACGACTGTCCTCGGTCGTTCCATTTCATGTCGCTGTGCATCGTTACGCCTTTATAACTAATTCACGCGACTCTGTCAAGCAGCACACTACTAATGCTATATTCGAACATTACGGTTTTTTTCTCCTACTCATCTACACCATAGCATCATCAGCAAACACCCGCAGATTGCACCTCATTCTGTTCGTCAGATCATTTATATACATCGAAAATTATAGCGCTCCTATCACACTTCCCTGGGAAACTCCTGACGATACCCTACTCTCTGATGAACAGTCGCCATCGATGATAACGTAATGGGTTCTATTACTCACATATCTAAATATCAGTTCTATATGCTCGTGCCTTCGTTAGCAGTCTGCAGTAGGGTACCGTGTCAAACGGCTTTCGAATATTAGTTCCTCTTGTTCGCGGTTTGTCCTGGATTCCCGCTAGGGTTTTATCATAATTGTGCATCCTCACAGAAATAATGAAGTGCCTATTGGGGCATATATACGAGAATTATTGATACGGTGCCTGTTCCTTCGGGTATGTCCTTAAACAGGGTAGTCAGTAGCAATCGGTTGTCCTTGAAATACGTTCTTTGTTAAATAAAAGACGACTTATTGGCGCTGATTAACCTATTTAAAATTTACTACAGCAGTGGGGTGCATATACTTTCCATGATCTACTGAAAGGAATACGTCGGTGTATTCTTTACCATCTAATGAGCTACTTCTACAAATATTTCCGTGCCGTTGGGTGACTTTTCCGGACATGGGTTCTCTACCTCATTTTGTTCTTCAAGCCATCCTCTACCACCCCACAAAGTTTGTCGGTATCATTTAGAAACACCCTGTATTTGCTGTTGACTGTTAGAACAACTTCATAGGACTGGCTAACAGCGATGCAATAATTGCAGCAAAGATACCAACATTTGCCGCTAGAATGTGCTACTTTATGTTAGCGTGTATCATCCTTTAAAAAACCTAGATAAGCTTCACACCATTTCTTAAAAATTTATTAGCCTTCTTCATAGCGACATATTTTTAAACACCGTATTACGTCTCGTATCTTCTGAATGTTACAATTTTTTGGTAAAAAATTCACTGTCGTAAAAGGACAACAGCTGGCACAGCAGTCCATCAGAATCCCCAGTTCCACCACGATCGTAAATATTAAAAATAAATTTTAAATCATTTTAACATACTACTCAGTAAAAAGTGACATTAATTATATATGTTATCAGTAACATTATGTATCAACATCACTATGTACCTATGATCTAAACCTATGTAGTTAAGTATATGTGTTGTCACCTATACACACATACATTGTTATAAAAATAAATCGTCATGAGAATGGTATACATATGTAAAATTATCGCAAATGTAATTCAATAAAAAATACAAATCCATGCCATTACATAAAATTAACGCATATGGTACTGAGTACATTGCTGCATAGCACAATGTCTACATGTTGTACATTGGAGCACCGCAGAGAGTCGGCTAGCTGGCTAGAGTGGCTAGCTGATTCAGCATCAGGCAATTGAATAAATTGGATGAAGTAGTCAGTAAATTGGTGGCTCGTACTCCCACGACGGTTACCGCCTCCTTTCAGATTATTAATGGGAACAACCGAATTGAAAAAGATGACAAAGACCTGTTTGGTCCCCTTTACTTTTTATTGATTTATTAACTTTTTATTTTCAAGTGTAACCCGTTCATAATTTTTCTTCCAGTTAAATCATACATTTTTCCCCCAACTGAAACTACTCTTTAGTGCTTTATTTGAATGAACTTTTCATTCATTCTTTTTTGTGAAGTCAGTATGAGTTACTTTTATGAGTTGAATTAAAGACTTGGTACGCAGCTGGAGTATACCTACTCATGGAAGATACCCTACGTGAAAACATCGCTGGGGGTACGTACGTCAAAGTTAAAATAAGCATTTTTTCATGGTCATTTAAATATGTACGGCAACAAGTAAATGTTCTCTTTATCATTCAAAACTGATTAATATGTTTGTGTGACCTATCCACAGACATCTCTCTGCTGAGGTTATACCTATGATTCCGCTATCTGTATCATTGTGGCATGCAAGCCACCACAACTTTGCAATGTACAACAGTATAACAAAAACAACTTGTATGTTCAACTTTGTACCCTTAAAGATATTATTTGCCTCGTATCGGTACTGAAGGAAGGGGTAGCCTTTTCAGTAGTTGCAGGGGCAGTAGTAAGGATAATTGACCATCCTGCCCTTGTATCATCAGCTAACGTGGCGTTGCTATCGAGCTCGACCGTATGGATAAATGATATCAGTATTCTCTTGAGTAAAATATTCCACAGGCAAAGTGGTCCCCCTTTCGAATGCACTCAGGAGGATGTCGTCTTCCAGAAAAACAAAACTGCCATTCTACAGATCGAAGCGTTGCGTGTTAGATCTCTTAACCGGTTAGGTAAATTACAAAATTTAAAAATATACATCCATATGTTGAAGTTCATATAGTGAGAATGTCTGACGTTCTATGAAAGGATGAACAGGACTTTTGGTCATGTGAGTACAGTATTTAAATACAAAATCGAACAGAGATAATACAATGATAGATCTAATAATGAATAAGAAAACAGGAAAGTGATTTGGTATTATGAGCAGCACAGTGAACGCATTGTCATACCCAAGTTAGATACAATGTCAACGGTACAATTTTATATGTATACTAGCTTTGCAGATGATGAAGACATTAAAAGAATATATAATGAAATAAAAGAAAGTATTCGGGTAGTTCAGGGAGAGGTGAACGTGATAGTGATGAGTGATTGAAATTTGTTAGTAGAAAGAGAAGGTAAAATAGGATAAGATGAACCGCGGGAAAGGAATGAAAAACGAAATCGCATGGTGGGATTTTTCACAGATCAAAATTTAATCATCCTCCCTAATACGTGGTTTAAGAATCAAGAAAAAAATGTTTTATACATGAAATATATCTGGAATCATTTGAAGGTTTCAGATTGATTTTATAATGGTGCGACAGAGATTCCGCGACGACATTTTAATCTTTAATACGTATTTTCTAAGTACAGATATGGAAATCGACCATAATTAATTGGATTTGAACTGCGGATTGAAACTGAAGGATATACAAAAAGGTAGGATATTATGGAAATGTGACCGGAATAAAATGAAAGAACCAGAAGTTGTTGAGTAGTTCAAAGGTATCCTTTAGCACCAACTGACTGAAACTAGGGAAGGAAATACAGACGAAGATGAATGGGTAGCTTTTCGAGACAGAAGTATGAAGGCGGCAGAGGATCAAATAGGGGAAAAGAGAAGGCCTAATATGAATCCTTGAATATCTCGGGAACTACTAAATTTAATTGCCCGAACGAGTAAAGATAGAAATGCAGGAAAGGAAGCCGGGTGAATGAAATATAGACGTCTAAAATGAGGTTAGAAGAAAGTGCACAACGCATTAGCAAAAGTGGCTATGTAACAAACCTAAGTCAATATAAGAATATATAACTTGCAGAAAGATAGGTACCGTCTAGGAGAAAGCTAAAGTGACGTCGTAGGAAAAGAAAAGCAGCTGTATGAATATAAAGAGCACCGAATGAAAAGCAGTGCTAAGAAAATAAGTAAAAGCTGAAAAGTGGATAGAATTCATTGATGACTTGTACAATGGGACAGAACTTGAAGGCGGGCAGTATTATAGAATAGGAAGAGGAAGTAAGTAAAAGTAAAGCTGGAGATACGATAACTGCGAGGAGAGTGTGACAGAGCACCGAAAGAACGAGCTCAAACGAGGAAATGTGGATATATTTCTGGAAAAATTGAATAGTTCTTAAATACAGCATGCGCAACAAAAGGTGATGTTATAGTTTGGTGACTTTAACATAGACTTTCTCAGAAACACTAAACAAAGATATGCTCTATTCACAGTAAATGAAGCAACGAGAATATTAAGCATCAGACAGCATCGATTCACATCCTGATTAATAAAGACAAATTTAAATGGGCACTAAAAGTATTCAATTCCGGATTCAGTGACTATAGAACTGTAATAATGGCCATCAACATTGAAGGAGGACAAGCTAACAGCTTCCTAAGTATCCAACACAGATTATTTAGCCCGTAAAGTATAAATAATTTTAATTTTTTATTACA
Source organism: Locusta migratoria (assembly GCA_026315105.1). NCBI lineage: Eukaryota > Metazoa > Arthropoda > Insecta > Orthoptera > Acrididae > Locusta > Locusta migratoria. Next base: position 113,191,236 of record CM048755.1, on the reverse strand, counting down.
CAGTGAAGATTAGTGTGCTGTCTGTGAGACAATATGTTGATCTGACATTTAAAATTTTCCTGGAAAAACTGATACATCTTTTTGGTACAGCCGTCCCTAAAAAATGATATACATATAAAATAATACAAGAGACACTGGATGGGTTACTCAAATGTTCAAATGTTTGTAAACCTATTGGACCAAACTGTAAGTCTAGGGACCGATGACCACAGCAAACTGCTTAAACAACTTACACTAAGGGCAACACACACACACACACACACACACACACACACACACACACACACACACACACACACACACACACACACACACACATGCCCGAGGAAGGATTCGAACCTCCGGCGGTAGCGACCGCCCAGTCCGTAGTATGATGCCTTTGACCACGCGGCAACACCCGTGCTGCGCTGGATTACTAAGGGAATTACAATGCCTTACCAGAAAAAGATAACTGCATGAAATTTACAAGCAAAATAAAATATGTAAATACATATCTATCTATATCTATAAATGTGGACGTCTGTTCGGTGTACGTTTATCACGTCTGAACCACAAGACATAAAGAGATAAAAATTTGTACAGTTACTAACGTCTACCCGGGAAAGGCTTTAGGCACGGTTTTATGGCAATCGCATAGCTATTTATCCATATATATATATATATATATAAATGTGAATGTCTGTTCGGCGTACGGTTATCACGTCCGAACGACAAGACGCAGAGACTTGAATATTTGTACAGTTACTAATTCATATTTGAGGAAGGTTTTAGGCACGGTTTCATAGCGATCTTATAGTTACCGTATTTAGTAATTTGAAGAATATAACGCTAAATGCGGAACAATAATTACTCTTTGAAAATTATATTTACTCTTTGAAAATGGTTTTATGGGTGCATTGTTGCCTGAGGGTTGATAATGATAAAAGGGTGGACTATATTACGATGGAACGTTATCGGTGTATATAAAATTATACGTGTATGTGTGTTAATATTTCGCTCTGCAGCGTAAACTACAGAATGCAAACGAATGGTCTGTGTGTAATTGTTGTCTGAAGTCTCCCGTTGAACACCATAGAACTTCCATGCCGATAACTATAAGGAGGTGGAAGATATGGTGGTTGAAATTCGTCAAATTATTAAAAAAAAATCGGACCGAGGGCCAGCGATGACGTTTGCGACTCTATAGCAAGGAGGTTACATACAGCGAAACGTGATGCCACAGACCATATCTTTGGTCTATGTGTGCTACAATGTCTTCAGCTCTTTCTCTGTAAGAATAAGCATACGAATAAGGAAATATAAGAATAAATAAACAAAGCAGTAAAAACCATCAAGAGAACAGGCTCTGCTAACGGTATACTATGCCTTCCACATCGCTTCAACGGGTTCTACACAAATCTGTACTTTTGTTCCGATATAGATGAAATTTTGCACTCTCTACCTGAAAAACAAGAGGAATGTCGCTGTCTGTATAAAATTTCGTTCCGTGCATGGTTGAGGGTACTTAACTTACGGAATTTTACAAAATGCATAGTTTTGCTGCAATCTTTATGAATTTTTGCACCCATGACCTAATCAAGAGAAAGATCACTCGGTACATAAGTGTTTGTATGTTACAAGAAAGAGGGCACATTGCAGAAAACTTTGCCGAGAGAGGGAAAGGTGGAAACGGACAGAGAGATGGGAGAGAAAGAGGTGGATGCGGGGGCGGGGGGGAGGATATGTGGACTGCGAGAGTACGGGATAAATACATACCCGGAAAAGCCGGGTTTGCAGCTGGTCTACTATAAAGCATCTACAAAAATTTTATATAAAGTCATTATACAGTCCGAAAGAACGCACAATGATACGTACATAAAAATTCTACAATTATACGCTATGTGCGGCATCATAAAGAAGCAGACAGAAAATAACAAAAAAAAAGCAATGGAAATATTGTCTTGTTACAAGCGAATAAAGCTAATACTGCACCAAGTGAAATAGCAAATATATTTAACAATTAATTTCAGCGGAAATCAGCAGCCTGTGGGAAACAGGATTAATGGCTGTGGATCATGTAAGCAAGAAGGCAAACCTACAAACAAAATACTGTGCAGGAATTGATGGTATACCCAACAGGATCTTACAGCACTCCCTCCAAAATATGATTGATTCCCTCATTCACATCTCTAAATGCTCATTACAGTCGGTCAACTTTCCTGACCAGCTAGAAACATCGAAAGTTATACCCTTATTCAAAGGCGGAGAAAAAAATCGTCCGATTACATAAACTTTCTGTTTTTCTAAAGTATTTAAAAATCTACAATAAGTTAGTAATATTTTTAAAAAAATGGGGTATTATTCAGTTCCCAATACGGATTTCAAAATAAGAAATCAACAGATTGCTATCTATGAATGGATAACCATAGTTTTAAAGTCCACAGATTAAAAACATCAAACAGAGGGTATATTTTACTTTAGATTTAACTAAAGCTTTTGATACGGTGAATCGCAAATTGCTTCTAAATAAGCTTGAATGCAATGGTACTCCAAGAATAATAAATCAATGCAATCGCTCCTTTCTCAGTGCCCGAATGCAAATGTATGCATTAGATATGTAGATGACAAAGTACAAACAGTCTCAGAATACTTGACAAAGCGAAATAACTGCAAGTATGAATCGTAAACAAAAATATCCCAAACACAAAATTAATATCTCCAAGGGGGACATATACCTGTCCTGAAATCAAACCACCATCCCCACCATCTCGGGAAGGAAGCGGGAAAATGTGAAATTTTGGATAGTAACTCATTTTTATTGAAGATTCCGATTCCTCGCCAAATAATACCCAAGGTTTGTTGGACACTTTTCCAGTCGCGGTAGATTGTGCTGTTTTCCGCTATTGCATTTTCAGATTATTGTAGTAAAATTGTACATTAGATTGAATAATAAAGCTGTCTAATGAATTTTAAGAAACGTACCCAACGATACCAGAGAAGCCCCCACCACTACGTTTCGGTGATAGTTCGTAAAAGTAAAGTGACGGCCGAGCACGGTGCGCTGTCTTTAGCCATGAGTCGTAGTGCACAGTATGGCCGCCCTATTACACCGCCATGTACAATATAACACCGCGAATATAAATAATTAGACAGCATTCATGCATGGTGCAACTTTTACTTTAATTTCAACAGGGTGTAGTATGTTTCTTTGATGCGTACTTTTCTAGAAATTCTAAGACAGATAATCGCCTTGAATTATTAATTTGCCAACCTTATCATTGCCACGCAGGTGGAAGGGTTTTAAATTGCGGACCGTTGTATGTCTTGTTTTACATAACTGAAAAACTACTTTTTATTGTCCATTTTACTGTGTAATCTTTCGAAAAGTATGATAAATCGTATTTAACCGATTACAGCGCCTTCTACCACAAGTGTAAAATAGTGTGTGGAACAAATTCTAGGTAGTTTTTGCCGAAGAATCCGAATCTGCAATAAAATGGAGGTTCCTGTTTAAGATTTCAAAGTTGTCCCCCGTCCTTCCTCGCACGGGGGACGATTGTTTAATGTCAGATAGATGTCCCGGTTGGAGATATTCATTTTGCGCCTGGGAATTTTTGGGTACTATGTGTATTTTTCGACTTATTTCTAATTGTCAGGTTAAGTGGGACACCCTGTATATCAGTGACACTGATAAGCATGTTGAAGCACCAAATAATCCTGTTTGCTGAAAGCACAATAGTATTGATAAAAGCAGCAAAAATGAAGATATTCATCAAGAAATTCCTCCATTACAAACCACCTACATGAATGATCAAGCATAAATCAGCTCATAATAATCATCAGAAAACAGTAGCGTTAATTTTCCGTAACAATAAAAACAACACCTTGCAGTATTCAGATATCGGCATCAATCAGCCATCCATCACAAATAAAGAAGTAAAAAAAATTGGTATTTTGATTAAAAGTGACCTAAAAGGGGACAAGGAAATAAAGCATGTTAATATAAAGATGAGTACAGCCTGCTGTCTTTTAAGGCCTCTAAAAGGATGTATAAATGCACAGGCTCTTATGTTGGCATATTATGCATGTTTATGGTCTCATATTCGGGGAAAATTCCCCTGCGCATCTGGAGAATCCAAAGAAGAGGCTTTAGGCTCACTAAAGGGAGCAGGGCTAGAAAGTCATGTGAACTGTTATTTAATACATAAGATGCTACCACTACCGTACATGTACATTCTTGATACAACAGTGTTTAATAATAACATTAGAAAAATATAGACTTACATAATTACAGTACTAGATCAAAAGATAACTAGCATATACTCCCAACCAATATAAGTAAATATCATAAAGGTATACATTACATGTTAATAAAACTTTTCAATAAGTTGGCTATTGATATAAAAACTGTACAAAAGATTAATATGTTTGAAAGAGCTGTTAGAGAATATCTACATTACCAGTGCTTCTTTCTATCAGTGAATATTTGAACTACAATGACTGTATAGAACTGTAATTTTTGTAAGCTATAACATGTGATACTAGCTGTAAATCTTAATATCATCTGTTCACTGTACAACATATGATCAAAGGACTCAAAAAAATCAAAGAGTCCTAGAGAAGACGTAGTTTCGACGCGTGTGAGTTCAGCCCCGGAAAAAGATTGTGAAAATTATAATGTATGTATTTAAACAATCAATTACCGTTCGTTCTCGTATTAGATCATTTATGTGTATTTTCAAAGTATTTTAAAACCTTGAAGTAGTTTAGATAGCACGCATATAGTCAAGTATTGTCCAGGGACTCCTGAGTTCAGTTTCTCTACTGAAGTACGGTTATGGATGTTACTGCTGGTGTACTTGCGCGTCAAGTAGCCAGTTCCGAAGAGAATCGGACTCGACAGGAACGCTCGAATTGATCCGAACAGAAATGCGCAGCACATAGCAGTAATGATTTTCTCACACTTGTTTATAGAGTATGTGGTATGAATATAAACTGTTTCAAAGCAACAAAAATTGAGGATCTCTAGAAAAGCGCCGTAAAGACGACGCCAGGAAGGACAGAAGCATTAAAATACTTATGGCCTTAGGGAAAAAATGCTCATGAACTGAAGCTAAATCATAAATTCCATTTTTATTAAGTAATTATAAATTCTTTTATCTTCGTGCTCGTTTTATTACTTTTAAATACATAATACCTCGGTAGCGCCCGTGCTGCATAGATTATAAGTGCTGGCTGAGATAATAGTAATCTTCTATTAAACTTGTTTATCAAGTAGTATTGTGATATTCACACTAAAATGGCAATAACACGAACTTTGAATGTTTGCATGTACTGTCGATTCTTTTAATCTTAATCGCGCTGGAAAACTTATTTTCTTGTTCCTTTTTAGGGTTCTGGAAAAAAGAAGAAAATCCCACACGCAATCATTTCGTTGTTAGTCTGCCTCTATGTCCGACTGTTAAGTCCTCTTTTTCTCAGGAAGGGGTAAAATTATAAACCTGATCTTCAATGTCGCATACTGAAGTCTATTTCCCTTGGCGATGTAAAACATTTCAGCTTCTAAGTCAATACAATAAGAAAATACGACCGTTAACTTTACATACTTTTTTACACTCGCAAAGTCACACTTCAAAACGTACAATGTGCTTTCCTTTGACCTGAAAACATTACGTTTGAAAATAAGGAAGCTGTTACATTACGAGTAAAGAAAAATTCCGTAATTTGTAGAGTTGTAATTATCACACGTTTTTGCTATTACAAAACTACATATGTGAAAAGTCTTAAAACTATTGTAACGAAGAATTTTAATATAGTTTTCAGTAACCGGTAGTAACAGGAATATTTGTGCATTCGCTTTACAAATATTTTATACTAATTGGCTGCGCTATGCGAATCCCCTTGCCGCTGCGAAGACGTTGTCTTTTCTCCCTAACTTTATTATCAGCGTGGACATTAGTTAGCATCCGGATGCCACATGATACTATTTTTAATATTTTCGCGGAAACAAATGCTCATAAAATTAAGTTGTAGGTTACAGCTTTTACCCTCATTGCCTCTTTTTTCAGTTTAACTTCTGCAAATATTTACAGAGAGGAATTTGAATAAAATTATATGCTGTATAACTTTTATTTCTATCAAGTATTTCTTTGTTATTGTGTCTGAGTTTTTATTTCTTTATTAACAGTAGAATCATCTGCTCAAAGGTAAGTTCGTACGACCTTTTCTGGAATGAAATTTACCTGAGTAGTGAACTACTTATAAATGAGAAAATCATGGGACTTTAAAATTAGATTTGTTTACCTACATTTATTTTTGACATTAAATATTTTGCTCTTTTAAGAGTATTGATTAGCAAAGTCGATTAATCATGTCTTACGACTCTTTTTATGTATTTATCGAGGCCCGCGAGAAAGACAGGCCCCAGCGCAGCCGTCATACCACGTAGCAAGGTAGCTCCGAGCCGATCGATACAAATATATGTTACATTTGTATATATATGTATTATTCTATTATTCGTACTGTACCTATCTCCCAGTTCGTTTGTAAAAGAACTCATTAGAATCACTATTGTTTTTATTACCTCCCATACTTTGTCACCGTCGGTTTCAATGTTGCCCCGGGCGCCGGAGAGCCCTGCGTCGTGGCTGTGAATCGCCTGTAGCCTCTCACCGGGTCCCTAGCCTCTCCGCGAGGTCCACGGCAGGCTCCAGCTGCTGCCAGGATGGCAGCCGACGCGAGGAGGTATCACAGCCGCCGCGCCGCTAGCCTCGCAGTGCCGCGGGTCAGCGCATGCCCGTGTTCGATTCACCTCCTCGCGCCGGCTGCTACCCTGGCAACGGCTGGAGGATGCTGTTGACAGCGCCACCTGGACTGCATAATTATAAATATATAAATAATAATGACAATAATAATAATAATCATTATTAATTATGTTGGAGGATGGCCAGCTCCGTCTACTTGTTTTGTTTCAAATATTGATTCGACTTCGCTGCAGAAATATTACTGGGACACCGCATATCCTTCGTAAAGTACCCCCGATCTCCTTCCACGCACTTTATTTTTGAAATAATAAATAAGGTAGGTAGATGAGTTTTGTTACTTGGGCAGTAAAATAACAAATGATGGTCGCAGTACAGAGGATATAAAATGCAGAATGGCAATGGGTAGAAAAACGTTCTTGAAAAAGAGAAATTTGTTAACATCGAATATTGATTTAAGCCTGAGGAAGTCCTTTCTGAAGGCATTTGTGTGGAGTGTTGCCTTGTATGGGAGTGAAACATGAACGATAAGCACTGTGGACAGGAAGAGGACAGAGGCTTTTGAAATTTGGTGTTACAGAAGAATGCAGAAGATTAGGAGGGTGCATCGCGTAACTAATGAGGAGGTACTGAACAGAATTTGGGAGAAAAGGAATTTTTGGCATACCTTGACAAAAAGAAGGGATCGATTGATAGGACACATTCTTAGACATCAAGGAATTGTGAATTTAGCGTTGGAGGGAAGTGTGTGTGTGTGTGTGGGGGGGGGGGGGGGGTAAAAACCGCAGAGGAAGACCAAGCCAAGAGATGGATACAGTAAGCAGATTCAAACAGATGTAGGTTGCCGTTCTTATGTGGTGTTGAAGAGGCTTGCTCAGGGTAGGGTACAGTGGAGATCTGCATCAAACCAGTCTCCGGACTGAAGAACAACAACAAGAAGAAGTTCAGTTACTTTTTCCTATTAATCTCATTTTCATTTGACTACCTCTTACATATTATACAGCACTGAAAAACGTAAAGCTTGTAATACGTACAAACGCAACACGAAGCCACCCTTATGTCCTGCGGCCACAAAAAGCATGAAAATGTTAATGGCGGTGTCTTGTTTCCTTCACGTGATTTTGAAACTGTCACTAGACTGACACGCAGACAAGGAAATATCATGTGTTCCTTGGTATCACAATCGCCTCAATATCAGGTGTAACTGTTGTCCATGAATGATTCGAGATGTGGATTACAAAGGCTGCATCCTTACTCCATCACCAGTATTTATCTGGTGCTACTCTCGCAATTATGGTAGGCCAAGAAACTACGTGCATATTTTGTGCTTCATTGCTGAGCATTTCTGCGCCATTTTGCTGAAGAGGTAAGGACTGACGCCTAAGGTGGACATTGAACAGTTTCAAATTTCATTGGTAACTGAGGACCAGATGGGAAGCATGTGTGAACAACAAAACAAAGTCGAAGAGATAACAATTTAATGGTATTTAAGATTTTCCCTCAAAACGTTTAACATTTGATAATAAAGCAATGAACACAATTAAAGCTCAAATTCCATTCTCTTCCATTTAAGTGAATCACCTGTGCAAAGTACAGTTACAATAGGAACAAGGATAAAGATCCAGGCTTCCTCCTTTTACAACTGTTAATAAATATTAACGCTTCAAACGACCAATTAGTCAAATTACAGACTTTCCCAGCCGGGATTAATTAAACCCCAAATGAAATTGTTTTAAAAAAAATTTGCTCTAGATTAAATTTGCAGTGTGCCATACAACTTACACGCGGAGAAAAACATTAAGGCAATTTACAACTGACACTTTTGATGAAGGGCATATTTAGCTTTTAACTAAACCAGAACGACTTCTTTCTTTGAGACAAATACGTACCTGGGTAACGGCACTGCTTAAGTATAATATAGCCACTGTACAATTATCCCCAGAGGGACTCCAAGAACCACGCTGCGGGTTTTCGAGGTACAAGATAAAATATAATAGAAAACACAAGAAATGACTTAGCTTATATTTCCAATATGTTGTTGCTCATCAATGAGCCCGATCGGCCACAGACACTCCCAGTTCCGTATACCCCGCTCAAACGTGGGAGCTTGGCCCACATAAGCACTGGTCTCGGGTGGTTATATCACAACATATGTAAACAAACCAAGAGGCAGGAATTAATAGGCAGTCACGAAATGGAGATTCATGACAAGAACAAGCTTGGCCAGTTACACGCAGATAAAGCTTACAAGAACTTTAAAATACATCACAGTTCCAGCTATATGAAGAAATAAAGAACTCAGTGCACTTAACAACCTGCTTAACAATAATAACAAATTAAAAACACTTTACAGGCTGAGAAGGCAATGACAAGTACTACAGGGAGCGTATGCTAGGTTTCTCCCATAAAACAAGTTTGCTCAGGAAAACACACTTTCAAGGCTATGATCGGCAGTCTCCAGGAAACGATTAAGTGCATCAGAATATGAGCAAGCTACACTCTTGAGTTCACAACAAGATACTAAAATCAGGCGTCCTGCCCAGCGCCCGCTATAGCAGCAAAGCCTGCGCACCACGTCACAACATGGCGGCGGTGAGAGGCTTAGAGTCCTTTGAAAGATTGTAAACATTAGCAGTGCACGCTGTTTATAGTGCATTCTTTCGTTCAGGAGTGTATTTATTACGTAAATTCGTGTTGTGTACGGTGTGATCGCTACGCTGGACGATTTGTGTGTGTGAGAACAACGTGTGATTTCTTTTTTACTAACAAAATGCCGTTTCGCTGTTCTGTGCCGAAATGTAGAGGAAATTACGATTGTGGCCCAAAAGTTACCGTATTTAAACATCCGGAGAACAATAAGCTAATGGGGGTGGTTACGTAAATAAAATGAATCGCAATATATAACGGTAAACAGTCATGACTTAAAACTCTTGTATAAGGTTAAACAAAAACGAAAACTTACTCATTAACTTAAAGAAGGAGCCAAGTTATCCTGGGAATTCTTGATATTTTGGGCCACAGTCGTAATTTTTCTTCTACGTTGCGGCACAGATCAGCGAAACGGCATTTTGTCAGTAAAAAAGAGATCAGACGTTGTTCTCACACACACAAATCATCCAGCGTAGCGGTCACATCGTACACAACACCAATTTACGTAATAAATACACTCCTGAACGAAAGAATTCACTATAAACAGCGTGCACTGCTAATGTTTACAATCTTTCAGAGGACCCTAAGCCTCTCACCGTCGCCATGTTGTGACGTCGTGCGCAGGCTTTCTTCTATAGGGGGTGATGGCTATAGTCAATGACGCCGTTACTTCCTGTAAATTTTTCACCTCTGCTGCCATCACTGAACTGCTCGTCGTTACTCCAACGCTCCCCATCCGTACGCGCGCCCTCTTGCGGAGATCGAAGCCAACCCGCGTCACAGAAAAACCAAACAAATGACAGATTTGCGCGGTTAATCAAAGTTGAGCCATGACACGGCTCAGACATCATGTGATAACGCCAGGTGTGTGATTCCCACCAGATAAAGATCTCCTTCCGATCAGGCATAATTTCCACCATACTGAGGCTCTCTCTTAAATTAATCGATTAACTATTATTACAGTTAATTCACCCGACATCGACTACCCTGCACCTAGGCAACATATCAAGCCACGGTAGACTGGCCGAGCGCTCTAAGGCGCCTTGCTGCGGAACGCGCGGTTGCTCGCCGTCGGAGATTAGAACCCTCCCTCTGGCATGGGTATGTGTGTTGTTCGTAGCATAAGTTAGTGTAAGTAGTTTCTAAGCCTATGAACTGATAACCGCAGCATTTAAGTGCCTTAGATTTATAGCAACAAATCAATGACTCCAGAAGGAAGATGAAAATTGACACTATTACATAAATTTACCTGTCAAGGTTTTCAACTCACTAAGTAAAAATGCAGTCTAGTAGCGATTATTGTCACTGAATTTATAAAGTGGCCTCCAATTCCTTTTTTTGTGAGGGTTTTGATGCACAGCCGCTTAGGCCAATACTTGGCTTGTGAGTCTCACGTTTACATTACAACAAATTATGTAATGAGGACATGGTATTTCAAATTAGCGAAGCGTCGGGTCTCAGCAGTGGCACCATTGTTTTGTCGTTGGAAGAAAAAAATTAAAGAAAAAGGAAGGAAGCTTAGGGTTTAACGTCCTGTCATTAGATTGGTTCGTTTGTTTGTTTGGGACAGGGGGACCATACTGCTAAGGTTTCAGTCCCCCAGTGGGGAGAGAAAGGTTTCATGACAGGAAAGGAGGGGAAGGGAAAGAAAATGGAGGGAGGAAAGAAAGAATAAAGATTGTATTAGCTCGGAGCCCCGTGCTCGCCACGCACATACTCAGGAAAGAACCATGAGCCCCCTTGGGGGGGGGGGGGGGGGGCAGGGAGAGGGTCTGTGAGATCCACTAGTTACAGTTTCACTGAATGTATATGCTTAGAGTTGCTGATTTGAATCAAGCACTCTTGTAGCTTCCTGAAACATCCGAGAGAAAGCGTTTGTGTCGTAAAAAAGGTTTTTCATTGTTTAGTCATTGTTTGTCAGTCCTCCAAAAAGAGCCGGTTCCGTCAGACCAAGTCCGACAGTTTACGTTACTAATTCCTACCAATGCGAATCGTTTATTATTTGGTGTTTCATTCAGTTTCTAGCTCTGTGAATTATACGCGACGTCCTAACACCACATTATTATCGTCAATTGTTTACAATATAAAATGGCAAGAGACTGTCATACAGTGAAATTTGTAAAATTTTATACGATTTTGAGAGTGAAACCCACGGTTCTGACGCGGAGCCAGATTTTGAAATAAACAGTGATCGTGACAGCAGTAGTGAAATAAGTGGGGTTGAGGAGGAAGTTGTTCAGCCTTCTGCCAGCACCGATGCAGTTGATGATTCAAGTAGATCTTCTCTAAATGGCCAAGATACGTCACCTATACGGCAGCTGTTACAAAAAAGTGATGGTTTTAGAGGACGATATCACACAAACTGTTCATTATATTCGCAATTTCGACTTATATAAGATAAATTCAACATGTCTGCTTCTCAGTTATACAAATTATTCTCATTTATATTTGTATTTCACTCCAATTTACTTATATTTTTTTGTTTTGTTTTGTTTTACAGAAATTGTTCGGTAATTCAGAAAGTTGAAATAATGTCCATAAGCTTTTAGTACGACCTAAACAAAATAAAAACTTATCATTTCATGTATATATAATGTTTGGCACTTGTTATAAATGTTTTAATTATTGGGTCCCACAGACTCAGCCCGACCGTTCTAGGGATATATACAGGGTGAGTCACCTAACATTACCGCTGGATATATTTCGTAAACCACATCAAATACTGACGAACCGATTCCACAGACCGAACGTGAGGAGAGGGGTTAGTGTAATTGGTTTTTACAAACCATAGAAAAATGCACGGAAGTATGTTTTTTAACAAAAACCTATGTTTTTTAAAAATGGAATCCCGTTAGTTTTATTAGCACATCTGAACATATAAACAAATACGTAATCAGTGCCGTTTGTTGAATTGTAAAATGTTAATTACATCCGGAGATATTGTAACCTAAAGTTGACGCTTGAGTACCACTCCTCCGCTGTTCGATCGTGTGTATCGGAGAACACCGAATTAGGTAGGTATCCAAAGGGAACGGTGATGTACCTTAGGTACAGAAGAGACTAGAACAGCACATTGCTAACACCTTTATTGGTGCACCTGCACATTCCGAAATTAACACTATGCTGACCCTTGACAGGATGTTCGACGGGCGTTTCATAGGACGTGGAGGACGCATAAATTGGCCAGCCCGTTCTCCTGATCTTACACCTTAATTCGGTGCTCTCCGATACACACGATCGAACAGCGGAGGAGTGGTACTGTAGCGTCAACTTTAGGTTACAATATCTCCGGATGTAAATAACATTTTACAATGCAACGAACGGCACTGATTACGTATGTGTTTATATGTTCAGATGTTCTAATAAAACTAACGGGGTTCCATTAAAAAACGTAGGTTTGTGTTAAAAAACATACTTCCGTGCATTGTTTTATGGTTTGTATTAACCAATTACACTAGCCCCTCTCCTCACGTTCGGTCTGTGGAATCGGTTCGTCAGTGTTTGATGTGGTTTACGAAATATATCCAGCGGTAATGTTAGGTGACTCACCCTGTATATGTATGTGTGTGTATGTGTGTGTGTGTGTGTGTGTGTGTGTGTTTGTGTTCCTGAATGAGCCACGTATGGCAGTAGACCGCTGAATTCCAGGTGATGTGTCTTTGAGAGATTCACATAGTCCCAGATGAATAGAAACGGCTGTGTTTTGCGGCAGGGCGCATCGCGTGGGTGCGGTCGCTGTACTCGTACCTGTGGGAGCTGGTGCGCAGCGCGTCCTCACACCCGGTGCTGCGCACGATGCCCGCCACCGCAGACCTGGTGCGCAGGCACGGGAACGTCGCCGCCGCGCAGCTCGCCTACGAGGCCGAGACCATCGACGCCTGGATGAACCAGAACGTCAGTACCCATACCATTTCTTTTCATATGTACTATATTAACACCGGACTCGCCTTTTCTGCTCTGTAGTCGAGGCAAATAAAGTGTGCTCGTGCAGTTAACTCTGACATAGCTAGTTACGACTGTGATGAACTCCGTTCAGACACAAGTAATATGTCGGAGTGCTGCTCGTGACCACCCGTTTTGCACTAAAGTGCTCCATTAAATTTCAAATATCTATGCAGTGTTTCGTAAAGTAATGACATGTGATACTGTTAATGGTCGAATGGAGAATATACGATTGGGACTATCTCTGGTACTGTTTCACAGAAATGGTCTAGGCAGCACATGCTAACTTCATGCAGGCCTAATACATGTCTCTGCAAATGCAGTAGGAAAATTAAAGTATTACATTTAGTTCTATACAACCTTCCCATGCATTACATGATATTACACCTAATGCAACCACGTCCCCCCCTTATCTCTGGTCCTGACCATTAGTTTCACCCTTCTTGCTATTAATTTGCTTTATAGGTAAGGTCCGCCTTGAGCAAACACGAACGTTTTTAGTTTCTCCCATACATGTTTCGCTGGCGTTGCAGCATCATCAGTAGGATGTTTAATTAATTAATGATTGCTACTTTTGCACATTAAGCGTAAAAACTACAGAAAATTGTGAACTAATGTAAATCGTTTCTTATTTTTATAGGTTTACTAGGCCTACCTTAATACCACATTTAGTTGTGTTTGTGGTTCTTCAACTCACAAAACGTCACTGAGAATTTTTTTTTTTCAGTAACGTTTTGTGAGTTGAAGAACCACAAACACAGCTAAATGTGGTATTAAGGTAGGACTAGTATACCTGTAAAAATAAGAAACGATTTATATTAGTTTCACAATTATCTGTAGTTTTTACACTTAATGTACAAAAAGTAACAATCATTTCATTGTTAATTTGACAGACAGTATGAATTGAACATCCCACTGATGATGCTGCAACACCAGCGAAACATGTATGGGAGAAACTAAAAACATTTGTGTTTGCTCAAGGCGGACCTTACTTATAAAGCAAATTTATTTGTAAGCAAACACGGAGATTGAAGAGCTTTTTAAACCTCAAGATGAATACTTCTTGCTATTATATCATCGTCATCAACAATCAAAATATGAAACTACTCTCCACATGCTTATATTCATATCTAACTCCCGTATACGCGAAATGTAGATATAAGACGCTACTCTAACATTGGTACAGATCGAGGGTTCATTATAGGGACTGGAACGTGGGTAACAGTTTATTCCTGCCTGCTCCATCTTTCTCCTCCCTTATACGCCGATGACCAAACACTGCGAACACCCGTCTAACAGCGTGTGTAGAGAAGAAAGTAACAGCGACTCTACGTGTCGCGCAGGTCATGCAATGACAGTAAATTAAACACCGCTGGTTTGTGGGCAAAGAGTTAGCGCTCGATAGCGACAGTAGCAAAGGCATGTGATGCTAGTCAAACTACGGTATCGCCGTTCTGGCCTTGTTGCGTGTACAGTTCTCTTGCTGCAAGATGCCATCGCCGTCACGAATAATATCCAGCATGAAAGGATGCAGGTGGTCTGAAAATCTACAGATGTCACAGTCTTTTCTATTACTATCACAGGTTGCATGGAAGCGCAGGTGAATGTTCCCTATAGCATAAAGCTATACCCACCTGCCTACGTTATTGGCGCATTGCATATTTAAAGCAGCCGTTCGTTTGGATGAGGGTCTCTCTCTCTCTCTCTCTCTCTCACACACACACGACCACCGCGATGATGTAACAAGAAACGTGACTCATTCCAACAGGTGACGACCGCGAACGTGCGTTTAGGTGTGTGTGTGTGTGTGTGTGTGTGTGTGTGTGTGTGTGTGTGAGAGAGAGAGAGAGAGAGAGAGAGAGAGAGAGAGAGAGAGAGAGAGAGAGTGAGAGATAGAGAGAGAGATAGACTTCCTGTCACTCCCACGATACCTAGAAATTCGATAATAATAATCATAAAACTGGGGTAATGCAACGCGATAGATTGTCCCCACTCCTATTCAGTTGTGAACTAGAAAAAGTAATCAGGGAGTGGAGGAAAATAAGAGAAGAAGAAGGAATTTTACAAAATTTTAATAAAAGGGGATAATCTTAGTTTTTAACATTTAGGTTTCGTGGACGAGAATATGCAACACTGCAACTAATCCTACAAGAGAGCTTAAAAAGCAGGCCTATATACATCCTTCAAAAATGGAAAATGGTACCGAAATACATAGAAACTGGGTGAAAAAAGAAAGATCTATAAAATTTAAGTATTAAGTTTAAGGAATACAGCCAAAGGCTTTGAACAAAGAGAGTAACCTCCCAAGGGTAAGAAAAATGGAAGTAGCGTTTTAACTAACGTAAACCCATTACAACAAGAAATCTATTTACATACCTGCAAAGCTTCGTCACAACATCGTCATGAAACCATTATGCCTGTATGGTACACAATGTCTTTCATTAAACGCAGTTAAGCAATTACGTGAAATAGGAAAGAACGAAAGGGAAATCATCAAGAAATCAGGAAAATCTTGGAACAAAAATATGAGAAACTGAAATTAACAACTAATGAAGAAGTTATGGAAAAGCAGAATAAATTTATGACATAATGAGGGAGAGAAGACTTATATTTTGTGGACACCTAAAACGGCTAGTTAAAGAAAACCTCGAAAATTCCAATGACATAGGTCAAAGAACTAAAAGCAGACGTGAGGGAAATGGAATGGCCGGCCGCGGTGGCCGAGCGTACTGCGGCGTGCCAGTCACGGTCTGGACGGCCACTACGGTCGGGGGTTCGAATCCCCCCTCGAGCATGGATATTTGTGACGTCCTTAGTATTAGCTAGCCCATAAGTAGTTTGTAAGTTTAGGTACTGATGACACCGTAGTTAAGTCCCTTAAGCTCTACAAACATTTGAACTTTTTTGTTTTTTGTTTTTTTTAATGGAATGTGGAAGGAAGGAATAAAAAAATGAAAAAAGTTCAAACGAAAGCAAATAGTTTCAAGGACTTTCGGGAGAAAACTGAGAAAAAGACAGGCACGATATGGAAAAAGGGAAGAAGATATTTTCTATATATCAGTTCTTTCTTCATTATTATATGTTTGTAAGTTCGTACAAACAAATCTAGAGAAACATTCCATAAGAAAAGTATTTGTGAGAAACTTTCAGAAGTGCATGTCTCAAGCAATTCATTTAAGAGCTACAGTAGCAACAGCAACAAAGTCGAACCATCTTGACGGAATTTACACGATATAAAATCAGCACAGATCTGCACACTATCCCCACGCGAGAGTGTAAATTTGAGTATATTGTTTCCCTTTGTCGTTTTCACATACGTTTCAGTTCTTTACTGGAGGATCTCCCTGTTTCTGTTTTCCTTTGCTCAACATACCTGTCGTCGGTCGGTTTTACTTGTGGGCGAACAAATTGTGTGAGTTTTGGTGCTGCAGGCAGATGTGGTCAGCCAGAACGGAATGTTGTCCGCAATCGATAAAGATGAACTCACCAACTCTGAAGAGTATCCTGTATTAAACAAAACTTGCAATTTCTTTTAATTCCTGCCAATGTTCGATGAACTTTGTTTTCTGATTTTTCATTCGCAAAAACATAGATCAGAAATTTGGAAATTTAGATGTAAAAACAATAGAAAAAAGGAAAAGAGCGTTCGAAGTAAATTTTTACCGCGGACCCTTGACACGTGTGTGGGGGCGGTGTGAGTAATGACGACCTTTACGTGTGTCTCCATTGGATCAGTGCCTGCTCTCACAGTGAAGGCGTCAGCCGCATCTCTCTACCTATTTCGCAACCAGTAATGTATGTTTTGTTACGACTTATGTGACAATAATTTGCTAACGAACGACCTCCCCCCTATAAATTACAATCAAGTATTTCAAATCACAGTTCACCTATTTGCGTGAGTCCCTGTGATGAACTGATATATTTTATTGAGTCGTTTTCTTCCTTACTCTTTTTCCTCAACACCAAATAATATGAGGCTACTCGTAGGCAAAGCACTAATTCACACCAAAGATACGTCGCTGTAAAATTGTCATATTATACACTAGGGCCTTACTTGGTTCAAAGACTAGCATCGTGTCCTGTATGTGAGCAGTTAATGTGAAATACGTATATGTAGTCTTAACTATCACAATACACACACATAAATCGTCTTCAAATGTAAAAAATCAACATTCTCTCATTCAGACCTATATAAGGTGGAGTATCCGTATAAATCTGTTTGGGGGTAAGGTTGATGCCTGAAAATTTAATGAAAGAATCCTAAAGAAATGCAAATAACCCTTTAACTCTACTTTTACTTTCGAGTCAGTTACCGAAAAGTTTGCTATTAAAACTCTCCCTCGCGAAAGTTTATGGTTTTGTTTCTTTATCTAATAGACACAGCTCAAATATCTTGTTATGTATTAGTTTGTTACACTTGTGTCTTCATGGTGTATACGACGCAGTTGCTAAAATTTCAAATGTAAAAGTAAAATTTTATAACTTCATGTCTGACCTAATGTTGTTCTTTTTCTTTATTACAATGCAGGTCTTACAATGCGCAGTTCAGAAAGTTCAGGAAGAAAGCAACAGAGGAGACAAACTAAAACGCAAATAACGGAGGAGTGCACAGCGTATTTCTTCCTATACATGTGTCGGGAAAAGAACTGACACCTCTGCTCAAAAGGCTTTTGTACCTTGAAGGGAAATCAATCCACGGTGGAAAATAACTTTGTTTACAAAAGACGAATACTACTTGATGAAACAGGAAAACTCCTAGTCGCTCCTATTTTTGAGCTAGAAAGAAGTTGACTGGAAAGGAATAATCAACGAATTTATTGTTGGAATATTTTTGTAGACAAAGTTTCAGTGATGGTAGTTAAAGCTCCAAACTCTTCAGGTGAAAATTCTATCCATCAAGATTTGGCGACAAAACTGCTATTACATGCTGAAAAGTGAGCTTTAAAGCTCACGTTACGTAGCACTGCCCAGACTGCGATATGTAATAAGTCGTTTGTTTTGATGGTTAGATAAGGTTGCAAAGAATAAGGAAACTACAGTTATTAAACTTTTAGTGTTAATAATGATTCATATTTGTTCTGTTTCAGAATATATCCACAAAAAATATTTTTGTACATGATAAATACCATTATTAGTTTCTGATACAGTGTTTTATTGCAGATAATGCCTTATTTATGTTCAGTATAAGAAACTTAAAATTTATGAATTAATGCTATTTTAAATTTCAATGAAATTTAGTTGATAACTTTTTTATTCATCTTCAGTATTCAATGCGTTACTTCCTCCAAGAAAGAATGTACCTCCTGACTAAGTGCATCACCATTTTTTTTATTTTCTTGTTTGTTTACTTGTTGGTAACATGGATAATTAATTTTGCTGTATACAGAATCTAAATTTAAAATTATAAGTCATTAAGTAATTTATTAGTATTACATCCTCAAATGCTAATCGGGTCATAACAACCAGAAAAAGTCGTATGTGTATCGCTTTTTCAGGCGAAGTAGGAGAATTAGGAAGATTCGAGCATTTTTTATTACTTTTTTCCATTATCAAGTTCTGATAAGAGGTACAGAACTGATGGTCTATTTCATCTGAGTGAGAATGTCACAGAAATATTAAGAAGTATTACAGTACTAACTGGTTCAAAGTCAGATTCAAGATAGGAAACAAGATTATATTTTAACATCTTGAGGACATTGAGGCTAGGATGCACAGTATGTTATCAGTTTTATATGAACTAACACGTACAAAAAGCTAGTGATATCTGTTCAATGGGGCATCTAACCTCAAATAAAACACACGTTTGGCAGAGAGTGGGAGCTGGTGCTGGTACAATATTCTTTTCGTGTTAAACAATTATGCAATACATTTCAATGATACAGTTGTAACGCCATGATTTCGTGAAGAACTGAAAGACAGATGGAAGGACCGCAGAATCTGTCAACACCAGTCCTCAGACTAAGAAAGAGAGAGCTATTCAAATAATCATTTATTTCTTATCGCAGATTCGAATTCTAAATTAAATTACCAGTAAACTGATAGCAACCACAGATTGATCCGTTAATTCATTAACAGTCCTTCAAACGTAATTGAGTGATTAACACTACTAATTTTTTTCCCAGGTCCACAGACAGTTGGTGGGATCAAGTTAATTTTTGCATTCCACATTTAATTAAGATAGAAATCACCCAAGATGGCTAGATCTATAGCGGTTTCCTGGCCGATATTTCAAATCTACGTTGGAAGCACGCGGTGCCCGTGGTCTGTGGATTCGCAGCAGTTCAGAACACCCAACTTGAAGCCACTGTCGGCGCTCAGAAATAGCAGTAAGTATACTGCAGAGGAGCACAGTATTTCGTTGACTGTGTCTTTAAATAAACTGGAGAGCAGCTCTCCAGCGCCATCCCGTTACAATTTCTAGAGGTTTCAACATAGCGGGGACAGCGTGCTGCATTTGCCGCCAGTTAGTGGCTCGTGCTTCCCATCACCTTGGGAGCCCCGTGTCTTAGCCAACCGCGACACATTCGTGATGCATCGGGCTTCGACGTCCAGGATAGACGGGCGCGCTGAAGTGTCCGATTCTGGGACTCAGGGAGTCGACTCAGTACCGCATAGAAACCGCCTCACAAATTATCAATGGACCAGCCTGGATGTGGTATTCATGCGAGTTTCCACTTAGGTAAATACTGGCTGATTCCGTCTCGGTTGCAAGATATGCAGCCACTTTGAAAAACGACATAGCATTTGATTGGCGCTACCTTTAACTTTCCTTATGAGAGGTAAACCCATCGTAAAAACAGGCTAAAACTGGTTTGTTTCTCTGCGTAATTGGAAGAGTACCGTATCAATCCCAGCCCTCTGTTTTGCTTTTATTTTACTCATTAACATGGAACCTACCATTCCGTTGTTTCTACAGTATATTCTTTGTCGTTTCAAGATCACACGAACTCCTTAGGAAGAAAAAAATGTGCACAAGTATCTTTGTGTGTGTCAATTTTTGGAGCTAGGTGGTATGCTGGCTCGGAGTGATTTCCTCTTTTCACGAATTTTGAGGTTTACTTTCCTTTTCCCCTATATCGACTTTCCTAGTTGCAAGATACTTTTCTTGCGCAACAAGAAGGGTGTATTTCGTTTCAAAATTGATCACATTATTCGTGTTTTATCATTACTTGCCACGATGTACGTGCGGTGGGTCACTTAATATAGCGATTGGAGACTGCCACTTTCGTCGAAGGAGACATCGTCTTAGTTTACTCTTTCCAGCCTTGGTGAACGTCAGTGTGCAGAAGGCACGCTTCTGATTTCTGACGATGTCCAGGATTTCATTTGAACTTCATTTTGTTTTGTTTCTACGTTGGATTCATCTAGTTACAGATGGTTTTCTTTCTTCTTGTGGTAATTTCGCGTCCAGAAAGGGAAAAAAATCTGTAACTCGGGCATAAAAAAGTGAGTAACTCGAGCAAAAATGAAAAAAAGTGACTAACTCGAAAAAAATGTGAATAGCTCGGACGCATACTTTTCGGTAGTCGGGACTGCCTGTGCAGTGCCCCGGTCTTTAATTTATTAAAAAAATATCCGATGTAGACTGGATGTAGTCTGAAGGTTGTCACCTTTCCGTCGCTCCAGCTCTTCTTCTCGAAGTTTCTTTAACAATATTGTTAAGGGATGCGGGTTGTAATCCTCGACGTTTTAGGTGAGGATACTACCTTTTGGCCTCAGCACATATCATTTTGATTGAGGGTGGGCAAAGTCTCTTCCCCCCGCTCTAAGGTGTAGAACGCTCTTTGTCTGACTCCTCTGCTAAGGCCTACCCGGCTTGGGAGTCCTTTACCAGTAGCTACGTTACCGCCACCATAGCCCTCAGATTCATTGAAGCACGCAAAACCTCCCATCCTTCGCTGAGGGTGCTTACCATAAGGCAGAGCACCGGAATATGTGCATACTCGAACTGCATGCAGTGAAAAGTCGAAGTTCCGTTTGGATTTAGAGCTCTTCCTAGGATAACTCGCAGCGAAGAAACGCTATTGTTTGAGTGTAAAGGACTGTCACAATGAGGCATTAAGTCAGACTAAATTTCATTACACACTTTTTATTTTCGAGCAATACACCTTTTGCTTTAATGTAGACGTAACTGTGTGATTAGTGCAAATTTGTGTGAAGTCGAGTGAAAGAAACTACACTACCTGAAAAAAATTCTTACACCTGAAAAGGCGACGTCGATTTTCCTCTGATTACGGCAGATGCCACCTGAGGAATAGAAGAGGTAATGGTAATGCTATTAATATCGTCCGCCTACATAGTGACATAGCTGCCAGAGTGTTATCTGTGTGCACCATTTAATAGCAAATGTTTACAGCTCAAGAGTCAGTATGATAACGTGAAAAGCGAACAGGTACCAGCCCACCAAGACGCATTCGTGCTTCCTACAACCAACTGAGCGAGTTGGAAAGGGCTGAAATTGTGGCATTCCGAGAGGTGGGATGGCACTCACGTCGGACGTACTGTGTCAGTTGTGCAACGATGCTGGTTGCAATGGCCACTTGATCATTCTCACACGCGTAGACAAGGTTCTGGACGTCCACGCAGCACAGTCCTACACCGAGATCGTCATACTGTAAGTGCAGCAGTGGCAGATAACACAGCTATCAAAACACAGATAAGAGGTCTGTGAGCCCACAAGTTCCAGCACAAACTGTTGTGAACGTGTTACTAGCAGGGCTACGGGCACACACACCTCTAGCATGTCTTGCGCGTATGACACAGCATTGACGTGCACGGCTTAACTGGTGGCGTCAGAAGATTACTTACAAGGAAAGTACTTGGGCTCGAACAAACACATATACATCAAAATCGTACGAGAGATACTGTAAAGATCCCTTATTGCACTAGTGACACTGCCGCATCTGCAAAACTCTGCAGTCGTTAGTTAGAGGCCTCTGCGTGTGCCTTGCCACATTGCACTTTGAACCGTCGCTTCCCCAGTAGGGACGCTGCAATGTGCCTCCGAAGTTGCGTTTTGTGACATTTGTGTGGTGAAGCGTCAGATGGAGCGGCGATTGATAATCAATCCTGCTAAAGTATTGCGATTGGTTGAGATGAAGTTACGAAGAACCATTCTTCGTGAAGATGGTATTAGTGTAGAAGATGAATCATTCGCATGCTTTCTCGTATCTGTTATGCTACAGAAATATGAGAATAAGTTAGATACTGTTGTAACACTAACACATAATGATGATAATAGGGATGATAATGACGAAGAACTCATTGCTAGCGGTAGTGCTACGGTAAGTGCGGGAAGAGGCGATGGAAGCAGTGGCAGTGAATACCAACAGTCTTCCGAGAACAAGGTTAAAGTTACAACTATCATCACGGCTCTTGATGACAATACGCTAGAGAATATGTACGACGATTAATACATAAATTATAGTTCAGATATCTGCATTACGTATGGCGTCTACAATTATATCTACAGTGCTATCTAGAGTATGATTGCAAAGTTTTGCATCAAAAAGAGACCCACCAGCACATTGATTTGTGCGTAGAGATACTGTAACCAAACGTCCATACAGATATGTTTGTTCGAGCCCAAGTACTTTCCTTGTTAGACGGTTAAAAGGCGAGCCGTATTCTTTAGCGATGAAAGCAGACTCTGACTGCACGCAAGTGAAGGTCGCTTGCGCCTACTGCGTAGATTTGGCGAGCGCTGTCCAGAAAACTGTATGCGTCCAAGACATAATGGTCTGGCGTAAGATAAGCTGCATCTCTCATCACCTTAGGTGGAGAGAACGCTGTTCTCGGTATGTGTAGAATGTTGTAAGTCCTGTTATTTTGCCTTTCTTGCAACAGGAAAGTGATGTGTGGTTCCAACAGGTTAATGCCCGCCCAGATACTGCGCGCGAAACTACAAGACATGCAACATCTTCCCTGACCAGCACAACTCCCAGACTTGTCTCCAATAGAGCACGTGTGGGATATGATGAGGCGACGAATCACACTTGCGACTCGTCAACTCTCGACTGTTGCAGAACTACGTGAACAGGCTGAGCAGGAAGGGAATAACGTATCCCGAGACAGTATTCGCCATCCGTATCACCAAATGGGTGCCAGAATCAGTAGCTGCATTGCCGCCCGTGTAGCCTAAACCACAAACCAATATGGGTGTTTCAGCATAGATCGACATCTGGTACCTCAGTACTGCTTGAGTTGTTGATAGGTAAACATAATCATTTCAGGTACTCCATATGCAATGTTTCAACAATAAAGCGTGAGTGAACGGGAAAACTATAAGAGGGTGTATTAATGTTTATTTCCACTAGTGTATTTAATAATGCCAAGAGATTTTGTGACCCCAGAAGGCATTTCTCGTAAACCATTCGTCCACGTTGTTGCAGCGCTTGTGAGCAGCTGGTGTTGCAGGCGTGGGTGGTGGAGGAGGGCCTGTCGCGCACGCTGCTGGCTCTGCACGAGGAGCCCGCGGGGCTGGCCGTCAACATGGACAGCCGCGTGAGGCTGGCGCTGCGCGAGGCCGACTGCCTCGCCAAGATGGACGTGCCGCTGCCCGTCGTCACGCAGACGCTGCTCGCCAACACTAAGTACTTCACGCTGCTCGCAGACTCGCTGCAGGTCTGACACAACTCATACCGTACCTCCTAATATCGACCGGACGTGTATTTGAACCACCATCTTCCCGAATGCGAGTCCGTTACCACTGCGCCACCTCGCTCGGTAGTTTTCTGGAGGAGACGTGGTAGATCTTTGTTGCGCACCTGGAAAGTGTGCGGGGGGGAGGGGAGGGGGAGGGGAGGGGGAGAGACTTCGCATCGTGCCTATGTACATCTACATCTACATGGGATACTCTGTAAATCACATTTAAGTGCCTGGCAGAGGGTTTATCGAACCACAATTGTGCTATTTATCTCCCATTCCATTCTCGAATAGCGCGTGGGAAGAATGAACACCTGAATCTTTCTGTTCGAGCTCTGATTTCTCGTATTTTATTCTGATTATCATTTCTACCTATGTAAGTGAGAGTCAACAATATATTTTCGCATTCGGAGGAGAATGTTGGCGATTGGAGTTTCGCAAGTAGCCCACGCCGCAGCGATAAGCGCCGTTGTTGTAATGATTCCCATCCCAGATCCTGTATCATTTCCGTAACGCTGTCTCCCCTGTATCGTGACAATACGAAATGAGCTGCCCTTCTTTGGACTCTTTCGATGTCCTCCGTCAAACCCACCTGATAAGGATCCCACACTGGGCTGCAATACTCCAAAAATGGACGGACAAGCGTAGTGTATGCAGTTTCTTTTGTAGTTCTGTTGCATGTTTTAAAGGTTCTGCCAATAAAACGCAGTATCTGGTTCGCCTTTCCCACGATATTATCTACGTGTTCTTTCCAATTTAAGTCTGAAGTAATAGTAATCCCTAGGTATTTTGTGGAGTTTACGGCCATCACGTTTGATTGATTTATCTTGTAAACAAAGTTTAACGGATTTCTTTTCGTACTCATGTGGATGACTTCACACTTCTCATTATTTAGAGTCAATTGCCAATTTTTACACCATACTGATATCTTATTCAGATCGTTCTGCAGTTGGTTTTGATCTTCAGATGTTTTTACTAGACGGTAAATGACGGCGTCATCTGCAAACAACCTAAGAGAGCTACTTAGATTTTCCCCTAAATCGTTTATGTAAATAAGGAACAGCAAAGGACCAATAACACTACCCTGTGGAACGCCCGATATCACCTCTGTTTTAGTCGATGCCTTATCATCGATTACTACGAACTGTGTCCTCTCTGACAAGAAATCCCCTATCCAATCGCAAATTTGGGGCGATATACCATAACCACGCAATTTGATTAAAAGCCGTATGTGAGGTACGGTGTCAAAAGCTTTCTGGAAATCAAGAAATACGGAATCGATTTGCGAACCTTTGTCGATAGCACCCATCACTTCGTGTGAATAAAGAGCTAGTTGTGTTGCACATGAACGATATTTTCTAAATCCGTGTTGACCTTGGGTCAATAGATCGTTCTGTTCGAGATAATTCATAATATTTGAATACAGGATATGTTACAAAACCCTGCTGCAAATTGACGTCAGTGAAATAGGCCTGTAGTTTAGTGGGTTACTCCTACTGCCTTTTTTGAATATAGGTGTGACCTGGGCAACTTTCCAATCCTTTGGTACAGATCCTTCTATGAGAGAGCGGTTGTATATGACTGTTAAGTAAGGAGCTATCGCTTCAGCATAATCAGATAGAAATCTAATGGGTATACAATCTGGACCAGTAGACTTGTTCTTGTTAAGTGATTTTAGTTGCTGCACTACTCCGATGATATCTACTTCTACGTTACTAATTACGGCATCTGTTCGTAATTCGATATCTGGAATATTGGTTTCGTCTTCTTTGGTGAATGAGTTTCTAAAAGCTATGTTTAGTAACTCTGCTTTAATAGTGCTGTCATCGGCAGGATCGCCATTACTATCACGTAGTGGAGGTATTGTTTGTGATTTGCCCCGAGTATATTTAACATATGACCAGAATCTCTTTGTGTTTTCAGTCAAATTTCGAGAACGAGTTTCGTTGTGATAAATATTGTAGGCATCTCGCATTGAAATCCTCGCTAAATTTCGAGCTTCTGAGTAAGATTGCCAATCCTGAGGATTTTGTGTTCGTTTCAATTTAGTATGCCTTTTCCTTTGCTTTTGCAACAGTGTCCTGTACGGACGTAACGATGTCGCTTATTTAGCCGAGTTTGGACTTGTGGACTCTACAAATTTAAGAGTTCGCTCAGAAGTTTGAACTTGTACTGATGGTTTTTGTGAGGTGAGAATGAGGTCAGCCAGCCTTATTAGTAGCACAGAAGCTCTAATTTCGACGTACTCAACTTTTTATAGTCGCCTTGGCTTTCAGTATTTATGCGTCCTAGTTTATGCAAACTGCAGGGCTCACAGTTGGCAGAACTCAAAAATGTTCCAATGTTTGTAAATCTATCGGACCAAACTGCGTGGTTATCAGTCCGTAGTTTACAAACTACTTAAACTAAGGTAAACTAACCTAAGGCAAAACACACACCCATGCCCTAGGGAGGACTCGCACCTCCGACAGCGAACAACTGCGCTATCCGCAGCGAGGCGCCTTAGACCGCTTGGCAGACCTGTTAGAGGTCGTTGACACTGTGAGCTACCGTGGCTGGTATTAGGTAGTACAGCTTCCGAATAACGGAGCAAGACTTCTTTCTTCGCAGTGTACCTTTTAAAAGTAGGCCACTGTACGACATAAAAGCTTAATTCTGGTAGGAGGTACCAAGATAAGAGTTTACTGTTATAAAGAAGCTTAATTTTAGCAGAAGGTCCGTGTGAACTACCGGATACTCCCTGCTGCAAAACCTTGTTCCCTGGCCCAATTTGAGAACTGACTGGGTTCAAATTACTGTAATAACAGTGGCCAATATCCGTAGCAGCTCACACGAAATTACACACAGGCATTAATAAACAAGCCACCACAATTAAAGTTATTTCATAACGGTGGCTAAGGAAAAACATTTATGGCGCAACGGAACTTCAACATAAAAAATTGCATCTGAGCTTGTTCTCAGCACTGGTGAAAAACAATATTAAATAAAAGGGGGAAGGTGCTCGCAAACTACAATTTATAGGCAAGTCAAAATTATACTGAACTTAACTTGTTTATTCAAGTCGAACGCAAGGAAAATGGGGAACCAACTTTGTTAATACAATAAAAGTGCATCCCATTTACAGGAACTAATACTGACGATGCCCAGCATTGAAATTAACATAAATCACACAGAACTTAACGCTACTGGGGGGGGGGGAGGATTTACAAACAACACTCGCTCGCTCACACACACGCAATGCAACAGCGAAACTCACCAAAGTCAGCGTGCTGAAACGAGGCAGAAACAGGCGCCGCTATCGTAGGCGAAATTAAGCAAACCCGAAGGTACCACACAACATAATATACAATGAAACTGCGAGGTCGGTCGTGTCTGATTTGAGATGGCGTGTGAGTATAGCAAAGTTAAGTTGCATTTAGATTAGACCGCGAGCAAACACGCTAACGGCGACATACGTCTACGTTACATGATCGCACTCCACTGAAGGTGAAGTGGTTAAAAATCGGATTCATTACACAAAATCACGGCTGACTCTTAAGTTGCAACCTCAGAGTAAACCATCTAGGTACTGGTTTTAAGAGAAGTGGCGTCAATTCAGATGACTAGCTGCAATCCCCTGAAGTCGGAGTTCGGACGCACGTGGTTCTGAAAACCGATAAAAATATATAAATTCTATTTCCAAAAAATAAAGAAAATTAACTACGGCATGCAACCCCTAGAACTACATAGAAATTCATAAGCAAGCTACTGAAGGAGGTTGTACAAGGCTTGGAGAGAATTACTGATAAAGACTGAGTGCATACTACAAGTTCGGAGAAGAAACAGCAAATATCCCATGTAGACACTGCAGCAACTTGACTCAGCTGGTCGTTGTAAGTCCCCCCACAAAAGTATTCAACCGTGCGGCCTGTAAAGCCGCCTATAATTGCCAACCTGCTGCCGGCACAGGATTGGTTGGTTTGATGTTTTAGGGGGACAAAACTGCGGAGGTCATCAGTCCCCCAAACCCGGCACAGGAGTTCGTGCAGGAACTGACCTCTCCATTTTATGAATGATCAATGAGATTAATTTTGGGGGACCTGGTTGGCGAAATCATTCGCTGGAATTATCCGGAATGTACTTCAAACCAATCGCGAACAATTGTAAATAAAGGAAGGAAGTTCGTGGGTTAACGCCCCGTCCACAGCGTGTTCATTAGAAACGGAGCAAAAGGTCCCATTGTTTAGTTACGGACAGGAAAGGCAATCGGCCGTGCCGGGTGGTACATTGCCAGAGCTGTCACTTGTGCTCCGGCCATTCACATGAAAAGGTTTCCGACGTGGTGATGGCCGCAGGACGGAAATTAACAGACTCTGAACGCGGAACGGTAGTTGGGCGCTAGACGCATGGGAAATTGCTATTCGGAAATCATGGCGGAATTAAATATTCAGAGATCCACAGTGTCAAGTGTGTGTGTAGAATTCCCCATTGCCTCTCAGCACAGTGCCTGACGGCCCGCACTTAATGACCAATAGCAGCGGCGTTTGCACTTAGCTCTGAGCGCAAAGCACAAGCGGCACTGCATGAAATAACAAAATAGATAAATGTATCCGTTACGACTGTGGCACAGTTTGGCGTTAATGTCTACTTTGCTAACAACACAAGTATGTTACAGACCCCACGAAGCCATGGACCAAAATTCTTCAACACGACACTGTGCAAGCTGGTGGTGGCCTCATAATGTTTGTATAGCTTATGGGGTCATCAGTCCCTAAACTTACAAACTACTTATGAACTAGCTTACACTAAGGACTGCACTAATTTCCATTCCCGAGGGGGGATTCAAACCCCCGACCGTGGCCGTGCAGACCGTGACTGGCGCGCCGCAGACCACTCGGCCACCGCGGCCGGCGCCTCATAATGGTGTGGACTGTTTTGTGTGGGATGGATTGGATCAAAAATCAAAAATGTTTCAAATGTTTGTATAGCTCATGGGACTTAACTACTGGGTCATCAGTCCCTAAACTTACAAACTACTTATGAACTAACTAATACTAAGGACGGTACAAATATCCATGCCCGAGGGGGGATTCGAACCCCCGACGGTAGTGGCCGTGCAGACCGTGATTGGAGCGCCTCAGTCCCCTCGGCCACCGCGGCCGGCTGGATTGGATCCTCTGGTCCAATTCAATGATCACTGAGTATGTTTGATTACTTGGATCCCTTTCCAGCGATTCATGGACATCACATTCCAAAACAGCAATGGAGGACAATGTGCTATTTCACCATGACTCAATTTTTTATACCGAGGAAGAAGAAGGATGTAAGATTACTTTTTAACGTCTCATCGATAGCGTGATGATTAGAGTCGGAGCACAAATTCGGATTATTTTCTGTTGTGGATGGGGAAGGAAATCAGCCTCGCCCCTTTCGAAGGAACCATACTAGCATTTGCATGGTGTGACTTAGGAAAATCGCCAGAGGTGGATTTCAGAGGCATACGTCCCGAATATGAATCCAGGCTGCTGAATATTCCACCACCTCACTCGGTACAGGCACACTGGACTCGCATTCAGGAGGACGGTGGTTTAAATTCACCTCCGGCCAACCAGATGTAGGTTATCGGTGATTTCTTTAATTAGCTCCCGTCAAATTCCGAGATAGTTCCCTTCAAGGGGTGGTGACAATTTCCTTTCCCATTCTTAACCAAAAACAATCGGAGTTTGGGCTCCGTCTGTAATTACCAAGCTGTTGACGGGACGTTCAACGCTAATTTTCCTTCCTTCTTCTTCCTCCATACAAACAATTTAAAGCGGCGACATGTCGCATTGTCAGCCATACAAAATTCCATCGCTATTTGTGAATATGAACTCCATGAATGGCTGCAAATGGTCTCCAACTATCTGAACATTGTCTATAATCACTTCATTTGAACGAGAACATCCAGTCCATCCCATATAAAAAGAGCGCACACCGTTATGACGTCACTACCAGGTTGCAAGGAGCTTCGTTGACAATTTTTCGTCCATGGCTTTGTTATATTTGTCCTATACTCAACACTACCATCAGCTCTTACCAACTGAAACAAGGCCTCATCTGACTAAGCCATGTTCAAAATGTTCAAATGTTTGTAGAACTTATGGGACTTAACTACGGGGTTATCAGTCCTTAAGCTTACAAACTGCTTATGAACTAACTAAGACTAAGGACGGCACAAATATCCATACCCGAGGGGGGATTCGAACCCCCGACCGTAGTGGCCGTGACTAAACCATGGTTTTCCAGTCTATGGTCCTACCGATATGATCACAAGCCCAGGAGGGGCGCTTTATGCGATGGCGCATTGTTAGAAAAACACCAGTTAACGTCAAATTGCATGGCACTGTCCTAACGGATAAGTTCGTCCCACGTCCCACATTGCTTTATGGGTATTTTTGTCGCAGTGTTGCTGGAGTGTTAACACGCGCAGATCAGTGCAGATACCGCTGGTCTCGGCCATTAAGTGCGTTGCCTCCAGTGAGGGATAATGCCTGAAAGTTGCTATTTTCGGTACAGTCTTGGCGCTAGGACTCTCGAAATACTGACTTCCCTTATGATTTCCGAAATGGAATGTCCCATGCACCTAGTTTCAACTTCCATTCCTCGTTCAAATTCTGTTAATTCCCATCGTTATGCCATAATCACGTCGGAAATCTTTCCACGTGAATCACGGGAACACAAATAATAGCTCTACCAATACACCGGCTTTTGTAGCTTTTATAGTTTGTTTACGCGAAACTACCGCCGTCTCTATCTGTGCTTATCGTGTCACATGCCTTCTGTCATCTCAGTGTATATTGCTATCACATTACTTACAAAATATTAATTTAAATACGATATAGCTGTATGCTGATGACTTTGAGTTGAAAGAAAACAAACTAATATTTACTACAAAACACAAGTAACGAAGTAATACATTCGTACTAGATGAGCAAGAATTTCAATAGAAAAATTATGTTAAATAGGAGGAATTTCTCGAAACAAATATTTTCATTACATTTTCATGTTTAGTTTTTCTATGTCATACACTAATTATCAAAGATGGTAGGATAATTATTCACAATTTTCTGAGCTGAAGTTAAATAAATGTATCATTTTCTAATGGTACTGTGATTTTGCATATTATTATTCTTTCTGAACTCCAATAGGTTATTTTTTTTCATTGTATTTTGTGTAATAAACTACTTACAAGAAATTTAGTGAATATTATAAGAGCGTGTCACTGTACTTCAAGTTCCTAACTCACTAAACGGTAGTTTACATTGACGAGGGAAGCTCTTACATACAGCACCATCCCAATAAAATAAGAGAAATCAGATCGAAAACGGAACGATTTAGGTGTTCTTTCTTCCCGCGCGCTATTAGAGAATGGAACGGTAGAGAAAAGTTATGAAGGTGGTTAATGAACCCTCTGCTAGGAAATTAAATGTGATTTACAGAGTATCTATGTAGATGTAGATGAAAAAAGTCAATCACTTGTAACTGTACGAAGTGAAAAAGTGCCTGAACCATGCCGCTAAAGTATCTCCAATTTTTAAGAATTTAAATTATGTTTATTTTCCAATTCAAAATCAATATTAACATGCTTTCAATTTCTGTTGTATCTATTAATTTATGAAGTGTACTTGGGCATAGAGTGCCTTTGAATATTGATTTTGTTTCTTATACATGTATCGGTTCACATTTCGCTGTACACTGGTAAGTTCTTTTATAATTTGGTTGATGTTTTTCACGAAGTCCTCATGCTAACAAACAGATAGATAGTTCTAATTTGTACTGAGTGAATGCATGTAATTTTTGTAAAGTATCGTAGCTGCAAGTTTCCAGCATAACCAAGCAGCGGTGGCCCACGAGTGTGTGTGTTTGCAGATGCTGTTGAACCAGTTCACGACAGCTGTGCAGCGAGTCAAGCTGGAGGTTCGGCCACTGTTCCTGCCGCAGTTGGTTCGCCTGACAAACCTACTGTCTCCAGGACTCAACTCCATCACCTGGACCAACCCGGAGTGGAAGAATTTCTGCAATAGCACTTCAGAGGCAATAAGAAACTTCGATATCCTCGTTACAAGGTGCATCGCATTCTTTGATATTGTTGGCTTTCACCTAGTTTTAAATATGTAATATAAAGAGACTACGCAAACTGTTTATACTACCATAGCGTCCGCAATCTTCAACTAAATCTCTTTTCGATTGACACTGTCACACATTATTATTATTATTATTATTTATTCTCAATTATGTTGCTCATCACATTACGAACTATCGTTTTCAACTGCGATATATGTGGGTCTCAACCCTCAAGCGAAGGATTCTGTCATTAACGCCACCTCCTGAGGGCTACTCGTATCGACTGAGTCACGTGACGCAGTGGCACCACGCTGGACTCGCACAAGGGAGGGCGGCGGTTCAAACCCGCCTCCGGCTATCCTGATTTAGGTTTCTCAATATTTTCCATAATCACTGCAGGCTAATTCCGGGACGGTTCATATCAAAAGGCGCGGCCACTTTCTTTCCCCATTAAGGACAAAACTATCTGAGAATGTACTTGCTCCCTAAAGACCATGATGCCTACAGGACATTAAACCGTGATCTTCCTTCTTTCCTTCTCACGTCGATTCTGAGAATCTTTGTGACTCAAATATTAGCCTCGGTCATCCACAGGGAACATGCGTAGTCTTAATGCTGGGTGTCGCGGTTTGACCTACGATACATCATAGGTGCGACAAAAGAAGGGGCTGAAGTCAGGGTAAAGCGGGGAAGGGACACTGGACAAAACAGTGGTGGCATTTGGCGGAAATGTGACCTCATTAACTTATTTTAAACGTCGCACGGACCGGGCGTTTTTATTTTTTTGCAAGTGTCGATAGGTGGTTGTTTGAGGCGTCGCCGAACTCAAGAATGACGTTGCAGTGTACCACACTTCTTAACGTTTACAGAAGAAAGTTGACTCATATTTCAAACCACTGAGTTACAATGGTAGAAAATTACACGTTTTCTAAGGGTGCCTCATTAATTTTGTTGCTCATTGTAGGTATGAAAGAAGACGATACACCTACTTGCATTGTATAATAGAGCGCTTGCTTGGTAACCAGGAACTTAGCCAGCCCCGGACAGAACTGGCGAGTCGGTACCGAGAAAGGAAAAAAAAAATGTCGGCCTTGTAGAGACTGGCCACATTTAAAATTAACCTGTCAGTCCTCAGAAATAGTTAAAAGCACATCCTGTCCTGTGGCTGATGTTATTTTAATATGAAATTAACGCACATCAGAGTTGTCGAGGGTTATCATAGTTATCAGGTTATAAAAGCCGACAAATCGACGAAATGAGTGACTTAGTGGATATATAAGCTGCATGTTATCTCTGCTATCTCAAAATAGGTTTCGTGTATGTAGACCACAAGTAAAATTATCGAAGCCCGGAAAGCCCACTAAAACTACAACAGCTGCAGCAAGGACAACCACCCTCAGAAACTTTAAACCAATAACCAATAGTCTGAAGAGGCTCGTAAATATTAGGGATGAAAAGTGAAAAGGTAGAGAAGAAGGAGATGAAGAACATAGGGCTATTACTATTATTAATTACACTAATGACCACGATACCATGCAGTTTAACAGCATATATAGGGTGAGCAAAGTTAGACCATATAACCTTGGTACGCACCCTACACACTAAGTGAAGAGTTTTCCAAAATTCAATTACATGAAAATACACCCATGACTTGTTCAGGGAAACGCCTCGACCGTGTAGAGAGTGTCGAAAGCTCTGGTTTACATCTTCCACTCAATCACATGCCAAATCAACCCATCCGTCTTCGGAATAGTGAAAAACACATTCTATACTGGGGTCAATTTCACTAGTTATCCGAAGGGACAGACAAAACTGTAGGATTCTTGTGACATATATTGTTAACATAAGTGACTATCTGCAGGCGACTAGAATCCACACTTTAGATTGCTCGTTGGATTTCGTCTTCCACATGGCGGATGATTCCTTCTGCGATAGAGTTATTTCTCTTCAAGATGTGCTATGCATCTTACGCCCTGCATAATTACGGTTCGTTAAATTGCTTTACCTCATTCGCGAAGATTCATATTAGCCTTTCATATTTGCCATAAATTAAATGCAGTCAAATAACGTGATGAGTTAGCTTGATTGGTTCATAATTCTGTTCATTACAAGTGAATGTTATACAGATTTCAAAATCTGTTTAACGGAAGTTTAAGTAATCGCTGAACGAAACAGAGATAATATAGGATCTTCATTTTACAAGGACAATGAAAACCTTGTGATCCGCTGTTATGCCTCCTGCATTTGAGGAAATAAATTATTGACTAAGTACCTAATAAAGCTGGTATGAAAAAATCTTTAATTATGGGTATAAATTATCCAAATTATTTAATTGATCCATATTCGCTATTACAAATTTAAACATACTTACAAGTCCATTACAATGAAAACGCGATGACATTAACAAGAACTATTTACATTTACGGGCTTATATATTCTTTTCTTAATAACTCATTTTCTCTCTTCAATTTCAGGGTCAACGACGTTTACTCGAACCGTATATTGAAAGTCTTAGCTAGCATGCAGAAGGTGTGCCTCCACGCTTTGCCTCAAGACGAGCCTTGGAGTGTGGAAGAGTTCCTACAACAGACGGAAGACATCTGTCGAAATGCAGCTATTGTGAGTTAATACTATATAGACTTTTTAGAACTGTGTGTAAAAATAGTTCTAACACTTTCAATGACTTATATGTTCCCAGTTTCACAATAAATAATTTTATTTATTCAGGAACTAAATCGAAAGAGCCTCATGGTAGAAGAAGCTGTAGAAGAAGTTTTAGAATTGGTGAGAAAAGCTGGAGAAGCCATGAAAGCTTGTTCAGATGGCGGGGATGTTTTCAGCTGCATGCTAGACGGTAAGTACTGACTGAGGTAATGTTTACTCGCTCGGATTCCTGTCCAGTCATGTCAATTTAGGTTTGTCGTGATTTCCCTAAGTCTGTGAACACGAATACATTGTTCAGTCAGAGATTATGAAGCTGCTCCAATAACCATAGCGTTGAAGGGTCCTGCCCCTCCTTCACAAATAATTTGGTCATTTGAGCCTCTAGCGAATTTCTTTCTCTTCTATCACTCATTGTCATTTCTTACAATAGAACAGCGTGTCTGTAATTTCTTCCTCAATATTCGTGATTCAAAAACATTTGTTCATATTTGCTCGTATATCAACGCTCATTGCTATATGGGAACGCTGGAAATATCATCCAATCTGATCTTAATACCCTTGAAACGATGCTTTAGTTGCTGTGTCATATATGCGTTCCTTAT
Organism: Locusta migratoria; assembly: GCA_026315105.1. Lineage (NCBI taxonomy): Eukaryota > Metazoa > Arthropoda > Insecta > Orthoptera > Acrididae > Locusta > Locusta migratoria. The sequence goes on along the minus strand of CM048755.1, from coordinate 113,155,913 downwards.
TTGTCACTGACCATATCTCTTTGCTATACTATTTATGCAGACTTCCTCAATTTCTCCCGGCATAGGAGTAGCCGAGCGGTCTGGAGCGCCACGTTGCGGATCGCGAGGCCTCCCGCGTCGGAGGTTCGAATCTTTCCTCGGGCAAGGATATTTGTGTTGACTTCAGTATAAGTTAGTTCGTAAGTAGTTTGTAAGTTTAGAGACTGATGACCCCGCAGTTAAGTCCCATAAGCTTTACAAACATTTGAACATTTTCTTCCTTCACAAAGAATGATGTCTAAAATATTTAGCTACATGCCCACATAAATAAACGCTTTACCTAGTATTAATCATCTTCTACCTTTTATACCAAAGTTTAGATTGAAAAGGTCTAGAGAATATTGTTGATAATTGTCCCCCTACATTTATCTGTCTTTGATCTTGGTAAATAACACCTCTGACAACCATGAAAAATGATAGGATACTAGATAATGGTTCAACATTGCTGGACTCTTCTAATACATGTTCTACTTGGACTAATGTTTCCTGACAGCTATATAAGTTGCACATGATGACTGTAAGATGTTCGAGAACGTCCAAATATTACTTATGTAAACACAAGACCTTGCTGTAATATATGAAGCACAGCTGTAGAAATTGTTGAAAATGTTTTATTTGGATTAAAATTAGTAACGAAAACACCTATTTCCATATATTCAAAATACAGCTGGCATTGGACTATTGTAGTAGGCACTACCGATTCCAGATGGCCTTGAATCCTATCCAGTGGTCATTCCAGAAATGCTCAGCATTATAACGTATAAATTCCGAGTATTCAGATGAGACAGCCCGTGAATTCAGGGAACTCAGTTGGGATAATAACTTCTTCCAAGAATTAAGAGCATCATGTCTGCATCATCATGCCCATCCTGAGAGTTTAGAAATAAGATAGCACACACATCCAAAAATTATTCAGATAACACACCACCACAGGCTTTGAATTTTAACACTGAGTCCTTTTACTGTGCCCATTATTTTTTTTTTTTTCAATTTTTTATTACTTATCATGTTGGACAGTTTCAAGCAGTTCAGCAGTGCAAGAACTACCGGCTCTGCCCCCCTGTTCCTGTGCCATACACACTCACGTCATCCCAAAGGAGTTAGCTCAAATGTTCAAAAAATGTTTGTGAAGCTTATGGAACTTAACTGCAAGGTCTTCAGTCCCTAAACTTATAAACTAACTTATAGTAAAGGCAGCACAAACATCCATGCCCGAGGGAGGATTTGAGCCCCGAACGGGGAACGGCCTCTCGCATCACAACATAGCGCCTCAAAAAAATGTTCAAATGTTTGTAGAGCTTATGGGACTTAGCTACGGGGTCATCAGTCCCTAAACTTAAAAACTATGTATGAACTAGCTAATACTAAGGACGGCTCAAATATCCATGCCAGAGGGGGGGATTCGAACCCCTGACCGTAGTGGCCGTGCAGACTGTGACTGACGCGCCGCAGAACGCTCGGCCACCGCGGCTGGCTAGCGCCTCAATACGCTCGGCACTCCACCGTGGCAAGGAGTTAGCATTTGGATCTTTGGTGGTGCAAGAAGTACAGAAGTTTTTTCTCGTGACTTCGTTTTGTGGTGGACAATAGCCTACTATGAGATGGATCAACATTCAACAAAATGGTTAATGCAAATTCACCAATCCTGTCCTGAATGTTATATGCTCAATTATCTCACATGAATCACAAGCCTTTCTGAAGGGTTGGAGGAAGTAAAGTGGATTACAGACTTGTTATCTGAGTACAACAGGCATAATATTGAGGACAAAGACTGTCCCTCATTTCCAGTGCTGTCTCAGAAAATGGGTATTGGTAAAAGTGGTTCGGTGACTAAGGAGTTAAATGTGAAGATATTGGAACAGTGATGACACCGCTGCCTGATGGCCCAAATGACAATAATGCATGGAATTGACCATGTTGTTAGAGCAATATCTTCTTGAACAGACACATTGTCCGCAATTGTGAAGGATAATCTTCGTTTAAATAGAGATTGGGTCATGCATTTTACATGTATGTGCTACTCATATTCCTTACTATGTATATATATAAAATATAAATAAATCAGGAATAAAACGGCCGTATGTATGTATTCTCTCTCTCTCATGAATGGACGGCGGGGGCTTAGGAAACTAAATCATATGCGAAAGATTAAAACGCAAACAAATACTATTTTCAACACTAACTTGTGTATTTTTAAATGGACACTCCCTATTATTTCGTATGCAATCAATAGCATGAAAAATCACAAAAATAATGGCATTGGTTACATCACAATACGTCAATTATATTCCGAGAAATTGCGAAGCAAAGATGACACTTGAAATAAATGATACGCACAGCTAGCGCTCGTCCTGAGACTGAAACGTGAACCTCACTCTGCCTATGTCGGGGGCTCACACAATGGGAAGGTATGCACATTCCACAAAAATAAACAAGTAACACTTCCAACGCAAATTGTATGTTCATTCTAGCGAAACGACAACTACAGCTACCATTAAAGATAACACTATTGGTGTCACTTTTCTAAACACTTACTAGTGCCCTGTCGCCCACAGAAACTGTATTGTTGTGCATTACATCCAGCATAGAAAATACGCCCCCATCTTGACCAATGAAACTGTGTCATGTCAACATATGTTCGAAGTGCCCTCCGTTTGCGTCAATACACATTAGGAGACGGGTAACGAGAGAATGTTGCACAGATTGTAGAGTTCCTACAGATATTGCTCCCCACGCCGCAGTAATACGATGTTGCATATCCTATACTTCCGTTGGGCGTTCTTGATACACTCTATCTGTCATATGTCATAGACGAGTTTCTAATTCTGGATCCTCTATGAGGAGCGCTAGTGTGTGTTGAAATGATGCACATTGCTGTCCATTTAATGTTCCACGGTGAAAATAAGGACTTAAAATACAGTTTGCAATGTTACCGCACAATTGTCGTTGATGAGCAAATGGCGAATACAGTGGGGATTTAGCACGGACCAGTAGTGCATGTTCCGCACATTCACTTTACAGTGATTTGTAATGAAGCCTCGACCGTAAACAACGTATTGCTTAGGAATAATGGATTGCCTTGTAGCTGATGAAGTGCAAAACGACAGAATGAAATGCGCGATTCTATGTCATTCCCGTACATTTCTTGTTACAGTGAGATTTGTAACGGATGAAACCGATGCCGATGGAAGATTCTGCACACATTACTGTAATTTTGCAACAATAAAAATTACGCGCAGGACATCCTTTTGTGTCCCTGCCTCGTCGCCGCTTTTGTGTCTCGTTCCGTCGTAGGTGTCGGTGGCCGAGTGGAATGAGACCGACACAGGAATAAAGGTAGCACGCTGGTGCAGGTACGGAGGGGAGCAGCCAGAAACTAGAAACACTAGAGTAAATTAGAACGAGATATATATTGCACAGAATTTATACAATACTTAACTTTTACATAGCTCAGTACTGCAGAATGCTGATACATAGTTGAGCTAGAGGTCTGCCTAGTGCCTGTACGATAGCCAAGTCTTCACAGGTGCCTATCTGATTCCGAAGTGTTAACTGGTTCCTATCTCAGTCCCAAGTGAACGATGTCGTTCAGTGGTGGCCACGAGCGGAGTTGTAGCAGAGGGCGCTCGTGGCTGACGTCGTAAGAACGCCGCGCCGTGCGTGCATGGCGGTGCGCGGCGAAAGTAGGTGGCGCGCACTTTGTACTTGTGCGACACCACACCCCTCCCCACCAAACCGCCGGCCCGTCGTGGCGTAGGGCTGAGGGCCACGGCGACGGCACTGGGAGGAGGGCCTGGGCGGGGGCGTTACTGGTGGGACGGGCATCGTAACAGAGGCTGGGATCGAGACGCCGTCCGCGCCACATGCGTCTAGCCCCCAGATTATACCGCCGGAAACGTCCAGAGATAAAAATGAGAATTTCCTAGCGATGCCGATAGATGTCACTTCGGGTCTGTCACGTGATCTGCAGCTGACAGCTGCAGTGTTAAATGAAAACAAACGGAGGATCGGCGGAATTGCATAGCTCCCCTGTTAAATAATCTCATTTTCTTCAGTGTCACAATAGTTGTTATTCTGCTTACAACAATGTAATCTCAGGTTATGTACGCATTAGGCGAACGTGGAATAAAGTTTTACAATGTATTTTACACGTTTGTCTCAGTTCGAACACATTATTTGAGGAGCCGGTGTAGCCTAACGCGGGATGTTTAGGTGTCATGTTTCTTTTTTCACCCATCTGATTTGCGACAAAGAAATTATTTATGTTTCTTTTTAGTCCAAGCAAGAAGTTAGAGAAATGCTGGTAAACTCTAAGACATATATTACGGCAAATTGAAAGACGTGGAAATTGAATTTCTAAAAATCAAACCATCGTCAAGTCACGTGAAATTAGTACACTTACACTTTGTACCTTATTACTGCAAACAAAACAATTCTCTTAGACTTGATAATGTACTCACAAAGTAAAGTGAAATGTTATGAGTACGCCATTTCCTAAACGTGAATACGTTGAGTATTTTACTATAATTCTTGATTTGTCATTTGTGTGTTTGGCAACATTTGAGATGTGTTTGAAAATTTCCAGTTTACCAGTGTTTTCAGAAACGAGGAGAGAATCTTTAACTTTCAAGTAGTAACATAGCAGTATCTAGGATCCACATTTGTAATAGTGTTATGTCACACTGTTCTCACATTGTGGAATACAACACCAAATGTCAACCTCACACTGAAGTGGTACAGCCTCTTTCTCACCGATGAGACTGGGGATCCAACACTGCATGTTGTTAGTAGATATCATCAATCTGCCAACAACCTTTGTAACAATAGGAGCAGAAAGATGTGAAAATGAGTGTGCAAGATAAGTCGGCAAAGGCCATGGTATGGTGATTCATGAGGTAACAGAAAGCCCTATATTAAAATCTTCATGGTGTTTATAGCACGTGTAAATATTCCATTTCACGTTTTATTAGCAAATCTATCTTTGCAAAAAGACTTGGCATGTAAAGAAGGCCTCCATCCAAATTTCCAGACGATATCATAAGGTAGACAACATATAAAGCTAACATTCTAAAGATCAGAATGTTACCAGTTTGAATGTAACAGTCAAACTAGAAAATCTTAAAAGGAAGTGGTCAGACTGAAGTTTGATACTACAGGGCTGAGTGAAGTAAAATGGTGAGATAAGACAGATTTTTGAGAGGGGAGTAATTTTGTACTTGTAGGCAAACAGGAAAATTGGATTTATGGGAAATGAATGAAAGAAGACAGTGACTTTTTATTCTCTGCATTAAGTTTCAGCAAGCACTGTTTTGTGAACCAAATGGAAATCATTTATTATTGGAAACGGTAAGGAAACACTTGTAGATACCAGATGGACCACATGTTCGTAAGCCCTAGATATAAAAACTGTAAACTTTTTAAGGGTCTGATATTAATTTAAGAATATAGGGAGACCATATTACGGGGATGTGCCTCTCCTGAGTTTGCAGCCGGATCACTATGTCCAATGGGCACAATGTTTCAGCAATTGAACCTGTTGCTGTCGTCACCGTCTCCTATTGACAGTGCTGGCTTTTTGTCTGCATTACTCCCCAACTGGCTTCCAGCACTTGGAGTATGCTCGTGATCCAGTGTGGGTTCAATGCTGGGGATATGTCCAAGCCATGGCTCAACCATCGGTGCTCCATCTGCCTCACTGGGTAGTTTGTTGTGTTTGCACTGCTATCCTCTGTGTTTCCTGATTTTCGAAGTATCAGGCACCTATGCCTTGCTAAGACTGGAACCAAGTTGTTGTTCACACTTATCTCAATAGATTCATTAATGACATACTGGTAATCCCATTAATTTGGTGTTTGTGCCAAGCTCTTGCTATGGTTATTCTTCATGTTTCTCTTTTAAAGAAGAATCTTTATTCACTGTAAACCATTTTACAACGATATTGGCTTCATCATTTTTACAATAGATATACACTGTATAAGGCACAATGAATAGTATTGAACATAAGATTAATAGGGTTTACACAGTATACAATAATAGGCTCACCTGTAGACGGGTATACCACCCGTCAGCTTTGACCCATGACATCATCGCTGCACGGTAGTTTTTAGATGCGTGCATGTTTGTAAAAGGCATCAGTGATTATGTGGTGGTTGAGTTAAAGAAGAGTGTTTGTTTATAAAGAAAACATTAATATTTTGTGTTTAAAAAGTGATCTGTAGCATCTCTTTGATTAGGTGTAAGTTAACCGAGAGATTTTTTTTTCATATGTGAGTGCCGAAGGTGCGAATTTTTGAGCCAAGACCTGTGATCGATGGCACATTCTGTTATCTATAATAACTACAGATTAGTGGTATCTACAATACAGAAGTATTGAGATATCCTGTATACTGGTTTTCTGACATCTTGATGGCGTCATGGGTCAAGGCAGACGGGTGGTATCCCAGTCTACAGTTATGCCATTGTTCTTATGACTTAAAGAAGGGGGGGGGGTGCAGTTGCATCATAAAATGACTTTTTATCTGTCGTTTTGGGTGCGGTGGGTGTTTGGTAACCTGAATTTTGAGGTTCGATACGAGTTTTGTGTTATTTTGAGGCTGTGGTGACCGTTTCATATTCCAAATTTGATTTGAGGTGTGATATAGGATGTGTCCGATATCAGTTCCTCGGTTTTTAGTTTTGGGGTAATTTGGTATCCCAAACTATATTTAAGGTGTAATCAAGGTCAATTGAAGTATCCGATACCACTTTCCTATATTTTGTTGCTGTGAGGATCGTTTGGTGTCCTGAGTTTGATATGGTCAATTGATGTGGTCTATACCAGTTTTCTCGGTTTTGCATTTTGGGCTTCAGTTGGTATCCCGATTTTCATTTGAGGTGTAATAGAGGTCAATTGAGATTTCCGATACCTTTTTCATTTTTTCGGTGTTTTTGTTTTGGGTTCTTTTATGGAACGCTTTTTTTTTGTCTGGTATGTTGTCATTTTTCCGCTTATAATGTCCCCGCCCAAAACCCCCCACATTACTGCATTTGTCCCGTTAGGATCATTTTATTGATTTTTAGGTAATTTTCGCATGTTTATATGGGCATTTTTTCGGTCGTTGCAAGATTGTTTCAGTCACAATATTGGATACGAGTATATATGTCATTGCCGCCATGTTGATGACGTCATTGGTAAAAGCTGACAGGTGGTATCCCAGTCTTCAGTTATGCCCAATAATACAACAGAAAGCAACATTTTTCTACAAACTAATATAATCATCTGGTAAACTGAAGTATTCTTTAATATTATAAAAAGGATTATTCATTAACCAGTTGTATACACTGCTTCCAAAAGTATTTAGACCCACGGTCCAAGCAGAGGTTGTGTAACTTATTAAAGATTCTGATAGCATTCACTTCGTGGGAGCTCTGTCATTGTTAATCTATGCCTAGGTATATCTAACTTAGACTTAACCCTGGTTTTGTGATCATGAACCCCCTTGTAACAAGTTCTGGCATATTGTTTTTAATATAGAGTCCTGAAACATAGGTATATAAATTCAAACTTGTGAGTATTTTGAGGCTGGTGAAGAGTGGGCGACAGTGCTCCAATCAATCTTTCTTACACATTAAACGCAAAACTTTCTTTTGTATTTTTAATAGTTCAACTACTGCTTATTTGTGGGATTGTAGTAGCTTTGTGTGGCATTGGTGTTCAATACAAGCTTGTTTGTTGTTGTGGTCTTCAGTCCACGAACTGGTTTGATGCAGCTCTCCACACTATCCTGTCCTGTGCAAGTGTCTTCATCTGAGAAAAAGTTCGTAAACCTACATCATTTTGAATCTGCTTACTGTATTCTTCCCTTGGTCTCTCTCTACCTCAGACACTTCCTCTAAAGCTAAGTTGACGTGTCCAACCAATCTATCCCTCTCTTAGTCAGGGTATGGCAGAAACTCCGTTTATCCCCAGTTCTGTTAAGCACCTCCTCATTAGTTACATGATCTACCCATCTAATTTTCATCATTCGTCTGTAGCACCACATTTCAAAAGATTCTATCATTAATTTATATGTTTAATTCCCATACAATGCTACACTCCAGACAAATGCTTTCAGAAAGGACTTCCTAACATTTAAACTAATATTGGATGACACCAAATTTCACTTATTCAGAATTGCTTTTCTTCCCATATCCATTCTGCATTTTATATCTTCTTTACTTTAGCCATCCAAAGTTATCTTGCTACACAAATAACAAAATTCATCTACTACTTTTATTGTCTCATTACCTAATCTAATTCCTTCAGCATCGTCTGATTTTCTGACATTACATTCCATTACCTTCGTTTTACTCTTGTTAATGTTCATCTTATATCTTCCTTTCGAGACACTGTCCATCCCATTCAATTGCTCTTCCAGATCTTTTGCGGTTTCTGACAGAATTACTATGTCATCGGCAAACCGCAATGTTTTTATTTCTCCTCCCTGCACTTTAATTCCCTCTCCAAATTTCTCCTTAGATTACTTCATTGCCAGCTCAATATACAAATTGAACAACATTGGGGAAAGGCTATAACCCTGTTTATTCCCTTCCCAACATCTGCTTCCCTTTCTTGCCCTTCGACTCTAATAACCGCTGTCTGGTTTTTGTATAGGTTGAATATAACTCTTCGTGCCCTATATTTTTACCCCTGCTAGGTTCAGAATTTGGAAGAGTGTATTCCAGTCGACATTGTCAAAAGCTTTCTCCAAATCGACAAACGCTAAAAACATAGGTTTCCCTTTCCTTAGCCTATCTTCTAAGATAAGTCGTAATGTATTTCCTCCCGTGTTCCTACATTTCTCCTAAATCCAAACTGATCTTCCCCAAGGTCGGATTCCACCTTTTTCCATTCGTCTGTAAATAATTCATGCTAGTATTTTGCAACCATGACAATTAAGTCCAGTGTATCCTGTTATACAGGGATTTCTAGTAGATTTCTTGTCCTACCTATATGATCCTCTGCTGCTTTCACTAGCCTATCCCCCAGAGCTACCCATTCTTCTACTGTATTACTTACCCCCATTTCAGCCAAACCTTGCCTAATGCCCCATCTCAACCACCTCTTGTTCCTTCAATTTGTGCAGGTTCTATCTCATAACTTTTCTACCTTTCTACAGTCTTAAGTTTTAATCTGCAGTTCATGACCAATAAGTTATGGTCAGAGTCTATATCTGCCCCTGGTTGTGCCTTAGTTTAAAACCAGGTTCCTCAATCTATTCCTTACCATTAGACTACCTGGCGTCGTGTAGTGTCTCCTGGTCTCTTCCACTTCTTTCATGTTTAAACCAAGTGCTAGTGATGATTAAATTGTGCTCTTGCGAAAATTCTACCAAGCAATCTCCTCTTTCATTCTTTTCCCCAGTCCCTATTCACCTACATTTCCTTCTCTTCCTTTTCCTACTGCCAAGTTCCAATCCTCCACCACAATCAAGTTTTCGTCTCCCTTAATTTTATGAATATTTCTTTTATCTCCTCATACATTTCTTCGATGTCCTCGTCATTGGTAGAGTTAGTTGACATATAAACTTTTACTTCTGTGGTTGATGATGGTTTTGTGTCTGTCTTTCCTATAATACATTCACTATGCTGTTCATAGTAACTTACCCGCATTCCTATTTTCTTATTTATTATCAGACCTACTCCTGCGTTACCACCAACTGATTTCTTGTTTGGAAGCCACAGAAGTAGGGGACCAATAAAGATGACAAGCTCAGACCAACAAATCTTTGTGTGCGATAGTGTAACTAGCTAACTAGTACTTGTCAGAGTATATCTTTAATAATATTTATGTTGTCACTGGCTTATGTGGCAAGGATGGCACATTTTCATATACTATGAATTGACCCAGTTCTTGAGGCTCATTTATGCACTTGTCTATTTACTTAGGCAATATGAAGTGGACGAGTTAATTTTGCATACTTTGTCCTTATTGGCTGGTGAGGTTAACATAAGAGACAATGCATGCAGAGCAAGTAAATGTCATTGCACAAAGGTAATTGATCACACCAACATGGTGTCCTATATCTCACTACGTAAACCATCTTTCACTGAAAGAACCCAGCCAAGTCAAGGGAGATCATTCACTTCTTCACTTGCAATAATTACCTGTTGCCTAATATATTTGTTTCTTTATCCAATTAATTTGTGGAAAAATCTAACAAGAGATACGTGAATAATGTATATTTAATAACAGATCGTGTCCGACACTTACCTCAGCTCAGTATTGCCGACAGTGATAAAAAAAAGGGGGGGGGGGCGAAAGCACACCATTTGTCACACATTTCATGCTCTCCCTTCACACCACTCATCTTACTTCAACCGATTTCACTTCTGTGGGGGCTACACTATTATTACACCTATGTTTTTATATTTCTTGCTACAGAGACAATGCTCAAAATAATTTTGCATATTAATAGGAGGCTGTAGTGGCTTATTAGGCCTAAAAAAATTATGTGACTTGCTCAATTAGGTGTGTACATTTACTGTAAATATTACCAAATTTTGTTGAGTCTTCTTCAAAGGGCTTGGAATTTATACATTCACTGATTAGTACATCTAATCAAATACTTGTGAAATGTAACCGCAAGTACCAATTTCATCAATGAAAGCTGTAAAGGAGGCAAATACATTTAATTATGACATTAAAATTTGTGTCAGACTGGGACTCAAACCCAGACTTACTACTTATCTCAAGTGGTAGCCGTACCTTTCAGCTACTAGAGAACACTTCCCAGATCAACCCAAACTTCCACAGGCCACACAATGTTTAATGATCTCTTTCTTGCTTGTACACAACTTTGGTGTGATTCCTACATAGGGGAGAAAAGTTATTTTAACCAATCTAGGTGTGAAACACCAATTTGTTTGTCTAAAGAATGTATATCATTGGTGACGAGAAATATTTGTGGCCTAGAATGAACATCCATCACAGTTACACTGTAACTTTCACAGTCACAATACAACACTTCAAATGTACACATTGTCTTTTTTTTATGGTGTAGAGAGTAGTGTAAGGTCTCTACCAACCAGCAGCCAAGCAGAGAATGTTCAACATATGAAATTTTAGTTTTCCCACCAAGAAGTGATATATAAAACGAATAGTTTGTTTTCATAGATCTTCTGATTATGCTCTCTAGCCAATCAATAGGGAATGTTTAGAATCATGGATTTTGTTAAGCCATATTAGGACAATATTTTAGTGGTTGTTGGGGTCAGCAATATCTTTGAAATAGTTGCTTATTTTTACTTCACAATGTTTGTAACAGTAACAGACATTTAAAGTGCAACTTACTGGCTACAGTATGTAAGACGTTCCATAGTGCCACATCTGAAGTACAGCTTGCAGCCAGTCATACCCACATTAATTATATAGACAGGTGTACAGTTATATTCCTATTTTCTTTAAAAATGCAGTTATTGAGAATTAAACCTCAAAGGCATATACAGACATTACACGAAGAATCAACTAACGATGCACAAGCAGAGAACCTTCATAAGCTATCTGAAGCCTTTAATAAGCATAATAAGCTAACTCAATGACAAAATTACATCTAGTAGTCTAAGAGACCAATCGAATATTGTCCTTTCAGAAATAGTGGTACACTGAAATGTTTATTTTTGTGCATATAAATTCTTCCACATGTTTTTAACTACACGCAAATCATCCATAGCCTTGATTCTTAGAATGCACAACACCTACTTGCTTTTAAAGATTGTCGACACACACACACACACACACACACACACACACACACACACACACACACACACACACACAAATGTATAAAAAGCGTCCAAAGGTGAAAGTCTCGATCAGCGGCATGGGTAGCGTCGCGGTGTGTCCGTAGCAGTGTTAGGTTGGCAACATAGTACATTTCGAGTAGCCTATGGCGTGTATGATAATTCAATTACTGACTGAACAAGGGTACATCAATGAATATTATTTTCACAAATATGTCATAAGGGTTGTGGTTAGGCAGGAACTAAAGAGTAGAGGTTAAATTGTTACAAGCGTTTTACCAAATATGAACATTGAAAAAATTATTGTTCTTATCATTTGAGATAGAAACACATATATTTCTATTTACGTGACAATAAAGTGTTACATCTGAACAGAAAGACAGTGCATGTGGAGAAACGTAGTTTTGAAGGCTGTGATTCATTTCAAAAATAAAATCATCCAAGAGTGATGTTAACACAGTCATTTTCACACCTTGTAAACATTGTATGCCACCATTCGTCCCAGCAACTGTTGCCAACACTGCCGCTCCATGTCATATAAATACATTAGGCCATACTTACCGTGTCCAAAACAGGTTGGTGGTTATGTAAGTGTCCAAATAATGATTACAAAAGATTTTTTCATTTCTTTATTCATGGTCGGTCCTCTTTCAACATCTAGGAGGGCACTACTTTTTTTTCTGGGGGAAGAGGCTCCCACAGGGTTAGACCACATAGACCTGTGGTACGGAGAAACCCCCCAACATGTATTTCATTTGCCTAAGACATTAAACATCATTTAACAAGGCATAAAGCTGCAACTTTATACACTGACTTATCCTACAACCTTTTGCTTTCTGCTTCAAGGGAAGGCATTTTGGAGCTGTCAACACTGTAGCAAACTGGACCTGTAATAAAATAAAAGTTGTTATGATAAAATCTTATGAAACTCAAACAGTCGCAGCCCTAGAATGAGATACTTTACTCAATTGACGGCTTCTTGCCGGGCTCCAATGCTTATGTTGGCAACAGATGAACAATGAATTGTAGAATTGGGTTAATATTTTTCTCGAGATACTGAGTAAATGTTATTGCTACTCGTTTCATTCGCAGCAAAATTAATACTTAAGCCTACCTGTTCTATTGTTGACAGGTTCTTGTATGTTGTCATGAAAAAAAAGTTTATTGGTGATCTGAGCTGTCGTCATTACCATTGGTGCCAACATGACCACTGCAGCCCGGTGAGAAGCATCCTACAATTTAACCGAATTGACAAACCTTTTGCCTTGTGCTTCTGCTTCAAAGCAGATCTAGCTCCTCGTGGTATATAACCACTTCCTCCAACAGGGGACACAAGTGACAGCTAAACTGAAAAGTCTGTTGCCCAAGCTCTGCAAATGTTGGCAACACCACAGCAGTCTACCATAGAGCAGGTATAAGTTTTATTTATTTTTTACCTGTACTAAACGGTGATCATTTTAAGTGAAAGTTAGATTAGGTATAGGTTAAACAAGAAATGTTCCTTTTTTTTTCTTCAGTATGCGAGGGCACGTAGCGCCTGAATCTCCAGCCCAGAAACGATCTATTTACAGTTGCCAACATACGTACCATACTAAAAACACGGCCAACAGACTCGGCAGTTTTACCCAAGTGACACTATAAAGTAGTAACACAGTCATGCGACAAACTGACACCTCTTTGTTAAAAAGAGGCAAAAATTGTTTTACACTGTTTTAACAAACCTTTTGTATTGCAGTTTTCCTTCAAAACAGATGTTAACTCTTGATGTGAAATAATCACTTCCACCAGCAATTGGATAGACAACTGGTACTTTAAAAAAAGAAATACAGTTATGAGAGAAACTGACATATGCAGACACTGTTCAAGAATGGTTACTGTCCTAGAATGAGACATCAATTCTACCATACTGTTTTTACAAAAAAGTTACTTTGTTGTTCCGTTTCAAAAAAGTTTGACCTCTTATTTGAATTATACCAGTATCCCCATCAACTGTGCACACAGTAGACCCAACAACCAAAACAGTAAAGCCTGAGTTAATATGATTAACCTTTACACATTGATACATTCATAATGTATTAATAATACACAATATCTTCTCCAATTTGATTATGCTGAATTCCCAGGCAGAATTAAAACAATAATAGAATTGTTTACAGCATTGATACAGGTCACACAAGATAATCCAACAAGGAGTCTATAGCAATATAGGTCATCCTACCTTTATGAAATTAATATCTAATTGGCCATATATTATATGAAGACAAAATGGATGTTTCATGTTTGTGTGTTCCGTTTTCTTTGTTAGTGAGATATCTTCAAATGGAAATTTTGCTCCGTAAAAAGACAAATCCATCCACGTTTCTACTTGACAAAAGGGCAGCTTTTATGAGATACTTAAATGAGTGCTATAATAACCAATGTGGCACCAACAATAAAGCAATTTAACGGCGACTGGTAGAAGTTTTATTTATTATTTTGCCAATAGTCATTTCCTTGAACAATCCCAAAGATAGCAGTGACTGTAAATACTGTGATAGGCCTAGTTTGGAAACATTTTACCTGAAAAAGCAAAATAGCTGTGATCTCCCTCAGCAATACTTGAACCTGCAAATAAAATTTCCTTTGGTTTTATACCAGTATATTGATACGTATTATGCTACATTCACACAACTTGCAGTCCATGTAAGGAAAAGAAAAAGAATTTGTTAATACTAATTCGAGATGAATTCTTTTACACACCTTTTGCTACATTTATTGACAGTCTTAATGCCATATCTTCTGCCACAGACACAGCTTCTTCACTTGTTTTATCGGATGCAGATTTAGACTGCACACTAACTTTTTTCGTTATTGAGAAGAATTTTCTCTGAGACCTGAGTTCTTCGCATAGCACACACTTCAGTTTTGCTTCCAATAAAACATCATGAACATTTCGCCACCGATATAGAGCAGACGAACTAGAAAAATTCTCGTCGCAAACGAAGCACTGAAAACATTTCTAATTACTCATTTCTTGAAGAAAAGCGAAACGCTAAAATGTACGGGAAAACAAAAACAACACCCTTATTCACAGTACCGCCGCTACCGCGCCAAAACAATATTCTGCTCCAAAGATCTTAAGCTGCAGAGACTTCTCTGGTTTCGGTTCCGGCCAAACAGGTTAGAACCTCCTTGCTTCCGGCGGTATAATCTGGGGGCTAGCGTCAATAGTCCGCGCCCCGGCATCCGCCTTGCGAAACCCACCGAAACCTGGGGAAGGGCGCACACACCCGCCCAGAGGAAGCAGGTCATCTTCTTCTGAGGTGCGTGGCCCAAGCTGGGGGGGCCCGCACGGTCCCGGAGACCCTCTCGGTGACGCTGTCATCTGCGGCGGCGACAGCGGCGGCGACGACTGCGTCGGAGGTGCGTCGACGTCCATAGGGATCTCGTAGTCCGGGGACGAACGATGTGGCTGTGCTCCCTGGCGGTGAACTGGGTCTGGAATCAAGAAACCCGAGACAGGATCGCGCGGCCTGTGCAGGCGCAATTGGTTTGCGTGGCGCCGCAGCTCCGACCCTGTGGAAGAACGTACAACATACATATTGCGACCGAGCACGCGCTGAATGGTGCCCGGCATCCAACGGTTCTTCTCTGCAAACACCTTGTACAGCACCGGCGTAGAAACTCGACAACGCGAAGCGCCATACGAACCGACTCGGTGCGTGGGAGGCTGCAGCAGGTGAAGAAGAGTGCGGTGACGGCGGCCGTGTAGCAGCTCGGCAGGAGACGGGCCGTCACGTGGCATGCACCGATACGTAGACAGGAAAATTTGAAGAGCTTGCTGCCTGGAGTGCTGACCTTTCATCTTTTCCATGTGAGACTTTAATGTTCGAACGAAGCGTTCTGCTTCACCATTGGACTGAGGGTGAAAAGGTGCGGTGGTGATATGCTGAATGCCATTCCGCACTAACAAACTGAGGTCCATTGTCACTGACGATAGTTTCAGGCAAACCTTCGATGCAAAACACTGATGTTAAGGCACTGATTGTACTAGAAGCCGTCGTTGAGTTCATGGCAATCACAAAAGGAAACTTGCTGAAAGCGTCGACAACAATTAACCAGCGCGTATTCCAGAAAGGTCCGGCAAAGTCAATGTGTAAACGTTGCCATGGTCCCTTGGGGCGTGGCCAGTCTGAGAAACGTTGCGGAGGAGCCGCCTGATGCTCCGCACAAACTGTACACTGTGACGTCATGCTCTCTATCTGAGCGTCCATACCAACCCAGGTACAATGACTTCTGGCCAGTTGCTTTGTCCTAACAATACCCCAATGTCCTTGATGCAGGAGGCGTAACACTTCACGTTGCAGGGAACGAGGAACAATCACTCTTGTTTGGTCGTTGTCCGTATGTAACAACAGAACATCCTGACTTAAAGATAATGCATGACGTTGTGCAAAGTAACGTCGAACCAGAGGCCGATCAATGTCTTTGGCTCTGGCAGGCCACCCTGAGCGAACAAAACGTGCTACCACACTTAGGTCTGCATCCGCCACTGTTTCCTGTGCAACCCGACGAGAGTTCAAAGGGAAGTCTGCGATAGCGGAAGCATCTCTGGAGTCTATCTGACAACATGCCATTTTCGAAGTATCAAATGACACATCCTGGCCAACCAGAAGTCGGGAAAGTGTGTCCGCGTTGGCGTGTTTAGTGGTAGGTCGGTACAAAATCTCATACTGATAATTTGACAATATCAAGGAACATCTCTGAAGCTTTTGTGCCGTTCGTGGCGGAATTGGCTTTGTGGTTGAGAACAACGACGTGAGAGGCTTGTGGTGAGTCAACAAATAGAATTTTCTGCCATAGAGATTATGATGAAACTTTGTGACGCCGTAAATGATTGCTAAGGCCTCCTTTTCTATCTGACTGTAATTCTGTTGCGTTGGCGTCAGTAGCTTGGATGCAAAGGCAATAGGACGATCGTGAGAACCAATACGATGTGACAAAAGTGCACCCAGACCGTACGACGAGGCATCAACTGCTAACACTTCAGGCTTCTGTGGGTCAAAGGGAATCAAACATACATCACTGAGTAGTACAGACTTTAATTTGTCAAAGGCAACCTGGCAATCTTTAGACCATACAAAAGGAACATTCTTCCTACGTAAGTGATGCAGTGGAGCTGCAATCTGAGAGGCATTGGGAATAAATCTGAAATAATAGTTAAGCTTTCCCATTACTGCTTGCAATTCATGCACATTCTTAGGAGGAGGCAAGTCTTTGATTGCTCGAAGATGTGACTGTAAGGGATGGATTCCTTGGGCATTAATCACATGGCCTAGGTACTCTATTTCAGTTTGAAAAAACTAACACTTTGCTTTATTGCAACGTAAACCTGCTGCAGTCAACACTTTGAAAAGACACTCCAGGTTTGCTAAATGTTCTTCAACTGTACGTCCGGATACCACAATATCATCTAAACAGTTCGAACAGCACGGTACAGAAACTGTCAGTTGTTCCAAAAAGCGCTGAAAAATAGAGGGGGCGGAAGAACTGCCAAAGGGTAGGCGTTGAAATTCATAAAGGCCCATGTGATTATTAATGACGAAAAACTTTTTTGACTCGTCATCAAGTGGAATTTGTAAGTATGCCTCTGCTAAATCAATCTTAGAAAAGAAGCGAGACTGTCCTAATTTGTCCGTAAGTTCCTCAGGTCTGGGCAGGGGATAAGTTTCTACAATTGTTTGACTGTTCACTGTTGATTTGAAGTCCGCACAGAGACGAAGTTTTCCTGATGGCTTGGGTATAATTACTATAGGCGAGGCCCACTGACTCGCAGAAACAGGAGAAATCACCCCACTATCTTGCCAACGTTTAAGTTCTTCGGCAACTGTATCACGCATTGCGATAGGCACTGGTCTAGCTTTACGAAATTTTGGAACTGCAGATTCTTTTAAAGTTACATGTGCCACGAAGTCTTTTGCACAACCTAGTTCCGGCGAAAACAAGTCACTGTATTTTTCACACAATGCATTTATTTTGTCCTGAGGCACTACTGACGAAATTTGAAGCACATCTCTTTGAATTGATAAACCAAACAAGTCAAAAGCATCTAGTCCAAAAATGTTCTGTGTAGATTTGGCCTGAAGAACTACAAAAGAAAACTGTTTTTGTTACACCTTGAAAAGAGGCGGGCAGGCTACACGTTCCTAGCACGGGAATATTTTGACCTGTATAAGCTGTTAACACTTGCTGTGACGGCGACAATTTTGGCGAACCCAGAAGTTCATAAGTGTCTTTATTCATTAAAGTGACAGCGGAACCAGTATCAAGCTGAAATTGCACAGTCTTATTTTCTATAGAGAGATTCACAAAAAGTTTTTGCTTGTGGCGCTCGACAGGTGCGCGAATGTGGGCAACGTCTGCTACGCCTTGTTTGATGCGCTTGCGCATCCGCGGGCTGTGTAGTGAAGTAAGCGGTGCAGACTCGGCACGCAGCGGATTAACAACACTGTCACTAGATGGCACTACCGCCGGATCGGCGTCCGCGCAATGCGAGGCTACTACAGAGTCACTAACTACTGCACTAAACTTTTGAGTAGCTACATCAATTCTATTGTCACTAGCTACACAGTACTGGGCACTTTTACAAGGAAAAGTTGAAGAAGGCACTAGGTTCACTACAGGATTGCACTGTACATAGTTACTTTGCTTGTCCCGAACCCATTTCCGTTGCACAGTTTTACGCGCTCGACGGCGCTTGCTACGTGGCTCACTACATAGTTTTGCCGTAGACGCAGAAAAATTGTCTTGCATTTGAGAGTCAAGAGTAGCACCGTTCAAATCCACAGCATGTATGACATTTACTGAATGAACCGTTCGCGCATTCCGCGAAGCACTATTTCTAATGGCACCGGTTTTTGAATTTTCTTTTGCATACACACTGATTGAACATGTCCCGATTTGCCACATTGATAACAGGTTGCGTTGCGACTAGGGCAATGAGCACGCTTGTGGCGAGACACACACTGGGGGCAAGATTTACGTACATTTTTCTGAAATGAGCGTTGGCGCCCGTTATTCAAATCACTGTTTCTAACACGACGGGGCGACCTTTGTGTCGCACTTTTACACTGGCTACTGTTCACTGTCTGTTCAGCACGGCCTGTACTATTGTAAGAATCACTAGTGCTACACTGAGAACTACGGCTAGGAAAGCGTCCGTTATGGCGCACTGAATTTACACTGTGGCTTTGCATTTCTACATCTGCTAAGTCAAAAGTATCATGCGCTTCTATAAGCTGCAGTACACTGTCTAATGAAGGGTCTGGCTGTTTTAGAATTGCTGCCCTAATTCTGGGGTCCTGAATGTTCTGCATAATCGCATCCCTCAACATCACGTCACTATACAAAAGTCCACAAGAGCAAGTAAATTTACATTTGCGGGTTAAGCCCTTCAGTTCCGTAATCCACTCTTGGTGTGACTGCTGCGGTAATTTTTGAAGTCTGAAAAATCGGTGCCGTGCCGCAGCTACGAGAACTTTTCTCCCATAATGAGCATTCAGTGCATCTACTATTTGTTCAAAGTCTACATCACGAGGAGATGCTTGCGGGAAAAGTTTCTGCAGTAACAGGAAAGTCTTGGTGCCAACTACGGCGAGAAAGAAATGTTTAACTGTCTGACATGTTATTTGATGAGCCGCGACGAGTTCTTGAAACTGTGCGAAATAGTCGCTCCATTCTTCCTCACGTTCGTTGTACTGGCGAAACGTAGGAAGCGTTGCGGCGGAAGATGTGGGCTGCCGAAGCGGCGGCTGTTGTTGTTGGTTAGCTGCTTGCGCTGTGAGCTGGGACACCGCTTGCAGGAGTTGTGTGATTTGCGCCGTCTGTAACTGAATAATTTCCATTAAGTTTGGGTTCGGGGTAGTGGCCATGCTGACAGATTAGGCGCCGCGCATACAAGGAACTTATAACAGAACACAAATGCAATATGAAAGAGGATGCTCTGCAACAAAAAAGTCCACAAAACACGTAACAAAATATCTTCCCCCAAAATCCTTATAATAAGGGTGGGTGGGCGGGAGCAATTTCTGTATGCTCCGACTGCTGCTGTCTGGCTGCTGGTCCAAGGTTCGTCTATCACTCCTCGTCGCCACTTTTTTGTCCCTGCCTCGTCGCCGCTTTTGTGTCTCGTTCCGTCGTAGGTGTCGGTGGCCGAGTGGAATGAGACCGACACAGGAATAAAGGTAGCACGCTGGTGCAGGTACGGAGGGGAGCAGCCAGAAACTAGAAACACTAGAGTAAATTAGAACGAGATATATATTGCACAGAATTTATACAATACTTAACTTTTACATAGCTCAGTACTGCAGAATGCTGATACATAGTTGAGCTAGAGGTCTGCCTAGTGCCTGTACGATAGCCAAGTCTTCACTGGTGCCTATCTGATTCCGAAGTGTTAACTGGTTCCTATCTCAGTCCCAAGTGAACGATGTCGTTCAGTGGTGGCCACGAGCGGAGTTGTAGCAGAGGGCGCTCGTGGCTGACGTCGTAAGAACGCCGCGCCGTGCGTGCATGGCGGCGCGCGGCGAAAGTAGGTGGCGCGCACTTTGTACTTGTGCGACACCACACATCCGTCATTCTGATTCCGACTTATTTGACACATTATAGTATGTGGATCATTGCAAGTGAGGTAAAGCTCAATAATGCGCTAAACTATCCCACTTTAAGGGTGACATCAATGAAATATGGGACAGTGATGTGATTTCATACTATACTACATCATACATTAACAGTCCACTGACGTAGTACGTCAATCACATCATGATTACCGGCAGCGTGAGGTTAACGCTTGAGTCTCAGGACAAGCTCTATCTGTGTGCTTCATTTATTTCAAGTGTCAAATTCGCTGCGTAATTTCTCGTTATATAATTGACGTACTGCGATGCAACCAACGACATTATGTTTGTGATTTTTCATGTCATTGATTGAATACAAAATAATAGGTGGTGTAAATTTAAAATACTCAAGTTTGTGTTTAAAACATTATTTGTTTACGTTTTAAAATTTCGCATAGTATTTAGTTTCCTAAGCCCCTGCCGTCCGCTTATGCTGGTGAAAACCGTTTTTGTATATATAATCACCTGTATACTAAAATAAATGAGCAATCGTCAAAATAACCAGAAACACATATGTTCTGAAAAGGTTTGCCTCGAGCATGTGTACAAAATTTTCAAAAACACTATTGTAACAAAATACCGCTGTTATATTAAGTTCTACACAGCATTGAAGTGGATAACTACTAGGTCTTCAGTGAATGCAGTAAGATACCACCAAAAATAACAGAATTGGATAGGTGTATCATAAGTCTGGAATTCCAGCTCAAGAAACGTGAATAACGTGCTAGTAATTCAGAATTAACACAATTTAGTGCTCGTATTTTGAATCTTGAATCCATGACTGGAAATGGGAACTTTATTTTAATGGAAACATTCAAGCAGTTAACACAGATTTGAGTTGTCCATAGTTATCAGAGGGGTAGCTACAAAAGTCGACTAATTGACGAAATGAGTCACTGTCAGAGGATATATTAACTACGTTTTATATCAAAACCGGCTTAGTATATGACGGTATGTGGACCACAACTAAAATTGTCGAAGCTATTCGTCGGAAATAACGACTATTAAATTTGGAACACCTACGGTGTGAATAATCACTCTCAGAAAAGTTTAAATGAATGATGTCCCAATGAAATAATAGAACGCTTACAGCTGCTCACAGAATCAGCTGCAGCATGTAATACAGTCCACATGAATGCAATCATAAAATAATTTTAGAGCTTCAAAGAAGACACAGTATAGAGTAAGTTTGGAAGCAGTAAAATCTATCCAAACAGATGTGTTATAATGAAAGTTTAAACGATTTATGACAAGCAGATCTTGTAGCTATGAAACACTATTCATGCATCAATCTAGGCTTCAGATATATACTATTCATATTCACGGAATGTATGACATTAACAACCAATGGGTAAAGTTGAAAAGGTGTACCCAGCCGGAACTTGAAACCGGGTCTCCTGTTTTCTAGGCAGTTGCGCTGACATGGGGACACATCGGTAATCACACCTACTAGAAATTACTCCAGTACGCTCCCCATCAGACACAAATTCTCAACTTCACCCTTGCCCACTAGAACTGAAACTCGTAGTTATTATAAACTAATTCCCGTAAGAGTAAGGACCTATGAGTGCCTCCGCACTGAAGAAAGGATAATTGTCCGTCATCGGCATCTATGTTGTTGTGGTCTTCAGTCCGCAGACTGGTTTGATGCAGCTCTACAAGCTAACCTATCCTGTGCAAGCCTCTTCATGTGAGAATACGTACGGCAATCTACATCCTTTAGAATCTGCTTACTTTTTCGTCCTTCTGTCTCCCTCTACGATGTTTTACCCCAGACCCGTCCTTCCAATGATAAGTTGACGACTCCTTGATGCCTCAGAATGTGTCCCACAAACCTATCCCGTCTCTTAGGATATGCCAGAAGATCCTTTTTCCCCCAATTCTGTTGAGCACCTCCTCATTAGTTACGTGATGTATCCATCTAATCTTCATCATTCGTCTGTAGCACCACATTTCAAAAGCTTCTATCATCTTTTTGTCTGAACTGCTTATCGTCACGTTTCACTCCCATACCATGCTACACTCCAGACGAATGCTTTCAGAAAGGACTTCCTAACATTTAAACTAAGAATGGATGTCAACAAATTTCGCTTCTTCACAAACGCTTTTCTTTCCATGGCCATTCTATTTTATATCTTCTTATTGTCTCATTATCTAATCTAATTCCTTCAGCATCGCCGTATTTTCTGACACTACGTTCCATTACCCTTATTTTATTCTTGTTATGTTCATCTTATTCCTTCCTTTCAAGACACTGTCCATTTCGTTTAATTGCTCTACCAGGTCCTTCGCTGTCTCTAACACAATTACTATGTCGTCAGCAAACCGCAAGGTTTTTATTCTCTCTCCCTGGACTTTAATTCCCTCTCCAAATTTCTCCTTGCATTTCTTCATAGCTTGCTCAATGTACAGATTGAACAACATTGGGGAAAGGCTAAAACCCTGTCTTACTCCCTTCCCAACCACTGCGACCCTTTCATGCCCTTCGGCTCTAATAATTGCTGTCCGTTTCCTTAACCTCTCTCCTGAGGTAAGTCGTAATGTGAGTGTTGCCTCGTGTGTTCCTAAATTTCTCCTAAATCCAAACTGATGTCCCCCAAGGTCGGATTCCACTAGTTTTTCCATTCGTCTGTAAATAATCCGCATTAGTATTTTGCATTTGTATAAGGTATATACAGGGTGCTACAAAAAGGTATAGCCAAACTTTCAGAAAACATTCCTCATGCACAAAGAAAGGAAATATATTATGTGGACATGTGTCCGGAAACTCTTAATTTCCATGTTAGATCTCATTTTAGTATTTCTCTTTAAATGTAAATTGAAATAATTCGTGCAGACAATTGTCAAAATAGCCTATTGTTTCGTTAGGATGTACTGTACTTCCTCGATTCACCGCCAGTTGGCCCTATTGAAGGAAGGTAATGTTGGTAATTGTTGGTGATGTCTTGATTGGGCCTCATGTTCTTCCACCTTCGCTCAGTCGAGCACGTTATCATGATTTCATACGGGGTACTCTACCTGTGCTGCTAGAACATGTGCCTTTACAGGTACGACACAACATGTAGTTCATGCAAGATGGAGTTCCTGCACATTTCAGTCGACGTGTTCGTACGCTTCTCAACAACACATTCGGTGACCGATGGATAGGTAGAGGCGGACCAATTCCATGGCCTCCACGCTCTCCTGACCACAACACTTTTGACTTTCATTTATGGGGGCATTTGAAATCTCTTGTCTACGCAACCCCAGTACCAAATGTAGAGACTCTTCGTGCTCATATTGTGGACGGCTGTGATACAATACGCCATTCTCCAGGGCTGCATCAGCGCATCAGGGATTCCATGCGACGGAGGGTAGATGCATGTATCCTCGCTAACGGAGGACATTTTGAACATTTCCTGTAACAAAGTGTTTGTAGTCACGCTGGTACGTTCTGTTGCTGTGTGTTTCCGTTCCATGATTAATGTGATTTGAAGAGTAGTAATAAAATGAGCTCTAACATGGAAATTAAGCGTTCCCGGACACATGTCCACATAACATATTTTCTTTCTTTGTGTGTGAGGAATGTTTCCTCAAAGTTTGGGCGTACATTTTTGTAACACCCTGTTTTTAAGTGGCGTCTATTCTTTCGAACAGACTCGTGCTGGAAGAAAAAGAAGCTGTCTATTCTTTTCAAGGACTTTAGCGAGGTGGACCATGTTGGTTGCAGACGAGCAGGAGAGCGCGGGCGGCGGGGGCGGGAACGGCAGCGTGGTGTCCGGCAGCTCGAACCAGCAGCAGCAGGACTGGAGCCTGGTGTGGGAGTGCTTCGACAGCCCGCACACGCTGCTGGCCACGGGCAACGGCGGCCTCTCCAAGGTGATGCAGGAGCTGGTGCGCAACGCCGTCGCCGAGATGCGCCGCTACTACAGCCGCAAGGTGGTCGACGTGCTCATCAGGGTCACCAGGCACTCGCTCGACTGCCTGCGCAAGCGCTTCTACGTCGACCTCGAAGGAGGTGAGCCAGCCACACCGTGTTCATGCTCAAAATCACCATTTTCACAGGGTTCTGAGAACGTACGCTCCAACAAATGTAACTCATCTTGAAGTAGAGGGTCATTCATAATTACCTCCACGGTTTCAGAAGCCGAATCTGCGAAAACTACAAGACCAAAAGAACAGAAACACATTGGTGTGTAGCGCATCTTTACCTCCTATTATAAACGTGCTCATTGTGTGAACCTTTTGTTACTTATCAAACGTCAGTACGTTAGACAAACGCTTACCATACACTTCCTAACGTGCGTGATCGATACCGGAAAGCCGGCCGCGGTGGCCGAGGAGACTGAGGCTCTTCAGTCACGGTCTGCACGGCCACTACGGTCGGGGGTTCGAATCCCCCCTCGGGCATGGATATTTGTGCCGTCCTAGTTCGTAAGTAGTTCATAAGTAGTTTGTAAGTTTAGGGACTGATGACCCCGTAGTTAAGTCCCATAAGCTTAACAAACATTTGAACAATTTGATACCGGAAACAACGTTAATTGTTATTCATTCGAGTTACGGGCCTAACCATACGGAGAAATGACAAAGTTAACCAGGAGATCCGTGGCAAGGCTAACTTCTAATCCAATACTGAGACAGTTCATTTACGCAATTACTTACGGTGAAATAAAGTTTGATGGAGAATCGTCTAGTGCAAAAATGAAGTTTTCACTGTGTTCCTTCAATGTAGGCTTCCATGCACAAAAGCCATGTCGTGTGGGTATAGTATCAGCCGGCTTATCGATCTGCTTTGTAGGGCAACCGTTACATCAGGGGCACAGGGGCAAGAACTATTTTTTTTTTTCATTTACTAACAGGTAGGCTGCCCTGCACAACGTACACGTTCAGTTGGAGTTATCTTACAAGGGGAAGGACTCAAACACGACCAAAAGATTCGGCTCAACCTATAACGAAAGACTCTTTAAGATATTTTGGCTCAACACTACCCCCTCCCCGTTTTTGAGAAAATCGCCCCTAAAGGTTATCACGAGCAAAGGACTCGCTAGATAATTCTAGACAGAGTATTTTTCATCCTCATGCACAGAGTCCGTAAATGCATACATTTTCAGTAATCGAGGAAAAAAAATTTTAATACTGCCGCTTATGATAAACTCTTTTCGTGGAGGTCGCTAATAACGACCGATGTGGTAGCTTAGCGCGCTAGGTCACAGGGATCGAAGCATCTTTTTTTTTCCTGATTCTATTTTGATAAAATAAGCCTATTTGTTTAGCCAACATACGCTCAAGTTACCTGCCGAAACCCTATGAACATTCTTCTAGTAGTTTTGAATGTTATCGTGTTCAGTCAGACACGAAAGCTATAAATTAAATTTTTAATTACAATACAGATTGTTTCGTGATCAATTTTGATGACTAATACTTACATGTTGTCCCAAGTAGTGCTAAAATTACCTTTGAAGAATCGCATGGAAATTCGTCAAGTGGATTTGGAAATAAGTGTGTTCCAACAGACTAATTACAGAGATGATGGTTTTACAATTTCTCTGTTAGTATGAGTGGGCACAAATCACACAATAACTCATTCGCAAGAATCATATCAAACCAGTAACACGGAACTTCAAATTATTTCGCACGCCGAGGCCTATGATATTTTAAGACATAATTATTATGTTACCAGTGGCGGTGCGACGCAGATCACACACATGAAGAAGAACTATTTAAACTATCATTCTTCGTTTTATTCTCGTATTTGACTGTTTTCTTCGCATTTTCAAAGTCATTACCGCAAGGGAAACTTTGAAGCTATGCAGATAGTACGTATACGTGTCATAGCGTTACCCAGGCAATGCTGAAGTTCAAATTCTGTTCTGAACATCCTGAGTCAGCCTGTGGGGGCTCCTTCCGGCAGGGAGTGACGAGGGGAATGTCGCTAATACAACGCGCGTTTGCGCTGCTGAGGGCACCAGCTTCTATTCTACTATGACCCTGACGGGCATACACGAATTGGACCTGACGTGAGACAATGTAAGTAGTTCTCGAACCTTTCGCATGAGCAAAGCTTCCCTGCAGGCAATATTCGCGCCCCAGAATTGTTTCTGTTGTGCTACAGACTTATCAGAAACACGTCATATTTGGTAAAATTTCTCATAACTGGATGTCAACTAATGACGCATCAGCTGTAAACCTTTTCAGAAGATCAAAAGATGAATAATAATAGTGTTGTTAGTCACAAACTGAGCGAATGGCCGTGTGGTTAAAATGGGGTTATAGACATCACGTTCTGGAGTAAGAGGAAGAGGGTTCATGACCTTCTACAAGATACATGTATTTTTTTAATGATCTTGGCGTTTGTAACAGGTTCTGGAAGCAGCAATGACATTTGTATTCGTAATTGATACAAATGTTTGGACGTTTTTCCTTATATGTCGTGATGTGCTGTTGGGATTCAATGACGTTTATGTTCTTCGTTGTCACAAATCTTGTTTGGAAACATCCCTAGGCTGTGACTAAGCCATGTATCCGCCATATCTTTTCTTCCAGGAGTTCTAATTCCACAAGTTTCGCAGGAAAAATTCTGTGAAGTTTGGAATGTAGGAGGCGACGTACTGGCAGAAGTGAAGTTGTGGGGACGAACCGTGAAGTGTACCGGGATAGCTCAAGAGTAGAGCGCTTTCCGCGAAAGACAAAAGTCCCAGGTTCGAATCCCTGTTCCTCTACACAATTTTAATCTAACGGGAAGTTTCATATCAGCGCACACTCCGCTGCAGAATGGAAATGTCGTTTTGGAATATGTAGCTGTTTGAGATAAGGTGTATGCATAAAGCGAGGTGCGAGACTTACAAACTACTTAAACTGGGTTATGTTAAGAACAACACACAGACACACCAATGTCCGAGTGAGGATTTGAAATCCGTGTCAAGGCGCCTTAGACCACGCAGGCATTCCCGCGCTGCGCTCATTGATTCAGTTATCTGGAAAGGTAAATTGAGGGATCTAATGTGAGAGGGGGCTATGCCACATTACATGAAATATTAAGCTTTGTCCATTTTCAGTATTGTCGTACAATTTTGCGTCTAAACTGTTAACTAGAATCACGTGGCATGGCTCCCGCTCTTTCTGGAGCAGTTGTTTAAGTTCTTGAATGCGTCCTTGCGATCATTCTAAGTGAGAGGAGGAGCTATGCCACTTGTCCGATTTTTCAGTTGCAGACGTACCGACATAAAAGGGTTACAGATTGTTTTATCAGTTGCAAGGGAAGGACATATTATTAAAAAAACGTACTTGTTGCTCCTACATCCGTCTTCTTTCATAACTATTAAACATAATTTGCATTACGTCTCTATCTTGTAATAAGCGTGTTATGTCAGTCTTCTGTGTATGTAAGTTGTTGTACTACTGGTTGGTTGGTAGCCCTGTTGTATAACAGTATGTGAAACGTGGATCCTTGTGTATCAGAGAATGTTGAAAGTTAAGTCCTTTAAGCTTAACAAACATTTGAACTTACGTGTTAGTATGCATGAGTAGTTAACCAGCAGGGAAGTGGGGCAGCGATGGTTGTCTATCCTTCAGGTGTCAATTCTCATACTTTTTATAATGCTGGCATGAAACAATTAAATTATGGTGTTTACAGAGCCATCTATTGTTACTATTTATTGTTCTTCTGCCATACGTTTTCCCCCTTCGCCAATAATATTATGTTGCAATTTGACAGCATTCTGACGCGTAGTGTTATTTTCACAGCGTTTTGAAATAAGTGGGAACTATAGTCAATTAAAGCCTAATCAGTGCTAATCAGTTGCTATTTACATTAAAATTGATATTTTTCCTTTTGCATAATTTGCATAACAATAAGTTAAGACGAAAAAAGTGACCCCTTCATTGTATAAATAATGCCTTAATGCGGCGCTTTAGAAAATTCAATTACCTCCATTTGTTCTCAGAGTGGCATAGCTCCCTCTCTCACTAGACCCCCCTAAATTGCATCGAACAGTAAAAAAAATAATGGACCCCCCAGTCGTTTTAGGCACCCACCGCCACTGGTTATTAGACAAATAAACATGGCAAATCTGCTTGTGAGTCGACTGTCGTATATTACAAATCTTGTCAATCAAAACATCAGGCCGACCGCGGTAGCCGAGGGGATTGAGGCGCTCCAGTCACGGTCTGCACGGCCACTACGGTCGGAGGTTCGAATCCCCCCCTCGGGCATGGATATTTGTGCTGTCCTTAGTCTTAGTTAGTTCATACGTAGTTTGAAAGTTTAGGGACTGATGACCCCGTAGTTAAGTCCCATAAGCTATACAAACATTTGAACAAAACATCAGACAGTTAAAACTAGAGGGAAGAAAAGTCGTACTGTGTCTATAAAACGTTAGTAGCATCCAGGCTGGAGTAGTCGACTCCGTGCAGAGAGAAAGTATTGTGGGAGACGGGTAGGCCATCAGGTATTTATAGGAGGGTGTGGTTGGCGGCAGGCCAGCCGGAGCAGAAGCCGGTGTTCCTGCTGCACGCGACGCTCATGATCCCCAAGGTGGTGGTGCGGCCCAGCCTCGACGACGTGCAGGACGCGCTCGCCACGGCCGGCAAGAACATCTCCAGCGTCGCCAAGGGCGTCGGCCAGTGGACCGGCGGGCAGGGACAGCAGGTGAGCAACGCACACACTTGTCACCACAATCACACACTCGCTTCTACTCAGGATAGTTTGTTCATTCCGGATGATCTGGGAGGTACCATTCTACGGTTGCTACAATCTGTCCTATGAACACTTGTTTCTTGTACGAAGATTGGTTTCATGGACGCTACGCTATCCAGCGCAAACCTCTTCATCTCTGAAAAAGAACGGCGACTTACATCCCTTTCAACCTGCTTACTTTTTTCGTCTCTCAGTCTCCCTCTGGGATTTTTACCCCACGCACTTCCCTCCAACGATAAACTGATGAGTCTCTGATGTCTCAGAATGTGTCCTACCAATCGATCACTTCTTTTAGTCAATATATGCCATAAATGCCTTTTATACCCAATTCTATTCACTCATTAAGTAGGCGATCTTCTGAAATGATCTTCTCAATTCTCCTGTAGCACCAAATTTTATAAGTTTGTACAAATCTTCAATCTCAACTGCCTCCTAACACTCAAAATTATGTTCGAAAACAGTAAATTTTTCTTCTTCAGAAATTCTTTTCTGCCCATTGCTATTCAACATTTTATATATTCAGTACTTCGGCCATCATAAGTTATTTTGCTAATACAATAGCAAACATCTTCTATTGCTTTTATTGTCTCGTTACCTAATCTAATTCCTTCAACATTGCGTGATTTTCTTACATGCTCTTATTAAATTTCATCTTATACCCTCCATTCAAAACATTGTCCATTCTGTTCAACTGCTCTTCCAGTTTCTTCGCTGTCTCTGAGAAAATTAGACTGTCACCGTCAAACCACATAGTTTGCCATAAATTTCCATTGATGTGAAAACTGGTCTGAGGGTAGCAAATCCAGCATTTCATACTTAAAATATCCGAAATTTCTCAAAACCAAAGTACCTCTACAGTCAGAAACTCTATTCATTCCACTACATATATACTTCTAGGAACGCTTTCACTTGAATTGTCTTCAATTGTAGTACAGTCACTGTCGCAAAATAAAAGTACACTGAATTACATACACTCGCCATATTTCAATAAAGCTTCATTAGGTATAGACAGTCCAACATAACTATTATTATTGCGGACGATCATTCCATCTCATCCATTTCAACGAAACTTGTGCGACAAGACTACATGGAAAATAGTATTAACAAAATTATTCCACCGCTCAAATTATATGTGCCTTACACTTTATTATATAACTTCACCAACATTACAGAAACAAAATCTCTCTATGAGGCCGAGAAATTTTCTATAATCTCATGCATTTTTTTACTTGCATGTTCTGCTTATAAAAATTATTTTATTCTCTACTTCGTTCTTCCTTTGCTAAATATGCTGCCTACTTCTATCTCGCCACTTGGAAGGCTTCTTGTGACTTTCTTCTTTTCTTCCTTTTTGTATTTACTTTTGTTTACCTCGCCATCAGTAAGCAGTACAATTTCCGCTTTGACAAATATAGGAGAAGGAACTTCGCGTGTTTTTGTGTAGTGGAGCCATGCCATCAAGCACTGGCGTGAATACAAATAAATATAGTACTACTATTGTCTCTGGTCGAGATATATTTCCGGTGCCGTACATCAAATCACCACGAAAACGTTATTACCTTACACAAGAACATCTGGGCTATATGAAATGAGATAACATGCAGTTATAAGGTGATATCTGGGACATATAGCACTATCGATTTCCTATAGCGGTAAAATGAAAGTCGTATGTTGACATGAATATGCATTTTTAGTGCTTGCAAAGACAGTTTACATCCCTTTAATACTTGTAGCTACAGAAACTACGGCCACACAAACTAAAACATATCACGATCGTTGATCATCTTCTTCTCGCCATTAACATAATTTGTCCCGTAAATGTTGTCTCCAGGCAGAAATTAACGCATTATTATATCGCAGTTAGTAACTGCCAGCCACGGCGGAGTGGCCAAGCGCATTGAGGTGCTATGCTCCGATGCACAAGGCCGCTCCCCGTCGGGGGTTCGAATCCCCCTCAGACATGGATGTTTGTGTCGTCTTTAGTATAAGGTAGTTCATAAGTAGTTTGTACGTTTAGGGACTGATGACCCCGCAGTTAAGTTCCTTAAGCTCCACAAACATTTGAACATTGAATAATAACCGCCAGATTAGCCACACGATTTAATACGCCGCTTTACGTAACGGAGAGATTTGTCGGACCTGTTTCAAAACCTCCCGGCGGGTTAACTATAAGGGTCGGTGTGACAGACAGCCTAGATTTAGGCAGTTTTCCGAATCCCACTAGGTGAATACTGGGGTGGTACCCACGACCCGCCTTAGTAACACGATTCGCAAACATTTACAATAACTTTACAATAACTTACAATAACTATCGGGTGTATAACATTGTATGCAGTCAGTTGGGTACACATAATTCCTCTAAGAGGGGCTAGGTGGGTGTAATGGCGTGTCGACAGGAAGGATATCCGGGCATCATTTAATTAAACATGCCAAATCCATAGCCAACCCCATTAAATGTGTTATTCGGTGAAGGGTGAGTGAAGCATCGTGTTTCTCTCATAGGACGAGGATGGCTACGGACAAGTGTTTTACGATCCGCTCAAAATTGTTCAAACGTTTGTCAAGCTTAAGGGACTTAACTGGGGTGTCATCAGTCCCTAAACTTGCAATCTACTTATGAACTAGCTTATACTAAAGGCGACACAAACATCCATGTCCGATGCGGTATTCGAACCCCCTCGCACATCGGAGCATAGCGCCTCAATGCACTTGGCCACTCCGCCGCGACTCACGATCCGCAGCTCTTTTCTCGTCGCGTGTTTGAAAGAAACGGACACACGCGACTACAGCTGGTGACGCAAAAATTTGCGCTGTGTCGCGACTTTTACCTGCATTTCTCGCTTTTCGCGAACAGTCGCCTTAACTAAGGCATACATCCGAGTAATTATTGGCTGTGAGGCTACCTGAATCCGCAGGTTTACCGTGATAAACCGACTTCAATGGGGATGCTAAAACGCAACATCCGACGGCAATTTCTCACCGGTCCTACTGTTATACTGTTCACAAATTTGTTCATCTACTACCGGTATTTGTACAATGTGACGGCCGAAACGATGAGAATTTATTTAAAAAAAAAGCAACGTCTTTGCTAGAAATAAGTTTCTATCCTAATTTTGCTTTTGTATCATAGAAGCGCCATATTTTCGTCATTTTTTGCACTTTTTGGCTTTAATAGAACCACACCCTATTCCACGCATGCGCGTCAATTTTTAGCTGTAGTTTATTACTTTGTGAAGGTGACTTTTCAAATGTTAACAGCCTTTGTGTCAACCTGTACATAGCTCCTTCATTGTCTGTCTGCCTAGCGGCGTACTTTTAAATTTGTTTCTCTAACGCAACCATTGTAGAAAAATAAGAGAATTTTTTATTAATCCGTTCTTGAAGTGCTTCTGTATCCAGGAACTTTCTATCTTTCGAGTCTAAAGCTGTCTTTTTATCGTCTTTCTTCCAATTGAATTAACGACTGCATGTTGGGCTGAACTATGACTACACAGGGTGTAACGTGTATAATGTAAATATTTTTATATGTGGTGCCTTAACATATGCGAATACCTGTGTGTTGGTTCTTTCTTCTTTTTAACAGTCGTCCCATGCAGCAAACACAAACGTTGCAACGAATTGTTTTCTGTTTTGCCGTACCTGGGCCGCAAGTGAAGCACGCCTGGTCATACATAGCCACATTTTGGCCTAGTGCTCCCACATCTAACTGTACGAGTAGTCGCTTTTCCCCTGATCTCGGTGAATATAGGCATCCAGGGGCTATGCATATGTGGAGGTACGACCTAAACTGAAAACACACGACTTTTGATAAGAATCTAAAAGTCTCCAAATGGCAAAACACCCTTATACAATGTTATTCGGTACACTGTCCACAGTCACCTCCAGATATAATTTGCATTCATACATGTTACACCCTGTACTTCAATAGTTGCAACAACACTGCTTGTTAATTCCACTTCCACTCCTATTATCTGCTCTTCGCTAAGTGCTTAGCTGCATGTCTGGTACCTGCTTATACCATATATTTGAATTTTTTTGTACTCTGTTGTAGCAATTATTGAATATTGAGAGAATTTTTTATTCTTCCGTTCTTGAAGGGCCTCTGTAAACAGACATTTTCTGTCTTTCCAGTCTTAAGCTATCTTCTTTCCGCTTTCCTCAGAATTACTTTCACAATGTACAACAGCAAATCGACACGAATCTTGATCATAGGGCAGTCGTTGCCGCAGTCTGTTATTTATCGAACCAGTAATCTGCGAAAACAACAGTCCTTTGTCAGGGCGCTAAATAATCTATTTATCAGGTATAATTTTCCGATACAAGATACTTTCTCTTTATATTTCTTTTCAGCGTCTTAATGTATCCAAACCCAATGCTGTCCCATTGATAAACATTCTTTGTTCATTATTCAGTGCTTATAATACCATTTATGCGTTTTGGTTTGCGAATGTTTTGTCTTGATACTTAAAGGACCCAAATACAGAATAGAAATTGTATTTCTACTGCGCTTTCAGTTATTCATAGCTATTTATTCACAGCTATTTCATACTAATTATGTAGCTATTTCACAGCTAATTATATAGGTTACACGTCTTTGAAATGAAAATTACCTAATCCTGAGCTCTACAGCATAGTAGGTCTAAGTACACCAGGAGATAATCTATACGTGGATTTACTAAGAACGTCTGCCTGATTAGGATTTTGACTGCTAACTGATTAAATATGTCCGTTTTTATCGGGCGCATGCTTAATAACGTTCTTGTACTGCTGTTGTATAGTGTAAAAGTAATTCAGAAAGCAATTTAAGCTTGAATATCGTGTCACCACGCCTCTGGGCTAATTAACGCTACAGACAAAACGAAAATTTATTTTTAGATATATTGCCGACGATGCTATTTGCTTCTAAATTTTAAAGTTTTGTCCAACATTAGACTCAAGTTCAATATTGTGCCTATAAGTGGTATTAAATATTTGGCCACTATGTTATCGCATAACCGGTAACAAATGACTTCAGCTTTCTGCTCGAACAACCACCTTCCTTCAAGAAGCAACAAACAATATCCGCGTTCCACGAGGCCGCTGTAAATAATGAAGATTATATAACTTTTTAATACTATTAAAATGAAACCGCGAAAAGGAATTATAAAGGTTATGTATTTTCATTTCTTGCCATCCAAAATGTAAAACCAAAAAAGTCAGGAGGTGTCACAACCATTTTATTTAAGGAGGTAAAAAACTATACAAAGTGCATATGTTTGAAAATACAGCCATATATGAAGTCTCGAATCGAGATTCTTACTTAGAAACAATGTAGTTCCAATCCCGATCTTGTCTGCATCACCACGATCGTCGGACTAGAGCTTTGGAGACATCCTGTTGAGGTACTGTTGAACTTGTGCATTATGAATCGTCATGCTGGTGCTGTACCCAATATCAGGGTTTTGGGTGTATTGTATTCTACTCCCGCACCTCCATAGTAGCCATTTCTGGTACACTAACCAGCCAGTGAGACATCTCTTTAGTGTTGGAGCCTATTGTCCTTCCATACCTTATGATCTGGCTGACGGCCACATTGCAACAGGGTATTGCGTGACACATCTGGAACGCATTGTTTAAGATTTCTTCATTCCCAATTGGATTCTACTGCTGCCTTGGCCTTCCTGTGCTAGCGATCTCTTGCCATCGGTAATGTCTTGTGGGATGCCGTCGCCAACTCCTTCGTCGGAAGCAGTGTTACCACAAGAAGGTGGCCTACCATGGCTCCAACGTGGTGATGCGTCTGGAAGCAACGACAGTTAATAATAGGTGGCAGCTAAAATCAAATCAGACAAGATAGCCGGGAACACCACAAATTACGTTATTGGGGTGAGAATACAGATACGAAAATCGAGAATCCTTGCTGCCAGTGACTGAAATTGACGGAGCAACAAGAGACTGTGTGTGTCAAGATGAAGAGTGCATTCGTCGCCATTATAGTCTACGAGACTGGCATTAAAGCCCGTGAAAGGATATCTTCGTCAGAATTTTAGTGTCTGCGTGTACTGGGGAAGCAGAAATACAGCAAGAAAATGTACTGGAAACAATATATGTATTGAGAGTAG
Source organism: Locusta migratoria (assembly GCA_026315105.1). NCBI lineage: Eukaryota > Metazoa > Arthropoda > Insecta > Orthoptera > Acrididae > Locusta > Locusta migratoria. Next base: position 113,120,685 of record CM048755.1, on the reverse strand, counting down.
GTACAAGAAAAGATAGTGCTTAGCCAAAAACCGCATAAGGTGTTACCGCAGAAGACAACACGAAGAGAATAACGTTATTGAAGGTGTGTGAATGAGGCCTTACAGTGATTCATTTACCAAATCCTAGTTCTGGTAGTGAGGATCCATCAATGATCAGTGAAGGTCAGACATGGTAGGCATCTATAGAAAAATTACTACCCAAAATCAGTGGAGATCGGTTTGGATCTTTACGACGATTAAGGGACTGGAGAGCAGTCGGGTCAGCCTGGTCCAGCAGAACTCCAGTTGATGAGCGACTTATAGGAGGTTGTGCGCTGAGGCGGAGGTATACACTATGGACCATTTCCACGTTGAGGAGGATTATAGTTACACACAGCGGCACCTAATGCAACATACACTGAAGAGCCAAGGAAACTGATATACACTTTCATTTGAAAACATGAGATATGTAAACACTCAGAGACGTCGCGGCGGTCGGCAACACCTATAAGGAACAACAGTTGTCTGGCGCAAGCGTTCGATCGCTTATTGCTGCTACAGTGACACGTTATCATGATTTAAGCGTGTTTGAACGTGGAGTTATAGTCGCGCACGACAGATGGGACACAGTATTTCCAAGGCAGCAAAGAGGTGATTTTCCAGTACGACAGATTCATGAGTATACCGTAAATATGGGGAATCCAATAAATATCAAATCGCCAACATCACTGCGGCCGGAGAAAAATCTGCAAGAACGGCACCAACGACGACTGAAGACGATCGTTGAACGTGAAAGAAATGCAACCCTTTCTCAAATTGCAGCAGATTGCAATGCTGGGCCATCAACAAGTATCAGCGTACGAACCATTCAACAAAACATTATCGATATGGGCTTTCGGAGCCGAAGGCCATTTCATGTACCGTTGCTGACTGCACGGCACCAAGCTTTACGCCTCGCCTGTACCTGACAACACCAACATTGGACTGCAGATGATGGGAAACATGTTGCCTCGTTTGACGAGTCTTGTTTCCGATTGTATCGAGGGGATGGATGTGTACGGATATGGAGACAACCTGATAAATCCATGGCCCCTGCATGTCAGCAGGGTACTGCTCAAGTTGGTGGATGGCTGATCACCTACATACACTCACGTCCGTTGTGCATTATGACGGACTTGGGAAATTCCATGAGGACAATGCGACGTCGTGAATTGCTACATAGTGATTTCAGGAACACCTCCGCTGGCCACAGAAGTCCCCAGACATGAACATTATTGAGCACATCTGGAATGAATGCTGTTCAGAGGACATCTCCACCTCCTAGTACTCTTACGGATTTATGGAGAGCCCTGCAGGATGCGTGGTGTCAGTTCCCTCTGACACTACTTCAGACATCAGTCGATCCATGCCACGTCGAGTTGCGGCACTTCTGCGTGCTCGCGGGGGCCCTACACGATGTTAGGCATGTGCATCAGTTTCCTTGGCTCTTCAGTATAAATAGTGTCCACGTTGAGCATGTGGAATGTAGGAAAATGACTCCGATAGACGTTATAGCGACTGAGAAGTGTGTGTTTTCTGTGCATCGATTAATTAAAATGCAGTCGTCTTCCAAACCTCAAGAGTACTTACGAATATCCCTGTATTACCTCAGTGGTTTAGTCGCGGATAGACAACTAATTCTGACTCAGACAAGAATAGTTTGGGAACTGCTTCTGAATACGTCCCATCTCACTACATTATTACTCTTATTTTATTTGAAGCCCCGTCGTTTTTGTTGCGGCTTGAAGGAAGGTCAATAAAAACTACTTGTACTATTTGAGACTTTCCCACCGTATTAATTCCTTTCATAGTTCACGGGCGTCAGATCGGATGGTAATGCTCAAACTGCACAATATTTCTACAAGACAGCTGCTCGTCATCCTCAGCTACTGACTACACTGCCGTATTGCTGTTGGGTCGTCTTATTTATGTCGTGGCTGGTAAGAAAAGCACAGGTGCCGAGACGATGACGATGTTGTAGACGAGTTTTAGTCTACTGCATCTCGAGCCCTCTTGCAGAGAAACGGGCAGTGGTCTTCGTGTACGTGACCAACACAGCCTAAAGATTACGTCTGACCGCTGTCCCGTCACGTCACACAGAGTAGGTAGCAATCGCCCAGCTGACTGATTTGCTACGGGCCACAGGCCACAGTCTCATAGCGGCCAGACCGTCAGTTACAGTTCGCGTCCTACTCCATGTGACGTGACAGAACAGCGCTGAGGCCTTCTCTTTTAGGCGGCGTTGATAAGACGCGAGAAGAAACAAGGCCGCGAGTCGCAGTCTCAGTAACAACCGCGATTAGTGTGGCACACAGTTTAAACTTTCTGACTTCAGTGACCCATCTGAGATGACTCATTGGATACGTTCTAATGTGGCTGGCGGTGATTTAATACCCCCAATCCTGGTTCCCATGCTTTGCTAATTTGGAATCCCGTGTCTCCGTTCAATATCAAATGTTTATAAACATATGCAACACCAGTAACTACAGATAGCGGGACCGAAACCTAAATATTTTTGGAGATATTTTGACGCCACATTTGTGGTATGGGCACACGGGACAGCAAAGTTTCCTTAATTTGTGGAACGTCGGCCGCGGTGGCCGAGGGGACTGAGGCGCTCCAGTCACGGTCTGCACGGCCACTACGGTCGGGGGTTCGAATCCCCCCTCGGGCATGGATATTTGTGCCATCCTTAGTGTTAGCTAGTTCATAAGTAGTTTGTAAGTTTAGGGACTGATGACCCCGTAGTTAAGTCCCATAAGCTATACAAACATTTGAACATTTAAACATTTGTGGAACAGCTTCACTCCATCCACCCGATCATATGCTTCACCACGGAAGTGGAGGGGAATGTGGTGAATTCCCGTTTCTGGTTGATTTGGTCCGTGGAAAAGAAGACGGTTCCCTTGGTCACAGTGCTTTTCGCAAACCGAGACACACTGACTACGAGCTTTTATCGCGCTTACTCTTGTTCATAGGGCTAGAGCCATATCATTTGCAGAAAGTTTACTAGCAGAGCTTAGCCATCGTCGCTGTGTCTTTGTCCAGAACGATTACTTTGAGAAGCAGATTCGAAATGCATTTCAACCAGCGCACACAAGATCTCGAGAGCAGGCAAAAGAAAAACAAAATTCTATTATATTGGATTTTCTTCCTTCTGTTGGTGGCGTGACCTTCAAGATCGGCAAGCTACTCAGGAAACATCATAAGAAATGTGCCTTTCATGTTATAGCGCGTGTGCAAATGATGCTACGTCCAGTCAAAGACAATCTAGGTCGAAGGAGACAAGGCATATACAAAATTCCTAGACAGTTTGGGAAATAATTCAATGGTTGGTCGTGTCGTACTGTCAAAGATAGTCGCGATGAACACAATCGTCACGCCAGATTAGGCATCCCGAGAAGTCTGCAGTGGCTGAAAACTGGACACGGGGCAAAGGGTGACCTATGGAGAGACAAAGATCCTGTCGTCTGTATCCACGTACTGAGACTCCATCATTAAAGAAGCAGTCGAAATACGTGTATCTTAGAACCTGATCAGCAGAGGGACGGGATTCCAAATTAGCAAGGCATGGAAAGTAGGACATCTTCAGCGGCATTCGAACGTCTCTATCGAGTCGGTGCAGTCGGGTCATAGACGTTAGGGCGTTTAAATTGTGCGTCGTCACACTACCTGAGGACGCGCTCTCACAAGGAGATGACATAGGTATCGGATTTTAGAATTTCTTTTTATTTATTGTACGTGAAGTTCAGAACTTAAATAACAATCAGACTTTGAATGTTCAAATGTTCAAATGTTTGTAAATGTATCGGACCAAACTGCGAGGTCATCAGTCCGTAGCTTACAAACTACTTAAACCTAGGTAAAATAACCTAAGGACAAACACACACACCAATGCCCAAGGAAGGACTAGAACCGCCACGGCGAGCAACCGCGCGCTCCGCAGCGAGGTGCATTAGACCGCTCGGCTACTCCACCGCGACGATCAGACTTTGAAGTCTTGCAGGTAAACGTAAGTATCAATAACTAAAACAATTATAGCATCTGTCGGTGCAGCTCACGTGTCAGCGTTCAGGCCTTACAACCAAAGAGTCGATGGTTCGAATCCTGCTGTGGCAGATACTACTTTGTTTTTCGTTTTCTAATTAAGTTACATAAAACATTTTTCGATTCCACGCGTTGTGTCAGTTTTTGTTTATGTACATATAGACGAGCTAACACCTTATCATCTAAAACAATGGTTGAGAAGGTTAGCTGCTTGGAAAGCCTTTAGCAATTATGGAGATGACTTTCCAAAAACAGCGTTGAGCAATTAAAGACTACCGTCGGCAACTAACACTGAAGCCAATACTGTAAAAATGTAACTTATGTTTCTTTGATTGAAACCATCATTATTAACAACCTTTTATAAAACACAGAAAATTACGAACAAATAAAAACTACCATTAAATATTAAAATTGTGTAAGTATTCGAACACAACGAAAAAAAAATTGTCATGGCAGGATTCGAACCACAGACCCTAAGGTTCTCAGGCCACCACACTACCGCCTCAGCTACACCGTCAAACGCTGCAACTTCATATACAGGGTGTTACAAAAAGGTACGGCCAAACTTTCAGGAAACATTCCTCACACACAAAGAAAGAAGATATGTTATGTGGACATATGTCCGGAAACGCTTAATTTCCTTGTTAGAGCTCATTTTATTACTTCTCTTCAAATCACATTAATCATGGAATGGAAATACACAGCAACAGAACGTACTTGCATGACTCCAAACAATTTGTTACAGGAAATGTTCAAAATGTCCTCCGTTAGCGAGAAAACATGCATCCACCCTCCGTCGCACGGAATCCCTGATGCAGTGATGCAGCCCTGGAGAATAGTGTATTGTATCACAGTCGTCCACAATACGAGCACGAAGAGTCTCTACATTTGGTTCCGGGGTTGCGTAGACAAGAGCTTTCAAATGTCCCCATATATGAAAGTCAAGAGGGTCGAGGTCAGGAGAGCGTGGAGGCCATGGAATTGGTCCGCCTCTACCAATCCATCGGTCACCGAATCTGTTGTAGAGAAGCGTACGAACACGCCGACTGAAATGTGCAGGAGCTCCATCGTGCATAAACCACATGTTGTGTCTTACTTGTAAAGGCACATGTTCTAGCAACACAAGTAGAGTATCTCGTATGAAATCATGATAACGTGCTCCAGTGAGCGTAGGTGGTAGAACATGAGGCCCAATCAAGACATTACCAACAATTCCTGCCCAAACGTTCACAGAAAATCTGTGTTGATGACGTGAATCGAGGAAGTACAGTACATACTAACGAAACAATTGTGTATTTTGACAATTGTCTGCACGAATTATTTCAATTTACATTTAAAGAGAAATACTAAAATGAGCTCTAACATGGAAATTAAGCGATTCCCGACACATGTCTACTTAAGATATTTTCTTTCTTTGTGTGAGGAATGTTTCCTGAAAGTTTGGCCGTACCGTTTTGTAACACCCTGTATTATTGGTACTTACGTGTTCTTGCAAAACTTCAAAGTCGATTTTCTCGATGATTGTTAAGAGTTGCGTTGTATGGCTTTTGCTGGTTGTTATTTGAGTTCTGAACTTCACGTACCATTAGTATCAAAAAATTGTATAATCCGATATCCATGTGGTCTCCTCGTCAGTTCGCGAGTTGCCGTACTTTGATCCCCCCCCTCACGCACGCAAAGACATCTACATCTATCTACATAGATCTGCAAATCACATTTAAGTGCCTGGCAGAGGGTTCATTAACCACTTTCATAACTTTTCTCTACCGTTCCATTCTCTAATAGCACGCGGAAAGAAAGAACACCTAAATCGTTCCGTTTTCGATCTGATTTCTCTTATTTTATTGGGATGGTCATGTCTCCCTAAGTAGGTGGGTGCTAGCAAAATATTTTCACATTCAGAAGTAAAAGTAGGTGATTGAAACTTCACAAACAGATCACGCAGCAATGAATAACATCTTTCTTTTAGTGATTTCCACCCCAATTCGTGACGCTTTCCCCCCATAACGTGATAAAACAAAACGAGCTGCCCTTTTCTGAACCCTCTTAATATCTTCCGTCAATCCCACCTGGTGAGGGTCCCACAATGGGCAACAGTACTTCAGGAGAGGACGCACAAGTGTGATGTAGGCAGTCTCTTTGGTGGAGCTGGTGCATCTTCGAAGAGTTCTGCCACTGAAACGTAATCTTCGGTTCGCCTTCCCCACAATATTTTATATGTGTTCTCTCCAGTCTAAGTTGTTCGTAATTGTAACTCCTAGGTATTTGGTAGAATTTACGACATTAAGTTTGACTGATTTATCGCGTAATTGAAATTTCGGATTTCTTTTAGTGGTCATGTGTATTACTTCACACTTTTCTTTATTTAGTGTCAATTGCCAATTTTCGCACCATGTAGAATTTTTTTCTAAATCGCATTGCAGTTGCTTTTGATCCTCTGTTGACTTCACTAACCGATAAACGACAGCATCATCCGCGAACAGACTAAGGGAGCTATTCAGATTGTCTCCTAAATCGTTTATAAACACAAGGAAGAGTAGGGGACCTATAACGCTTCTCTGGGGAATCATGGCGCGTTAGTCATCTAGGGGCTCTGGATATAGATCACTACGATTCGTCTACAATGACGTCATTGCCCCACCATCGTCTTGGTGCCTGCGCTTTACTAGCCAGCCACATCACAATTATATAGGCGAAACAAGGGAATACAATAATTTAGTCAGTACCTAAAGATGATGAGGACCTGTCTCATAGAAATATTGTGCAGTTTAGACAGTACTATCCAACACGACGCTCGTGAACCATGCATTTGGACGTTAGGAGTGAAGGGTAGGGTGGGGTTAGCCCAGAGGCTTGGAGCACGGCGGCACTTGGCCGCTGCCCTTGGCTGTCTGTCCTGTCCCGTGTCTGTGAGCGCGCGTTGCAGCGGTCGGGCTGGCGGAAGCTGGCCGGCCGGCCGTCGCAGGCGGTGCTTGACGTGGTGTCCCGCCTGGAGCAGGCGGCCCGCGGCCACGAGGACGCGCGCGCGCGCCGCCGCAAGCTCTACCGGCTCGCCTCCGACGAGCGGCCCTCCTTCCCGCAGCAGGCGCGCAACTTCTACAGCCACGTCATGGAGAACAAGGAGGTCGTCAAGACGCTGTCGCTGCTCTCCACCTGCACGCAGGACGTACGACAGGTACCCCGCACCTCCTCCTCCTTCTATACGACCGACAGCCTAAGGATAGCCACTCCAACAGTAGTAATTACAGGGTTCTTTTACTTAATTGGCTACCAGTTTCGGTGTTCCATTAACACCATCTTCGGGGCCCCACTTACAAACTATCCAATCAGTTTGCTTAACAAATGGGGGCCTCTGTTTAACCGTGGTATAGATGTAACCCATCCGCCCATACACACATCACCACAGGTCAAACAGAGCTCCTTCTCCCATTCATTAACCTTTAGCCCGTCCACCGGTCTTTTGGACCGGGGCGACCCCCTTCTCGTCCATCCCCTTCTCTCTGAGTGCGTGTCAGCACTCTGCCCTCCACAGTAGCCTCAAGGCAGTTGAAGAGGAAGTCCAAGTAAGTCTTTTCTTCGTTTTGCATCTGTTCGAAGTTCCGTAATTAACGAATTGCACTCTCCGCTCCCCGTCAATAAAGGCGGATGTGTACACTGAATGTCTTTATTTTCTCCGGTCCAATGTACCCACTTACCCTCAAGTTGTGTGTTTTTCCTTTCACAATCAACTGCAAGTCTATAAAATTGGAAAAAAATCTACATATCAAGTGTATGAGAAAACTATTGGGGGGGGGTGTATGCTGGGGAAGGGGGAAACCGAATGGTGCACTACATGCATTGTAAGACAATTAGATGCAAAAAAAGGCCGAAAGAAACTGAAAGAAACGGCATTGCGGTCTTAAAGACCAAGTGTACGCTTTGTGTGCCATAAGGGGGTGTACGGGCTGCAGGTTAAGCATACTGATTGATTACTTGTACCATTTCTCAAGTAGGGACCTGAAGATGATATTAATAGTATACCGAAACTGGCAGCCCAATTAAATTTAAAAAGTCCTATAATTATGGCTGTTCGAGTTTATCTTCTTAACCACTCACTAACCTCAGTCCTAACCTCGTACCTGACATCTCACCAGAAATGCGTGATGTCCGGCTACGTAAAGTCGCCGAGCGAAGAGTTGTATCAACCGTCCCCCATAGCTTGGCATAAGGCCTCAGTCTCTTTTCTTTGTATGCCAATCATGTGTCATCCGTTTTGTCCTGTAAATATCACATGTATGCTAATGGCCTCCAATTGTATTTAAATGCAAAACCACTAACCTTGACGACATCATTACATATATTTAATACTGAGTTGTGTGCACTCTCAAAATGGCTACATAACAAAAAGTTAAAACTCAATCAAAAAATTATAATGAAATAAAAAGGGTATTCCCTTGAAATGTCTCAGAGTGTACGCTGAACACTTCATGCAAATAGAACTGTAAACTCTCATAAAAATTCAACAGTTAAAAACTGTTTATAAATCGGGATAAAACTACATGGTTCTTCTATCCATACTGCACAATAAATCTTCTTCAGAAGACAAAACTTATAATTAAACACCAATAGTACATAAATCAAAATTATCTTCTTCGTTTGGTCCAAATTACAATTTTAAATTAACTTCCTATCAAGCAGATATTACCTCCGTATAAAGTACAGAATAGTTTTCATATTGAATATTGACATCAGGTAACCGCTCAAAGCATTGACGCGTCACCCATTTGACTAACGTAAAATATTCATTGCTATTTTAGCTCACGTATACTGACGAAATACATCTCCCACTTATTCACTGGTTTTATCAGTTCAGCATATAAACTACATAACAACACAGATACAGACAGCGTTCGCTATACCAGTGTATATATAATACAGTTTTGCGTCATAATTACGTCACGTCATGTGTCACGCAAATCTCGGGGTTTTAGCATATTACGGTTAATATAATACCTATTAATTATTTGCTTTAAATGGAGTATTCTGTGAATATAATTACTCTTAATCATAAGAAAAATTGTTAATATCATTATAAGTTGACGATCGTCAACAGCCATTTCTTCTTAAGAATCTTTGAAACACATCGACTGTAATAGTAAACAAAATACAACATGGGCCGATTCCGACCTTAAGTAGAATGTTATACTAAATTTCATGGCACATTCAACCTGAAACATACACCAATAACAGTAATAAGTATATTGGAGGATATTCCGTTCTGTAACTACAAAACAAATGATTAGTTAAAAATTTCAAAATAATTACGTATCGTCACACCCTGTAGGTTATTCTAGGGTCATTTGCCATAAATATCGCAGATCCTTAGCATCTTTAATATTAAATGATAAACGTATCCGAAATTTCATAGCAGATCAAAACTACGTGCGACGCCGGGGTTCAAACCCAGGAACTTTGCGTTTCGGGGGCAGGCGCTCTACGACTGAGCTGACTGCGCCTGCCCTCACAGCTTTAGTTCCGGCAGTACTGCGGCTCCTGCCTTCCCATATTCACAGAAGTTCTCCTGCGAACCTTGCACAACTAGCACAAGGACTTTCCAAAAACATCCCCTCGTCTGTGGACTAACCCGTGCCTCTACAATATCATTTCTTTCAGGAGTGCTGGTCGTACAAGTTTCGCAGCAACATGTCTTTGAAGTAGGGAAGCTAGGAGGCGAGGAACTGGCGGAACTAAAGCTGAGGACGGGCCGTCAAGTGTGCACAGCTCCTTCAGTCGGTATAGCGCTTGCCTTCGAAAGGCAAGGGTCCCGGAGTCGAATCCTGGGATGGCACACAGCTTTAATCTGCCGGGAAGTTACATTTCGTATCTGCGCACACTTCGCTGCAGAGTGAAAAATTCATTCTGGGCACATATATCTATTCCTCTCCACCAGCAAGAAGTCTGGGACTGATAATAGACGAAAAACTAAATTAGGCTGATCATACAGCTGCAACGTGTAAGAAGGCATCAGCATCCCTCCATTGAAAATAAATTCGTAAAGACTTTTGTACTCCCAGTTTGTGATTACAGCAATGTTACCAAGCATGTCCTTTCTCAGAAAAACTCACGGAGACTGAAATTAGCCACAAACGTCTGTTTCAGGTATATCTGTGACAGTCGTCTCTTCGATAATATGTCACCATCTTATACACAGTCATCCTGGCTACGTGCAGATAAGCGCAGATATTTCCATGCAATCTGTCTCCTGTACTGTATTATTCATGTATACTGTCCGTAATATATCTGCTCGATGTTAAAACTCTTATCTCAACAACAGAACAGAAATACTCGTTCCTATCAGATCAAAATCCATTCTGTCCCACTCCATGAGCTAACCTGTCTTTCCAAGTAATTTTCAGTAGCCTGAACCAGACTCTGGAATGACCTCCTTCGTTATATTATGGAACTGAAAGACACTTCTCATTTCAAAAGAAAGCTAATGGAAGTCTGCTGGAGAAACAATAATTTGTATCCTCCTAAACACATGTTATACCGTTATATCCTTGTGTCCTACTAGATCTTCTACAGTTCCCAATGTTGTTGGGAGCAAAAGTCATCCTACATTTCTTTCCATCACAACTCGCTATGTAATAAATAACTTTTGTATATCCATAATTACATTTTCTGTCTTCCTGTATCATTGTTATTAGTATTACTCTAATTACAGCGGCAGCAGCAGAAGCAGTAATATTACTACTGCAAGTATTAACTTAGTCACTGCATTTTATCCAAATCCTCTCTACATACAGTCAATTCATTTTTATTTTATTAATATTAGTTTTTTACACTTTGTTCTATTAAAATCATCGCCGTATATTAGATAATTCTGAGGTAAAACCGAAAAGTGTAACTAAAAGTATTGACCGCATGGCTCTAATCTGATCAGCCCAAATAAATACGTTGTATATCAATTAGCCATGTTGTTCTTCAAACAGGAAGTTAATCGTGTGTCACTCGAGGAACCAACAGATCCATGTGATCGGAGGAATGTGCAGGTCACTCCAATTTTTGAGAAGGAAAATCGAACATATGCCGCTACTGTATGCTTATATTTCAATAATACAATAACGGTATGTGGTGGAGGTTACTTCGCCTGCTGCTGTAATTGTTTGCATTTCTATATGAACTGCGTAAGATGCCATTACTATCAGCTCTAAATACTGATTTTGCCCTATTGGTCTTTCTGGGGGATACACCAGCCAACAGTGAAAATGTATCTAGGATAAAATAAATGGTAGTTAACTATATCGAGAACTCACATAAAGAAAACGACAATGAAAAATTCGAGAACACTCTCGTTGCCTGTTTAAAGGATGAGGTATTATTATGTTTAGCAACATTCATTATCAATCCCTTCCAATCTAGGCTTAGAAATCCCGTTGATAGAAGACAGAGTGATGAATAGTTATGTGTACTTTGTCGTTATGTTTAGCCCAGGGCAGAGGAAGAGGAGGCGAACAATTTAAGTGATTGTAACTACTGTAAAATGTATTTACTAACACGTGGCATTTTCAAGAAGAAAACATATCGTGAACCATGTGGCCAATTCCTCACGGAGACGGACTGCCAGTTCTTGTCCCACCTGACTGAAATAATGAATAGGGCGGCAGTGAAAAGATTGTACATCATCAGCTTCAAAACCCAGTTCTTCACAGCATCCTGATTTTGTGAGTAACCATGAGTGTAGAGAGATCCACAAATAAGCATAGTGTGAACTTCATGAACTAGTGCGATATCTGGAATTGGCGAAAGGTACTATTGGAAGATAAACTGATGAAGGTGATGAGTGGAGGTTGTACATCGACTCCTCCCAAGCAAGTCTAAAGTGTGTGTTACTTCATAAAGGCAACGTGTTACCATCGACTCCAATCAATGAAAGTACTGTATGATAACTTAAAAAATTGTTATTGCGATTGAAATATGACAGGTTTAAATGGTAGATTTCGAGGAACCTGAAAGTCATAGGCATACTACTTGGGCCACAAACAGAGCTATATCATATCCTGTTGCTTCCTGTGCCTGTGCACCATAGCACTTCATTATAAAAAGAACGATTGTCGAAGCGTCAGTCACTTAAACCATAATCTCACAATGTTATGTACGAAGCACTTATCGAATCCAAGAACATAATTTTCCATGGTCTTCATACTACATTAGGTCCAAATCTTTGTACAAAAACTGGGGGAGGAATTCCCACTTCTTAGTGAAGCGAAAATAAAGGACGAGGTTTCTTGGGTTCGTAGAGGTGCAAACTGTACAAAGACGAGCTTTTCAGAACCACCCTGACGAATATTAAAAATCTGCTAGGAATGTCTTTGTTCAGGTATCAACAAACATCTAGGCAATAAGAGGGCATGAAGCAATATGGATCTTGTGATACGTCTTCTGCATTGCTACAAAAGTCTGAGGTGCAACGTGCCCTTAAAGTCAAATTTCCTGGATTCCTACTTGGACTTAGTGACAACTGTAGTGCTTCCACCAACGAATTTCTGACATGGGAATGGGATACCAGGGAGTGGAGCACATAAATGGTAGCGAGTAACTGCTGGAAACTAACCAGGGAAAAAACGAAAGGCAAAGCGGTTGCGCCTTCAGTGACCTTCCTCCGAGGGATAACACCAAGGTAAATACTTAGTGCTTGTTGCATAGTGATATGTATCATATTTTAAATATGTTTCGGTGATTGAGTAAAAATCGTCCATATTCTAACATATAAATGATACAAAAGGTAACAGGAACTATTAATGTTACAGTTATTAAAAAAATCATTCATAATTTTTCATTTTATGAATATGTACCAAAAATGTGTCAGAATAGAAACAGTGAAAGAAGAGTTGTTTACCTGAATTCCGTACTTCATGTTTGTCAATTTTGTATGAAACCAATTAGAGCTTAAAAGTGCGAGACAAGGGGCAGTATGTTGCTAGACTCTTTAGAAACGTACGCTCTCTAGTCGTAGCAGCAAATCACAATGTACCGCACAATATCTCTCTTTGGAGCAAATGTGACTCTGTCTGGCATACAAAACAAACTCCAATCTTGCTCTTATGTGGATTCACTATTTTTTTTTCATATCAATAATACTTGGTGAGGGATCAAAAGTGAAGAGAAATACACAGTTACCAATCACACGATGTGTTTGTAATCTACTTCCTCCGCTGATGCGATACAATTTCCGTAATTCTTGCAATGTGGTTCAGCCTCGTACGTCTGTCTGTTAGTTTTATGGGACTGTTCTACTTCAAATCTGCGATGCAAATTCCATTAGAACTTTAATGGATGTGTTTCCACCTACTGTTCGACAATTGTGCGACTAAATAATATGATTTTTTCCACTTACGCGCAATACATTACACTTATTTCTGCTAATACTCAAATGCAATCTCTGTACCATGCGTCTATGTTCTACATGTCTTCCAACATTTATCTAACTTGTAATTTCACAATATAACATTCAATATAGCGTTCAACAGCCCAGTTAGATATGTATATTGCAAACAGTAATACTACCTCACAGTCCTCCAAATGTACTATTACCTCTGTCCGTCTGGTTTACTGAAGAACGACGTATTACTTCCTATTTGCAACGAAACCCTGAATCTAGTAATAACTCTGGCTGTTAAACTTAACGATTGAAGGGAAGTGCATCAAGGGAAACAATCCGGACACCGGTATCTACTGCTATGCTGTACAGGATGTCCATAACTAAAGGGTCACTTTCAAAATCCTGTACAAAAGAAACCACGGGGCAAAATGACTGCATATTTGAAATGAACATACTTGCCGAATGGGGAAACGAAATGGCATTCACAAAAAATACAACAACAACAAATAGTTCCTACCTTTATCAATAAATGACTCTGTAAGCGGCATAAGAAAATTGGATGGCGACAAATGACATCCATGTGTTTATGCCGAATGCAATGAATTGTTCACGTGTCCCATGATTTGCATCTATGCCGCTTACAGCACCATCTATTGATAAAGTTAGAAACTATTTTTTGTAATTTTTGTGTATGCCATTGCGTTTTCCCCTTCGTCAAGTATGTTCAGTTCAAATCTGTAGTCATTCTGTCCCGTGGTTCTTTTTGTACACAATTTCGAAAGTGAGACTTTAATTATGGACACTATGTATATAAATGAAGTTGCAATTATATAAAATTGCATGGAGACATGCAAATGATCGGTGGTTTGTGTTGGGATCGGCAATTAACATTCAGCATAAAGAACTGTAACGCAGTGTACTATAACATAATTATTACAGAAATGTAGTGGCTTTCTTGATATTCATGAATTCACCACCCAATCACTATGACACAATTACTTGGCCTAAAGTACGCTGTCGCCGCGACGGAATAACCGTACGCACTAAGGCGCCTTGCTGCGGTGCACACGGCCATTCGCTGTCGGAGGTTCGAGTCCTACCTAGAGCAAGGGTGTGTGTTGTTCTTAGGATAGGTTAGTTTAAGTAGTTTGTAAGTTTAGGGACCGATGACCATTGCAGTTAGGTCCCATAACTTTACAAAAAATTGAACAGTAAGTACGCTGTCAACGATAGACAGCAGCAAGGTGGCAAAATTACCATTCAAGCTTGTTTTCCACGAAAACCACTTACGTCACTAAACCATATATACAAATTAAACAATTCTCCTCCATTGTTTAAAGGAACATAGTTAATATAAAAGTTCACATAAAAATTGGAAATGAGCAGCCCTTGTGATTCAGTAGGTCACCTTTCCCAAACAAAAACAGTCATACAGAAGAGTTACACTGAATTGGTCTATACCCATACTTTGTACTAGTAATATAATGCATAACTTTATTTCAAATAGTGTCGTAGTGTGGACGCACTTTTTGGAAAAGAAACACCCCATAAGCATGTTATGCATAGCATCAGCAGTGATTCATAAGGATAGCTGCGGAAATGTCAGGATAAACGTGATAAACACGTTGTAGTTGCTTCCACTGAGATACTGCGATGGAGTGAGGGTACCCTCTTCAGTCTGCAGACCTGTGAATGAATGAAATGCATTACAGTCCGGCGACCAACCTTCTCTCACACTTGTACCCTCCATCCTCCCCCCCCCCTCTTTCTACCCTTTCATACCCGCAAAAACATAATTTATCGCTTATCTCGGCTCTACTGTATACACCTGTGGCACGGATTTCATATTTGTCCTTAACCCACGTCATTTAAGAATAAACACTGGTTTTACAACGTAAATAATCTGCAATCTTTCCGTGTGTATGGCGCATATTATTCTGAAGTCGTAGTCCTATGAGTGTTGGCTGAGTACGTAACCTGATAATTAGCCGGAAGAAAGATGTTTCTTTCATTCTGAAATAGTAACACATACTGCTGTACGCTGGATCACTGAGCCGAATACTCAAACTGCCTACGAATCTGAATAACAAATATTTTCAGATTAATTTTTTACTGCGTACATAGACTTTGTCTATTAATAAAAACACTTTGTTAAAGTTCTGATGCAATGCTTTGTATACTTTCACGGATATAGAAAGTTACCTAACACTCATTAAAACTTTCTTGTAATCCAGGGAAAGAGTTAATGAAAGTAAAGTGTTAATTTTGAACATCGCTTCAAAATAGAACCATAATCTAAATTTTTTCAAAATTACTGAAACATTTTCTTTGCAATACTAAATAATTACATGACTTAACATTATTCTGATTAAACCTATAATTTAAATGTATTTTATTGTATAAATGGGGTCAGAACGAGGGGGAGAACATATGAGGATCACACATGGCGTCTGCGTGTTATCAATTTTAAGTAAAATTTATGAGAGTGTGCGTGGGGGAACTGTGGTGCAGTCGGGAATCGATGACGTAGAAGCTAAATTGATTATTAATCAAATTCAAATGTTCAAATGTTTGTTAAGCTTATGGGACTTAACTACGGGGTCATCAGTCCCTAAACTTACAAACTACTTATTAACTACTTACGAACTAGGACGGCACAAATATCCATGCCCGAGGGGGGATTCGAACCCCCGACCGTAGTGGCCGTGCTGACCGTGACTGGAGCACCTCAGTCACCTCGGCCACCGCGGCCGGCGATTATTAATCGCTGAGTTTATTATTATGTAACTTTTAGGAATGTTTCGGACTTAGTTTGATTTTTATGTAAAACAGACCATGTTTAATCGCTCTAATTGATTGTTTGTTGAGATAAAAGTCTTACTCGATTTGTTCCAGATTACTGACGTTAGAAAGAAGCGACTACGTTTGTAAATGTGTTGTGAAGTGTTGATTGCAATAGTTTCGTCATTAGACTGGTGTGATTATATCTGGCGGTACACCATCCTGCGTGGCGTGATCACAACATTAGAGCGAGCTACTTCTTAAGGACTGTGAACGACTGGATATAAGAACGCGTGAATGTTGAGGAATCAGTAACTTTTAGATAAGTCGAATTTGCGCCAGTTTCGACGCGGGAATTTCTGGATGCTTTGTAAGTGAGGTCTTGCTTCAAACTGGTAGAACTGTGAACTTACAAGGACTTTCGCAGTTTTAATAAATGTGGGCTTGATGGCCATTTCTTTTTTCGGAAATAATTAATAAAAAGTCAATAATACATTGGAGACTTTCTGCAAGTAACTAGAAACCTGCATTCTTTACGCTACATTTCAAGAATTTACAGAAACTGTCTCATATACAACAAGTTTGCGCCGAGAATTTTGTGCATCTGCTTTACATCGACGCCAGAATTACTTGCTTCTGCAGAAAAAAGGCGAAGAACTTTCTGAAGAACCTCGAGGTAGGTAAAATCATTTTCACTTCATCAGAACGAATCACGGACATAGGCGGACAGTAAGCAAGTCAGAAATAGATGGAGATGGGGCAGGAAGGGCCTTATGTACCGCACACGGTGAATTTTGCGGCCGCCGAAAGTTAAGTTCCAGTGACTGTGGACTATAAAAGCAGCAGTGTAAAATAAATAAATAAAACCGTCTTTCTCACTGAAAAGAAAGACTGTATCGTGTAAATAGTTATGTGGGGAAGACGGAAATAGAAGTTCCTCGGTTGACACGGAATCTGAACCAGCGAACGCAGAGTTTGTTGGACAAACTCACTTCATCATCTCGCCGTGCTGACGACGTAAATGTAAAGCTAAGTAAAGTTCTATTTAATGTAATGGGAGCATATTTAAAGAAACTAGAGACCATGGAGGGGATTAATAATTGAGGAATTGACAAACAGAAGCAGGTAGCAGATATGGATGATTCCATACTTGCAGATAATAGTGGGGTTACTGGATTTTATTTTGTTGCATTAGGACCAAGCAATACGGGTTATGGGTCAATGACGGAAGGGAGCAGATATGGTAGAAACTGATGTTAAGTTTGCACTATGTACAGTGGAAGAAGTTAAAAGAAGCCTGTTTATGAGTATTTTGAGCAGAAGGGTAGTATTTCAGTAGTTTTGTAAAATTGTATGAAGCAGTTGGGTGATTCGAGTATTGGTATTAATAGTAAAACAGATAGTAAAATAGAAAATTAGACTTCTGAACTTATAGTTTGAATTCTGAGCTTAATAACTGAGTCGGTTGAGTTCTGGATTGAAACAAGGGTCTGTCGAATTGAAACAGTATCTACAAGGGGAACTAGAAAGTAAATTTTCATGTCTGTGAGATTCTTTGAGAAATTATGTTACGACTGAATGATAATTTGAAAGGGTAAATTAGTAAGGTAAAGCAGGATTATAATAATGCTACTGTAACGGTGACAAGTGATTCAACTGAAAAAATAAAGTTAGTATCTGACAGGAATAAACACGCAAGAGGACAGCTGGTAGTTGAGCTGAATAAAGTAGAACAATTTATTAATATAGAAAATAAGTGTGAAAATGAACATAGTGTATTGGAAAGTGTAAATAGAGAAGAAAAAGATAAAAATGATCAAGTTAGTACACAAATGTCTGTCCTATTCGGTGGTGGTCATGTAATATGTACTAACGGAGTAGAATCGCCTGAAATTGTCTACATGATACATCTACAATTTTTACGATCTGAACCCAGTAAAAAAGTTCACCGTAAAGAATTTAGGAATGATTTTAAGGATGTACTGTCTAAGTTATGGAATGATAAGCAGAAAGATGGATTCTGATTGGTGCATAGATGAACACGTAACAATCCAATGACATTTGGAATTCCTTAAAATATTATAAGCTAAATATTCCCACTGTTCCGGTCTCTTGTCATTATCTATACATCTCATTCAACTTAATGCAACGTCGTCTCTGCAACAGATAAAAAAAATAGGTCATGATGCACAAACTATGGTATTTCTCTGTCGTATTTTTTGCAAAAAGAAGGACGGAAGTTCCAAGTTTAATGTCCCGTCGACAGTGTGATCATTATAAATGGAGCTCACTGTCGGATGTTTGGGTAAGATGGGGAAAGCAATCAGCCGTTCCCTCTGGGAGTAACTATCCCGATATTTGACTGGATTGATTTAGGGAAATCACAGTAAACTTTAATCTGGATTGCTGGAGGTAGATTTGAACCACTGTCCTCCTGAAAGTGAGTCCCGAGTGTTGCCACTGCGCCACCTCACTCGGCATAATCTTTGCAGTTAGTATATGCACGATGATACAGTATGTTGTTGTATGTGATGATTTCAGTACTTGCTTTAGCACAACTAATATATAAAAATGAATGTTTGTGTGTTCGTATTTTATGCGCGGCCGTACCGTTCAGCCGATTGTGATTGACCTTTGTCAATGTATTGCTTGCACTTTCGCGATGGTCATAGGTACCATTCAACGACTGTACGACAAATAGTTTATGAGATATAACGTAAATAAACGATGAAATGCGCGATAAAGTTCTGCATCATGCGACGTCTGCTTCTAGCCCACTGTACCGATTTCAACCAAATTTGGTATACCTATTCCTTCCATGAGGTAACAATTGACGCATGGGATGGATTGTTTGATTTTCAAAGGGACTAAACGACTACGGTTATCAGCCCCTTTGACGTAGAGGTAAGAACAGTTTACGACATATAGTTCAGGAGATATGATGTCATAAACAATTATATGGTTGACAACCTGTGGCATCAAGCGACATGCGAATATGGTCACTTTATTCATCTTAAAATCCTCATGTCATTTTGGAAACTTGCCCTTCAAAATAAGAGAAAGTTCACTGTCACATAAAATTTTGGATGGTGCATGACGGAGGATACTTTACATATGGACTTCGTCAGATTCTTCAGTTGTATTCCGATCTTGATGAACTTTTAAAAAATGATTGAACAATTCAGTTTATCAGTGAATTATCAATATATTCAGATTACCTACGATCATTTCAATTAATTAACGTGACTTAACATTTAATTTTGAAAATTTAGCGAAGTTTCGAATGAAATAAAATTTCTGAAAATTCTAGCAGCTCTCTCTGGATGTTACGTTACATTTTTCAGGGTGATAATCATCAAAGAAACATTTAAAACATAAATATTGTTCACACTATGTGAATTTTATGTAAGCAATTTAAAGTAAGAATTTTTTTTAAGAAATACGCTTCTGTGGAAAGTATACTTCATTCATATTTTTCAATGACGGTTTTTTGGCTGTCAGCTTTGATGCCTACCAAGTGTACGGAATCATTGGTGTGAAAACCACCAACAGAAGGAATTTGTTGTTACCTACGTATGGTATTAATGCGAATTTGAAAATAAATACGTAAATCTAATATAGGCCTATAAAAATTAATGTTTGTTTGTCTCTTCGTTCGCATTTTATGCACGGCCAAACTGTACATCCGATTGCGTTAAAACTTTGTCATCTCATTGCTTCCACTCGCGCGAAGGTTATAGGCATATTAAAATTGACTTCTTATAGTGCATGGCGGAGAGTGCTTTACAATTAATTAATTCGCTTTTTACGCCTTCACGCTGAAATGGTTGGACGAATATGAATTAAATTTAGTATAGAGGTAGCTTAGACCCTGATTAATACATGGGCTACCTTCCGTAAGCGGAGGGTACCTTACAATGGGTTAATACACCTTGTACACCTTCATGCTGAAACGACTGGACAGAATTAAATGAAATGTGGAATGAAGATAGCTTATATCCCGAATTAGTACATGGACTACCTTTCGTGAGCCTCCGTAGGTGCATAACGGACTGACTTAAGACTGTAATACTTAAGTACCCTGGAGACGCCGAGTTTTCAGTTAGTATGTCATGAAAATATTGTCAAATAGCATAGTAATTTTAATTGTTAAATTACGATGTAGCAATTACAGAAACTCACCACTGTTTTATAAAATCCAGAATAAGATGGAAGTGAGGCTATGCATTCGCAATGTTAATTTAGAAAATGTACACAGAGAAATCCACTGTCAGTATCCATATGCAACCCCCTGCTCTCAAGTACTTACCTGCGAGTAGTGACAGAAACAACCTACTGAAAACAAGCGATTCCTTTCGGTTGTTCGAAAAAAATCGTACAGTTCGGTTGTAGTTTTGCGTATCGGTTGAATTATTAATTCGTTCTGTAGAGTGAAACCATTCGGTGGAAACAACTGAATGAAACAGGCGATTCAGTCAGTTGGACTATTCAATCGTTCTTTTAATTGAAACCAGTCGGTGGGACCAACCGAATGAAGTAGTCGTCACATTCGATTGGACTACTCATTCCTTCTTTTGAGTGAAATCAGACTATTTGAGCAACCGTATGAAAAAATCAACAAAGTCGGTTGGACTCTTCGACCGTTTTTTTTTCCGGTCGTAGTTTTACGTGTCGTTTGGATTATTACTCTTTGCTTCGTGTAACAGTAGTCTATGAGAGCAACCGAGGGGAAACAATGGACACTTTTGCAGTTTCGTACATTGACTGAATTACTAGTTATTTCTTGTCAAGTGTAAACAGGCATTAGTTTTTCAATTGAACCATGTAATCCTTTTTTCAGCTGAAATGACTATTTAGTTTTTAACATGACTGGCTATCCATTTATTCTTACGAATGAAACCAGCATGCTTTATACGCCATGGGAAGAGAATGTATCAAAGTTAAAATACGTGTCTAATGTCCATTTAATTATGTACTGCGTGAAATTACTTTTCATGGCATATAGTAAAACTGATTCATATTTTGTTATATATTAAATTGTTCCAAGTGCCATCAACTCTAAACTAAATATGCTGACATATTGCAGGGGTATAAATGCAATTACTTAAATTGCCGACCCCAGACTTCTAAAACTCCGATCATTCGGGTCAGATCAGGTTACTTTCCCGGACACCCATAATTGATTGAAGATACGTTGGCTGATGATCACCATACACGGCGAGGAGCGAGGACGTGAGAGGGGAATGCCTCCTCGCTTGCGTTTTCATTGCTGACACCGCATCAGGCGCGCGCCTCTTATCGTTCACATTATGCACCACAGTGTCTGGCGGGCGGGGCGGCGTCGCGAAGCGTGCAATCTCCCATTGTTACCGACTTCTTATTGTCTCAATAAACAAATCTGTAAACTACAGGATGTTCCAAAATGATATCTACAATTTTAATCACACTGTATCTCTGAAGTGGGGACAGGTAGAAACGTGCGGTTTTCGGCTTAATGTTCACAGTCTTCTAGATCCCAATCACGTAAAAATTAAATATTTTGATATTTCAGAAAAAAGTCTTCGTTAAAAGTAATAAATGCGAACTAGCATACCAATTTGTTATAAATTTATTTTTATTAATATCTTCCAATATGAAGAAACAAGAGAAGACATACAGCAATTGCCAACGCTGTAAATTTTCTGCAGCATGCCTGTATTCAACAGTATATGAAAATATTCATCTTGGGCTTCATCATAATTCGTCCTAGTCACTGATATTGTTTTCGATGTTGCTACAACATGTGTTTTATCACTACTTCATAATTAACTCAGTCTCTAAAAATAGTCTTTCAGTAGTAGCATACTGATACAGGCGAAACGAATAATTCCAGTTTAATCATTTCATATGTGTTAAATTCGGGACAAATTGGTGTTCCGGATTTATTTTGTAAAAATGGCCACTGTCACAAGAAAGAGGGGGCAAGGTAGGGGCGATGATCACCTTCAATTTGTGTATCATATGTAGCACACAGGATATCTAAGCGATATTCTAGTTCCATGTCCGCCTATTATGTCGTAATTAAAGTGCGCCATTACTGCTCACAATCATTACAGATACTGTGCCAATTGCTGGGAAGTGGAAAGTATCAAACAAACACTGGAAAATAAGGGAAAAACATAGCTTTATATTTGTGTGGACATCATACCACGTGATGATTGATTTCGTGTGGCAATTTTGGCCGATAAAGTCCAACTGGAGTCGTGTTCGGTCGGCCTGGTGCAAGTCTTGCGCACGACGAGGATGAAACGATGACGAGGACGACACAACACCAGTTCCCCGGTGGTCAAAATCTCTAACCCGACCGGGGATCGAACCAGGGCCCCCTGTGTTGTAATCTGGCACGCTGTCCACTTTTATTTATTTTTTGCTCTATTGGTAGTTCTGTTCCTTGTGATCGCTGGTCGCATTTGTTCGATATGTTCTTTTTCAGCTTTTTTGTTATAGAGAGCGTTCAGACGTCAGACCGGGCGCGCTGAGCCACGGCGCCCTCCACCACTGGGCTACGGAGGCGGACGTCATGCCACAAACCCCACCTTTCTACCTCTCCCGATATCTCTAATAACAGGGAACAAATTTATAAAGCTCATTTTGGAATGTGTGTAGGACAACTTCTAAGCGTGCTTGCGTCTGATTTCTAATGGATTAAAGTAAATAAATTATCTATTTATTTAAAGTCAGTCGATTCTCCGCAAATAAGAAAACAGACACTTGTCCTTATGAATATTTTACAGTTTTGACAACCGGCCAAAAAAACTTGAAATGTAAAAGTTGGACGCATGCAGTTGCTAACATTTTTGTTTGCACTGCAGATGATTGTAACTATTGTGTGATGTTGTACTTAATGACAGTACTCTCTACACTCCTTATTATCTGTAGTCTTTTCCGTTTACAATTTTACAAGTACTGCTAATAACAATTAAAAAATTCTCAAGCAGAAAGTTCCAGGACTACCTGACTGACGGTAGCAGCTTGTATGAGCATAGTAGAGAGTACTTAATGTTTCAGTCCTTTGTAAAATCGTATTATAGTAAATTTGTTTTTATTTCGATAGCTGTTTTCTGTTTTTAGTGTCGTGTCTGTGATTTTTTCTGTTGACTTCAAACATTTTACGAGACTATAAAAGGGACAGTACGGTACGTTTCTCTTAAACAAAGTCAACAAATAGACTATAGTGCTTTTTCCTACGTATATCTCGCACACAGACAGCTAATGTAAAAATTAGAGAGACTCGAGCTGGGTAACAATCCTTCTTAATTGCTAACATTGGCATAAAACCGCCACACAGCAGAACAAAAGCATCCATTGCTGAACTGTGCTTAAAGTTTCAAATATCTAGCTCGCTACGAAGTTAGTTTAAAATTAATTCCTAAATTTGTACCACAGAATAACGAACTACTCCCCGCCACATACCAGATACGTAAGCAAGCCGCTACTGCAATGACACCGAGTTCTAAACTAAATTGATAGTTTTAAGTCTATAAATTATAAGAAAGTTAGTTGAAGGTCAATTAAAAAATTGGTACTGAACCAAGAGACCTAATAAAAACATATTAAAAACTAATCGTTGATTTATAAATTTACAGTGCAGCATCAAATATTAAACTTTTAAAACCAACAAAAAATTATATTTAATGTCACAATTACTCAAACTGGCATGTAAGTTAATAACATTTATTGAAAATAATTTATTTTTGAAAATAAAATTGTCATTCACATTATCTAATATATAAAAATTAATGTTTGTGTGTTCGTATTTTATGCGCGGCCGTACCGTTCAACCGATTGTGATTAAACTTTGTCAATGTATTGGTTGCACTTTCGCGATGGTCATAGGCACCATTAAATCAATGTACGACAAATAGTTCAGGAGATATGACGTAATAAACAATTAAATGTGCGGAAAAGTGCTGCATCATGCGATGTCTGCTTCTAAACCACCAAATTTGGTACACATATTCGTTCCATGAGGTAACAATTGACGTTTACAACATATAGTTCAGGAGATATGACGTCATAAACAATTATATGGTTGAAAACCTTGTGAGATGGGGGCTGTAATTAGTCTATTTTTCATACTAACCTTGTGTTACTGTTCCTTTCTCTTTACGCTAATTATTGAAATATGTAACATTTTTCTTTGTAGATCTTTATTTATTTTGATTTTTATGCCTTTGGGGACACATCAGGGATGATGGGCTCCTGGGATTGTAGTACATTCTATGTTTATATGAAAATTTCGGGATTTTAATGTTTATTGGCGCAGCTTGGCTGCTAAAAAGTGGTTTTACGTGTTGGGCACGGTCAGGCCGCGTCAGAGCAGAGACGCTCTTGGGGGTCTCGCCCTCCCACCAACTTTCGCTCGCCTTCGGGGAAGGACGAGAGGGGCTGGCTTGACCTGTTTGACTCCGACGCTACAGGCGGCGGAGTATGTGGAATGCTTTACAATGCTGGCCCGCAGTTTACGGTGGGCGATAGCAGGGACTGCCTTCTTAGTCATTCGGCCGTTTTGCAAGAGAGGAAAGCTTTCTGCCCGTCTGGCGCCCCAGGGGTTTGCCTCCAGCGGCTGTATATATAGCACAACGTTAACATTTTTAAGTCGTGTGACCGTAGCTAGGAGCAAGGTGAAATTCCTTGCAGAGCATTCACCCTGGGAATGGTGAAATCCGCGGGAAGCTTTGGTGGCGTGGGCGGAGCCTCTTGGCAGCCGAAGAGAACGCGTCCTGATTCGGCCGAGTATTTTAGTATGACAGCTAAACAATTTGTCAATGGCGCTACGCCATCCGATTGGTTTGACTATTAGCCGTTAGCAGATATTGGTGCGTCTTTTCGCGCGTGGCCGGCCGCGGTGGCCGAGGGGACTGAGGCGCTCCATTCACGGTCTGCATGGCCACTACGGTCGGGGGTTCCAATCCCCCCTCGGGCATGGATATTTGTGCCATCTTTAGTATAAGGTAGTTGATAAGTAGTTTGTAAGTTTAGGGACTGATGATCCCGTAGTTAAGTCCCATAAGCTTAACAAACATTTATGATTCTAAACATTTTCGCGCGTGGGTGTGGCCGCCCGGCACTTGCTGTGAGCTGCGGCAGAGCGCGAGGACGTACGAAGACTCGTGTCTGAGCGTCCGAAGTGCACGGACATCGCGAGACTCTTGTGTGAGCGTCCGAGGGGTACGGACCTCGACGCTCTCTCGTGTCTGAGTGTCCGAAGTGTACGGACCTTGCGGAACTCCTGTGTGAGCGTCCGAGGGGTAAGGACCTTGGAAGACACTCTCTCGTGTCTGAGCGTCCGAAGTGTACGGACCTCGCTAGTCTCCCGTTTGAGCGTCCGAAGTGTACGGACCTCGGGAGACACGGAATACTCCGTTTAGATTCACAGGGAGGACATGGTCTTAAACGGTCCTCTGGTTAGACTTGCGTGTGATTCCGAAGATTCGGACCTTGTAGAACTTGTGTTTACTTCGCGGACGTTACATTGTCCTGTGGCTACGCTGTGAGCGGCCACAGTTTTGTTTTCGTTTTGCTAGAAGTCTCTATTTGAGCATTCGCGCCTTTGCGAATCGGGCATTGTTTTTACAGATCTTATTACGCAAGTGACTGATCGATTTGTGCCAAGTGGCCTTTGTGTCACCTATGCAAAATATTGATTAGTCTACTAGCGTGATAGAATCGCACAGTAACTGCCTAGCGACGCCGACGCCAGTGACGTTGTGTTAAGTTACATGTCGACCCTGCATAACAGGTCGAAGCAATTACGGTCGGATAAAAATTTCAGCTCATGCGCTCCCACCGCCTGCTGCCTGCGAGCCTGAGACACTGCCGTCAATGATCATCTGTGTGGGTAAGGTGACGCAATTGCTGGAGGGTTATATGAATCAGACTTGTTGGATTCTGTCCCTTATTTTATTCTTTTGAGATCTGCCTATTTACTCTGGGGAGCTTAGGCTTAACGATAATTTCAAGCTCCTGTATAACCAATCTAATAGCATTCTGTTTTGCAAAACCTCCGACCTTTGACTCAGCCAGTCAGTTTTTGTGTCTCAATGTTTTAACATTTGTAAAAGATTGTGTGAACACCATTATCTGTTTTACATGAATGTTTAATTATAATAAATTGATTTTGAGCATATCGTTTTTCATTTAAGAACGTTCCTTTGTAATTATTTTGGAGGGGAAACAGAATCGTTACAACGTGTGGCATCATGCGACATGCATCCTAAAATCTTCATGACATTTTGGACACTTGACCTTCAAAACAAGAGGAAGGTCACTGTCAAATAAAATTTTGGATGGTGCATGACGAAGGATACTTTACATATGGACTTCTTCAGATTCTACAGTTGTATTCGATCCTGGTGGAATTTTTAAAAATGATTGAACAATTCAGTTTATCAGTGCATTATTAATATGTTCATATTACCCACTATATAAAAATTGTCTATTTGTATTTTTGTTAGTATTTTATGCACGGCCATACCGTACATCCAATTGCGATAAAACTTTGTCAAACCATTGTTTTCACTCGCGCGAAGGTAATAGGCCTACTAATATTAACTTCCTATTGTGCATGGCGAAGGGTGCTTTACAATTAGTTAATTCGTTCCTTAAGCCTTCACGCTAAAATGGCTGGACAGATATGAATGAAATTTGGAACAGAGGTGGTTTATACCCTGATTAAAATATGGGCTGCCTTTCGTAAGCCACCTTACGGTGCGTGGTGTTGGGTACCTTACAAATGGGTTAATACGTTTGATTCTCTTCATGAATAAACAGGTGGACAGATTTAATGAAATTTGGAATGCAGATAGCTGATAACCTGCATTAACGCGTGAGCTCCTTCAGGAAGCCACTGTAAGGTGCTTGGCGGAGGGTACCTTACAGTGGTTTGTTACTCTTCGCGCTGAAACGGCTGGACGGAATTGAATTAAATGTGGAATGAATATAGCTTATACACCGAATTAATACATGGTCTCCCTTTCGTAAGCCCCCGTAGGAGCATGGCGGAGGATACATTACAAAAAACATCCAAATTGTTTCACTAGTCACCAAGAAAGTCAGGACATAAATTTATGTTTTCATAAAGCAGATTTTTATAATCTGCAAGCAAGTGAATTTATCATGGCGGAGAGTACCTTGTGACTTCGACACCGTTTGGTCAGTCACCAAGAAACGGCGAATATATGTATGTTAATAAATGTTTGTATAGCTTATGGGACTTATCTAAAAAAATGCTCAAATGTTTGAAAATCTATCGGACCAAACTGCGTGGTCATCAGTCCGTAGCTTACAAACTACTTAAACCTAGGTAAGTTAACCTACGGACAAACACACACACCCATGCCCCAGGGAGGACTCGAACCTCCACGGCGAGCAACCGCGCGCTCCGCAGCGTGACGCTTTAGACCGCTCGGCTACTCCACCGCGGCGGGGATTTAACTACGGGGTCATCAGTCCATAAACTTACAAACTACTTATGATCTAGCTAATACTAAGGACGGCACAAATAACCATGCCCGAGGGGGGATTCGAACCCCCAACCGTAGTGGCCGTGCAGACCGTGACTGGAGCGCCGCAGTCTCCTCGGCCACCGCGGCCGGCGTATATGTATGTTTTCACACATCGGAAGGAGAGGAGTAGTTGGAGGAGACAGACACAAAGAGGACGGGGGACGGACAGATAGAGGGAAGAGGAGGAGACGGAGAGAGAGACGGGAGATAGGCAGGTGAAAGCAGATGAACAGAGAGAGGGGGAGGAGGAGATGGACAGAGAAAGGGACAGGAGGACAAGGTGAACAGAGGGAAGGGAAAGGAGGAGGTGGAGTAATGGACAATTGGAAACCTCACATATATTTGTTCGTATTTTATGCGCTGCCATTACGTTCATCGGATTGCGATAATGAATAATGAAGTCAACAAAATGAAATGAATGTCAATTATACTTCTTCTTTGTGTATCGTTAAATTGCAGTAAATGCATTTATTAACAACTACAAAATAAATATTTATTCATTTCCTTCGTAATTAAACAAGTTAACACTTCCAAATTTCAAACGTTATTTGCACAGTTATTTCTTCTGCGGCAGCAACGCGCCAGGTACCAGCTAGTATTGAAATAAATACTTTACTGGTTTCTAAAAATAATGTACCAGCAGAGGCTGAAAAAGTATGTGAATAAAATATCAAAACTCGGTAAGTGAATGAAAATATCCATATAACAGCCGCCACTGACACCGACTTGTTTCATTCGGTTGTCCTGCATCGAATGAAACCACTAAAACCCACTGAGTGGCAGAAAATATTCATATAATAGCCGGAACCGACAGAGAATTGTTTCATTTATTTGTCCGGCATCGAGTGAAATCTCTCAAACCCACTGACTGAATGAAAACATGCATATAACAGCCGTTACTGACATAGATTTGTTTTATTTGGTTGTCCCACATCGAGTGAAACCACTCAAACGCGGAAACTCAGTGACAACATTCATATGGCCACAGAGACTTTTCATCAGGTTGTTTGATTCGACTGAATAAAACAAGTTAACGAAAGAAACAATTGGTTCTTAAGATCAGTCAGTTACGAGCATGTTCTCATCACAGGTGTGACAGGATTTGCTTCTGAATACGCAAATAATGGACGCTTGGTCCCAGGTCAGCACTAACAAGGAGAGCACTTGGGTATCGGATTTTACAGTTTTTTTATATTTGTGGTACGTGAAGTTCAGAAATCAAATAACAATCAGCCAAAGCTATTCGATGCAACACTCAAAAATTCTCTAGAAAATCGAGTTTGAAGTTTTGCCAGTTGACATAAGTACTAATAAATAAATCAGTTATAGGATATGTCGGTGTAGGCCAGTTGGTAGCGATCTTGTCTTACAATCATTAAGTGGGTGGTTCGAATCCCACTGTCACAGTTTTTTTTTTCTTTTGAAATTTAGATATCTCTATACTTATAAGACGCATTTTTGTCTGTCTGTTTTCTTATAACTCAAGATCCAGACAACTAAATAACGTGAAATTTGGTACACGTACACAAAGTTACATGGGGAAGGTTCTTAAACGGCCTTCGTTCCATTTTTTGGAAAACCAACAGGAAAATTTGAGAAAAAGTGAAAGTGCGTTTTCAATGTGTACGTGTAAATCTATATCTTCGCACTGGTCTTTATGAAATTTTGCACAATTGACCTTCAAAACAAGAGGAAGGTTACTGTCTACATAAAATTTCGATCGGTGCGTGGGGGAGAGTACTTATAGAATTCCTTTGCAATATCTATACACATATAACTCAAGATCCAGACAACCAAATAACGTGAAATTTGGTCACAGGGCCAGTCTCTTGGGATTATTGGTATAGACTTGCAGACACCGTGCTTCTCTCATGGACAGCATGGGTGTTTGTGTTGTCCCTAGGTTATTTACCTTAGTATAAGTAGTTTGTAAGCTACGGACTGATGACCACGCAGTTCCGTCCGATAGATTTACAAACATTTGAACATTTCTCATGGACAGTTGTATGTGGCCTGCTCCAGAGTGGGCAAAGACGAAAATCTTTTTGTACATACTCCAAATGGAACTGACAAAAATGTTTTTTATCACATTGCTTTAACATAAACGTACCCTTTTATTACATGCAAATAAACGGTTTTGAACGCTTCTACAGAAAACCTTATTTTAAACCCGGGCAAAGCCGGGTACTTGCAGCTAGTGTACAATATTTTGGGAGCTCTAATTTCACGAGTTATGTCAGTTTTCGTTTATGTGTATGTAAACGAACCGAATACCTTGTCATCAACTAAAACGATGATTGAGTACGTTGGATGCTTGGAAAGCCATTAGTAGCTATGGAAATGACTTTCAAAAAACAGCGTCGTAGCTCTTCATAAACTTAACAATCAAAGACAACCTCGTCAACTAATAGTGTAGCCAATACTGTAAAAAATTTAAATTATAGGTTTTCGATTCAAACCATCATTATTAACGACCTTCCATAACTTAGGGCCTACAGTAAATTAAGAAAAAAAGTGCATTTTCGTAAAAATTGCCATTAGATATTAAAATTGTGTAAGTATTCGAACAAAACAAAAAAATAGTTACGGTAGGATTCGAACCATCGTCCCTTTTTTCTGTCTCCTTCCTTCCCTTCAACCCGTCCTTCCGCTCACCAAATTCGCCTTCGTCTACGTCGGCTTCATCGGCCTTTGCTAAAGTAATTTTCTCTTATTCTGTAGGTAAAATTAATGGATCTCTTCCATGAGTAAAATGAAAATAATCTTCCATAAATAACAAAATAAATGGGGGACTGATGACCTCCGCAGTTTTGTCCCCCTAAAACATCCAAACAACAACAACAAAATAAAACTGACATACCTCCGTCGAAATCAATTGACAACATAAAGAACGAGAATAAATGAAACCACACTGCTGTTTGCACACGCTTCAATTTCGTCACAGTTACATCCATCGGAGTTCGTCTCCTCAAATTTGTTTCGTTGGTTTCCGTGTTGTACCAAACATCATTCGTTTCTTCCCCTAAACTCAGCCGTACTGAGAATCGTTTCAGTGCAGACAGCGCTACGCTCCGGAAATTTTCGCGTCACGTTGCGTTAACTACTCTTTTGCTTCTGTGTTTGAATCTATTTTTCCCTTAGTTTCTTACTCTTTATCGTTTCTTTTCCTTCATCACATCTTGTCAGTTCCAGCGCTGTTATGTAATTCGCAAAGAGTGTTCTGTTTCGTGGATTTTGTAAGAGCTTCTTAGCTTGGCTTACACTACAATCCTAAAATCATTGTAAGTATCTTCCGTATGTTTGGTGATCATATAATGTATCGTGTGGCCAACTAGCCACGTCCACATATTTTGTTTTGTGCTTGGAAAGTAGTCGTAGTCAGGCTGTAATATGGTCGCGAGAGTTATTTATGTAGTCATAGTTCTACCTATCAAAGCAAGTTTCCTGCGGCACCATTCCCACACTTTCGTAGTTTCACCACATATGCACCTGTGAGGTCAGTGTCTGATAATTTTATTTTATGTGTAATTTTCTTCGTGACGATTGTTTCATTGACGACTTTGTACCACGTGGATCTGATGTCTATATCAAGGTTTTTATTAGTAATGTTTTTCCAGACTTGGGATCACCGTATCCGTGCGTACTTGGTTTCCATTCTATTTCTCCTCCCATTGTCATACATGATCGCATACAGCGCTGCCGTTATTTCGTAATGTGTTAGTTTGTCTCCTAAGGTATCTGAGGTCAAGGAAAAACCGGCGGATATGACCTAGTTTGTGAGGTATGTCACTGAGATTGACAGGGTCCTCTAAACTGATTGGTCTGTGGGCAGTGATGACCGCCCTCACAGTGCTATGTGTTTGTTCCTCATAAATTTGTAAAGTTCTTCTTATGAAGAGTGCACTACATTTAGTACCGACATCAATTAAACCAAGGCCTCCTTACTGGGTTGGAGTTTCGATACGTTTATCCCAACTCTGAATATATCACCTCGTCTGAGGTACCAGCCTACAGTAATCATTACTGGCTATTGCATCATTCACCGGCAGGATTTAGCCCACATACGGTACCAAATTTTTGATAAGATTTTCGTATTAACGAAACTAATCCTCTCTATCAAATTTTGAGTTCGACTGTTATTCCGTGGCAGACAAGCTCTCGTCATCATTAAAATGTTCTTCCACGCCGCTGCCGCCGTTTTTAGTGGACAATTACACATTCGTATGCCTACAATTTTGAGGATGTCAGTCCGCTCGTATTCGTCTTCCTCATTGTGTGGGAATCCTTTCCCTAAATGTAGTAGTTTTGTCTTACGTACATTCAGTATCGATACCGACACCTGTACAAAATATTCTACTACCGTCTTCACAGTCGTAGGTCCTGTGTGCTATTAACAACTACTCCCACGTAATCGGCATATGCCATGCATTTTATGATGCTGCAATAGATTTTTATTCCTTGGAGAGCGTGAATGAGTCGCCTAATCAATGGGTCCATCGCAATAACGAACAGACTGATAGACAATGGACACCCTTGTCGAACAGATTTATCTGTGAGCACCGCTTTCGTAGATGTCCGTTGAGGCCGATCTTCGAAGTGGCATTTATAAGTAAATTTTTAATCATTTATACGAATTTTCCCCAACCCCTAAATGGGTTAATACTTCTAGAAGGTACTGGTGCCCGCTCCTGTCGAAGGCTTTGTTGAGGTCTGAGGATAAGATGGCTGTTTCGCGACATGTAACTGCGCAGTAGCTTATTAACTCCCTGTATTCGGACAAGTTGTGAAGGATGGTGCGTCCAGGAACTGCCGCTGTCTGACTGGTGTGTATTATTTTATGGAGCACGTGTTGGATTCTTGCTGCCATAACTCGGGCTACTATATTATAATCGCTGTTGAGTAAAGATATCGGGCGAAGTTTGTTCATGCCGTTACAAGGGTGATAAATCCATCAGGGATGGGTTGACCTTCTTTAATTTCTTTACATATTTCGAGGAAACATGTTTCCAGTAAATCCCAAAACCGTTTATAAAATTCTACCGGTATTCCGTCCGCGCCGGGTGATTTGTTTCCCTGTACCTTCCATAGTCGATCTAAGTTATTGTTTGGTTGCATATTCGAGTAATAACTCCATATTCTGTGTGTCCATGCTGTCAGGAAGGTGATTCAACATTTGTCTAATTAAACTGGCATCCGTAGGCTCCGAAGCGTACAGGTTGCTATAGTATTTCGTTACATATTTATTTCTCCATGATCTTCCACCTAACTACCGTCTTCTCTCTTGAGACTGTGTGTCAATTTCCGCTGCGCAGACCGCTTTTCCCTTGCGAGAAAGTACAGAGAGGGTTCTTCCCCGGGCACACTGTGTTTGTCTCTCGAACGGATTACGATTCCTTCCATCTGTTTTCGTTTCAGCGCCGTTAATATCGCCTTCACTCTCTTGATTTGTAGGAAGGTTGCCGCTGTTGGGCAGCGGCACTCGTATACTTCCCTCAGACAACGGAAGTGAAATTCGAACTTACTCTTCTCATCTTGATGTCTCGCGTAAGAATATGACTTTAAGCAGCTGATGAGTTTTGGCTTCACAAAGGCACCACCATTCGACCACATCTCTTCTACGTGTAATCTCAGGGAATCATCTTTGAGGACTCCAGAATGAAACTTTCACTCTGCAGCGGAGTGTGCGCTGATATGAAACTTCCTGGCAGATTAAAATTGTGTGCCGGAACCGGGACTCGAACCTGGGACCTTTGCCTTTCGCGGGCAAGCGCTCTACCACTGAGCTACCCCGACACGACTCACGATGCCGCCTCACAACTTTACTTCCGCCAGTACCTCGCCTCCTACTTTCCAAACTTCACAGAAGTTCTCCTGCGAAACTTGCAAGACTAGCACTCCTGGAAGAAAGGATATGGTGGAGACATGGCTTAGCCACAGCCTAGGGGATGTTTCCAGAATGAAACTTTCACTCTGCAGCGGAGTGTGCGCTGATATGAAACATCCTGGCAGATTAAAATTGTGTGCCGGAACCGGGACTCGAACCTGGGACCTTTGCCTTTCGCGGGCAAGCGCTCTACCACTGAGCTACCCCAACACGACTCTACTTTCCAACTTCTGTGAAGTTTGGAAAGTAGGAGGCGAGGTACTGGCGGAAGTAAAGTTGTGAGGCAGCATCGTGAGTCGTGTCGGGGTACCTCAGTGGTAGAGCGCTTGCCCGCGAAAGGCAAAGGTCCCAGGTTCGAGTCCCGGTTCCGGCACACAATTTTAATCTGCCAGGAAGTTTCATCTTTGAGGACTGTTACATTAAGTTTTCAAATGCTTCGACAGCGGAAAACATTCTTATTGTATTGGGGTCGTGTCTGTTCTTTCGGGCGTCCGAAAGAACAGTCACAACACCTGCTTCGCAGCCAAATTGCATTTGCAAATGATTGTTAAAGGAAGGGAAGGAAGAGGGATAGGAAAGAAAGGATTGATAGTGGCCGCATTTGGGCACTGAAATTAAGCATTGGCGACAAGTGAAAATGTGAGCCGGGCCGGGACTCTAACCCGGGTCTCCCGCTTCGGGCCAGCGGTCGTCTTAACCACTTGGCCACCGGAGCTCGCTTCCCGTCCGTCTCAAATTCAGACGTCCGAAAGAAGAGACACCACACCAATACAATAAGTATTTATACGCGAAGACGGCGTTCTTCACCTCCTTCACCGCAGATGCGGTCATACGTCCGACCTCGCACGGGAATCCGTAATGGCGATTGTAAGAGGGCATGGACGATAGGGGCGCTACAACCATAGCGTGCGACTTGTGAGAATTCGAGACGGACGGGTGGCGAGCACGGGTGGCCAAGTGGTTAAGGCGACCGCTGGCCCAAAGCGGGAGACCAGGGTTAGATTACCGGCCCGGCCCACATTTTCACTTGTCGCCATTACTTAATTTCAATGCCCAAATGCGGCCACTGTCAATCCTTTCTTTCCTATCCCTCTTCCTTCCCTTTCTGTAACAATCGTTTGGAAAACATTCTGTTTCGGCATACACAGTTGACAATGGTATGCTAAATGGTCATAGAAATACACTGGCCATATTTCAGTTCCACTGACACTTGAATTGAGACATATATCCCGTCAATTCTCCTAGCTGAAGTCACAGTGTAGAACGTAAAACATTGACGATCACCGTTAATAATTTCCCAAGTATTGGCAAATCGCAAATCCCGTATGACGCGTTCCAGCTCCGCATTGTAATTAAAATTTGGTTGCTGATATTTTGGCTTCATCACACAATTAAAATCTCCGACTGAGACCATTGCCTCTTCGTACTAGATAGAGGAGGTCCTGTTCATAAAAATGTGCTCTTTCCTTCCTTTGTTGGTTGCCGGATGGAGCATATACGTTTATAAATCTAACACCATTAATTAAACAATACAGCACTCTGCTGGTTCTAGCCGTTCGACATCGGTTACCATAATGCGTTCCTTAATGAGAAACACGGTGCCTAATGCGCCACATAACGTAATGTTTAAAATAATACCATAACCTATAATATTGATCTGCAGCTTGCTGTCCACCTCTTGTAACATAGCGACTTCAACTTCTGCGCTCTAGATATAGGATCTCCAATGACGTCGTTATTTTATTTATGTTCAAGGTGGCTATTTTATAAGATTGCAAGGGCGTCATTTAGAGGGGGTGCATTTTCAAATGTGCCTATGTTGTAAGAGCGAAACCTTTCATCGTCCGGTACGCTTTCATTTCCTAACCATAGATGTTAAATAAGGAGGATCTTGATGTAGAAGGTGGTACATCCTCCCGAGGTGGACAGCTTCCCATTTAGTAAAATTCCGAATCCTCATCTTCCGTTCTCCCTGTGCGTTTCCCCTTATCTTGAGTTTGTCCTTTATTTAGTTTCCCCTTCCTCATGTCAGAACCACCTGGTTCTTCGTCCTCCTCTTCCATATCCGATTGCCTATCTTTGGTATTATTGTCCACGCTAGTACGTGTCTTCTCCGTGGTAACTGACTTTATTTTTCCTCTCTTAACATTTCTTTCCCTTTCCTGCAGGAGAAGAAGTTTCCACATTTTCTTGTGCACGGTCCGGCGCCTCTTCTGTTCGGGATTTCTTACGTGTTTTCGTATTGTGTTTGCGCTCTTCAGTCGCCTTACCGGCTATTTTCTGCCGAATTTGCGCCACTCTTTCTCTCAAAGGCGGTACACGTTTTTTCCGCTCCTTCACGAGCGATCCTGCGTTTCTTCGTCGTGTGAAATTACCTCTCCAGGCATGCCACTCGTTTCCATTTCTTCCGTCGTGTGCATTGCAGTTCGCATTTCGTCGTGAGGTACCTCGGAAACATCGGTGGGTGGCCTGTGGTGCTCTTCTGCAACCGGAGAACTCGGCTTTGCTGTCACGCTATTGTCCGCAGCTGGCTCTGTAGCCCCGTTGGAATCCGTCTGCATATCTCCTACTGAGGTGTTTTCAGAGTCGGGCGAGACCGTCGCCACAGTCTGTGAGGGAGCTAAGTTCCCGAGAGCTACCGCCGCATTCCTCAGCGGCAGTGTCGTCATATTGGCCGGCGCTGCAGCCTCGCCTATCGGTGTTTGTGCCACGCTGATCCACATGCTCTGCACGTACGCGGCTGCAAGTCATACATTACTATCGCTCTGTATCCACAGACACTGATATAAGACAGTATATGTTTGTTCAAATCTATTTTTACTTCTCTAATCCCATTCAAAATCGGAAATTTGTGTGCACTAGACCATTTCTCGGGTATGTTACTGCTAACGGTTCCGTAATTATTTAAAACTGAGTCGATTTCCTCAGCGGTAATTTCTAAGGGTAATTCGAACACTCTGACCGTGCTGATACTTTGGCTTATAACAATCACTTTCGAATCAAGTAATTCTCGGCTAGATCCTACTATATACCTCACGCGTGCTGGCTCAATTAATACTATAGGACACAAATATGTATGAACTATATTTTTACATGTACACACACTGCATCAGGGATGCATTACTCTGCCGCGGCGCAATAGCCGATAGCCGTGCGCGCCGACAAGCCTTGCTGCGGTACGCGCGGCCATTCGGCGTCGGAGGTTCGAGTCCTCCCTCGGGTAGGGGTGTGTGTGTGTGTGTGTGTGTGTGTGTGTGTGTGTGTGTGTGTTGTCCTTAGAATAAGATTATTTAAGTAGTTTAAGAGTTTATGGGCCGATGACCACTGCAGTTAGGTCTCATACATTTACGAACATTTGTACATTTTGCATTATTCTAAGTAATGCTCTAAGGTGGCATTATTTTCCACCTTTCAATCCTTTTTCTCCCGACTGGCCAGAACGTGGGGCTGTGTGTAAAATTAAACAAAGTTCGCCGGCCGCGGTGGCCGAGGTGACTGCGGCGCTCCAGTCACGGTCGGCATGGCCACTACGGTCGGGGGTTCGAATCCCCCCATCGGGCATGGATGTTTGTGCCGTCTTTAGTCTTAGCTAGTTCATAAGTAGTTTGTAAGCTTAGGGACTGATGACCCCGTAGTTAAGCCCCATAAGTTGTACAAACATTTGAACTCATTTGAATCAAAGTTCTTTAATAGACAAAATGATATTCATAAATTATGCCTAGAAGTGACTGACGTCGTGAGTAAGACTATCTTTACTAAAACTAAACTAAACTCCGCCCCATACAGGCCTGGAGGGAGGAAGGGGTACCGACCGGCTGCCGTGTCATCCTCTGCCAGCAGGCGGTATGGAGGGGGGCGTGATCAGCGCCCCGCTCTCCTGGCCATTTCGTCGGTTTTTCAGACCGGATCCGCTACTTCTGCATCAAGTAGCTCCTCAGTTTTGCCTCACAAGGGCTGAGTGCACCCCACTTGCCAACAGCACTCGGCAAGCCCGGACGGTAATCCATCCAAGCGCTAGCCAAGCCCGACAGTGCTTACCTGCGGTGATCTAGCGTGAACCGGTGTATCCACTGCGGCACGGGCGTTAGCATATGTGTACTAAGTAGTAAATATTTCATTAGTATTTTATTTTATTCCATAACTGGCTCGTACCCGGCGCGTTGCTGCCGTAGAGGAGAAACTTGCGCCGGCCGCGGTGGCCGAGGGGACTGAGGCGCTCCAGTCACGGTTTGCACGGCCACTACGGTCGGGGGTTCGAATCCCCCCTCGGGAATGGATATTTCTGCCTTCCTTAGTATTAGTTAGTTCATAAGTAGTTTGTAAGTTTTGGGGGCTGATGACCCCGTAGATAAGTCCCATAAGCTATACAAACATTTGAACATTTTGAAAAACATGTGCAAATAACGTTTGAAATTTGGAAGTGTTTCCTTGTTTAATTACGAATGATAGAAATAAATATTTATTTTATAGTTGTTAATAAATTCATTTACTGCAATTTAACGATGGATAAAGAAGAAGTATAACTGATATTAATTTCAGTTTGTTGAGTTCATTACTCATTATCGCATTCCGAGGAAC
Source organism: Locusta migratoria (assembly GCA_026315105.1). Classification (NCBI taxonomy): domain Eukaryota; kingdom Metazoa; phylum Arthropoda; class Insecta; order Orthoptera; family Acrididae; genus Locusta; species Locusta migratoria. The sequence continues at coordinate 113,082,470 of CM048755.1, read as the reverse complement.
GTAATGGCAGAGCATAAAATACGAACAAATATGTACGAGGTTTCCAATCGCCCATTAGGCCACCTCCTCCTTTGCCTTCTCTCTGTTCACCTGTTCCTCCCTCGTCTCATCTTGTCCCTTTCTCTGTCCAGTTCCTCCTCCCCCTCCCTCTGTTCATCTCCTATAACCTGTCTATCACCCCTCTCTCTCTCTGTCTCCTCCTCTTCCTTCTATCTGTCCGTCCTCCTCCCCTTTCTTTCTGTCTCCTCCAACTACCCCTCTCCCTCCTATATATGAAAACATACATAGATACATGCGCCGTTTCTTGGGGATTGGCCAAACGGTGTCGAAGTCACAAGGTACCCTCCGCCATGCTAAATTCACTTGCTTGTAGATTATAAAAATCTGCTTCATGAAATCATACATTTATGTCCTGACTTTCATGGTGACCAGTCAGACAATTTGGATGATTTTTGTAATGTATCCTCCTGCATGCGCCCACACGAAGCTAATAATAATAGGATAACATTCACTGGATAGGGGATGAAATCTTTATTAACAAAATTTAAAGAATCTTACTTATAACATCTAATGGCGAGTATGTTTTCATGAAATAAGGCCATGAGAGTGCTAACGATGCAGTTTCATAACGTACCCTCAGAGCTAAAAGAGAAACAGCACATATAATGTACAGTCTTCTCTAAAGACTAAGAATAATAGTAATAAACCCTGACATGTTATCATATTAAAACCCGCCTTCCTAAGTGCATAACAAGCAAAGAAAGCAGGCAGTTTTAGTAACTTTATAAACCGCTCTTATTACATAAACCATATGTATTGTTGAGATGTAATTATTAATATCAGTCTATCCTGTTCCTGGTCTTCCACAAGACAGGATACTTACTGTTATATATATTTGGTAATTGTAATGATGACTGCATAGTCGTGGGATTCAGAATTGATAGGTTCTGGATGGAGCCTCTGATAGGTCAGTGGCGTAGTATTCTCACAGGGAGGGAAGAGGAGGGGAAGGAGCCATGGCAGAGAGGAAACAGGGAATTTAAAATTTAATCAGGTCTTCAGACCCTCTAGAAGGCGGAGGGATAGGGAGCCAAGTACTGGTTGTAGAAAACATGAAATGGAATCAATTATAATTGTGCCTGTCCCTCAGGCATGGCAGAAGGGTGATAGAGAGTTGTGAGGGGGTGTGTGGAACAGGAAACTGGGGATTCTCGCTAAATGAGTTGTCAACAAAAATGCGGCATTGTCAGAAGTAAAACCAAGTAGCACACATACACTGACAGACATAAAACAGTTCCAAAACATCCCATGTTGCTGCATAATACTTTCAAAAAGGCTCAGTTGTAATCTAAGAGGAGCTGCCTTCAACTAACAAACATAGTATTTCCTTGTAACGCCTATGTCACAAAACCACAACGATACTACCATGATTGAAAACGACCACGCTTGACTAAAATCCAAATGTACGATTATATTGTAATGCGCACGTTTATATCAAAAGGCCAATGAGAAAAACGATAATTAGAATAAGTTGTTACTGTAGGAATGGAAGATATCACTAAAGACGACTTATAAATGCCCATTGGACACTTCTGCCTTCTCATCTAACTCAGTGACGCCGGCCGCGGTGGCCGAGGGGACTGAGGCGCTTCAGTCACGGTCTGCACGGCCACTACGGTCGGGGGTTCGAATCCCCCCTCGGGCATGGATATTTGTACCGTCCTAGTTCGTAAGTAGTTCATAAGTAGTTTGTAAGTTTAGGGACTGATGACCCCATAGTTAAGTTCCATAAGATTTACAAACATTTGAACATTTTGAACTCAGTGACGCATTCCTGATTCAAAGCACAAGAAATTTTAACGTCTTCTAAATTTTACAGGAACCACCCTATATCTTCATAGTGCAATAACGTCATGCTTTCTGTTATGTTGCCCAACAATTACTCTTCATTCTTGAACTGCGTCACCATTCTTCTGTTCACTGTTATACTCTTTAAAAATTACATTGAAGTTTTTTCCTTGTTTGCCCCGCATACTTCTCTTTAAGATCCTATCAAATGTTCAAATGTTTGTAAAGCTTAAGGGACTTACAAAGTACTTATGAACTAACTTATACTAAATACAACACAAACATCCATGTACAAGAGAGTATTCGAACCTACGACGCGGGAGGCCTTGCGATCCGCAACGTGGCGCCCCAGACCGCTCGGTTACTCTCGCGCGGCTAAGATCCCATCACTTTATTTCAAATACTCCCTGTTTCACCAAATTAGCACACTTTTGACAGCTTGCACGCAATGTCCACAGAACTTGTCAGACTAAAAGCCTTTGATGATTCTTTCACTACATTATTTCGATTGTTCTACCGGACTCTAGGGGGAGTGCGATAATAGTAAGATATTCCGCCTGCACGATCACGTGGGTTGATGCGTCAGTTGACACTGGCTTGATTAGTAGAATAATTTATCATGTAATAATTATTTCAAAAGTAATATGCAGCTTAGCTGTAGAATATGTGAGAGAAAATTCGTTTAGTAGGCAGCGCTCGTTGGGAAGCGCAGCTAGGGGATTGTGGCAGCGAATTCTGCGCCGCGCCGAAAGGCTGCGTGGTTTAAGGCGTCATGTTACAGATTGGGCGGCCGTTCCCGCCAGAGGTTCGAGTCCTCCCTCGGACGTGTGTGTGTGTGTGTGTGTGTGTGTGTGTGTGTGTGTGTGTGTGTGTGTGTGTGTGCGCTTGTTGTCCTTAGTGTAAGTTAGTTTGTAAGTTCAAATGTTCAAATGTTTGTATTGCTTATGGGACTTAACTACGGGGTCATCAGTCCCTAAACTTACAAACTACTTACGAACTAGCTAACACTAAGGACGGCACAAATATCCATGCCCGAGGGGGGATTCGAATCCCCGACCGTAGTAGCCGTGCAGACCGTAACTGGAGCGCCTCAGTCCCCTCGGCCACCGCGGCCGGCTAGTTTGTAAGTCTAGGGACTGATGACTATAGCAGTTTGGTCCAACAGGTTTACAAACATTTGAACATTTGATGCGCGAATTCTGCGAGGAATGGTAGCTAATGGTATGGATCGCGTCTTTGTTCAATATTGTATGTGTTATACAGGGTGTTTTAGGAGTAAACGTAAATATTCTCGCACCCACTTCATGTTCAAATGTTTGTAAAGCTTATGGGACTTAACTGCGGGGACATCAGTCCCTAAACTTACAAACGCCGGCCACGGTGGCCGAGGGGACTGAGGCGCTCCAGTCACGGTCTACACGGCCACTACGGTCGGGGGTTCGAATCCCCCCTCGGGCATGGCTATTTGTGCCGTCCTTAGTTGTAAGTAGTTCATAAGTAGTTTGTAAGTTTAGGGACTGATGACCCCGTAGTCAAGTCCCATAGACTACAAACATTTGAACATTAAACTTACAAACTACCTATGAACTACTTACGAACTAGGACGGCACAAATATCCATGCCCGAGGGGGGATTCGAACCCCCGACCGTAGTGGCCGTGCAGACCGTGACTGAAGCGCCTCATTCCCCTCGGCCACCGCGGCTGGCGCACCCACTTCATTGCACTTTTGACTTCTCTTGATAACACCACGTGTAGCTATTCTGAGGTCGTCCTTGCGTTCTTTTATGAGAGCTGTATTACTATGGCAGGGGGAAGAAAAATTGGTCACTCGCGCAGAGAAAGTTGTTTCAAAATGTTCAAATGTTTGTTAAGCTTAAGGGACTTAACTGCGGGGTCATCAGTCCCTAAACTTACAAACTACTTATGAACTACATTATACTAAAGACGACACAAACATCCATGCCCGACCTGAGCGGCCGTGCAAACTGACTGGCGCGCCGCAGACTGCTCGGCGATTGCGGCCGGCAGAGGGTTGTTTAAACGTCTCTCCCACATAATTTCTTCTTTCCTTTACCTCATCTATGTTGCCATGGACTTCGAGTAATTGAATCCGGTTGTAACGAAACTGCAGTATTCGCGGGGTGCCTAGTTGCTTTCCCCGTCCTAATTGAAATGCGCAGTTTCTAAATTATTTACCATCCTATTGTCTTCACTTGTCGTGTCCCCAGCGTAGAAGACGACACACAGGTCGTTGGTTCTTGATGATGAGATTAATTAGCGAGGAACCAGTGTGATAAATTATGTAAAGGATGACACTTCCTTTATTTACTCAGAATTAAAGAAACTGCACAATTAACAATCTGTATTTTAATTTTAAGCATATCTAATTAATACTGAGAATTTATATTACAAGGTTAAAATGCGCTTTTATATAATGAAATTCTATTAGCCGGCCGCGGTGGCCAAGCGGTCTGCCACGCGCCAGTCACAGTCTGCACGGCCAGTACGGTCGGGGGTTCGAATCCACCCTCGGGCATGGATATTTGTGCCGTACTTAGTATTAGATAGTTGCCGGCCGCGGTGGCCGAGGGGACTGAGGCGCTTCAGTCACGGTCCGCACGGCTACTACGGTCGGGGGTTCGAATCCCCCCTCGGGCATGGATATTTGTGCCGTCCTAGTTCGTAAGTAGTTCATAAGTAGTTTGTAAGTTTAGGGACTGATGACCCCGTAGTTAAGTCCCATAAGCTCTACAAACATTTGAACATTTGAAATGCTGTTCTGTGAGTGACCGCATCGCTCTGCCCGTGATGACTGCCAAAACCGGAGTGACACAACACCGCCTAGAAGACAAGGCCACGTGTGGTTCTGGAAGGCCTATGTTCTACCAGTTGAAAGATGTCTTCTACTTCACTCACAGTCTTCGTTTACTTCGGATGCAATATGACTGCTGGGCAGAGCACCTGTGCCATGCAGTGTAGTGTAGGCACTAAATTCTTGAATCTGGTAATGCGCGATTACGAAATCGTATAGCGTATTTTGTACAGGCAGCAGCTGGGTTTCTATTACAAATCCATACTCAAATACCATACCGAATTACTCAGTAAGTGTAAACACGTATAGCATGTTAACACGCTACTTGACTAATAAATCACAATGAGAACTTCAATGTGATCTAAGGCACTACTTCAGCATCAAATCTCTACTGCTGATATTCGATAAATACGCCCATTTATACCCGTAGCACCCGGTGTACCAACACACGAAACTAAAATGTGTTGAACTCTGCTATATCTTTGCACTCAATAAAAACTGCACACATGCTATGTGGCAGTTTTATTTCAATTTGTCTATACTTGCACTGCTTAGAATATTTACTATTCCTCCTGAATCACCGTGTATATATGGTGGAAGCGGTCAGCCTCGGTATGGCGACTAAATGGCACTTTCAAGGAAGCGCTTGCATTGTTCGGCGTTCCGCGATGCTTTCGAAAACCATCTTGGCAGTAGGCACCAACTGATGAGTGTCGTGAGTCCCCAAGGCCAATAGCCTGTTGGCACCTTGGATGACTGCTTATGTCAGTAGATACACGTCTCTCGATTGGCTTGTAAGATATGTGGCGCAGCCAGGATTTGGTTTTGGGGAGGGGGCAATTTTTTTAAAAAATAAAGACTATTAAATTTATTAATCTATGACTTACATTTACACTTTTTATAATTTAACCAATTATACTACGAAAGTAACTGCACAAGAAATAAAATGAGTAGGCTCGCATTAATTTGAAAGTACAAGAAGAGCAACCTGGTGGAAATTACGGTGGGGATGGATATAGGAAAAAAATTTAATCTAAAACCATTCAATGTTACGGTTAAAGTTTATGTCATCAAGTCCACTTGTGACAGTTTCCTTGACACTTTCCTATCTTCCCTTACCGTGAGCAGCGTGCTAACTCGTCTAGTTGTAATAGACCGAACGTTGAACGTGAGGCCCGTAGGCGGTTGTCAGTTAATATTTGACTAACCTGGTGTCTTCTCTCTCGTAGATGTCCCCAGCGCAGGAGCAGCACACGGGTCGTAGACTCGAAGTTTTCTGAGGTGAGGCTGAAATTGAAAGTGGTGCATACTGTGGCTGTCTAACTACCATTAACGAAGTCGATGAATTCCTATAGAGATGCCAGAGACTCTTTTATTTTTTACGAATCACACAATACAGAAGCCACAAACTGCATGTTGACGTCATTATTAGTCACAAAAATAACGTTGTTACAGTCATAACACACTCTGACATACATTGCACGCACTTTACAAATATTTTTAGCCCCATTATCGACCGATTAATACAAGGCTGGTTATCGCATATGCCGCTAGATGTTTACCGTGTCGGGGCTCGCAATGAACTGACTAGCAGTGGAGATGGGATCCACGCTAGCGCCTAGAGTTTGGGCACCAACCGACACTTCTAGAACATCACACTCACTCATTACCTAAAATACTTAATCTAATAAATATACAAAACAATAGTGTAATAACAAACAATTAATTAACACACATTATGGCAATAGAATTAATAACTGAATTTTTCTTTATTAAATAATTAATAAAATAACTGAGAGGTTGTGGCGCGTAAAGATATAGCAACAGCCAATCAGATCACTCTTAGAGAAAGGGGCGGAGTTTTCCCACGGGACCGTACTTACAGTACCATCTGGCTACTATCTTGCTCACGCTACTTCCTACTATTCCATACAAGTAAATTAAATTATGAAATAAAATAAAGAAATGGCTGCTAGCTTCCAAGCCAGTAACGCCACAAAATGGAGTGTATATAATCAGCTCGTAAAATAATAAGCAGCTTCTATGTTACTAGCCAAAGAGAAAGGTCTTTACACTTTAATTAACATGAGACTATGTGTAAAAAATTGAACTAAAATAACACTATTGTTGTTCATAAGATTCCATTCGGTGGCGTCGCTGACCTGCTAAGCAGCGGGTCGCCGCATATGAACAATCGGCTCGTAACTTCAGCATATCAGTAACAATAGCGACAGCATCAAAGCTGGTCGCTGCGGCATTAAAACCGCTCACAGTACAATCAGGGTAACTTTTTACCAGTCAGGGTATTTTTGTACCACTTTATTCTTGGCTTTCATATGGCTGATATTCCAACTACTGGGGAATTATTTATAACAGAGGTATTAAAAATTACCTTTAGAAAAAATATGGCCAATATCTGGAACATGAGCCATTTGAAACCCAAATAGTAAGTTTCTTTAAATTGGATTCCATTATCTGGATGGGTGTGCTCAACGGCCACAAAATCACTTTTATCAATAATGAAAGGAGCAGCATTAGCCGTAAAATCTTTTGCTTTATTTAGGCAAATCGATTTCGGTTTTCCAAGAAACCATCTTCAGTGCTGTCAGCTGGTCCAAAAAGAAATATACAAAATCAAGAAACGAAAAACAAATTACAAACTCTCCAATATGTACAAGGATTAAGAATAATTCATACATACCAAGTTCAAAACAGCATATTAGTAAAATGTATAGTGACATTTACGTCTAACAAATCCACTGACATAGTTAGATACATGTGATACTATCTGGTGTCATACAAAGTCGAACTGAGCCAGCTGCTTACATTTGTCCACAGGTGGGCTCTATGTGGACGTCATTAGCGCCCTCTTTATTGCCTCAAAAGGTTTACAATGTTTATATGTATATAAAAAAGAAAAGTTACAATATGAATACATTGACATAATTAAATGAAACATATTGGCTCTACCATTTTCTGTTATGGATACAATAAAAGAACAACTCTCGATAGAGCGTGGACCAGGTAAAGTTTTTACAAATAATTGCACTCCTTACAGAGATGGATTATTAAATAAAAACAAACAAAGGATAAATTAACATAATTAACAATATTAAGAAAATAACAAAAATAGCATTCTTTGGTCAGTATTTTTAAGTGCTCATCAGAGTAATGGGCAGCGTCATCTATTGTTTGAAAAATGTAGCACGTTGTGTAGTGCTAAAATGCTGCGTTTCCACAGAATAGGGTGGGAGGACATATGTCATGTAGCACCTTATCGGTTGCTTATCAGAAATGTGTTATGTTCTGAAACCAAAAATCATTGCAGTTTGCTGCTAAATATCAGACTACTAAAGATTCAAGTGAAAAGTTCACTAGCTAAGATAGTTCTGTGTTATTTATGACTGACGTTCTCGTATCGTGCGCCTCTGTCACATTGTACTAGTTAGGGTTTTTATTGACGATTGCTTCATGCTCACCTGTGGACAAATGTAAGCAGCTGGCTCAGTTTGACTTTGTATGTGTGTAGTATCACATGTATCTAACTATGTCACTGGATTTGTTAGACGTAAATGTCACTATACATTTTACTAATATGCTGTTTTGAACTTGGTATGTATGAATTATTCTTAATCCTTGTACATATTGGAGAGTTTGTAATTTGTTTTTCGTTTATTGATTTTGTATATTTCTTTTTGGACCAGCTGACAGGGCTGAAGATGGTCTCTTGGAAAACCGAAATCGATTTGCCTAAATAAAGCAAAAGATTTTACGACTAATGCTGCTCCTTTCATTATTGACAAATATTAAGTGGTACAAAGATACCCTGACTGGTATAAAGTTACCCTGATTGACTGTAACAGCAGCACACGGTCTCAGTGGCGGCATCACGTTGGTGACCCATTCTCATGTTCACTTGTGCTTTGCAAATTATAGTTACGTTGTGATTTATTACATGTGTACTATTTCAAAAATTCCGGTGCCGACCTCTTTAAAAAATAAAAATATGAAAACAATAAAAAATAATAAAATTATAAAAATTTTGGGAGGTGCTGGGGGGGGGGGGCTTCAGCCCCATTAGCCCCCCCTCCGACCTCGTGTGGTGTGCGTACAAACGGTGCAGTAGAAATGAGGTTGTATTGGGACTTCGTGTTCTGGCTCTGAGGAAAAGCGACGTCTTAGTGTGTTGGCTCTGTGGACAGCAGACACAGGCCACGCTGCAAGGTGCCATTTGGAACGGACTAGGAAGATTTCACTGAGGAACTCTTTCATGCCACATCAGGGCTGAGCATCAGCTTTGAAGAAAGTAGCCGAGTAAATAGTTGAAGTATGCGCTGCTTTGTACCGTAATTATCGTCGAGTTACAAGTTTAATTAATCATAAAGTCGAGCCATCTATTAAACAATCACTCTTTCGAAGCTTGCGTAGATCTATTAGTAATGTCTACAAGCAATGTCAACTGAGATTAAATAATCAGTTACTGTATTTCGTTATTTCATGAAACTGGGGAATCACGATATATTCGTTATCCCATCTGCTTTGCCAGACGCCATTACTTGTGCAGATTAGTGTCATTAATTGACTGCTTTGTTGTTGTTAGTGACTGTCTATCGTTAATAAATGAATTTTGTTACCTTTTAAATCACTCAGTCATTCGAGTAGTTGGAGAATACTTTTCATATTTTTACTATTATATTTTTAGGGATTAATTAAGAACTTCTTTATATTAGATCAGCCATAACAGTGAGGTGTCTGTGCCTTTGATCCAGAGCTGCATGACCATGCCGTCGAAAAATATTCGATAGAAAGTTTAATACTGGCATATTCCCAGCTAGATATTTGAGAGCACCGCACCCTACAAACTGATTCAAAAGGCAATTGTATGATGGTGTGACAACAGATACAGTTAGCCTTTCGAGTGCAAGTGTCCGTAAAACATAATTTCATTTATGATGAAACGTACTGACATTAAAACAGCTTTAATGCACATTGAAATGTTTTGGACTATAAACTGTCTTAAGAGTTTTTGGTGTGCGCTCATTTGCGCGGTGTACATGTGATGGGCGTGCAGGAGCTGACGGCGTTCCTGGAGCGGTGGCGGCCGTACGAGTTCCTGTGGCAGACGGAGCGCGGCAAGCAGGACATGATGGCCGCAGGACTCGCCGAGTTCGAGGCGTCGCTGCGCAGGCACGGCGAGCTGGAGGCGCGCCTCAGCGTCGAGCCCGACATGCACGTCTTCGCCAACTGCCTCGCCGTCTCCGCAGGTGCGCACCACCACTCACTGCCTGACAAGTCCAAACACCCGCGATATATCTTGCTACACTAAAACGACTCTTGCATGTCTAATTTCCTGTGACAGGCAGAACGGACACTAGAGCGCAGTAGTGTTGTTAAAAAAAAATTCCGGAGCCTTGTTCACAATATTTTTTCTACGCTTACCTTTTCTTTACTATCCATTTCCTTCTACAAAATAGTGTCCTCCACAATTGATACACCGCTACCAACGCCGTTTCCGCTTCCGGAAACAGCTTTGGTAGGGTAAGGTTGTGAACCTTTGACCACTTTTGACATTTTTAATTGTAAATGACCCATAAATATTTTAAACAGTAGTTTTATTATGTTACTTGACAGTACAAACCTTATCTCATATTATAATGCTATTTAATTTTATTTGTCTTAAACAATTTCATAGAAATATTATTTTAGTAGAATTCTGCAATTGGTCAAAGGTACAATGCAGTGGTTGTACCTTTGACCATCTCCTGTTGTACCTTTGACCATCTCAAGAAAATAGAGCATTAGTATTACAAGTGACCTTACATTATACTTTTTTTAACAAGACAGAAATATTACAAAAATGTAACTTGTTCATATCGTTGTGTTATCATTTTAATGAAAAATTATAAAAACTTTATTTGACCAGGACGTTGTGGTTGCAGTCGTGTGAACTTCCCAATAATTTCTTCTTTTAACACAGCACTCATGTCAACCACATGTAGCATTGTTAAAATGTTGATAGCCGGCCGCGGTGGCCGCGCGGATGTGGCGCTCCAGGCACGGTCTGCACGGCCACTTCGGTCGGGGGTTCGAATCCCCCCTCGGGCACGGATATTTGTGCCGTCCTTAGTATAAGGTAGTTCGTAAGTAGTTTGTAAGTTTAGGGACTGATGACCCCGTAGTTAAGTCCCATAAGCTTAACAAACATTTGAACATTTGAAAATGTTGATATGCTTTCTTTAGTGTCTCATAAATTTCGCCGGCCGCGGTGGCCGAGGAGACTGAGGCGCTTCAGTCACGGTCTGCACGGCCACTACGGTCGGGGGCTCGAATCCCCCCTCGGGCATGGATATTTGTGCCGTCCTAGTTCGTAAGTAGTTCATAAGTAGTTTGTAAGTTTAGGGACTGATGACCCCGTAGTTAAGTCCCGTAAGATTTACAAACATTTGAACATAAATTTCACTTCAAATTTATTTTTCCCAATTGCTTTTAACACTTGTGCTGCAAAATGTTTAACACCATCCCTGCATTAAACTTGACATGTTGAATGAAGTGCTTCAAAAACTTCAAAACAAGTTCGTCATTGGACCATCTGAACAAGATGCTCCTCCAATGGACCCGGGTGGTGCACCATGCAACAAATTCCTTAAAGTGGACTCTTGGAAAAAATAGCATCGGTGGTATTGAGTTTCTTGCAGCAGTCATTGTCACATTTGCGCCTTTTTCCCCTGATATGACAGCTACAATTTCCTTAAACCCCTTTGGGACTAGGATTTTGTTGGTAACATGGACTGTTGACGTTCCAGTCTCGTCCAGGTTCCAAATGCCAGATGGCTGGAAAGGATATCGTGATAATATTTCTTTATAGTTCTGGAAAACAAGTTTCACAGTCTCACGATTGAAGGCGGTGGCTCGAGTAAGGCTAGTTACTTCTGGTTTTATTAAAGAAAGATCACCTTGGTACCTCTTACGAAAATCTTTTAACCACTGAGTCTAGCTTTCTCTTCAGTTTTCCAGGATAGAAGAAAATTTTTATTGTTGGCCGCAGCGTATCTGTATGCCAGTTGCCTTACAGTCATCAGACTCAAACCATGTTGCATCTTCGCAGCTTCTTTTATATGTTTAACCAGCAACAGCTCATCCTCCTTATTGAAAACTTTCTTCACAGCCAAGTTTGGTGAATATAAAACTTCTCTTTTCCAGACGCACTGAACTGTTGTAAATGAAAAATCAGTGTAGGTTTTTTTTTTTCTTTTTTTTATGCTGAAGTGTTTTACTGCTTTGCCTATGGTCAGATCTCCTGACATTATAGCACTCACTGCTTGTTCCATGTCTTCTTTCACTATTTACTTCCTGGTTACTCCTGTCTAACTTTTTAGCATTCTGTTGTTGAAAAGAAAGTATTGTTATTGACTGAATATAAATAGATGTTTGACCGGTCAAAGGTACATGGAAATGAGTGGCCAAAGGTACAACAAACAGCAAGGTTTTAACTTAGGGCCACATGTCCATGTTACGTTATGTTTCAACTTTAAATTTTTTTACAAATATCACTCATAATTGACATTATTATATATCAATAATGATTTATTTAAGATTGAAAATAATTTACGTGACAAAATCACTTCGTAAAGTACATGCATAATATTTACTTTTCTGGATGTAAATGGATAACTTCGTATTTTAGAAATACGCTTCCGAACAACACCACTAAAATAAATGAATATGCTGTCTCCGTGGCAAAATTGTGAATTAGAGTATATAGTTCCCCTCTTCAGACACACATGGCCCCAGTACTCACAGTGGTCAAAGGTACAATGTGGTCAAAGGTACACAACCTTCCCCTACTCCCCTTGCCACACAGGGCTATGTTCTCATCTGAGAATTTTCTTCTACTTCGGCTATCTTTGAAAATCGTCGTCCTGTCAACGCAGGGTCCAGGTTTGGTGAGTAGAAAGGATGAGGCAGTACAGTGATTTCCTTTTTTGTGCGGGGCGACGGTCTTTCTGCTCTTCAATCATGAGTCCTGGGATGAACTTGGCGGCAACACGATGCATTTCAAGACAGAGGTTTAACGTTCCTTCGACATCATGCTCATTAGAGTCTGAACACACGATCGGATAGTTTTTGTCAGGTTTGTGGTTGGAAATGGCTGGGCTGTTTGAAAGGAAACATCCTGTCATTTGTCTGAAGTGATTTAAGAAAATGATGGAAAATCTATATCAGGGTTGCAGGTAACAGGTTTCAACCGCCGTCCACACCAATGCGAGTCCAGTGTGATACCACTGTACTACCTCGCTCTGCTGTTCCTTATTTACATAAACGATTTGGGAGAAAATCTAAGTAGCTCTCTTAGGTTGTTTGCAGATGTCTCCGTCATTTACCGTCTAGTAAAATCATCTGAAGATTAAAACCAACTGCAGAACGATCTGAATAAGATATCACTATGGTGTAAAAATGACAATTGACTCTAAATAATGAGAAGTGTGAAGTCGTCCACATGAGTACGAAAAGAAATCCTTTAAACTTTGTTTACAAGATAAATCAGTCAAAAGTGAAGGCCGTAAAATCCACAAAATACCTAGGAATTACTATTACTTCAGAATTAAACTGGAAAGAACACGTAGATAATATCGTGGGAAAGGCGAACCAGAGACTGCGTTTCATTGGTAGAACCCTTAAAATATGCAACAGAACTACTAAAGAAACTGCATACACTACGCTTTTCCGTCCTTTTTTGGTGTATTGCTGCCCAGTGTGGGATCCTTATCAGGTGGGTTTGAGGGAGGACATCGAAAGAGTCCAAAGAAGGGCAGCTCCTTTTGTACTGTCACGATACAGGCGACACAGCGTTACGGAAATGATACAGGATCTGGAAAGGAAATCATTACAGCGGCGCTTATCGCTGCGGCGTGGGATGCTTACGAAACTCCAATCGCCAACATTCTCCTCCGAATGCCGATTATACGATGCACTGGTCGGACGCCCACCCATTCACACAATGGTCGAACGACAGCCTTTAGTTAACTGGCCCCAAGTATGGAACAACATTAGCCATCCGGCTCTGCCGTCGTATGTCTCGGCCACCTGGTACATCCTGGTGAACGACAAGCTGGCCACCAACGAGCGTCAGGCAGCATCCGCCTCCGTGCATCCGCAGCATGTGAGGACTGCGACGCCCCCGACACACGGGAACATCGCTTTCTCTGCAGGAATGTCTCACAGGTGTGGGACCTCTGCCGCAGCATGGTCGCGCTGCTCAACGGGATAACCCCGACTTCAGTTCCGGTTGGATGGGCCCTGGCCCCGGACTTCAGGCACACACCACGGTCTGTACACAATGCCACCGTGTGGCTCATGGGGCACACTGTGTACGCTGTCATCCAGCGGAAGCTTCGAGACCCTATCTCATATCTCACTCATCTTTGGGAAGAACACCTTCAAGTGCAGCGACACCAAAACTATCAAACTATCTTCACGGCATGCCTTTCTGCCACATTGTTTCATGCGCACCAGACTGTGCTCGTCCTTTGACGCATTGACGTTTCTCCGTCGACACCCCTAGTTAACATTCATTATCGTACCATATATATATATATATTTTTTTTTTTTTTCTCACTGCTGCCTCTTCGTCGAGATACTCTTTCCGTTTTTCAATTCGGGTGGTTTTCAATTTAACACATTTTTCTTCACACGGCAGTTATGATTGGTGGGGATAGCTTACCCCACTTATTCCTTTTACGTTGCGTTTTTAATTTTTTCTTTGCAAAAAAAATTGCGAAAATATATTGTTGACTCCCACTACTTACATAGATAGAAATGATCATCAAAATAAAATAAGAGAAATCAGAGATAAAACGGAGAGATTCAGGTGTTCTTACTTCCCGCGCGCTATTCGAGAATGGAATGGGAGATAAATAGTATAAAGGTGGTTCGATGAGCCGTCTGCCAGCCACTTACATGTGATTTTCAGAGATGTAGATGTAGATGCATTCCAAGGTGATGTGTGAGGATTCCATTACACGAGCTAACTGAAATGTTACAGTCTTCTACAATGTCTCAGACAGTAAGTTTTCGACTGGCAAGAACAATTTCCTTGACATTCCTGTCATCAGCGTAGAAGTCGAAATGCGTCCTGAACAGACATCAGTTTAACTTCCGTCCGGCCATTTTTAAACCCCGTGAACCATTCGTAGCACTTTGGGCTTTTGCATCGTCTGGTGAGTCTCAATAAGGGCTTTCTTGAATTTCGATCAAAATTTAATGAATATGCATTACTCATATAACTATCCTATCTCGAAATTCGCCAACTGGCGACACAATGTTCTACTCAACACAGCAGTGAACAATACCTAACAGACATACAAACTTACAATAAGGAAACTTCCTGCAGTTACAAGATCAACAATGGTGTGCGCAGGGATGCCAACCGCATTTCGCTCCAACACTTAATTGGCGCGAAATTACGAATGTTCCGGCATTTTCTGAACAGACCTCGTAAGTGGCGTGAATGGTCAGCTGTTGAGTGATCACTGTGAAGGACACCAAACGTCGCGTACTCGTATAAATAGCGTTGCCAGCACCTAGCAGAATTTGGAAGCAGCCTCATTGTATCTCTCCATCTGGATATTTCTTTGAACTGTTCAACATCCAGACTTGTGGGGCATATATGACAGTCGGTCCGAAACGCGATGACAGGCATAAGGTTCTGCTCTACAAAATCTGACCAGGACAAGCGATGAATTTTATGTTGTGCACTAAGAACATCAAAAACCCTAATCATACACTGCCGGATTAAAAATTATTACACCAGGAAACACGACGTCGATTTTGACCCTATGGTGTCAGATGCCATGTGACTGATAGTAGATGTACTGATAATGGTTTTAATGTCGTCCGCCAACCAGTAGAGTTGTGAGATACCTACTAGAACACTACCTGTGTCTACCCTTCAGCCGGTAATGTTTACATCCATAAGGGTCAGTGGCATATAAACAAATAGGAGGAGACGCACCCCGGCTTACTACAGAAACTGAGCGAGTTTGAAAGGGACCAAATTGTGGTCTTCCGAGTGGTTGACTGGTCCCTAGGAGAATTACCACACAGTTTGGACGCGCTGCGTCAGTTATGCAACGAAACTGGGTTCAATGATCACGTGAATATTCTCTCAGCTGTAGAAAACGTTCTGGACGCCAATGAACTACAGACGTTTGTCTAGATCGTCGTAATGTAACGGCAGCAGTGGCAGATCGAACAGCTACCACACCACAGTAAGAGGGTTAGTGAGCCCAGAAGTATGTGGAGTAAATTCACGGTACACGGAGAATATTGTGAGACACTTTCTTTTGTCATTCTCGCATCAGGAAGGTGATGTGTTGTTTCAAAAGGATAATGCTCATCCAGAAACTGCGCGTAAAACTCAACATGCTCTGCAAGACGTGCAGAACGTTCTCTTGCCAGCACGATCTCTGGACTTGTCTCCAATTGAAAATATGGGGGTATCATGCGTCGACGGCTGACACATGCAACTCTCTAACACGCAAATTTTGCAGAACTACGTCAACAGATCGAGCAAGCATGGAATATAGTGTCTAAAGACAGTATTCACCATCTATATGATCGAATGGATGCCAAAAACAGCTCCTGTACTCCGCTTGTAGAGACTACATCACGTACTACTATGAGTGTTTCAGCATGGATCGATACCTGTTATCTTATTACCGCCTAAGCTAGTGATCTGTGAATATTATTAATTCATGTATTCCGCATACACTGTTTCTACAGTAAATTTTAATTGAATTGGATGAGAGTGTACTGATTTTTATATATGGTCGTGTATATGTCTCTTTTATATTAAGTGTATGTGCTTACCATACGGTGTAGAGTAATGGATTCTCTAAAACATTGCCGGCCGCGGTGGCCGAGGGGACTAAGGCGCTCCAGTCACGGTCCGCACGGCCACTACGGTCGGGGGTTCGAATCCCCCCTTGGGCATGGATATTTGTGCCGTCCTAGTTCGTAAGTAGTTCATAAGTAGTTTGTAAGTTTAGGGACTGATAGCCCCGTAGTTAAGTCCCATAGACTTTACAAACATTTGAACATTTCTAAAACATTTCGTATCATCCCGAACTATGGGCCACAGATCAGCTGTAGTGTCATACAACGTGTAGACTGCCGTTTACACCACAAAACATACGGCTGACTTTGTAGTTGCGCGTGACCAAGAAGTGTGGCCAGCTGATGCATGGCGGCACATTTTGATCAACGATTTATTACGGTTCTTCACTTGTCCGAATAACCACAGTCGCCGAGTAATGCGACGTCCTTGGAAACAATCCATTTCTTTCAATTTGACGGGGAGTTATAGCGGTGTTGCTGATAGCGTCATGATGTAGGCAGCCCTTAGCTTGTAGTGACTGAAAGAACTCTGACGGCACAACGTAACCTCGCGGAAATGCTGTTGGCCGCTTTTGTTATCTATCTTGTGGCAGTACCGTGGTGCCATTTATCAGTAGGACAACCCTTATTCACATATGGCACTTGTCTCTATGATCTGTTTATGGGATTTTGAGGTACTCCTGCGGCCAAAGAGATCGCCTAGTCTATCCCCGATAAAACACGTGTGGGGCCAACTCAGACGACATTTCTATCCCTGTGTTAGTTTCCAGAATATGATGAACCAGTTATAACAGATGTAGAACACATTATCTTAGGAGAGGACACCACGCTTTACGCCACCCTTTGGAACTGAATCACTGCATTCGGCCAGGTCAGAGAGGCCGCAACCTAATAAGTGAGCTTATACTGTAAGGTTCTTATAAATTTTACTTTATATGGAATCTTTTGAATAACATGATACACCGTCTCAACGCACAAACTTTCATGTATTTTCATCCTCCCAGTGTGGGTGGTTAACTTTTTGTGAGGCAGTTTAGTTACCTACTTTTGATTCCAAGAACTTACAGCATTCAGCAACGTGTCTACTGCAAAGTTGACAAGTGATGGTATACCTCTTAGTTAACTACTTTTGATTCCAAGAACGTACAGCATTCAGCAACGTGTCTACTGCAAAGTTGACAAGTGATGGTATACCTCTTCTTGAGGCGTGGTGTTAGCTACGCTTACTACCTCGACTGCCGACTATCATAAAAAACGAACTGGAGATACAACAGCCAAATATACGTATTTGGGAGATAACTCGTTATAAAAGATCGTTTGTTTGAAAATACAACCTTGAGGAAAATGATGAAATTAGCAGTGAGTGTTGTCTAAAGTGCTATTTATAACCGTGGATGTGTTGGTGTATAGCGGTCCATGCTACTTCCACATGTTGCCAAACGTGATCTGGTGCAGCCACGCCTGGTGTATCACGGATACCGGACTAGTCGTTCAGCAATCATCATAGGTGAGAGATTAAGATACTTCTTGTGTCAGTTGTTTTTCAATTCAAATAGAAAACATAGTCTACAACGTGCAGCGTCGCCTGATTTCTCTTACATGCCGCTATGCTTTTGTTGCTTTACATATTACAAAGGCAACCGCACAAATGGTCTCCTAAGTCTTTTCGCATAAATGCCATCGAATTATTACTCATTCATCTAGAGGCGTGCCTGTATCTTCCCTTTAGATACCATTTCCATTGTCTACTAAAATTCAGTTACTGATGAGTTTTATTGTGCTTCCTCTTACTACACAGTACTTGTTAGCCCGGGCGCTATCTCTTCCAGGCCGCTTTGATCTTACCTCGCGTGTCACTAGAGTAACGCTGTCGTATTTATTGAAAATCAGCATCAACACTTTGGAATACGACAACATTACTTGTGTTTCCACCGATGATTCTGTTCACGCTTACAGAGAAGCTAAAATTCGGCCTGCTGACTGAGGTGCGGGCGTGCACGTACCGCATCGGCCAGGCGCTGAAGAAGAAATACCGGCGTGAGATGGACTACGTGTACGCCGTCATCAGCGAGATGGAGAGAAAGCTGGAGCGGCCCATCCGGGACCTGGACGACGTGCGCCTCGTCATGGACACGCTGCGCAAGATCCGCGAGCAGGAGGTCGACATGGAGCTGCGCATCGAGCCCATAGAGGTGCGCCGGTAACTTCATACACCATACTTACAATCAGAGATTTACTTTTGTCTTAGCTGCTGGTAGGTGTTGTAATGAAAGAACACGGACATACGAAAATTTGTGCCCGGGTCGATCTTTCAGACATGGCCGAAATAATTGAACACCGCAATTCTTAAATTTGATCCATCACATCGACGCTTGATTGTTATTTCAGTGTGGATGGACACGAAAACAATCTCTTGGAGGGAATACATGGTTACCTGCGGTCCGTGGAGGGCAATGGTCAAAGTAGGAGAGTATACAGGAATTTCAGTCGTAAGAGATACTTGTGGATCCGGTATGCCTGGGTGAAGCAGGGGTTAGCACAACTGCCTAGTAAACAGGAGGCCCGGGTTCAAGTACCGATCTCGCCACAAATTTTCATTTGTGTGTGTCGTTTGATTACAACACCTACCAGCAGCTGAGACAAAAATACCGCAACCAAACCAATATTCAGAACAGCTGCATCATGACATTCTGAATATTTCGAATTCGGCGTACTTGGCATAACGTAAGCTACATAAAAGTTACTTCGAGGGTTGTTCAAATGAAAAGGTACGTAACGACGTTATCAAAATGGCGTCACTGCCGATGCAAGAACAAAATGGTCGCCGGGGAAAGTCCAGCACCACGCCACCTTCTTTCCCCTATGCCGTAATCTAAGATGGTGTCTACTCAGAAGTATGAAGTTTGAGTTGTTCTAGAATGTTTAGAAACAATATTTATGTCTATCATGGCGATACTGCTTCTTCTGCTACTGAAGACGATGTCTTCACTCGACTATGTCTAGGCACAAAGTGACGGAGTTCCCCCCCCTCCACCCCACCCCCCGCACCCAGATTCACACAGGGGGAGGGGAGGTGGTTGGATGCTGACATCTAGAGGTGATTTGATAAGTTTTTCCCGCCAAAAGAAATGGAGGTGATTGCCAAATGCGTACGATGAAAATTCAAAATTCGAAATTCCCCGCAGACAGCATCTCGTATTTCATTATAGGAGGAGGGAGTGAGGGTCTGGGTTTTTGTTGGCGGCCATCTTATACTGGAAACAGAATTACTTAAAATAAACGCATTTTACAGGATTTGCATAATATTATATTATGGGAAAAATCTGCCCTTGTTTGGTGCTCAGTGTAACCTAAAATACCTCGGTGCTCCTAGGGTTAAGACGTTTCGTACCTTTTCATTTGAACACCCGTCCTACTTTGTGGATGTGCCTAGTATTATGAGCATAACGTGCGCCATACGCAGCGGTGTGGTGCCGCAGGAGGCGTTCAACGTGGTGACGCGGTACGAGCTGCCGGTGGCGCGGGAGGACCTGGAGCAGGTGGACAGCCTGCGCTACACGTGGCAGCGGCTGCTGGCGCGCGCGCTCGACGTGCACGTGCTGCTGCTCGCCATGCAGCCGCACTTCCAGGAGGACCTGCGCAACAACCTCGAGCGCTTCCGCCAGGACAACATCGAGTACTGCCACGAGTACCGCACCAGCGGGCCCATGATGCCCGGACTCACGCCCCGGGAGGCCTCCGACCGCCTCATTCTCTTCCAGGTCCGTGCTGCTGCAAGTCCTTCTCGATTTCGTCCCCTCCAAAGTGAAGACACTAACACCCACTCAGCGATAGAGAATGTCGCCAGCAGAGTGGATTCCGACAGCATCAGACGTGACGTCATTATGACCTGTGCGCGCTTTATCGAAGAGTGTATCGACATTATAGTTGGCGTCATGTGGGAAGGCGCTTCCGCACATAGAGATGGAGCGGAGCGATAGGGGAGGGGCTACAGCCGAGCCAACAGTGGAGCACTGACATTTGTTGAAGTCGGTTCTTCTGCCGGATATCAGCGTCTTCCAAAACACGATATTTTGACGACCGTTACTCGGTGTCTTCTTCAGGTGTTCCTGGTTGACCGGGTGAGATATTTATGCCTGGCCAGTGCCTCGTGTACCGTTTTCGGTCCGCGCCCAATCGGGCGTTCCCTACTCGGTCTACTTGGTCCCAAGTAGAGAACGCCCGATTGGGCGCGGACCGAAAACGGAATTCAAGGCACTGGCCAGGCATAAATATCTCACCCGGTCAACCAGGAACACCTGAAGAAGACACCGAGTAACGGTCGTCGAAATATTGTGTTTTGGAAGACGCTGATATCCGGCAGAAGAACCGACTTCAACAAATGTCAACAAATCGCCGGGGAAGTCTAAGAAATTACATTGGATCACTGATAAACTCGCGACCAGCCACTCGCGTAGAGGATGAACATTACTGGCTGCCAGTGCGGTAGTGGAGGGGAATGCACAGAACAGCAGAAAACTGGGCCGCCATCCTCTGTGACGTGGACTATAGTGACCTTTGGAGACGAATTAAGAGGCACACACACAATGTATGCACGTCTTAATGACATTTAATCTACTCTGCCAGTGACACATTCGCTTGTGTTGAGGCTACACCCACTGTATTGTGACACAAAATGGAGGCCGGCCGCGGTGGCCGAGGTGACTGAGGCGCTCCAGTCACGGTCAGCACGGCCACTACGGTCGGGGGTTCGAATCCCCCCTCGGACATGGATATTTGTGCCGTCCTAGTTCGTAAGTAGTTCATAAGTAGTTTGTAAGTTTAGGGACTGATGACCCCGTAGTTAAGTCCCATAAGCTTAACAAACATTTGATTTGAACAAAATGGAGTGGTCACTCACCTTATCTAATGTGGCAGGTTGTTGCTAAGGCTGTGTTTAACAGACGCAATATCCTCCACATTAATAACAAGTGATATTTATTTACAACAAATAAATATTAATCTTTGAGCGTTAGAGAAAGTACAGTAACTCCAGACTGCCAATTAAATTCCATACAGTGGGTGATAGTTTTCTTTCATCGGCCATATTTCTAAGTGTCGGCACGTAAACAAGCGATGTGGACGTAGTGTGGAGCGAGATGCTTTGAGACACTACGTAGTGCAGTATCAAGGTGAGGACTCAGATCGGCGAAGTGATACACGCTGCCCTGGATCGATGTACACTCTACTCTATACACACCGTGTTTTCCGGCTATTTAACTATATTTTAGCCAACCAGGGTAAACGAATTTGGTAATATGAATAAATTGCACAGCCTCAGACTGGAATGTAGGAACAGTCATTGGCTACTGTTGGTGTTTTCTCGGCTGTTGCTGCAACAGCAATCGATAATTGTTTCGTCATCTCTGGTGCCATTAATTCCGTGACAACGACGTCGATGAGGCTGCTCCACAAAGAGATTGTGTGACACAGATGCATAACGTGAGCTACAAATGAAAGAGGTCTGGAAAAATATCACCAAATCTCATTTAAATGGAGAGCGGTTGTGGGGATCAACGAAAATCTCACATCAGTTTTTTAATTCAGAGAATATACAACATTATACCATCCTCACACAAGCTGTAAGGACGGACCGTGAAGCGTTTCGAGATAGCTCAGTCTGTTAGAGCTCTTGCCCGAGAAAGGCAGAAGTCCCAGTTTCGAATCCCGATTCCGACACACAGTTTTAATCTGCCTGGAACTTCATATCAGCGCACACTCCATTACAGAGTGAAAATATCATTCTGATTAACATTTCGTTTTATAAAATGAATAACAAGCACAAACAATAGTTAAGTGCCCACCAGTCGTCGTGGTCTCTCTGAACTGAAATGAATGATTAACATACGATCTGGACCATGAGTCACCAACTGTAAACAAGTACTGCACAAATGTCAGATCTCATCCTAGCAGTTCCTTGCGGCGCTACTCTAAATCGCTTTATGTCCGCCATTCAATCTGTATTGGTATACTGCAGTGTAAGTAAATTGGATGTTATTGCGTTCAACACGAATTTGTATCGAAACATTTAGAAACCTATGTTAAGAGACATGCCGACAAGTCGAAACAAACGTCCCGCCGAGATGTTGATCGTTTAACGAAAGAAAGCCAAGTTGCCTTTCATCGACAAGAATTCTCTTAGTGATACAAATTAAAATACTGAGAAGCTATATTATCAAATGTTTCAAAGGAACGTATAAATAATAATGTTAGTACTATTTTCGCAGTGTCTTTTGTCACCCGTAGGTCTGACGAGCTGCTGTGCGCTTTGGGGAAGACGACGATATTCAAACAACCGTGTCAGGTTGGTTGCGTTCACAGATGGCGAGTTTTATGCTGACGGTGTTTCAAAGTCTGTAAAAAGGTATGAGAAGTGCTTGAGTCTGTTTGGAGACCATGTAGAAAAGTAGAGATAATTGTATATAACATAAAATATTCAAATGTTTGTAAACCTATGGGACCAAACTCTTAGGGTCGTCAGTCCCTATATACAAACTACTTAAACTAAGGGTAACACACGCACACATTCCCGGATAAGGATTCGCATCTCCGGCGAGAGTGGCTGCGCAGTCCATAGCATGACGCCTTAGACCGAGCGACAATGCCCGCGCGACTGTATATAATACAACTTTGTCTTAATACTAGTTTGCTTGTTATTTCAAAACGGAGGTTATTCTCTGTAAAGCACTCGTATGTAACCCCACGCTCAGACAACATAAGTCTCTACCACAACCATAGGTGGAAACAACCGACCAGAAACACTGTTTCTTACACCCTCTTAACTTCCTCAGCAAAGCTATGTAATCACATGAAGAAAGCAGTAGTTTCGAGAAACCATGAACCGCAACAAACCTAAATGGCATCGCAAATTGAGCATGTAAAGCCGACAAACAGATTATTAAAGCAAATAAACATAAAATTCACAAAAAAACTCTACACAGTACCTTTCAATTGAGCGGGCGACTTTATAAGAACTTGACCATTCAAATATTGATTACGAATATTATAGGTACGCAGACACTGAGGCTAGCCCAGGAAGATATCGTCAGTGCCCAGAGGCAGGATGGCTTTTATTGTACCAGATTGACAGTTATTATGACAAACCTAAGCCATGACACGAATCCGAACTTGTGCGATACCGACTACTAACATAACCCTACTCTTTGACGATGTGTCGTAGATAGCAATAAACCAGGTATTGGTCATACTATCCGTCTGGACTGTCGCAGAGGTTTCTTTTGCCCTTGGCACTTCTCCCCCTCCACTCTTAACCCGCCCTCCTTCAAACATTCTTCGTCCACTTACTATCAGCAGAGAAGCACGTATTAGTGGGTTATTGCACCCAAACGTACAGACATCACAGAACCGCATCCTGTGACTATCAGATGTCAAGTAAAAAATGCAGTGGCAATACAACATTTTGTAATTTTTACCACGCTAGTACTGACGTGGAGCAGTTTCACTCTTTAAAATAAATAAATAAATAAAAATATATACTTAAAAATATCAACGAGTCAAGTGACTGCAGTTGTGGCTGCAGCCTCCAAACACACGGAGGGATGGAGAGACGACGATGAAAACCGCTCATCGTGTCTGTACGCTTGTGCGCGGCCCTCACGAAAAAGCAAATTAACCCTAGGTTGATGTACTGCTGATAGCTCTTAGGACGAGTAATTCCAGACAGGCGGAATTCAAGGCTGGTTAGTCTAGGACAGTGTTTCTCAACTTGAGGTTTTAGATAAAGTGTCCCGTTCAGAAAAATACCCTAAAAATCATCCTATAATGTATTCTGCAGTCCATTCTCTTTATAACAAGACAGTTGCATTAACAGAATGAAAATTAAATTTGTAGCACATTTAGTTGTGTTACTGTTCAGGGGGAGAGGAGGTTTTTGCCAGAACACTTTTGCTTGTAAGGGGGTTGCGTATTCTAGAAGCTTGAGAAACACTGCTATAGAGTATGCCTCAGAGCTGGGGCCCCTGACACTCCAGAATAAGCCCGCGTTCTGCCAAGTCAGACCATACCAGACCAAAAGTTTGGGCTCTGGTCAGAAATTGTGTCTAGGATCTATTTCCACTCATTGCCACCGCCCCAACTACCATCACCACCAAATCACATCTACGGTCTATCTCCATGTATTCCGTCACTACCATAACTAGCGACATCAGAAGGTACTAAATGGAAAAATTAAACTAATCTCCACCACGAAGGGGACAATAAAAGTATCAGACTTGAGAACATAGCCACGTTCACCCTCATGCACAAGACTTGAGAATAACAATCTCCATACAGCACAAGAACAAGAAGGTAGCAGAAGCATGGAGCCAAACGCAGTGAGAGAGCCACACCAACACGCATCAACATCAGTTGAAAAGCATAATGAGTCAGAATTCAGAAACCCAAAATCACCCCCCCCCCCCCCAAAAAAAAGCAACCCGCCAACAAAATTAATAAGCTTAAACTGCAGAGCTTTGCTTGAAAAGCAGCTACTTTACTCCAATGAGGAACTACTAATGGGGATATTAACAGATAACGTGCCATACTAAATCAATCAAAACTTGGCAACTAGCGTGGCGTCTCAAACTGAAGCTCTGAATGTTGAGGCACGACACAATAATAGCGTAAGTAATGTGCCAGCCTTTGTAGTGCACCAGCTCTGTGATTACCAAAAAATCAACAAGCTTCTAAAGGATAGATTACAGGGTCTTCTAGAAGCGATCCACCGTGGCGATTGTATTAAATATCACTTAGAAACGGCAGTTGACTACAAAAAGCAGGAAAAATTCTCATAGAGGAAAAGCTTCTGTTTTATAGGCACCAGCTTTCCGTCTAGCGTAACAGACGATTCGTCGTAACAGGACTGCTGCCATACATGCCGGAGAGTGAAGTAAAGGCGGCGTTTCAGCAACTAGGCATTCGAGCACAAGATAAAAAACTAAAAGGGGCCAGGAAACCAACCGTCAGCCCCACCAAGGAACAGTGTAAATTAGCACTCCCTCAACAAAGAGGCAGACAGACTTTCAAAATCCGCTTCCTGCAATAGACTGTAGTGCGAGAGAAGACCGTCAAAGCCAGAACAAGACCCGCCTGATGCCTTCGATGACAGAGGTTTGACCATACACCAGATCACTGCCTGCCAGGTGCGTCCAATGTACAAATCGACAACTCTCAAAAACTGGAAGAAACTAAGAACAGAACTGTAGCTTGCGCCACAACTCACAACAGCCACGACAAAGGTAAATGCCTCCCTACATGCACACCAATAAAAATTACACCAGTCAGGTAACTTCAGCCATCAACTAGCTCTATCACTTGTTGTGAGAAATTATCGCCCAGACAATAAACAACAAGTTGCCAACAAATCCTACTCGCGAACCCTGGCCGCCTCAACTAATGCCAAAGAAGAAATCACCCAGCAATCAGAAATGGGAGCAGCGATAAACGTAATAATGGCAGCACTGTAAGACTTAAACAAGCAGAACATAATCCACACCATTACTAAAGCTGCACAAGAACTCCATACAGCTCACTTTTCGAACAAACCGTAACGTTAATTCACTAAAGATGACGTGTCACAGATCACAGAAAAGACACACAACCATCTCCAACTGGAAATCAGATGGTCAGTTTCTTGAAGAGGACCTACACAAAGCACTCGACATACGCCCATAGATACTTCTTTCGAGGAACCTAAGCGCTAAACACCTTTTCCAGAACTCTTGAATTACGAACCCAAGAGGAAATAAGCTCTAAGTCTTGAACATAGCACTTAAATTTACTCTCCATGCTCTCTCGCATTCCAGGACGACAACCAGAAATCTTGGATGTAATTATCTCAGAAGACATGTCAGTCATTATGAATATGTACGTATGCCGAAAACCCTCCAATCACGACTGACTCATCATTACCTTTAATACTGCTTAAAACCCTATATATGGTATACGATATAAACTGGAAAAAATTTCTCGCCAAACTCAAGGCCTCTGCTAAGGCCAACTGTGGATCTCTCGACCAATGTCAAAACTGATGAGCCGCGTTCGAGTGGGCGAGCGTTCTAAGGCGCCTTGCTGCGGAGCGCGCAGTTGCTCGCCGTCGGAGGTTCGAGTCTTCCCTGGGGCATGGATGTTTTTAAGTTAGTTTGAGTTGTTTTTGAGTCTAGAGACTAATGACGATAGCAGTTTGTTTTACAAACATTCCAACTTTTGAGAACTGATGAAAAAACTCAAAAACAACATATGAATACTACCAAAAGCCGTCACAAAAATTTGAGAACTAATGAAAAAAACTCTTCAACAACATATGAAAACAGCCAAAAGTCATTACAAGAACAACCCTCAAAAACCTTCAGACGATTTTCCCCAGTTTGTGCACGATTTCAGATACCTTATAAACAGAGCTAGGAGAAGATGGCAGTATACAGCAGACCCCAGAGATCGACCGGAAGGGACACAGTTGTAAAGAAAACTTGAAAAATGTCTTGTTGAATGGCGATGAGAGATCGGGGTGGAGGGGTGGGGGCGGAAACTGATCAATATAGACTTCAAATCCAAGACGAATGGAGGTTAGTCAAAACCCTAAATGGCCAACCAACAGGGAGGAGGGCACTTTTACGACCACAGGGTGCTGTGTTGGACGCCTTAAAGAGGGCATAACTATTTTCCGACACCTATGAAGAGCCAAACTCTCTACAACAACACGATATTCACACTCGTGTGGAACAACGGAAGGATGACAAGGCGGGAAACCGAAACACGTAGAAACATTACTGCAGTATCTACACTGTTGTTGTTGTGGTCTTCAGTCCAGAGACTGGTTTGATGCAGCTCTCCACCCTACTCTATCCTGAGCAAGCCTTTTCATCTCCTCATAAGAACGACAACCAACATCCACTTGAATCTGCTTATTATACGCGTCTCTTGGTCTCCCTCTGCGATTTTTACCCCACACACTTCCCTCCAATGCTAAATTTACGATTCCTTGATGTCTAAGAATGTGTCCTACCAATCTATCCCTTCTTTTAGTCAAGGTATGCCAAAAATTTCTTTTCTCCCCAATTCGGTTCAGTACCTCCTCATTAGTTACACGATCCACCCACCTAATCTTCAGCATTCTTCTGTAGCACCACATTTCAAAAGCCTCTATCCTCTTTCTGTCCACACTGCTTATCGTCCATGTTTCACTCCCATACAAGGCAACACTCCATACAAATGCCTTCAGAAAGGACTTCCTTAGGCTTAAATCAATATTAGATGTTAACAAATTTCTCTTTTTCAAAAACGCCTTTCTACCCATTGCCATTCTGCATTTTATATCCTCTGTACTGCGACCATCATTTGTTATTTTACTGCCCAAGTAACAAAACTCATCTACCTCCTTTATTGTTTCGTTACCTAATCTAATTCCTTCAGCATCACCTGATTTTCTTACACTGCACTCCATTACCCTAGTTTTACTCTTGTTAATGTTCATCTTATATGCACCTTTCAGCACACTGTCCATTCCGTTCAATTGCTCTTGCAGGTCATTTGCTGTATCTGACAGAATTACTATGTCGTCGGCAAAACGCAATGTTTTCAATTCTTCACCCTGAACTTTAATTCCTTCTCCAAATTTCTCCTTGCTTTCCTTTATAGCTTGCTCAATGTACAAATTGAACAACATTGGGGAAAGGCTACAACCCTGTCTTACTCCCTTTCCAACCACTGCATCCCTTTCATGCCCTTCAACTCTGACAACCGCTGTCTGGTTTTTGTACAAGTTGTAAATAACCTTACGCTCCCTATATTTTACTCCTGCTTGCTTCAGAACTTGAAATAGTTTGTTCCAATCAACATTGTCAAAAGCCTTCTCCAAATCTACAAAAGCTAGAAATGTAGATTTGCCTTTTCTTAATCTATCTTCTAGGATAAGCCGTAAAGTGAGTATTGCCTCCCGTGTTCCTACATTTCTCCTGAACCCAAACTGATCTTCCCCGAGGTCGGCTTCTACCAGCTTTTCCATCCTTCTGTATATAATTCGTGTTAATATTTTGCAACCATGACTTATTAAACTGATGGTTCTGTAGTTTTCACACCTGTCTGCACCCGCTTTCTTTGGAATGGGGATTATTACATTTTTCTTAAAGTCTGAGGGTACTTCACCTGTCTCATACATCTTACACACAATGTGAAACAATTTTGTCATGGCTGGTTCTCCCAGAGACTTCAGTAGCTCTGACGGGATATCATCTACTCCAGGGGCCTTGTTTCGACTTAGATCTTTCAGTGCTCTGTCAAATTCATCTCTCAGTATATCATCTCCTATTTCATCATCATCTACATCCTCTTCCCTTCCTACAATAGTGTCTCGAAGTTCATTTCCTTTGTAGAGCCCCTCTATATACTCTTTCCACCTTTCAGCTTTCCCTTCTTTGCTGAGAACCGGCTTTCCATCAGTGTCCCTGACATTCATAGAGCTGCCCTTCCTATCGCCAAATGTTTCTTTTATTTTCCGGTAGGCTGTATCTATTTTTCCCCTATTTATACATTCTTCTACATCCTTGCATTTGCCTTCTAGCCATTCCTGCTTAGCCATTTTGCACTTCCTGTCAATCTCATTTCTTAGTCGTCTGTACTCCATTTTGCCTGTTTCATTTACTGCATTTTTATATTTTCTCCTTTCATCGATTAAATTTAGTATCTCCTGTGATATCCAAGGATTTTTTGTAGGTCTTGCCTTCCTACCTATTTTGTCCTCTGCTGCCTTCACTATTTCATCTCTCAATTTTACCCATTCCTCCTCAACTGTTTTATTTTCCCCTGTTTCTGTCAATTGTTGCCTGAAGCTCCCTCTGAAATTCTTAAGAACTTCAGGTTCCTTCAATTTATCCAGGTCCCATCTCCTTATTTTCCTACCTTTCTGTAGTTTCTTCAGTTTCAGCCTACAGTTCATAACCAACAAGTTATGGTCAGAGTCTATGTCTGCCCCTGGGTATGTCCTACACTTCAAAACCTGGTTCCGAAATCTATGTCTTACCATTATAAAATCTATCTGGTATCTCCCGGTGTCTCCTGGTCTCTTCCACGTATACAACCTTCTTTTGTGATTCTTAAACCAGGTGTTTGTTATAACTAAATTATGTTCCGTGCAAAATTCTACCAGGCGGCTTCCTCTTTCATTCCTTTTGCCCAGACCATATTCCCCCACTATCTTCCCTTCCCTTCCTTGTCCTACTACCGAATTCCAGTCTCCCATAACAATTAAGTTTTCCTCTCCCTTAATTGTCTGAATAATTTCCTTTAGCTCCTCATATATTTCTTCGATTTCCTCATCATCGGCAGAGCTAGTTGGCATATAAACCTGTACTACTGTTGTCGGTGTTGGCTTCGTATCTATCTTGACAATGATAATGCGATCGCTGTGCTGGTCATAGTAGTTTACCCGCAACCCTATTTTCTTATTCATTATCAATCCTACTCCTGTGATACCCCCAACTGATTTTGTATTTATAATCCTGTAGTCACCTGACCAGAAATCCTGTTCATCCTGCCACCGAACTTCACTAATCCCCACTATATCTAACTTCAACCTATCCATTTCCCTTTTTAAATTTTCTAATTTTCCTACTCGATTAAGGGATCTAACATTCCACGCTCCGACCCGTAGAATGCCAGTATTGTCTTTCCTGATGATCACATCCTCTTGAGTAGTCCCCGCCCGGAGATCCGAATGGGGGACTATTTTACCTCCGGAATATTTTACCCGAGAGGATGCCATCATCATATGTTCATACAGTAGAGCTGCATGTCCTCGGGAAAAATAACGGCTGTAGTTTCCCCTTGCTTTCAGCCGTTCGCAGTAGCTGTGTGGCAAAGCCGCATTAGCTGATGTTACAAGGCCAGCTCAGTCAATCATCCAGACTGTTGCCCCTGTAACTACTGAAAAGGCTGCTGCCCCTCTTCAGGAACCACACGTTTGTCTGGCCTCTCCACAGATACCCCTCCGCTGTGGTTGCACCTACGGTACGGCTATCTGTATCGTTGAGGCACGCAAGCCACCCCACCTCGGCAATGTCTGTGGTTCATGGGAGTGGGTATCTACACTATGCGACTAAATTTACTATTCCTCCAATTTTCTCCATACTAACTAACACCCTACTCATAAATGTGCTATATGTTTTGTTAACGTAAAAGTAGTGAATGGCCGGGTCGCCATAACGCCTATTATCAACTACAATCGTGACGACTCTGTATCTTGTAAACTGCTCTGATTTTCTGTGTTAATGAGGTTTTATAATTTCTCGCGATTATTGAAAAACCATTGTCATTTCTTGTCCAAGAAGATGAAAAGCCACGCTAATTACATTTTCAAATGATACAACAACTTCCATAGTGGGAAATAGTTCTGATCATGGAGATGCTTTAGGAGTAATTAGCGAGCGAAACTAAACGAGTTGTAGAAATGATATTTTTATATATTGTACCAAAGCTGCTTTCTTATCGATATGCTGACTAGTTTCGGACTTTGCCCTCTTTCGTAAGCCAGCTATTACAGAGATCAATTTTCATTGTTAGAGGAGGGTACACGGATACAATAATTTTACATGTTGTGTTATGTCGTGATTACTTAAATTTGTTTATATTTGGACACTGTGCAGGTCACGCCGTTTATTTCAATTACTTTGGTGTAATTTTATAAGCTGCTGATCCAAAGAAGTTAATTATAAGGTGTTAAATATTCTTTGCAGTATTTCGTTTTCGTGTTGTTTGTGGTAATATCGCTGATTATATGCAGCGTGACATACTCAGTTCCATTACATTGCATTTCTTCAATAAAATTTCAGTTTACATTCGTAACTATTTTAAGTGTTATATATTACTCTTTGTGTATTCTAGTGTAATTTAAAGACGATATTGTTGTTGTACTACTATAATTTATCACTTATGTTTGCACGTTTGGAGGGTAATTACGGGTATGATTGATTTATTTTATATGCTCGTTAAGGTGCCTTGGAAATTTTGTATGAATTATTTGTTTCACAGTTCCGTTTCTTTGTGTAATATTTGTTCTAGATGCTTAGTCGTATGAATATAGATCTGAATTTCGTCTAAAATGTCCATTACTTGTCCTTTGAAGACAGTATGTAAAATTGTGAGATTCTTCTCTGTAGAAATGCTTGTAGAGTTCTAAGTCGACAGCAATAACATCTGACTTGAACGTTTTGTTTATTGGTTCTGAAGTCTGTACAGGTAAAGCTTTTGTTCCTCTTGATGGGATTCCTATTATGTATTGATCCGTTTTAGTTTGTATTCTTGTCTTTGCATTCACTTTATTCCTTTCCTATTATTTTTTATTGCTTTATAGACAAATGTCGTCTCATCATCAGTTGTACTGGACGTAAACGGGTTATTGATAAAGAAATATGCAAATTCTCAGCGCTGAACAAACTTTCAGGGCTACATACTTCCATTTTCCGGTCACGTGATCGATGACATCTCCGTGTCAAAAATTAACTTTCTTACGCAAATAGATGCAAAACGGGGCAGAGACGATGTGATCATACCATATTGCAATTTGTATCAATTTTTCACCCACGGTTGGGGCAGAGTCGTTGGTCCATAATAACCATATAGTATGACAAACATCCAAAATTATTTTATTCAAGTATTTATGGAAGTTAATGTCAGTTTTTGTTAACTTGTGTATCTATGCTCGACAGAACCGCTTCGACGGCCTGTGGCGCAAGCTGCAGACGTACCAGAGCGGCGAGGAGCTGTTCGGCCTGCCCACCACCGACTACCCGGAGCTGGGCCAGATCCGCAAGGAGCTCAACCTCCTGCAGAAGCTGTACAAGCTCTACAACGACGTAATCGACCGCGTCAGTAGCTACTACGACATCCCGTGGGTCGAAGTCAACATCGAGGAGATCAACAACGAGCTTATGGAATTCCAAAACCGCTGCCGCAAGCTACCCAAAGGCCTGAAAGAGTGGCCCGCCTTCCACGCACTCAAGAAAACCGTCGACGACTTCAACGACATGTGCCCTCTGCTCGAGCTGATGGCCAACAAGGCGATGAAGCCCAGGCACTGGCAGCGAATCATGGAGGTTACCAAGTATAACTTCGAGCTCGAAAGCGAAGGATTTTGTCTCAAAAATATTCTGGAAGCTCCACTTCTTCCAAACAAGGAAGACATCGAGGTAAATAGGTTTTTCGATGTGCTGTTTTTGATCCTGTTTTGTACCTTAGTGTATAGCGTAGACTCTAAACCGTTGAATACAATATATTCAGTACCAAGCAAGGAAGTTGGATCTGCTATTACTAGAATAATTACTTATACAAGGTGTTACAAAAAGGTATGACCTAACTTTCAGGAAACATTCCCCAGACACAAAGAAAGAAAATATGTTATGTGGCATGTGTCCGGAAACGCCTAATTTCCATGTTAGAGCTGATTTTAGTATTTTTCTTTAAATGTAATTCGAAATAATTCGTGCAGACAATTGTCAAAATACCAGTTGTTTCGTTAGTATGTGCAATCACGTCATCAACACAGATTTTCTGTGAACGTTTGGGCAGGAATTGTTGGTGATGTCTTGATTGGACCTCATGTTCTTCCACCTACGCTCACTGGAGCACGTTATCATTATTTCATACGGGATACTCTACCTGTGCTGCTAGAACATGTGCCTTTACAAGTACGACACAACATGTGGTTCTTGCACGATGGAGCTCCTGCACATTTCAGTCGACGTGTTCGTTCGCTTCTCAAGAACAGATTCGGTGACCGATGGATTGGTAGAGGCGGACCAATTCAATGGCCTCCACGCTCTCCTGACCTCAACCCTCTTGACTTTAATTTATGGGGCATTTGAAAGCTCTTGTCTACGCAACCCCGGTACCAAATGTAGAGACTCTTCGTGCTCGTATTGTGGACGGCTGTGATACAATACTCCAGGGCTGCATCAGCGCATCAGGGATTCCATGCGACGGAGGGTGGATGCATGTATCCTCGCTAACGGAGGACATTTTGAACATTTCCTGTAACAAAGTGTTTGAAGTCACGTTGGTACGTTCTGTTGCTGTGTGTTTCCATTCCATGATTAATGCGATTTGAAGAGAAGTAATAAAATGAGCTCTAACATGGAAATTAAGCGTTTCCGGACACATGTCCACATAACATATTTTCTTTCTTAGTGTGTGAGGAATGTTACCTGAAGGTTTGGCCGTACCTTTTTGTAACACCCTGTATGATTCACATCTTCAGGACCGTTTTCATTTTGAAGAATTTTTCGTATCAGATTCTGTAATGTATCAGCAACACTTCCACAAAAATAATCGAAATCACACCATTTCAGTTCTCAGTATAGTACAGGAAAACGAGAGAGACAAACTTTCGCATTATAACGTAGTGCTCATTCAGTCATGTAAATGAGTCAACGGATGCCTCTCACATGGTAGAATAACTAATTGCAAAGCATTATACTTTTACAGCACATTTGTAATATTTATTAAAGCCTTACA
This sequence comes from Locusta migratoria, assembly GCA_026315105.1. Taxonomy (NCBI): domain Eukaryota; kingdom Metazoa; phylum Arthropoda; class Insecta; order Orthoptera; family Acrididae; genus Locusta; species Locusta migratoria. The sequence continues at coordinate 113,048,373 of CM048755.1, read as the reverse complement.
TGTCTGGAAATTGAGAAAATATTATTGCGAGAGAATTCATCCTAATTCTGACAAGATACTACTCCTGGAAAGAAAATAGTTTATTAACAATATTCTACAAGATAGTAAATTTCTGAAATTAACTTCCAGCAGAAAAATTGGTATAGCTAATATTTACATACTCCAATGTCATGCGTCCCATAGGACATATGCATCTCAGCAATGAAGGAGAAGGACATTGAGGCAAAACTGCGCCAAGTGACTAACGAATGGACGGCTCACGAGCTGACATTCATGACCTTCAACAACCGCGGGGAGTTACTGCTCAGGGGAGACACGACGGCCGAGACTATTGGACAGCTAGAGGACAGTCTCATGATCCTCGGTTCGTTAATGTCTAATAGGTAAGCATGCAATTGCTTTACTTATTCGTAAGAAAATAAACTTTTTATTCATATCTGCCAGGCGGGATTAGCCGAGCTGTCTGGAGCGCCACGTTACGGATCGCGCGGCCCCCTACGTCGGAGGTTCGAATCCTACCTCGGGCATGAATGTTTGTGTTGTCTTTAATATAAGTTAGTTGATAAGTAGTTTGTAAGTTTAGGGACTGATGACCCCGCAGTTAAGTTCCATAAGCTTAACAAACATTTGAACATTCCAGTCATACCTCACTTTGCGAATGTGCTGCGTTATATCCCCTAACTGTTACTCTGCTGATTCCAGGTACAACGCCCCTTTCAGAAAGCAGATTCAACAGTGGGTACACGATCTAGGTAATACCAACGAAATTCTGGAGCGCTGGTTGCTCGTCCAGAATATGTGGGTTTATCTTGAAGCTGTGTTTGTTGGCGGTGACATAGCTAAACAGCTGCCCAAGGAAGCAAAGAGGTGAGATTGATAATATATTTTTGTTTGTTACCTGATTAAAAAAGAGTGTACAAATCTGGTCTTAGATTCTCAAAATCACCTTCCGTATAGCTGCTTAATTTGAGGACCGTTGATAAGTAGTAATGTCTGCGTTAGCGAGCAATAATGAGCTTTTTTTTTATTAAAAATTAAGTTATAATAACCAATAAGTTCGCACAACTGAAATCGATGTCTCCGATTGATTGTTAAACTAAAACCCAAGCTCTACTGAGCTAAAGATCTCAATGTTTTTAAGCCTGAGACTTAACTGAGAATGAAGAAAGTGACTCGAAATCAAACAACTCCAGCGGGATTGAACCAACATCACTCGGTAATACTCGTTTCCTCTAGTAGTAAAAGTGCAGCGACAGCTATTACAAATCAAAAGACGACTAAGCTGGTGCTTTCTCGCGACGTCGGGTTTCCGAAGGTGCTCCTCGTCAGAGGTTCGAGTCCTCCCTGGGGAATGGGTGTGTTTACTGCTCTTAGCATAAGTAAGCTTAAGGAGTGTGTAAGCCGAGGGACCGATTACCTCAGCACTTTGGTCCGTTAGGTTTTCTAACATTTGAACATTTTTTTTTCCGAAATGGATGGTATTAAAAAATTTTGAAGCCGCTAAATAAGAACATTTACAAAAACATAAATTTGTGGTCGGGCAGCATTTACCACTTTTAAACATTTGTTAAGTGTTTCCCGTCTACGCAGTGAAAATCAGAGCTTAACGCCAAATCATTAGAAGGTCCATTTTATTCAGTGTCTCCCACGAAATGTGCTTTGTTGTAATTTGCATTAGATAAAAACTAGACTCATATCTCTCTTCATCAAATACTGCCTCTCACATATTAACAAATACCATTGGTGAAATGCTTCCCAAGTACGATTTCCCGTGTCAGAAGTAATTACATTTACTTACAGAGATTAGAGCAAAATGAATTTTCTTCCAGCATTTGTTTTATGAACCAAGGGCGTATGTGCTACAAAAGTTAAATATGTCTCATATACATGAAAAGCCTGAGGCACAGTGATTTTACTATGACAATATTTTGGTCATCGTAGGGACAAAACACTTTTTTAACAGACATTATTATGATTAAGATTATGAAACAGTCTATTACCTCGGCGCAGAGTTACGTTTAAAACAAGTTGCACTGATATATAGTCTAAGTGCAGACAGTTGTGAAAATCTCAGAACTATCTGTTTAATAAGTCATGGTTGCAAAATGCGAACACGAATTAATCACAAAAAAATGGTAAAACTGATAGAGCCCGACCTCGTGGTCTGTTTGGATTTAGGAGAAAAGTAGGAACACACGGGGCAATAATTTGAAACGGAATTATGGTTCAGGAAGAAGAAATATAAAGTGTGCGATTTGCCAACTACATTCTAAATCTGTCGGAGACAGCAAAGTACATGAAACAGGAACTGAATGGAACGGACAGTGATCGGAAGGGAGGGTATAAGATGAACATTAACAAGGGTAACAGAATGCTGTAGAAGTAAATCTGGCGATGGTAAGTGAATTATATTAGGAAATAAGATACTAAGAATAGTAGTCGAAGTAGAAAAGATATAAAATGCAATTCGACAATGAATTACTGAAAAGGAGAAACCTGTAAGTATTGGATATTAATTTAGTTGTTAGGAAGTGTTTTCTGAACGTCTTTTGAAATGTCTCATGTGTAAGCTGAACACTTCGAGCAAATGGAACTGTAAACACAATAATCAACTGTTAAAAATGTTTATAAATCTGGATAAAACTACTAGCTTCTTCTATCTACACTGTACTCATAAATGTTCTTCAGAAGACAAACAAGTTTTATTTAAACACAAATAGTACAACGATCAAAATTATATTCTTCGTTGGGTCGCAATTGCAATTTTAAACTGACTTCCTTTCAAACAGTCGCACTGAGATATTACCTCATTTACGAAGTCCAAAACAGTCTTCATATTGAATATTGACATCAGGTAACCGCTCACAGCATTGGCACGTCACCCATTTGACTAACAATGTAAAATATTCCTTGCTAGTTTACCTCACGTAGCATAGCTTTCGAATGTAGACATCCCTCCACATAGCAATGTTCTTATTCGCTGAGTCCATTATCAGAGCATTTAAATAAACGTCATACAACTGACTAAATACATCTGCCATTTATGCACTGGTTCTATCAGTTCATCATTTAAAATTTATAACAACAAACACAGACAGTGTTTGCTGTACCGGTATGGGTGTATCTACATCTACATCTACATAGATACTCTGCAAATCACATTTAAGTGCCTGGCAGAGGGTTCATTAACCACCTTCATAACTTTTCTCTACCGTTCCATTCTCTAATAGCGCGCGGGAAGAAAGAACACCTAAATCGTTCCGTTTTCGATCTGATTTCTCTTATTTTATTGGGATGGTCATGTCTCCCTAAGTAGGTGGGTGCTAGCAAAATATTTTCACATTCAGAACTAAAAGTCGGTGATTGAAACTTCGCAAACAGATCATGCCGAAATGAATAACGTCTTTCTTTTAATGATTTCCACCCCAATTCGTGCAACATTTCCGTGACGCTTTCCCCCCCGTAACGTGATAAAACAAAACGAGCTGCCCTTCTCTGAATCTTCTCAATATCTTCCGTCAGTCCCACCTGGTGAGGGTCCCACAAGGGGCAACAGTACTCCAAGAGAGGACGCACAAGTGTGATGTAGGCAGTCTCTTTGGTGGAGCTGGTGCATCGTCTAAGCGTTCTGCCAATGAAACGTAACCTTTGGTTCGCCTTCCCCACAATATTTTCTGTGTGTTCTCTCCAGTCAAAGTTGTTCGTAATTGTAACTCCTAGGTATTTGGTAGAATTTACGACCTTAAGGTTTGACTGATTTATCGCGTAATTGAAGTTCAGCGGATTTCTTTTAGTGGTCATGTGTATTACTTCACACTTTTCTTTATTTAGTGTCAATTGCCAATTTTCGCACCAAGTAGAAATTTTGTCTAAATCGCTTTGCAGTTGCTTTTGATCCTCTGTTGACTTCACTAACCGATAAACGACAGCAACATCTGCGAACAGTCTAAGGGAGCTATTCAGATTATCTCCTAAATCGTTTATAAACACGAGGAAGAGTAGGGGACCAATAACGCTTCCCTGTGGAACGCCAGATATCACTTCTGTTTTACTCGATGACTTACCGTCAGTTACAACGAACTGTGTCCTTTCTGACAGGAAATCGTGAATCCAATCGCACAATTGGGGAGATATTCCATAAGCACGCAATTTCATTAGAAGCCGCTTGTGGGGTACAGTATCAAAAGCCTTCCGGAAATCCAGAAATATGGAATCGATTTGAGATCCCTTGTCGATGGCACTTAACACTTCATGTGAATAAAGGGCAAGCTGTGTTTCGCAAGAGCGATACTTTCTGAATCCGTGCTGACTATTGGTTAATAGGTCGTTCTCTTCGAGGTAGTACATAATATTCGAACAAAGTATATGTTCCAAAGTCCTACTGCAAATCGACGTCAATGAGATAGGCCTGTAATTTTGGGGATCACTCCTATTGCCTTTCTTGAATATTGGAGTAATTTGGGCAACTTTCCAGTCTTTGGGTACGGATCTTTCGCTGAGTGATCGGTTGTAAATTATAGCTAAGTACGGAGCTATTGCATCAGCATACTCTGAGAGGAATCTAGTTGGTATACAATCTGGCCCGGAAGATTTATTTTTGTTTAGTGACTTAAGTTGTTTTACTACTCCAGGAACATCTACTTCTAAGTTTCGCATGCTGGCAGCTGTTCTTGGATTGAATACTGGAGTGTTCACTTCGTCTTCTTTGGTGAAAGAATTTCGGAAAGCTGTGTTTAGTAATTCTGTCTTAGCAGTACTGTCGTCGGTAGTATTACCATTGCTATCGCGTAGTGAAGGTATTGTTTGTGTTTTGCCGCTAGTGTACTTCACATATGACCAGAATTTCTTTGGATTTTCTGCAAGATTACGAGACAGGATTTCGTTGTGGAAACAACTATAAGATTCTCGCATTGAAGTCCGCGCTAGGTTGCGAGTTTCAGTAAAAGAATGCCAGTCTTGCGGATTCTGTGTCTTTTTAAATTTTGCATGAGTTTTTCTTTGTTTCTGCAACAGTGATCTGACCTCTTTTGTGTACCACGGGGGGTCAGCCACCTCTTTTATTAATTTATTTGGTATAAATCTCTCGATTGCTACTGATATTATGTCTTTGAAAGTAAGCCACAACTGATCTACACTCGCATTTTTAGTTTTGAAGGACTGGAGACTATCACTCAGGAAAGCGTGAAGCGAATTTTTATCTGCTTTATTGAATAGATATATTTTTCGTTTATTTTTGGTGCATTTGGGAATTTCGATATTCAGTCTCGCTACTACAACTCGATGTTCGCTAATCCCTGTATCTGTTTTGATGCTCTTTACTATCTCGGGATTATTTGTTGCTAGGAGATCAAGAGTATTTTCGCAACCACGTACTATTCTAGTGGGTTCATGAACTAACTGTTCGAAGTAGTTCTCAGAAAAAGCATTCAGAACTAGTTCGGACGATGTTTTATATTTGCCCCCGGTTTTGAATACGTAATTATGCCAACATATCGAGGGTAAATTAAAGTCGCCACCGATTATAACAGTATGCTTCGGATACCTATTTGAAATATGATTCAAGCTTTCTTTGAACATTTCTGCAACCGCATCGTCTGAGTCAGGGGGCCGATAAAAAGATCCAATTATTAATTTATTTCGGTGGTCAGGTATAACCTCTACCCAGACCAATTCACAGGAAGTATCTGCCTCAATTTCGTTGCAGGATAAACCGTTTGTAACAGCAATAAACACGCCACCCCCTGTTTTATTTATTCTATCCTTTCTGAAGACCATTTGGCCCTTTGAAAAAATTTCGGCCGAATTTATCTCAGGCGTCAGCCAGCTTTCAGAACCTATAACGATTTGTGCCTCAATACTTTCTATCAGCGCTTGGAGCTCTGGAATTTTCCCAACACAGCTACGACAATTTACAACTGTTACACCAATGGTTTTTATGTCTACTTTCTTCCCGTGTCTGACCTGCCCCCTTTGAGACTGAAACCCATTTTGTGTATTCCCGAGGCCATCTAACCTAAAAAAACGCCCAGTCCACGCCACACAGCCCCCGCTACCCGTGTAGCCGCTTCCTCAATGTAGTGGACTCCTGACCTATTTAGCGGAATCCGAAAACCCACCACCCTTTGGCGCAAGTCGAGGAATCTGCAGCCGACACGGTCGCAGAACCGTCTGAGCCTCTGATTCAGACCCTCCACTCGGCTCTGAACCAAAGGTCCGCAGTCAGTCCTGTCGACAATGCTGCAGATGGTGAGCTCCGCTTTCATCTTGCAAGCAAGACTGGCAGTCTTAACCACTTCTGATAGCCGCTCAAAACCAGAGAGGATCTCTTCCGATCCAAAGCGACACACATCATTGGTCCCAACATGAGCCACCACCTGCAGTTGGCTGCACCCTGTGCTCTTCATGGCATCCGGAAGGAGCCGTTCCACATCCGGAATGACTCCCCCCGGTATGCACACGGAGTGCACATTGGAATTCTTCCCCTCCCTAGTAGCCATTTTCCTAAGGGGCTCCATTACACGCCTAACGTTGGAGCTCCCAACTACCAACAAACCCACCCTCTGTGAGTGCCCGGATCTTGAGGGCAGAGGGGCGAGTACAGGACAAGCGACACCATCCGCATCAGGAACATCCCCTGCCACAGACAGCGCCTCGAATCTGTTGGCAAGACTAACCGGGGAGGCCTCCACTTCGGTCCCCCGGGAAGTCTTACGCCGCCTGACACGCGCTGAGGGAACCTCCCAATCCACCACGGATTGGGGGGCTACCTCCTCGCGGGCAGTGAGCGGGCTGGCCACAGCCGCAGGCCGATCGGAGGGCACAACAGACGCACAGGGCGTCTGCTGTACCCCCGCGAGCGGCCCACAACAGCGGCGCCCACCCACCGCAGTCTCAAGCGTTGCCAGCGAAGCCAACGCCGCCTGAAGCTGCGAGCGAAGAGTCACCAACTCTGCCTCCATCCGTTCGCAGCAGTCACAGTTCCTAGCCATTCTAAAAACCTTTGTTTCTTCCAAGTAAGTACGTCAGAGGACTCAGTACTTTGATAAACAGTGAGCTTTGTAAAGTATAAACCTAACGCTGAACTGTTTATTAACGGCGAATCTGAAAAATATATACGCGAGCTAATAAATAAAAAATTCAGTAACTGAGCTGACAAACGCGATTCTTAATAAACAAACACGCGAGCACACTAAAGTATAAAGAGCTGCAAGAGAAAGCACACACGAAATGTAAATAAGTCGCTTCTATTAAGAAGCCGATTACCGTACAATGTAGAGCTGCTGCTGGTCACGTGTGCACTGGCCGCCGGTCACTGAGCAACTGAAGTGTAGGACTACCAACCGCGAGTACCTGTATATAATACAGTTTACGCCATAGTGATAATTACGTTACGTCATGTGGCACACAAATCACAGGGTTTTAACATATTAAGCTTCATACAATACCTATATATTATTTTTGTGTTAAATTGAGTCATTCCAAGTACTTTGTGAGTACAATTACTCTTATTCATAAAAATTGTTAGTATAATTATAAGTTGACGATCGGCAAACATATGATCGTCAATAGCCAATTCTTCTTAAGAAACTTTGAAATACATCGACTGTAATAGTAAACAAAATACAACATGGGCCGATTACGACCTTAAGTGGAATTTTATACTAAATTTCATGACACACTCAACCTGAAATATGCATCAGTAACAGCAATATGGTGAGTTGGAATGTATTCCGTTCTTTAACTACAAACCAAATGATTAGTTAAACATTTAAGAACAATTATGTATCGTCACACTTTGTCTAAAGTGTAGCTAAAGTGTAGTGTAGTGTAGTGTAGTGTAGTGTAGTGTAGTGTAGAATAGTGTAGAGGATAGAAGCTTTTGAAAGTTGGTGCTACAGAAGAATGGTGAAGATTATATGAGAACATCTTGTAATTAATGTGATGGTACTGAATATAACTTGCTAGATAATAAATTCCTGACATATCTTGGCTGAAGGAAAGAATAGATTGGTAGAAAACATTCTGAGACATCAAGGAATAGTCAGTTTAGTTTTGGAGAGAAATGGGGGGGGGGTCTCTTACTAAGAGATAAAGACGCCTGCACAGGATAGAATAATGGTGAGAGATGCACCAAATCAATTTCCGAACTGAAGACTACAACAGCAACAAGTCAGCGAGTAAACGAAGAGAAAATACGATGACAATACTATGAAAATCCAAGTTGCCACGAAAATTAAGTGCACTGATTAAGCTTAGAGTAATAGGAAATGTATGAATAAGGTCATGTGTTGTAAGAAATAAATCGTTACTTCCGATGACAATTCTTCACATTGAGTTTATGAGTTTCAAAAGTGGGATGACTGTGGTCAATTAAAATTAACCCACGTACTAAAATTCTTTGTCACGGACAATGCTTCGACTATAAAACTTTCACTCTGCAGCGGAGTGAGCGCTGATATGAAACTTCCTCGCAGATTAAAATTGTGTGCCGGAACCGGGACTCGAACCTGGGACCTTCGCCTTTCGCGGGCAAGCGCTTTACCGACTTTTTTTTTTTTTTTTTTTTTTTTTTTTTTTTTTTTTTTTTTTTTGCTCTATGGGTAGTTCCGTTCGTTGCGGACGCTGATCACGTTTGTTCGTTTGTGTTCGTTCTGTTCTTGGCTCAGCTTTTTTATTGCAGAGGGCGTTCCGTCCTCTGACCGGGCGCGCTGAGCCACGGCGCCCGGCACCGACTGAGCTATCCCGACACGACTCACGATGCCGCCTCACAACTTTACTTCCGCCAGTACCTCGCCTCCTATTTTCGAAACTTCACTGAAGCTCTCCTGCGAAACATGCTTCAGTGAAGTTTGGAAAGTAGGAGGCGAGGTACTGGCGGAAGTAAAGTTGTGAGGTGGCATCGTGAGTCGTGTCGGGATAGCTCACTCAGTAGAGCGCCTGCCCCCGAAAGGCAAAGGTCCCGGGTTCGAGTCCCGGTTCCGGCATACAAATTTAATCTGCCAGGAAGTTTCAATGCTTCGATTATTTTCTAACAGAAGCCTTCAGTACCATACTGATGTGTCAAACGTAACATAAGACACTAGGACATTAGATTAGATTGGCCATTAGAAACTTCTTTAGGCTTCTATTAAACTGATCTTTATTTGTAGCTAAATTTTTTATGGTTGCTGGTAAATTATTGAAAATATGTTTTCCTGAATAGTGGGCCCCTTTTTGAACTAAAGTAAGTGCTTTTAAGTCCTTGTGTAGATCATTTTTGTTCCTAGTATTGTATGTATGAACTGAGCTGTTTGTTGGGAAAAGGGATATATTATTTATGATAAATTTCATTAAGGAATAAATATATTGAAGGGCAGTAGTTAATATACCCAGTTCTTTGAAGAGGCTTCTACAGGATGTCCGCCGCGGTGGAGTAGCTGAGCGGTCTAAAGCGTCTCGCTGCGGAGCGCACGGTTGCCCGCCGTCGGAGGTTCGAGTCCTCCGTGGGGCATGAGTGTGTGTGTTTGTCCTTAGGTTAGTTTACATAGGTTTAAGTAGTTTGTAAGCTACGGACTGATGACTACGCAGTTTGGTCCGATAGATTTACAAACATTTGAACAGGATGTCCGTGAATTTACTCCACAAATAACACGTATTACACACTTTTGGACCCTGAAAGTTTTGCTTGACTTGAAGACTTACCCCGAAATATTATACCAAATGAAATTATGGAATGAAAGTAAACAAAGTATGCAAGCTTTTTTATTTTTATGTCTCCTATGTCTGATACCACTCGTAATGCAATTTGTTAAGTAGTTTCTACAGTTCTGCGGTGAGCGCCTCCAAACTGAATTTATTATCAAGCTGTAATACCAGGAATTTTATACTGTCAACCTCTTCTTTCTGCTCTTTTCATACTTTATGCATAAGGTGGATGTAAATCTCTTACATGTTCTCAACTGCATGTAGTGTGTACTTTCGAAGTTTAATGAGTTGGCTTTAAACCATTTATTAATGTTCATGAAACTACCATTAGCAGACCTTTCTAGAACTATGCTCGACACGCTATTTATTGCAATACTTGTATCATCTGTAAACAAAACAATCTCTACTTCTCGCAGTGTAACTGATGAGAGGTTATTAATGTACACAAGAAAAAGCAATGGCCACGTATAATTTCTTCCCAATCTGATGATGATTGATGGCTTAATTCACTAGTTCCTTGCACTGATATCCTTTGTTTCTTGTTAGCGAGGTACGACTTGAACCATTTCGCAGCAATTCCCGTGACGCCATAGAATTGTAATTTACTTAAAAGGATGTTATGGTTAACACAATCAAATGCCTTTGACAAATCACAGGAAATACCTGATGCTTGTAATTTCCTCTTAAGAACGATGACTAGAAACGACATGGATACATACTAGGGTGCACGGATTTGTAGTCCTGGCAGCGCGTGTTAGCTGTAGGTTTTGGTGTTTGCAGGTTCAGCAAGATCGACAAGTCGTGGCAGAAGATCATGCAGCGCGCGCACGAGACGCCGGGGGTGGTGGCGTGCTGCGTGGGCGACGACATGCTCAAGCAGCTGCTGCCGCACCTCCAGGAGCAGCTCGAGCTCTGCCAGAAGTCCCTCAGCGGGTGCGTACAACACACCAAATATTTACCAGTAAACCTATGTCCGGCAGCGTTCTACTGCAAACATAACGACTTTCAATGATGGAAGGCAGACTCAATGCCAGACGGCAGTGTCGCGTGATTTCCTTTGCGACGGCATCTCATGTGTCAATTACTACTGAGCGATATAGAGAACCAGTGTATTATAGAATGTCAGGGAACACGTTTCCCGCGTACACCTACATGTTGCTTATCTTCGGCGAAAGACAAAGAAATGATCGATTAGCACGACATCTGTGTCACGGACATTATTCGGGTCGTGTTCGTTGAGTACATGCCATTTTTGCAAGACTGGTACTGTGCCTTCGGGGAACAGTCACCTTCAATTTTAAAAGACCCGACTGGGGTCGTGTCTGGAAGTGCCAGTGTTGGCGCGAAAGTGAAAGTCTTCCAACTGGTCGATCAACACCTGTCGACGAGTACCTGCAACAATGTAGGTGCCGCAGATGTACCCAAGCGCAACGTGTAAGGAGTTCTTCGTGAACAGTAACTTCATCTACGAGGGTTGGAACTTAAATAGTGGCAACTATTATGACACAACCGATACAAATGCGTTACATGTTTGCACCTTACCGCCCTTCAAAGTAGTCACCAGCGTTGTGTAGAACCCGTAGCCAGCGTTCTGGAAGGCGTAGTATACTGTTAGCAGAGCCTGTTCTGTTGATGGTGCGAATGGAGCAGTCTACTGCATGTCGAATCTCAGGAACAGTTCTGAAGTAAATTCCACAAAGTGGTTTCTTCATCTTTGGAAGGAAATCAAACTCACAAGTCTTTAAGTCCAGGGAGTATGGTGGATGGTACAGTACTTCCCAGTCCCATCGACTGAACAAAGCAGCCACAGCTTGCGCTGTATGCGCCCGCGCATTGTCGTGTTACTGTTCTGTACGACAATGCCAATTCCCCGCACGCACCTTGAAGACCTTGATGACACTGTCGTGCTGTACGACGTCTGACACATTTAATCTGGCTCCAACTCCGTTGTTCCTGTTTCGAAAACATAGTGACACCGTTACGTTAGACCACTCTCTCACAACTGACTGCGTTTACCTCCATTGTGCGCAACCGGTGACGTGGGACGGGAGAATCCATTTGCTCGGAGGTACGAAAGGTATGTCAATAACGTGTGCTACCAGCGGGAATAATAAATTCCATGCATAGTGTCTGTACAGCAGTGTTGTCATTATTTAAGTTCCAGCTCTCGTATATCACCTACACAGGGTGCCCGCTTCATGTCAGGCTTATTCGGCACTAGTTGCCTATTGCGGCATTAGATTAGATTAGTACTTGTTCCATAGATCATGAATACGACATTTCGCAATGATGTGGAACGTGTCAGGTTAATGAAAGGTGTCTTCACAAATTATTAGTTTGTACTAAATATTAAGATCATTCTTTTTTCTAGTGTTGTAGCTATGTACACTGCTGTTGCTTTTGAATTCGGTGGGATTGGTAATAACAAATTTCATAAGTGAATATATATACTGTGAATCTACTGTGAAGATCCCTAGCTCTTTAAATAAGTTTCTGCAGGATGATCTTAAATGGGCTCCAGCAATTATTCTGTTTACACACTTTTGTTCATATGACTCCTACACTGATATGTCGACGTAGCAGTTCTTTCTCAGGTTCACTCTTTTCGTAGATGAACTGCATTTCAAAAACGGAAGTCTGCTTAACTGTTGTCCCCGTTGGGATGAAGAAAACCGTCGTGGTACACATTCTTAGGGTTTTCAACATCGTTTCAATAATAAAGTGTGGGCTTATCCACAGTCAACTGATTGGCCCGAGTATTGTACCGACCAGTCTGCTCAGCCACAGCTACTTAGCCTTACAGCACATACTTGTAATGGATTTGGATGATTTGCCATTGTATATTAGTCGGATGAGGTGCTTGAGCATGATGGCGCCCCAGCCCACTTTTCACTCGATGTCCGTTAGCCCTTTCACCAAATATTCTATGAAAGATGGACAGTCGCGGTGGACCGATTCGTCGGCCAACACATTCACTCTTTTTAACACCTCAACGGCTTTTCCTGTGGGGCTATAAGAAGATAATTGTTTACGAAACACATGTGGAGTCATAGAACGATATTGTAACACACGAAGCTGTAAGTTCCTTGTTGCAAGTACTCTTTGTGGGTTTTCAAAGTCATTTGTGTTCCAAACGGCGCATTTCCGGGCGTGGTTTACTACAAATATTGCTGTTCTGCATCCCTTCTATGAATTACCATGTATTTCGTCTCTTCGTGACAACACATTTCCAGAAACTACATACAGGCCAAGCTAGACGGTGCTTGATTGAAAATATCTATCTCACATTCTGGAAGAACGAAAGTCAAATCTGCTCCTTATCGTTCATTTTTAGGATTTCACTTACAATTCAGGCTATTTCTTAGATTAAAAAAAGGAAGGAAGATTAGGGTTTAACGTCCCGTTAACATCGTGGTAAATAGCGACGCAGCACGCGGTGGGATAGTGTTTTTCAGAGATGGGGAAGGACATCGGCCGTACCCGTTGCAACGAAACAACCCGGCATTTGCTTAGAGTGATTTAGGAAAATCACGGAAAACCTAAATTAGGATGGCCGGAGGCGGGTTTGAACCGCCGTCCTCACCAATGTAAGTTCAGTTTATAAACATTGCACCACCTCGCTCGGTAAATTCTTAAATTATTACATTGATATTTCCACTGTCAATATCTTGTCACAAGCTTATCTTGTCACAAGCTTATCTTATCCTATCTTTTGGTTTATCTCTGGCGATCATCTAGTTTATAGATGTTAAACACAATCTTTCTTTGTCCCATTTCAATAACATAGAAAGTGTTGAAAACTGACACAACGAGTTCCAGAATATTTGGACCACCTAGATCTCAGTATTAAAACACTGTAAGCAATACCACACCGCGAAGCTTATGTCTTTTCACTGGTACCACACCACTATTTCAGACGAATATTGTTTTCTTCGAGCACCTATCTGCACATCATTCAGTTTCTTACCAATTGTGTCTGTATTCGTTCGATTTTCAACATCTAAGTGGTATACTGCAAAATATGTAGATCAAACTTTTCTTAAAAATCACATGCTTAAAATTTTTCTGTTAGGCAGACGTGTGGTTGGTTAGGTGGAATTCTTTTTTTTTTTTATATATATTTATATATCCATACACAACACTCGGTATATTCATGCTACGCAATTTCGTATTTTTACTTTTACAGAAGCGTACACTATAAATAGTGCTTTCAGAACCTATAAGTTGAATACAGCTCTGACTATAGCCATAATTTTACGGTGTATAAAATATGTCAGTAACATTTGTGGGCAACATACTGTTTAAAAACTATTTACTCCACGGTTATAAATTTGAAAACTGGAACAACAATCAGGAAATTTGAAAGTAAATATATGTAACGAGTAATACATCGTAAATATACAACTCGCAAAGTGCAAAAGCCAAAAAAAATTGTTATTTTGCAAATTACATCTACAGAATGCAATATTCGATCGAAGGTTACAATCAATTACTGACTGAAAATTGAATCATGTATTACGCCAGCTGAACATGTGTGAAAGTGAGATGCGTATATTCATACACTATGTGATCAAAAGTATTCGAACACCTGACTTACTAGTTCGTGACGCACTTCATCGATAATGCTGGAATTCAGTATGTTGTTGGCCCACCTCAGGCTTGATGACAACTTCCACTCTCGCAGGCATACGTTCAGTAAGATTCTGGAAGGTTTCTTGGAGAATGGCAGCTCATTCTTCACGTAATTCTGCACTGAGACGTATCGATGTAGGTTGGTGAGGCCTGGCACAAAGTCGGCGTTCCAAAACATCCCAAACGTGTTGTATAGGATTCAAGTCAGGACAACGTGCAGGCCAGTCAATTATAAGGATGTTATTGTCGTGTAACCACTCCGCCACAGGTCGTGCATTATAAACAGGTGCTCGATCGTGTTGAAAGATGTAATCACCAACCCCGCATTGCACTTCAACAGTGGAAACCAAGAAGGTGTTTAAAACATCAATGTAGGCCTGTGCTGTAATAGTGCCACGCAAAAAGAAAAAAAGAAAACAAGGGGTGAAGGGGTGTAAGCCACAATACCAGAGCCTCCGAATTTTACTGTTGGCACTAAACACACTGGCAGATGACGTTCACTGGGCATTCGCCATACTCACACCCTGCCATCGGTTCGCCACATTGTGTATCGTGATTGGTGACTCCACTCAATGTTTTTACACTGTTCAATCATCCAATGTTTACGCTCCATACATTAAGAGAGACGTCGTTTGGCATTGACCTGTATGGTGTATGGCTTATGGGCAGCCGTTCGACCTTGAAATCCAATTTTTTTTCACCTCCCGCCTAACTGCCATAGTACTTGTAGTACTTGCAGTGGATCCTGATACAATCTGGAATTCCTGTGTGATGGTCTGAATAGAGTCCTGCGGATTACACTGTGCTATCATCTTCAACTGTCGGCGCTATATTGCAGTCAACAGACGACGTTGACCCATACGCTTTCGTGCTGTACGTGTCCCTTCACGTTTCCACTTCACTATCACATCAGAAACAGTGTACCTATGGATGCTGAGGAGTGTGCAAGTCTCTTGTAGAGACTTCTGACATATGTGACACCCAATCATCTGACCATGTTCGAAGGCCGTGAGTTCCGCGGAGCACCCCATTCTGCCCTCTCACGAAGTCTAATGACTACTGAAGTCACTAATATGAAGTACCTGGCGGTAGGTGGCAGCACAGTGCACCTAATAAGAAAAACGTATGGTTGTTTTTTTTTTCGGGTGGGGGGTCTCGATACTTTTAATCACATAGTGTATCAATAAAAAAATTAAAATGGTTGCTTTCTGTACTTCATAGAACAGTATACTCCACAGCCAAAATAACCAATAACGCAGAAAAATTATTGTCATATACCAGGTGTTTCTGAAAGAGGAAACAGTCAGCAACGTGGCTCTTACACACACTGAACTCTAATTTTTCAGAGTCTATCTTTATTCATAAAAGAATTTGATTTTTGTATTTTGTAAACACTGGGAAAAACATATATTTGTAATTCGAAATGACGTTACCAAAGGTGTTAAAGTGACGTATGAATAAACAGGATACGTAATAGTGTATAAATTTAGTACTCACTTATCTCCGTTTAGTTTAAGTACTTAAACATTTATTCGTAATATGTTGTTAGTTTTAGTGCTTAACAGTTAAAGAGAAGGTAAAGAGAAGGTATAACCTCAGTAGTTTCCTTCGAAATAACATAAATTTATTAAATCAGCTATTTATCGATATTGACTTTTATGTACGTAGTTATCAGTTATGAGAGTCTGTAAATAGGTCATTCAAAGTCGGAGTGTCACAGATTGTAGTCACTGTTTTTAGCCATCATATGAATATAAGTAACAGTTTCCGTCAATTAGAGAAAATATATTAATATCTCTTCTTGTGTGACCATTACAATTCACCGAAAACAAAGTGAAGCTGTTTTATATAATTGTGTCTTCCTTCATTAGCTACCTCGAAAAGAAGAGAACGATGTTCCCACGATTCTTCTTCGTTTCGGATCCTGCATTGCTGGAGATCCTGGGACAAGCCTCGGATTCGCACACCATCCAGAACCATTTGCTGTCTATTTTCGATAACATTCGCTACGTAAAATTCCATGAAATAGAGTACAACAAGATGACAGACATCATTTCATCGGAAGGAGAATCAATCCAGGTAAGTACTTAGTTCTTGTAGTTTTACTTGCTCACGTATTCCGATATTTTATTATATAAAGACTTTCACAACATAAGTTATCAATTTTTCGCTTACTGGCTTATAAAAACATCGAAATACGTTGGTGTACATATCTGAGTACTCAGCCTGTCAAAAAAAGTGAAGTACCCAGTAGAATGGTTGATGTCAGTGTAATTGACACACAGGCCGGCGGGTAAGTAAATGATTCTGTATGGCAGGCACAACTCCGGCAGTACATTAGCGTTCTTCATATTTAGTTTTATTAACAGACGTGTTACGGAATGAAAGCTCGCGAGTAGCGTCAGCTGTTGAATAATGACAGTGCAGGACACGGATCTGTAACGCACTCCTGTGAGGCAGCGTTCTCAGAACCTGACAGGATTCCTACATTCTGTGTCATCCCGTACCAGTGATAGGTGAGTAACAGAAGCCGCAATTGGGCACTACTGTTCCATGCTTAGGCTGCTGTTATACCATAACATTAGCGTCTGATAATAATCTGTTTTGACGCCAGTTTGCAACTGTATCTTGATCAAGTATGGAGAAAAATCACGCTCCAGTTGCCAATTTTACATTCTTCTTTTTAAAATATTATTATTACATGTTTCTGGACTTATCATATTTCCAAGTAATGATAAACAGCCGCGGTGGAGTAGCCGAGCGGTCTAAAGCGTCTCGCTGCGAAGAGCGCGGGTGCTCGCCGTGGAGGTTCGAGTCCTCCCTGGGGCATGGGTGTGTGTGTTTGTCCTTAGGTTAGTTTACCTAGGTTTAAGTAGTTTCTAAGCTACGGACTGATGACCACGTAGTTTGGTCCGATAGATTTACAAACATTTGAACATTTGGATGATTAACAAGAAAGCACATTTTTGTTATGAGGCCTGTTGATATGTCGGCGTAACTACACCTTCAAAGAAACGATCTCTCCGCATTAGCAACAAGCGATATTTATTAAAACAATTAAATACTCATCTTTGGGCGTTGCAGAAATTCTAGACTGATAAAGTTTAAGTCCGAGACAGCGAGTGATAATTCGAACTTCTCTTCCGTCGGCGATACCATCTCGAGCAACGCATTGAAGAACCATGTGCCAGCATTTCTGTGTAAATCCTTCTGCGAGTAAAGTATTATGGGATTCAGCGCCTGTCTATGTAAAATTGGGTTACTATTGAGTTACTGTAACTTCATAGCACAGTGGGAGAGTTCCAGATCATGAATGTAAAGGTAGCAGGATCGATACCTGTAACGTTTCAGGATTTTAATATGTCACTTTTCACTTCTTTCACGTCAGGCAGTGATGCCTGAAAAATGTCAAGTAGCACCGTTGTTCCGAATCCACGTTACACTGTAGATCCCTCTATAGGGTGTTACAAAAAGGTACTGCCAAAGTTT
Organism: Locusta migratoria; assembly: GCA_026315105.1. Taxonomy (NCBI): domain Eukaryota; kingdom Metazoa; phylum Arthropoda; class Insecta; order Orthoptera; family Acrididae; genus Locusta; species Locusta migratoria. The sequence continues at coordinate 113,030,568 of CM048755.1, read as the reverse complement.
CAGGAAACATTCCTCACACACAAAGAAAGAAGATATGTTATGTGGACATATGTCCGGAAACGCTTAATTTCCATGTTAGAGCTAATTTTATTACTCCTCTTCAAATCACATTAATCATGGAATGGAAACACGCAGCAACAGATCGTACCAGCGTGACTTCAAACACTTTTTTACAGGAAATGTTGCCGGTCGCGGTGGCCGAGGGGACTGAGGCGCTCCCGTGACGGTCTGCACGGCCACTACAGTCGGGGGTTCGAATCCCCCCTCGGGCATGGATATTTGTGCCGTCCTTAGGATAATCTAGTTGATAAGTAGTTTGTAAGTTTAGGGACTGATGACCCCGTAGTTGAGTCCCATAAGCTATAAAAACATCTGAACATCTGAACAGGAAATGTTCAAAATGTCCTCCGTTAGCGAGGATACATGCATCCACCATCTGACGCATGGAATCCCTGATGCGCTGATGCAGCCCTTGAGAATGGCGTATTGTATCACAGCCGTCCACAATACGAGCACGAAGAGTGTCTACGTTTGGTACCGCGGTTGCGTAGACAAGAGCTTTCAAATGCCCCCATAAATGAAAGCCAAGAGGGTTGAGGTCAGGAGAGCGTGGAGGCCATGGAATTGGTCCACCTCTACCAATCCGAATCTGTTGTTGAGAAGTGTACGAACACGTCGACTGAAATGTGCAAGAGCTCCATCGTGCATGAACCACATGTTGTGTCGTACTTGTAAAGGCACATGTTCTAGCAGCACAGGTAGAGTATCCCGTATGAAATAATGATAACGTGCTCCAGTGAGCGTAGGTGGAAGAACATGAGGTCCAATCAAGACATCACCAACAATTCCTGCCCAAACGTTCACAGAAAATCTGTGTTGATGACGTGATCGCACAATTGCGTGCGGATTCTAGTCAGCCCACACATATTGATTGTGAAAATTTACAATTTCATCACGGTGGAATGAAGCCTCATGCGTAAATTAAAGAGAAATACTAAAATGAGCTCTAACGTGGAAATTAAGCGTTTCCGGACACATGTCTACATAACATATTTTCTTTCTTTGTGTGTGAGAAATATTTCTTGAAAGTTTGGCCGTACCTTTTTGTAACACCCTGTATAACTGGCGGGTTAAGTCCGGTCGGACGAAGGCAACGGAATACCACCTCTGAACAGGAACATGCCTAGTAAAGCACTGTGTTATTCAAACCCATCAGGACTCTTCGATTTCGGCAATGAAACCGCAGTTTTCTTGTTAGTATCGCTTTATTTTATCCATACGCGTTTCGCCCCCTCTTACTTTAGGCATCATGAGTGGATGTTATTTTTAGATATGGTATCCACTGGTACTGCCGTAGAATAGGAGAGGGCCGAAACGCGTATGGAGGAAATTAAAGGGATTGCAACAAGAAAACGGCTGTTTCATAGTCAAAAACGAATTATTCCATACTTGCTGGGGACGATGGCTACTCAAACAAACTTGCCAATTTTCGTATTGTTGACTGCTTTACCTTAGGTAGACTTAATTGTTAATTTGTTTATTTAGTGCCTCTATTTATTTTTTGTTACTGACTTGTTGGTGAAACCAAATTATTTCAAAACGAATGAAAGCTGTGAAGGTTTGTGCAGGATTCATACAGACTGAAACTTTTCACTCTGCAGCGGAGTGATCGCTGATATGAAACTTCCTGGCAGATTAAAATTGTGTGCCGGAACCGGGACTCGAACCTGGGACCTTTGCCTTTCGCGGGCAAGCGCACTACCGACTGTGCTATCCCGACACGACTCACGATGCCCACTCACAACTTTACTTCCGCCAGTACCTCGCCTCCTACTTTCCAAACTTCACAGACGCTCTCCTGCGAAACATGCAAGACTAGCACTCCTGGAAGAAAGGATATGGTGGAGACATGGCTTAGCCACAGCCTAAGGGATATTTTCAGAATGAAATTTTCACTCTGCAACATAGTGTGCGCTGATATGAAACTTCCTAGCAGACTAAAATTGTGTGCCGGAACCGGAACTCGAACCTTGCCTGCGAAAGGCAAAGGTCCCAGTTCGAGTCCCGGTTCCGGCACACAATTTTAATCTGTCAGGAAGTTTCAAGATTCATACAGATATTGGTTTTTCTAGTTTCACTGAATTTTTGTTTAACGTTAATAAAATGTGATTTTGGAAATAAAATGAGATTTATTTTGGGTCGTGTTTGCAGCTGGAGCGCGCGGTGCGCGCGGAGGGCAGCGTGGAGACGTGGCTGACGTCGCTGCTGCAGACGGCGCAGGCGTCGCTGCACTCCATCATCCGGCAGTCCTACACCAGCATCAACGACCCCAACTTCAACGTCCTCACCTTCCTCGACAAAATGCCCGCGCAGGTGCGTCGCCCCTCTCCACTTTAGCAACTTGCTTATCCCATATGCGGGTTCTTTCCTTAGGGGCGTGCAAAAATTTAACACCATATAGAGAATGCCGCACTTAACAATTCGATTTACGTAACCTAGGGCCGCAGAAGCTATGAAAGTAAACTAGTCTACCGCTTTCTGTTTTCCAGCCAGGGGCGCCGACTCCGTGGGTGCTCCGGGGCTCGTGCACCCCCCAAGAATTTTTTGGGGGTGCTGAGCACCCACATAAAATTGAGATGGAAAATAAAATTGTATAAATTTTTAAAAAATCGGAAAAATCAAAACCTACCTTGTGACTCAAGAGGCAATGCAAAACGTGACCATAGCGAGAGACGATATTTCATACGTGAAATAAATGATCAGTTTTGTACGCGGGTCCCCAAGCGAGTAGTAATGAGTGTCCGTGTTTTACCCACTAAGCTAGCTTTATTCATCCTGAAGCACGTCGGTCCTTTTGACTTTTCAGGCGTACGTATTTATGAACATTCAATTGTGTTCTTTCAGGAATTTAGCTTGAAGAATCTGATGCTGATGCTAAAGTTAATCGTTTTTTATTTATCTTTGTCACTTCCCTTGTTATTAAAATTATAGATTCAGTTGAAATTTGTAATACTTTTCTCTCAGGCTTAAAAAAAAACCTTGGACTATATTAATACTGTCAGAGATGTCATAAAGTTATCTCGAAGTGATGAAAGTTTCGATGAAGTATACAGCTCTTGCTTGGAACTGACCAAAAAAGTTTGATGTCGGACTTCAAAATCTCAAAGATTTCTTTAAACCTTCGTGACGGTGTCTTCCAAACGCTTTTGTCAGAAAGAATACCTTCGCACGAAAAGTGTTAGATTAGTGTACAGTGAAAAATTATTTCATTGGTGTAGAAATTTTGGGGTGTTACTTATATCGAACTATCGCTTTATTATAGTGTCCTAATGCAGCCAAGCTTTCCTTTTCTTCCTCCTCCTTCTTTAAAAGGCCAGACAACTGCCTATTTACTTTTATCAAGTATTGCTCATTCAAAAATGCATGAACATGATTTTCAGGAGGGTTGATTTCGAACATTTGTACACCGTGATATAGAGCACCCACACTGATTTTCGAAAGTCGGCGCCTGTGTTTCCAGCTTATTTAAAACTAACATACGTGCAAGTTTACACGTACTGTGCTGTTTATTTACTTGTGCATTCTTTATTTCCTCTAAGAAAGAAGGAGGACGAACCTAATTACTAGTGCCGGCCGCGGTGGCCGAGGAGACTGAGGCGCTTCAGTCACGGTCTGCACGGCCACTACGGTCGGGGGTTCGAATCCCCCCTCGGGCATGGATATTTGTGCCGTCCTTAGTTGCAGGTAGTTCATAAGTAGTTTGTAAGTTTAGGGACTGATGACCCCGTAGTTAAGTCCCTTAAGCTTAACAAACATTTGAACATTTGATTTAATTACTAGGAACCATCTCAGTTCCGTATTTCCTGATCGGTCGATTTGAGAGGAAGTTCCAATTCCATGGCCTGCGAAGTCACTTGCCTGAATCTCCTTGATTATTTCCTATTTGGATAGCTAAAGACACTCTTGTATTAGACTCCAGTGGATACGGAGATGGAATTAGTGATCAGAATTGTAGGTCCCTGCCATGTGATTCGAAACACACCAGACACATTTGTAAGGGAGCATCAGAAACGTGTTCGCCAATGTAATGCATGCATTGAAGCCGATGACCGCTAGTTTCAGAAGATGTTATATACAGTGTAAATTGTATGTTCATTGTGTCCGTGATAGTACAGTATTTCTCGCTGAACCGACATTCGCTTTTCCAACATTTCGTGTTATCCGAAACGTAAGAAAGTTTATATTCACACCAGACTGTACTTTAGTTGGTTAAATAACAATGAGGCATGCGTTGTGAGTACAACTTTCTGCTGCGACTCGGTCATTGTCGCAGTAAACGTCTGACTGCATACATTACCGCTAGTGTGTTAGACCGCGCCGTATGTATCTGTGTGGTAATTGTTTCAACTACTGTTTCATTATTTTTTTCCTTTTGAATTGCTTAGGAAATAAAGAGGATGTTACTGTCAATGGAAGATCAACTGAAGGAAATTCAGACGTTCGACAAAGGTGAATCGGCGTTCAAAGTGCTCCAAGATTTTGGTGTTCGACGTGTAACTGTACGTAATTGGAAGTAATGATGTTCAGCAAAATGGATATCCAAAGCCTCAGAAGAAAGGAAAACCATGAAACTATATGAATACCAAAAGATATCGAGGCTTTGAATATTTTTTTCGCCCATAACAGGGACAAACAAACGTGTGTCAATATCTGAACCAATATTGAATCAAAAAGCTGTGGAATTCTGTAAGTAGTTAAACGAAAGTCTCCCTGACTTTACACATAGCATTGACTGGCTGGACCACTGGAAGAAGTTGAACGTAATTCGACAACTCAGTATTTGCGGGGAAAAAAACTCTCAGTTAATAATGAATCAGTTCACTTCTTTAGAGATAAGTTCCATGATTTAATTGATAGTGTAAGTGTGGCTGGAAGACAGCTGTTTAGCTGTGACGAAACCGGCCTACAGTATAAAATACTGCCAAGCAAAACACTCAAAGCTCAGACTTAAGCAATAACTCCAGGGTAGAAACGCAGTAACGGAACAATGAAAATTGTTGTTTGCAGTAATGCTACCGGAAACCTAAAGTTTAAACTTGCTATGATCAGGAAATCAAACAACCCGTAAGCTTTCAAAAAGTTTCGACACATGTTTGACCAGTCAAATATTATAACAAAAAATGTGTTTGGATAAGCTCAGAAATTTGTAAAGTATATTTTTAAAGGAAAAGCAGTTGCCGAGGAAAGCCATTTTACTATTAGATAATGCTCTCACTTACTCCAGTGAAGATGAACTGCGAGGTGGAGAAATAAGAGCAATCTTCCTGGCGCCAAATGTTGTGACTATTTGTTAGCCTATGGACCAAGATCTGTTGGTGGTGTTAAAAAGAAATTACCGTAGAGAGTTTTGCTCATCTTTGATTGACGCTGTTGACTAAGGATAAGATATGAATGTGAAATTGAGTCTATTAAACGTGAAAGACGTATCTTACATTTTGACTGTGTAGATGCAACTGATGACGACATTAATGAGTGTATTGCAATTGATTACCTGCATGGAGTCACTGACAAAGACATTGTCGTCATTGTTAACAACGGTGAACAGGAAACAGAAGAGGAAGAGGGATAAAATATAGTTGATAAATGTGGTCCCAAATTAACACACAATTGTCTCTATAACAGGAGCTCTCAGAATAACATCTCTCTGGAGTAAGAGCAGCCTGACACCTTACGAACACGCTGTACAACACTTCGTGAATTTCGACTATCAGGAATTCTTTACCCACAATCAATACACTGGCTTCTAATTGTTATTTGTTAGCATGTATGAGAACTTTATTTTTAACATCCCGGAAATATAAAAATCGTACGGGTATCGAAGAGGCAAATCATTTATCAACAACAGCTCTTAATACTTACATGGACACTGTGGCGGTGAGTGCGCTTGCATTGTTGTTTTGCTATACTGCGCAAAATACAATGTCAAATGAGGTATTGAGCAATCAATACGTGAGTTTAACCCTGGATTGCTACACTTATTTTCATAGACGGGTCTGCTACACTGGGGTACAGGTGTACCCCAAATAAAAACGGATTTTTAAAATGATTAAAAAATAAATTTTATTTGAAAGTAATACATTAACATTTAAATCACACTTAAGAAAAAAAGAAAAAATGTCCAGAAAGAAAAAAATTTAATAGAAGCACTGTGGTACAGGTGTACCCCTAGTAGCATTCCAGGGTTAATTCAAGGAGTTTACATAGAAAATAGTTAGATGCATTCTTTCACGATGAGTACAAACGAGAGTTGCATGTTGTTGGAAGTAGTTGTCACTTCGTTTCAACTCTGATACCTGTACAGTCCTTAAATATCGTCCGGAGCTCGGCGGCCAAACTAGCGACTATGGCTGATCACAACTAGAGCGGAAGTAAGTTGAAGTTATCTGTAAGGCATTATACAGTCAGCTCTCCGCGTTGTTGTGCAGACGTCCAGCACCAAACAGGAACTGTACGACTACACTGAACTGATACAGCCCATGTCCTATGCGGCCGTTTTCGAAAGCGAGCTGCGTCGCGGCGGCTGCTCCATGCTGTTAACTGGGGCCGCCAGTTAAACTTCCCCCTTAGCCTCTGCGGTACCGACTTTGGTGCCTTCAAAATATTCAAATGTTTGTATAGCTTATAGGACTTAACTACGGGGTCATCATTCCCTGCCGGCCGCGCTGGCCGAGGGGACTGAGGCGCTCCAGTCACGCTCTGCACGGCCACTATGGTCGGGGGTTCTAATCTCCCCTCGGGCATGGATATTTGTGCCGTCCTTAGTCTTAGCAAGTTCATAAGTAGTTTGTAAGTTTAGGGACTGATGACCCTGTAGTCCCATAAGTTCTACAAACATATGAACATTTTCATCAGTCCCTAAACTTACAAATTACTTATGAACTAGCTAATACTAAGGACGGCACAAATATCCATGCCCGAGGGGGGATTCGAACCCCTCGACCGTAGTGGCCGCGCAGACCGTGACTGGAGCGCCTCAGTCACCTCGGCCTCCGCGGCCGGCTCTGGCGCCTTCTATCAACACCGTCTAGAGACAGGACTCACTGTCTCATAGCGGCCAGCCAGTCAGCTAGCGATCGCGGCCTACTCGGCGTGACGTGACACGGACTGTGCTGCAGCCTTGTTACTAGACGGTGCCGCTTTTATACTGGAACAGTTCTATAAAATAACCATATATCGTGTTACATCTACGTCTATACTCTGTAAGCGACCTTGCGGTGTGTAGCGAAGAGCGCATTGTTAACCTGTTCCAGTTGCGTTCCTTTTCAACTTCGTATTCCAAGAACGACTGCGGCAAACTTTTGTGAGGACTCAAAACGTCCAATGCTAAACGTGTAGTGTAAAATCATAAAATTAAAATAAATTTGTACCTACAACCGGCGCCAAACTCGAATATTCGGACACAAAGTTGGGTCTCTGCACTGACTGCGCAGCACTATTTCACGACCACATTTGTTAGACATAAGATTACAGTTCCCCCTAGGCGTTTTTTTATTATGTTTATATAGAAACTTCCTCTGTCACAAAGGAAAAAACCCAAATCCTACCGTTAGACAACTATTAGACTACAGTGTAAACCACAATATATATTCAGTAGTGGAACGATTAATGAAACATATAGGGCTTAAAGGAAAGAGAACTTTATCAAATATCTGCCACAACTGAACAGGTGGGGATAACACCTTCTTCGTAATGATCCACAAGTGAGAAGAAGAAGGAAACATAAAGCGGCCTGCTCCAATGCGGCTTAAAGTTAATGGGAGATCCAATTCCCGCAACATGAAATGAACAAAACAAGGCAAGGAAAGATCATGTACGACACTTTTCATACTTAACAGGTATTCCACTAAATGACATAGATGTGATTTAGTGTTGGTGGCCATGGATAAACGCCACCTTGAGAAAGTTGGCGTAAGAGTTCGTCTTAAGTGGTGAGTTCTTTCGTTTGGTGGTGGGCATTCCATAAATAGGTCATGTGCGCCACACCGTCCCCGACGTGCAGGGTGATTATTGCGAAGACAGATGCCCCAGTAACACAGAATGGAATTATGTTTGTAAATATTGAAGATTAATTTAATTGTTAGGAAGTGTCTTCTGAAGGTCGTTAATTAAACCATGCCAGTGACTGTGACTGTGAAGTGGTTTACCATGCCGGACGCGAAGCTGATCACCCATGAGCGTTGGGAGCCATAATTACCCGCAGTATTTTCCTGCATCTCGTAAGATGCAATTAAAAGGAGTTTCACATATAGTGGCAGTTTAATTTTGTAGCACATTACGTTATAGAATTGAAAGTGAGTCTGAAAGATTTTATTATTGTCATTTTGTTTTTCGCTGTTTTACTGCTTTTGATGGAAACTGTCTTCAGGTAGACACAGTGGTCTGCGTAAAGTGAATTATGTGTAGCCGGCCGCGGTGGCCGAGGGGACTGAGGCGCTCCAGTCACGGTCTGCACGCCCACTACGGTCGGGGGTTCGAATCCTCCCTCGGGTATGGATATTTGTGCCGTCCTTAGTATTAGCTAGTTTGTATGTAGTTTGTAAGTTTAGGGACTGATGACCCCGTAGTTAAGTCCTATAAGCTATACAAACATTTGAACAATTATGTGTAATTGCTTGACACGGTCGCGTCGAATAAATATCTAGGCGTTACGCTGCAGAGCGATATGAATTGGAAAGAGCATGTAAGGACAGTCGTGGTGACGTCGAATGGTCGACTTCGGTTTATTGCGAAAATTTTGGGAACATGTGGTTCATCTGTAAAGGAGATCGCCTATAAAATGTCTGTGTCATCCCTTCTTGAGTATTGCTCAAGTGCTTTTGATCCCCGCCAGATCCGTTGAAAGGTAGACGTGCAAGCAATTCGGAAGCGGGCTGCTAGATTTGTAATTGGTAGTTTTTCGATCAATGCGCAAGTGCTGCAGAGATGCGTCGGGAACTCAAATGTAATTTACTAAGGGAGAGAAACACAGCTGAGGAGATTTACAGGTCGGAGTTTGAAGCTGACTGCAAAACGATTCTACTGCAGCAAACTCACATTTCGCGTAAAGGACAGCAACACAAGAGAAATTAGAGCAGTTTGAGAGGCAGATAGGCGATAGTTTTTACATCGTTCTGTTTGGGAGTGGAAGAGAAAATAAAATGGCTAGCTGTGGTACGACGTTCCCTCCGCGCCGTACTTTATGGTGGATTGTGCGAAGTATGTATGTAAAGGTTTGGGGATGAAATTCTATTAGCCATATTCTGTTATTACCTAAAGAATCTCATTGTTGTATCTGAGCGCACTTTTAGCTATAATATCAGTTGTTATGTTCTTCAGTCCGAAGACTGGTTTGATTCAAATCTCCACGCTACTCTAAACTGTTCAAGCCTCTTCGTCTCTGAGTAACAACGACAAACCGTATCCATTTTATGCCGCTTACTATAATCGTCCCTTGGTCTCCCTCGGCGATTTTTACACTCAGTACTTTCCTTCAGTACTAAATAGACGATTTCATGATGTCTCAAAATGTATCCAACCAATCGATCTCTTATTTTAGTCACAATAGTTACGTTATCAAATTAAATTATTTTTTAAAGAATAAAAAAACTTTTCATTTTAAGCTTCAAAGCACATAAGAGAGAATGAATATAAGATAGTGCTGTTTCATTATTATTCTGAACTGAAATCGTGTTGAATAACGCACATGTAATAGCATAACTGTGTTTTGTTGCTCATCAGAAATTCATCATGTTTCTTGCAACTTATGTAGATGATTATAATATTTACTCTTCTACGTAAATATATACCTGAAGTTAACAACACAATATACAAACACTCGAAATTACACTTTCAATTTTTCTCCAACATATTATATGAATTTTCAGCAATGTCTGCTGTCAGAACGTTTACCTTCAGTTACACATATTTCATTCTTAATCTCCAATATCGTGCATTATTTCAATTTTTTTCATTCGAGATTTCATTTTACTTTAACTGGCAAACAAAATAATGTTTATCATGGTTTGCAGGTCGGGATATTAGGAATCCAGATGATTTGGACGAGAGATGGTGAGGCAGCCCTCATGCAGGCTCGCGCTGACAAGAAGATTATGGCAGAGACCAACAACAAATTTCTGGAACTGCTCAATACTCTCATCGACCAGACGACGCGCGATCTCACCAAAATAGAGCGAATCAAGTTTGAGACTCTCATCACTATACACGTGCATCAACGAGACATTTTCGACATTCTGGTGAGTAAATATCGCTTTATATGCGTAAAACTACCCTAATTTTAATGTTGTTCACGAAGAGGTAGGGGAAATTCAGGTATTAGAAGATCAAAATGTATACTGACAAGTCCAGAGGATAGATAACAAATTCGAAACGATGATATGCGTATGTTATCTCTTCAGTAAAATTTCTATTGCCCTCATCATACCTTTCGGTAGTCTACTTCTTTTTCCGTGAGTTAGAAATTGTAATTATTTTATATGAAGCTATTTCATAAAGCAGTGTTCATCTTTTGTGCAATTAATTTCTTTAGACTACATTTTGAAGTAGTTATGTTGTGTGTCTCGTGTATAAGAGACCTCGAACTATTCTTTCATATGTGATCTGTTCGCCGTAGCTACGGTATCAGAACTCGACCTAGGAGCCAGTGCTGCGTAACCAAGTTGAACAACTGAGCCGCGGCGGAGAGACCAAGCCCATTGAGTGCTATGCTCCGATGCGCGAGGTCGTTCCCCGTCGGGGGTTCGAATCCCCCCAGGGGCATGGATGTTTGTATCGTCATTAGTGTAAGGCAGTTCATAGGTACATTGTAACTTTAGGGACTGATGACCTCGCAGTTAACTCCCTTAAGCTTGACAAACATTTGAATTTTTGAAGAACTGAGATTAGTGAACTCGATAACTAGGAGAGGAGGGGGGGGGGGGTCGGGGAAAACCAGCAGAACGCCAGCTTGTCCAGTACTAGGCATGGAAGGTTGTTTGCGACTGAGTACTGACAGTGAGATTCCGCTCTCCTTTATACCAAGCCTATGTCCGTATTCCAGGCCGAAGTGAACTCTCCCGGCTCTCAAGCCTAACTCCTTCTCTAAACACTTCTCCCCTCGTTCTGGCTCTTTCTTCCGCACATCTAATTTTTATCGAAATACTGCTAAATTTACTAACATCACTGGCATATTTTGGCTAAGGTTGCAATCTCATCCAGATCCTTCGTCTAACGATTAAGACGTTATATATCCTTGACTATGTGTCCTACTAAAATATAATTTTCCAGATTTGTAGAGTGTAATATTAGATAAGAGTGTGCGATGAATAAATAGTGATCAATATACAAAAGAAAAAACAGTCTTGATCGCAGAAATTAACAGTTTCAATTAACCGGTTTCAACCTGATGTAGGTCATCTTCGGAATTACAAACAGACCATGTGTCCAGTGCTGCACTCGGCTGGGCTGGGCTGTCCTGGGCTGTTCTGCTGTTACAACAGTTACCTGCTGGCAGCAGAACAGCCCAGGACAGCCCAGCCCAGCCGAGTGCAGCACTGGACACATGGGCTATTTGTAATTCCGAAGATGACCTACATCAGGTCGAATCCGGTAAATAGGAACTGTTAATTTCTGCGATCAAGATTGGTTTTTTTTTTTTGTATATTGATCATACCAAATAGATCGCTGTTTTTCTCCTATGACAATGTTGTCAAAATTAATGAATAATTAGTGGATGAATGAAGTCTCGTGAATCAGGCGTCGCGTTACGGGAAAATTTTTGTAACTCATTGTTTACGACGTCATATCTCCTGAACTGTGTGTCGTACTATGATGTAAATTTGAAGATACATTCAGTGGTATATGTGCCTAAAGTCTGCAAAATAAGTCCCGAATGGTTTTAGTAGTAAAGACGTAATAAACCGAAACCTCATGCATGATGATGCGGTTTTTCATGAACCAAACTGTATATGATTTCTTATCTCATGAACTATATGTCGAACTGTGATATAATATCGAAGGTATATTCAGTGGTATGTATGTGTACTGTCTGTGAAATGTCTCGAGATTAAAACTTACAGTGTAGACGTAACAACCTGTAAAATCATGTCAAATGCTGTAGATATACATCATGAACATCGGAAAAGTAGTAAGCGGTAAAATTTTCCATAACGAGGGGAAGAGTGTTTAGAGCCTGGAGAGTCCAGTCCGGCCTGGAATGCAGACGTAGGCTTGGTATAATGCAGCGGAGGGTGGGGGGCGTCTTGTGACTATCGCCCTGTCAGGACTCAGCCGTAAACAGCCTTCCATGCCTGGAACTGCAATTACAGACAAGTTGGCGTTGTGCTCGTTTGCACCCCAGCCCCTAAACTTGTCGAGTTCTTTAATCTCCGTTGTTTAAATTGATTACGTAGCACTGGCCCTTCATGAAAACGGAACTTAAATGGACAGATAGTAAGGGAGGAGCCGATTGACAGAAAGGAAAGAACGACATGGACTAAGCTAAGAAAGTAATAAATACAAGTAGTTCATGAGATATGACGACACAAACAATTAGGTTCATGCAAAATCACATCACACATGAGGTTTCGATTTATTACGTCTTTACTACTAACTCTATTCGCGACATAATTTGCAGACAATATGCAGATATACCTTTCAATATACATTCTAAATTACATCATAATAGACACATAATTCAGGAGATATAACGTCAAAAAGAATTAAGTGCATTAAAAAAACGCCCCATGTCCCATGAGTTTGTAATTTATTACTTCTGTACTACCAACTCATACCTTTCATAATTTCTAAGCTGTTTTCATGACGTATACATGAAGATGAAATTTTATCCGAATTTTTATTTTGTTTCTAATATAAGACTGGCAAAATGCATATTTACCCGGGCTATATCGGGTGTATCAGCTAGTAAACCTATAAAATATCGCGGCGTCATAACATTTTCTGGAATCACAGACAAGAAAGTGCATAACATGGTATTTGGCTATTATCAACGAACGATATGTAATACTACCAACAGCAGTTACGTAGATAACGGGGATGGGGGTGGGAGAGACAGGCATTAACCCTCTCCCCATCTTTTTTAGTTACGTCTGATGGAACCCAATTATAATATTGAGACATTTTGACAACTCCTCTTAGGTAGGGATGCCGATCTGAAATAATTTTTTTTTCTCTCTAAATGGGCGAGACATGTCTTCATCACACCATCGGAACTGTGGATGGATGCCAGTGGCTCTACGTCACAGAGAACGAAGTCCATTTTCTGTGCTGGAAGTGGTGTGTACTGACGCCACAATGTCTGTTCTTTACATCCTACTTAGGTAGGTCCGATTTCGAATTAGGCAGTCTAAAATTCTTCACGGTTTTTTCGCGTTATCTTCGATTAAAAGTGCTGAGGATTGTATGTATCGTGATATATTGCGTACTTTCGAACGTTTGCAGTGCTGCGCTAAATTCTTACTATAGGTTTAGTTGTAAATTGCATTCATGCTTTCGCGCGTAACCTCAACACGCTAAGTTATTTTACAGTGGGTTTTTCTCGCGTTTTAACATAAATCAGTTTACTGTAAATTGTGTACTTTTTAAAGGGAACTTACAATCTTTGTAACATATTATATAACAAAATGATAATGAGGGTGGATAATTTCATTCTTAAGGAAACCATCAGCCGCAGTCCAGCTATATTGTTGAGGATGTTTTGAGACACAGGACATCATACCCTATTGATACTGTGAATAATAACTTCCGATAATCTTAATGCCAGTTTCATGCATTTCTACATCCCGTCGTCTATAAATGAAAGTAAAACAGTTTGCATGTGCCTAACTGATCTACTGTATCTTAAGTACCATAAACTCGAGAAACCGTACTGACAAGAATAAAAATTCATTCAAAATGTCATTTTACGATAACTGGTTCTTATTTTCCAGGTTCGCTTGAACGTCAGGCACGCAAATGACTTTGAGTGGCTGAAACAGTGCCGATTCTATTTCAAAGAAGATGTCGACAAGACGTGGATTGCAATTACTGACGTAACTTTCACCTACCAGAATGAGTATCTGGGTTGTACAGAGAGACTCGTAATCACACCGCTAACTGACAGGTAAAATCAGTTGTAGATCCTATTGATCACTCAAAATTATCTATGAAATGATCTTAGTGAACAAACCATATTAGTAACCGATTTTAAACAGCGAATTACATTACTTAGACCACCTATGAATACCAAAAATCGTGTTGAGGTTTGTAAACCTAAGGGAGCAAACTGCTGAGGTCATAGGCCCCGAGACTTACAAACTACTTAAAGTAACTTATGCTAAGGACAACACACACACAAGCACCCATACCCGAATGATGACTCGAACATCCAGCGGGAACGGCCGCGCACTCCATGAAATAGCGTCTCAGACCACGCGGCCATTAATATCCACAGAGGCAATAAAGACGACTCTCTAAAGATTCAAAAGCATATAGGAACTTACTTCTGCAGTGTTAATCCATACTGTGTAAATTCTTTCCCATATGTGTTGTATGTCGCATGTAACACAAATCAACGCACTCGTGCTCTGTTACGTCAAGATAATTAAATGAAAGACGTAGATACACTCTTCTAAGCAATGTCGATACTTACGGTATATTCGCGTGCTATTTTACTTTTGTAGTATCTGGTAAAAAGGGCCGAGTCACCATACGCAGCTGGTGGAGATGTGTTGGAAGGATTACAAACAGAGCAATTAAGATAGCGCCCCTCTTCGATGAAAGAAGACAGAGCGTTTAATGAAAGCGTTCCGTAACTTGTAAGCTTCCGAAAATTATTGTCATATTTGTTTTGCTTTACATACCAGATTTGAACCGCATGCTGAAACAAATGATGGGACTTAACAAAGTATAAAGTAATTTGTCAGTTAACACCTGCATAATCTTCCACAATATTCGAAGTTTACTGAAGTGTTTTAACGACAGTGAGGTGCTTTAATATTGGACACATTCACATATCATATTTCCTTCCATATTCCATTAGGTAACCTATTACGCCTACTATCCACATTAACCATTTACATTTACATGAACTCATAGCACAGTGTACGGAGAAAGGTACTTCATACTCACATTAGGAATTTCCTAGAATGTTCTATTCACGTAAGAACCTATGGAAAAATTAACAACAAAACACTTTGGTAGGAGCCCCAGTAACTCAAACCTCATTCTCGTGATTCCTACGCGACATTTACTTTGGATTCAGTAAAACTACGTTTTGTTATATACTTATTAGAATATGAAAAGAACGAGATACAATTAGATGAAAGAAAAATCGTATTTTCAATTCTATACATCCAAAAACAAACTTTTTTTTAGTGTAATATGGTTCAAAGTTAACAATGTTCGAGTTATTAACGCCTTTTTGTTTTCGTGCTGTAACTTGGATAGTGTACCGATCGAGGTTGTGCAGTTGTTAGCCCACTGGACTCGTATTCTGTAGAGCAGCGGTACAAATCTGTGTCCAGCTACCCAGATTTAGGATTTTCCTATTTCAAACACCGTTGTGCTCCGTCTCTAATGATCACATTGTAGACGGGTTATACCCTAATCTCCTTTCGTTTCTACCGTTAAGTGTACCGGTGTGTGTCATACAGAGCCACGTCGGTAAGCGAGTGGTCGACATGTGAGGTTACGGTGCCACTGGTTCGTGTTATATTCTTCGTTGTGGCTATTTTTTTTTTCATTACATTCGATATTTCGTAGATGATGATGATCAACTGACGTGCGCTATGAAAGTGATAATACGGAAATTTGTCCCTCTTTGTTAGCCACGTGACGTTTTTTCCCCCTACAGGTAAAGAATTTCATCTCATGACTTCAGAATCGTGCAACATCAAAGCATAGAATTACAATACGGGGCGGGTACCCTCAACAGTTCGTAATTTGATCCATAAGCAATAGTCCACCATGTCTTTTAAGATATAGTTTTTCACGATTCGTACGCATCTAAATTTGTTTCTAACAGATCTGTGTTACGTGAATCAGATATTTTCTCGATAAAGTATGTGCCGGAGAACGTGATAATTTCGTTCTTCTATTGCACATGCTCTCAGAAATGTTTATGTTTCTATGATACGTTTCAGTCCAATAATTGCGATACGTTGAAATTACGCAATGGTGTATGCCAAAAACACAAAGAAGAATTATGTATCTTACTGTTTGATGTACTGTGTGTCACGATGAAAATAACCGTAGATACAATATATTTTTCTTGTAAAACAAGCAAAGAAAAGTATTCTGACTATCCGAAAATTATCAGATAAAAAATCGAAGCCGGTTGCAGTGGCCGAGCGGTCTGCGGCGCGCCAGTCACAGTCTGCACGGCCGCTTCTGACGGGGGTTCGAATCCTCCCTCGGGCATGGGTGTTTGTGTTTTCCTTAGAGTAAGTTAGTTTAAGTTAGTTAAGTATTTAGTGTGTAAGTCTAGCGACTGATAACAACGAAGTTTGGTCGCATAAGACGTCACACACATAAAAAAAAATTAAAAAATCGAATGGGAAAGACCGTTCACCGAGAAATCTCGCTGTTATAGATATCTACTCGTAGAATCACGAGTATCCATGCCACACCGTGTAAACACAAACCGAAAATAACACGAACTTTATTAACCTTCACTCATATTACAAAAATAAAAAATTGTTTTTATAGCATCTTTCGATATGTAGCATTAAAATTACAATTTTCCGACATTAACTTCTATCTCTAATTTTTCAAAAACTGATGAGAGTCTAGCAAAAAGTCGAAACCCGTGTTCCTATATTTTCAGTATAGATTACCTTGCAAAACGTAAGTAAAGTTGCTTACCATTGTCTCAGCTTATAGCTATTATCAGCGGACAGTACGTAGGCTGTGGTGACACGAGCAAAAGGTCTACTAGACGAAAGCCGCAAGTGGTGGTTAGACGCAAGTGTTGTAATCAAAGCCATCATGTCACTTTCCTTTCATTAGCTAAAGGCAAATACGAACAACAATTATATTTCCTATTTACAGGATCTGGGTAACGCCACAATTCCTGCGAGTCGACTGAAATCATTTTATACTCATTATTAAAGACCGTGTTAAACTGAAATGTAATATATTTAGTATTGTGTAACTGGTGGCCGGCCGCAGTGGTCGAGTGGTCTGCGGCGTCCAGTCACGGTCTGCACGGCCGCTGCGGTCGGGGGCTCGAATTCCCCCTCGGGCATGGATGTTTGTGCCGTGTTTAGTATAAACTAGTTCATAAGTAGTTTGTAAGTTTAGGGACTGATGACCCCGTAGTTAAGTCCCATAAGCTCTACAAACATTTGAACATTTTGGAAGGGGTGTTTTTATGTAAATCCACGGTTATGTCGAGGAAAGTGCCTCATCCACGTCATATAAACAGCTGATGGTAAATGTGCAAAATTGGTATTACATTGTGACGTGATTATAAGGTACAGAGTCGAATCACCTCTCAGTATGCTTTTTGTTAGTCTAATGAGATTTAACTAATTTGTGATATTCTGTAGTTCTAAATTGATGGAATAGATATACTGTAGCCGGTATGACGATTTATTTCCGGCCGTACATTGTATTTATGAGAGATTTCGTGCGCTTTACTGTACGTAATGTAATCATTTTCATGAACATTCACGACGAAACTTCAGATACGAACTGAACAATATTTTCAGGCTTTTGATACACAGTTTACTATTAGTTTTAGGATAGCATTTGTTGAAATGGAATACACGTGGTTTCGTTTAACTGGGTTAATGGTAGTTAAAGGTCTGACGACTTCCTAGTCATCGGACACTGCGCAGTTCCATTTGCAACTATCAGTAATATTTTAGCCGCTGCCTTAATATTTTGAAACTAGTTAATCTCACCATCCCTACCATTACACTCCCACCCAGAGGCAGTTCTATGTCGACAAATATCTAGGTTTTCAGTTATTTGGGGACACTATTCATGTAACCTGTCGTAACATACACTCATGATCAATTACTAGTTATATGAGATCCCTATAGCACCTGATGATGTGAGGATGGCAGGGACACATAATGGAAATAGCTCCGTGAAACGCAGAAGGCCCTTTTAGACTCATCCCGATAAGTGACTGCCACACCTATCATACATCAATTGATTGATTGCAGTTGGTTTCCTGTAGCGCACATTTTCAAATGTTCAAATGTTTGTGAACCTAAGTAACCAAACTGATTTGGTCATCGGCCCCTAGACTTACAAACTACTTTAACTTATGCTTAGGACAACACATTCACGAGGGAGGACTCAAAACTCCGACGGGAGCGGCATCGCACATTTTGCCCGATGGCGTCGCAGATGTGCTCAATAAGACAGGTGTAAAGTACCCTAGGGGCAATACAACCAAATTCATATCCGTAGCTTGTTTCCCACACCATTCTGACACAACTGCGGGTCAACAGAATGGTGTATTCTCATGTTGTAAGTACGGGTTTATTGTGGAGTGCTGCAGTGAACAATGAGTATACATGAGCGAACATTACGTTACTACAGCGTCTTTCGTCCACGAGAGCTGCTGGAACATTTCCAGAAATGTAATTTTATTGGGTGTAAACATCCTACAATGTTCAAATGTTTGTAAATCTATCAGACCAAACTGCGTGGTCATCAATCCGTAGCTTACAAACTACTTAGACTAAGGTAAACTAACCTAATGACAAACACACACACCCATGCCCAAGGGAGGACTCGAACCTCCGACGACGAGCAACCGCGCGCTCCGCAGCGAGACGCCTTAGACCGCTCGGCTACTCCACCGCGGCAAACATCCTACAGACGGGATTACCTCCACCATGTGTCTCAACTGTGCCCTTTTGGCAAGTGGGATGCGTCGCCTACAATGCTTTTAAATGTACTTTTAATATGTAATCGACGTGCGTGAGTCCTGAATGGCTACTCTTGCCCAAGACTCAAGTGACGTGTGTGTGGCCTTCCTGGGGCCGCCATCCTCGCTTATATCTATCGTAGTCGATGAGACGCAGTGGAGTGGTCAAGCGCTCTAAGGCGCCTTGCTGCGGTCGCACGGTTGCTTGGAGTTTCGAGTCCTCCCCTCGGGCATCTGTGTGTGTGTGTGTGTGTGTGTGTGTGTGTGTGTGTGTGTGTATGTGCCTGTGTTGTCCTTAGCATAAGTTAGTTTAAGTAGTTTGGCTGTGCCGGCCGCGGTGGCCGAGGGGACTGAGGCGCGCCAGTCACGGTCCGCACGGCCACTACTGTCGGGGGTTGGAATCCCCACTCGGGCATGGATATTTGTGCCGTCCTTAGTGTTAGCTAGTTCATAAGTAGTTTGTAAGTTTAGGGACTGATGACCCCGTAGTTAAGACCCATAAGATCTACAAACATTTGATTTTTGAGTTTGGATGCCTAGGGCCTGATAACCGCAGCAGTTCAGTCCCTTAGATTTTCAAACATTTGAACATACACATTTCACAACTGATATGGTGGAATGTAAATGGTCCAGTGCCTGAACCGCCCTAGAGAATTGTATCCGATCATCAAATGTTTGTTCAAATGTTTCTGAACCTACTGGTCCAAACTTCTGAGGTCATCGTTCCTAGACTTACAAACTACTTAAACAAACTTATGCTACGGACAACACACACAGCCATGCTTGAGGAAGGACTCGAACCTCTGACGGGAATGGCCGCGCAATTCATGGTATGGCGCGGCGGCAATGCATGTGTACTCTTATTTGCTCCACTTACAACTTCCTTAAGCTACGGACTAATAAACAAGCAGTTGAGTCCGATAGATTTACAAACATTTGAACGTATGTTTTCGATAGCCTTCCTGCACAGCACGCAAACAAGGGTAACGTTGAAATGATGGTATATAATGCAGTGCTCTGCCCTAGTGTGTGATATTGGTGACACTAGTTAGCTGTCCATTGTTTGCTTTTCGTTGTGATAAATACTGAAAGTAGGAAATATGTATTCCCATTTAGCGCCTGTAAAGTGTTATGTTAGTTATTAAGGAATCATTTAATACAGTATACTGCAATAAAAAAACACGTTAATGATGCAGCTGCCATACGTTTCTCATTACACTATACGTCAAGCCTTAGTAGTGCATTAGAAAATGAATAATTCATTATCTAGAACGCAACAATACATCTGATATCTGTCATCCACATAGTTTTGTTTAAGATTCTAGTACTTAATTCACTTGTGTTTTATACCAACAGCTTATTTGTATGCAAAATCAATTTGTCTTCCTGTTGACTATCGTTATTTTCATATATGGGTCTAGCATTCTTTATCTCCTAGGAGAGGAGACTTAAAAGCTGAAATACGTTCTAGGCTCTGCGTGGGCATTTCAATCTTTGTCTCCTTTTCAAGGAGTAAAACTATATTTCTTACGAATCTGAGGCAAATCTTAGTGCCACAGTTAGTAGCTATATCTTACAAGTGTATAAACTCTCATGCTAAATTTCTAATTTTTCCATAATCTACCAAATACAAGTGTTTTCCGTCACTCAGCTCGTCACTTTAACCCTCATGCATTCGCGCTGGCGGTGAAGTGATCGCCTTATTACAAGTCCTCGCCACACTACCTCCACAAGACGGTGGGAAGGCAATATATTCTCTAGTTAGTACATCTATAGAAGATATGGCGGTCCCATCGTCTTCTTAGCTGTATGGAGTTGGTGTTGCGTGAAATTCCATGAAGGCGGTCACCTCACCGCCAGCGTGAGTACATTAAGGTTAATAAGGTATATCGAGTTCAGTTTAAGATACTTTTGTAAATTCTCTCAGATTTTGGAATGCAAGAAAAGAAAATCTGGCACTATACATTTCATACTTGGTGAGATTATTAAAGATATAAAATGTTGTAACGACAAACGTGTTTCTTATATTTAAAAATGTTCAAATGTTTGTTGAGCTTATGGGACTTAACTACGGGGTCATCAGTCCCTAAACGTACAAACTACTTATGAACTACTTAATACTAAGGACGGCACAAATATCCATGCCGGAGGGGGGATTCGAACCCCCGACCGTAGTGGCCGTGCAGACCGTGACTGGCGCGCCTCAGTCAGCTCGGCCACCGCGGTCGGCTTATATTTAAGCAAATGTATTTCAGACTGTTACATAATAAAATGGTCTCATTAAAAGTATATATTATTTATCACCTTTACGCTGTTGTTAAGACGGGCTGTCTTTCAAGTCGTGAAATTCCTGATTCGTTATCCCAGTTAGATTCCACTGTTTCGTCAGTTTACCTTCGTTGTCGTTGTTTACTGAACTTAAATTGTATACACAAATGAAATAATACGAGCTGTCGGTACGTTTTTTTAATTTATTTATTTATTTATGCTGCTAAATTCCCAGTATCTTTTACCATTATCTACATGTTTACCCTGCAAATCACATTTAAGTGCCTGACAGAGGTTTTTATCGAACAGATTTCATAATATTTCTCTACCGTTCCATTCTGTAATGGCACGCGGAAAAAAGGAATACTAAATCTTTCCGTTTTCGAACTCATTTCTCCTATTTTACTATTTTATGATGATCATCATGTTTCCCTACCTACGTGAGGGCTAACAAAACATGTTCGCATTCGGAGTAGAAAGTTGGTGAAATAAATTTATGAAATAGGTGTCACTGTGGCGAATCCCGCATTTATATGTACTCCCCTGCATCGCGATAATAGAAAACGAACTGCGTTTCTGCCAACTTTCTATATATCCTCCGTAGTCCCACTTAGCGGGGATCAAATCAACTGTTCAAATGTTTGTAGAACGTATGGGACTTAACTACGGGGTCATCAGTCCCTAAGCTTACAAACTATTTATGAACTAGCTAAGACTAAGGACGGCACAAATATCCATGCCCGGGGGGGGGGGGGGGGATTCGAACCCCCAATCGTAGTGGCCTTGCAGACCGTGACTGGAGCGCCTCAGTCCCCTCGGCCACCGCGGCCGGCTAGCGAGGATTCCACAATACGCAGCAATACTCCTAAATAGGACGATCAAGTGTAATGTAGGCATTACCTGGTTTTCAAGAGAAACTACTGAAGTATTCTATTCTTCAATCGTACTATGTGACAGAAGAAGACTTGCAGGGGAGAACCATCACCACCGTTTGCATTCATGCCATAGAAGACGGTTATGGGGATTCGCTGTTCTCGAGTACGAAAAGTATGAAGGTGGTGGATGAGGGCATGGTCGGCTACACCACAACGTGTGCGAGGCTGTCTTCCAAAAGTGTAGCCCAGCAAATCAGCATCTAATGCACGAAATATCGGTGCCACAGCAGAAATATTTTCGCTGGTAATTTTGTGTTACTAAAGGGTATTATAATAAAAGAAAGGCAGAGAAAAGTTATTCTGATACCTTCCTCGTTTAATGGGTAATTGGTATTTACCTTCCAAAGTTGAATGTATGTCACTGCCATACACAATTAAGCTGACACTCTGAGTAGAGGACACACTTTGGAAACAAACGTAAGGTAATATTAACAGCAAATGTATAAAACGTGTGACTCGAGCCGTTACTCCAGATAATTATGTGTTTTGCTGGTCAGGTGCTACATAACGCTGGCGCAGGCGCTGGAGATGAGCATGGGCGGCTCTCCGTGCGGGCCTGCAGGGACGGGCAAGACGGAGACCGTCAAGGACATGGGCAAGACGCTCGCCAAGTACGTCGTCGTCTTCAACTGCTCGGACCAGATGGACTACAGAGGCCTCGGCCGCATCTACAAAGGTAAGGGAATGACTGCTAAGAATACGGCTTACACCCTCGAAAAGTACAACGTTGTCTTAACTTTCTCAGACCAGATAACTACAGAGGCATAAGCTGCATCTAAACTGGTAAGTCAATGACCATGTAAGTCATGAGCTTGACCTTTGCCACCTCCTTGGATCTATGAATATGTGTTTGATGTTCTTGAGGTTCTTTATGTGTATGTGGAACGTGCTGGCGGAACATATTTCAGTTTTCTGAAGATGTTAGAAGATATTAATTCTTCGCTTTTATTTCTATTCAGGTTGAAACACTTAAAACTGTTTTTTTTTTTCGGCAAATTTCGAAAAATGCAAATCGCATTTTTAAAATAAAGTTGCAGTAAAAGTTTTTCACTTCCAAAGGAACAAATTAACACCCCTGGTGGCGGGAGAGGTTTGACTTTGATATCTTCAATAGCAACCTTTGTTTTTATTGCAGATTTCAATTCTCCAGGAAAAAATATGTAACTTTTGCATGAAACATTCTTCTCGTTTCATGCTAGATGGCGTTGTAATAGGTAAAACTGAAAATTAGTTGAAAATTGTTGAAAAACTGTAATAAACGAATACGCATCAGATTAGGCAAATCCAAGTACAGTTTTCGATATTTTTGATAATGCTATCATGTGACACGTCCCACAATCGAGTGAAGCAGGTTGTAATATGCTCTCAGTCCATGAGCAGACTAGTAATTGTAATTCAATAATTCGGACTGTACACATTTCTCTAAAATGTTCAAAACCTGGGTAAACTAACCTGTGGACAACACACAGCCGGCCGTGGTGGCCGAGGAGACTGAGGCGCTCCAGTCACGGTCTGCACGGCCACTACTGTCGGTGTTTCGAATCCCCCCTCGGGCATGGATATTTGTGCCGTCCTTAGTATAAGATAGTTGATAAGTAGTTTGTACGTTTAGGGACTGATGACCCCGTAGTTAAGTCCCATAAGCTTAACAAACATTTGAACATTTGACAACACACACACCCATGCCCCAGGGAGGACTCGAACCTCCACGGCGAGCAACCGCGCACTCCGCAGCGAGACGCTTTAGACCTCTCGGCCACTCCACCGCGGCGCACATTTCTCTGCCGCGGCGGAATAGCCGTGCGTACTAAGACGCCGTGCAGCGGTGTGCACGGCCGTTCGCCGTCGGGGGTTCGAGTCCCCCTCGGGCAAGGGTGTATATGTTGTCCTTAAGTTAGTTTAACTTAGTTTAAGTAGTTTCTAAGCTATGGACTAAGAACCAAGCAGTTAAGTTCCATAGATTTCCAAACGTTTGAACACATTTCTCTGCAATTGTTCCACGGTGCTAACGAATTTAGAACGATTAGAGATCGTGTCCTCGTAGTCTGAGGCTCATCGAAATCTTGAAAAAGCTCGTCAAAGTTATACTAATCTGTATCCTGATAGGAATGTTTCTGCTGCAACAACTTGTCGCGGTATTGTCCAATGTTTGCTAAAACTGGAAGTGTTAAACCTAGAGAAAGAGTTCGATGTTTATTTGTTCGAGATATTACCGTTTTTTCAATTTATTTTCTCCTCGTTGTTCACCGACCGAGATAGCGCAGTGGCTGAGCTCTTGACCCGCATCACAGTGGACGGCGGTTCAAATCCGCCTCCAACCAGACAGTTTTAAGTTTTCTGCGATTACCCTAAGTCTCTCAAGGCAAATACCGGGATGGTCCCTTTGAAAGGGAACGTCCGATTTCCTTCCTTATCCCCAACAAAATAATCCGTCACTAATGACCACGTTGTCGACAGGACGTTAAAGCCCAACCTTCCTTCTGTCTTTCCTCGTTATTCGTGTCTGAATAGTCAGTAGTTTAGAGCGATACACTTTGCTCAGGATTCCGTTGTGTGACACGCAGGGCTGGCGCAGTCGGGGTCGTGGGGCTGCTTCGACGAGTTCAACCGCATCGAGCTGCCCGTGCTATCGGTGGCGGCACAGCAGGTCGCCGTCGTGCTCGCCGCCAAGAAGGAGAAGCGCAAGCAGTTCGTCTTCACCGACGGCGACTCCATACAGATGTGCCCAGAGTTCGGAATCTTCATCACCATGGTCAGTAACCACTCGCCTCATTTGTTACATACAATAAGGTGGCTGTAGATAGCGACGTACACTGAAACATGGTGCTACTGTCACGTACACATAGATAGTATAAAAGAGGGGTGCACTGGAGGCGATTATAGCCACACAAAGATATCTTGACTCTCAGAGCAGGGTTGTAGTAGCAGCTATAATCATGAGACATTATATTTTGGAAATCCAGTTGTAATTCGTTATTCAGAAATCTACAGTGTCAGGTACGTGCCAAGAATACAAAGTTTTAGATTTACTAAAAGTGCAAATTAGCAGCCCAACAAGTTGCATCGTAACTTAAACACACTTTACCAGGTTTCGACACCATCTAAGGGTGTCTTCATCGGAAATATTGATAAAATTATAACCTAGAATGAATCACAAATAGTATGTTAGAAAAGTGTTACATGAAATACTTTTTTTTTTTTTTTTTGTTAAGAAAAGTCGAATTCTAGATTTTTTATATATTGAGCTATTTCTGCTCCTCTATCTGATGAAAATCTTGAATCCGAAATTAAACTGATTAACACTATTGCTGTTAATAACGGATACGAGCCTACTTTAGTTGATAACATCTTTCAAAGGAAACCTAACGAGAGGATTACTCTTGGTCCTTCTGTTTCTGACCACAAAGAAAAAAATTATTTATTTTTCCCTTTTATAGGTCTCGTATCTTACCAAAGTCAGAGTCTTCTAAGAAAGAAATATAACTGCAATACGGCATTTTCTGCCACCAACAGCCTTAAAAGGAATCTTATTCATAATTTAAAATCTAACGATTCACCTTTGCAGAAGTCAGGAGTTTATAAAATTACGAGTGTTGCAGAAGTATTTCATCTCATATAAGACTGGAAGAGCTTTTGCTACTAGATGCAAACAACACCTTTCAGGGGGAAAAGGTACGAACATTCACAGCTCGTCTTTTCCCATAATTTATTAATCGCAAATCACAGACCAAAATATATTCAGGACTTTAGTATCTTCCAAATAGAGAATAAAGGGAAAAAAACTTGACGTTCTTGTAGAACACGAAATTTTTGAACATTTTTCTTTAAATGATAATTCCATTCTTGACGAACAGTGACAATTACATAGTGAAGATTTTCCTGTGCTCTGAAGCCGTTACTCATGGACCCTTTGAGTTCGTCCTTTTGATTTGGGTTCTTCGTGTAGATATTCTTTTTTTTTCTTTTTCAATCCCCATACAATGTACAGGCGGGCTGGCAGCGGGGTTAAATGCCGCACTTCAGTCAGGAAAAACATAATTTAACAAAGAAACATTAGGGTATGTGAACAATAATGCATAAATTTGGGGGATCTGCACGAAATAATAATGAAATTAAAATTTTTTGGACTTTATAAAATTTTCAAATGTTGTACACCTATTGGACCCTAAACATACAAACTATTTAAAATAACTTACACTAAGGACAACACACACACACACACACACACACACACACACACACACACACACACACACACTGCACACCAGGGAGGACTCGAACCTCTGGTGGTAACGGCCGCCCAATCCGTAGCACGACGCCTTTGACCACGCGGCCATTCAGCGCGGCACGACTTTATAAATGTTCAAATGTTTGTAGAGCTTATGGGACTTAACTAGGGGTCATCAGTCCCTAAACTTACAAACTACTTATGAACTAGCTAATCCTAAGGACGGCACAAATATCCATGCCCGAGGGGGGATTCGAACCCCCGACCGTAGTGGCCGTGCAGACCGTGGCTGGAGCGCCTCAGTCGCCTGCCGGCCGCGGTGGCCGAGGTGACTGAGGCGCTCCAGTCACGGTCGGCACGGCCACTACGGTCGGGGGGTTCGAATCCCCCCTCGGGCATGGATATTTGTGCCGTCCTAGTTCGTAAGTAGTTCATAAGTAGTTTGTAAGTTTAGTGACTGATGACCCCGTAGTTAAGTCCCATAAGCTTAACAAACATTTGAACATTTGAACTCAGTCGCCTCGGTCGCCGTGGCCGGCACACGACTTTATACACATACACAGAAGACAATTGATGGAAAACATTGTACTTCATTTGGTGACTGTACGATGAACACTGATTAAAATGACGTAACACATGGAGGTTGAAGCACTAGGACGATCAAAATACGAAGGCGTCGTCTGTGAGTTGGACGTTCGCAGTATTTTATAAAAGAACACGGAATGGACACTGAATAACAGTCGATGCACTTAACACATTTGCAACACGAAGAGGAGATTCACAGAATTCACACGATGATCACAGTTGAGTGTGATGAGGGAGGGCCACCGGGAGGGTTGGCAGGTAGGCAGGGGTGGGGGGGGGGCAAACGGAGGAGGGGACCATGGACACGTGCAGAGGGGAAAAGGGGATGGGGGTGGAGGCTAGAAGGACTAACTTTGGGAGACTGTGATAGAGAAGGAAGGAAGGAAGGAAGGAGGGAGGGTAGTGAGGGTGAGGGGGCTCTCAGGAGAGGACGGAGGGAGGGAATTGGGATCAAAGTTTATAGGAGGGATAGATGTAGGGGTGGAGGGCATTATCTGGAAGGGGGAGATGTTGGAAGTTGCCATGGGACAGGATGTGTGGAGTGTGGAGGAGGAGGGTGGGGGGATGCAATAGAGGAAGTGCGACAGTGGGCCAGGATTCGAGATGCGTGGTTAAACGATGGGATTGGGAGGGTACAATTTACCAAGAGATGTACTGGAGGCGAATATGTTCAACGAAGAGGAGGAGGTGGAGGAAGGGGATGAGATGGTAGAGGATCAGCATATGGTAGGGAAGGCGGATACAGAAGGCGAGGCGGAGCGTTCTAGGATTTGGTGGCATTTTGTAGAAGTGCGGCATGGATGATAACCAGGCAGGGTTGCAAGAGAAAAGGACGGGGCGGATATGGGATTTATAGGTATAGAGGATGGTGGAGGTGTTCCATCCCCAGGTTCGATCAGAAAGGTGCTTGATAGACGGAGGCAGTTGTGGGCTTTCTCTGGGATAGATTTAAGGTGTGGGTTCTAGGAAAGGTTTTGGTCAAGTGTTAGGCCTAGGTACCAGAAGTGGTGGTGAGCCAGATGGGACGGTCATGGAGAATTAGGTAAAAATCGTGGAGCTGGAAGGCGGAGTGGTTCGAACTATGATGATCGCCTGAGTTTTGGCAAGGTTGATTTACAGGAACCACTGGTTGCAGTAAGAGGCGCAAAGGGTGAGGTGAATTTGAAGAAGATGCTGGGACTGTCAAGGGAGGGAGCCAGGGCAAGGAAGACTGTGTCATCGACTTATTGGAATAGATGGACGGGGGGGGGGGGGAGGCTGCGGCATTTTGAAGGTGTGGAGGAGAAGGGAGAGGACGGATCCAATTCAATGATGAGCAACTGCATTAGATAGTCGCTCTGTTGTACATACAGCCGTCCTGATGCTTTAGGAACGGAATAAAATGTTCAAATGTTTGTTAAGCTTATGGGACTAAACTACGGGTTCATCAGTCCCTAAACTTACAAACTACTTATCAACTAACTTATACTAAAAACAGCACAAACATCCATGCCCCATTGGGGATTCGGAACCCCGACGGGCAACGGAACGGAATAGTTTGAGATCTTCTTCTTGGCCTATTAGTGATAGTGGCGCATAAGATTAGTAGTACACTACATCTCAGCGTATTTTAACGCTAGAAAATCTTCAGATATCACATCGTCATATGATATTTCTTCGGTGATATTGTAAATCTCGACCGCCAGAATAAAAGTGTAGTCATCAACGTAAGTGTCCTTGACCAGAGATAAGTGGAAAGCACGTGTCACATTGTGTTACCTTGATTTGGCTTAATTAATAAACAGAGTTTAATGCAGAAGGTAACTCTATAATGCAGTGATGTACAAATGGCATGTGGAGTTGAAAAGTTCAAGTTTCTCTCCGGGAGGCGATGTTAAATTATCGCAACGTTACAAGTTTCAGACTCATCATCTTCTGGCGAAGTATGAAGATTCTGTGAAATTTATGCTACCAGTGTGCCCCCCTTCACCTGGCTATAGGTAGCTGTGTGCTATCCGACCAATAGGCGGGGAGGCGTGTTAGCCTACAGAGGTGGGGGGTAGCGGATGCGCCGCTGGCATCTCCGTGTGGACATTCCGGTTGCGTCTTGAGAGCTGGGTGGTGGTGGGCGCGCTCTTGTCACAGTGCCGCTATCGCAGGAGCCCATGCCACTCTGAGTTGATACCTCCGTCCCTGTTGACTACATTATCGTGAACCTTTATTCGATGGAAATGTTAATGGCGCTGTTTGAGCTGTCTCAATAGCCCGACGCTAGACAAAAAACTTTCGTGTTTTACATGACTAAGGTGTGGTCGTCATTGATGCTATGCTCTACTATCGCTAACTGCTCCGTGGTAGTTGTATATGCGTGATGTGAGCTCACACCGTTTCGAAATGCAGCACTATAATTGCCCAATGCACAGTTGGCCATTTTCTCAGGCGATTCCGTATATCGCCGGTACATTAAGTTGAGTGGATCTTTCGCGGAGCCAAGCCAATATTTCTTCTTTGATGGGGTGGTCGGCAGCCGGCTTCAAGTAGCCTCGCAAATTTTGTTGAGATCGGTCCCGCGGCGGTGGCGTGGCCGAGCGCATTGAGCGGCTATGTTGCGATGCGCGAGGCCATTCCCCGGCGGGGGTTCGAATCCCCATCGGGCATAGATGTTTGTGCTGTCTTTAGTACAAGCTAGTTGATAAGTAGTTTGTAAGTTTAGGGACTGATGACCCCGCAGTTAAGTCCCTCCAGTCACGGTCTGCACGGCCACTACGGTCGGGGGTTCGAATCCCCCCTCGGGCATGGATATTTGTGCCGTCCTTAGTACTAACTAGTTCATAAGTAGTTTGTAAGGTTAGGGACTGATGACCCCGTAGTTAAGTCCCATAAGCTGTACAAATATTTGAACATTTGAGTTAAGTCCCATAAGCTTTACAAACATTTCAACATTTAGATCGGTCCTAGGTATGGAAGCAAAACGAGTGTCTTGTCTTCTTGTACCTCTTACCGGTTTCCACATCTCCTATCTTGTTGTGTGCGTATACTACGGCGACTACAGCTGTAAAGGATACAGGAAATTGTATTCGCAATTGCGAATATGAATGAGCATCAGCTGTACATCTTATTTTTGACGTATGAAAATTTCCCGCCTTTCACGAGAGGTCACGCTATCTGTGCACGCATTTATGACCGTCGCAAACTTCCATATACCACACTTGCCAACCAGCCACGATTGCTCGTACATCGCATTAAGTAATTCTCGCACAGGTAGAGACGTTTTTATTACAAATGTCGTGTTGCCTTTGCTTAACTACTGTGTGCAGAGTCCGTCTTTAACGATGTAACCAATGCAACAGAAATCCGGGTCCAAAATACAGGTCGGGCACAAATTTTCAAATGTCACCAGGTATTTGTACAACTGATTCTGATTCATATTCGTAATTGCGTCTATATTTCTTGCAAGAAACATGACTTTGTAAGCTCGATAACGTACCGAGCTTCTCCAGGCTTGATGAGTCACAAGTCGCGTTGGTACTTACGAATGAGTGTGTACGAAAATGTCAACAATCATAAGAGTTCTCTTGCCGGCAAGGTACAGATCAGGACGATAGTGATGTGAACATACAGTGGCTGCTGCCTTGGAATAAAATGAGATGTGCACTACGTCCACCATCAACTCTCGTAGACAAACTATTCATAAATTTGCTTACACATCCTATGTTGTTCACTTACTGTAAACTGCGGGAGACCTTCGCGTACAGCAAAACAGAGCGTGCCACGTCGTTCTTCCTGAACTGTGTCAAAGAGCTTCGATGAACAGCCCATTTACATGGTTATACTTCATGAGGCACGACAGTTCTTCTTCTTAACATTACTGACACATCTAAAAAGGAGTTGTGCAACTTGAAGTCGACACCAGCCAGTTCACTGTGGCTGTTACAGTGGTCAAAATTCCAATGGCCTTCTTCACCCTTCATATGACGAGTGATCACTGCCTTATCAATTAGTGTCCTTACACCAAAACAAGAAAAATGTGTCCAGTGAACATGGTCTCTAAAATGCAGCCTTAACACTTATGACCGTAGCGGCCGTGCAGACCGTGACTGGAGCGCCTTAGTCTCCTCGGCCACCGCGGCCGGCATATGTTTGATACTGTTCAAATGTTAGTAAACCTATTGGACCAAACTGCTTTCGTAATCAGTCCCTAGACTTACAAACTACTTAAAATAACTTACGCTAATGACAGAACACACACCCATGCCCGAGGGAGGAGTCAAACCTCCGGCTGGAGCGACCGCCTAGTCCGTAGCATGATGCCTTAGACCACCGGTCACTCCCGCGCGGTTTCATTCTGTTAAACACATCGATTCTATTGATCAAGAGTTCAAAGGTCTTAAAGTATGTATTTTAGAGCTCGTATTTAAGTGACTGTTGTTCTTGTTTTGCTCCGCACTACCTCCTCTCAAAATATGCAACAGTAAAAGCTTGCATTAGAAGAAATGTGTTTCACATTATCGAAGATGAAAAAGTGTTCCCTGCTGTTATGGTGTGCTTCTTAGAGTCCGCATTCAATAAGTCTTCAGTTTTTTCTCTTTTTCTAAGAAGTTTGTGTGAGAAGTTTTTCAGGGCTTTATTTATTTATTTATTTATTTATTTTGGAGGGGGGGTACTGTAGAAGTGTTTGTGTTTGTGCATCACTGGTCTGTACTTATTTTAAAATATTATTCTGCGTCTTTCTAACCCCCGCTTCCACACTTTTTGTTTCAGAATCCTGGTTACGCTGGCCGCAAAGAATTGCCGGAGAACTTAAAAATTCAGTTCCGCACGGTGGCCATGATGGTTCCAGACAGGCAGATCATCATTCGGGTGAAGCTGGCCTCGTGCGGCTTCCTGGAGAACATCACGCTGGCCAGGAAGTTCTACACGCTCTACAAGCTCTGCGAGGAGCAGCTCACCAAGCAGGCGAGTAATACGTTACTTATACAGGATGCTACAAAAAGGCACGTCCAAACTTTCAGGAAACATTCCTCACACACAAAGAAAGAAAATATGTTACGTGGACATGTGTCCGGAAACACTTAATTTCCATGTGAGAGCTCATTTTATTACTTCTCTTCAAATCACATTAATCATGGAATGGAAACACACAGCAACAGAACGTACCAGCGTGACTTCAGACACTTTGTTACAGGAAATGTTCAAAATGTCCTCCGTTAGCGAAAATACATGCATCCACCCTCCGCCGCATGGAATCCCTGATGCGCTGATGCAGCCCTGGAGAATGGCGTATTGTATCACAGCCGTCCACAATACGAGCACGAAGAGTCTCTACATTTGGTACCGTGTCTGCGTAGACAAGAGCTTTCAAATGCGCCCATAAATGAAAGTCAAGAGGCTTGAGGTCATGAGAGCGTGGAGGTCATGGAATTGGTCCGCCTTTACCAATCCATCGGTCACCGAATCTGTTGTTGAGAAGCGTACGAACACGTCGACTGAAATGTGCAGAGCTCCATCGTGCATGAACCACATGTTGTGTCGTACTTGTAAAGGCACATGTTCTGGCAGCACAGGTAGAGTATCACGTATGAAATCATGATAACGTGCTCCAGTGAGCGTAGGTGGAAGAACATGAATACAAGCCCTGAAGTCATCATTACCTTCCTTCAATTGGGCCAACTGGCGGTGAATCGAGGAAGTACAGTACATACTAACGAAACAATTGGGTATTTTGACAATTGTATGCACGAATTATTTCAATTTACATTTAAAGAGAAATACTAAAATTAGCTCTAACATGGAAATTAAGCGTTTCCGGACACATGTCCACATAACATATTTTCTTTCTTTGTGTGTGAGGAATGTTTCCTGAAAGTTTGGCCGTACCTTTTTGTAACACCCTGTATGTAGCCTCAAAGTCTCCATCGCTAATAATGTGACGATTTTAAATTTCAGAATAACTAAGTTCATAGTGTTATCTTGTTTCCATGTGTGCTTGTTATATGACATTATTCTATTCGATTTCATGAAGCAACTACTGATGGTGCTACAAATCATTTAATGCTTTAAGCAGTCAGAAAATAATGAATTTATTCCAAGGAATCCAGTAATTTAAAGGGGTTGATACACTTTTCTGTTTACCTCGCTAATATCTAATTCCCCCCTTAAAAAAATCAATCCTAGTGGGGAGAAGTTTTTATTTTGGCGCTTTTTCTTATAGGTTGATATATGATAGAGGAAAGATCGAAGCAATAAGAAATGTTATCTTGCATAGGTCATTGAACTAGCGGCTAAAACACATAGGTTCCTGAACATTTAAAAATAGAAAGCCTTTTATATTTGGAAATTGTTTCCGTAATTCTAATATGAAAGTCACTTAAGTATAACGATTGCTGTAATTCCTCTTATTTTGTCTCGCTACAGAACAAACGACAATGTAATTAAAAATGTTTCTGGCGTACTTGTTACTAAAAATAGTTGTTTAATTTCTACAAAGGCTGTGAAGTGAACATGCTAACATGTCAAACACACATTGCCATTGCAAATATCTACTTATCGAGAAATTTTTCTACCAACATGAAGATTTTTTTCTTTTTTCTCAAATGCGATGTTCTTAAAATTCTCCATCGAGCAGGTTCACTACGACTTCGGTCTCCGTAACATCCTCTCTGTACTTCGAACACTGGGAGCGGCCAAGAGAACAAACTGCAAGGATTCGGAAAGCACAATAGTGATGAGAGTTCTCCGAGACATGAATCTTTCCAAACTCATAGGTACGTATCGTCTGATTCTAATATTACAGTAAACAGTGTTTCTTTATTGATTTATTTTTGTTCTTATTATTCTTATAATATTGTTTTTTAGTAAAAGGTACAATGTCTTTGTTCTCTTTATGGGTCAGCATAAATCATACACTTACACAGATGGCCAGTTACGGTACAGTGACTCCAACCTATACATATAAATCAGACACTGCATATATATTGCCAATACATTTTGTTAGTCTACGTCAGAGAGGTCTACTTCAATAGTTTCATAGATTTTGTCCTTTATCTTTAAGCACCCCAAAAACAATTTGACATTCGTCCTTGTACAAGTTGTCCCCAGTAGAAATTACGGATGTTTCATAAAATGTTATAGAACGTACTCGAGATTGGACTGGGATACGAATGGGGATGGAACTCTGCCTGCTAAAAGAACCACACCATCGTAAAGGAATCACACCATTACAAAGGAAAAACCCACCATAAAGAAACCACCCCACTATCTGCCTTGAGCGTTGTAGGCAGATTTAAAGCTGAATGTATACATCGGCTTACGCTCCCTCATTCCACAATCAGCAGAACACCCTGTGGAAGCCATTTCAAACAATTGAGGAAACGTTTGAAAATTTTATGTATTCACAATGCAGTCGCATAACTGAAGAATTTTATGTATTTGAATCACCGTTTTCCGAAATACAAGTACAGTGTTTTGCGCAGCGACGCCTCGCTCGTCATTTGTGTTGAAGCCAGTGTGAAGATTACTATTTATGACTTTTGTGAATTGTTTCTAAGAGTAAAGAAATACCGTACGTTACTATTTCGGCCGGAGGGAAAAATACATAATACAACAGCTGAGTGTGTCAATATGTTAACTGTGGCAATGTTTCTTGAAAGAAGGTAAAATGCATATATAACAAAGCTGCTGTCTTTACGGCATCTATAGATGTCGAGGTAATCTGTACTGATGGCTGATATGTGCCGGCTATACATACATGATATACTCACTTTTCCAAGTCATGTCAAATGTTGTGCAACATACGCAGAGAGGTAAATGTTCAACATGCGTCAAAAATGAATGATGATATACGATTAATCTAGATAACAATATTAACAGATGCACTTGTGTTTAAATATTACTCTCATAATATTCTATACAGTATTCTGTTACTGTGTCATATATTATAGTGCAAGGAAAGAGATTGAAGACCTTTCCTGCTGCTGAAGTTCACTGACACTGTGTCTTAGTTGGGTTATTCTATAATTTTGGCATAATACTCGCTTGTCATATTCTCTGTTAGAACTGATAACAACTGTATTGTGGCATTAGTTTTCACGTCGCAAACATTGGCTCTTGGTATGAATTCAAACGTACATATGCAATAATCTGTATGACAGTCGTTATGTTTTACAAGAATTATCGACTACATAACTAAACCAAAATTTGGATCATAGTGTGCCACAGCAATTTCCATAAATATTTCGTTAAAAAATTATTCTAGTTTTAAATTTTTCCATAGAACTACGAATCAGTCATAATATGCTTATGCTTTGTGTCCGCGATTGCCTTTCCTTTGTTTCTACATGACATAGTATAAAACTTAATCATCCTAACCCGGTAACTGGGGATTTAACTTCCGAGGGTGCACACTAACATTTTGTTTGGCATGTATACTTTCAGTTGTAAAAACCTAAGAAGTTATTAATAGAATAGAAGCTTTAATATATCTCCTCAGTTATGAAAACATCACAAAATTAATGACCAGAAAAATGGTTAAATTTAAAGAACTGTATAAAATCCAGACAACAACATTGATGTGTTATGTTTTGCAGATGAGGACGAGCCGTTGTTCATCTCGCTAGTAGCGGATTTGTTTCCCAACCAAGCACTGGAGAAAACGTCCTATCCAGATCTCGAAAGCGCCATTGCGGAGCAGGTAGAGGAAGCTGGACTCATATTCCATCCACCGTGGGTTCTCAAACTTATTCAGGTGTGTATTCTTAGCTATTTGTATTGTCGGCAGCATTCGAATGTATTCCTCTATACATATAATAAAAATGTATGTATTTATGTGTAGGTGTGTGTGTGTGTGTGTGTGTGTGTGTGTGTGTGTGTGTGTTATCGTGAATGTGTTCGTGTTGTACATTTCCTCCCAAACTGCTGCACCCAAATTTCAACAGACTTGGTACTCCTATTTCTTACTGCCAGGCAACAATTGATGTAACGATAAAATCCAGATAGGATACAGAGTTTTGCAGAGATTACGTCATAAACAATTAAATGCGAGAAAAATTTTGCAGTGACTCTTCTCAAAGTTCGATGGCACCTCTCCACTAGCACATGAGCTCTTGCCTGGTCTCGGTTTACCTGTGGTATGCCTTGTCGTCTCCACATCAAAATCTCATCATGGAAGTCGACTTGGGCAGCTTTAGGAGGGTTCATACGTCGTTTCTGAATCTGTTACTCAGGTGAAATTGACCTCTCCTGACCGACCCACTCTATTGTTTCAGCTTCTCAACTGACAACACAATACGCCCTGCCTATTTTATATGGGCGGGTCCGTCTGATGTGGCTCCTAGGTGAGGTGTCTGGATAGTATTGATAAGAGTGATTTACAATATACACCTTGTTCAAATTTCACTCAATATAATATCGCTTCTACATAATTTTATGCCTTTTAATGTTTTATGGGATATAAATAAAATTTTGTAGACTTCACGATCAATCTTTTTCTTTTTTTACGGGAGTCACCTGTTTTTCGCATTATTAGCATATCATAACAATCTGACAAAAACGATTCTTGGGCATGTTGAACAATTTCTCCTGTGCCAAAACATCCACCAAAATTTTGTCAAATTTATTACATTTCCTTACAGCGTACAGCATTCAGATGAGACAGGTGACAATAAATCGTTACCGTATTATATTCCACAAACATTAACGTCTATGGGATTGACATGAAAACAAAACTAAAGTTCTGCTAACTAGTTAACAGGAACGAAAATAATATTTCAGTGACATGTATGAACATTCACAACGTTTGACACGATGAAGAAGAGAATAACGTTTAAGAAAAGAAAGGAAGGAAGATTAAGGAAGATAAGGGGTTAACATCCCATCGACACCGTAGTTATTAAGAAACGGATCCTGCACTCGGAAATGGGTTTGACGCACCGTCCTTCTGAATGTGAGTCCATTGTGTTAACACTACGCCATTTCGCTTTGTAACGTTTGAGGATGAAGAACAATATTCATATGTAGATCACCAAACTGTTAGAGCAGGAGAAAATAGGAGCGGTACCATCTAGTTTGGTGTCAGTTACGGTAGTACATAAATGGGACTCTTGCACACTTCGCACTTAAATCATGTAACACATTTGGCGGGAAGTAAAAAAGAAAATAATAATAATAATAAAAATTTGAGGTGACAGTTGCAGAAAATAAAAAAATCAAGATGGTGGGAATATATATATATATATATATATATATATATATATATATATATATATATATATATATATATACAGGGTGTTTCACTAAGTGTGTTTGCCTCTGTAACTTATAAAATAATAGGTGACGGTAAATTTTAATGCGGTAGGTCAACACAAGAAATGTTACACTTTCTGCGGAGCTATGAACATAGTTTATTGTGTCATTTTCCAAAGAGTTACAGCACAAAGATATAATTTTTTAAATGGAACAATAGTTTTTTCTATCGTGCTTTGGAATCTTTGAAACCAGCTGCGTCCAAATCAATTTAAACTACATTCCTATCACTGTTAGTTTGGAAGCTACAACCCTTCAAAGTTTCAGGGGCAGATACCACACGCTTTACATAATACATGGCTGTGTGGTGGGTGATGGATGTTATGGCGGTGGGAAGTTGATTTAAATGAGAGGTTCAAATGTGTGTCCATGTTCCTCAATGCATAATGCAATGCGCCGTCGAAAGGATCTGCGGACGAGATGTAACATCGCCGGTGTAACGGAGCGACATGCGTCCTCGATGCGCCGTTTTAGATCATCTGGGGATGTGGGCTTAGTGACATAAACACGATCCTTTAGATATCCCCAAAAAAAGAAATCTACTGGTGTTAAATCGGGGGCCTTGCAGGCCATGAATGAGGACCATGGCGCGCCAACCATCTTCCTGCAAACCTGTTGTTTAGTTCTTCCACAACATCACGCGCAGAATGGGCTGGGTGACCATCGTGCTGCATCCACATATGGACTCTCATGTGCAGACACACATGTTCAAGGAGACCACCCAAACTGTTGGCTATAAAAGCGCGATATAACTCACCTGTCAGTGTACCTGGGAGGTAGTGTGGGCCGATGATTTCATTCCCAAGGATTCCACACCACATGTTAATAGACCACCTACATTGACGGTCGAGAGGTCGTACCCACCGAGGATTGTCTGCGGCCCAGTAGTGCATGTTATGTCGATTCACTGCACCATAATTTGTGAACATGGACTCATCAGAGAACATAACACTTTGTAAAGATTCCAGCGTGAAATTACGCATGGCCCACTCACAGAATGTCACTCTTGCACGGAAATCGTTCCCATGCAGCTCCTGGGTCAGTGACAGGCCGTATGGGTGAAACCTGTGGCCGTGTACTATACGCTACACAGATGCGAGACTGACACCGGCGACTGCAGCAACGGCTCGTAAGCTGACATGAGAATCGTGGTGTAGTGCAGCTAAAACAAACACCTCCGTCTCCTCACTTCTTGCAAGTCTTCATCTGTTACTGCGGCGCATTACCAACCTGTCTGTTTCCCGAAGTCGTTGTTCGGCACGTAAAAACGTAATGGCTGCCGGAGCTCTTCGCCTAGGATATCTCACGGCATATGCCATGGCTGCCTCAGTGGCATCGTGTCGGCACTCGCCGAGCATCAGCAACATGTCAACGTACTCGTTGTTCGTGTATGCCATCGTCATCCGATGTCAGTAACTGTGGTATACCCCTCAGGGGCTCAGCATTAATTTGCTGAGTACGGGCTTGGCGAACCCGGGGTCCTGAGCCGTGGGCTGTGTCGCGCCAACAGCCCGCTACACCGTAAGCTCTGTGCGTGCTTCAACGACCATCGTTCGGCGCGACGGTGGAACGTTGTACGTTTCAGAGCCCGGGGATCTTGGCTTAATCGCCCGGGTCGCGAGGACGGTACAAACCTCTATAAAAAAAACCTCAATCTCAAGGTGTGCTACGTGCCGAGGAGATGCATGGCTGTTGAGGTTGAACAGCCGCTAGCGAGCAACCTCTGAGGAACCTGCCGCACCTCAGTTGTATAAGGCTTACCCAGGCAATCGGGGCTCTGTCTGGGTGGACCTCTTTTCCCTAGCTGCTCGTGGGACGGAAATGAAACGAGCACTAACTAGCGTGGGCGGTCGCAAAAACGCCGTTTCTAAGCGAGGAAAGTCCGATTTTGATGCAACAGTATACGACCCTAAGACGTTCCCTTCCCTGGCTACGCCATGGGAAGAGCGCAAAACTTTACGCAGTTCAAATCCCTACACGCCGCGATACCTTGTCTTTTCCCGGACTGATGGAGACTCTTTCTTGTCCACCAAACCGCAGTTCTTCGTTGACCATCTCGAGGACAAGTACGGTGAGGTGGAGTCTTTCTCAAAAATGAGAAGTGGGGCTGTTTTGATACAGACGGCTTCCCCGGCCCAGTCCAGGGCATTATTGGCCTGTGACAAGCTGGGTGATATTCCTGTCAGTGTCACGCCCCACAAGACCCTCAATATGGTCCAAGGTCTAATTTACCATCGCGACTTATTGTCGCAGTCCGATGAGGAGTTACGGACCAACCTGGAACGCAGAGGAGTTCACTTTGTTAGACGTATTTATAGGGGACCTAAGGATAACAGAGTTGCCACCGGTGCATTCATCCTGGCCTTTGAGGGTGATACACTGCCCGAGAAGGTCAAGGTCATGATCTACCGGTGCGACGTCACACCGTATGTCCCACCCCCTATGAGGTGCTTCAGGTGCTGGAAGTTTGGGCATATGTCCTCTCGGTGTACTTCCAGCCCCGCGTGCAGGAAATGTGGACATCCAGCTCATCCGGACACTCCCTGCACGCCACCTCCCGTCTGTGTGAACTGTAATCAGCTGCATCCGCCGTGCTCCCCGGACTGTAAAGTCCTACACAAAGAAAGGAAAATGATGGAAATTAAGACCTTGGACCGGTTATCATACAATGAGGCAAGGAAAAAATACGAGCGTCTCCATCCGGTGACTATGAACAATACCTATGCTGTAGTAACGTCGTCCCCGCACACTACGGGTACGACGTCTACCAAGATATCGCTTCCTCCTGTGGGCCCTAGAGGCCACAAAACTACCACTGCCCCCTCGTTAGGTGGGGGCAATACTCCATCTGCTGCTGCAGCACCTGTTGTGGGGACAACTTCCCCACAACCATCAGGGACACCAGTCCCCAACCCCCAGCCGGAGAAGCAACAGCTTCCTCCGGCACCTCTCCCTCGGAAGGGGTCCTTCGGGACGCTCCCTTCTGGGGAGTCCCAGGGTGCGCCAGTGGATCCCAGCCTTTGGCTGAAGGATCCGAAGCCTGCTGGTCGAAGGGCTTCAGGCTCTTCGACGGCCCCTGATGCCACTCCCATGAAGTCCTCCCAGCCCTTAACACCAAAGGGCCAGCGAGAGGGCAAAAAGAAAGTCAAGAAGAAGAAGAAGACTAACCCAAAGGAGGACTCCTCGGCGATTCGGAAGGAACGCTCCATCACATCTTCGGCCTCTGAAGATGAGGTGGAGATCCTCGCGTCGCCTGAGGATCTCGCCATACTTGGGTCGCCAGAACCAATGGTTCTGGACCCTGCAGAGTCTGCGGAGTTGGCAGCAGGTGCCACTGCTGAATAACCATTCAACATCTTAAATTATGGATATTCAGCACGCTGCAAAAGACATCTTGCAGTGGAATTGCGGCGGTTTTTTCCGCCGTCTGAGTGAGCTGCGGCAATTACTCTGCCACTTCCCTGCTATCTGTCTCGCCTTGCAGGAAACATGGTTCCCCGTCGAGAGGACCCCAGCCCTCCGAGGCTATCGGTGCTATTTTAAGAACCGAAACTCCTACAACAGAGTTTCCGGCGGCGTATGTGTTTATGTTCACACTTCAGTCCCCAGTGCTGCTGTGCCTCTGCAAACATCTCTAGAGGCCGTCACTGTACGGCTCCGGTTATTACGAGATTTTACGATCTGCTCTGTCTACCTTCCACCAGATGATGTCGTCTCTCCCTTAGACCTCGCTGCCTTGGTCGCCCAACTTCCCCCACCCTTTCTTCTTTTGGGGGATTTTAACGCCCACCACACTTTGTGGGGTGGCACACAGACCTCGGCCCGGGGTAGGGATGTTGAGTCTCTACTATCAGAGCAGAATCTTTGCCTTCTAAACACCGGTGCTCCTACTCACTTTAGTGCAGCGCATGGTACTTATTCTGCAATAGACTTGTCTGTCTGCAGCCCTAGCCTTCTTCCACATCTCACCTGGAGGGTCCACGACGACCTGTGTGGTAGCGACCATTTTCCTATCTTCCTGTCGCTCCCACAGCGTTTGCCTGCCGATCGCCTGCCTCGCTGGTCCCTCCGTAGGGCTGACTGGCCAGCTTATTCCTCAGCTGCTGTACTATCCTCTCACTTTCCAGCTGATATTGATGCCACCGTTGAGCAGTTCACAGCGGCCGTTGTTTCTGCAGCCGAAAACTCTGTCCCCACCACGTTCGGTTCGCTCTGTCGTACATCGGTGCCCTGGTGGTCACTGGAGATCGCTGAGGCCACCCGGGAACGTCGGCGAGCACTACAGCGCCACCGACGCCGCCCTTGTGTCGAACATCTCATGGCCTTCAAGCGTCTCCGGGCATGAGCCCGGCGACTGATACAGGAAAGTAAGAGGGCTTCCTGGGAGAAGTACGTCGCCTCCATTGTTTCCCGCGCTTCTCCTTCCAAGGTGTGGTCGCAGGTTCGACGCCTCTTTGGGCACCGCCCACCGGCGGGAATTCCGTGTCTCAGCGTTCAGGGTGCGCTCTGTACTGACCCTGTCGCCGTCGCTGAGCACCTGGCGGATCATTTTTCACGCATCTCAGAGACTGCTGCTTATGGTGCAGACTTTCGCGCCCTTAAAGGGCGAGCAGAGAGACATCTGCTTTCATTTCGAACGTGACGTCGGGAACCATACAACGTCCCGTTCACTGAGTGGGAGTTTGAAGGTGCCCTTACTGCATGCCCCGATACCTCCCCTGGACCCGATCGCATTCACAGTCAGTTCCTCCGACACCTATCAGCGGATGCCAAGAGTCAACTTCTCGCCCTGCTTAATCGGATATGGCTGGAGGGTGTTTTTCCGTCCTCGTGGCGGGAAAGCATTATCATTCCGGTGATTAAGCCTGGGGCAGATCCGCAGGTGGCAGATAGTTACCGCCCGATCAGCCTCACCA
This sequence comes from Locusta migratoria, assembly GCA_026315105.1. Taxonomy (NCBI): domain Eukaryota; kingdom Metazoa; phylum Arthropoda; class Insecta; order Orthoptera; family Acrididae; genus Locusta; species Locusta migratoria. The sequence continues at coordinate 112,988,439 of CM048755.1, read as the reverse complement.
ACGTTCCATGCAAGCTTCTCGAACGGTTGGTGAGTCGGAGGCTCATGTGGATCCTCGAGGACCGGGGACTTCTGGTGCCACAACAGGGTGGGTTCCGTCATGGTCGCTCCGCTGTTGACAATCTTTTGTCACTGGAGTCGGCCATCCGTACAGCATTTAGTCGCCGCGAACACCTGGTTGCCGTATTCTTCGACCTGCGGAAAGCATACGACACTACCTGGCGCTACCATATCCTGTCTACGCTGTATGTCTGGGGTTCACGGGGTTCGCTTCCCATATTCATTCAGAATTTCCTGGCGTTGCGTTCTTTTAGAGTTCGTGTTGGTTCTTGTTTTAGCTCACATTGTCAAGAGAACGGAGTCCCGCAGGGCTCCGTTCTCCGTTCTCAGTGTCCCTTTATTTTTAGTCGCTATCAACGGCCTTGCGGCGGCCGTGGGGTCATCGGTATCCACTTCCTTGTATGCCGATGACTTCTGCATGTATTTTAGCTCCACCAGAATCAGTGTTGCTGAACGTCGGTTGCAACTAGCCATTCGAAAGGCGCAGTCGTGGGCGTTTGCCCACGGTTTTCAGTTCTCTGCGTCGAAGACCCGTGTAATGCATTTCTGCCGACGTCGGGCAGTACACCCAGAACCCGAACTATATTTAGCTGGAGACCTGCTACATGTCGTAGAAACACACACGTTTCTAGGCATGCTGTTCGACAACCGTCTCACCTGGGTGCAACACCTTCGCCAGCTGAAACGAAAGTGCTGGCGACACCTCAACATCCTGCGTTGTCTCAGCCACACTGTTTGGGGAGCCTCACGCCCAACGCTCCTACAACTTTACAAGGCCCTCATTCAGTCACGCCTAGACTATGGCTGCATAGTCTACGATTCGGCTGCGCCATCAGCACTGCAGGCGTTGGACCCAATTTTACACTGTGGTGTCCATATAGCGACGGGGGCTTTTCGCACGAGCCCGGTGACAAGCCTCCTTGTCGAAGCTGGAGTCCTCCCGCTGCAGTTCTTTAGGCAACACCTGCTGGCTTCCTATGTTGCTCGTGTTCAGGCCTCGCCCTTCCACCCGAACCGCCGGCTCCTTTTTCCAGACGCTGCACTACCTATCCTCCCACGGCGACCCAGGTCGGGTTACCCGATCTCGGTCCGTGTTCGTATCCTTCTTTCGTCTCTCACATCCCATCCATTACCTACCACTTTCCACTATTCCTATCACACCCCTCCTTGGTCCATTCCTCGTTTGCAGCTCCGTCTGGACCTGTCCCATGTATCGAAGGCCTCTGTTTCTCCCGTACATCTCCGTCACCAGTTTCTGCAAGTGCTCGAGCCGTTCCGTGCCTCAGACGCCATTTACACAGATGATTCCGTAGTAGATGGCCGTGCTGGGTATGCGTTTCTACATCACAACCACGTAGAACAGCATTCTCTGCCCTGTGAGAGTAGCATCTTCTCCGCCGAGCTGGTCGCTATTCTCAGAGCTCTACAACATCTCAAAGCCTGCCCCATGGGGTCATTCGTCATCTGTACTGACTCCCTGAGTGGCTTACAAGCGATCGACCAGTGTTTCTCTCGGCACCCAATAGTGCGGTCGATCCAGGACACTGTTGACTCCCTATGCCAATCAGGCCGTTCTGTGGTCTTTGTGTGGACCCCAGGTCATGTGGTAGGTAATGGATGGGATGTGAGAGACGAAAGAAGGATACGAACACGGACCGAGATCGGGTAACCCGACCTGGGTCGCCGTGGGGGGATAGGTAGTGCAGCGTCTGGAAAATGAGCATGTTGATCGATTGGCCAAGCAGGCCACTATAGGACCACCTCTCACAATTGGTGTCACGGAACAGGATGTTAAACTGGTGTTGCACCGGAGGGTGCGCGAGGCTTGGAGCACCGAGTTGGTTACGGCGACTGCACCGAATAAGCTTCGGGCAGTGAACCTTTGCACAGTTTTGTGGAAATCTTCACTGCGGCCGACCCGCCGAGAGTCAGTTGTCCTCTGTCGCCTCCGGATTGGACATACGTGGCTCACCCACGGGTATCTTCTTCGGCGTGAGGCTCCACCCGTGTGTCGATGTGGCACTGTATTGACAGTGGCCCATCTTGGACTGTCCGCTTTTAGCCGACCTGCGGCACTATTTTACTCTTCCAGACGTACTACCTTTAGTTTTAGGAGACGACGCCTCTATGGCTAAGAATGTTTTAAGTTTTATCCGCGCTGCTGGTTTTTATGACTCTATCTAACGGTGGGTGCTGTGGCCTGATATCTTAGGCCACCACCAATCCAGCTTTTTACCTATCCACACCCTTAGGGGTTCTTCGTGTATGCAGTATGGCTGGCTCATCCTGTTTTTTCTTTGTGATCGGCCAGCCACGGTACTCTGCTATCCAGTTTTATTCCTAACTTTCCTTTACCAATTCTGTGTGTCTTAGTTTTACGTTTTCAGAGGTTTGTCCATTGTCAATCTGTCCCTTTTGTGCGTGATAATTTTTAGAGCTTTGTTTAATTTTTGTCGTTATTGACAGTGGACTCTGAGCTAGTAACAGGGGACTGATGACCTAGCTGTTTAGTCCCCTCAAAATCCAACAACAACAACAACAACAACTGTGGTATATTGAGCCCCGGTTGTTTTTGTGGCTCCAGCTGTCGGGTATACGGCCGTGTGCGGCGACAGTCGGCAGTCTAACAGCGCATCGAGGAAGCTTCTCGCTCCGTGACACCGGCGACGTTACAACTCGGCCGCACCACATTTAGAAGGCGCATTGCATTATGCGCAGCGTTTGTGGTACCTGCCCCTGAAACTTTGAAGGGTTGTAGGTCCCAAACTAACAGTGATAGGAATGTAGTTTAAAATGATTTGGACGCAGCTGGTTTCAACGAATGTAATGCACGATAGAAAAAAACTATTGTTCCATTTAAAAAATTATATCTTTGTGCTGTAAATCTTTGGAAAATGATACAATAAACTATGTTCATAGCTCCGCAGAAAGTGTAACATTTATTGTGTTGACCTACCGCATTAAAATTTCCCGTCACCTATTATTTTACAAGTTACAGTGGCAAACACACTTAGTGAAGCACCCTCACAGGATTAGCGCAGTTGTGCTCCTAACATTTACCCTACCACTCCTCTCTCCACCATGTGCACCCCCTTCATTATTATATTCCACTATTTAAAGTCAATAAAAATGAAAGAATCAATTACAGTGTACCTCCAGAACAACAATAGTAACTTTCCTCAAAAGTATCCAAACCATCAGGACTTTCGCTTGATGTCTCAAAGTATGTATACAATAAATTATGTATCTCGTAGATCCCCACATCTAAGATAGGCAAACATAAACACACACACACACAATGTTTATCCCATTAGCTGTCAGGTTAAGCAGGACTGCTAAAAGTTCAAAGTTAGGTCTGTTTATCGTGCATGGTTCATGGCATAACAGAGACTTAAAGTAATCATTTTCCATATTTAAATTATTTTATGATGCTTTTCATGTGTCACAATGATAATGTTTAAGGTATCTGCAAATATACATCTTAATTGCAATAAATGCTTTATTTACAGAAGATGTCATGGTGTTGTTTTCTTGAGGCTTTCTCGATTAAGTAGTTGTAAATGTGTTCCTCGGGCGAAACGTTGGCTATCCTTGTGAAATTCCCACAACTGGTACGACTGATGGACATCTTCAGGTTTTTCGCACACGGTGCTGGGCTGTGACTGAAGTCTCCTGTTTATACCAGTAGTGAGGAAATGAACAGGTGTGCACGCGTCAAATTCAGTGACGATGGCGCTAATGTCTTATTCGGTAGTGGAAGAGACTGCTACGCCACCTGTTTTACGTTGAACGGTGATCGCCGGCCGCGATGGCCGAGGGGACTAAGGCGCTCCAGTCACGGTCTGCACGGCCCCTACGGTCGGGGGTTCGAATCCCCCATCGGGCATGGATATTTGTGCCGTCCTAGTTCGTAAGTAGTTCATAAGTAGTTTGTAAGTTTAGGGACTGATGACCCCGTAGTTAAGTCCCATAGACTATACAAACATTTGAACATTTTTGAACGGCGATCCAAACATCCTTTGTTGGGAGCAAAATGCCGTATTCATCAGACTATCTGTGTGAACCCTTTAATATCCAATAGTCGCTGTAATGTTAACTGTGTGCTTAGCGTCTCTAATGACCAAAATGTCGACGGGACGTTAAACCCTAAGCTTCCTTCTTTTTTTGCTGTACTTAGTTGATATATTGTGTCTGTATTCAGTAGATCTTGCTGAAAATTTCCATCAGTTCTTTAATGACGCTGTCCCAGCACGAATGTATCGATCAAAGAATTTTGATATTCTTTAGTCCGTATCGTGGCCCATACTGAGACAATCCTAAGCCAGTGCAAAATTTATCTGTATGGTCTAGACGTGTGTGTCGTGGATGATTCCCGAATCTGTCTTTTACAGTGTTGCTAGTATGATTTCCCGCAGCAGCATGGAATATTATAGACACCAAGAGTTCTCAAACCAAGATTGTCTTTCAGTAATCATTGGCATACGGAAGATGTATTTAACCCAGTTTCTTCAGTAGTCTTCCTGTTTTCGATGAAACGCCGCCTATGTATTACAAGAAGATCAGTACTCTTTCTGTTTCACTGTCCTCCAACTCCTCATTTTATGTAATTCGTGAGGAGGTTGCGGTGCACTGAACCTTGCATTTGGAACATCAAACCTGTAAGAGTACGGCGCCGGCCGCGGTGGCCGAGGAGACTGAGGCGCTCCAGTCACGGTCTGCACGGCCACTGCGGTCGGGGGTTCGAATCCTCCCTCTGGCATGGATATTTGTGCCGTCCTAGTTCGTAAGTAGTTCATAAGTAGTTAGTAAGTTTAGGGACTGATAACCCCGTAGTTAAGTCCCTTAAGCTTAACAAACATTTGAACATTTGAGAGTACGGCACAGAGGTGCCATAGCTAATCAGACAATCTGTCTGAATATGAGTTGTGCTTGTGAACACTCACCCTAATCACACCACTCCAATGTGCAGGATTGCGTGACTAGTGGTGTTATTCCCTTTTCTCCGAACCAACACTTCAAAGAAAAAGGCTTCCCATGTTTCTCAATCTCCACCCTAAATTAGAAGCTCGGATGAGCATAATTAGATGTAAAAATGAATCCAGCGATGTAGTGTCGTGAAGCAGATTACAATGGTGTCATACACATATCTTCAAAAGCACATAGTTTTCCACCCCCTAAATCTTCCATCAAAAGACTGGCCTTAGTGGGTGACAAGGGACTACCTATTGAAACCATCAGTCTGTTCAATATATTGTTCAATAAATAAAAAGTAAGCCGATGTAAGCACGTGATTTAAAAAATCAACACGTTCCCCTTCCAGCTTCTCGCCAACGAATATTTGTGATTCCTGCAATGGCATTCGAGACAAAAAGAGACCATATCGAAAGTTCCCACAATATCTTATAACGCATTTCGCCAATTCTTGAGCTAACAGGGGAAATCTTCTTAGTTGTGTATGTGATGCTCACATTTTCCTATCACAAAGCTTAATTTTACTGCTAGATGTACATTGACACTACATTATTACTAAATGTTTCGTTATGAACCTTAGGCTCTCCATGTAGCGTGAAACGAACATGTGTGTGCTTAAAAAGACTCAAGGCCACAACATCAGACGTTGTGTTGTTCTTGGCAAGTTACATAGCTCTTCATTGCATTTTCGTCATGGGGTCGATCTCAAGAATACAATATCCAGAGTCGTTGAATAACTGGTTCATCGTGCATTAATATGTTGGTCTGCGGAGGATGACAGTTATGTTGCCTTATCTGCTGGTAAGTTCACAGTATGAGGATTTTTTCATAGAAATGGAAGGCTATTACTCGTATTATTCAACTTAAAAGTGCAAATAATTAACTTAAAGGCCATTTTTTGTTGCAAAGTGTGGTACAGCACTCTAACTTTGGTCGTTAACAGTGCAGTTTAAAATATCTCACATATTTTGAAAAATAGTACACTACAAAAAACACTCCTAAAGTACACTACTGGCCATTAAAATTGCTACACCAAGAATAAACGCAGATGATAAACGGGTATTCATTGGACAAATATATTATACTAGAACTGACATGTGATTACATTTTCACACAATTAGGGTACATACATCCTGAGACAAGCAGGAGTAAAATATAGGGAGTGTAAGTTTATTTAAAACTTGTACAAAACCCAGACAACGGTTGTCAGAGTTGAAGGGCATGAAAGAGATGCAGTGGTTGTATTAATTTCTCCAATGTTATTCAGTTTGTACATTGAGCAAGCTATAAAGGAAAGCAAGGAGAAATTTGGAGAAGGAATTAAAGTTCAGGGTGAAGAATTAAAAACATTGCATTTTGCCAATGACATAGTAATTCTGTCAGAGACAGCAAAGTACCTGGAAGAGTAGTTGAATGGAATGGACAATGTGGTGAAAGGTGCAAATAAGATGATCACTAACAAGAGCAAAACTTGGATAATGGAGTGCAGCCTGAAAAAATCAGGTGATGCTTAAGGAATTAGATTAGGTAACGAAACAATAAAGAAGGTAGATGGGTTTTTTTAGTTGGGCAGTAAAATAAAAAATGATGGTCGAAGTACAGAGAATATAAAATGCAGAATGGCAATGGCTAGAAAAGCGCTCTTGAAAAAGAGAAATTTGTTAACATCGAATATTGATTTAAGCCTAAGGAAGTCCTTTCTGAAGGCATTTGTATGGAGTGTTGTCTTGTATGGGAGTGAAACATGGACGATAAACAGTGCAGACAGGAAGAGTATAGAGGCTTTTGAAATGTGGTGCTACAGAAGAATGCTAAGGATTAGGTGGGTGGATCGCATAACTAATGAGGAGGTACTGAACAGAATTGGGTAGAAAACAAATTTCTGGCATGCCTTGACTAAAAGAAGAGATCGATTGGTAGGACATTTACTTAGATATCAAGGAATTGTAAATTTAGCGTTGGAGGGAAATGTTTGGGGTAAAAACAGCAGAGGAAGACCAAGAGATGAATACAGTAAGCTGATTCAGACAGATATAGGTTGCCATTCTTATGTGGAGTTGAAGAGCCTTACTCGGGATAGGATATTGTGGAGAGATGCATCAAACCAGTCTGTGGACTGAAGATCACAACAACAACAAACAACTGATCCTGAGAATCAGTATGCGGAACAACCACCTCTGATCATAATAACGGCCTCAATACACCTGCGAACTGAGTCAATCAGAGTTTTTATGGCGTGTACAGGTACAGATTCCCATGCAGCTTTAACATGATACCACAGTTCATCAAAAATAGTGACTGACGTATTGTGACGAGCCAGTTGCTCAGCCACTATTGGCCAGACGTTTTCAACTGGTGAGAGATCTGTAGAATGTGATAGCCAGCGCAGCAGTCGAACATTTTCTGTATCCAGAAAAGCTCATACATGACCTGCAAAATGCGCTCGTACATTGTCCTGCTGAAATGTAGGGCTTTGCAGGGATCGAATGAAGGGTAGAGCCACAGGTCATAACACATCTGAAATGTAATGGCCACTGTTCAAAGTGCCGTTGATGCAAATAATAGCTGACTGAGACGTGTAACCAATGGCACCCTATACCATCACACCAGGTGATATGCCAGTATGGCGATAACAAACACACACTTCCAATATGCATTCACCGTGATGTCGCCAAACACGGATGCGACCATCATGTTGCTGTAAACAGAACTTGGATTCATCTGAAAAAATGACGTTTTGCCATTCACGCACACAGGTTCGTCAGTAGGTGAGCAAAGTCGGTTTAACCCCACAAATTTGGGGCTTCTGCCCCAACCTTGACCTTTTGACCTTGACCTTGACCTATCGATCAATCTTCAATCGATGAATCGGTCAAATCGATAAATCGACCAATCGATAAAATTGAGAAATCGTGCGATCGATCAATCGCTGAATCGAAGTATTGGTCAATTAAACAATCGACATATCGATCAAATCGATAAATCAATAAATTGACCATCATAACAATATGGTGGATATGAACAACAACAACAAGATGGCGGTCATTAACAACTATATGGAGGACATGAACAACAACAACAAGATGGCAGACATTGACAAGTGCTGCACATCAATGATTTTTGTCCAAAATTGTCGAGTTAAGTTCAATGTCTACAGAATCGCTACCGGAGGGCCAAAATAGACTTTACGATATACCAAACGAAGCTATCGATTGCTTAAAGTCGCGAGTCTATGAGGCTAACCCTTATCTCGCCAGAGGCAATAGAACACAACAATGTGCAACGTGTCTAACATTCGTGACACAGTGTTCCACCTATGTCTTCTAGAGTCAAAGTTATTGCTACTGGAGGGCCAATATAGACATTTTCCGATTCAAAAATGATCGTTCTACAATTTAGATTCAACCCCGAGTTCGTGGGTGCATTCAAATATTTTCTATGAATGTTTCAAGTCCCCTAGGCGCAATAGAACTTTGTACAATGCATAAAAGTACTCATTAAAAAGCAAGAATGCGAATTTTCTTTGTCACCCTTCAAATGCAGTTGATATTGTCCCCCCAAGGTAAAGTATTTATTTTATAGTGTTTGATGATAATGCTATTTTAGTTTCAGTCAGTGTGTAGTTACATATTGATCAACAGACATTGTCGATAGTTAACAATTTAGCAGAAGATCGTTTTTATGCCAGTGGAGACATCTCCTGGCAGCTGCAAAGAAAGAACTGAAAGAGAGAGCTACAGCTACTGTCTGAGTGAGACAGATAATGGGAGGAGGGGCTAACAGGGAGGGGAGGTAGGAGGTGAGCAGAGCTGTGATAACATGCAGCCATCATTATCAGTACTTGCTGCGTGACATCTACATACAGTGCGGTAGTTACGTTACGTTCAACTGAGTGACAAAATACTTCTAAATGAAGTGTGCATGCGTGATCAAGCCAATAGCAATGAATGTGCACAGTGATGAAGTGATAAAACCAAAGTTTATTATTCCGGCATTTTTTCGTGTATGGAGTTTAAAGCCCCCATCATGTAGACATCGACCATGTGGAAACTACTTGCATATCTTTAATTTGACTGGTTTATCAAGCATTAAATTCGATGAATTTCACACTTTGGTATCGTCAACCGAAGATGTTAAGATAGCAGACCTACATTTTATAAGTGGCATAAATGTTTTGTAGAAAATGGTTGCTCAGTAAAACATAAGAAACTACCAGGTCGTCCAAGCACATCTGACGAAGTCGTTGAGCAAGTGAAACAGAGTTTGGTTAACAGCCCTACGAAATCGACGTCACATGGAACACTTTATGTTTAAGATAAGAATTTGATGTGTTTTCCTTTGAAACAGCACTAAAACCAGCTCTGTACCTCTTTTTAATAAATTACTGTATTTATCCTAGTATAAGACAACCCCTGTTTTTCTCGGACCTGTGCGGGATAATTTTATTTTTAACATAAACGGTCGCAAAACGTTAACAGGAATCTATTTAAAACTTGCGTCATTTATTTATCAAACTGTTAGTAAAAGGCGATATCAAATTAAAAAGACATGTCTATGCTTAATTTTTAATCTATTTCCGTTTGTTTTGCTTGCTGTCTATTGTACCGGTATTATTATTTTTCGTTATAGTCCTCATTTGCGAACTCTTAGAGTCACATTTTTCTACTGACATGTAACTCGCTACTGTTATTTGCATCCGTGTTTTCGTCCACCGACGATGACGACGCATTTTATTTTGTTTATGTTAAGAATGTTCAATGTTCAAATGTTTGTTAAGCTAATGGGACTTAACTACGGGGTCATCAGTCCCTAAACTTACAAACTACTTACGAACTAGGACGGCACAAATATCCATGCCCGAGGGGGGATTCGAACCCCCGACCGTAGTGACCGTGTAGACCTTGACTGAAGCGCCTCAGTCCCCTCGGCCACCGCGGCCGGCTTAAGAATGTTCTTTGTTAAGAATAATGAACGCTAACAATATGACAACCTCTCTTAACTGCACCGAAATCGTCAGAAATCTAAATGAACAGTCCAGTCAACAGTAATAATCCTAAAATATAGTTAAATAAAATCAAAACCTTTCGTAACAAAACTATTTTAAATTTAGAGAGCACACCACACTAAAACTGTGTTTACACTAGCAAGTCGCTTGCAGAAGTTTGCAGCAAGTTAATGCGATACGCTTGCTGCTGCACTCGCAAAAAGTAAGCAAGATTCTTTTGCAAGTAATTTGACAAGTAACTTGCATCAATGACTTGCAGACACCGTTCACATTTACGTTTAGTGATAGCAAGTAAAATGACAAGTAGGTGGGTCATTTATGCTGTAGCTCTTTAATTATTACGAAGACCACGAAAAAGATAAATATTTCGGTTTGAGAAGATGCTTAGAAGACCACAATGTGTGTTGCTAGAACTGGGTTTTGGGAACATGGTTAGCCTTGGAAACTTTTCTAAAATGTCTATAAATGATGTGGATTGTTTATTAACATCAATTCGACACGTCATTGTACAGGATGACCAGCCAGTCTAAAATACGTTAGGGAAATAATCCTAAAATTTTATATCAAAACTTCGCCTAAGTTTTACAATTGTTCTTCCACTGCAACATAAGCCGTGACAACATGACCAAGCATGTCCACCTCGCAGAACAGAGCCGGCCAGAACAAGTATTGAATGCTGATTCTAAAATCACGCCACCCTTCTGGCGTCCGTGCTGAACCTTCTGACGTTACCATGCTACCGTGGAGCCAATAGCAGACACCCATGTTTGATCACGTGTGCTACTGCTGGGGGACTCAGACGTGCGAGAATCCGTTCCTTGGCTCTCATATGGTTGTAGAACTTACGGGACTTAACTACGGAGTCATCAATCCCTAAGCATACAAACTACTTATCAACTAGCTAATACTAAATACGCCACAAATATCCATGCCCGAGGGGGGATTCGAACCCCCGACCGTAGTGGCCACGCAGACCGTGACTGGCGCGCCGCAGACCACTTGGCCACCGCGGCCGGCTCCTTGGCTCTATTCAGTTTTAGTTCTCGTACAGAACAGACGCACTCGAGAGGCCCAACCTCGGTGCGGGGCGAACAGCCGCATGCCGTCCGCAGCTGCGAAGCGGCTGTTGGGTATCATCCACCAACTGTGTGAACCGTAACCTTTACCTTCACCATTTCCCAATCCACAACTTAGTCTGGCACTCATTCATTGCATCCGACCCCAGGGCGAGTCGCTATATGTAACCCGTATTCGAGAATATAGCCATTATTAACTTGAAGCCTATATTTTATTTGTCAATCAGCTACCGTTTCCTAGGGCGCCCACAAACCTGACAACGTCTCCAAACCCATCTTATTTGTACAGCAGTGGGATGGGTTTTATAATTTTGCTATCATCTGTGTGATAAAGGTTAAGTGCTGTACAATTTGGTGTCAGAAGTGGGATAGATAAGCCACCTTTCGGCCGTTAGGGTGGCGCAGAGTATGGTTCACACTATGTTGTGTGGCTGGTCGACAGGCGCTATCCCATCGAGCTTCGGCACAGGCGCAGTGACATCCTAGCAGCCTCTGCATCTGCCGGGTATGAAGTCACTGTCGCACGCCTGCCTGCCGCAGCGCACGTGTGCGCCATGGCCGGCCGCGGTGGCCGAGGAGACTGAGGCGCTTCAGTCACGGTCTGCACGGCCACTGCGGTCGGGGGTTCGAATCCCCCCTCGGGCATGGATATTTGTGCCGTCCTAGTTCGTAAGTAGTTTATAAGTAGTTTGTAAGTTTAGGGACTGATGACCCCGTAGTTAAGTCCCATAAGCTTCACAAACGTTTGAACGTTTTGTGTGCGCCATGTGGGTGACGCGCGACCTGCCGCAGTTGACCGCCGACTTCGCCGTGCGCTACTCCACGTGCGCTGCTCACCTGCGCGCACGAGGCGTGTAAAATTTGCGCCGCGTTCGTGCTACTGTTTCGGCCCACCGAAGGCACGTAAGTGCCGTATCCTGATAGGCGCGGCCCACCTACCGCTGCCGCCGCCCACATACGTCGTCTACCGGCGCCGCCCGTCCGTAGGTGCTGTGCGGATGAGGCACCGCCCCACGTCTCGTGTCAGTCCTACCAAACAGCCGAAGATGGCTCCTTCCGGGGCCTAACCACTGCAACCCGTAGCAATGAGCTCCACTTGCCGCCACGCGCGCGTGCGACCGCACATCGCCCGCCCAGCTGCCGCCCCGCCTGCTACGCACCGCAACAACGTCCTACTTCACCGTGCCACACCACGTCTCCACGGATAAGTACAGATTGATACTGTATCATTTGTTACCCCTTCTGTTCGGAGGTGTTTCAACTAATAGTATAATTATAATATTAACCCTCTAGACTAAAATATTAACTTTCCCTAGGCTAAGTAAGGCATGTTTGTAGAGCTTATGGGATTTAACTACGGGGTCATCAGTTCCTAAACTTACAAACTACTTATGAACTAGCTAATACTAAGGACGGCACAAATATCCATGCCCGAGGGGGGATTCGAACCACCGACCGTAGTGGCCGTGCAGACCGTGACTGGCGCGCCGCAGTCAGCTCGGCCACCGCGGCCGGCAAGTAAGGCATATTGTTGTTTCTTCTCCCGAGTGACTGGCGTAGCTGATGTTGGTTTCTTGCTGTCCATTTTGTAGTTATATTCGAGAATACTCTTTACCTTGTTGCTGTTGTGGTCTTCAGTCCGCAGACTGGTTTGATGCAACTCTCCATGCTACCCTGTCCTGTGCAAGTCTCTTCATCTGGGAATACGTTTGTCAACTTACATCCTTTTGAATCTACTTACTATATTCGTCCCTCGGTCTCCCTCTACGATTTTTACCCCACACGCTTTCTTCTAATGCTAAGTTGACAATTCTTTGATGTCTCAGAATGTGTCCTACCAATCTATCCCTTCTCTTAGTCAGTATATGTCAGAAACTCCGTTTCTCCCCGATTCGGCTAAGCACCTCCGCATTAGTTACGTGATCTACCCATCTAATTTTCATCATTCGTCTGTAGCACTACATTTCAAACGCTTCTATCATCTTTTTATCTGAACTCCTTATCGTCCACGTTTCACTCCCATACAGTGGTACACTCCAGACAAATGCTTTCAGAAAGGACTTCCTAACATTTAAATTAATATTGGATGTTAAAACGTTTCGGTTCTTTAGAAACGCTTTTCTTCCCATAGCTATTCTGCATTTTATATCTTCTTTACTTCGGCCATCAGAAGTTATCTTGCTATCCAAATAACAAAATTCATCTACTACTTTTATTGTCTCATTACCAAATCTAATTTCTTCAGCATTGCTTGATTTTCTGACTTTGCATTCCATTACCTTCGTTTTACTCTTGTTAATGTTCACCTTATATATTCCTTTCAAGACACTGTCCATCCCATTCAATTGCTCTTCCAGATCTTTTGCGGTCTCTGACAGAATTACTATGTCATCGGCAAACCGCAATGTTTTTTTAGCCTTTCCGGAAGTATGGAAGTTTCATTTTTTAATTAATTAGTAGCATGTCTAATGACACAGTTTTATGATTTTTGACAAAGTTTTTCACTAACCCTAGTAATATGTGACCTGGCGTCCACAGTGTCCAAGATGTCTGTGATATTTCTTCCATTTACAGTTCCTTTTGTCCTGTTTTTTACCACAGTTGCTAAATTATAATATTATATTGAAGGTATTTCACTTATCTGTCTATACAACTGATTTGATAAAATATGCTATTGCCATATGCATTTCGCCTTTATTTGGAAGGCATCATCAGTGGCGTGTAATATATACATGATTATTTTTTACAAAATTTTATATTTACATTTCTCAGTATTTTTTTAGGTTATCAGCAGTTCTGATGCGTTATATTGGTATAGTATTGATATCTGGATATTGTACTTACAATATTTAATGGATATAGCTTTACATCTGGTGCTCATTGGTTGCTTCCAGTTGTTGTGCTTCAATTCTGTGCATTTTGCTGTTTTTGTTGTTCCAGCACTTCACAGTTAGCACCACTAGGTAAAACACAACACAAACAAAAATGGCATGTGCCTAGTGGTGCTAACTGTGAAGTGCTGGAACAACAAAAACAGCAAAATGCACAGAATTGAAGCACAACAGCTGGAAGCAACCAATGAGCACCAGATGTAAAGCTATATCCATTAAATATTGTAAGTACAATATCCAGATATCAATACTATGCCAAAATAACGCATCAGAACTGTTGATAACCTAAAAAAATACTGAGAAATGTAAATATAAAATTTTGTAAAAAATAATCATGTATATATTACAGGCCACTGATGATGCCTTCCAAATAAAGGCGAAATGCATATGGCAATAGCATATTTTATTAAATCAGTTGTATAGACAGATAAGTGAAATACCTTCAATATAATATTCTTCCATTTAGTTTCAGTGTCACAATCTCTCTTTCCTTGATCTTTCCTATTAATACTTTCCGTACCGTGAATGAAAGTAAATTTCCGCCCTCCATAGACGTGGTGGGTTAAAGCAAGGCATTCCCCCTCCAAGCCGCGTCTGGCAGAAATTGAAAAATCATCGGTACTAGGGAGAAGTGTGAAATTCTCAATCTTGAAGGAAGTGTGCTTTTGTTTTAAGATTAAACAACGACGCTATACCAGCGTTGAGGTCTTAAAAGAAAAACCACAATCAAAAAGTTTTCAATCGTGGTTGAGTCTATCAGATTTTGTGACGAGTTTAGACGGTTTGAAGTCCGCGGCCGTACGAACAGTCGTACACACGACTAGCGCCTGCAACCGTCGGAACCGTTAGGACGCTGTGTTGATCCACCACATTGTAAACCCAAGATTTAAACTTTCGCCTCTCCCTCCTCTACTCTCTATATGTTTCTCTTTTTCCTCCTGCGTATTTCTTTCTGTATGAGCTCTTCCTTCTGTGAAAGTGGTAGTTTTCGTAAGCTGGTTACCAAAGCATGTGACGACAGTGTGCTTCAGGGCACGAAATGTAAATCTTGTAGATTCGAAAATGTTTTACCGGAGAGATGCCTGGTTGAGATGTGATAAGACAGCCTTTGAGAGATACCCCAATCTCTACTGCACCTTAAGTGACGTTCAAGTAAAACTCTTTTAAGCTTTTACCCTCCAGAGGGCAGCTAAAGTTGAGTAATGTTTTAGCCTATATGTAGTTGCCACATGGTGAGTCAAGAGTACCGCCTGTGAGCGTAAAATCCTTAAGAGGAGTATAAAGAAGAAAACTGTTGTACATAGCGAGAAGACCAAGAATAACCACTTTGTCCTTATTTCTATTGCTGCCATTCTGATTATATATATCTCCTGTTTCTACCTCATACACGCCTTTTCTTTGTCAGATTCCGAAACTTCCGTAACAAGGTCCATTATGTTTCCTGTGTAAGTACCTTAGCAATCAATGCAAATGGAACACAACGCACGTGAGAATTATGAGAAGTTATTTCCAATTGTTACCGCCGGAGACAGCCTAAGTTGATGTGTAAATAGTTATGAATCATGATAGAAAAGTAAGGTGAAGCTTTATTCCAGTACTACAACAGAGGTACTTATAATATGCTATGATGTGTGAACACTAATGACATGTTGTCCTTATTCCATGTAGCGAATTCCAGTGATTTTTTGCAATGGTTTAGTCATGATCTTTCTATGGAACATCAGGATTTTATACAGAGTAAACCAGACGTTAGTAAATCTTGTTTTCTTTTAAAGACCACATTATTAAGCATTAAGTATCAATTAAAATGCTCCAATCACTCATAATATAGATTTTCGTATGTTTTATTACTGTGTAAGAACCATCCAGACGTATGTTTACTTAGTTCACACGTATATTTTCAGAATATCTTAAGTATCCTTGAGAATGTTGCATATACTGTCATTAAGTCAGGAAGAGTTCACGTTTTTCTACCGTTTACGATCTATCCCTTCTTATTTGCCATTGTGAAATATCATGTTTCGTTACCGAATCCATAATGTGCAGCCTTATATATGGATTTTATGATGTTTGCTGCTTCCATTGTCAACGTACCATTATTTATCATTTTCATTTCCAATTGTTAGAATGATTTAGATGTGGTCTGCCTTTTCTGTGCTACCTTCATTTCTTTGAGACTTTTTAAAGCCTGTCAATTCAAGTTAGAGGTTACTGATTAATTCTTAAAATCCACTGACCCGCCTTGTCCCTCCAGTCAAATGTTTGACCCACAACCTGTTTTCTGGCTTTAACCAGTGTCAATTCAAGCTAAACTTAGAGACTGTATCGGCAATTCCGTCACCCTAGAGCTGCTATATTACGATATATATGCAGTGACAGATTCTCAAAACGAATGGCCAACGTTTTGGAACCTTGTGCCTGCTAAAATTCAACGCATAGAAGCCTTGAGATATTGAAATTTTAAAATGTGTACTGTTAACTGCCTGATCTTCGTCCATTGCTTGTCTAAGTGATGTTAACCTCCTTTCCTTTCATTTGAATGAAATTCATTTATTTATTTTATTCACTGTTTGTAGCCGATGTTACTGTGCTGCCGTGTTCTAATTTTAAGTACACCTGTCCGTATTGTCGCCAGAATTCAATTTTCTTGTATTGTTAATGTGCGTGCTAATACGCCGTCAGCAGACGTTAGACCAGCTGTCTCCATCAAGGTTGTTTCAATCAGCTGTGGCCCCTCCCACTCCCTACCTGCCTCTCTCGTGTGCCCTGCCTCTCTCCCCTCCCACTGGGCGTGTAACCGAGACTTGCCACCCCTCTCCCCCCGCCCACCGCAGGCAGCCATTACACTTTTCTCATTATCACCCCTCCTACCGCGCTACGCACCACGTGCCAGCCTGACAGTTGTTTGTTTACAAACAGTCCCCTCGCCTCGTTAGCTGCGTTACGCGCGAAGTAGCGTATCTCAACACTGGTGATTCATGAAGTAAATTTTGCGGTATACCAGTTCGGACTCGCAAGTGATACGCTTTACAAAAATTCGTTAATTTTGTGATAAGCACTAATAACTCTTCCTCTGCCTAATGATTGTAGATGTTTATTAAACGCAGTTATATTGGAAAAAAGTTTAATATTTATCTAAGAAATTATTCTAGCTATTTTTAAGAATATCCTTTTTTCCTGCACTTGTCAGAGTATCAAGTAATGTAATTTAGTTCTTGCTGTGTTTTATATACCATTGAGAAACCCATATATAGTTCGGTGTTATCATTTGAGGTTGCCTGTGTAATAATCACTTTCGATGTGGCCATAGTGAGGTCACAATACGACTTTGATATAGAAGTAATATTTTTTTGTAGAGTTTCTATATGACCAGTTTGGAAGGACTTGCCTCTTTAAGTACCGTAACTTGCAATGTTTCCAAGTGAATAATTAGGCATTACGTACCAATTTCAATTTTTAGACCTTGTGTATTATGCTGAGGACTAAGGTAGATAAAACCTGTGTTTTATTTCCATATTTTACTTATCCCTTTATTGAAAAAAACTTCTAATCCCAAACATTTCATGTTCAGTTACATTAGTGTATTTTTTCACTTCCACAATATTTTGTGTAATGGGTGATGTTACTGGATTTAGAAAAGGTTGTTACTTAAATGTAGTTGATCAGTTAATGGCGTTAAAGCCAGTATTACCCCTTTTATGGCTTTACAATAGATTCTAGTTCTTTTCTACAATTACAATTATCAATTTCTTTTATATTTATACTGAATTATCAAGTCCTTCTTAATCTATGGGAAGTATCACCTCCATCTGAGTATAAGAATTTTGTAAGTTTTTCATTGGATTGATTCCATTGAGTCTCTTATTTTACTTTGTTCTACACTGTGATGTAGTGAAGAAAATATTATTTCAATATTCAGTATTCTGATTCAATATGGTTGTCACCAAGATACATTAATTCTCTTATAATAATACAATTTCTGGTGTGATATTTTAAATTTGTTACACTGTGTAATGACGAGATTAATATTTGCCAAACAACACAAACATCTACATATTTCTAGGAGCATCTGTAACCATTGGAAGACGCATGCTGATTAAGTTCGGCCAGCGTCTACGCTTTGATTTCATAGAATTTAGTAATGACACGTAACAAGCAAAACAAGCTATAATTTTAAATGTAACATTGCATTCAACTGTTAAATGGTTTGAATTTTTACGTTATTGAATTCATGGTTCGACATATCTCTGAAGAGTTATGACATTTCCTACTTTTGTTGTTGACCTGGATACCAAATGTGACTACATGTAACTCTCCTCACATTCATACTAAATGAGTTGGAATTGTAGCACATTCCTACCTTAGTTACTAGGTCCCCTTTCGGGCAACCCGATTTTCCCATGAGCGTCTGGCGTCCATGTAAACTATATGAGTCACCACTTCTAGGAAGGGGGGGGGGATGTACAGGATGACCAGCCAGTCTAAAACAGGTTAGGGAAATAATTCTAAAATTTTATTTCAAAACTTCGCCTATGTGTTAAAAGTGTTCTTCCACCGTGATATATGCCGTGACAACGTGACCAAGCCTGTCCACCTTGCAGGACAGAGCTGGCCAGAACCAGTATTGACTGCTGATTCTAAAATCGCGCCAACCTTCTGGCGTCCGTACAGAAACTAATGACGTTTCAAAAAAAATGTTTCAAATGTTTGTATAGCTTATGGGACTTAACTACGGGGTCATCATATCAGTCCCTAAACTTACAAACTACTTATGAACTATCTAATCCTAAGAGGCCCAGCCTCGGTACGGGGCGAACGGCCGCATGCCGTCCGCTCCTGCCTAGCGGCTGTTGGGTATCAACCACCAACTGTGTGAACCGTAACCTTTACCTATTCCATTTCCTAATCAGCAACTTAGACTGGCACTCATTCATTGCATCCGACCCCAGGGCGAGTCCCGATATGTAATCCGTATTTGAGAATACAGCCAATGTTAACTTGAAGCCTATCTTTTATTTGCCAATCAGCCACCCATTCCTAGGGCGCCCACAAGCCTTCATCGCTTCGCCTTCCATCCTGACAACGCCTCCAAACCCATCTTATTTGTACAGCAGTGGGATGGGTTGTATGATTTTGCTATCATCCGTGGGATAAAGATTAAGTGCTGTACATCATATTGAAACAGGATGCATATCACACAGTTATTTCAGCCACTGAACTTTTACTTGTCACGCTATATTTTGAAGAGCCACTTTTATTTTTTACCAGTGTTTTCTCTGTTTGTGCGAAAATTTCGTCTTTATATTATACCATTTCCTAATAAACTCCCTTCATCACTATATCAAATTTACAAAACATTCCGTTAACTTTGTTGTGAGATTTGTTGCAATAAATTAAATTCACTAAACCTGTAGGCTTGTTTTCATTATACTGTCTATAATCTGTGTACTGTACTGAGTACATTTTATATAGGTCTATTTGGGAAGTTCTCCACGGCTTCATTCAATGTTTAGTAGCTTGCTTTCTCTATTCTCGTTTCTCCTCCATTTCTGTTATTTGTTAACATATAGTACGTTGGATGGTTGTATTAAATTAATCGAAACATTTAGTAAAATGTTAAATATGTGTGTGTGTGATGCAGACAACATATGAATTTACAAAAACTTGCGACTTCAACATGCTTAAAATAGAAATGAATCCTGAAAGCTGCAAGTACCTTGCAGAAGTTTCTTGCATACTGTTCACACTGAAAGTCAGATACCTGCAGCAAGTCACTTGTGCAATAAATTGCAACGGCCGCAAGTCCACTTGGTGGCGTATTTACACTCCCAAGAAGTTCGGCAAGTTCCTATCCGCAAGTAAATTGCTGCAATAACTTACTAGTGTAAACTCAGCTTAAATATCATCGTTAAATGCCACTTTTGATGTTTTATTGCAGTAAAATGGAAAGATTGTGCTACACACATTGTCAGAAACGCTATTTGTCATACCGTATCTTGTATTAAGTCTAGAAACGATGAGCAGGGGCACATTGTCACTGTGGTTGAAAAATCGACCACAAAATTCTGCCGACCGCGTCAGTGGCATTTATCGTCTTTGTTACTTTGCAGGCAAGCGCATTGTTGTTGTTACATAAATTGTACCCAATATAGTAATTCTCTGAAATTTTATCTTTGGAAAAATGTTAATAGTGTCTCTAAATCGAAAGTTAGAAGCCCTTGAAATAAAAGATTTGCACGTACACTGTTCAGCAAGCCCTTCATTACGCTTTTCTGCTGAAATAGAGGGCTGTATGTTTTGTAAACTGTAACCCAGGAAGGTGTGGTCGTCATTTTCAACATGCTTCAATTTTATGTAGCATTTTTCGCCGTTGTTGGGAATTAAACCCATGTGTCTGTCGTTCCTTAAAACATGTTCTTTCGTATGAGACTGGTTTTGAAGCTTTACTAGAAACCAGTATTTGCATAAATAAATAAATAAAATCGTATAACAGCAATCTAGTAAAGTTTGAAAACTTGGGGTGTTTTACCATAATCTTTCATTGGATGGGAGTGAATTAGTTTCTTCAGCGGGAGTGGTAGATGGTAGTCTGTCTGGAAACTGACTAAAATTTTGCTCGTCTAGCAGATCTATCCCCCCCCCCAAACCCAAGTCCTAGTTACGCCACTGCATTTTACCTACATCGTCATGAGTTGTAATCCACGAATAATGAGTGCTGTCAAATCCAAATCATTTCACTAAAGCTTTATGTTTCTTTTTTCTAGTGATTTTTTCGACTACGTATGACGTAGGATATTTTGTCTTTTGTAATTCTTCGTAGTAGAAACCCCGAACAACTGGACGTGACAGGTAATCCTCGATAAAGTATGTTCGTGGATTAGTCTCACGCACGTCTATAATTTTAAATATTTCCGTATACCAATTTGGTGTGAATCCTTTTTCGAAAACAGACTTGTATTTACTAATTCGAACATAATCGCCGATTTTCAGCTTGGGTTTTCGCGGATCTACCATCTTGATTCTGCTGTACACTGTAGATAAAAGACTATTGTCCTTTACATCAACTGGTTTCATTTTTATGGTTCTATGTTTCGTATTGGTCTATTGACTTACGAGATCTTGCACTCCATCAATCCATTTGTAGTAAGCCTTTGCCGTGAAACGTTTAAACAACATGCCTTTAAGAGTTCTATTGAATCGTTCGACCACACAAGCTTTCATTACAGAATAGGTTGAGTAATGCTTAATTTTATATTTCTGCATCAACTTCGTGAAATTACTATTGTAAAACTCTTTACCCAAGTCAGTTTGCAAATTTTTTGGCATCCTTCCACTCCTCATATATATTTTTCTGAGCGCATTAGTGACCTCGTTAGGCGATTTGGTCTACAGAGGAGCGACCCAAGCGTATTTAGAATAGACTTCAATCACTGCTAGTAAATATTTATATCCTGAATTGTATTTGCGATATGTAATGAGATCAATTAAATCGGCTTGATGTAAATCATCGATTCCTTTCACGATCATGCTTCTCCTGGGATAAATTTTGCGAGCAGGACAGTGTAGTTTCTCTGATATTGCAGCCTGCATGAATGAATGGTACAATTACTTATATATTACAGGAATGTGGAAATATTAAAAAATATATTGATTAAAAAGAAAAGATACATTATTATTATTAGTAAATAGATGTTTCCTCTTTTTATACGCTATTTCAGCGTCGTGAATAACCCATGGTATTGGTTTTTTTCACGCTATTCCATCCGTGTAACGTGGGATGTTGATGATATCATTTCAATAATAACGTCGTGAATCACCAAACAGTATGCCATTGTATTCTTTGGAAATGGTTTTTCAGGTTTGATTTGAATTTGCGTATCAGAGTTAGAAGATGACAGTTTTTCTTCTTGTCGTGAGCAATCAAAGACGAATTGGACATTTCTGAAACTGTTCCCATTGTATTGGTTTTTTTCACGCTATTCCATCCGTGTAACGTGGGATGTTGATGGTATCATTTCAATAACAATGTCGTAAATAACTAGACAATATGCGATTGTATTCTTTGGAAATTGTTTTTCTAGTTTTATTTTAATTTGCATATCAGATCATAGAATGAAGGCTTTCACGGCAGGTGTCGTCATTACTTAAAGCTTCCGGGCTGAGATGCCGTGGTCCATATATGAAACTTTCCCTTGACGCTTTACCTCCGAGGATGCCTTCCACAGACGAGGGCGAAACGTCAGGGCAAAGTTTCATATATGGACCACGGTATCTCAGCCCGGAAGCTTTAAGTATTGCATATCAGAGTTAGAAGATGACATTTTTCCTTCTTGTAGTGAGCAATCAAAGACATGAATTTGACATTTCTGAAACTGTTTCTGACTCTTGAGAGGATTTAAATTTTTCCACTTATCTCATAATACACAGACTGAAATTTACTATACATTGCATACGCTAGTGCCGTGTCCTTCGTGGTAAAGTTAACCGAGTAGTCGAAGGTATATTTTGATGAGTTCGGTTTTATCTCTAATTTTGTCAAATCTATAGCGTGGAATGTACTACAATCAGTGTTGATGGCATTCATGTCTGTTTGAAATGCGATAATTATGTATCGAGCAGTTTCGAGACCCGGCTTGCAGTTTACTTGCCATGTCCACTTATTAAGTTCTGGCATGATGCATTCAGTTAGTTCCCAGTGGCGGAATCCCAAATTCAGCCTTAGCTCATTTCTTATGATTTTCATTGATGATATTTTCTCTTTTTCAGACACCTCAATTTCACGTATATCCTAGAAAATATTTTCAATCACAATTCTCGACTTAGTATCGGCAGTATCTGCGATAATGCTATTTGCATCATGACTGTTACGAACCAACACAAGTTCGTGTTTAGCGTTTACAATAATCTTTTTGTAATCCTCAGCGAAGCCGAATACCATGCTCAGTGGAATGCAGAAGCTGAAACGTCCATCGGAGTTAACATATTCATTCAGTTCTCCTCTCTCCCCATCCTGCATTTTGCAGTACATTAACTTCGCTCGCTGTGAATGAGGCACACCCAATTATCAGCGTTACAATTCCAGGATTTCGTACATTTTCTATTTGCTTGTTATTTAAATAATAAGTAAGTGAAGCATACAATTTTGTTTAAATGAATATCAGTAGCCACTCCCGATCCATCCGCATTTAGTAGTCGACCGTGAATATAAAGATGGCTCTCACAAGGCAACAGGTACAGGTTTTTATCGTTATTGGTATTTTATCAGTGCAAGCATAAGCTGGTTGACCATACGGTTTATATCTACGATATCGAAATCGGGTAACGGAGTCATTGAAGTAAATCTTCTCTCTCACTCTCAGCAAAGAAGAGCGATTGCAAGTTATGAACAAAGAGAAGTTAACAAATTCACAACAATGACTGCACGAATAATGGTGGCGGAAGATACAAGCAGACGCTGTTCTCTCTCTCTCTCTCTCTCTCTCTCTCTCTCTCTCTTGTCCGGAAAAAAATAATAAATAAATGAATGACAGAGAGAGAAAAGTGCTCCGTGATAATATGTATGTATGTGTGTGTGTGTGTGTGTGTGTGTGTGTGTGTGTGTGTGTCAAAGTCTAGGGAGACCGATGACACAAGCAGTTTGCTAGCACTTTCGAAAGAGAAACGTTGGTATTTATTGCACACTACAGCCCATTCTCGTTAGTAGTTCTCGATTGTATGGAGTCAACACTTTTCTTACATGAGTCTTCTCCTTCTTTTTAATCTGTTTCACTTGTCTCTTTTTCTTCTTCATTTCACTCTTTTTCTTTTTATATTTTCTATTTGTAGACACTTTCATCTGTTCATGCGCAAGCTGTTGAGTGTAGAGGTTTACCATCTCGCCCTTCTTAAATGTTATCTCACAGTTCTACTAGATTCCCGTCCTGATCTCTAATAGATATACTTAACTCTTTAATCTGTTGTACAACAACTGGCATGTAAATGGACGAATTTGGTGATTCCACAATCTTATATCCAGGTGGGACAGCAGGCCAGAACTGATGTAATGTGTGCGTAGGAGCGCCATTGTGGAAGGACCCAGCCGAAATGTTGCAATCTATGCATAGAACATTAACGTTCTGCATATTTACACCGTGCTCAGCTAGCGTTGAAGTTTCCTTCTCAATAAACATATTCTCAAATCCTAGGACTGAGCCAATATCATTATCCAGTGTAAAATGAGCAGCTACATTACACTACATTTTACGTCATTGGTATGGTTTATGGTAAGATATTATCAGTTCGACTTTGAATTTCCGTTTATCATCACAATTGACAAACTTGATATTGTACATCTCAATCTCCATTTGTAAAGATGAAAATATGTCTTTGAGTTCGTACGTTCCAGGTTTTATAGTAACTTTGTCTAGAATTTTATTATTACCAATGTAGTTATAGCAGTAAACATTATTGTTTTTAGATGTAATATTTGGTATGGAATTGTATGTAAATAAGTTGAGTAATGCAATTTCGTAGGAATGATGATGAGACAAATTAATTGTGGTATTAAATGTAGAGGTTATAATCGAGTTTTTACCCGACAGGCTAAACGTCACTCCGTCATCCATTTCTTATTAGAATTCGGAGTTTCGAAACTTTAAACAAAGATGACCACACCTATAGCTCTTAGGTGACTGAAACGTATTGTAGTTATACTTAATAGTACAATTTTTGAAATATTTGACAATTTCTAGAGGAGGCGGTAAATTGCCGAAACTATCAAAATAGTAGAACAACATTACTCCTCTTCTTAAAAGAAACCCAGTGAGAGCCAGACTCACTGTCTGTCTGAAGGTAGACAATTGCACTCTCATATCTTTTAGGCTTATTTGGTAAAGTGTTCCTCATGAAGACACCTCGAAAGTGGGGTATTTCAAGTTTTTTAGCATAGCGTTCTAAGTCGATGTTTGTATGTGCTCTTTTCGGAATACTTTTTAATGAGAATTGTTTTTTCTTTCTCCCCCACATTTACCCCAAAACCATTCTTCCTGTAAGGTTCTAAATACAGCCCCTTGCCTTTGCGAAGTGCTATAGCCTCCACAGTTTGGTTATGTCGTTGCAACTCCGACCGCTCTTTGCTAGTATTTTTCGCACCTACAACTGCCTTAGCAATGCCTGCAGCTCCTCCTGCCAGTCTGCCTAGTGCTGATAAACCTGCGAAAATCGGAATGAGGGGCGAAAAGCCACCTCTCTTGGGAAGCGGTAATATGCGTGATGTCTTCTATGCTTTCACTGCTCCGCCAGGTTTAAGACCAGTGCGAATTTTTTTCACCTCATTATCTCCAATCTTTTTATTCATCTTCATATTCCTCTTATTATTATTATTTATATTCGTCTTCATATTATTAATACCCATACCAAACTTAACTTTGGCCTTCATTGCCCCAGCCACCGCTAGAGCAGCTATTGTTTCACTGAGCTTAGCATCTGAGGCCTTTATTCTTTGCGCTGCTTTATCTGCTAGAATCAAGTCCTCTCTATGTCTGTCAGACAAACTGTTTGGGTGTTTTGCATAAGCAAAATAATCTTCTTTGCAAGCTGCGTCTAGTTTATTGATTCCAACATCGTCTCTTTGCAGTCGTTTTGCTAACTTTGTGCCTGGTCCGCAATAAGAGTAAGCAGGTATATGCAGTTCGATAGGTAGGTGATTGATAGCGCTATTAAGAAGTGACATTTGAATAGTGTTACTCAAAAGATACTCAAGATGCGCTTCAAGCACACGCTCGCCAACTCCCCATTGCTCAAATTACTGGAAGATCAGCTGCACGGAGTCGCAAACATTGAGATGTATTTCCAGATACAATTAGATGCATTATATCCGGCCCTTCAAACTGCGGAAAAACGAATGTGGTAATTAATCCTCTTGTGCATGAGAATGGCCTGTCATTTAAGGGCCGGCCGCAGTTCCCGAGGGGACTAAGGCGCTCCAGTCACGGTCTGCACGGCCACTACGGTCGGGGGTTCGAATCCCCCCTCGGGCATGGATATTTCTGCCGTCCTAGTTCGTAAGTAGTTCATAAGTAGTTTGTAAGTTTAGGGACTGATGACCCAGAAGTTAAGTCCCATAGACTATACAAACATTTGATTTTTTTTTGTCATTTAAGGCCAGCCGCGGTGGCCGAGGGGACTGTGGCGCGTCAGTCACGGTCCGCACGGCCACTGCGGTCGGGGGTTCGAATCCCCTCCTCGGGCATGGATATTTGTGCCGTCCTTAGTGTTAGCTAGTTCATAAGTAGTTTGTAAGTTTAGGGACTGGTGACCCCATAGTTAAGTCCCATAAGCTATACAAACATTTGCACATTTTTTGTCATTTAAGAACGTTTATGTATTCTCTAAATCTTTGCAGCTATATAAATACAAATTTCTAACTCAAGCGATTGACAGCATCTGAGATATTGGATATTTCCCATTTTCGAGTAACGATGAAGTAATACCGCCGGATCGTTTGTGATAAACAGAATAATATGAGAGCATACTTTTCAATGGGTCGCCATTATGGCGTATACTGTTTTTACTTACGTCAGATTTACAGCAAAATTCCGAAACAGTTAATTAGAGATAATGCTAATATTATTGTTCTCTTCAAACAAGATGAACGTAATATGCGACACGTTTTCAGCAATCACGTTTATCCTGATATGACATTTAATGAATTCACTGATTTCTGTAAAGGGATATGGATTGCAAACGCGCATAATTTCCTAGTTATAAGTAAAGATGATGATTTAAATAATGGACGTTATCGCTTTAATTTTGATAAGTATATTTATATATAAAAGGAAATACACCGTGAAATCATGTTACAGTTCAATTGCAAGGTAAATCGCAAGAAATTGAGAAGATGAAACTTAACAAGCGAGTACTGGAAGCTCACGCGCTATACGCAAAAAATTGGCTTTACTGAAAAGACGAGACACAAGAAGCTGAGAGTGTACTGAACAAAGTAATGAAGCCAGTAACTCACCGCTACAGACATTGATTCAAGAGACTCGTCAGCTCAAGCCTCGAGTTGTGGATAAAAAGAAACCAGACTTCACAGCTCTAGATGTAAAAGAAGAAGATTTGGAGGAAGAAGAAGGAGGAGGAGGGAATGAAGATAGTGATGACGAGAATGAAGGAAGACTGGCGAAAATATTTTTTCATAAACCTCAAGACAGAAAAACAGCGGATCTTACATACGGCATTAGGTCTGATGATGAATTAAAGACGTGGGTGATTGGAAATTCTCCAGTACGAGTTGATGGAGATGATTTAATACTTTCCAAAGTAAAAGATATTGGAACGAAAGGATTGTATAATCTCTTGTTTAAAAACAAATCCAGTAAAAACAGTTATACAGTAAAGCATCTTCGCAATTATGCTAAAAAACTATCTGCCACAAATGCACATAGAAAAAGTTATAATTCGCGCAGACCAATAAATGTCGTCGAGGGTTACAAGTATACTAACATAATTCGCCCATTGTTAGAAAAAGAAGGTGTGTTGGCTAAAGAAGGAATGGGATATGGTGATCTCAAAGTTAAAAATTGGATAACTAATACTGAGCATGTAAGTTATGTACACTGGGATGATCCGAATGAACTGATGGAACGATTGGTCCTTTTACTAGCATCCAGGGAAGCTGGGAATACAGCTCACGATAATGAAATGATTGCTATTGAAGAAGAACTTCGAGAGGCTTCGATAATTGCTTGAAATCTGAGCTCGTAGTCGAAAAAAAATACTCCACTGTTTGTTTGGCTGGCTGGCTATATATTTTTATCGTGATCTTTCCGCTGCCGCTGTCCGCCATATTATTGTTGTTGTTCATGTCCGCCATATTGTTACGATTTTTTTTCTACTCGACAATTTTGGTCAAAAATTATTGATGTGCAGCACTTTTCAATGTTCGCTTTGTATTGTTGTTGTTTTTGTTGTCCATGACCGCCATCTTGTTGGAGCACGGATGCGTATTGTACTCTCTCTTCCGATTTATTTCTTCTCCTTCTTCTTCTCGTTGGCGCTCGGATGCGTATCGTTCTCTCTCTTCCGTCTTTATTATTTCTCCTCCTCCTCCTCCTTCTTCTCGTTGGAGCTCGAATGCGTATTCTTCTCTCTCTTTCGAGTTTATTATTCCCGAGCAATAATCTACAATTTCTTCGACATCACACTCTTCGATATTATTGTTTTTGTAAATATCTCATTTGAGAGCAACATAATCCTCCATTAATACTTTATTCGATTCTTGATATGCCGTGCTCGGTTGTGAGAAATTTTTACTTATCACAATCATTAAATATTTTTGTAGTGACGTTAAAATTGCCTTCTTGAAGCTGTAGAACGCTTTAATTCGAAAATTATTAAAGGGTCTTTCGGAATACAACATACTTCTCTCCGCTAGCGCTGTAATGCCAGCCCCCTCGACTCCAATTAAAAAACAATTCATCTATATTTCCGCACAATCATTCATAAATTCCTCTTCAGTAAAATCATCAGTGTTATCTCTACTTATATAAAAGCGAAAGGACACTCATTCATACACTCACTCACTCACTGACTAAACTCGAAATCTCGACAACTACTTCACCTATAAAGCTGAAATTTGGTAGGAATGTAGTTTATAGGTAGTAGACGTCAGCTAAGAAACGATGTTGCGATAGGAGCGATAGTTCAGGAGATATGACGTCATGAACAATAAAAACTTCCCCGTCTTGTGGCACGTGATACTGTGACTATCAGTCCACTATTTGAGAAGGAGAGCACTTAGCGACCAGCAACAAACTTTAAACATAATTTCAAATCTTTGGGAAACTTTTTCTCGCTGACAACCATAGCAAAATGATGAAAGGAAGAAAGTTTCTCGCTTACTACGTTTTCGGTGTTCATGCAGCAAAATTACGGCGTTTGGCATGACGCTACAATTTCTTACTCGTACACTATTAATTGTATTCGTGAGATATCTTACAGACAGTATACACACATACCTCTGAACGTACGTTCAAAATTTTGTCGTAGTACGACGCGCAGTTCATGAGATATGGGGTCATAAACAATTAGAAATGAAAAACCGCCTCATCTGGCATGACGTTTTGATTTATTGCGTCTTTCCTACTATCTCTGTTCGCGACGTATTTTGCAGACATTTTACATATACACCATTGGATGTACCTTCGAAATAATATCGTATTACGACATATAGATCAGGTGCTATGACGTCAAAGACAATGAATTGCATGAAAATTCGCTCTAATAACCATGATATTGTA
Source organism: Locusta migratoria (assembly GCA_026315105.1). Taxonomy (NCBI): domain Eukaryota; kingdom Metazoa; phylum Arthropoda; class Insecta; order Orthoptera; family Acrididae; genus Locusta; species Locusta migratoria. The sequence continues at coordinate 112,959,156 of CM048755.1, read as the reverse complement.
ATTTACTACGTATTTACTACCAACTCCATTAACAACACATTTCGCAGCCATTATTATAATATTTCACTGTACGAATCTGGTAAATAATTTTTTGTAGGACACACAATTCAGGAGGTATTCTATATATATAAAAGCGCAAGGTCAGTTACGCACTCACTCACTGACTAAACACGAAATCTCTAAAACTGATGCACCTATGAAGCTGAAATTTTGCCGGTATGTAGTTTATAGGTAGAAGACGTCAGCTAAGAAAGTATTTTGCGATAGGAGAGAATTAAGGTGGACGGGGGAGGATACTTTTCCTACAGACTGACGAAAGCTACAGTTTCATTACGATCGTCACGAAATTTTGCTCCCGTGACGTTCAGTACAAGAGGAAGGCCAGCGTCTACCTAAAGTTTTCTTACGGTGCATGGGGGAGGGTATCTTGCAATATATAAATGTATCCCTGAATACCTTGGTCGCGCCATAACTTGAGAACACCTCGACCGATTGCACAGATGTTTTTGGGTTGTTTTCGTTATTCTCAGAACAAGGGTTGTATGAATTAAAACTGAAAAATTTTAAACAACGAATTGCGTTTTTCAATGTGACCGTGTTTTTATTGCATACAAATCTATAGCTTTTTCCGATACTGATAAAATTTTGCATATCTGAGCTTAAAGACAAGAGGAATGTCACTGTCTCTATAAAACTTTGGTTGTTGCATGATGGAGGATACTTAACTTACGGACTTTAACCAAATGCATGATTTTGCTTCGATCTTGATTAATTTCTGCACACATGACCTTTAAACTAAGAGGAAGGTCTCTGGGTACAGAAATGTTGGTATGGTACATGACAGAAGGTAACCTCGTAAAAAATTTTGCCGAGAGGGAAAGGTGGAAACGAACAGAGAGATGGGAGAGAAAGAGATGGATGCAGAGACAGGAGGGAAGGGGAGGTGGACTACGAGAGTGCAGGATAAGTAAGCACCCGGGTTTACACATAGTTTATGTTTAAAACTGACTGAGGTCCGGAACACTAAAAAGCCATGATACGCACAGGCCCTTCTTTAACAACAGTTGAGAAGCACGGGCATATAAGCTAGTACTGAATAAATGACGATAAAATATCAATACAAATATTATCATTGTAAGTAGTGCAGTTGTTGCAGCGAGCGATAGGCATCCAGAGGCACCCGGGTGTCACTTATCGCGGAGTGCTAACAGAATGCAACCCGAGTACGCGCTTCCACGGCCGCCGCCCGACAGCTAGCCGCTGGCAGTCTGCTTCAAGACTCCGTCTTAGGACGCGTTCTGAGTAATGCGTCGATACATTCGCGGGCGGAATAACTCAATGTAGCTTTTACGGAATGACGAATTACTTGGAAAGGGACGTCAGACATTTATGATAGGGTTACTAGGCGTGATCGGTATCAGTACTGTTTTTCGTAAATAAAGCCAGTAAAATTCACTTCTCCATGTTCGCGCATTCTGCACTACCCGGACCCACACGCCTACGCATCCCGACAATTATCTAGGGGTCAGCAACAACCAACCAACAAACCCCCCTTATAAAAGTGGTGTCAGTAGTGGGATAAATTTAGAAAAACCTACAGTCCTGAAAAGTGCAGCGATGTGTGAACTTCGGATAACATCGGAGTTTCTACACGGCGATACAGAAGCAGCAGCAGCCAAGGACATCTTCCGACAACGCGGGGACACCCAACACTGGAAGTCAGGTTAGTCTACTCAGATAGGCTTTCACACGAAAGGCAGTGATGGATAGTTAATTCTTCCTATATTGTACTAATCTACGGCAGTCAAAATGTCAGAAAGTAACGCAAGTAACACGGTTGATCTGCAAACTGTAATAAGCGATCTGCAAAGAGAGATCCAGCACTAAAAATCAGACAGGAACGAGCGTAGCTCTCCGAATGATTTGTCACACGATGGCTCATGTACTTCTGCAACAATAAAAATTTGTTATTGTTACCATCGGTGCCGTTGTTCAGCGGTAAACCTGAGGAAGAAGTCAAAGTATTTTCTCAGAAACGCGAAGGCGCTGCTCTATTGTTTGGGTTCGTGGACTGATTCAGATAAGTTAGCAGTTGCCAAATTAAGAATTAGACGGCCGACCGCGGTGGCCGAGGGGACTGAGGCGCTCCATTCACGGTCTGCACGGCCTTAGTCTTAGGTAGTTCATAAGTAGTTTGTAAGCTTAGGGACTGATGACCCTGTAGTTAAGTCCCATAAGTTCTACAAACATTTGAACATTTGAACATTTGAAGAATTACACGTCCCGCACAAGATTTCATTAGCGCGGAGCCGACTTGCATGAAAACTGAAGTTTATAATGAATTCAAAACAGTAGTAGTTCAGAGATTCAAATGCAAAAATGCAGATTCTACAGAGAGCAACTTCACAGTTTGCACATGCCGCGAGACGAATCTATTGAACAGTTTGCGGACAGAATTCGAAATATAAATTCTCAGACACACGAGCTTGTAGAAGACGAGAATGAGAATCGAATTCAGCTTTTCGAAGCCGATCAGAGAGCCCTTGACACATTCATGCACGGGTTGTATGGGGATGAAGTGAACAAAGCAGTCAGACTTGTGCGATGCAAAACGTTTCAAGAAGCTGTCGAAGCAGCTGTTGGTTTCATCGAAGTATTAGGACGACCGAATGAAACATGAAAGGAAGAACGTCGAGTGTTTAACACAAATGTGGAATGTTACTAATGCCACAGGCCCGGTCACGCTTTTTACTGAGTACTTTTATGCATTATGCAAAGTTCTGTTGCGCCTAGGGGGACTTTAAACATTCGTAGAAAATAGTTGAATGCACCCATGATCTCGGAGTGGAATCTAAATTGTAGAACGATCATTTGCGAATCAGAAAATGTCTATTTTGGCCCTCCAGTAGCAATAACTTTGACTCTAGAAAACATAAGGTGGAACACTGCGTCGCGAACGTTAGATACATCGCACATTGTTGTGTTCTATCGCGTCTGGCGAGAGAAAGGTTAGCCTCGATAGAGTATAGAATGACGCTTTGTTTTGTATACACTAAGTCTATTTTGGCCCTCCGGTAGCGATTCTGTGGACATTGAACGCTAACAACTCGACAATTTTGGTCAAAAATTATTGATGTGCAGCACTTGTCAATATCCGCCATATTGTTGGTGTTGTTCATGTTCTATCACATCGTTGTTCATGACCGCCATCTTGTTGTTTTTTCAATGGTCGATTTATCAGTTTGATCGATAGGACGATTGATTGATTGACCAATTCGTCGATTCAGCGATGATCGATTTGTTTGATAGGCAGATATATCGATTTATTGATTTATCGATAGGTCGATTGATCGATTAATCGATTGATCGAAAGGTTAAGGTCAAGGTCAAAAGGTCAAGATCAAAGCTGGGGCAGAAGTCCCAAATTTGTGGCATGGAACCGACTTTACTCACCTACTTTCGTCGTTGTGTAAACCATCGCAGGAGCATCATCTGTGATGCAGCGTCAAGGGTAACCACAGCCATAGTCTCCGAGCTGATAGTCCATGCTGCTGCAAATGTCGTCGAACTCTTCATGCAGATGGATAAGATTCCTGTCATTTCGACTGCTAGTGATAGGAGGCCATTGGGATCCAGCACAGCGTTCCGTATTGTCCTCCTGAACCCACCGATTCCATATTCTGCTAACAGTCATTGGATCGCGACCAACACAAGCACCAATGTCATGATACGATAAACTGCAGTCGCGATAGGCTACAATCCGATTTTTATGAAAGTCGTAAACGTGATGGTACGCTTTTCTTCTCCTTACATGAGGCATCACAACAACGTTCCACCAGGTAATGCCATTCAACTACTGTTTGTGTATGAGAAATCGGTTGGAAACTTTCCTCATGTCAGCATGTTGCAGGTGTTGCCACCGGCGCCAGCCTTGTGTCAATGCTCTGAAAAGCTAATCATTTGCATATCACAGCCTGTTCTTCTTGTCGGTTAAATTTCGCGTCTGTAGCACGTCATATTCGTGGTGTAGCAATTTTAATGGCCAGTAGTGTAATTTATTAGATAACTAGCTGAGAAACCCAGCGTTGCTTGGGTTAGAATATATGGCATGAGAGACAGCTTGAGTATTATTATAAACATGAGATGAATTCAGACTGTTTGAGATATTGTGAAGCAGTTATCGTGCTTAAGGTATTCTGGCCACATTGTGTATTAATGGGTGAGTGTGGTGGGCGAAAATCCACGAAATATGGAGTAATAAATAATCTTAGGTGAAGCTAAATAATACACGAACTCCGTGTATGTGAAAATATATGGGGCCAATGCAAGTTTAGTAATATTGTTTTAACATAGTAGTATTTAAATGAAGCTGGAAGAGATTGGACGTTACGATATTTCTCAAGGCATTTATTTTTCATTTCATATACATCAATATAACATAATTTTTGTCTTCACAATACTTGCTTATAGACTATATTTGCAGTTTTCTTGTTGGGAGTGTAAAGGAACAAATGTGTAGGAGATCCAACTCGTGAGCACGCGACGTACAATTGTCCGTGAGAAAAACACGATTCCGTTAAATTAACGCCGCAGTATTTGAATGTTTGCCCCCGTGCTTTGTTGATGGTCATACTGTATGCTAATTTAACTGGAAACTGCAGTCGTCCCAAATGTGAAGCGCAACCCAGATGATAATAAGGGTATTCGTGGTAAAAAGGTAAAAAGACTGTCTGTCCCTTTTGTTTGCCGGTCGTTATATTCACTCCGATGATGTTAATGTGAAGTTGTGTGATGCAGAGTCTGGTGCCATTACACAGTTTTGGCGAATTTAGATTACGTAGTAAAATAAATGGCGAACCAACTTTCAATTTGAGGCAGCGTAATGGCATTCCAGGTATAATCAACGAATTTAAAAATTGTGTTGGAAAGTGTACACTGTCATTATCATCAGTCACTGTATCAATTGACATGTAAGATGTCTCTGGTCCTGGGATTAGTTGTTGTACTGCCTTGGTGATGTCTTTGACAATTTCGTTTTTCCACGCCAGAATAATTCGCTCACATAACCAGTCTGAGTTGGTGTAATTGTTGACAATATCCGGGTCTATTTGAGTTATAAGCAGTTCAGGATTTTGAACATCATTGCACAATTCATTTGTAATTATGATATGATCGGAATCTGAGTCTGTGGGATAAGTGCCTTCTCCTATTCGTAATAGATTGCGACCAAATTCTTGCGCTCTTTCATCGCCCGATATTTGGGCTCTCATATTGGTTGCTAATCTGAGTACCTTTACGTACTGCCATACGAAAGACATTTTTATGCAGGCATTTATTTCATCCGCTGGTGTAGATTTTGGAATTACTGGTAGTGTATGACGAAAATCACCTGACAATATTAGTAAAATGCCTCCCATTAAACTGGTGTTATCCATTATGTCCTGCAGTGTTCTGTTTAGTGACTCCAAACACTTTCTGTGGGCCATTGTGCATTCGTCCCATATTATGGCTTTGCACTCTTTCAACAGTTGTGCACGTGGTGGTGATTTTGTTATGTCACAGATAGGCAGTACGTGGTCAGCTACATTTAAAGGTAATTTCAACGTAGAGTGTGCTGTTCGTCCGCCATCCATAAGTATAGCTGCTATCGCGGGTGATGCAAGGGCGAGTACTATTTCTTTGGTTGCACGAATTTCTGCAAGGAGTAAGTTAATTAAAAACGTTTTGCCAGTACCGCCAGGTGCATCTAAAAATATTATGCCACCATTGTGGTTGTGACAATATTTCATTATTTTGTCATATGCATCTTTTTGACTGTGATTGAATAAGAGTTTATTGTGTTGGACGTAAGATCGCAAATCGTCAGTATCATAACTTTTTTCTCTTAATATTTCATGGTTGCCAGCATCAAAATGGCGTCGTGGAACTAACTGAACGCCAAGTTGCAGTAACGTTTGGTAGGTCATTGCTAAACATTTATCATCTAGTAAAAGCAAGGCATTGTTGAAAATTTCCTCGTTGAAACCTAATCTTAATTCCGGGTTGTCACATCGTAGCTCCTCGAGGACATCGTCGCTCATACTTTCTCGATATTTCAGCCAGAGTCGATTGGAATCTGATGGATTGCATGTAGTCAGAATAATTGCAAATAACTCCCTAATCTGGTTCACTGTGGCCGTTTGTACTGCTTCGTTCATAGCCAGATCCCAGAGATTGTCGTTTTCTAGTAGACCTAAACGCTGACATGCTTCACAGTATGTTTCACAAATTGAGCCATTAATAGTTCTCAGATGTGCAAAACTTGTTAGGCCACGGATAGTGTGAAGCAATAGACGCAAATAGAAGCACTCAGCGTTTTTCAGATGCACCGCGTAGACGCGCCCAATTGTGTTAGTCTTGTACACACCGTCGTGTCCATGCACTGGCACTCCACGTTTTCGTGGGGGAAATTTTTTGGCCGAGGTATCCCATTTGTAGCAACTTGGTACTACCGAGTACAGTAAAGTTCTTGCAAATGGATCGTCTTGGCAAAGTTCGAAGAAGGCTGTCAAAGTTGTGCGTGCTGGTGGTCCCGTCGCAACTGTTTCTAATGTTTCTCGAGTGAAATATATTTGTTGGCCATTTTCTAAGTTCACGGATAAATGAATAACCGGTGGATCTCGATCATGGATTGGAAAACCTAAAATTCGCCAAATCGCCTCATTGGTGTTGATATAACGACCCATTTGATACTGTAATATTTCGTTGTGCTTGTTTTCTTTAGTTAATGTAAATACAACCATGTCACTGCCCTTGTTGATATACTTGCATACGTATTTCATTGATTTCACAGACCTACAGTATTCTACATTGATGTGGGCAGAGAACATTTGAGATAACAGCGGGTTATATGGAACTATCCGTTGATTACCAACCTCAATTTCGTCGTGGCCGCGTATTTTAATTACTGCCGTGAAACCGCCTTGTTCTTTTGACCTCCGTCTATATTTCGGATACCCGTGCTCACCAGTTTGCGTTTCAAACAGAAAAGGTATTGGGTAATGTTTTGTGCAGTTGTCGTGTTTCGTGTACAGGGAGCTTCTATTGAAAGCACCACAGGGACCAGAATCTTGTGTTCTTAATTATTTCAAAGAGTTCGGGATCCTCCTCAGGATTCGGAAATTCAGCCCTGATGATGGTGTTTATCTGATACGGTTTTAGTTTCTCTTGAAGCCAGATTAAGGTGTGAGAATGTGGGAGTCCTCTTTTCTGCCACTCAATGGAATACATCCAGCAGGTTACTGTACCAAATATTTGAAGCTTGACGATTGCTTCAACAAATTTTATCTGTTTTTGACGCAATACTCGAGCAATAATGTAGTGTCGGTCATTGGCTGCCTGTCGATATTGTAATTCATCTTGTATTTCATGCCAAGAAGAGTTGCAAGTAAAAACGATAAATAAATGATGTCGACCATGTTTTCTGACATAGGTCATCGCATCCTATGCATATTCACGCAGATGACGTGGACTGCTGGTAAATGTAGATGGCAAGATGACCAATTTTCCTACGTTGTCCACGTTTCCATCATTCATCATGGCGTTGCGTAAATGGATGTATTCGTCCGAACGCAACTTCCGTTGCGGTGAAGAAAATCCAGTCTCTCTGTCTCAATCTTGGCATACATATCTACGATAAATTGCTGGAATAGCTTCCTGCAATTTAGAATATGATTGTATTCACCTTCTCTAATCATAAGTCGGTAGACATAAAATTGCATTGATGAAACCTTTTTGTTGGTTTCGGCACCTCTAGTTAGATTGACTTGGTGGATGTTGAAGTGGTATCCGTCTTCACCCTGCCAGAATATTAGCGGATACTGTAAAGCATCGTAACTACGATGCGTTTCAGCAGTACGTTGGAGTTCGTTGCTGCGGCGTTGTATAATAATATCACGATAACTGTATTCATTGTCTACAATTACTACTGCAACTTCATTGACCTGAGGTGTATTATATCTACGTTAATGCTCACCGGCTGGTCGTTTATCAGCCCGAATAACAATTCTATAGTTGTCTGCAACCATTTGTTGTAGAGAAGTCTTGAACATGTTGATTAGTTGATTGTGAGTATGGAGTAGACTCTGTAACTCCTGTACGATAGGTCGTTGAAGTCCCTGAATGTGTGTGCAACGCTGAGCTAATTCTTGTTGCTCGTCACCAACAAAATATAATTGCAGAAATTTTGGCGTTCCATTTAGTGGAGATATTATTTACCCTAATCGATGATAAACTTGTCCTTGGATTTTAAAAACTGGTGCGAAACTGTCGTCATTGCATACTGATGTAGCCTCAAATGATGTCATCTGGAAGCAAGAATTGTAGCGACGTATATTTTGTAGGAAGTGCTTAGAATCTGGTGCCATTCCGATCATATAAAAGTACAGCTGTGGTGGCGGCGGCACTTTTAAAGGTGGCAATTTGAATTTACCACTCATACAGCACATACCTGGTGTTTCCCCTTTAAATTTTTTTTTGCAGAGTAGTACTTGCATGTTTTGATCATTTTTCCAATGACGATGTTTGGATGTTCACTGTATTTCTTTGTGGCATCATAATGCAGCCCCTCAAGGTGTAAATTGTAGTTCCTGCGTATATCATGATGTATATTGACCATTCTTTCTCATTTTGTGCATTTCGGATTTGACGTTGGTTATCAGATTCACGGTTTCTTAGTGAAGACACTCTGAGTCTCATTGCTTCGGAATCCTTTGCTCTTTCTTGTTCACTTCCCCCGTCTCTAATTTGTTGCATCCTTTCATGCAATTTTGTAAGTGTCCCTTCTCTTTCCTCTTCTCTTTCGTTTCGTCGTGCTAGTTTTCTTCGTTTCGAATTCACGTAAGTTTGTACGAACACAGTCCTACGCTTTGGCATTTTGATGAAGTTATGTGATGAGCAATATTAAATCACCCACACCAACTAATAGAAGTATGACTGTGACTGTAGTGTAGGGCTCTATTCATTTGTTAGCCTATCTGCATTTTCATCTTTGTCTCTGTTGATCGTTGGTAAAGTGTGATTGAGGGACACGCGCCGAGAAGTTAAAAACTTGTATATTTGATATTATGCGTCGTTATTCTCAATTTTGTTACACATTGCAACAGCAGCGCCGATAGCGCCTGGCAAATTACATTTCTGAAAACAATATTGGATAAGTGCAAACATTGATTTGTAACAGTTTTCACAAATATCTTCTTGAATAGGAATTTGGAATGAATTGTAAGACTGTGTGAATCATGAGACTCTATACAAAAGAGTTTCGCGTGAAAGTGCTGGTCATAATGAGATGTGACAACAACGGATGTATCTGATTCGGGTAAATTACTTCTGAACATGGTGCAAAACTCCATCAAGATGGTGGGTCTGGGTTCACGTTATGACTGTTCTCTATATTTTTAGTTTATTTATTTAGTTATTTTCTTTCGCGCCCCAAATGTACATCTTAGGAAATTTCGGTCTTAAATGAAGGTCAGTGTTTGATACCAGTAGACTCATTTTGGCCATCAGTGTCCCTTTGCGTGTGCTAGTCTACGTTTTAAATCATCTTTCTTGCTTATAGCATGGAACATTTTGATTGAAAGGTAGCAAGATTCTGTATCATTATCTTTGTTGTTATGATTCTCGCTACTTTCATTTTTGAACTTCTCATTACTGCTGTATTTTTGCGATTTACTATCAATTCATATTATGTGTATTCATTCCATTCTGCAGATACTGCATATATTCTTCACTGCCTTTATTATTCATTGCTTCTTCGATTTAATTTAACAGTAGGGGCGAAACTCTGCATCCCTCTCTTACAAACTTTTTTAATGTTGGCACTTCATTCTTGGTCTTGCAGTCAAATTAATGAACATTTTACATCATTTCACATTGTCGACGCTATTTTCAGGTCGACAAATACTACGCATGTCCACTGCTTCCATGATCAAGCACAGTGTCGGGACACTCAGAACAGCGTCGATAGCGCTTTTAACAGATCCTCAGTTTTCCTTCCCATTCTTCTGTATATTATCTTCGGCAGTAACGGCTATTAAGCTGTTAGTGCGGTTGATCTCACACTTATGTGCCCTTGCTATATTAGAAATTTTGAAGACGACATTTTTCCGAGTGTCTGACAGTACTTTAACAGTCTTATAGATCGTACACACCAAACTGAACAGTCGTGTGGTTGCCACTTCCCGCAATAATTTTAGAAATTCAAATGGAATGTTATCTATGGCTTCTGACTTATTTCATTTCAAGTCTTCCAGAGCTCTTTTAAATTCTGACTATAATACTGGATCCCTTGCGTCTTCCATATTATTGTGGCCTTCAGTCCGAAGTCTAGTTTGATGCAGCTCTGCAATGTACTCTGTCAAGCCTCTTTACTTTAGCTCTGAATAACATCGTCAATCTACATCCATTTCAACCTGGTCACTGTACTCGTCTTATGGTCGTCGTCTAGGATTTCTATCCCTAACCCCAACTTCTTCACCGAACGACGTGGCGCAGCCGCGGTGGAGAGACCGAGCGTTCTAAGGCGTCTTGTTGCGGAGCGCGAGGTTGCTCCCCGTCGAAGGTTCGAGTTCTCCCTCAGGCACGGGTGTTTGTTTTGTCCTTAGCTTAAGTTGCTTTAAATTAATTTAAGTAGTTTGTAAGCCTAGGGACTGATGACCAACGCAGTTAAATTTACAAACTTTTGAACTTCTTGAGGTGGCGCATTTATAACACACTGGACTCGCAATTGGGAGGACGGTGGTCTAGATCCATCTCCGACCATCCAGATTTAAGTTTTACGTTTTTTCACTAAATTATTCAAAATCAAATGTTAGTAAAGCTATGGGACCAAAATGCTGTGGTCATCAGTCTCTAGACGTACGATCTTCTGAAACTAACTTACGCTAAGGACAACACATACACCCATACCCGAGTGAGGACTCGAACTTCCGACGGGGAGCAGCCACGCACTCCGCAGCAAGGCGCCTTAGAGCGCACCGCTATGCCCACGTATCTAAATTATTCCAGGCGAATACCGGGTTGGTTCCTTTCAAAGCGCACTACCGATTTCCTTTCCTATCCTTTCCCAAAGATCCGAGCATGAGCTCCATCTCTAATGAGCATGCTGTCAACCTGACGCTAATCCTAAGCTTCCTTCCTTCTTCCTAAATTCTTCTTTCATTATATCAACAGACAAATCTCCCCCCTCATAGAGAACTTCAATGTGCTCGTAATCTTTCCATCTATCTGCTCTCTCCTATATCTTTAACAATGTAATTCCCATTTCTTTCTTAATCTTACCACAATTGCTTTTAATTTCACTGTTCGACGATCGTTTTCTATTCCATTTTATCACGTTTCTCCTGTACCCATTTCACCTTGGTTTCCCTACTCTTCCTACTTATTTCATTGCTAAGTGACGGTATTTCAGTATACTGGAATGTCTCTGAACATAACTAGTTCGTTTGTGTGACAATCTTCCGCAGCAGTAAAGAAAACTTTTTGCTTTAGGATATCAAACAGCCGTTATCTTGCTGCAGTCGTTTTATTTTCTCCACACACGTTTAGCCCTTTATTTTAGGGCATCATCGATGGATTCTACACCTGAAAATTACATTTTTGCTTACTTATAATCATAGCCTTAACAGATTACAAACATTTCACAGTGAATTCCGCGTAAACATCAAATGAAGACGTCCTTCCCCCCACCAATAAAAACATAGGCGCTGCTTGGTTGTGTCAAGGACGATCCCCCACGAATCTAACATGACTTACATAGGTCAGACGGTGCGTAAGACCGAAGATCGTTGCAGAGAACATCAACGGCACACTAGATTACAGCAGCCCAACCACTCGACGGTCGCTGAATATTTCCTTTCGGAATTACACGGCATGAGTTGCGAACATACCATGTTCTGCCACAGACATCTAACTCCTGGGATTGTGTCATTAAATAATCTCTCGAGATTCGAGTAATATTACGGCTGATCAATTAAGGTAGTGATTACGTACTTAATAAGGCCTAGGATCCCCTTGGAATCTGATTACGAAGAGGAAACGGACACCCCGCGACGAACTGACATGAAGGAAAGGGGAGCACCAGCTGAGACGCAGCCAGCACTCGCCCCTGGGTCGCAACCACTTTCACCTAGAGAGAAGGCCGCGGCGCTCTCGTGTGACGTCAGACAGAGTAGGTTGCGCGCGCATAGCTGATTGGGTAGCCGGCCAGCGGCCCACTTTGCCGAAGCAGCGAGCCAGTCAGCCATGCGCTTGCAACCTACTCTGCCTGACGTCACACGAGAGCGCCGCGGCCTTCTCTCTAGGTGGTGGTGTCGCAACCCGCGGCGGATGGAAGGAGGGCGCGCCGCGGCAGAATAGCCGTGTGCACAAAAGCGCCCAGCTAAGGTGCGTGCGGCGTTCGCCGTCGGGGTTCGAGTCCTCCCTCGGGCATGGTTGTTTGTGTTGTCCTTAGCATGAGTTACTTTAAGTTAGAGTAAGTAGTTTGTAAGCTTAGGGACTAATGACCACCGTAGTTCAGTCCCTTAGATTTACAAACAGTTGAACAATTGAATTGAAGGAGGGGCGGAGGGGTAAAAGCCCGACACCAGCTCCACAGCGGTCAGTCCGTCAGCGCACCTGATGGCGGCAACGTCGAAATATTGAGCCCATTGGACATTCACACCTAACTGTTCACCCGTGAACTCATTCGTCATTTTTATACCTCCTTCCTTTGTCGATCATCTGAAGTATTCCTTCAGTTACTCATGGTTTCTTGACAGGTACTTCTCTTGTAACTTTGCGTGTTATTCCAAGATTTTTAATTGCTCTTTTCACTACTCTTCAATTCAGGTCCTACTTTGGTATTTCAGTCGCAGTATACATATATTTACCGAATATCAAATGCGTGTCGCCATTCATCAATATTTTGGTATCGCAATCCTTTCCACAACGGATCTTTCTAACCATTTTCCTAAATTCAGTCTGCTCTTCATCATTACTAAACTGGTAAACTTGGTTTATATCTCCTTTTGAGTACGTCTTATAATTTAGGAATCTCTGTCTGGCCAAGATGTAATTCAGCTGAAACTTTTAAAGTTCTGTTTCATTTTAGCCGAGCATAAAAATATGGTATGATTGAAGAAGAGTAGCACGGAGGGGAGTCGTGTTGGATATTTGCAGTTTCTTCCATCTGTATTCAGTCAGGTTCATAATGTCATATGTAGTAAAGCTAGGATAATTCTAGTTAAATTGCAATTTTCAAGGCTGTTTAAAAACAAATTGTGTCTAATGCTTAGATATACTACAATATGCTAAAAACAGTTATGGGATCAAATGAAATATCGTACACAATATACATGTGGTACCGCATTTTATTCAGATATTGGTTACAGTTATAATCTGTGTCTGATACATTTCGATATTTTGCTGTCTCAATTCTTTACTTGAGGTTTACATGGCGTTTACTTAGAGGGAGGCACCATGGGGCTACCATTATAGTGAAAACATCATTCTTGTTACTCTTTAATATAGTACGTGATCGCCTCGGACGGCCAGTAAAGCACACCTCCGGGGCATGGACAATATGAGGTTATCAGTCGGTTTTTGAGAGATAATTGGCCATCCTTCCACAAGTGCAATATTCAGTTCTGCAACCAGTGTGTGAAGTAATGATCTGGTTGCAAAGCGTCTGCCAAATGCATCCCAGACATGCTCAATCGAGTTTAAGTCCGGTGAACAAGGCGCCACTCCTTTCGTTCGATTCCCTCAGCATCGAGCATGTTGTCCACCTGTGCAGCACTGTGGAGACGAGTATTATCGTCCACCAGAAGAACCCATTTCCTATGGCATCAGCGTGGCGCACAACTAAAGGTCGAAAGATCTCGTCTCTATACCTCTGAGCAGTCAAACCGCCATTCTGAACGACAACACTGACTCCTGCCTACACCATTCGTCCACCAACATGATATGGTGTATGTTTCTTGCACATAAGCAGGATTGTTCCGAGTTCCACATTCTCTTCAGATGAGAGAACGACGATTGTACGGCTGAACACGAATCTTGACTTATCTGTGAACAGAATCGGCGCCATTCGTTATGACTCCAATACTGATGTTCCTCCTCCCAGTTTCTGCGGGGTAAACGGTGTCGTGGTGTTAATGGGACGCACACCATAGGACTCCGTGCGTAGAGGGCACATTCCCGAAGGCGATTTCGAGCTGTTTGCGTTGATATTGCGCGCCCTGTTTCTTCCTGGAGGGTGCATTGCAGCTGAGTTGCATTCAGCCTCCTGTCTCGACAGGCTGTTAAGCTGAGATAACGGCCATCTCTTTGACAAATGTCAAACACATCAACTGTAATGAAACATTTTTTCCTAATATTGTTCACTGTAATACATATAAACGCCCTCGTGTAACCAGTCTGCTCTTATTATTTCGTAAGTACTCGCCTAGAATAAAAATTTACATACCTGTCATCAGAGAGTGGTGTATAATGTTTTGTCATTTTGAACCAACAACAGAATCATGCAGCATTGCTTACAAGTAAAATGGCCTTCTAGCAGTCATCCTCTGGAATATAAGAACACAGAGATTCGGGCATGTACTTTGAGCTATTTGTTCAGTGTTATTAAGGAAGAAGCTGAAATTAAATGACCTTATAAGATGTAGAAGTAGGTTTTTTGTTTTCACCTAAATTCTGCATGAAATGTTGTTTTCTCTGTGATCAAACAACATAGGAACAGAGTTAAACCACCTCATCCACTGATTATTAATATTCACAATAAATAGATTCTGATGACTGACTTCTCTTTGGTTGTATAGTGGCGGTGGTGATTACAGTGTGTGTGTGTGTGTGTGTGTGTGTGTGTGTGTGTGTGTGTGTGTGCGTGTGTATACATGTGGAAACGTTGTAAGTTTTCAGTGGCGATACCTAGCAGAATGCCCGTAACGTGTTTGAACGATTAGCACGTTAGCATAAGGTACAACTTTCATTTATTTGCAGAATCTGTGATATATGAAGAGTGGAAATGCTAAAGGATGTAAGTGCCATTTTTTGACTTTCGGGTTTTTTTACTGCTAACCGATATATGTCTTCACGCCAATACTCTGCTAAGAGATTTCTGTGCTCCAGTCATTCCTTGTAGTTGCTACTGACCCCAAGAGATTGCACTAGTTCTATGTCCAGATGGGCCTGCTCTGCTAATGGATCTATGTGCGCTAGCCGAACAGCAGTATATTAGAAGGAGGCTTTGCTGGTGGGAAAAATATGTATAAAAATAAAGATTGTTTGACTTACCCAAAGCACAGGCTCGTCGATAGACACAAAAAACACTAATGAAAACACGTACAAACAAACATTCAAGCTTTCGCAACCTAGTTGCTTCTTCAGGCAGAGTAGGGAAGGAGAGGGAAAAGGAAAGGATGAAGGTTTTAAGGGAGTGGGTAAGGAGTCATTCCAATCCCAGGAGAGGAAAGACTTACCCAATCCCTTAAAACCTTCATCCTTTCCTTTTCCCTCTCCTTCCCTACTCTGCCTGAAGAAGTAACTGGGTTGCAAAAGCTTGATTGTTTGTTTGTGTGTTTTTTCATTGGTGTTTTTTGTATCTATCGGCGAACCTGTGCTTTGAGTTAGTCAAACAATCTTTAGACTTATAATATGCAACAAGCCTACATTACCCAGTTGTAGCTGGTTGATGTACATATTTTTAGTTTGTTTTGTGTTTAGGTGTTCTGCAAGTGTAAGTACAGTTGATATGAAAACTCAGCTCTCAGCTCTTTGAGGAATACCACCAACTTGACCTGAACCAACAGGGCAATTATCTGATGGGGCTTATAGAGGTTTTTCTTACTCAAAGACGACGCCATGGGACCTATAATGAAGACGCAGAAAGGTAAAAGGCAGTCAACTCTGCCGGCCGCGGTGGCCGAGGGGACTGAGGCGCTCCATTCACGGTCTGCACGGCCACTACGGTCGGTGGTTCGAATCCCCCCTCGGGCATGGATATTTGTGCCGTCCTAGTTCGTAAGTAGTTCATAAGTAGTTTGTAAGTTTAGGGACTGATGACCCCGCAGTTAAGTCCCATAAGCTTAACAAACATTTGAACATTTGCAGTCAACTCTCTGCTACACACTTCCTGATGGGACAGCAGACCTCAAAAGAGTATGCAAAGCTACATTTTTAAATATCTTTAACATTTCTGCTAAAAAAAAAGCAAACAATTATTACGAAGATAAAATCAGGTTCTGAAGTTTTCAAAGACACAGCTCTCTTTGATCAAAATAAGCAAACAATAGCTTAGTATCGTGTCCTTCAAAAGAAGCTTTTCCGATCAGTGTCCTTGGGAGAATTTTCATGTCCTGAAGAAAGGCAAGACAATGAAAGACACTGCAGCTGTGGAATTGATACAAATTCCAGCTACTGTTCCTCTGGCACCAAAAAGAAAACGATTTTTCCACTATTATTGATTACGTGGACGAAAACAACAAGGACTTTTTCCGATAACTGTTACCTCCATAAAGTCAATGTTGTCTCGTGGCACTTAGATCTATTAGCTATGACAAAACCTATTGCACTTACAACTTTCTGCATAAAATGCTACGTAACTTTTTGATTTTTCAACATAAGTAGAAAAACCTTTGTCAACATTTGTATAACCATGTAAAGAGTTAATTTGTGTTTTGTTATAAATAAATATCCATTTCTCACAGAGATGTGCAGTTTTTTTCGATTCCTCAACAATTTCATTTTCGGCACTTAGCACCTTTAGCAATTCCACTCTTCATATCTTCCTGCATTTAATATAAGTACCGGAGGCTCAGTTACATTGACCTAAATAATGTTTATTTGTTTCAACAACTATAGCTTTCCGATGCAACAAACAATACAATGACAGAACACTTGAGATTCACAGCGACTGTTACTATGCAACTATTTTCTTCCCTCAGACTCCATAATTGTAATCCCAGACAGAGGGCAGTCACTATGTTCAGTCAGCTTCGTCACAGGCAGCCACATCCCGCGTTGCCTTAACTTATAAATATTGGATCATGAGTTGCGCTTGGTTTGTGTTGCAGCTGTACGAGACGCAGCGGGTGCGGCACGGCATCATGACCCTGGGCCCAGCGGGGGCGGGCAAGACCGCGTGCATACACACCCTCATGAAGTCGCTCACGGCTATGGGGCAGTTCCACAGGTACTAACATTACAACCATAAAGCATTCACTCTCCGTGGACACGACGAAGAGCAAACCCTGTCTGCTCATCTGGATACTTCATTCAGTTCTTCACGTCTTACATCAACGCATCACTTTCTGCACGTCAAACTGAATATGAGTGCGCCGACTTCGAGGCGTTAAGCTCTAAGCCTCCTTATTTTCCCGGTAGCACTCTCTTCGAGTGTCATTGTCATAAGATCAAAATGTTCAAATGTTTGTAATTCTAAGGGACCAAACTACTCTGGCCATCGGTCCCTAGACTTGCAAACTACTTAAACTAACTTGTATTATGGACAATACACACACATCCATGCCCCAGGAGGACTCGAACCTCCGACGTGAGGGACCGTGCGATCCTTAACGTGGCGTTCCAGATCGCAACGCCATTCTCTCGCAGCGTCATAAGATCGTTTCGATGTATGTTACCTAAATGTCACATAATGGAACAATTTCTTACTTTCTTCATCTTCGGATGCATAATGTAGTGTTTCATTAGTCTTCATTCCTACTATGAGTTTTTCGATTTTCCCCCCTTTGTGATGGCTGTATATATTTCAAACAGCTACCCAAGCTACAGTAGGGAGGCAAGATGAGCGTAGGAAAAACGCTATAGAGGCACTTTATGTGCAGCAGCGGTGGCTAAGGGTGCACCGTGGCACTGTAGTTTTACAAACGTCTGAAACTGAATTTGATTCACATTTTACCATTTTAAAATATTTACAAAGAAAATTGCTTTGCATTCTAATATGTACTTAGTTGATTCAAACATTTAAGGAAGCAAAATCAAATGCTCAAATGTCTGTAAAGCTATGGGACCTAACTGCAGTTGTCATCGGCTCCTAAACTTACAAACTACTTAAACTAACTTATCCTAAGAACATTACACACACCCATGCCCGAGGGAGAACTCGAATCTCTGACGCGCATCGGTCGCGCGCATTGTAGAGAGGCGCCTTAATACACACGGCTATTTCGCCCCGACATTTGGGGAAGCAGTTGGGGAGAAAGTGTATATTAGCTAATATCTGACTACATATAGGGTTAATTGCCTCAGAATGGTTGGTAACCACTGTTCTAGTTGAAAACAAATGTATCAACTGAAAGCAAGAATTCGGTATAAAGGTAATGGAAACGTATAAAACCCTCTGATAAACTAATCATTCTTTATATGCAGTAATAATAATTTTAACAATTCTGTAATTTGGTTTTTAATAGTATTAATATCCAGTTCCATCCAGTGCCTGCCTAGTAGTGTGAAAAGTATCATTCGTGCAAACCGTATGTTTTCAGTTTTACTTTATTATTTATAAACGATTATACGCAGTATGTTAAATTCATGAATGTTTAATAATTGGCACCGACATTGTGAAATACCCATGTGAAAACATTAAAATATAATTGCTACTAACTAAATACTACAATGTTTAGTTCTCAATAAATATTGAAGTATACATTGTTTCCATATGAATCATGTGAAATATACCTTGTAATACATTCATTTTTATTCATGCAGAGAAATGCGGATGAACCCGAAAGCTATCACAGCTTCACAGATGTTTGGTCGCTTGGACGTAGCGACAAATGATTGGACAGATGGAATTTTTTCAGCTATGTGGCGGAAGACACTTAAACTGAAAAAAGGTACGACAGTTCAACTTTCTAATAAAGTCATCAAACGTGAGATTTATACAAACAGATTAATGTCGCTACACTATCGATTGAGACAGAATGCTGGTTACTCGTCGAAAATGTAAGAGTACTTGAAGTCTTCGAGATAATTTTTAGATTTTTAATGGAGTACGTGAAACAGAATCCACTCAAGAGTGTAGTTTCACATTTTGAAGTAAACTAGGACACGCTACCTTCAGTAAGTATCAATTAAACGTTTCGCTTATTTCAATGAGATAGAACAAAAATTGGAATACGAAATAAAGTTCACACTATTTAATTCTTTCCACTGATGTGTGACTTCTGAATCTAGAACCATTTTGTATTTTTGTCCAAAATGTATATATTTATGACATTTCTTTCGACTTACATTTATTTATTACCACTAAATAAACAACCCTTTCAGAAAAACACCACATACACACTGAGATGCCACCTTTATCTATAGCTTGTAATTGAAAGACTTAATGAAAGTGATTGGACTGCTTTATTATATTTTGTTAATATTACTCAGCTATAGTGACAAGTATTATTCATAGACTATACTCGAGCCTTTGGTAATGTTTTGGTAAAACGGAAATGGAAAGCCCACTTTCTATGCAGTAAAATCAAAATTAATTTTTGGGATACGTCTTTTATCTTATGAGCCAAAAACAATGTTCGTAGCAGCAGTTCGATTATTGCAAGCATCTCTATTTACTGCATAAATGCACATGTAGGATGTAAATATGAATTCCTAGCATAAATTCATGTGAAGACAGTACACTTATTACTTGAAAGAAGCTCTTAGATACTTATTGTAATTTACTGTTCCCTGAACATCTCCCAGGCATTCTTACTGGAGCTATACAATGAGACTATTCTGGATTGGTTTTGAACTACCTACAGGTTATCCACGACTGCCCAAAGTATACAATCATTTTAAATTTGAAGAAAAACACTTCTTGGCCAAGATTGATATACATTGCTTTCATTTGAGATTACCGGTTACGGTTAGCAATTTTACCATCGTCTGACCTGGAACCCAATTTTTAATTACATATGGACACTTTTAAACCTAATAGTACCAAATAATAATTTACATAAACATACCGCCTTTATTATAGTAAGGCCTGTGCTAGTTTCTTCCTCCCTCATCCGCCTCATCATCTGCTCTGCCAACCCTGCCTGGATGTATGCTTCCCCGCACTTCTACAAACCCCTCCAAATCCTAGGACGTCATGCGCTCCGCCTCACCTTCCGTATTCGCCTCCTCTCTCCCCATACGGATCCTCTATGATCTCATCCCCTTCTCCCGCCTCTGGTATGTCTCCCGTACACTGGATACCCCTATCCCACGTTCAACCCCTCCTCCCTGATCTCGACCACCTAATGCGCCTTCACCACTGCGTTCCTACTACCCTCCACACTCCGCATCCTGTCCCAGGAGCACTTCCGACACCTTTCCCTTCCGGACGATGTCCTCTGTCCCGACATCACTCCCACCTATCGACTTTGATCCCTCTACCCTCCCTCCCTCCTTCCTTCCCCTCACCTTCCCTCTTTCCTTTCAAAATGTTCAAATGTTTGTAGAGATTATGGGACTTAACTACGGGATCATCAGTCCCTAAACTTACAAACTACTTATGAAATACCTTATACTAAGGACGGCACAAATATCCATGCCCGAGGGGGGATTCGAACCCCCGACTGTAGTGGCCCTGCAGACTGTGACTGGCGCGCCGCAGTCTCCTCGGCCACCGCAACCGGCTCTCTTTCCTTTTCCAACACCTCCCCACCAAATCCGAGTCCTGGTCTCCCCTCCCTTCCGCCATTTCTCCCGTCCCATCCTCTTACGTGTCCATGTTTTCCACACACCCCATTCCCTCACCCCTCGCTCCCCCACTGGCTACCCAACCTGACCTGCAGTCCCTCGCCATCTCACTTCAAATCAATCATCGTGTGTGTTTGGTGCATCTCCGTTTAGTGTTCGCTAAGTGTAAAGTGCGTCGACTCATGTTCAGTATAACTTTGTCAATATTCTTTTAGGTAAAAAAAAAGGTAAAGCAGTCAACAATCCGAAGATTGGTTTGAACACCACAGTGCTCTACTAAGCATGGTCCTGTTTAGAGGTGGTATGCCGTCGCCTTCCTCCGACCTTCGAACTGACTCACCCAGCCAGTTATAGGGGGACCTACAGTTTAACGTGGGATCCGAACCACGGTGCTACTCGGTATTTTTCACATGAGCAATACTGCCAGAGGTGAAAGAAGTGGAAAGTGACAGATAAGAATCCTAGGACCTGGCGGGGATCGACCCCGCTACCTTTGGATTTGTAGTCTGGCACTCTACCACTGTGCAACCGAGGCGCATAAAAGAAAAAAGAAGAAGGGGGGGAAAAAAACAGCGAACGTCCACCCGCAGACGACGCCTCCGTCTTTTAAGTGTCCGTTTTCAGTCAGTGTATTCTTCGTGTATGTCATGTTATGTTTCTCATCACCCATGTAATTCTTCCTCGTTTAATGTTTTGTAAATATTCCAATATGTATCTCCCTTTTAAGCTGTTTATTGCACCTCTTATTTATATTTTTTACTGTCACGAGGCTGAAGAGTGGCATGGAGTTCCACTGCCAGCCCACCTGCACTTTGGTGCAGGTATTGTAAAGCACATTAAAGGAAAAAGTAAACATCTACATGCATTATTGCCACATACCTTACAATTTTCAAATGAAACAAACGTATAAAAAACAAGACTTGCCCTAATATCAAATTTACTGTCACAATGTCTTTCATGTTTCAAAAAATCGCACATTTATACAAATATGTGTCGTAACATAACAGAAAGATGGTAACTTTACTTACCGAAAGCGGTAAGCTGAAATTAAAAATAAAAGTATATCGAATTTAGTTAAGAAGTGTTCTTCTTCAAACTGAAATTAAACATACCCCCTGCAATTAAATATTAAGAAAATACAATCATTTTAAACTGCCACCGTCATGTCCATTTCTCTCTTCCATTCCTTGTTTATCTCGAATAAACAAAGCAGTTATAAGTGAGAGTCATGTAACTTCCGTAGATAATTATCCGGAACATTTCATTTCATCACTTTAATTTTATTCCAGGAGAATACGTTTGGATGGTGTTGGACGGGCCTGTTGACAGCATCTGGATAGAAAACTTGAACTCGGTGCTGGACGATAATAAGACACTTACGCTCGCCAATGGCGACAGGCTTTCTATGGCTCCCACCTGTAAGGTTATATTTGAACCAGAGAACATTGATAATGCTTCTCCAGCGACTGTGTCGCGGAACGGCATGGTAAGTACACACAGTCTCTGAAATAATATTGCTTTGCAGGGGTGTTTTCGTAGTTAGTGTCAGTTCCGAAATTTCCAAACTGTGTGATCAAATGTTGACCTGCAGAAGTGAAGACACCCATGTGAATTATTAAATACGAAGAGTTTCTGTCTCCATGTATTTCCTTTGATACGCTGTTAATAAATCGATAGAATTTCACTGCTTAATATCATTCATACGATTTTAATTCAGCAAAGGAACTATATCTAGCAAGGTGGAAGCGACGACTTTCGTTTCTTCAGTAGGGCGAAGAAACTTTTAACACTATAGCACCTTCAAGGCTCTGGTATCCTGTGATTTTATAGATATGTATCTTGATAAAATGATGAACATTTCTTACGTTCATATGGTTGGTAGAGCTTTTATATGACACATTTCATAAAGTTACATTCCTACATATTCTCTAATAATCTGGCATAAATTATTATTATTTATTTATTTATTTTATTTTTTATTTTATTTTTATTTTTATTTATTTATTTATTTTGCTTTTTTTACCAGTATGTGGACCAAGATAAAACGTATCGTACTAAATTTCTCTCGTTCTTCTCTGTTCTTCTGTTCTCTGAGAGTTCTTCATAGAGCTCCATATACGATTCTTAGACTTAAATTGCTTCGTTATTTACTAGAGGCCGTCAAACGCGGCCTGGCTCCCGCTCGTTCCCGCCAGAGGGAGCGGCTAGCGAGACCGCCGTACCCGGGAGCCGGCCGTGCCGATAATGCAGTCTCGGGAGCGAGAAGACTCGGTACTCCCGGCTGGCATGTGGAACAGCCGACAGCAGTGCGCATGCGCACGGCCAGCCCCCCTCACGACGCCGTTAATTAATGCGCCCGTCCGGCACACGTCTAGGACGGTGCGTTCACAATGCCGGCCGGGCCGAGCCGAGCGGGGATGTGCCAAGACGAAAAAGAGGGGGAAAACAACTTTTTCGATTTTCAAGTTGTAAGAAATTACGACGGTATATAAGACCACATCGCATCGTTTTATCAACTTATTTTTTCCTTACAAGCTTTGCCTTGCCTGTGAAAAAAATAAAAAGTCTACTTTTCATTCCGCACGAGTTTTCAGTTTCGTAAAGCTCCTCACTCGATTTTGATGAAAGTTTTCGGTTAAAAAATCTGATTTTTGTACACAGGGTAGTACAACATCTTAGCTTTCCAATAAAACATTCACCTTTTCGAAATTCGTAACAATCGTTTTCAAATGACGCTTTTTTGTCAGGTATGCGCACTTGATTTACAAATCGTGTATTGAAAAAGTTCGATAGCGGGCAGCTTACTGTACTATGCATTTTAGGCCATACATTACAGCGAGTGAAATTGAGCTAAAAGAACAGAAAAGTTTCTGAAATGATAGTCGCACTGATATCTACCTCCTTCCACAAGTAATTGTGAGTTATCTGAGCGGCATCATGCCGCAACCACAAGTCTACGAACTCGCCGTGTGTTGAGCGTAGCGTGAAGCACTGCAGCACCGAAAATATTATTTGCTGGCCACGTATGTTGGTCCATCGTGATGTGTTAATAATTCATAACCAGAAAATAGCTATACCCTAATTTTTCTTGGGTGGCAACCGATTACAATGGACAATGATCTGTTATGGTTTTATGTAAGGTAATACTTCACTAAGAGGTATGCAAGTAATTTGTTGTCCACATTGCACAATTGATGGAATACATATTTCGTGTTTCAAACTTCAAGAGAAGAAACAATTACTGTAAACTGCGAATTTACTGTTGATGGACTGAAATAAAATTTCTGAAATTCTACTCAATGACTTTCAAGTTGAGGATAATAAACGGAAGAAACACAAAAATATACTTACATTTATTGATGCATCTACACCTAAGATTACACTATCTAGCCTTCTCTTAAGTCGGCCGCGGTGGCCGAGGGGACTGCGGCGCGCCAGTCACAGTCTGCACGGCCTCTACGGTCGGGAGTTCGAATCCCACCCTGGGGCATGGATATTTTTTTCTTCAGAATCAATCCGAGGAAGTGTTTAAAACCGCAAATGAAAGATATTGATCCATTGAGTGTTGTTAGGTCAAAGAGAACTGTGTACTTTATTTAGAACCGAAGATATCCTAAAACAAACCGATTAATATATTCAATGAAAGGACAGAAGGATCCCGCATTTGAATGAAAGTAAAGGAAGGACAGACTTAAGTTAATTATGATACTTGAAATCTGCACATAAATACCTTTCGTTTAAAGCGAAAATGAAGGAAATGGGGCCGATAGAACGGCCTGACCGAATGACTTTAGTTTACAGCCAGGACATCCCCATAAGAAATATACAGAAGGAAATCCCGTTTGAGTGTAGAAAAAGTGGATGAATACCTTTAGTTTTACACAAAAAAATCAGCCGGGTAGTTTAGTCTATCCGACTGACTTTAGTTTTCGTAGATTCTTTTAATATATAATATAATAAAATCAATGAACTGTTAGCTGGATTCTTGAAGTGGCCAGCAATCGATCTTCTGCCGACAGTGGGTTGGGATTCCTTATAGCTCTCCCCTTCCCTCGGACAAGCTCTCACCTTCCCTCGGAAAAAAATTAGAAAAAAGTGACAGACGCTTCTCATCCTTTACTGACCTGTCCTGCAGTGTCTGAGGCTAAAGTAAACCAGCGTATGTTGAAAATTCGAAAGTGTCATCTTGCAGACAAAGAAAATTGTCTTCAAATGATACAGCAATATGTTCGTAGAAACGTTGTTCGTCTCAGACAGGTTACTAAAAGCAACTCAGTTCATTCTTACTTTCATCTCAGACGTGAAAGTATCGCATTTATCTCGGACACACTGCATACAATAATTTTCACCCTGTGGGAACACATTTTCTGAAAGCTACAAAAGCGAAAAGGTATATATTGTGTCTTACGAGTAGATGCATCTGCAACTAGAAAGCCTTTGACTGTAATGTCACAAAATTTTATTTCAGTCCATTAAGAGCAAAGTCGCAATTTACATTACTTTGTTCTTCTCTTCTAGTTCCAAACACGAAGTATAAAATCCATGAATTGTATTATGTGGAAAAAACCAGATTTATGCCTCTCAAAGTCAAGTATGAACTGCTGTAAAACCGTAGCAGATAGTTGTCCATTGTAATCGGTTGCCACCCAAGAAAAATTAGTTCATTATTATTCTCTTTTATGGATCTTTAACACATCACAAGGTACCGACAAACGTAGCCAGCAATTCAGATTTTTCGGCACTGCAGTGCGTCACGCTACGCTCAACACAGGCTGAGTTCGTAGACTTGTGATCGCGGCCCGAGGGCGCTCAGATAACTCGCAATTACTTGCGAAAGGAGGTAGATATCAGCGCGATTACCATTTCAAAAACTTTTTTGTTCTTTTAGCTCCATTTCACTCGCTGTAATATATGGTCTAAAAATAATAGAACAGTAACCTGCCCGCTATCAAACTTTTTCAATACACGATTTGTAAATCAAGTGCATAAACTTGAGAAATAGCATCATTTGAAAATGACTGTTAGGTATTACGAAAAGGTGAATGTCTTATACGAAAGCTAAGATGTTGTACTATAATGTGTCCAAAAATCAGATTTTTTAAACGCATACTTTCATCGAAATCGAGTGAGGAGCGTTACGGAACTAAAAACTCGTGCGGAATGAAAATTAGCCTTTTTATTTTTTCACAGGCAAGGCAAAGCTAGTAAGGAAAAATTAATCTCATAAAACGATGTAGCGTGATCGTCTATATCATCAAAAATTTTTACAACGTGAAAATCGAAAAAGTGTATTTTCCCCCTTTTTTCTTCTCGGGTACGTCCGGCACACGCAGCCGGCGGCGTGCGCCGACTAGGCTGAGGCGTCTCAGCCAAGCTCAGCTCGTCCCGGCGGGCGCGACGTGAACCCTGCCCGAAACGTCTCGCTCTCGCGAGTGTGACGTCATCGCTCCCCCTCTACCAACCCTTTACCCGCCGTCAGCCGCCGAGAGCGACGCGCGAGCGCTGCGGGAACCGAGCGGGAGTGGCGGCCGTTTTGACCGGCTCTATTATTTACAGTATCTTTCCTGGGTGTCTTGATGTGCCACCTATTGCTTACAGGCATGCTTATGGCCCTACGTCAGAACTTGAGAGGGAGTGAAGAATGATATTTCAGGTTCCCTCCTTTCAGCAGTCTTTCATTCTCGTATAGGACCAGAACTACAGGAAAGCATGAAGAAATCTGCTAAGCGAAAAGCGATTGCTCATCTACTATGTGGCCCAAAATATTTGGAAGAAAAAAGTCACGCAATAAATAGCATATAAAATTACGATTTGATACAATTACATTTCTTAAGTTTAAGAGAAGCGCTTCCTCGAGATAGTACAATCAAGATTTTTTGTCCTTTCTTTTTGAGCCAAAGTGAGTAATTGAAAGAATTAACATACTTCAATCACCTTAAATTTATTTTATAGCGTTCAAGTCGGTACTATCAGCAGGCCAATTCTGAAATTTCATATAGTTTTCGTTCGTTCTTTGTTTCTACACCTGTCTCCAACTGCAGCGCGTCGCTTCTGGGTACGTCGGCCTTACCACGTGCAGCTTGTGCGGCCGCAGAAGGGCGAGATGCAACCAGCCGTTTCAATATTCTTGGAGCTTCCGTTCCCAGAACACATTATAACCAACGGTACTTGCTTTACAGATAAATTCATACGGGTACCAAAAATGTCCGAGTCCAAGGAGTTTGGTACACCCGTGGAGGAATTATGGTCAATTGTCGTTTCTCGCACCATACAGATATCTAAGTCATTCTATTTTACAGGTAAGGACACGCAGAAGTCCATTAACACTAAGCTTGGTAACGCTAGATATCACCTCTGCTTTAGCAGGTGACTTCCGATCAGTTACTACCAACTGTGTTCTCTCTGGCAGGAAATCTAAAATTCAGTGTCATATCTGAGACGTTGGTCTGGAAATCTATAAAGTTAGAATGTATATAAGATCCCTTGTCGAAAGAGCTAATCACTTCATGTCAGAAAAGGGTGTTTTTCACAAGAACGATACTTTCTGAATCCGTGTTGACTATGGTTCAAAATATCGTTCTGTACTAGGTAATTCATAACGTTTGAGCTCGGTATATATTCCAAAATACTGCTGCAAATCGATATCAGTTGTATAGGTTTGTATGTCAGTGGATTACTCCTATTGACTTTCTTGAATATCGGCGTGACCTTTGTTACTTTCCAGTCTTTGAGTACAGATTATTCGTTGAGCGAGCGGATGATTGTGACTGTTAAGTATGTAGCCTACTCTAATAGTAACGTAACCGGTGTACAATTTGGACCGGTAGACTTAGTTTTGTTAAGCGTTATAAGTTGCATCACTACTCCGAGGTTATCTACGCTTATGTTGTTTGTGTTGGCGGCTGTTCTTGATTAAAAATTTAGAACATTAATTGCGTCTCCTTTAGTCAAGGAATTACGGAAAGCTGTGTTTAGTAACTCCCTACAACCGTGGACTCTCAGAAGACAATGGTACACGACTGCTGCGGAAATGTGTATGGGAGAACAGACGTGGAACATCCACTGATGTTTGAAACGGTCGCGATAGTAGATACAACATTGGCGCCACAGTCTCCTCCGAATACTGAACGTTTTGCATGCCTTCATTACGCGGTCAACATGGTCCGAAACAACGTCCATAAAATAATTCTTACAAGCACTCACAAGTGTTAGTACGACCCCTCTGACCAACCAAAAATGAGTAAATGATATATCTATTCCATTCAAGTGTGTAAATAAACTATTTATTTGATAATAAAAATTTTCAATAATCATCCTGTATGTGCACAGCCAGGGAAGAAAATAATTTATATTATTACGGTGGCTAACATTTTCATTATAATGAGTATAACACTATTACCTGCAATGTTTATTCCTCATTATTTGTAGTTGATTTGTTTGCTATAATTCTAAATCGAGCTTTTCTGAACCAGGTGTATATGAGCTCCTCAGGACTGGACTGGGACCCTGTCGTCTGTGCGTGGCTGAAGACACGAAGCAAAAAAGAGAGTCAGATATTTCAGAAACTATTTTCAGACTCCTTCCCAACAGCTTTCACGTGGTGCACGCAAAATCTTTCCTGGGCCATGAAAGTTCTGAAGTGTATCATTGTCAGACAGGTAAACATTTCGTAGCAGTCTTAAATTTATTAACTGTAACTTATATATGTGACAAAACTAATGTAAGCCCCGATTAGAACGCCATTACAAGGTAAAGAGGCAAAATGTTGAATAATAAAATGCTTTCAACTACAAACTCGCATAATAATAATGCAGCTATAAATTTAAATTAACAATTTCTATATCGAGTTTCTCACTACAATAAATTCTAATGTTCAAACTGTACCTTCTGTCGATCCCATCTAAAATGTTAAATATAAGTAAAAGAGCGATCATAGATGTATAGTCTACATATGATGTGTGTTGTATCAGCCCTGTCTGATGATTGTTGCAGTCATTAAATCAGAGCTATATCCATAGATTCTTCGTCACCACAATGCTGTCTGTGTTCCAATTTTAATCTCCGAAAGGGTTGACAGCTCAGTTGCCGATAATTTGGATACTGACAGGAATGAACTGAGAACCTGAATGACATGAGAACTGACCCCAGAAGAATACATTATCTACGACCCTGCTCATACATAAATATATTGCAATGTCAAGAGTGGTACTGGAGTTAGACAAAAATATGGAAACACCACGATGAATATTTGTTCAGCATAAAAGCAGATGAGATGCTTGTCACGCCAGCAGGTGTCTCTGTTGTATTTGACCAGAACGGCGCCTGCTTGTATGTCCTCAGTACGTGGCAAGTGTCACGACAGAGTTCTGTTGAGCTTGAGTGCGTTATTTCGGAGTTCAGTGGAGTCCAACACAGATACAATGTTGGTGTCCTAATGGGGGGGGGGGGGAGCTTTTGAAACCAAGGTAGCTGAAATGTTTGGTGTTTCGATACACACCCTAGCAAAGATCCATACCGCTTATAGAGAGTAGAGAATATCATTTTCGGTAGATCAGAACGCGGATGAAACTGAGTGAACTGGACAAGCGCTCACAAAAGTAGATTGCGACGAACAGAAGAGGGGGCAGCTGCAAAAGTCAGTGCATAATTGAAGGTAGTACTCGAGAACAATGACCAAAACAACACGAAGGGAGCTCAATAAGCAGGGAAGTGCGGGGTAGCTGGTATTCCAAAACCACTAATCAGTCATGAAAATGCCAGCAACAGGAAAACATGATACCGAAGCCAAAACTAGGACAATAGAGCAATACAAGAAAGTCAATTGTCAGATGAATCTTGTTGCACGCTGTGTCAAACTTCTGGCTCAGTCCATTTCTCAAGATTAAAACAATGCAGGGATTCTGTGGTGTATTTGGCAACCATAAGCGTTTCACATTACCGCCAGAGATTCTGTGAACTGAATGACTGATCATTTCCATCCAACCGTACAATATTTGTTCTCCAATGGTACCGGTAACGTACTATTTAGAGCACAGGCCTATATGCGCAGAGAGTCGAGCTATGACGCTCAATCACCTGTTGCGACTGGATCATACAGGAGAAATACCTGACCAGCGAAGCAACGTGTTCTGAAATCACGCGGTGTAATTTCCCGTGCATGATGTTCACTGAAAAACATTCCACATTAATAAGCTTGAATACAAAAATGTTTCCAATAAAATATGAACCCACTGAGATGCTGGAAAGCAAAAGGCGAGAAACATATGATAGTTTTTTCATGGCCTTAAAGAATTTCAGGTCAACCAAGTGTTGCGACTAGGTGATGTATTATCCACGCTACTCTTCTTCACAGTGTTGGAGAGAATGATGCGAGGGGTGAAGATTGATAACGCAGGTGGCACTCTGTTCAGTCTTGTGAACCAAAATCTAGCACATGTCGATGATGTGTCAAGTTTGAAGGAAATGAAAGAAGGATGTGACAGAATAGAAAATGAGGCAGAGCACACTAACACCAAAACACGCTATCTATTTCCTTCCAGGATAAATGCAGTTGTTAAAGAGGAATATATTAAGTTTAACAGAGGAAATTATGAGATGAGAAGTTTGAATACCTGGGAATGCTGGTTAAGAAGAATAGCAGTACAGGTGAAGAAATAAAATCTAGGATTGCTGTGGGAAATCGAACTTACTGGACCATCATCAAGTTCCTTCAGTCACGTAGCTGAGCAGAAAATTGAAGGTGACTGATTATAGAACAGACATAGAACCGGCAGTAATGTATGTCTCAGACCAAATCAAAAAGTTCAAATGTTTGTAAATGTATCGGACCAAACTGCTTGGTCATCAGTCCGTAGCTTACAAACTACTTAAACCTAGGTAAACCAACCTACGGACAAACACACACACCCATGCCCCAGGGAGGGCTCGAACTTCCACGGCGAGCAACCGCGCGCTCCGCAGCGAGACGCTTTAGACCGCTCGGGTACTCCACCGCGGCTCAAAAACATAGACACTGGCTGTAGCAGAAGAGGAACTCTAGAGAAGATGGGAGAGGAAAATATTAAGAGAGATTTTAAGATTTTTGGTGCCGTGAATGAGGCGGGGCAATACGGAGAAACAAGGATTTGGAAGAACTGTATAGAAATGCTGACTTAATGACTGAAATTAAGTGTAACAGATTGAGATTGCTGGCCATGTAGAGCGAATGTCGAAGATCGAGATGTTAAAAAGGTCTACAAAGGGAAATCATGTTGCAGAAGGTGCAAAGGGAGACCTCAGAAACGACAGCTGGAGGAATTGGAAAATGATTTGAGAAAGATGGGAGTAAGGAGATGGAGGAAACGAACAGTAGATCGTCAAGATTGGGCTGTAATCATCAGCTCTACATCGTTTATAGCGCCAAGGAATAGACTATATCAAAATCCAAACATTCCCTACAACCCGTAAGGACTGAAAATAACTGGAACTTTATACAATGATAAATCGCACAATAGTGTTGGGCGCTCCAAGATAATTTATTTATTAGTTAAGGAAGAAGAGAGAGAGAGAAAAAACTGGGAGGGGATAACGGTACAATACGGTTGCAGCACAGTGGACTTGCATTCAAAGGACGGCGGTTCAAACCCTCCTCAAGACCAACCTGATTTATGTTCTCTATGATTTCCCTAAATCGCTCCAGGCAAATGGGGGAGAGGGGATGGTTCCATTAAAAGGGCGTTGCCGATTTCTTTATTCTTATGAAAACAATCCGAGTTTGTGCTCCGTCTCTAATGACCACGCTGTCGACGGGTTGTTAAACCTAATCTTCTTTATTTTTCTTTACGGCTCGCGTCGTCCAAAATCCTTCTTGTGCGCACGAGGGCGAGTTATCCCATCTCTGCTGGTCACCAGCCACAAGCTCTGTCTTATTGAGCCTACAGAAAGAAGGATACGTGATCGCAGTCTGCCCCCCTGAACTTGCCACTATTTTGCAGGTGTAATGGTATAAGATTCCTTTGAAAAGTATAAAGGACATCTCTTTATCCATTCCGAGGCGTTTGGAAGATGTTTTTGATGACAAAAGTTTTCCTAGGTTAGTCGATTTGAGATGTCGGCTTTTGTTTAGACTCGCCAAATTTGGTACTTTTTTTTTAGCTATTTTGCCATTACTTTGTGTTTTAACTTCATTTTTTTCTTAGTGGAATAAAGTTTGCAAACAACCTTACGTTTTTCCACGATGTGTTTTTCACTTCACCACAGTGTCACAACGTTGTTTATGTCTGTTCAATTGTTCTTCGTGTAGGATGCGAATGTTTAACTAGTGTTGGCATTTATGTAGATTTCAGGGAGATGACAGTAATCAACTGCTGCAGCTCGCGTCAGCTTTCAAATCTGGATGACAGGACAAGAGCAACGTCCAGCAGGATTCAAATCCCGATCCTGTCATTAAAATTAAAAAGTATCCGTTGTTTTACTATACCTATTAGGCAGATGTCACCATGTTTTCTTTAGCAAGACCAAGAGTAAATTCGTTTTCCTCTTCGATCCACCCAAACTCTAATTGGTCTGTAAATAGACCTCGATCTTGATAAACTTGTTTCCTATATCTCACTTATTTTTCTTTTCTCCTATCATTCCAGGAATGAATTGCACTGACGAATTTTAGTGACAGTGTACACAAGTATGACTCTCACCTTCGGTACCTGCAATTTTTAATCTTTATTATTTCAATGATACATAACAACCCATCACCTATCTTAAAAATGGGTCTTAATATTACAATGTTCAACTATTATTACTATGGGCTAGGGTTAGCAACTACTTTCTAATAATTACTTATTATTGTTTGAATGAAAACCACTGGTCAACCTTGTGTTTTAATTCTATGCTACTCTACTTTGTTATTACTACTACCCCTACTAAGCCAATGCTGTGGCGTTACAGGTGTGCCAGTCGGTACAAACCTACTTGAAGGTGGCCAGCTCACTGAGCGAAACCCAGTGAGCATACCTCTGGCACTGGGCTGCCAATTCTGTTGTCGCCACAGCCCCCTCCCCCCCTTACAAAGAAATATCCCAGCAAAAATTGTTAACCTACTAAGTTATTACTCTACACTACTATATGTCTGGTCTGTGTCGGTGTGTGGCCACATCTAACCCCCGAAACCCGAGGATGGCGGGTGCAGTCCTACTGGACGTCCAGTCCATCCCCCGGCGGCATGGCAGATGTGGCTGTCTAGTCGGGTGTTGTAATCGGTGTGTCAGTCATGATCTTGCAAGAAGTCTCGTAGCACCTTGCGTGAGATGTTATTTGAAATGGTATCAAGTGTTTGGAAAGTGTCCGAGGCCCTTAGTAATCCATATGTGTTGTTACTGGGCAATGCCCTTCTTAAGTCCGCAACCACGTCGTCGAATGCGGGACACTCGTATACGATATGATCTGGCTGTCCCACCTCAGCTCCACAGACACAAGCTGGTGTCGCCTGTTTTCTAATCCGGCAAAGATATGTCGGATAGGGTCCATGGCCCATGAGAAAGTGCAACATACCTTTAGATGGCTTGAAGTGTCCCATTTTCAGTCTTTCCTGGTAGGAGAGCATATGTGTATGTTTGCAGATGCTGAACCTGCTGGAGGGTCTGGTGCCGGTGCAGGCGGAGGAGAAGGAGGAGAGCGTGGTGATCGGCGTGCCCAGCGGCGCGGTCAGCGGCCCCACGGAGGAGGAGGAGGACGCGAGCCGGCGCATGGAGCCCGCGCACCTGCGCAAGCTGTACGTGTTCGCGCTCGTCTGGGGGCTCGGCGCCTTCCTCGGCATGGCCGACCGGCAGCCCTTCGACGCCTTCCTCAGGGACAAGCTCACCGTGCTCGCGCTGCCCCCCGCCCCGGACACCGTCTTCGACTATGTCGTCACTAAAGAAGGTACTGCTGTCATCACCACCTACCTAACAGCTGATCTGTCCGTCTTTGGCAGGGATTACAGTGACGACACGTCTTCTCATGGAACCAATGTTGGCTTGGTAGTTCATTGGATGGAGTTGGCACGACATCTGCACACACACACACACACATAGGGTAAGGTGGTGTGTGTTGTGGTCTTCAGTCCAGAGACTGGTTTGATGCAGCTCTCCACCCTACTCTATCCTGAGCAAGCCTTTTCATCTCCTCATAAGAACGACAACCCACATCCACTTGAATCTGCTTACTATACGCGTCTCTTGGTCTCCCTCTGCGATTTTTACCCCACACACTTCCCTCCAACGCTAAATTCACAATTCCTTGATGTCTAAGAATGTGTCCTACCAATCTATCCCTTCTTTTAGTCAAGGTATGCCAGAAATTCCTTTTCTCCCCAATTCGGTTCAGTACCTCCTCATTAGTTACGCGATCCACCCACCTAATCTTCAGCATTCTTCTGTAGCACCATATTTCAAAAGCCTCTATCCTCTTTCTGTCCACACTGCTTATCGTCCATGTTTCACTCCCATACAAGGCAACACTCCAAACAAATGCCTTCAGAAAAGACTTCCTTAGGCTTAAATCAATATTCGATGTTAACAAATTTCTCTTTTTCAAAAACGCCTTTCTACCCATAGCCATTCTGCATTTTATATCTTCTGTACTGCGACCATCATTTGTTATTTTACTGCCAAGTAACAAAACTCATCTACCTCCTTTATTGTTTCGTTACCTAACCTAATTCCTTCAGCATCACCTGATTTTCTTACACTGCACTCCATTACCCTAGTTTTACTCTTGTTAATGTTCATCTTATATGCACCTTTCAGCACACTGTTCATTCCGTTCAATTGCTCTTCCAGGTCCTTTGCTGTATCTGACAGAATTACTATGTCGTCGGCAAAACGCAATGTTTTTAATTCTTCACCCTGAACTTTAATTCCTTCTCCAAATTTCTCCTTGCTTTCCTTTATAGCTTGCTCAATGTACAAATTGAACAACATTGGGGAAAGGCTACAACCCTGTCTTACTCCCTTTCCAACCACTGCATCCCTTTCATGCCCTTCAACTCTGACAACCGCTGTCTGGTTTTTGTACAAGTTGTAAATAACCTTACGCTCCCTATATTTTACTCCTGCTTGCTTCAGAACTTGAAAGAGTTTATTCCAATCAACATTGTCAAAAGCCTTCTCCAAATCTACAAAAGCTAGAAATGTTGGTTTGTCTTTTCTTAATCTATCTTCTAGGATAAGCCGTAAAGTGAGTATTGCCTCCCGTGTTCCTACATTTCTCCTGAACCCAAACTGATCTTCCTCGAGGTCGGCTTCTACCAGCTTTCCCATCCTTCTGTATATAATTCGCGTTAATATTTTGCAACCATGACTTATTAAACTGATGGTTCTGTAGTTTTCACACCTGTCTGCACCCGCTTTCTTTGGAATGGGGATTATAACATTTTTCTTAAAGTCTGAGGGTACTTCACCTGTCTCATACATCTTACACACAATGTGAAACAATTTTGTCATGGCTGGTTCTCCCAGAGACTTTAGTAGCTCTGACGGGATATCATCTACTCCAGGGGCCTTGTTTCGACTTAGATCTTTCAGTGCTCTGTCAAATTCATCTCTCAGTATAGTATCTCTTATTTCATCATCATCTACATCCTCTTCCCTTCCTACAATAGTGTCTCGAAGTTCATTTCCTTTGTAGAGCTCCTCTATATACTCTTTCCACCTTTCAGCTTTTCCTTCTTTGCTGAGAACTGGTTTTCCATCAGTGTCCTTGATATTCATAGAGCTGTTTTTCTTATCGCCAAATGTTTCTTTTATTTTTCGTTAGGCTGTATCTATTTTTCCCCTATTTATACATTCTTCTACATCCTTGCATTTGCCTTCTATCCATTCCTGCTTAGCCATTTTGCACTTCCTGTCAATCTCATTTCTTAGTCGTCTGTACTCCATTTTGCCTGTTTCATTTACTGCATTGTTATATTTTCTCCTTTCGTCTATTAAATATAGTATCTCCTGTGATATCCAAGGATTCTTTGTAGGTCTTGCCTTCCTACCTATTTTGTCCTCTGCTGCCTTCACTATTTCATCTCTCAATTTTACCCATTCTTCCTCAACTGTTTTATTTTCCCCTGTTTCTGTCAATTGTTGCCTGAAGCTCCCTCTGAAATTCTTAAGAACTTCGGGTTCCTTCAATTTATCTAGATCCCATCTCCTTATTTTCCTACCTTTTTGTAGTTTCTTCAGTTTCAGCCTACAGTTCATAACCAACAAGTTATGGTCAGAGTCTATATCTGCCCCTGGGTATGTCCTACACTTCAAAACCTGGTTCCGAAATCTATGTCTTACCATTATAAAATCTATCTGGTATCTTCCGGTGTCTCCTGGTCTCTTCCACGTATACAACCTTCTTTTGTGATTCTTAAACCAGGTGTTTGTTATAACTAAATTATGTTCCGTGCAAAATTCTACCAGGCGGCTTCCTCTTTCATTCCTTTTGCCCAGACCATATTCACCCACTATCTTCCCTTCCCTTCCTTGTCCTACTACCGAATTCCAGTCTCCCATAACAATTAAGTTTTCCTCTCCCTTAATTGTCTGAATAATTTCCTTTAGCTCCTCATATATTTCTTCAATCTCCTCATCATTGGCAGAGCTAGTTGGCATATAAACCTGTACTACTGTTGTCGGTGTTGGCTTCGTATCTATCTTGACAATGATAATGCGATCGCTGTGCTGGTCATAGTAGTTTACCCGCATTCCTATTTTCTGATTCATTATCAATCCTACTCCTGTGATACCCCCAATTGATTTTGTATTTATAATCCTGTACTCACCTGACCAGAAATCCTGTTCATCCTGCCACCGAACTTCACTAATCCCCACTATATCTAACTTCAACCTATCCATTTCCCTTTTTAAATTTTCTAATTTTCCTACTCGATTAAGGGATCTAACATTCCACGCTCCGACCCGTAGAATGCCAGTATTGTCTTTCCTGATGATCACATCCTCCTGAGTAGTCCCCGCCCGGAGATCCGAATGGGGGACTGTTTTACCTCCGGAATATTTTACCCTAGAGGATGCCATCATCATATGTTCATACAGTAGAGCTGTATGTCCTCGGGAAAGGTAACGGCTGTAGTTTCCCCTTGCTTTCAGCCGTTCGCAGTAGCTGTGTGGCAAAGCCACATTAGCTGATGTTACAAGGCCAGCTCAGTCAATCATCCAGACTGTTGCCCCTGTAACTACTGAAAAGGCTGCTGCCCCTCTTCAGGAACCACACGTTTGTCTGGCCTCTCCACAGATACCCCTCCTCTGTGGTTGCACCTACGGTACGGCTATCTGTATCGTTGAGGCACGCAAGCCACCCCACCTCGGCAATGTCTGTGGGTAAGGTGGTACAAATTCGATATAGGTACAATTCTGATCAACATAAATTTTCGCGCCATTTGGCAGTCTCGTAGTGTCTCATTGTGTGGCATTGTAGCGTAGCAGGTTTCTACAGCTCCTCCTGTCTTTTCCAAGAATACACCACTTTGTGCTAAGGAGAGATAAATTTTTTTCCGTAGTTTAACGAGCTCTTATAAATTTTCTGTGACTAGATTCTCTACCCAAAATGCAATGTTTGGTACCACGAAGTATGCGTTGGTGCCTGACGGGAAAAGTGCTTTTTATGTGGAAGATGCCCTTAGTCAAAATTCTACTAGCAAGTGATCACAATTGTACCTAGTGTGGTACATTTTCGATCGATTTTTCTCAATTCTGTAACTTTTTTGTGTGTCTATACCGACATTTGTAATTGTCTAATATTTGTGTTACATATTAGTGAAACACCCAAGAACAAGTGCTATAATTAAAATTACATCTTTTCTCAATACATTTCCAGTTACAATAACATTTGTCCGAAATGATCGAAATTGTACCACCTTACCCTACACACACACACACACAATTCCGGGAAGGGAACTATGTGATCGGTCGACACGTTCAATCACATCCCAGATGTGTTCGATCGGCATCAGATCTAACAAGTTGGGGGGTCAGCACATCAATTGCAAGGCACCACTCTGATCCTCATGCCACTCCAACTCACTCATGGCTTTGTGGCATGGCGCGTCATCTTGCAGAAAAATGCCACAGCTATTGGGAAACACGGTCACCATGAAGGGATGTACGTGGTCTGTAACCAGTGTACGATACTTCATAGCCGTCATGGTGCCTTGCACGAGCTCCACTGAACCGATGAATGAATAAACTCCAGAGCATAAATTAGCTCCCGCCCTCTTTCCCTGGAAGAAGGCGGATTCGCAGCATCCCATCCATTTGATGAAAAAGGTATCGGGTTTCGTCAGATCATACTACCCTCTGTCACTGTTCCAGCGCCCATTTCAGTCGTATTTCTCAATGCTGTGGTATCAACGTTGCACATGCATGGATCGTCAGTTCCAGACACCCATCCTTAGGAACATTAGTGTAGTGTTTGTTCAGATACAGTTTTACTCTGCACAACATTAAAGTCTGATGATAGTTCCACCAGGCCTATTTTATCAGATTGTTCATATTACGGAATAGGATATCTGTAATGAGGAGTGACCGCCCAGTCTCTCGACATTTGGACATGATTTCACCTTGGTTTCGGCACTTGTTGAAGGCACTCATCACAGCATTCCTCGAATACCCGAGAAATTATGTAGTTTCAGAAACACTCGTGCCGCGCTTAGAGGCCATCACAGTCTGCCCTCGATTAAACTTAGATCGTGCCCCTTACCCATTATACACAAGGACAGCAAGCTCATTGATACTACATGTCTCTGACCAGCACTCATTCCTCGTCGGGTGCCACTATTATGGCAAGGACCTGTTTATACTGATAGTAGGAAGGTGATCATGAAGTTATGATTCCTCAGTGCATATTTACGTCTATAATCTAATACCCACAAATCGTTTGTGGCAAGAGGTACTTCATGTCTCAACGTACTTCCCTCCTTCCTGTTGTAAATTCCAATTCCTCACAGAAAGACCGATTGTTGGAAAACCCCTCTAATTGTACCTTCATGGACTCTCCGCCAGATTTATGAACGAAGGAGGAATATTCTGGTTTCACTTCTAATAATGTACACTTTAGAAATGCGTATATGATTCTACAGATTTTACGAGTATTGATATTCGTTGGATTAAGATTTGACCTATTTTGAGCTGACAATTATTTTGCGTTGTGGGATCGCAAAACGTACTTAGTGTTTAAGCATAGTTCCTTACTACTTAATAGGATGGAACTCTATCGTTGTGTACAGATTTGACAGACGACTTCGGAATATGTGTGGCTTATTGGTGTTTTGTGGCGAGGATGAAAAATATGTTTAACGAGCGTGAGTAGTGCGGAGTATGTTAGAATCCTAGTTTATAGAGTAGATATCTTAGCGCTAGACAGAAACTTGTCATTATTGATTTAAAAAATCAGAGTTCAGCTCAGTGGAATTAAAATTTGTAGTTTATACAAAAGGAGATTGAAAATTTTGCGAAGTAAGAATGATCCTCCCTCCTTCCCTCCCTCCCCCCCCCCTCTCACACACATACACTCTCTCTCTCTCTCTCTCTCTCTCTCTCTCTCTCTCTCTCTCTATTCTGTGTAAACGGCAATTCGTTCTTGGACTACATATACAGAAATGGGGTGGCAGTGTAAACATAGGCTCACACTGCATTCCCCTGACTGAGACATGTAGCGTATTGCCGTTATGTGGTCTCGTTTAGGGCAGATGTTTGAGCTGTATGTCATGACAATGTGGCTCCTTGGCTGCGAGAAGAGAATGGTCATGTCTATGAAAGAGGTCGTTTGATATCGTCTAATACATTGCTTTGGAAAAAAGTTTTAGTGCAGACGAACGGAAAATATACCTTCAGCCATTCATGAGGCACCGTACATTGTGTTAATAATTATTTTAAAGCTTTATTTTCATATGTTAAGTTTCAATTAAAGTATTAACAGCCATTCAGTAAAATTTTAAATATAATAGAAATATTTTCCCAATATAAACTGTAACTGCCTTTCTTAATGGTAACCGTCATTATAACGGGCGATAACTGTTACATTTAATTTTATTATTCTCCATTCTATTTCCTATTCAAATACTTGAGTGACTAATACAAATTCAAATACTTCCAGGTAACTGGGAGCTCTGGAGCAATTTGGTGCCAAGTTATTCATATCCAGAGACGTCGACTCCTGACTACAGCACTATAATGGTACCCATAATCGAAAACGTGAGGACGACGTTTCTTATAGACACCATAGTTTCGCAAAACAAACCTGTCTTACTTATTGGCGAGCAGGGTTCGGCCAAGACTGTCATGATGAAGGCTTACATGAAGAAGACCAACCCGGAAATGTACCTCAATCGCTCTTTCAACTTCTCGTCCGCTACAAGCCCATTTCAGTTTCAGGTATGTTGAAGAGGTGACTATTTTTGTTTTATTCGTACTATGTTAGGATTTTATTTTATAATTTATTTATTCTCCCATTTATTCTCACGAAGAACCAATCATAAAGGCTATTATCATGTTTTCATGGTTAATATGACTTAAATGTGTGTATATTGTATTTATATGCTGGCCGCGGGGACTGAGACGCTCCAGTCACGGTCTGCACGGCCACTACGGTCGGGGGTTCGAATCCCCCCTCGGGCATGGATATTTGTGCCGTCCTTAGTGTTAACTAGTTCATAAGTAGTTTGTAAGTTTAGGGACTGATGACCCCGTAGTTAAGTCCCATAAGCTATACAAACATTTGATTTTAATGTGTTTATATTGTCACGTTGCAATGGAAGTAGGCTTGACTTCGAAGGCAACTAAACACAGCACTTATACTGAAAGTACGTTTATTACGAACTCAACATACACGCAGCGCTGACTGACTCTCAGGCAGAGTGCTCTGCTATTTATACACAGACAGAATTTACCAGAAATTAGAAGAACAGTTAACATAAGAAACAAGTAGAATTTACAAGTGAACATAAGAAAGATGCAGAACCTTCTTGAATTGTCAATTACAAAGAAAAAATTTTTGCCGGTGGGCGGGATTGAAACGGCGACCTTCTGCTCCGCAGTCCGTGACGCTATCCCCTGCGCCACGCCGGCAGTTAGTGTTCGTACTCTCTCGCGGCATTGCTCCCTCTCTTGGAGGAACAGCGACCCGCTGTTATGATCCCTGTGGAGCCAGCTGCAATGTCCTGGATCTTGACCGTGTCATGGGTCCTCTGTACGAGAGTTCAAGATTATCGACGACAGACGTTCCTGTCGTGGCTTCATCAGGAACATTACCGTCCTTAAAGTCCTTGAACAAGAAGCCATTGTCGTCTACCTGCTCTTCAGGATCATAGTAAGGCTTCATGCGTAGGACGTGAACAATGTCTCTTCGTTTTTGACGTTTCGACGACGGCTCATAATCCTCAACTTCGTATGTGACGTCTGACAGGCGGCGTATGACACGATACGGACCAAAGTATCGCTTCAATAACTTTTCTGACAGTCCAACCTTCCGTACAGAAGTAAAAATCCATACCAGATCTCCTGGGCTGTACACAACAGCTCGGTGCTTCTCGTTATACCTCTGACGGTCGTCCTTCTCCTGGGCGTCCAGTGTCCGTATGCGAGCCATCTGTCTTGCCTCTTCGACCCTGGTGATCAGCTGTTTAACTTAGTCATCCTGAGTGTCGTCCGGTTGGAACGGGAACAGTGTATCCATTGTCGTCTCAGCTTCACGGCCACGGAGCAGGAAAAAAGGAGTGAAGCCTGTGGTGTCTTGTCTTGCGGTATTGTAAGCAAATGTCACGACTGGCAGAATTGTATCCCAATCCTTCTGCTCAACATCGACGTACATCGACAGCATGTCGGCTAACGTTTTGTTAAAACGTTCCGTAAGACCATTTGTCTGAGGATGGTATGCAGTTGTCATTCTGTGGACAATGTTGCACCGTGACATTACCTCTGATACTAGTTTTGACTGGAATACTTTTCCACGATCAGATATAATGACACGTGGTGCTCCATGCTTCAAAATAATGTCTTCTACAAGGAATTTTGCGATCTCTGGAGCTTCTGCAGTCGGCACAGGTTTGGTGACAGCGTAGCGTGTGAGGTAGTCAGTGCAGACTATTATCCAACGGTTACCGGTTGTCGACTTCGGGAACCACCCTAAAAGATCGATCCCAACTCGGTGGAATGGAGCTGCTGCCGGCGGAATCGGTACGAGATGTCCTGGAGGTAATTGCGGCACATGCTTCCGTCGCTGTCACTCTTTACAGTGACTCACATAGTGCTTGACAGATCGGTAGAGACCTTTCCAGTAATACCTACGTCTGATTCTGTCTAGGGTCTTCACGAATCCCAGATGACCGGATATTGGAGCACCATGGAAGTATTTGAGAATAGCTGGCTGGAGATGAGCTGGAACAACAAGTAGCCATTTGGGGCCCAGTGGATCGTAGTTGCTCTTGTACAATGTTCCGTTTATAAGTTGGAACTCTCCATTGGTCGGTTCTCCTTTCTTCAAGGCCTCTATCGTTTTTAATAGTACTGGATCTTCCCTCTGTTCAGCTGTAACGTCATCTAATTCAGTGAGAGCTGAAATTTCATTAATACTGTTGTGTTCCACTAATGGATTCCTCGAAAGGAAGTCGGCATCCTTGTGTTTGCGCCCGTTCTTGAATACCACTGTGACATCGTACTCTTGGAGTCTTAGTGCCCATCTTGCTAGTCGACCTGATGGATCCTTCAAGCTAGTCAGCCAACACAAAGAATGGTGATCTGTCACGACGGTGAATGGTTTGCCGAATAAATACGGCCGGAACTTGTTGATAGCCCAGATAACCGCGAGACATTCTTTTTGAGTTGTAGAGTAGTTTATCTCGGACTTTGAGAGTACTCTTGACGCATAGGCTATCACTCTTTCGGCACCTTCCTGAACTTGTACAAGCACTGCACCAATCCCATAGCCACTGGCGTCTGTGTAAAGTTCTGTTTCTGCATTCTCGTCGTACAAGGCTAGTACTGGTGCGGAAGTTAGAGCCTCCTTAAGTGCTCGGAAAGCTCTTTCTTTTGTCGCATCCCAGTAAAATTTGGCATCTCCCTGCAGAAGTTCTTGTAATGGACGTGCCTTGTTACAAAATCCTTTTATGAAACGTCGATAGTATGAGCACAGCCCGAGAAAACTTTTCACATCACGAATGTGCTGAGGAGTTGGAAATTCTGTGACTGCCCTTACTTTATCTGGGTCAGGACGTACACCATCTCCGTTGACTAGGTGCCCCAGGATTTTTATCTCTTATGGCGACGAAGAGGCACTTCTTTGGATTGAGGCGGAGACCTGCAGCCTGAACACACATCAACACAGTTGACAGGCGACTCAGATGTTCTTTAAATGTTTTCGTGAAAACGACAATGTCATCTAAATAGCAGAGACACGTCGTCCACTTAAGGTGTCGAAGCAAGTTGTCCATCATGCGTTCGAATGTGGCTGGAGCATTACATAATCCAAATGGCATTACTTTAAATTCATAGAGACCGTCAGGTGTAATAAAAGCCGTCTTCTCCCTGTCAGCTTCGTCAACCTCGATTTGCCAGTAACCTGTCTGCATGACCATAGTTGAGAAGTATGTAGCTCCTTTCAAGCAGTCTAAGGTGTCATCAATACGCGGCAATGGGTAGACATCTTTCTTTGTGATACTGTTCAGCCGCCGATAGTCGACACAGAATCGCCACGTGCCATCCTTCTTCTTTACGAGGACCACCGGAGACGACCAAGGACTCTCCGAAGGTTGAATAATGTCATCTCGCAACATCTTCTCCACTTCCTCCCGAATTATTCGTCTTTCAGCTGGCGACACTCTATACGAACGCTGGCTAATTGGCGGATGGTCCCCAGTATTGATACGGTGCTTTATCGTGGGCCGTTTCGTCTGAGTTTTCCCCTGCTGAGGTGTGAATGCACCCGAAAATTGGGGTAGTATACCTAACACCCGCTGGCGTTGTTCCTTGGTCAGTCCAGGCCCTATTGGCAGTTCCATGTTTGTTTCCTCCAGCGTGTTGTCTGTACTAATAGCAGGGCATGGGTCTTCATTGATGACGTTGAGCTCACCGTCCTGGATTGGTTCAGCTATCCCGATACACATTGCCTTGGGGATAAGTTGTGACTGCTCGTGACAATTTGTGATCCAAATCTCTCCTTGACCACCGGCAATGCTTATGACAGCCGCTGGTATGTACATTTCTTTTGTGATAAACTTTTTACTATCAACAAGAACTTCACAGTTTAACCAGTCAGCTGTGTTTGTGACTGCAACTCTTCTCATTGTCAACGGCGGTATCGTCACATTGTCAACGACGAATAACTTCCCAGAAAATGCTGTATTACGTGTATCTGGCGGAACAACTTCTTCAGTTTGCAGCTCAGATCTTCCACAGTCAATGATAGCTTGGGATGCCTGAAGGAAGTCCCATCCGAGGATGGCATTGTGACTACATTCTGTTAACACGACAAATTCAAACGGCTGCGTCCTGTTGTTGATGGTTATTCTTGCGACACAAGTTCCTGCTGGATGGACGTACTTTCCATTCGCGACCTTCAGCACAGTTGCTCCCGTATCACAGAACATTGTCTTCTTTAGTGTGCGGCGCTAATTATCCGATAATACAGAAAAAGAGGCTCCTGAATCAACAAGTGCCCGGACAGGTTGGCCGTCGATTATGACGTCGATGAGATTTCCCGACATCTTGGGGACTGTCGTCCATG
This sequence comes from Locusta migratoria, assembly GCA_026315105.1. Taxonomy (NCBI): domain Eukaryota; kingdom Metazoa; phylum Arthropoda; class Insecta; order Orthoptera; family Acrididae; genus Locusta; species Locusta migratoria. The sequence continues at coordinate 112,914,717 of CM048755.1, read as the reverse complement.
GAGGATTTTCATCTGCGGCGGCCTCACCTCCGTAGATGGTCGCCTCGCTTAGTTTTCCTGGGCGCGGCGGCTAGGGGAGCGGCTGGTACCTCTGTACGGCGACGGTGAACGGCTGCGGCGCGTCGGGGAGCGTCCTCGTCTAGGGTACGGCGATGGGCTTCTTCCCATAGGTCGACTGAACTCATCAGCAGGTGACTGCCTTGGATAGAAGTGCTCCGACGGTTGACGTCTTGCGGCAAAATAATCATCGAATACTCGCCTCCTCTCTCTGCAGTAGCGTACGACATGTCCAGGGCGTCCACAGTGGAAACACAGTAGTGTGTTGTCTTCTGTCCTCCAGACGTCTGTTCTTCTGCGGGGCGTCATAGTTACCGGCGGAGTTGGCTGTGGTCGCGTCGGTCGGTTCATGGGCTGCCGTTTGGCGGCTGCAGCGTAAGTCATAGCAGGGCGACGCCATTCTTCACGTCTGGTGCGATTGACGGGGCAGACAGGAGCTAATGTTTGAAATACCTCGTCCTCAGTGGCGTCGGCTACCTCGTGACTTACAGGGCCCACATCCATGGCCATAATCTGACGCTCGCTCGGTCTAATAGTCCCGGCTGCCATGCACTGTTGTAATTCTTCTCTCACGATTTGTCGTATGAGAGAAGCCAAGTCCTGCTGGTCTTCCACAACGGCCATAGGGACTACATTTGGGAGTCTGTCATACTTCTTGCGTCCAACCCTCCTTTGTTGCATCTCTTCAATACGCTGGCACCACTTGATGAACTCTTCTGTCGTAGCGACGTCTTTTATCAGAAAAGCTTGGTACATATCTTCTGCAATTCCCTTCATCAGGTGCGTGATTTTGTCCGCTTCTATCATGTTCGGATTGACTACGTTACACAAGGCCAAAACACTCTGTATGTACGATTGTGTCGGCTCACCATGTCGTTGGGCCCGGTTCTTCAGTTGTTCTTCCGCCGAGCGGATTTGTCGCTGGCGGTCTCCAAACGTCTTCTTAAGTTCCCCCTGGAACGTCTCCCAGTCATTCAGCTTGTCTTCGTTTTCGAACCATTGCTGGGCTATTCCATCCAGGTAGAAATAAACGTTGGCCAACCACATCGGATCATCCCACCTGTTGTACTTGGCGACTCGGTCAAACCCTTTTAGCCATTTGTTGGGGTCCTGTCCAGCATCTCCAGAGAACACCGACGGGTGTCTGATGTGCAGCTGGCTTATTGCTGGTTTCGTCTCCATCGTTCTTCTGATAATACGGACTTTAGGAAGGACGTACTCGGTGTATCCCTTGTATTTCGGTTCCAGTCCCTGTAAACGACGGCTTTTGCGTTGCCTAATCGGAGCCACGGTGATGCAGCTGTTGCACAGTGTACCCGGCGCCTCCACCAATCAATGTCACGTTGCAATGGAGGTAGGCTTGACTTCGAAGGCAACTAAACACAGCACTTATACTGAAAGTACGTTTATTACGAACTCAACATACACGCAGCATTGACTGACTCTCAGGCAGAGTGCTCTGCTATTTATACACAGACAGAATTTACCAGAAATTAGAAGAACAGTTAACATAAAAAACAAGTAGAATTTACAAGTGAACATAAGAAAGATGCAGAACCTTCTGGAATTGTCAATTACAAAGAAATAAATTTTTGCCGGTGGGCAGGATTGAACCGGCGACCTTCTGCTCCGCAGTCCGTGACGCTATCCCCTGCGCCACGCCGGCAGTCGGTGTTCGTAGTCTCTCGCGGCAATATTTTACAATGGCGAAGTTCACTTACTTTGCTTCTGCCGTTTTTCCACAAAATTTGAGGTTTTAATTAAACAAAGTGGTTACTCATGCATCATTTAAAGTTTTTTTCCATCGTTGGCTACTACTTTCTCCCTTCTTTTTTCGGGTAGTGTACGAATCCCGCGTCGAAAAACTTGTTCATCTTCTGAAGCGATCTACGAATCGATCCAGTTTGTGACTTCTCCATGAGATCGGAAGTATTGGTCAGCCAGACTATGCGCCATTGATCTAAACAGGTGAGAGTCACAGGAAGCAATGTCTGGAAAATACGGCGGGTGGGGTAGGACTTCCCGTTCTAACGTTTCCAAGTACGTCTTGACCTGTTTTGCAACGTTGGGTCGAGCGTTGTCGTGCTGCAAAATCAGTTTATCGTGCCTCTCGCTGTATTGCGGCCGTTTGTTTTTAATGCTCTGGTCAAACGCATTAATTGCGTTCGATAACGAGCACCTGTGATTGTTTCACTTGGTTTTATCACCTCACAGTACACGACACCGAGCTGGTCCCACAAAATGCAGAGCGTGAATATTCTGTTTGGCTGTCAGCGTGGAAGCATGGCTCACGTTGTTTCACTAATAGCGTCCTTACCATACGTACTTGAGAGCACTCGATGATACTCAGCCGCTGTTTACTTCCTACTGAAATAAAACAGTAACACCTCTTGCAAATGACGACAAATAGGCTCGTAAACTGACATTTTCAATCAAGAACAACTTTATGATGCAAACACATATCGACTAATGAAAATTCCTGGCAGATTAAAATTGTGTGCCGGAACCGGGTCTCGAACCTGGGACCTTTGCCTTTCGCGGGCAAGCGCTCTACCGACTGAGCTATCCCGACACGTCTCACGATGCCGTCTGACAACTTTATTTCCGGCAGTATCTCGCCTACTAATTTCCTAACTTCAAAGAAGCTCTCCTGAGAAACTTGCAAGACTAGCACTCCTGGAAGGATGGATATGGCGGAGACATGGCTTAGCCACAGCCTAAGGGATGTTTCCAGAATGAAACTTTCACTCTGCAGCGGAGTGTGCGCTGATATGAAACTGGAAACAATCCTTAGGCTGTGGCTAAGCCATGTCTCCGCCATATCCTTTCTTCCAGGAGTGCTAGTCTTGCAAGATTCGTAGGAGAGCTTCTGTGTAAAGTTGTGAGGCGGCATCGTGAGTCGTGTCGGGATAGCTCAGTTGGTAGAGCGCTTGCCCGCGAATGGCAAAGGTCCCAGGTTCGAGTCTCGGTTCCGGCACACAATTATAAGCTTCCAGGAAGTTTCATATCAGCGCACACTTCGCTGCAGAGTGAAAGTTTCATTCTGAAATGCACTAATGTTTGAATGAGATAGTGTTGACCGACGTCCAAGTTCAATGCCTGACGTCTGCGATCTGTTTCTTTCGACCGCTACTTACCGTTGTCGCCAACTATCGGAAAACGGTGGAAGCAAAGTTGTACACCTTGTATCTAATAATGTATCTTTTACACTCTGAAAAAGTTTTGCTGGCGATGTTCATCACTTTTGTCCTCGGTAGAATTTCTCAATTTTCTTGTGGTTTTTATATTTGAGCGCTCCAGTCACGGTCAGCACGGCCACTACGGTCGGGGGTTCGAATCCCCCCTCGGGCATGGATATTTGTGCCGTCCTAGTTCGTAAGTAGTTCATAAGTAGTTTGTAAGTTTAGAGACTGATGACACCGTAGTTAAGTCCCATAGGATTTACAAACATTTGAACATTTTTTTTATATTTGAAACATGTTCGCTGTACGTTTATCAAGTTACTCCGAATGGTCCATCCTGAATTGCAGACTGCGCCAGAATACATTCTGAGTTTCCTCGATAATAGTTAATAACTCTTCATCGAATTCCGTTAAAGTTGAACGTCCAGGACTTGTGAGAAGTAAAGTCATGAATCGAAAAAATATATGTGTGCATTCATAGACCAGATATAACTAGCAAAGGGATATGATAACTACCATGGAGAAATGTCTGTTATAACCGCAAAGCAAGAAGCTGTTGTAGAAGCACTTAAGCATGCATGAAACTGCACTGAGGGCGGCAATCCAACTAATCATGATCCTGAAGAATCATTTTACACTACGTTTCTGAAATTAAGCTGCATGTAATAAGACTAAAAAAATCAGCAAAAGGAAGTAACACTAATTTCGGTCGAAGCGCACATCAGAATTTGTGATAAGGAACAGGCCGGCCAACTGACTAAACAAGCCCCCCTTCCCCCCTTTCAGGAACGCCACGATATCCAAGGGTGTCTCACCCAGACTTCATACAACGACGAAAAATATCGATGCGAATGATTCAGGACGAAGATTGGAGAAAAAGAGCCAATGACAGAGGAAAATATTATGTAGCGACGTACACCGTGATCCCGTGAAGGCGTTGGTATATGAAGCAAACGCTTTACAGAGGTTTTTGTGGTGTCGCACAAGTACAAAGTGCGCGCCACTTACTTTCGCCGCGCGCCGCCATGCACGCACGGCGCGGCGTTCTCACGACGACAGCCAAGAGCGCCCTCTGCGACAACGCCGCTCGTGGCCACCACTGAAGGACATCGGCCACTTCGGACTGAGATAGCAACGAGTTAGGACCTTCGTAATCAGATAGGCACCAGTGAAGACTTTGCTATCGTACAGGCACTAGGCAGGCCTCTAACAACTATGTATCAACATTCTGCAGTACTATGTAAAAGTTAAGTATTGTTACATTCTGTGCAATATATATCTCTTTCTAATTTACTCGAGTGTTTATAGTTTCTGGCTGCTCCCCTCCGTACCTGCACCAGCGTGTCGGTCTCATTCCACTCGGCCACCGACACCTACGACGAGGCTGGGACACAAAAGCGGCGATGAAGTTGGGACACAAAAGTGGCGACGAGGAGTGATAGACGAACCTTGGACCAGCCCGCTTGCAGCAGCCAGACAGCAGCAGTCGAGCACGCAGAAATTGCTCCCGCCCACCCACCCTTATTATAAGATTTTTGGGGGAACATTTTCAGTTACTTGTTTTGTGGACTTTTTTGTTGCAGAGTGTCCTCTTTCATATTGCATTTGTGTTTTGTTATAAGTTACTTGTATACGCGGCGCCTAATCGGTCAGCATGGCCACTGCCCCGAACCCAAACTTAATGGAAATTATTCAGTTACAGACGGCGCAAATTACCCAGCTACTCCAGGCGGTGGCCCAGCTCACAGCGCAAGCAGCTAACCAACAACAACAGCCGCCGCTTCAGCAGCCCACACCTGCCGCCGCAACGCTTCCTACGTTTCGCCAGTACAACGAACGTGAGGAAGAATGGAGTGACTATTTCGCGCAGTTTCAAGAACTCGTCGCGGCTCATCAAATTACAGGTCAGAGAGTGAAGAACCTTTTCTTATCGACTGTAGGAACTCCAACATTTGTGTTACTGCAGAAACTATTCCCCAACGCATCTCCTCGTGATGTAGACTTTGAACAAATTGTAGATGCACTGAATGCTCATTATGAGAGAAAAGTTCTTGTAGCCGCTGCACGATACCGATTTTTCAGACTTAAAAAATTACCGCAGCAGTCACACCAAGAGTGGATTACGGAATTGAAGGGCTTAACCCGCCAATGTAAATTTACTTGCTCTTGTGGACTTTCTTATAGTGACGTTATGTTGCGAGATGCGATTACGCAGAATATTCAGGACCCCAGAATTAGAGCAGCAATTCTGAAACAGTCTGACCCCTCATTAGACAGTGTACTGCAGCTTATAGAAGCGCATGATACTTTTGACTTAGCAGATGTAGAAATGCAAAGCCACAGTGTAAATTCAGTGCGCCGCAACGGACGCTTTCCTAGCCGTAGTTCTCAGTATGGCACTAGTGATTCTTTTAATTATACCGGCCGTGCTGAACAGACAGTGAACAGTAGCCAGTGTAAAAGTGCGACACAAAGGTCGCCCCGTCGTATTAGAAACAGTGATTTGAATAAAGGGCGCCAACGCCCATTTCAGAAAAATGTTCGTAAGTCTTGCCCCCAGTGTGTGTCTCGCCACAAGCGTGCTCATTGCCCTAGTCGCAACGCAACCTGTTATCAATGTGGCAAATCAGGACATATACAGTCTGTGTGTATGCAAATTAAAAACTCAAAGAACGGTAGCGTTAGAAACAGTGCTTCGCAAAGTGCGAGAGCAGTGCATACAGTAAATGTTATAGACGCTGTGGACTTGAACAGTGCTTTAGTTGGTTCTCAATTTCAAGAAAGTAGTTCTGCGCCTATGGCACAACTATATAGTGCACCACGTAGCAAGCGCCGACGAGCGCGTAAAACAGTGCAACGGAAAAGGGTTCGGGACAAGCAAAATGACTATGAACAGTGCATTCCTGTAGTGAAAATAGTGCCTTCTGCAACTGCTCCTTGTAAAAGTGCCCAGTACTGTGTAGATAGTAACAGTAGACTTGGTGTTGCTACTCAAAAGTTTAGTGCAGTAGTTAGTGACTCTGCAGTAACCTCGCAATGCGCGGAGGCCGATCCGGCGGTAGTGCCATCTAGTGACAGTGTTGTTAATCCGCTGCGTGCCGAGTCTGCACCGCTTCCTACCGCACGCAACCCGCGCATACGCAGTAAACAAACCGTAGCAGACGTTGCCCACATTCGCGCACCTGTCGAGCGCCGCAAGCAAAAACTTTTTGTGAATCTTTCCATTGACAATAAGACTGTGCAATTTAAGCTCGATACTGGTTCCTCTGTCACATTAATGAATAAAGAGACGTATGAACTTCTGGGTTCGCCAAAATTGTCGCCGTCACAGCAAGTGTTAACAGCTTATACAGGTCAAAATATTCCCGTGCTGGGAACGTGTAGCCTGCCCGCCTCTTTTCAAGGTGTAACGAAAACAGTTGCTTTTGTAGTTCTTCAGGCCAAATCTACGCAGAATATTTTTGGACTAGATGCTTTTGACTTGTTTGGTTTATCAATTCAAAGAGATGTGCTTCAAATTTCGTCAATAGTGCCTCAGGATAAAATCAATGCATTGTGTGACAAATATAGTGACTTGTTTTCGCCGGAACTAGGTTGTGCAAAAGACTTCGTGGCACATGTAACTTTAAAAGAATCTGCAGTTCCAAAATTTCGTAAAGCTAGACCAGTGCCTATCGCCTTGCGTGATACAGTTGCCGAAGAACTTAAACGTTGGCAAGATAGTGGGGTGATATCTCCTGTTCCTGCGAGTCAGTGGGCCTCGCCTATAGTAATTATACCCAGGCCGTCAGGAAAACTTCGTCTCTGTGCGGACTTTAAATCAACAGTGAACGGTCAAACAATTGTTGACACTTATCCCTTGCCCAGACCTGACGAACTAATGGACAAATTAGGACAGTCTCGCTTCTTTTCCAAGATTGATTTAGCAGAGGCATACTTACAGATTCCACTTGATGACGAGTCAAAAAAGTTTTTCGTCATTAATACTCACATGGGCCTTTTTCAATTTCAACGCCTACCCTTTGGCAGTTCTTCCGCTCCCGCTATTTTTCAGCGTTTTTTGGAACAGCTGACAGTTTCTGTACCGTGTTGTTCGAACTATTTAGATGATATTGTGGTATCCGGACGTACAGTTGAAGAACATTTAGCAAACCTGGAGTGCCTTTTCAAAGTTTTGACTGCAGCAGGTCTACGTTGCAATAAAGCAAAGTGTTCGTTCTTTCAGACTGAAATAGAGTACCTAGGCCATGTGATTAATGCCCAAGGAATTCATCCCTTACAGTCACATCTTAGAGCAATCAAAGACTTGCCTCCTCCTAAGAATGTGCATGAATTGCAAGCAGTGATGGGAAAGCTGAACTATTATTTCAGATTTATTCCCAATGCCTCTCAGATTGCAGCTCCACTGCATCACTTACGTAGGAAGAATGTTCCTTTTGTATGGTCTAAAGATTGTCAGGTTGCCTTTGACAAATTAAAGTCTGCACTACTCAGTGATGCATGTTTGATTCCCTTTGACCCACAGAAGCCTGTAGTGTTAGCAGTTGACGCCTCGTCGTATGGTCTGGGCGCTGTAATCTCACATCGTATTGGATGTCACGATCGTCCTATTGCCTTTGCATCCAAGCTACTGACGCCGACGCAACAGAATTACAGTCAGATAGAAAAGGAGGCCTTAGCAATCATTTACGGCGTCGCAAAGTTTCATCATTATCTCTATGGCAGAAAATTCTATTTGTTGACAGACCACAAGCCTCTCACGTCGTTGTTCTCACCCACAAAGCCAATTCCGCCACGTACGGCACAAAAGCTTCAGAGATGGTCCTTGATATTGTCAAATTATCAGTATGAGATTTTGTACCGACCTACCACTAAACATGCCAACGCGGACACACTTTCCCGACTTCCGGTTGGCCAGGATGTATCATTTGATTCTTCAGAAATGGCATGTTGTCAGATAGACTCCAGAGATGCTTCCGCTGTCGCAGACTTTCCTTTGAACTCTCGTCGGGTTGCACAGGAAACAGCTGCGGATGCAGACCTAAGTGTGGTAGCACGTTTTGTTCGCTCAGGGTGGCCTGCCAGAGCCAAAGACATTGATCGGCCTCTGGTTCGACGTTATTTTGAACAACGTCATGCATTATCTTTAAGTCAGGGTGTACTGTTGTTGCATACCGACAACGACCAAGCAAGAGTGATTGTTCCTCGTTCCCTGCAACGAGAAGTGTTACGCCTCCTGCATCAAGGACATTGGGGCATTGTTAGGACAAAGCAATTGGCCAGACGTCATTGTACCTGGGTTGGTATGGACGCTCAGATAGAGAGCATGACATCACAGTGTACAGTTTGTGCGGACCATCAGGCGGCTCCTCCACAGCGTTTCTCAGACTGGCCACGCCCCAAGGGACCATGGCAACGTTTACATATTGACTTTGCCGGACCATTCTGGAATACGCGCTGGTTAATTGTTGTAGACGCTTTCAGCAAGTTTCCTTTTGTGATTGCCATGAACTCAACGACGGCGTCTAGTACAATCAGTGCCTTAACATCAGTGTTTTGCATCGAAGGCTTGCCTGAAACTATCGTCAGTGACAATGGACCTCAGTTTGTTAGTGCGGAATTTCAACAGTTTTGTCGTGTGAATGGCATTCAGCATATCACCACCGCACCTTTTCACCCTCAGTCCAATGGTGAAGCAGAACGTTTCGTTCGAACATTCAAGTCTCACATGGAGAAGATGAAAGGTCAGCACTCCAGGCAGCAAGCTCTTCAAATTTTCTTGTCTACGTATCGGTGCATGCCACGTGACGGCCCGTCTCCTGCCGAGCTGCTACACGGCCGCCGTCACCGCACTCTCCTTCACCTGCTGCAGCCTCCCACGCACCGAGTCGGTTCGTATGGCGCTACGCGTTTTCAGGTTTCTACGCCGGTGCTGTACAGGGTGTTTGCTGGAAACAAGAAGAAATGGATGCCGGGCATCATTCAGCGCGTGCTCGGGCGCAATATGTTTGTTGTACGTTCTTCCACAGGGTCGGAGCTGCGGCGCCACGCAAACCAATTGCGCCTACACAGGCCGCGCGATCCTGTCTCCGGTTTCTTGATTCCAGACCCAGTTCACCGCCAGGGAGCACAAACACATCGTTCGTCAACGGGTCCAGCGTCCCCGGACTACGAGATCGTCCCGATGGAGATCGACGCGACGCCGCCGCTGTTGCCGCCGCAGATGACAGCGTCACCGAGAGGGACTCCGGGACCGCGCGTGCCGCCGCCGCCTGGGCCACGCACCTCAGAAGAAGATGACCTGCTCCCTCTGGGCGGGGGGGTGCGCCCTTCCCCAGGTTTCGGTGGGTTCCCTGGAGGATCGCAAGGCGGATGCCGGGGCGCGGACGGCGTCTCGATCCCAGCCTCAGCTACGACGCCCGTCCCACCAGTAACGCCCCCGCCCAGGCCCTCCTCCCAGTGCCGTCGCCGTGGCCCTCAGCCCTACGCCACGACGGCGCGGCGGTTTGGGGGGGGGGGGGGAGGGGGGTGGTGTCGCACAAGTACAAAGTGCGCGCCACTTACTTTCGCCGCGCGCCGCCATGCACGCACGGCGCGGCGTTCTCACGACGACAGCCAAGAGCGCCCTCTGCGACAACGCCGCTCGTGGCCACCACTGAAGGACATCGGCCACTTCGGACTGAGATAGCAACGAGTTAGGACCTTCGTAATCAGATAGGCACCAGTGAAGACTTTGCTATCGTACAGGCACTAGGCAGGCCTCTAACAACTATGTATCAACATTCTGCAGTACTATGTAAAAGTTAAGTATTGTTACATTCTGTGCAATATATATCTCTTTCTAATTTACTCGAGTGTTTATAGTTTCTGGCTGCTCCCCTCCGTACCTGCACCAGCGTGTCGGTCTCATTCCACTCGGCCACCGACACCTACGACGAGGCTGGGACACAAAAGCGGCGATGAAATTGGGACACAAAAGTTTTTATATAAGTTGCGTCCAATAAACAATTCAGCACATGTTTTCTCTTAAATCGGTGTGGTTTTATTCGGGATTCAAATAACCACATTATTCTCCAACCTCTTAGCTACAAATGCCGTTTCACAGCATTGTCGGCTAAATGCTACGGCTTTACGCCACCCAATGGGAGGTCCTGTATCCCTGCATGGTACCAGTCTATCGGTCTCTGTCGGTTGCTTCATCGCCTGTAGCTATATCTGACTAAAAATTGTCTCGATCAGCCTCATGAAGAGCAATCAGTTCCACATAAATGGTCCTTTGTTGCTCTTTATGGTCTTCACCTAGACGTCCAGAAACCCAGTGGACACGAACCTTTGAATACCCGAAGTGGTGGACGAGTGTGTCAGCTTTGACAACAGAGATGTCAAGTTGGGTCACGCGGTGTTAGTGAACTGTTTGTCACCTCGAATAAGTGTCCGCAGGTTCCAACATTGCAGAAGTCAAAAAATGTTCAAATGTTTGTAAAGTTATCGATCTAACTGCAGTGGTCATCGGTCCCTAAACTGACAAACTACTGAAACTAACTTATCCTAAGAACAACACACGCACCCATGCCCGAGGGAGGACTCGAACCACCGACAGCGAACGGCCGCGTGCACCGGAGTAAGGCGCGTTAGTGCGCATTGCTATTCCGCCGCGTCCTGCAGAAGTCACAACTGTGCGAGGTGGCCCAGTGCCCACTGACTGCACTCACACTCGGGAGGACGGCTGTTCAAATCCGCATCCGACTATTCTGATTTAGATTTACCGTGATTTACTTAAATCTCTCCAGGCAAATTCCGGGATAGTTGCTTGGAAAGGTCACAGCCGATTTTCTTCCCCAACAATATGAGCTTGTGCTCCGTATCCGGTGGGGCATTAAAACTTTACAACTGTGTGCGGCCGGCCATCACGCGGGAGATAAGACGCTTCGTCAAACGACTCACCACACCGTTGTCCGCTGACATTCTGCAAGCGAATATGAATGTTTGTGATGCTCTGCTTTTCTGCCAAAAGAAACTCACTGCTCCGAGTCTGGTAGATATCTCCGTTACAGACGCCATTTTGAAGACTAGTTACAATGCTGCCACTTATCAGAAATTAATGAAACCACACAAAATGAGCAGTAATATTCAAGGATGTCTTAAACAAAATTCCAAATATTTTCCACGCGTATTGACTGAGGAAAAAAAGTGTAGCTTTACTTATTGAACGCCCCACGTACAACCAATGTACGAATGAAATTCAGTCAAGGTCGTTAAAAAAGAAAAACCACGTATGGCCTCGAAGTTATTGAGAACCATCCTTGTGCTTCTGGTGAAGAAAAAGACATGGATCGCATATTATTAGGATGTCCAAAAAGGGGCACTAACAATAAATTAATGCTATCGCTTGCAAATGTACCAACTATTTTATCACTCTTTGGTCGACAGCAGACGTTAGGGTGTATAAACCATATATACAGCTCTCAGGGAATAAGTATTTTCCATGCAGTTAATCAGACCTGTTAGTACAGCAGAGAGAACGAGGAGGGACCAGCAACAGCAACACGAGGCCACATGCGAGAGCCAACATTCCGAGGGGACAGAGCGGAAACCAAATATTGCACTGTCTCGAGAACGGACTTCACTTGCATTATACATCAGTCCACAAATAGGACACATAAACAGAACTGTATTAGTGCAAATTTATTTTTCTGAAAATTCGCTTTTTTAAATGGCTGTAAACTTTGGACATAGACGAGAGTGATGTGTAGGCTTACAATCATTTTTATAAAAATTGTGCCTACTTTTCAACAAACATACGTAATGTTTTACTTAAAGAAATAGAAGATTACGGTTCAACGCCCCGTCGACAGCGAGGTCATCAGAGGCGAAGCTGACGCTCAAGTTGTGTTGGTACGGAACCGTAAGGAAATTGGCCTTGCGCTGTCAAAGGAGCCATCGTGGCATTTCCCTGAGGGAAATCACGGAAAACCTAAATCTTGATTGCTGAAGGTCGATTTGAACCACCGTCCTCCTGAATGCGTCCAGTGTGTCAGTACTACGCCCCCTCGCTCAGTAATTTGTACACAGATAGTATTCAAAACTGGCGGTTATAACTGATACGTGTAAACTAAGGTTGGTTGTATGCTCATGAAACCAAAAGCAAATAAATAGATAAGAAAAAAAAATAAAAATAAAAACACGTTGTTATAGGTGACAAGCAACGATCAAAACTTGTATAAATAGGAATGGAAACAAATATGCGTCTAAATAACCAGTTCATCTCTCATTAACCGTTTTTGCCCGGTACTGTTATTCGAGGCTGTAGTACCGCGTCGTGCATAACCTATCCTTTGTCCTTCTTTAAGGGTAGCGTGGACTATTTCCCGAATATAAATTGGGGGAAAGAGGCAGTCACTATTTTGTCTGGATAACAGTACGTCATCCACAATTCCTGCCGATAGAGATACTGAAAATAGCACGCTGCCTGGCTGCTATGATCTATCGAGGATTTTTATCCACATCACATGATTATTATGTCAACTTTTAACCTTACTTTGTTTGAATCCCATCTGATTCCTAAATGAAAGTTGAGAAAGCGGAACTTCAGTGCTCCGACTTAGAATCTACCCAGGGACTAAAAGCTGTCAGGGTGGTGTCGTGGTCTGAGAACTTCCAGAGACTGTAACTTATATGAGGAAAGAACTCGTCGCGCAAGAGCGAGGCTGACGTCTTCACCAGCTCTAGTTGTTAGCTCCTCAGAATCGGCGTGCCAATTGTAAGAAATCCACCGCGACCTTCGTTTTTGTTGCAAAAGATCTCGTGTCTGAAACTACCTACTAAAGTGCTATGTCTAACACAGCTTCACCGCCAAGCACAGAGGCCAATAAAACAAATATCAAACGGAGAATAATAGTCGGATTCACGCTGTGAGGGCAAGTAGTGACTCGTGCTTGCGGAGTTCACTCGGAGGCGGACACATGAAGTCATTGAGTTTGGACCGGGGACGGGCCACCCACTCTAATAAAAAACCGCAGGAGAGTATTCATCGATGCAATTTGAGAGACGTCATACGACATCTACAGACAACTGCTCAAGAAAGACGTTTCAGTTGTGCGACTGGATTCGCGATTTCATGTCTGAAAGAACGCAGTACGTAGTCATTGACGGAAAGTCTTAGAGCAAAACAGAAGTGATATCTGGCGTTCCCCAGGGATGTGTTATAGACCCGCTACTGTTCCTTGTCTTTATAAACGATTTACGAGACATTCTGAACGGCTCTCTTAGACTGTTTTCGGATGATGCTTTCGTTTATCGGTTAGTAAAGTCACCTGAAGATCAAAAGTAGCTGCAAAACGATTTAGATAAGATATCTGCAAGGCGCAAAAAATGGCAATTGGCACTGAATAATGAAAAATTTGAATTCATCCATATGAGCTCTTAAAGAAATCCGTTAAACTTCAGTTACACGAGACATCAGTAAAAACTAAGGCTGCAAATTAAATTTAACGAAATACCTACGAATTACAATTACGAACAACTTTAATTGGAAAGAACACATAGGAAATATCGTGGGAAAGGCGAACCAAAGGCTATGTTTCAGCAGCAGAACACTTAGAAGATGCAACAGTTCTATTAGAGAAACTACCTACACTACACTTATCCGTCGTATTTAGGAATACTGCTGCGCATTCCCAGATCTTCATAAGGTAGGACTGACGGATGACATAGAAAAAGTTCAAAGAAGGACAGCCCGTTTTGTGTTATCGCGATAAAGGGGAGAAAGTTTCACGAAATTGATGCACGACTTTGGGTGGAAATCCTTAAAAGAAAGACATTCGTTGCGGTGAGATCAATTTGCGAAATTACTTCATCAACTTTCTCCCCTGAATGCGAACATATTTTGTTAGCACCCACCTATATAGTGAGACTTGATCACAATAATAAGCTAAGAAAAATCAGATCGAAAACGGAAAGATTTAGGTGTCCTTTTTTTTTCGTGCGCTGCTAGAGAATGGATCGGCAGAGAAATATTATGAAAGCGGATTGATTAACAATGTGTCATGTACTTAAATGTCATATACAGAGTAAATTTATAGATATAGTAGAAAGAGACTTAAAGAGAGTTTAACCGACATACAGTAATAATCTTCAACGACGTCTGAGATCACATACGCCAAGTGTAGAGTGAATCTTCATTCTAAAATGTTCTTCCTTTTGTTTGTTTAAAGGGCTATTTTATGTTACGTATAAGAGTCCATAAAGAAATATGCCCATTTTAGCTAAGTAATAAGAAATTTTTAAGTGATAATCTCTGTCACCGTCAAATGAAAACAACAAACATTGATGAAAAATAAAATAACTGTGTATTATTTTAAAAGTAATTATCATCATTATTAAAACGTTTGTCCCACTGTGACACAAGTCGGGACAAGACTTCAACGGAAAAATATTTGCAACCATGATTATAATCTGGCCTGCACTTTTCATCCCAAGAAATTCGATGGACTCGTATTTCGTTTTTCAGGACTCCTAAAATATGGAAATCATACTGGAAGAAATCTGGACTGTATGGAGGGTGTGTACGCGCTTATTCGAGGCAATCTGTGTGCAAGAATTATTCAGCAACACAATAACGCTGTATAGAGTACGTCATAGATGTTTCTCTGGGAATTTCTTACACTTCTTCCATGTAGAATAAATCTTTCCACAAGCGATTACCAAATTTTTGGAGCCCTAAAGAAAGACGTTCTTTGCCGTAGATATGCTTGGGACTACGAGGTTACGTCATGGTTTCGTAGGCACCTGTAGACATTTTTACGTGAAGGCACTGGCCATTTTGTCTCGCGGTGAAATAACTATTTACATTTGTGTCGATTACTTTTGAAAAAACGTATTTTTCATCTATTTTTTCACGTTTCATTTCTCCGTACCTTATGTGTTGCATTAGTATCACATGAGTCAAACAAATGTTCTGTTCACTTTCAGAAAACGATTGAAAGTTACGTTGAGAAGAGAATGGGTAACACTTTTGGTCCCCCAGGAGGTAAGAAGATGATGGTGTTTATTGACGATATAAACTTGCCGGAAATAAATGAGTGGGGTGACCAGATTACAAACGAGATTGTGCGCCAGACTATGGACATGAAGGGCTTCTACAGCCTTGAAAAACCTGGAGAGTTTGTAACTGTCGTCGACGTCCAGTTCGTGGCTGCTATGTGTCTTCCAGGTAAAGTAAAT
Organism: Locusta migratoria; assembly: GCA_026315105.1. Classification (NCBI taxonomy): domain Eukaryota; kingdom Metazoa; phylum Arthropoda; class Insecta; order Orthoptera; family Acrididae; genus Locusta; species Locusta migratoria. The sequence goes on along the minus strand of CM048755.1, from coordinate 112,899,256 downwards.
TTTCGACATTGATCTGAGTTCAAACAGTCAGCCCCAATTGCACAAATTGTTATTAAAACATTTGTGTTCGTCTAAATACTGACGTACAGTCCAAAGATATTTTCCTGTCTTACAGGTGGAGGGCGAAATGATATACCATCTCGCCTAAAGAAACAATTTTCTGTGTTCAATTGCACACTGCCCACGGATACTTCTGTGGATAAGATATTTTCTGTAATAGGCGAGGGACATTATAACGCCAAACGCGGTTTCACCACAGAGGTGCGTCAGCTGGTGAAGAAGTTAGTTCCGTTAACGAGGCAGCTATGGCAACGCACAAGGGTAAGCCCAACTTCGAGATGAAGAAAAACTAAAATTGTATAAAAAAAAAAATAAAAAAAAATAAAAAAAAATAGAAACATTTTTCTCATATAAAATTTACGAAATAACAATTTCACAGTTTCTGTCACTTTTGAATCCAGTATTTATTGGCTCTATGTTTTTCTAATGTACGCTACCATTATTACGTGCCTAATTTTTATTTATACATCAATTATTAATTTCCAAGACATGTTACGAAAAACGTCAGTGAGATCGTGTTCGAAATATTACAGCCCATGTTGTGAGAATATTATTACCTGGTACATGAAGTACAGGAAGAACCAACACCATTAATGCACTCTGTTGTTTAGATGCCCTACATTCATCAACTATCAGGATGCCGAGGGCTCCCACAGATGTGACAGCGACCTCCGCCACGCAAGGCGAGATGATATTACGTGACATGAGGCATGAGATAAATACCTTCATCTAGTCATTCCCACTTTATTCAGAAGAAACGTGCGGCCGGAAGCAAAACTTTCATTAAGGGTCAGCACAGAGGTGTACATCTTAACCAGGTGAACACAGCTATGTTTGTCTGTTAAGGGCGAGGGTGGATATAGAAAACTGTCTGCAAACTGAAAACTGAAAACACGCGTTCCCCTCTACTAGTCCGCCACAAGGAGCAATTATATGATTTTTCCCAATGTCGTAGCAGGTATCTATCTTTCCTTAGCGCGCCTTATAAATGAATGGCAACGCAGTGCTCGGATACGCCTGGGAGAGTTTATTTTCCATTATATGAGTTACCAATACACTGAGTATAGAAATTAGTAACTAATATACTAACGCAATAAATGCATATCCAGAGAAACTACGGAAAACACCAGACGCTGAAAGAGCTTGCATTCATTCTTAGTCATTCTACGGAAGGTAATTTGTTGCCGTATAGTATATGTCCGCGACCAGGACAATATGTTGCATAGCCCCAGTGTTGTTTTCCGTGGTTTCCCCGCAAGAGGCGATATTAAGCCCCTTTCTGTAATCATTGTGTGTTTCCGACCTAGATAATAATTAGCCCTACTGCCGAAATTTGTATATACGCCCTCTCGCCGTGCTTTTGGGCGACAAACATATGCCTTACTGATGCCTGTGTAAAGCTGGCCGCGTGTGAGTTAAAAAATGAGCTCACCCTATCGCCCGAAAAATCTATTGTGGTCGATAAAAATAGCCTCTTCGCTCACGTGTTAGGTTCCTTGTTAAGGTCGACAGGAAATTGATGTGGACGCGCCATGTTGCGTACCTCATAGACAAAGTGGATAACACTGTGAATATTCTGCGGATGCTTGCCAGAGTTTGTTGGGGAGCGGAACTAAAGGTCTTCTTGACTCCGTATAAGGTCACGATGAACTCTACTTTCGATTATAACGAATGTTGTAAACTTATTGGATCAAATTGCTATGGTCGTCAGTCACTAGACTTACAGAATACTTAAACTAATATTTACACTAAGGACATCACACACATCCATGACCGAGGGAGGATTCGCACCTCCGGCGGAAACGGCCGCCCAGACCGTAGCATGACGCCTTAGACCACGTGGTCATTCCGCGCAACTCGGTTATGACAGCATTGTCTACAGCACTACAGCGAAATCACCTCTGTGCAAACTTAATGTCCTCCATTATAGACTGTTTCGTTTTGTTCTCATAGCTAAGTATGAAGTGAAAGACCTGCTAGTTAAAGCGTCTGAAGTGCCACTAACTATATGACGACTAATGCTCTTCGATATTTTCCTGCTCAGCCGAGCGTCGATATCTGATTGTGTCTTTCTCACAGGAGGTGGTTCAATTCTGAAGGATCACACAGACACCTCGCAAATGACGAATGCATCGTGTACCCTTACTAGTGTAAAGGTGTGAGGAATGGGGACTCTACTTACTCGTCGCCTAGGACACTTAACTCCCTTGCTTCCTTTATTCTATTTTTAAAGCCATCCCCGGTGAACTACTTGCCGTCTGATTTCCTGACAGGAACATTTTCTTATCCATTATTGGCCGCACTACGCTCATATCAATACGGATGGTTCTGAAACTGAAGCAGGTGTGGGTTACACTTTCTTTAGTCCCTCCAGAGACGCCTCCCAAACGTTTTCACTACCGCCCGAATCGTCTATTTACACGGCGGAATTACTAGCCATCAGATAGGCCGTACATTATGGTACACGAATAATTAAGTCCTTATTGATCCTCGCGGACTCTCAAAGCATGCGCCAAAGATTACAACATCCGACATTCGATACACAAAATTACTTATACATATTGGACTTCATGGAGGCCATAACACATGCACAGACATTGGGCGACGACATCTATTTACTTTGGATTAAAGGACATCAGGGAACAAGCCGCCACACAACCAAACATAACTTCTCGACCATCATTCACTTCGATGAAGCGTAGTAGACGTCACGCTACTTCAGTCATTCGCATGATACTGGACATGTCCAACTACACCGATTAAAAATTATCACGTCTTGACTATTCATAATGGCCAAACAGCAGTGGCTGATCTTAACCGCACTATTCTGCCACGCACCACTTACACGCCTGCACACAAAGTCTTTTACAACAACAAAAATTGGTTGCGAGAAGATACCCCCTCCCCACATGGGTCACTGTATCACTTCATCGGCTCGACGGTTACAAGAACACTTTGCCCGCGGTCTATTTAAAAGCTGGTGGAATCCATCTCTAATCTATGAGTTGTTGTAGTCCTCATCTGTAAGTGGCACTAGCCCGGCTTGAAACCGGAGGTGTAATTTCGTATCTCATTTTACATTATGACCTTCACTTTGTATGTCAGATTCTCATTGTTATAACTTATTGTAGTTTCGTTTAAAGGAACTGTTATAACTACAGCTGGTTGTACGGTATTTGTCCTTCCGTGTTTTGTATCTAATCTTAAAAACATGTAAGTACACATAAAACCTTCAATATTGTTGCATAATTATATTCCTGTGGCACTGTTTGATGTTTGCTCTTTCGTGTTTTTAATTTTAGTCCAAGATAGTATTATGTACGCAAAATTATGAATCTAGATATTAATATTGTGAGGTGTGCGGTTTTATTCCATTGTTGTTGCTATAATAACCATTGGCTATATGGCCACTGCTATCAAAAGCCGCAATAAAAGAAAATTAAAAAAATTATTACTGCACGTTCTTCCAGTAAATGCTACTTCATTCATCACAAACGTTGCTCACTCTGTAATTGCCATACTGACTTACACGAGTTCCACTTGATCCGACGTACATATTTCTTTTATGAGGCTACCACTACTGCTCTTAATCATAATTTTATGAAAAGATATATCAGTTGCCTCACATAACTTTCCATCTAGCTCGTACTAACAACGCAACTCAGAGAGATTTCCTTTCTTTGCTTACATTAACAGTGTTCGTCCATCATAATTTCCTTGCGTTCTAATACTTGGCTTAGCAGTGATATTAACTTGATAATTCGGTCCAGTGTGCCGTAGAAAAGAATAATTCTGAAGCGCCTAACACTAATTGGTGAGTACTATTCTAACCTGTTACTCTTCAATCCGCGGTTTAATATCTACTACGCTGAATAGATATTTATCTACGTGCTCTTCATCACAACATTTAACGCCATTACTGGTGGTTTAATCAAAGTAATATGTTGGTCAATGATATCAATGACATCAGTACATCAGTGTCTTCTAAAGGGAAGAATAGGAAACGAAGGGAAAGGATAAATTTGGGATGCTGTAGGGCAATGAAATAAGTCATTGCCGACGAGTGAAAATTTAAGGAGCCGAACTAGGCTTCTATACCGGGCTTCGAGCTTTCGACCAGCCATCGTCTTAACGTCTTGGCTATCCGGAGCACATCTCCCGTCCGCCCCAAATTCTCACAAGTCACACACTACTGAAGTAACGTCCATATCATCCCTAGATTTCGCTAATGAAATTGGAACAGAGAAATTTGTATCATTTTACGTATTACTGTGATGTAACCCAGCTTTCACTTTATCTCAACTCCACGTAAGTAGAGAGACAGATTGTACCTGCAAGTATCGAGTTGCCAGTATCTACGTCACTCTAAGTACAGAGATCATGTACAGTACAACCGCAGGAGTGCCAACCTTCATAAGTCCTGGAACGCGGATGAAGAACGGTTTGATTAACTGTGGTTAAAGAAGAATTCAGTTTCAACAGGTCAAGACCTGAAATTTTCTACATTGTTCAGAACTGATGTAGTACTCCAAAGCCACATGAATTCAAAATTATTCCCAAAGTCCTCGCTAACGGTAGTGTCCTATATCTGTTGTGGTAGCTACTTCTGCCGAATCTGCTCATCAATGCAGTTATAAAACGATCTTAGATTTGATCATTTACTCCGGAACTTCATTTTTACTGTAATTTTTTTTCTAAACCTATTTGCTATCCTATATTTAGCAGTAACTTTAGCATAACACCGTTTACTTGTCACTTGTCCTATAGGCAAAGTTACTACCGACGCCTGCAAAGTTCCATTACGTGTTCAGTCTTCGTGACCTGTCTCGCATCTGGCAAGGAATGGTGGGGACGCTGTCCACTGTCATCGAGAATGAGTCAGTGCTGATGGTGCTCTGGAAGCACGAGTGCACGCGCGTCTTCTCTGACCGGTATGCCATACGGCTCAAGTTAACACATTATTGTCTATCTCTCAGAGTATTTAGAATCTACATTAAAATAACCTGCTGCAGTGTATTTGACACAAATTTTTCCCTCATATTTTCTGTTCCAGGTTCACCCTGCATTCAGACAAGGATTGGTTTGACCACGAATTGGTTCGAGTGGTTACTGACTTTCTAGGTCCTTCGTACAGCGAAATGGTTAAATCCGAGCACGTGTTCGTCGATTTCATGAGGTATGTAGGTAATGCCTTCATCACCTATTGTAATAGTATGAAACATACTTACTACAACCCTTATATTGAACTTCAGTTACATATTAACTGCCGATAATGAGAAGATTGAAAAGATGTGTCATGAGATAAAATAAGTTATTTTTACAGGTAAGGGAGAGGACAATTTCATTTTGATGGGACTGAAATTCGGCCGTAGGAAAGGGAAAAGAAAGAAACATAGTAGGTGGATTTGGACTTCGGAAAAGAGATGAAAGACGAAGTCGTCTGGTAGAATTTTGCACAGAATTCAATTTAATCATCACAAACATTTTGTTTAAAAATCATGGAAATAGGTTGCAATGTCGGAGAGACAAGGAGACAGCGGAAGATTCATTTTGATTTTATAATGGTATGACTTAGATTTTGGAACCAGGTTTTAAACTGTAAGAAAAATCCGGGGACATATATAGACTCTGACCATAACTTATTTGCTATGAACCGTAGATAAAAAAAGATCCGTAAAAATGTGAAAAAGTAAGGTGATAGAACCTGAATAAATAGAAAGAAAAGAGGTTGTTCAGATTTTTAGAGAGAGCATTAGGCAACGACTGACTGAAAGAGGGTACAGAAATACGGTAGAACAAGAATAGGTATCTTGATAGATGAAATAGTGAAGGACACAGAGGATTAAGTAAGTAGAAATCCTGATACTGAATGTAGTTGATGAAAGGGGAAAACATAAACATGCTACAAATAAAGAGGGTAAGAGGGAGTATATACGGCTAAATAATGAGGCTGACTGGAAGTGCAAAGTGGCTAAGATGGAATGGCTAAAGGGCAAAAGCAAAGCCATAGAAGAATGTATAACTCCGGGGAAGATAGGTACTGCCTACAGGAAAATAAAAGTGACATTTGGAGACAAGAAAAGTAACTGTATAAATACGAAGTGCGCGGATGGAAAATTGAAAGGTGGAAGGAATAATTGAGGGGCCATGCGAGGAAATTGAACTTGAAGCAGTATTGTAGAAAGGAAATAGGATGTAGATGAAAATGAGAAAGAAGATAGGATACTGAGAGAAGAATTTGACAGAGCACTGAAAGATTTGATTCGGAACAAGGCCCCTGGAGTAGATGATATTTTCTCTGAGTGTTGATATAATTGGTAGAGAAAGTCATGAAGAAACTGTTCCACCTGTCGTGTAAGATGTATGAGGCAAGGCAAAAAAATTCGAACTTCAAGAATAATATAATAGTTCCAATCCCAAAGATAGCAAGTGGAGACAGGTATGAAAATTACAGAACTATCAGTCAAATAAGGCATGCTTGCAAAATCTATGACTAATGATTTACAGAAGAATGGAAAAGCTGATAGAATTCGACCTCGGGGAAAATGAGTTATGATTCATGAGAAATGTAGGAACACATGAAGCAACATTCAGCTTACGACTTATCTTAGATGATAGGTTAAGGAAAGGCAAACCTACATATAGGGATTTCGTAGATTTGGAGACAACGTCCGATCCTCTCTTTAAAATTCTTAAGGAAGCATAGGTAAAGTATAGGGAAATGAAAGTTTCACGTACAGAAACCAAACAGTAGGTATAAGAGTGGAAAGACATGAAAGGAACGCATGGTTAGGAAGCGAGTGAGATAGGGTTGTAACCTTTCCCTGTACCCTGAGCAAGCCACGAAGGAAACCAAGGAGAATTTTGGACACGGAATTAAAGTTCTGGGAGAAGAAAGTAACACTCTGAGGTTTGCCGTTGACATAGTAATTCTGTCAAAGACAGCAAAGGACCTGGAAGATCAATTGAACGAAATGGACATTGTCTTGAAAGGAGTGTGTAATCTTAACACTAACGAGAGCCAAATAATGGTAATGAAATGTAGTCGAATTAAATCAGACTATGCTGAGGAAGTTATATTCGGAAGCAACACTTTGTAATAGATAAGTTTTGTTATTTAAGTAGTAAAATAACTTTTGATGGCCGAAGTATAGAACAAATAAAACGCAGAGTGTCTACGGGAAGAAAAGCACTAGAGAAGAGTAGTTTGTTAACATCGCATATTAATTGTTAGGAAGTCTTTTCTGGAGGCATTTGTCCCAAGTAAAGCCATGTATGAGTGAAAACTGGACGATTAAGAGTTCAGACAAAAAGAGGATTGACGCATTTCAAATGTGGCGCTAGAGATGACTGTTAAAGATTATATAGAACCTCTCACAATAAAGTTATGAAATTCGGTAAATATTCCTGTAACATCAACGTAGATGAACTATGAACTACAGTTACCTTACTATCCTTCGAAATAGTCACCTGCCATAACCACACACAGCTGAGTTCTGCGATACCTGCCGGCCGCTGTGGCCGAGGGGACTGAGGCGCTCCAGTCACGGTCTGCACGGCCACTACGGTCGGGGGTTCGAATCCCCCCCTCGGGCATGGATATTTGTTCCGTCCTTAGTCTTAGCTAGTTCATAAGTAGTTTGTAAGCTTAGGGACTGATGACCCCGTAGTTAAGTCCCATAAGTTCTACAAACATTTGAATATTTTCTGCGATACCTGTCCTGGGAACTTTTTGCCAAGTCTTCATTTAGGGTGGTGTTCAAAAGCCTCGTCACGTTTCATTGGATGTCAGGAATGTCGTCAAATCTCTTTTCTTTCAAAGCGAGATTGAGTCCGTGAAGTAGGAAGAAGTCTGGAGGATTGAGATCCGGTGAGTATGTAAGATGTTCAATTTGCACCAACCCTTTTTTGACAGGAACTGTTTTACGATATTAGCTGTGTGTGGACGAGCGTTGTCGAGCCCTTACAGTCTCTATTACACAGCATTCAAATAAATTTCCACATCACTCCTTCTGAATAGACAACACCAGCTTCAGTGACTCACTAACTCCAACTGCTACTTGAGCGTTCAGACAAACATACCAGTAGCAATTAGCATCTATGACCATAGATTAACACGAAGTTCTATGTTGCTACCCTGCAACGATTGACGAGGTGACGCGACTGAGAATCTTTCCTTATTGGTGTGGTGCAGGGACGCGCCGGAGCCGACGGGCGAGGAGGGCGAGGACGCGGACATGGAGCTGCCCAAGGTGTACGAGCCGGTGGTGGAGTTCGGCGAGCTGCGCGAGCGCCTCGACATGTTCCTGTCGCAGTTCAACGAGATGGTGCGCGGAGCGGGCATGGACCTGGTCTTCTTCCCGGACGCCATGCTGCACCTGGTCAAGATCTCGCGCGTCATCCGCCACCCGCGCGGCAACGTCATGCTGGTCGGCGTGGGCGGCAGCGGCAAGCAGTCCCTCACCAAGCTCGCCTCCTTCATCGCCGGCTACAAGACCTTCCAGATCGCGCTCACCAGGTACAGCTCACACTCCCACTCGTGCCACCGAGTGCACCACCGTATGGATGCGTCACTTTCCTTATCACTCTATACCCCCTCAAACATACACACACACACACACACACATTAATTTCGACTTTTTTCCCATCTTCTTTTGCAGCTGTGAATCCAATCCCTGGTTTTGCAACCGTCATAATTGCAGCAAGGTCTCCATTTAGAACGTTTCCTGCTTTTTCTCTTAATTTCTTTATAATTTTATCCATGTACCTCAGGCGTGGTTCTCCTCTTCGTCGTTTTTCACCAACTTATTCCTCCATTATTGAGTTCAGTAGCTGAGGCGCCGACTTCAAAATATTATTGGATGGGCAAAAGTCATTTTATAAGGTACTACACTGACACATTACTTTTCTCTGTGCACTTACACCCAACATTTTGAGGAGTGTTTATGTATATATGTAGAATGCTCTCAACTTCATGTAAACACATTATCATCGCTAGCGAATTATGCGCCAAGTAATGGTGTAGTTGAAGACTTGGGAGGGGGTAATGAGGATCCTACATCAAAATAATGAGGGCGGCCAAAACAACCTTGTCCCCCGTTCCCCCCCTAAGTTGACACCTTCGTTTAGGAGTCCGTCTTGCCTCATCAGGTGGGCTATAAGTTGTACTATTCTTTTAACAATCAACTTTTACAATCTTCTCTTCTCACCTACTCTTTCCAGTACCTTTTTAGCTGTAACCAGGTCAAACCATTTTATTCTGAGGATGTATCTGAAACATCACATCTTAACCCTTTGTGTACAACTGGTTTCACAGTGAGACCACCTTTAATTTAATGTCTCAAAGGCGGCTCAGTGGCTGTTCTGTAAATCCACCGCGGCACTAGGTTTTACTACCCTCTGTCGTCAAGATACTCCAATCGCTGCCGGCTCTGGTAATACGTTTTCGCGGAAAAGCGACATAAACATTCAGCTGCACAGTGTATGCCGGTGTGTTGCTGAGGATCGTGAGGTTACATATTTTGTTTTCCACTGTATTATCTTCTGGGTTGGCATAGTTCTGGTAAGTTACGAAAGGTTATGCATTGTAGAGTGGACTAATATTTTAGTTTGATCCATGTCTTGCAGAACTTTATGTAGTCGACCAGTGGTTTCACTACGTAACCATATGTTCTTAAAAAAATTGTTAATACTCGAGTACTTTTCACACTTCATACATTAGTTTTATATATCATTTGTAATGTAATTATGTAAAATAAAATTGTTTCAAAACTCAGTTTGGTTCCTTGGACCACAAAGGGTTAAAAGAATTTAGCATCTTCTCTTTCTCTGACCCAAGAGTCCATGTTTCACAGCCGCATCATGACAGACTCTGAACATTTGATTTCAGAAACCTTTTCGTGATTTCAAAGCTATTGCTCTTTCAAATAAGAGATATTTCTCTATAAGTTAAAGGCAGCTTCGGCAATTCTTCCTCTTTTGCTTTGCTCCTTCCATAACTGGTGATCTTACTATCTAGATAAGTAAACTTACATGTTCAAGTAATTCACTGTCTACGTGATTATAAACGTTTGCTTACTGGTCTTCGTTTCATCCCATCAATTTTGTTTTAGATTTATTTATCGAATATCATATTCTTCGCCCTAACTTTGAACATACTAATTAGTATGGTTCTCTTCTTCAGTTACCTGCAACATCTCTATCATCTGTTCTTTGGCTATGAATTAGTATACCTGCCTCTGCATTTTCTCTGACTTTTTAAGCGTCTCTTCTGTGAATAGCTTAAAGGTAGTGAGTGATCATGCACACACATCCTTAACGAACATTTTTCGTATCTGCACCTCCTCCTGGTTTGTCCTTCCATGGATAACAGCTAATTTTCTTTGTAGTTGTTCCAAGATATTAATTTTCGGTCTTTACAGACCATCACTACTTTTCAAAATGTTCAAATGTTTGTAAATCTATCGGACCAAACTGCTTGGTCATCAGTCCGTAGCTTACAAACTACTTAAACTAAGGTAAACTAACCTAAGGAAAACACACACACCCATGCCCTAGGGAGGACTCGAACCTCCGACGGCGAGAAACCGCGCGCTCCGCAGCGAGACGCCTTAGACCGCTCGGCTACTCCACCGCGGCTCACTACTTTTCTTGAAATCTCAAACGTTTCGTACCACTGGGCATTATCAGAGCTGTCTCTACATTTACGAAAGTTTGCATGTGTTACATTCCTTTCTCTACTACGAATTTTAGGGCAAAGTACATATTTTACAGGGCCGGATACACAGTCAGCAGCGCCATAGGCCTCAACATTAATGAGCCTCCCTCTTTTCACTCTACTCTTTCCGGAATCCAAACTGTTTTCTGCGACCGTAGTTTCAATTTTTTGCCCTATCCGGTTTAAGATAATCGTGGTTGATATTTTAGAAGCATGAACCAGTAACCTCAAAGTCCAATATTTTACATATTTAGTCACTTTTGAAAAGTTATATTAGAACTAATTAAAAGAACTATAGGGGATACCACACTTACAGGTTACCTTTCTGCATGCGGTTATGCTTCTATTGTGAATAGGAAATCTACATCGGAGCGACTAAAGGACCAATCTTAGCTTACGTGATGTTGCGTGCAGGATGGAAACAAGTAACTGTATCACACCAATATTATATTCCAGAATGAAATGTTCATTCTGCTTTGGATGTGCTGATATGAAACTTCCTGGTAGATTAAAATTGTATGCTGGAACAGAGATTCGAATCCCGGTTCCGACACATAATTTTAATCTACCAGGAAGTTTCGTATCAGCGCACGCTCCACTGCAGAGTGAACATTTCAATCTGGAAACATCCCTTAGGGTATGGCTACGCCATGTCCCACCATATCCTTTCTTCCAGGAGTGCTAGTCTTGCAAGGCTCGCAGGAGAATTTTTGTGAAGTTTGGGAAGTAGGAGGCGAGGTGCTGGCAGAAATAACATTGTGAGGACGGACTGTGAAGCATGCCGGGATAGCTGAAAAGGTATAGCGCTTGCCCGCGAAAGGCAAAGGCGCCAGGTTCGAATCCATGATCTGGCACACAATTTTAATATGGCAGGAAGTTCCAATTACTATATTACTCCACTCCTAACTCTGCTCCCAATACTGCGACACATTTCCCCTCCATCAAAGGTTCCACTAAATAGTGTTTAAATTTCACTTTACTTGTTAATATTATCATTAACGAACGGATGGGTTCGGATTTGCAAGCGTAGAAAAACATCGACAATATATTTTAGTATAAACTGCATCTTCCGTTTTCCGTTCATTAGTTAGTTTCGTATTTCTTGTATCGCTCACTTGTACTGGACAGCTAACTTTTTTAATAAAAATAATAGCTAACGCATCTAATGATGACAACAAAAACACCAAATCAATAGCAACTTTTACGTGTAACAATGTGAAGCACAGTTATACAGCAGTTGCGACAAGCTACAGTAACAATCGCCCTCACATTGACAACAGTAGTGAATAAAATGCTGCTCCTGCGATAGTGCTGTGGTTGCTGACTAACCTCCCATGTTTTAAAATTACCTACATTTTTTGTATGAGTAAGTGTATTGAAACTACAAGCTTTGATCGAAGTTTGTTCGCCCCTTTCCTGTGGGTACTCTAGGGATGACATACGCGTAAATCCTCTTTAGTGTCCTCAGTAACACTGGTATTTGCAACAAGCACGCTAATTTTGATGCGATAATAAAATTATCCAAACTAATGTTTCATGATCACCTGAATGACATATTCTAAAAACTCAACCATTATAAGCACCTTTTAAAGTGAAAATATCTTGTCTGTGCAGGTCGTATAACGTAGCCAACTTCCTGGAAGATCTGAAACTTCTCTACCGGACGTGTGGTGTTCAAGGGAAAGGAACGACTTTCATCTTCACAGACCTAGACATTAAAGAAGAAGGCTTCCTGGAGTATCTCAACAACATTCTCTCCTCCGGTGTCATATCAAACCTGTTCACACGTGACGAACAGGCGGAAGTGATCTCGGAGCTGACTCCAGTCATGAAACGCGAGAACCCTCGACGCACGCTGAACCACGAAGTCGTGATGGAGTTCTTCCTGACGCGCACCTGCCAGAACCTGCACGTCGTCTTCTGCTTCTCCCCGGTAAGTCTCACACAGCCTCACATACAGGCCTCCGTTTGTTCCTATTATCTGCCTATTTTACTAGGTTATTATTTCGACATTTCTCTGTACCCTGCGTTACAGATTTCATTATTTGCTTTTCGAAACAGTTTATCTCTTTATTATACTGTCTTTTAACAAAAAGAGTATTTCTTTTTATGATTGACTTGTAGATTTAGTGCACTGTAAATTTTGAAATATTTACTAGCACATCTTATCCTTCTTTTTCCTATAGTTATCTCTTACTTCCACAGGTTCAGCATGTTAATCTGAAATTGGCAATATTACTGGTACGAATTGTCTGCATCTCCTTTCTGTCACCAGATTAAAATTATACAAGTACAAAGTATATTTTAAAGAAGTAGTTGCATTAAGTAATACGAACACTATTTACTAGAGACCCGTCTATTTGACAGATACCATTTCCTCTGACATGCAGCTACCGCTGATGATGTGCATATACTCTGCATACTAGTCAGGAAACAATCAAAATCTCTGTTGCGTAGGCTAAAGCAGTGTACACTTTCTGACCCAAAGAAAGAAGAAAAATGAAGCACCCAGACGTAGTCAACACGAGAAAACTATCTTTGACTGTGTAAATAATAAAGCTAGAAGTTCTCAGTGTCAAGTAGAATGGCCTCAAAATGCGTCAGTGTTTCCGTGTGCTGTTGCTAGCACCTGAAAGTGTTTGAAAGTGGTCTCACTGTGAGCGTCCACTTGGTGAGCTGGACGAAACGAGCAATATCCCAATGTATGGGGCATCCGTGTGTGACAGCGTACCGATGTTGAACTCCAGGGGAATGTGAAGACAATCACACTCGCCGTCAAAGCTCCAAGCTCCAGTTGGCCACTTCTAACAACTACAAGGGAGGATCATCGAGTTGTAGCCCCATCACATTTGCACTCCCATCCGAGGACTGGCAATGTACTGCATGCAACATTCACTGTCATCCTGCACCATGCCGGGGCAAAATTTGTTTTGGAGAGGCACAGCAGCGATTTCTGGAGTTCAAATGTTTGTAAAGCTATTGGACCAAACTGCGGTGGTCATCAGTCCCTAGACTTACAAATTACTTCAATTAATGTATGCTAAGGAAAACACACATACCCATGTCCGACACGGAGCAGCCGCACATTCCGCACAAGGCGCCTTAGATCGCACGGCCATTTCCGCGCAGCTACGTCTGTAGTCCTGGTGTGGGAAGGTATGTGGTCTTGCTGCAGTTGAAGGCTAGAAGTAATTGAGAGAAATCTGACATAATGGTGTGGGAAGTATGTCGTCTGGTTGCATATAAAGGCTAGAAGTGATTGAGATAATTCTGACGTCATATACATTCTAATCTATTATAACCTAATCTACGTCGCCATGTGATTTCTTAAGGGTGAGAGTGAGGTCGTGCCATTTTTCATTTGGACAGTGTTCTTCCACACATGACGAGTCTTCAAGAAATGCGTGTGTGATATTGAGGTACTATCGTGGCCAACCAATTCGGATCCCGTTAGACGATGTGTAGTGCGTAGTATCGGCTTTGACAACGGCTGGGACGCTATACCAGTATCGAGGATCATTTCCAACAGTTGTGGGTCACCTGGCCTAAAAAGAGGATAAACTGACTTTGTGATACCCTGCCAAACCGAGTCAGTGCATGCCTCCAGGCCAGAGAGGGTGCAATGCCGTGGGTTCCTTCAGTCAGCTTGTTCATAATTTTGTAATCACTGAAATAACATTGCGTACCCCTGTAACCCATGAAGTTTAATTTGGTTTCTTCGTCCTCTTCTACGTGTTTCACTTTTCTGTCATACAGAAAAAATATTTAGACATCGCACTTACCTTCTAAAAAGAAGCACTGTGAAGATAAGAAGGACCTAGATCCCATAATACTGTGAATTTGGATGAAACAGTTCGCTAGCTCCTGCATGATTAGCGCATTGTGCGTAAATACTTTTCGGGAGGAGGGAGGGGGGAGGGGCAGATGGAGGAGGAGGAGGAGAAGACGATCAGACACAGACTGGAGGATGAGAAGGACAGAGAGAGGAGAGCAGAGGAGACGAGTAGGGATAGGGAGGAGGAGGAAATGGGCAGAGGCAAAACGAGCGGGGAGGGAAACGAGATGGACACTCAGAGAGGGAAGAGGACGTGGCCTGATATAGAGGGGGAGGGCGGAAAATAAATGTATGGAATATATGTGACAAATGCGAACGGGAGCGATGCCACAGGTAAAAAAAGCTAATATATATACAATCTCTGACAATAACGTTTGGTGAATAGTCTTGTACCATTAATGTAAATGAACTATGAACTATAGTTACCTGTTGGACTTTGTGAGCGTGCCTGTTATCAGAATATCGTTGAATAAGCGTATTTTAAGCATTCTTTGCGATAAAAACAAGCAACCATACAGAATGTATTAGTAAGTCACTTTCTAACTATAGCTGAACAAGTAGCACAACACAGCAACGATAGTCACTGAACAGACAGCTGAAGGCTCTTTCTGTAGTACCAACACTGCACTACTCAGCACTTCTGCCAATGTAGAATTTTGGGCAAATGTGAAAAGTAAAAGTTAGTATTTTCTCGCCTTATTGATATCTGAAGGGATCGTGGCTGTATTGCAAGATCTTATGTCAATCAACTTTATAGGCAAAAAGTAATCAAATGTATATTTGATTCAGAAAATAATTCTCTCTAACACTGGCTCAAAAACTATAAAAACTTTATTATTCACCCATGTTCATGTCCTTACCCCCTTCGCACGCCCGCTTTTCCTCAAGCACACTGTATTTAGAGTTGATCACGTTTTCTGCCTACCGTGTTTGCGACCTGTCAGTATGGCTTGGCCTGGTGCCTGGTGCTCAGGTGGGTGAGAGGTTCCGGAACCGCGTGATGCGCTTCCCGGCGCTGGTGTCGGGCTGCACCATCGACTGGTTCCAGCCCTGGCCGCGCGACGCGCTCGTGCTGGTGGCCGAGCACTTCCTCACAGAATTCCAGATCGCCTGCACCGCCGAGGTCAAGTCCGAGCTGGTCAACGCCCTGGGCTCCATACAGGACGTGGTCGCCAACACGTCCACAGAGTACTTCCAGAGGTACGCAACACCAAGAAAAATATATTTCCACCTTGTCTTCAAAATCACGCAGATAAATGTGTAAAAATACACTCCTGACCATTAAAATTGCTACACCACGAAGATGATGTGCTGCAGACGCGAAATTTAGCCGACAGGAAGAAGTTGCTGTGATATGCAAATGATTAGCTTTTCAGAGCATTCACACACGTGCTGACATGAGGAAAGTTTCCAACCGATTTCTCAAACACAAACAACAGTTGACCGGCGTTGCCTGATGAAACGTTGTTGTGGTGCCTCGTGTAAGGAAGAGAAATGCGTCCCATCACGTTTCCCACTTTGATAAAGCTCAGATTGTAGCCTATCGCTATTGCGGTTTATCGTATCGCGACATTGCTGCTCGCGTTTGTCGCGATCCAATGACTGTTAGCAGAATACGGAATCGGTGGGTTCAGGAGGGCAATACGGAACGCCGCGCTGGATCCCAACGGCCTCGTATCACTAGCAGTCGAGATGATAGGCATGTTATCCGCATGTCTGTATCGGATCGTTCAGCCACGTCTCGATTCCTGAGGCGACAGATGGGGATGTTTGCAAGACAACAACCAACTGCACGAACAGTTCGACGACGTTTGCAGCAGCATGGATTATCAGCTCGGAGACCATGGCTGCAGTTACCTTTGACGCTGCGTCACAGACAGGAGCGCCTGCGATGGTGTACGCAATGACGAACCTGGGTGCACGAATGCCAAAACGTCATTTTTTCGGGTGAATCCAGGTTCTGTTTACAGCATCATGATGGTCGCATCCGTGTTTGGCGACATTGCAGTGAACGCACATTGTTAGCGTGTATTCGTCATCGCCATACTGGCGTATCACCCGGCGTTATGGTATGGGGTGCCATTGGTTACACGTCTCGGTCACCTCTTTTTCGCATCGACGACACTTTGAACAGTGTCCATTGCATTTCAGATCTGTTACGACCCGTGGCCCTAACCTTCATTCGATCCCTGAGAAACCCTACATTCCAGCAGAATAGTGCACGACCGCATATTGCAGGTCCTGTACGGGCCTTTCTGGATACGGAAAATGTTCGACTGATGCCCTGGCCAGCACACTCTCCAGATATCTCACCAATTGGAAACGTCTGGTCAATGGCGACCGAGCAACTGGCTCATCACAATACGCCAGTCACTACTCTTGATGAACGGTGGTATCAAGTTGAAGCTGCATGGGTATCTGTACCTGTACACGCCATCCAAGCTCTGTTTGACTCAATGCCCAGGCGTATCATGGCCGTTATTACGGCCTGAGGTAGTTGTTCTGAGTAGTGATTTCTTAGGATCTATGCACCCAAATTGCGTGAAAATGTAATCACATGTCAGTTCTAGTATCATATATTTGTCCAATGAATACCCGTTTATCATCTGTATTTCTTCTTGGTGTAGCAATTTTAATGGCCAGTAGTGTATTTTACGCGATATTACCGATAAAACTTTATCACATGATGAACTTTGCTGATGTTTCCTTGAATGTGGCTCTAACAATAGATAGAAAAATCTCTTTACAGACGAAAAGGCTGTATTACATTGTAGACACAACTTCGACGGGTATATACATTCACCTGATATAATTTTATCTTTTTATTTTTATGTACGTAAGGACAAATTGTAGATTTTATTCATGAATACGTGCACAACGGCGAGATGACTGTTGAAGTTCATGTGTGTCATTTGTGAAATGGAACTAAACATTTCGAAGGTTACGTAGCTCATCTTCGCCATGAGTAAAACTATCTACTCCCACTATTGCGTATGCCATCTTAAGAAAACTGTAGTTCTTCTGTCACTGACCATGCACTGTCGTGGAGACAACAAAACTGTCATGTACAAAACAAGGACGTGTCGAGAACTATCAAACTAAAAGTTCGTTCTACACGCATATAACTGGCTACTTCTACTTGTTTCAGAATGCTTTCATGGACAATAGTAAGAAGCTAATGTTCTCTTGGTCATACGTGTGCTGTGCTATACACAAAACAAGTTACTTGGATCGAAAACCTAATTATATTCAAATACAGATCCTTACTCTTAAATACGTAATACGGTTTATGGATACAAATACTGATAATATGTGCCCACAACCAACGGAGTTGCAAAATGTAGGATGCCGACATTTCAATAAAATGATAATACAATATATCCACACTTACAAACACCATTACTAACAAATTGTTCCGTGAGACGTATACAAAATGATTTACACAGTTCATATTTGGTATAGTCTTAGTCGTATAAACTTAGAAGAACCTCACGTACGTAGGATTTTTAATCTTGTAATTATTAACTTTCTGCAGCAAAGGCGTATTCAAATCATCTAGTACAATCAGTAACTGTCCCTTTCTTAGAAACATTACCACTCATTGCTACTACACAAAAGTATACACTACACGAGCTCCACCTACACATTGTATCATATTTAATCTTCCATTAATCTATAGCTATAAAAATTGATGTATGTATGTTCCTTATGGAATCCGAGACGGTATGGAGCAATTTTGACGAGATCTTCAGGAAATCTTCAAATTTGCCCAGCAGATGTTCCTATGAACTTTGGTATGATGATCCACTTTGGTGACGTGTATTTTAACGGTTTGGCGATCTTGTTATTCATATTATAGTTTGACGAGAAACTCTTTATTTTACAAGGTCTCCAAAGTGAATATTTTGTAAAACTATGCAACCTTCTGAAAATGATGACATATTTCATCGAAAACGGTCATGACAAATAAATAAAATAATATTTCAACTCCTTGGAACCATCCTGGATGTCACCGCACGTATTAACATTGAAGGTCGGACCACCGGTTATATTCATTAGCAACTTAACCGCACCAAAGTTATGCAATGAAGTCATATTGACCATCAAACATTTGAGACCAAGTTTAAACGAGGCAACAATCATCGGTGGCAGATTCAAAGACGAAGACAATCTAATGCTACGCATACAGATTATTTCCAAAGATTTACAAATCGAATTCAACTGCTCCAGTTTCCATTGTGTCTTGCTTTCACTATTACCATCAACAATGCATAATGCGAATCATTGATTATTGCTGGCTTAAATTTGAAACGTTCGTGCTTTTATATTGTATGTGGCTGGCTCCCGAATTAGTACACCAAAACATTTGTACGTTTCAAATCCAAACAGAAAAACATTGCCAAATACAAGTGTTTATTTTCTTTTTTTCTTGGAAGTAGCAAGGCATTGTAACTCTAAATATAGCTGCTAATAGTTCGTCACTGCGAAATCAGCGCGGGTCGCTAGTATGACCTAAAGCTCTTACATATTCATGACAACGTGATGTAGGCTATATAAGACCTCATCTTGTTATTATTTATTAAATCATGTTTACCATCAACACTTATTTTACTTGTCTAAGTATCACTGTATTAAAACTAAGATATTTTTACGCATAAAAATGATAGAAAATAAGGCTGTATGGATTACAGTGGCTAAGTTAATAATGAGGCCACGTAAACCGATAAATATTGCTTTTTATAAATTAAAATTATTAAGTTGAAGAGTGTGTTTCTTATATTCGTAAAATATATACGAAGTCATGTTCATAAGTTTTTCAGTTAGAAATCTGTTTTCTACAGAAGTTTCTAGAGAAGGATAACCATTGCGATGAACAAATCTTGCGTATTTTGTATGTAGAGGTTGTAACATGTATATGTGCAAATATTTCTAAGTGTGACCCAGGACAGTGTACCGAACAATATTATATAATGGTATTTCGTGATTTGACGATTTTTAAATATAGTTTTGTGATTGAATCCGCCTTATGCAAGACACCTTTTTTGTTTTAATACCCAAACTAGTCCCACGGAAGATGGCACAATAAGTGCCGAAACTAGTATTAAAACAAGAAAAAGGTGTCTTGCACAAGGCGGATTCAACCACAAATCTAATACTGCATGCACGGAAGATACAAGAGCTGCACCATCACAAGATGATCATTTAAATATAGCTATTAAAAGTCTAATGATTAGGAAGTACCTCCAGAAACAATGTAGCGCCAGACCACCTATAAAGTGGTGAGGTACGCTTAGCAGGGATGATATTGGAGGTCATTAACCTGCAGTGGAAGTCTATAGGGACAGGAGTCGTTCATTTGTGGTCCAGATATCGCAAAACAGAAAACATCAGATTGTAACGTTCTGTCTGTTTTGGGGGACAGCTGTTCGACGCAGAGAAAAAAGAACCAGCAAAATGGTATTCGTACACATGAAGATACCACATATAAAAATATTTGCACTTAGACATGTTACACCCAGTATAACTTCCGGGCTCGGTTTATCGGATGTACTGATTCTATTACTTTCTTTTCTTAATTGTTTTCTTGAGTACTACTGGTCAACACACAGTTAGCAAACAGGTAAGCTTTAGTCGTGTAAGAATGATACAGTACCTTTTCTCAGACATCAAATAAATGAGAGACCTACATTTTTTCTGTTACAAGGGAGTGCTGAAAAATAATGTCTCTGAATTTTTAATAAAACACTCTTAAAGCTTTTTAAATAACACAAAGTTTATTTTTACGTATTTATTTCTCAAGAGTATCGCTCAGCAACAAACCCAATTCTCCCAACAAGAGACAAGGTTTTTCATACCATTGCTTTAAATTGTTTGACTTTATTGGAGGAGCCAATCGCATTTCTGCTTACTCACTATCCAAGGGAAGTCCTACGAACTGGTGACCATCGGGCAGGACTAAAGTGGGTCTGCACGCAAAATGATCGACAACAGTGAATGCAATGCGTTAGACTGTTGCACATGCCTCAGCGCTCGTGTTTGGTTCTGGAATTGTCATACTGAAGGAGAGGCTACTCCATGCGTAGACCATCACTAAATCGTGCCTTCAGTTTTCACAGCGTTTGTAGAGCTTAAGGGACTTAACTACGGGGTTATCAGTCCATAGCCGGCCGCGGTGGCCGAGGGGACTGAGACGCGCCAGTCACGGTCTGCACGGCCACTACGGTCGGGGGTTCGAATCCCCCTTCGGGCATGGATATTTGTGCCGTCCTTAGTGTTAGCTAGTTCATAAGTAGTTTGTAAGTTTAGGGACTGATAACCCCGTAGTTAAGTCCCATAAGCTATACAAACATTTGAACATCACTCCATAAACTTACAAACTATTCATGAACTACCTTATACTAAAGACGGCACAAACATCCATGCCCGAGGGGGGATTCGAACCCCCGACGGGGAACGGCCTCGCGCATCGTAGCATAGCGCCTCAATGCGCTCGGCCGCGGCACGTCGTTCCTCACGCATCTTCGATTTACGTTACACACCGCCAGGTTCCGCGCTACAATTCGGACCTTTCTGGCGCAGAGGGTTGTGAATTCCGTCAGCGAAGCTAGAAAGTCCACTGAGTAATAAGCAAGACATGTGATTTCCAACCGATTTTGTGAACAGGATAAACAGTTCGGAGGTATTGCATTCAGAACTCCCTGGTGTTGTTATGGTTGTCTCACATCTGCAGTGTTGCATCGTAATGTACATTTATGTTTATTGCTAATTTTCTCGCATATTTAATTAATTCTTACTGCAAATATTTCACTAATCATAATCGGTTAAAATACTTGGACATTTTCTGATACAGATTCCGCCGTGCGACACACGTAACTCCTAAGTCGTATCTCAACTTCATTGGAGGATACAAAAATATTTATAAGCAGAAGCAATGGGAGCTGGGCGAAGGTGCGAGAAGGATGGATACGGGTCTAGCCAAGCTGGACGAGGCGTCTCAGTCTGTGGAGATCTTGAAGTGCGACTTGGCTGTCATGGAGCAAGAACTCGCACAGGCCTCTCAGAAAGCGGAAAGGGTGAGTAACACGTCACACTTAAAGCAATCCTGCACCTTATCTGAACAGCAGATTAGCGAATAACTTCAATAACTTTAGATTCTGCAAACACACTCTTGTGATGACACCGATATCAAGAAAGCCACGACTAATTTCCTCCTTTTCTTCCCTACCAACATTACAACGTGAATAGGACTTAATAGATTTCATTATTTTAACCATTTCCTTTTAGATTAATTGATAATACATTCCATCAGGGTTAACTTCACTACGTTAAAAGGAAACTACTAAACCATACTAAACTAACACACTTAATAGGAATTAATGTGAAATGTCAGTAAGAAGTGTATGTGTGTGTGTGAGAGAGAGAGAGAGAGAGAGAGAGAGAGAGAGAGAGAGAGAGAGAGAGAGAGAGAGTGAGAGGGGGGGGAGGGGGAGGGAGAGATTGTACATGTGTGCCTGCTTCGAGGTACGTCATCGTGGTATGAAATAATCTGTCAGTTCCTGACATACACAACTCAGACTGACTATTAGGTGTCACGTGGTTAACACGTAAATCCAACAAAATAAACAAAAGAATGTATTGGTCACACCATTTTCACACGTAACCAAGAAGTACGTTACCTTTTAATGTAAATCCTTTGCTTCTGGAACAGTGTAGCCTGCGTTTAACACCATGTTCTATTCGTCAAATATATTTCTCATAAAGCAGGAATACATCGGGAAGAGAACACGCTGCTACACTGAGAGAAGCTTGTGTCATGAAATTGCTTGCCTGCCTTGGGGCAGCAGATAGGGACAGTAATAGCAGAATAGATTGTCAATAATTTAGAATAACTAGCTAATAGAAACTTCAGATTACTGAATTGCAATATGAAGTTGGAACTTGGCACTAGGTCACTTTTCACTCTCACTGATTTGTTCTTAACTCTGATCTAGTCCTGAATCCAATATACAGTAACAACTAATGTCCATTTTGGTCTTCTTTACGGCGACTGTAGAAGAGAGCTGATGCTGTTTAGAGGTATTACTGATACTCTGTTGACACTGTATGGACACTACCTGGTTCCACTCAGGTGGACACTATCTGAGTGGAATCGTGTGTTGACTTATGTCGGCGCTGGGCGGATAGATATCCACTTGAGAACGGTTTGTGCGACATAAAGTGGAAGCATAAAATAGATCCTGTGTTATAGAGTTTGGCCTTAAGTCGATTGCACGACTGATAACCGTAGTCGTTTAGTCCCTTTAAAACCAAACCATCGATTGCACATAAGTATTGGGCACTTCAGCGCGCTTCTCCGCATAGCTCTCTTAGAAATTTTAGAAAACCGATCGGTTAATACCGATGCCGATATTTTTCTGAATTACCATTATTTTTCCGAATTTGTTTGTTCTCTGATATAATAGTTATTTTTATTTCTTATTTTTACAAATAACGTCTAAAACAACCGGCTTAACAATTTACCTTTTTAGTTTCTAAATGAAACTTTTTTTTAAAAAACGGTAATGTTCATTCGTAAAATTTCGATTCGTTTGAAATATTGGATGGCTATAGAAAATGGCAGAAAATTTTAAAAGCAAATAGTCCCATTTTCATAAGAGTGAAGACAGTTGGACATACAAACAAACCTAAAAATCGGCATATGATACCTGGGTTAATGATTTACCTGTTTCCATATTGTGTGGCTTATTAGACAGTACACGTGAACGTACAAAGTGTGATGCTTAAACTCATCCTTCGACAGTGGATATATTACAGAATGGCACGATCCCTAGTTTTGAAGTATTTTGCGTCGTACAATAGCAATGAGACGTCATATCCCTTTGATATTATTTAAATTTGATTGACACGCCTATATTTTTACTTGTGTGCAATAAATTTAGGATAATAACTGAATCCTTAACTTTTGAATTTATGGGTTAGAAATGGATACTGCCTAAAATTGACGCTTCAACAACGTAGACTACCCACTTCAAATCGGACGAAAAGTGAGAAAACCGATCTTTTAATCAATGATAATGTGCCAATTACTGTCAAATACACGACTTCGTCTGTCTTTTAATTCAACACCCTTGTATCAGATTTTAGTGAACTACGTTTCATTTTTAATCTGAAAGTTTGTTGTTGATGAAGGCACCGGTAAATAACAGCTACATAAGACATTACGACAGCCTTTTATTCATGTTTCGGGCTAAAACACATTTTCGTAAAGATTAAACTTACATAGGCATGATCCTTTCTTTATAAAACATTAATTTCAGTTGTAAGTTTTATTAAGCCCCTTACCTAGAACGTGAAAAGATATTAACGAATAAATATTTAAATTCACTCTGCATTTAGGCTACGATAGGCTGCCGTGAAACGTAAACAGCAGGTGATCGAGAACGACCTCGTTACGATCCATCAGTGCTACCACTGTTTCTGGTTGGTTGGTTTTTGGAAGGGACTAAACTTCAACGGTTATCAGTCGTCACCTGCAGGTGGTGCGGAATTCGAAGGCTGGTCGTTAATAGAGCACAACACTTTACACTTAGAACATGTTTATTGCTAACACAAGTGAACACTCAGTACAGACTGCCTCCTGTTTGGAGTGCTCAACTATTTATATATAGAAAGAATTTTCTGGAACTTACAAGTACATCAAACATAAGAAACATGTAGAATATTCTAGAAATAGTGAATACAAAGAAATAATTTTTTTCTGCCCATGGCGGGATTTGATCTCGGGACCGCAAGTACAGCGATCAACGATGCTAACCACTACACCATGCGTTCTGTCGAAATACTTGCCGCAATATCCTTTTAATTTTTTCTACACTTCTCCATTGCAGATACCATAAAAATATTTATTATTGTTGTTTTCAAATTAAATGCTGAACAATCTATACACATAAAAACGAATGTTTGTCTGTATGTCCTCTATGTTCATAAACCATTCATTCGATTGCAAAGAAACTTTGGTGAACTGTTCACCGTACACCCACAAAGGTTCCTAGCTCAAAAACAAAAGAGCACGACACGTAGCTCAGGAGATCTGACGTCATAGATAATGACAGGGCACCGCGTGAGAATACCCAGATTTATGCGTCAATTATTGGAAAATGGAAGTAGTTAGGGACCTGCAACAATGTTTGCATGTAATTTCGGACGTTTAGGAAGCGTTTTGTAACCGACCCCCCACCCCCACACAAAACGATGAAACGAAAAAAAATCTACCGCTCACAAAGTTTCGCTGTAGATGCCGTAAAACTGTCGCATCAGGCATGACCTTGTGTTTCATATAACTGAATTCGAAAACGAAAAGAAAAAAAATCTGTCACAGTGGGAGTCGAACCAACAACTATGTTTGTGAAGCCAGAAGGCTATACCTGAGCTACACCGACAAATGCTGCAACTGTATTAATTATTGGTACTTATGTGTATTTTGAAGAACTTCAAAGTCGATTTTCTCGAGTATTTTTGAGAGTTGCGTCCAATGGCTTTGGCTGATTGTTATTTGTGTTCTGTAATTCATGTACCATAAATATAAATAAATTCTAAAATCCGATACCCATGTGGCCTCCTTGTAGAATAAGGAACTGCAGTTTCCAAAGACACTTGCATTTTCTGTTATGATTAACAAATCACAGGGACAATTTGCTAAATACTGCGGAGTGGATTTGACATCTCCATGTTTCTCACATGGACAACTCTACGTCTCCCGCTCAAGGGTGGGCTCACCAAAGGATTTATTCATACTAGCTCCTAGACAAGTAACAACAAATATTGTTTATAGTCACGTTTTGAATTAAATTAATGTTATATATCATTTGAATTTTGTTACTATTTTTTCCTTGGCTAATGTACTTATAATTTTGTACATTATGCATATTTCTTTGATTTGCAGTTTCATAATTTGTAAGCAGTTTTAATGAATACATGAAGATGAAATTTTTTCCTAATTTTATTTTCGTTTTTAATATAACACTGGTAAAAGGCATATATACCCGGGAAATACCGGGTTTAGCAGCTAATATGACATAATTGTTTTTCCAATAACATTATGTTGTGTGAAAAAAAATGATATTACACTGAATTTAAGTTACAATATTATCGCCTAAATACCATCTCAGACTATACAATATTCCTTCATTTTTTAAATTGTTTTTAGCTCCTGAGTTAGCGAGTACCAGAATCGCAAGAATATTAAATTATGATAGCTCTGACCCTTGAAAGAAACTCGGAAGCACTTGTTTTCTGGATTCTACTGCATCCATTATTAATAAACTGCTCCAGTAATTCAAAACTTTTAAAAATAATCCACGCACTTTCAATCTAAACTGAAGTTTCCTCTTGACGCACTCTATTCTATCGCAGAATTCGTGGAAATATTCAAAAATTAAGCTAATCCAAAATAATATATTCACTCTGCATTGGAGTTTGCGCTATTATGAAACTATCCTGGCGGAATAAAACTGTGTGCCGGAACGGGGATTCAAAACTGGGACCTATGCCTTTCGCGGGCAAGCGCTCTAACGACTTTTTTTTTTAGGTATATCAATGTTTTGTTTATGTTCGTTGAACATTTAGCTCAGTTTTTTTTCTGTTCGTCCTTACAGCTTTACTTCCGCCAGTACTTCGCCCCCTACTTTTCCCCTTGACTGTGGCTAAGCCATGTCTCCATCATATCCTTTCTTCCAAGAGTGCTAGTCCTGCAAGTTTCGCAGGAGAACTTCTGTGAAGTTTAAAAAGTAGGAGGCGAGGTACTGGCGGAAATAAAGCTGTGAGGACGTACCATGAAGCGTGCTGGGATATCTCAGTCCGTAGAACGCTTGGCCGCTAAAGGCAAAGTTTCCAGGTTAGAACCACGGTTCCGGCACACAGTTTTAATCCGCCAAAAAAGTTTTAACTAATCTAATTTCTGAATTACGTTATTGGTTATATTTAATTACGCTAAGGCTTGTCATTAACGTGATTCCTATACGTTGCATATTACCCACTGCTTCTCTTCTGTTACAATTTCATGAACTGACTCGTTCCATAACCATGGAGACTTGCTAATGAATTTGGAACATGATGAATATGACATAAATATCACAGCTGCGTGTTAGCAAAAGAACCTAAGGTTTATATTTGATTATAAGGAACTGAAGTGCCACAAAAAAAGCTTACCGCTGACCGAATTGAAATCTAATTGGCCGTGAGTGTGAGAAACTAATCGCTACAGGGAGAGACCTAAGTAGAATTTACAGTGCGTGTGTTGAGTTCGGCAGTGTAGAGTGTTGGGATCGGTAATATGAATGGTGTGGTGTGTGCGCAGGTGCTGATGGAGGTGACGGAGCGCGCGATGCAGGCGGAGACGGTGAAGAACCAGGTGCAGAAGGTGAAGGAGAAGGCGGAGGCGCTGGTGGCGTTCATCACGGCCGAGAAGGCGCGCGCCGAGGAGAAGCTGGAGGCCGCCAAGCCCGCGCTCCAGGAGGCCGAGGCCGCGCTCAACACCATCAAGCCCGCCCACATCGGTACCCACACTTATCTCACAACACACCTTACATAAAGGCCTTTATTAACTTGGAGAAAGCTGGAGGCCGCCAAGCCCGCGCTCCAGGAGGCCGAGGCCGCGCTCAACACCATCAAGCCCGCCCACATCGGTACCCACACTTATCTCACAACACACCTTACATAAAGGCCTTTATTAACTTGGAGAAAGCTGGAGGCCGCCAAGCCCGCGCTCCAGGAGGCCGAGGCGACGCTCAACACCATCAAGCCTGCCCACATCGGTACCCACACTTATCACACATGACAACTTACATAAAGGCGTCCGTTAACTTGGAGAAAGATGGAGGCCGCCAAGCCCGCGCTCCAGGTGGCCGAGGCCGCACTCAACACCATCAAGCCCGCCCACATCGGTACCCACACTTATCTCACATGACAACTTGCATAAAGGCGTACGTTAACTTGGAGAAAGTTGGAGGCCGCCAAGCCTGCGCTCCAGGAGGCCGAGGCCGCACTCAACACCATCAAGCCTGCCCACATCGGTACCCACACTTATCTCACAACACACCTTACATAAAGGCCTTTATTAACTTGGAGAAAGCTGGAGGCCGCCAAGCCCGCGCTCCAGGAGGCCGAGGCCACGCTCAACACCATCAAGCCTGCCAACATCGGTACCCACACTTATCTCACATGATAACTTACATAAAGGCATCCGTTAACTTGGAGAAAGTTGGATGCCGCCAAGCCCGCTCTCCAGGAGGCCGCGGCCGCGCTCAACACCATCAAGCCCGCCCACATCGGTACCCACACTTATCTCACAACACACCTTACATAAAGGCCTTTATTAACTTGGAGAAAGCTGGAGTCCGCCAAGCCCGCGCTCCAGGAGGCCGAGGCGACGCTCAATACCATCAAGCCTGCCCACATCGGTACCCACACTTATCACACATGACAACTTACATAAAGGCGTCCGTTAACTTGGAGAAAGATGGAGGCCGCCAAGCCCACGCTCCAGGAGGCTGAGGCCGCACTCAACACCATCAAGCCTGCCCACATCGGTACCCACACTTATCTCACAACACACCTTACATAAAGGCCCTTGTTAACTTGGAGAATGCTGGAGGCCGCCAAGCCCGCGCTCCAGGAGGCCGAGGCCGCACTCAACACCATCAAGCCCGCCCACATCGGTACCCACACTTCTCACATGACAACTTACATAAAGGCGTCCGTTAACTTGGAGAAAGTTGGAGGCTGCCAAGCCCGCGGTCCAGGAGGCCGAGGCCGCACTCAACACCATCAAGCCTGCCCACATCGGTACCCACACTTATCTCACAACACACCTTACATAAAGGCCCTTGTTAACTTGGAGAATGCTGGAGGCCGCCAAGCCCGCGCTCCAGGAGGCCGAGGCCGCACTCAACACCATCAAGCCCGCCCACATCGGTACCCACACTTATCTCACATGACAACTTACATAAAGGCATCCGTTAACTTGGAGAAATTTGGAGGCTGCCAAGCCCGCAGTCCAGGAGGCCGAGGCCGCACTCAACACCATCAAGCCTGCCCACATCGGTACCCACACTTATCTCACAACACACCTTACATAAAGGCCCTTGTTAACTTGGAGAATGCTGTAGGCCACCAAGCCCGCGCTCCAGGAGGCCGAGGCCGCACTCAACACCATCAAGCCCGCCCACATCGGTACCCACACTTATCTCACATGACAACTTGCATAAAGGCGTACGTTAACTTGGAGAAAGTTGGAGGCCGCCCAGCCTGCGCTCCAGGAGGCCGAGGCCGCACTCAACACCATCAAGCCTGCCCACATCGGTACCCACACTTATCTCACAACACACCTTACATACAGGCCTTTATTAACTTGGAGAAAGCTGGAGGCCGCCAAGCCCGCGCTCCAGGAGGCCGAGGCCACGCTCAACACCATCAAGCCTGCCCACATCGGTACCCACACTTATCTCACATGACAACTTACATAAAGGCATCCGTTAACTTGGAGAAAGTTGGATGCCGCCAAGCCCGCTCTCCAGGAGGCCGCGGCCGCGCTCAACACCATCAAGCCCGCCCACATCGGTACCCACACTTATCTCACAACACACCTTACATAAAGGCCTTTATTAACTTGGAGAAAGCTGGAGTTCGCCAAGCCCGCGCTCCAGGAGGCCGAGGCGACGCTCAACACCATCAAGCCTGCCCACATTGGTACCCACACTTATCACACATGACAACTTACATAAAGGCGTCCGTTAACTTGGAGAAAGATGGAGGCCGCCAAGCCCGCGCTCCAGGAGGCAGAGGCCGCACTCAACACCATCAAGCCTGCCCACATCGGTACCCACACTTATCTCACAACACACCTTACATAAAGGCCGTTGTTAACTTGGAGAATGCTGGAGGCCGCCAAGCCCGCGCTCCAGGAGGCCGAGGCCGCACTCAACACCATCAAGCCCGCCCACATCGGTACCCACACTTATCTCACATGACAACTTACATAAAGGCGTCCGTTAACTTGGAGAAAGTTGGAGGCTGCCAAGCCCACGGTCCAGGAGGCCGTGGCCACACTCAATACCATCAAGCCTGCCCACATCGGTACCCACACTTATCTCACAACACACCTTACATAAAGGCCCTTGTTAACTTGGAGAATGCTGGAGGCCGCCAAGCCCGCGCTCCAGGAGGCCGAGGCCGCACTCAACACCATCAAGCCTGCCCACATCGGTACCCACACTTATCTCACATGACAACTTGCATAAAGGCGTACGTTAACTTGGAGAAAGTTGGAGGCCGCCAAGCCTGCGCTCCAGGAGGCCGAGGCCGCACTCAACACCATCAAGCCTGCCCACATCGGTACCCACACTTATCTCACATCACACCTTACATAAAGGCCTTTATTAACTTGGAGAAAGCTGGAGGCCGCCAAGCCCGCGCTCCAGGAGGCCCTGGCCACGCTCAACACCATCAAGCCTGCCCACATCGGTACCCACACTTATCTCACATGACAACTTACATAAAGGCATCCGTTAACTTGGAGAAAGTTGGATGCCGCCAAGCCCGCTCTCCAGGAGGCCGCGGCCGCGCTCAACACCATCAAGCCCGCTCACATCGGTACCCACACTTATCTCACAACCCACCTTACATAAAGGCCCTTGTTAACTTGGAGAATGCTGGAGGCCGCCAAGCCCGCGCTCCAGGAGGCCGAGGCCGCACTCAACACCATCAAGCCTGCCCACATCGGTACCCACACTTATCTCACAACACACCTTACATATAGGCCCTTGTTAACTTGGAGAATGCTGGAGGTCGCCAAGCCCGCGCTCCAGGAGGCCAGGCCGCACTCAACACCATCAAGCCCGCCCACATCGGTACCCACACTTATCTCACATGACAACTTACATAAAGGCGTCCGTTAACTTGGAGAAAGTTGGAGGCCGCCAAGCCCGCGGTCCAGGAGGCCGAGGCCGCACTCAACACCATCAAGCCTGCCCACATCGGTACCCACACTTATCTCACAACACACCTTACATAAAGGCCCTTGTTAACTTGGAGAATGCTGGAGGCCGCCAAGCCCGCGCTCCAGGAGGCCGAGGCCGCACTCAACACCATCAAGCCCGCCCACATCGGTACCCACACTTATCTCACATGACTACTTACATAAAGGCATCCGTTAACTTGGAGAAAGTTGGATGCCGCCAAGCCCGCTCTCCAGGAGGTCGCGGCCGCACTCAATACCATCAAGCCCGCCCACATCGGTACCCACACTTATCTCACAACACACCTTACATAAAGGCCCTTGTTAACTTGGAGAATGCTGGAGGCCGCCAAGCCCGCGCTCCAGGAGGCCGAGGCCACGCTCAACACCATCAAGCCCGCCCACATCGGTTCCCACACTTATCTCACAAAACAACTTACATTAAGGCGTCCGTTAACTTCAAGAAAGCTGGAGGCC
Source organism: Locusta migratoria (assembly GCA_026315105.1). Classification (NCBI taxonomy): domain Eukaryota; kingdom Metazoa; phylum Arthropoda; class Insecta; order Orthoptera; family Acrididae; genus Locusta; species Locusta migratoria. Next base: position 112,868,155 of record CM048755.1, on the reverse strand, counting down.
CCCAAGCCCGCGCTCCAGGAGGCCGAGGCCGCGCTCAACACCATCAAGCCCGCCCACATCGGTACCCACACTTATCTCACAACACACCTTACATAAAGGCCATTGTTAACTTGGAGAATGCTGGAGGCCGCCAAGCCCGCGCTCCACGAGGCCGAGGCCGCACTCAGCACCATCAAGCCCGCCCACATCGGTACCCACACTTATCTCACAACACACCTTACATAAAGGCCTTTATTAACTTGGAGAAAGCTGGAGGCCGCCAAGCCCGCGCCCCAGGAGGCCGAGGCCACGCTCAACACCATCAAGCCTGCCCACATCGGTACCCACACTTATCTCACATGACAACTTACATAAAGGCTTCCGTTAACTTGGAGAAAGTTGGATGCCACCAAGCCCGCTCTCCAGGAGGCCGCGGCCGCGCTCAACACCATCAAGCCCGCCCACATCGGTACCCACACTTATCTCACAAAACACCTTACATAAAGGCCCTTGTTAACTTGGAGAATGCTGGAGGCCGCCAAGCCCGCGCTCCAGGAGGCCGAGGCAGCACTCAACACCATCAAGCCTGCCCACTTCGGTACCCACACTTATCTCACAACACACCTTACATAAAGGCCCTTGTTAACTTGGAGAATGCTGGAGGCCGCCAAGCCCGCGCTCCAGGAGGCCGAGGCTGCACTCAACACCATCAAGCCCGCCCACATCGGTACCCACACTTATCTCACATGACAACTTACATAAAGGCGTCCGTTAACTTGGAGAAAGTTGGAGGCCGCCAAGCCCGCTCTCCAGGAGGCCGAGGCCGCACTCAACACCATCAAGCCTGCCCACATTGGTACCCACACTTATCTCACAACACATCTTACATAAAGGCCCTTGTTAACTTGGAGAATGCTGGAGGCCGCCAAGCCCGCACTCCAGGAGGCCGAGGCCGCACTCAACACCATCAAGCCTGCCCACATCGGTACCCACACTTATCTCACAACACACCTTACATAAAGGCCTTTATTAACTTGGAGAAAGCTGGAGGCCGCCAAGCCCGCGCTCCAGGAGGCCGAGGCCACGCTCAACACCATCAAGCCTGCCCACATCGGTACCCACACTTATCTCACAACACACCTTACATAAAGGCCTTTATTAACTTGGAGAAAGTTGGAGGCCGCCAAGCCTGCGCTCCAGGAGGCCGAGGCCGCACTCAACACCATCAAGCCTGCCCACATCGGTACCCGCACTTATCTCACAACACACCTTACATAAAGGCCTTTATTAACTTGGAGAAAGCTGGAGGCCGCCAAGCCCGAGCTCCAGGAGGCCGAGGCCACGCTCAACACCATCAAGCCTGCCCACATCGGTACCCACACTTATCTCACAACACACTTTACATAAAGACCCTTGTTAACTTGGAGAATGCTGGAGGCTGCCAAGCCCGAGCTCCAGGAGGCCGAGGCCACGCTCAACACCATAAAGCCCGCCCACATTGGTTCCCACACTTATCTCACAAGACAATTTACATAAAGGCGTCCGTTAACTTCAAGAAAGCTAGAGGCCGCCAAGACCGCGCTCCAGGAGGCCGAGGCCGCGCTCAACACCATCAAGCCCGCCCACATCGGTACCCAAACTTATCTCACAACACACCTTACATAAAGGCCATTGTTAACTTGGAGATTGCTGGAGGCCGCCAAGCCCGCGCTCCAGGAGGCCGAGGCCGCACTCAACACCATCAAGCCCGCCCACATCGGTACCCACACTTATCTCACATGACAACTTACATAAAGGCGTCCGTTAACTTGGAGAATTGGAGGCCGCCAAGCCCGCGGTCCAGGAGGCCGAGGCCGCACTCAACACCATCAAGCCTGCCCACATCGGTACCCTCACTTATCTCACAACACACCTTACATAAAGGCCCTTGTTAACTTGGAGAATGCTGGAGGCCGCCAAGCCCGTGCTCCAGGAGGCCCTGGCCACGCTCAACACCATCAAGCCCGCCCACATCGGTACCCACACTTATCTCACATGACTACTTACATAAAGGCGTCCGTTAACTTGGAGAATTGGAGGCCGCCAAGCCCGCGGTCCAGGAGGCCGAGGCCGCACTCAACACCATCAAGCCTGCCCACATCGGTACCCTCACTTATCTCACAACACACCTTACATAAAGGCCTTTATTAACTTGGAGAAACCTGGAGGCCGCCAAGCCCGCGCTCCAGGAGGCCCTGGCCACGCTCAACACCATCAAGCCTGCCCACATCGGTACCCACACTTATCTCACATGACAACTTACATAAAGGCATCCGTTAACTTGGAGAAAGTTGGATGCCGCCAAGCCCGCTCTCCAGGAGGCCGCGGCCGCGCTCAACACCATCTAGCCCGCTCACATCGGTACCCACACTTATCTCACAACCCACCTTACATAAAGGCCCTTGTTAACTTGGAGAATGCTGGAGGCCGCCAAGCCCGCGCTCCAGGAGGCCGAGGCCGCACTCAACACCATCAAGCCTGCCCACATCGGTACCCACACTTATCTCACAACACACCTTACATATAGGCCCTTGTTAACTTGGAGAATGCTGGAGGTCGCCAAGCCCGCGCTCCAGGAGGCCAGGCCGCACTCAACACCATCAAGCCCGCCCACATCGGTACCCACACTTATCTCACATGACAACTTACATAAAGGCGTCCGTTAACTTGGAGAAAGTTGGAGGCCGCCAAGCCCGCGGTCCAGGAGGCCAAGGCCGCACTCAACACCATCAAGCCTGCCCACATCGGTACCCACACTTATCTCACAACACACCTTACATAAAGGCCCTTGTTAACTTGGAGAATGCTGGAGTCCGCCAAGCCCGCGCTCCAGGAGGCCGAGGCCGCACTCAACACCATCAAGCCCGCCCACATCGGTACCCACACTTATCTCACATGACTACTTACATAAAGGCATCCGTTAACTTGGAGAAAGTTGGATGCCGCCAAGCCCGCTCTCAAGGAGGTCGCGGCCGCACTCAATACCATCAAGCCCGCCCACATCGGTACCCACACTTATCTCACAACACACCTTACATAAAGGCCCTTGTTAACTTGGAGAATGCTGGAGGCCGCCAAGCCCGCGCTCCAGGAGGCCGAGGCCACGCTCAACACCATCAAGCCCGCCCACATCGGTTCCCACACTTATCTCACAAAACAACTTACATTAAGGCGTCCGTTAACTTCAAGAAAGCTGGAGGCCCCCAAGCCCGCGCTCCAGGAGGCCGAGGCCGCGCTCAACACCATCAAGCCCGCCCACATCGGTACCCACACTTATCTCACAACACACCTTACATAAAGGCCATTGTTAACTTGGAGAATGCTGGAGGCCGCCAAGCCCGCGCTCCACGAGGCCGAGGCCGCACTCAGCACCATCAAGCCCGCCCACATCGGTACCCACACTTATCTCACAACACACCTTACATAAAGGCCTTTATTAACTTGGAGAAAGCTGGAGGCCGCCAAGCCCGCGCCCCAGGAGGCCGAGGCCACGCTCAACACCATCAAGCCTGCCCACATCGGTACCCACACTTATCTCACATGACAACTTACATAAAGGCTTCCGTTAACTTGGAGAAAGTTGGATGCCACCAAGCCCGCTCTCCAGGAGGCCGCGGCCGCGCTCAACACCATCAAGCCCGCCCACATCGGTACCCACACTTATCTCACAAGACACCTTACATAAAGGCCCTTGTTAACTTGGAGAATGCTGGAGGCCGCAAAGCCCGCGCTCCAGGAGGCCGAGGCAGCACTCAACACCATCAAGCCTGCCCACTTCGGTACCCACACTTATCTCACAACACACCTTACATAAAGGCCCTTGTTAACTTGGAGAATGCTGGAGGCCGCCAAGCCCGCGCTCCAGGAGGCCGAGGCTGCACTCAACACCATCAAGCCCGCCCACATCGGTACCCGCACTTATCTCACATGACAACTTACATAAAGGCGTCCGTTAACTTGGAGAAAGTTGGAGGCCGCCAAGCCCGCTCTCCAGGAGGCCGAGGCCGCACTCAACACCATCAAGCCTGCCCACATTGGTACCCACACTTATCTCACAACACACCTTACATAAAGGCCCTTGTTAACTTGGAGAATGCTGGAGGCCGCCAAGCCCGCGCTCCAGGAGGCCGAGGCCGCACTCAACACCATCAAGCCTGCCCACATCGGTACCCACACTTTACTCACAACACACCTTACATAAAGGCCTTTATTAACTTGGAGAAAGCTGGAGGCCGCCAAGCCCGCGCTCCAGGAGGCCGAGGCCACGCTCAACACCATCAAGCCTGCCCACATCGGTACCCACACTTATCTCACAACACACCTTACATAAAGGCCTTTATTAACTTGGAGAAAGTTGGAGGCCGCCAAGCCTGCGCTCCAGGAGGCCGAGGCCGCACTCAACACCATCAAGCCTGCCCACATCGGTACCCGCACTTATCTCACAACACACCTTACATAAAGGCCTTTATTAACTTGGAGAAAGCTGGAGGCCGCCAAGCCCGCGCTCCAGGAGGCCGAGGCCACGCTCAACACCATCAAGCCTGCCCACATCGGTACCCACACTTATCTCACAACACACTTTACATAAAGACCCTTGTTAACTTGGAGAATGCAGGAGGCTGCCAAGCCCGCGCTCCAGGAGGCCGAGGCCACGCTCAACACCATAAAGCCCGCCGACATCGGTTCCCACACTTATCTCACAAGACAATTTACATAAAGGCGTCCGTTAACTTCAAGAAAGCTACAGGCCGCCAAGTCCGCGCTCCAGGAGGCCGAGGCCGCGCTCAACACCATCAAGCCCGCCCACATCGGTACCCAAACTTATCTCACAACACACCTTACATAAAGGCCATTGTTAACTTGGAGATTGCTGGAGGCCGCCAAGCCCGCGCTCCAGGAGGCCGAGGCCGCACTCAACACCATCAAGCCCGCCCACATCGGTACCCACACTTATCTCACATGACAACTTACATAAAGGCGTCCGTTAACTTGGAGAATTGGAGGCCGCCAAGCCCGCGGTCCAGGAGGCCGAGGCCGCACTCAACACCATCAAGCCTGCCCACATCGGTACCCTCATTTATCTCACAACACACCTTACATAAAGGCCCTTGTTAACTTGGAGAATGCTGGAGGCCGCCAAGCCCGCGCTCCAGGAGGCCGAGGCCACACTCAACACCATCAAGCCCGCCCACATCGGTACCCACACTTATCTCACATGACAACTTGCATAAAGGCGTCCGTTAACTTGGAGAAAGTTGGAGGCCGCCAAGCCTGCGCTCCAGGAGGCCGAGGCCGCACTCAACACCATCAAGCCTGCCCACATCGGTATCCACACTTATCTCACAACACACCTTACATAAAGGCCTTTATTAACTTGGAGAAAGCTGGAGGCCGCCAAGCCCGCGCTCCAGGAGGCCGAGGCCACGCTCAACACCATCAAGCCTGCCCACATCGGTACCCACACTTATCTCACATGACAACTTACATAAAGGCGTCCGTTAACTTGGAGAAAGTTGGAGGCCGCCAAGCCCGCGGTCCATGAGGCCGAGGCCGCGCTCAACACCATCAAGCCCGACCACATCGGTACCCACACTTATCTCACAACACACCTTACATAAAGGCCCTTGATAACTTGGAGAATGCTGGAGGCCGCCAATCCCGCGCTCCAAGAGGCCGAGGCCGCGCTCAACACCATCAAGCCCGCCCACATCGTTACCCACACTTATCTCACAAGACAACTTACATAAAGGCGTCCGTTAAATTCAAGAGAGCTGGAGGCTGCCATGCCCGCGCTCCAGGAGGCCGAGGCCGCGATCAACACCACCAAGCCCGCCCACATCAGTACCCACACTTATCTCAAAACACACCTTACATAAAGGCCTTTATTAACTTGGAGAAAGCTGGAGGCCGCCAAGCCCGCGCTCCAGGAGGCCGAGGCCACGCTCATCACCATCAAGCCTGCCCACATCGGTACGCACACTTATCTCACAACACACCTTACATAAAGGCCCTTGTTAACTTGGAGAATGCTGGAGGCCACCAAGCCCGCGCTCCAGGAGGCCGAGGCCGCACTCAACACCATCAAGCCTGCCCACATCGGTACCCACACTTATCTCACAACACACCTTACATAAAGGCCTTTATTAACTTGGAGAAAGCTGGAGGCCGCCAAGCCCGCGCACCAGGAGGCCGAGGCCACGCTCAACACCATCAAGCCTGCCCACATCGGTACCCACACTTATCTCACATGACAACTTACATAAAGGCATCCGTTAACTTGGAGAAAGTTGGATGCCGCCAAGCCCGCTCTCCAGAGGGCCGCGGCCGCGCTCAACACCATCAAGCCCGCCCACATCGGTACCCACACTTATCTCACAACACACCTTACATAAAGGCCCTTGTTAACTTGGAGAATGCTGGAGGCCGCCAAGCCCGCGCTCCAGGAGGCCCTGGCCACGCTCAACACCATCAAGCCCGCCCACATCGGTACCCACACTTATCTCACATGACTACTTACATAAAGGCGTCCGTTAACTTGGAGAATTGGAGGCCGCCAAGCCCGCGGTCCAGGAGGCCGAGGCCGCACTCAACACCATCAAGCCTGCCCACATCGGTACCCTCACTTATCTCACAACACACCTTACATAAAGGCCCTTGTTAACTTGGAGAATGCTGGAGGCCGCCAAGCCCGCGCTCCAGGAGGCCGAGGCCACACTCAACACCATCAAGCCCGCCCACATCGGTACCCACACTTATCTCACATGACAACTTGCATAAAGGCGTCCGTTAACTTGGAGAAAGTTGGAGGCCGCCAAGCCTGCGCTCCAGGAGGCCGAGGCCGCACTCAACACCATCAAGCCTGCCCACATCGGTATCCACACTTATCTCACAACACACCTTACATAAAGGCCTTTATTAACTTGGAGAAAGCTGGAGGCCGCCAAGCCCGCGCTCCAGGAGGCCGAGGCCACGCTCAACACCATCAAGCCTGCCCACATCGGTACCCACACTTATCTCACATGACAACTTACATAAAGGCGTCCGTTAACTTGGAGAAAGTTGGAGGCCGCCAAGCCCGCGGTCCATGAGGCCGAGGCCGCGCTCAACACCATCAAGCCCGACCACATCGGTACCCACACTTATCTCACAACACACCTTACATAAAGGCCCTTGATAACTTGGAGAATGCTGGAGGCCGCCAATCCCGCGCTCCAAGAGGCCGAGGCCGCGCTCAACACCATCAAGCCCGCCCACATCGTTACCCACACTTATCTCACAAGACAACTTACATAAAGGCGTCCGTTAAATTCAAGAGAGCTGGAGGCTGCCATGCCCGCGCTCCAGGAGGCCGAGGCCGCGATCAACACCACCAAGCCCGCCCACATCAGTACCCACACTTATCTCAAAACACACCTTACATAAAGGCCTTTATTAACTTGGAGAAAGCTGGAGGCCGCCAAGCCCGCGCTCCAGGAGGCCGAGGCCACGCTCATCACCATCAAGCCTGCCCACATCGGTACGCACACTTATCTCACAACACACCTTACATAAAGGCCCTTGTTAACTTGGAGAATGCTGGAGGCCACCAAGCCCGCGCTCCAGGAGGCCGAGGCCGCACTCAACACCATCAAGCCTGCCCACATCGGTACCCACACTTATCTCACAACACACCTTACATAAAGGCCTTTATTAACTTGGAGAAAGCTGGAGGCCGCCAAGCCCGCGCACCAGGAGGCCGAGGCCACGCTCAACACCATCAAGCCTGCCCACATCGGTACCCACACTTATCTCACATGACAACTTACATAAAGGCATCCGTTAACTTGGAGAAAGTTGGATGCCGCCAAGCCCGCTCTCCAGAGGGCCGCGGCCGCGCTCAACACCATCAAGCCCGCCCACATCGGTACCCACACTTATCTCACAACACACCTTACATAAAGGCCCTTGTTAACTTGGAGAATGCTGGAGGCCGCCAAGCCCGCGCTCCAGGAGGCCCTGGCCACGCTCAACACCATCAAGCCCGCCCACATCGGTACCCACACTTATCTCACATGACTACTTACATAAAGGCGTCCGTTAACTTGGAGAATTGGAGGCCGCCAAGCCCGCGGTCCAGGAGGCCGAGGCCGCACTCAACACCATCAAGCCTGCCCACATCGGTACCCTCACTTATCTCACAACACACCTTACATAAAGGCCCTTGTTAACTTGGAGAATGCTGGAGGCCGCCAAGCCCGCGCTCCAGGAGGCCCTGGCCACGCTCAACACCATCAAGCCCGCCCACATCGGTACCCACACTTATCTCACATGACTACTTACATAAAGGCGTCCGTTAACTTGGAGAATTGGAGGCCGCCAAGCCCGCGGTCCAGGAGGCCGAGGCCGCACTCAACACCATCAAGCCTGCCCACATCGGTACCCTCACTTATCTCACAACACACCTTACATAAAGGCCTTTATTAACTTGGAGAAACCTGGAGGCCGCCAAGCCCGCGCTCCAGGAGGCCCTGGCCACGCTCAACACCATCAAGCCTGCCCACATCGGTACCCACACTTATCTCACATGACAACTTACATAAAGGCATCCGTTAACTTGGAGAAAGTTGGATGCCGCCAAGCCCGCTCTCCAGGAGGCCGCGGCCGCGCTCAACACCATCTAGCCCGCTCACATCGGTACCCACACTTATCTCACAACCCACCTTACATAAAGGCCCTTGTTAACTTGGAGAATGCTGGAGGCCGCCAAGCCCGCGCTCCAGGAGGCCGAGGCCGCACTCAACACCATCAAGCCTGCCCACATCGGTACCCACACTTATCTCACAACACACCTTACATATAGGCCCTTGTTAACTTGGAGAATGCTGGAGGTCGCCAAGCCCGCGCTCCAGGAGGCCAGGCCGCACTCAACACCATCAAGCCCGCCCACATCGGTACCCACACTTATCTCACATGACAACTTACATAAAGGCGTCCGTTAACTTGGAGAAAGTTGGAGGCCGCCAAGCCCGCGGTCCAGGAGGCCAAGGCCGCACTCAACACCATCAAGCCTGCCCACATCGGTACCCACACTTATCTCACATGACAACTTACATAAAGGCGTCCGTTAACTTGGAGAAAGTTGGAGGCCGCCAAGCCCGCGGTCCAGGAGGCCAAGGCCGCACTCAACACCATCAAGCCTGCCCACATCGGTACCCACACTTATCTCACAACACACCTTACATAAAGGCCCTTGTTAACTTGGAGAATGCTGGAGTCCGCCAAGCCCGCGCTCCAGGAGGCCGAGGCCGCACTCAACACCATCAAGCCCGCCCACATCGGTACCCACACTTATCTCACATGACTACTTACATAAAGGCATCCGTTAACTTGGAGAAAGTTGGATGCCGCCAAGCCCGCTCTCAAGGAGGTCGCGGCCGCACTCAATACCATCAAGCCCGCCCACATCGGTACCCACACTTATCTCACAACACACCTTAAATAAAGGCCCTTGTTAACTTGGAGAATGCTGGAGGCCGCCAAGCCCGCGCTCCAGGAGGCCGAGGCCACGCTCAACACCATCAAGCCCGCCCACATCGGTTCCCACACTTATCTCACAAAACAACTTACATTAAGGCGTCCGTTAACTTCAAGAAAGCTGGAGGCCCCCAAGCCCGCGCTCCAGGAGGCCGAGGCCGCGCTCAACACCATCAAGCCCGCCCACATCGGTACCCACAGTTATCTCACAACACACCTTACATAAAGGCCATTGTTAACTTTGAGAATGCTGGAGGCCGCCAAGCCCGCGCTCCACGAGGCCGAGGCCGCACTCAGCACCATCAAGCCCGCCCACATCGGTACCCACACTTATCTCACAACACACCTTACATAAAGGCCTTTATTAACTTGGAGAAAGCTGGAGGCCGCCAAGCCCGCGCCCCAGGAGGCCGAGGCCACGCTCAACACCATCAAGCCTGCCCACATCGGTACCCACACTTATCTCACATGACAACTTACATAAAGGCTTCCGTTAACTTGGAGAAAGTTGGATGCCACCAAGCCCGCTCTCCAGGAGGCCGCGGCCGCGCTCAACACCATCAAGCCCGCCCACATCGGTACCCACACTTATCTCACAAGACACCTTACATAAAGGCCCTTGTTAACTTGGAGAATGCTGGAGGCCGCAAAGCCCGCGCTCCAGGAGGCCGAGGCAGCACTCAACACCATCAAGCCTGCCCACTTCGGTACCCACACTTATCTCACAACACACCTTACATAAAGGCCCTTGTTAACTTGGAGAATGCTGGAGGCCGCCAAGCCCGCGCTCCAGGAGGCCGAGGCTGCACTCAACACCATCAAGCCCGCCCACATCGGTACCCACACTTATCTCACATGACAACTTACATAAAGGCGTCCGTTAACTTGGAGAAAGTTGGAGGCCGCCAAGCCCGCTCTCCAGGAGGCCGAGGCCGCACTCAACACCATCAAGCCTGCCCACATTGGTACCCACACTTATCTCACAACACACCTTACATAAAGGCCCTTGTTAACTTGGAGAATGCTGGAGGCCGCCAAGCCCGCGCTCCAGGAGGCCGAGGCCGCACTCAACACCATCAAGCCTGCCCACATCGGTACCCACACTAATCTCACAACACACCTTACATAAAGGCCTTTATTAACTTGGAGAAAGCTGGAGGCCGCCAAGCCCGCGCTCCAGGAGGCCGAGGCCACACTCAACACCATCAAGCCTGCCCACATCGGTACCCACACTTATCTCACAACACACCTTACATAAAGGCCTTTATTAACTTGGAGAAAGTTGGAGGCCGCCAAGCCTGCGCTCCAGGAGGCCGAGGCCGCACTCAACACCATCAAGCCTGCCCACATCGGTACCCGCACTTATCTCACAACACACCTTACATAAAGGCCTTTATTAACTTGGAGAAAGCTGGAGGCCGCCAAGCCCGCGCTCCAGGAGGCCGAGGCCACGCTCAACACCATCAAGCCTGCCCACATCGGTACCCACACTTATCTCACAACACACTTTACATAAAGACCCTTGTTAACTTGGAGAATGCAGGAGGCTGCCAAGCCCGCGCTCCAGGAGGCCGAGGCCACGCTCAACACCATAAAGCCCGCCGACATCGGTTCCCACACTTATCTCACAAGACAATTTACATAAAGGCGTCCGTTAACTTCAAGAAAGCTACAGGCCGCCAAGTCCGCGCTCCAGGAGGCCGAGGCTGCGCTCAACACCATCAAGCCCGCCCACATCGGTACCCAAACTTATCTCACAACACACCTTACATAAAGGCCATTGTTAACTTGGAGATTGCTGGAGGCCGCCAAGCCCGCGCTCCAGGAGGCCGAGGCCGCACTCAACACCATCAAGCCCGCCCACATCGGTACCCACACTTATCTCACATGACAACTTACATAAAGGCGTCCGTTAACTTGGAGAATTGGAGGCCGCCAAGCCCGCGGTCCAGGAGGCCGAGGCCGCACTCAACACCATCAAGCCTGCCCACATCGGTACCCTCATTTATCTCACAACACACCTTACATAAAGGCCCTTGTTAACTTGGAGAATGCTGGAGGCCGCCAAGCCCGCGCTCCAGGAGGCCGAGGCCACACTCAACACCATCAAGCCCGCCCACATCGGTACCCACACTTATCTCACATGACAACTTGCATAAAGGCGTCCGTTAACTTGGAGAAAGTTGGAGGCCGCCAAGCCTGCGCTCCAGGAGGCCGAGGCCGCACTCAACACCATCAAGCCTGCCCACATCGGTATCCACACTTATCTCACAACACACCTTACATAAAGGCCTTTATTAACTTGGAGAAAGCTGGAGGCCGCCAAGCCCGCGCTCCAGGAGGCCGAGGCCACGCTCAACACCATCAAGCCTGCCCACATCGGTACCCACACTTATCTCACATGACAACTTACATAAAGGCGTCCGTTAACTTGGAGAAAGTTGGAGGCCGCCAAGCCCGCGGTCCATGAGGCCGAGGCCGCGCTCAACACCATCAAGCCCGACCACATCGGTACCCACACTTATCTCACAACACACCTTACATAAAGGCCCTTGATAACTTGGAGAATGCTGGAGGCCGCCAATCCCGCGCTCCAAGAGGCCGAGGCCGCGCTCAACACCATCAAGCCCGCCCACATCGTTACCCACACTTATCTCACAAGACAACTTACATAAAGGCGTCCGTTAAATTCAAGAGAGCTGGAGGCTGCCATGCCCGCGCTCCAGGAGGCCGAGGCCGCGATCAACACCACCAAGCCCGCCCACATCAGTACCCACATTTATCTCAAAACACACCTTACATAAAGGCCTTTATTAACTTGGAGAAAGCTGGAGGCCGCCAAGCCCGCGCTCCAGGAGGCCGAGGCCACGCTCATCACCATCAAGCCTGCCCACATCGGTACGCACACTTATCTCACAACACACCTTACATAAAGGCCCTTGTTAACTTGGAGAATGCTGGAGGCCACCAAGCCCGCGCTCCAGGAGGCCGAGGCCGCACTCAACACCATCAAGCCTGCCCACATCGGTACCCACACTTATCTCACAACACACCTTACATAAAGGCCTTTATTAACTTGGAGAAAGCTGGAGGCCGCCAAGCCCGCGCACCAGGAGGCCGAGGCCACGCTCAACACCATCAAGCCTGCCCACATCGGTACCCACACTTATCTCACATGACAACTTACATAAAGGCATCCGTTAACTTGGAGAAAGTTGGATGCCGCCAAGCCCGCTCTCCAGAGGGCCGCGGCCGCGCTCAACACCATCAAGCCCGCCCACATCGGTACCCACACTTACCTCACAACACACCTTACATAAAGGCCTTTATTAACTTGGAGAAAGCTGGAGTCCGCCAAGCACGCGCTCCAGGAGGCCGAGGCGACGCTCAACACCATCAAGCCTGCCCACATCGGTACCCACACTTATCACACATGACAACTTACATAAAGGCGTCCGTTAACTTGGAGAAAGATGGAGGCTGCCAAGCCCGTGGTCCAGAAGGCTGAGGCCGCACTCAACACCATCAAGCCTGCCCACATCGGTACCCACACTTATCTCACAACACACCTTACATAAAGGCCCTTGTTAACTTGGAGAATGCTGGAGGCCGCCAAGCCCGCGCTCCAGGAGGCCGAGGCCGCACTCAACACCATCAAAACCGCCCACATCGGTACCCACACTTATCTCACATGACAACTTACATAAAGCCGTCCGTTAACTTGGAGAAAGTTGGAGGTTGCCAAGCCCGCGGTCCAGGAGGCCGAGGCCGCACTTAACACCATCAAGCCTGCCCACATCGGTACCCACACTTATCTCACAACACACCTTACATAAAGGCCCTTGTTAACTTGGAGAATGCTGGAGGCCGCCAAGCCCGCGCTCCAGGAGGCCGAGGCCGCAAGCAACACCATCAAGCCCGCCCACATGGGTACCCACACTTATCTCACATCACACCTTACATAAAGGCCTTTATTAACTTGGAGAAAGTTCGAGGCTGCCAAGCCCGCGGTCCAGGAGGCCGAGGCCGCACTCAACACCATCAAGCCCACCCACATCGGTACCCACACTTATCTCACAACACACCTTACATAAAGGCCCTTGTTAACTTGGAGAATGCTGGAGGCCGCCAAGCCCGCGCTCCAGGAGGCCGAGGCCACGCTCAACACCATCAAGCCCGCCCACATCGGTTCCCACACTTATCTCACAAAACAACTTACATTAAGGCGTCCGTTAACTTCAAGAAAGCTGGAGGCCCCCAAGCCTGCGCTCCAGGAGGCCGAGGCCGCGCTCAACACCATCAAGCCCGCCCACATCGGTACCCACACTTATCTCACAACACACCTTACATAAAGGCCATTGTTAACTTGGAGAATGCTGGAGGCCGCCAAGCCCGCGCTCCACGAGGCCGAGGCCGCACTCAGCACCATCAAGCCCGCCCACATCGGTACCCACACTTATCTCACAACACACCTTACATAAAGGCCTTTATTAACTTGGAGAAAGCTGGAGGCCGCCAAGCCCGCGCCCCAGGAGGCCGAGGCCACGCTCAACACCATCAAGCCTGCCCACATCGGTACCCACACTTATCTCACATGACAACTTACATAAAGGCTTCCGTTAACTTGGAGAAAGTTGGATGCCACCAAGCCCGCTCTCCAGGAGGCCGCGGCCGCGCTCAACACCATCAAGCCCGCCCACATCGATACCCACACTTATCTCACATGACAACTTACATAAAGGCCCTTGTTAACTTGGAGAATGCTGGATGCCGCCAAGCCCGCTCTCCAGGAGGTCGCGGCCGCACTCAATACCATCAAGCCCACCCACATCGGTACCCAAACTTATCTCACAACACACCTTACATAAAGGCCCTTGTTAACTTGGAGAATGCTGGAGGCCGCCAAGCCCGCGCTCCAGGAGGCCGAGGCCAGGCTCAACACCATCAAGCCCGCCCACATCGGTTCCCACACTTATCTCACAAAACAACTTACATTAAGGCGTCCGTTAACTTCAAGAAAGCTGGAGGCCCCCAAGCCCGCGCTCCAGGAGGCCGAGGCCGCGCTCAACACCATCAAGCCCGCCCACATCGGTACCCACACTTATCTCACAACACACCTTACATAAAGGCCATTGTTAACTTGGAGAATGCTGGAGGCCGCCAAGCCCGCGCTCCACGAGGCCGAGGCCGCACTCAGCACCATCAAGCCCGCCCACATCGGTACCCACACTTATCTCACAACACACCTTACATAAAGGCCTTTATTAACTTGGAGAAAGCTGGAGGCCGCCAAGCCCGCGCCCCAGGAGGCCGAGGCCACGCTCAACACCATCAAGCCTGCCCACATCGGTACCCACACTTATCTCACATGACAACTTACATAAAGGCTTCCGTTAACTTGGAGAAAGTTGGATGCCACCAAGCCCGCTCTCCAGGAGGCCGCGGCCGCGCTCAACACCATCAAGCCCGCCCACATCGGTACCCACACTTATCTCACAAGGCACCTTACATAAAGGCCCTTGTTAACTTGGAGAATGCTGGAGGCCGCCAAGCCCGCGCTCCAGGAGGCCGAGGCAGCACTCAACACCATCAAGCCTGCCCACTTCGGTACCCACACTTATCTCACAACACACCTTACATAAAGGCCCTTGTTAACTTGGAGAATGCTGGAGGCCGCCAAGCCCGCGCTCCAGGAGGCCGAGGCTGCACTCAACACCATCAAGCCCGCCCACATCGGTACCCACACTTATCTCACATGACAACTTACATAAAGGCGTCCGTTAACTTGGAGAAAGTTGGAGGCCGCCAAGCCCGGGGTCCAGGAGGCCGAGGCCGCACTCAACACCATCAAGCCTGCCCACATTGGTACCCACACTTATCTCACAACACACCTTACATAAAGGCCCTTGTTAACTTGGAGAATGCTGGAGGCCGCCAAGCCCGCGCTCCAGGAGGCCGAGGCCGCACTCAACACCATCAAGCCTGCCCACATCGGTACCCACACTTATCTCACAACACACCTTACATAAAGGCCTTTATTAACTTGGAGAAAGCTGGAGGCCGCCAAGCCCGCGCTCCAGGAGGCCGAGGCCACGCTCAACACCATCAAGCCTGCCCACATCGGTACCCACACTTATCTCACAACACACCTTACATAAAGGCCTTTATTAACTTGGAGAAAGTTGGAGGCCGCCAAGCCTGCGCTCCAGGAGGCCGAGGCCGCACTCAACACCATCAAGCCTGCCCACATCGGTACCCGCACTTATCTCACAACACACCTAACATAAAGGCCTTTATTAACTTGGAGAAAGCTGGAGGCCACCAAGCCCGCGCTCCAGGAGGCCGAGGCCACGCTCAACACCATAAAGCCCGCCCACATCGGTTCCCACACTTATCTCACAAGACAATTTACATAAAGGCGTCCGTTAACTTCAAGAAAGCTAGAGGCCGCCAAGACCGCGCTCCAGGAGGCCGAGGCCGCGCTCAACACCATCAAGCCCGCCCACATCGGTACCCACACTTATCTCACAACACACCTTACATAAAGGCCATTGTTAACTTGGAGATTGCTGGAGGCCGCCAAGCCCGCGCTCCAGGAGGCCGAGGCCGCACTCAACACCATCAAGCCCGCCCACATCGGTACCCACACTTATCTCACATGACAACTTACATAAAGGCGTCCGTTAACTTGGAGAATTGGAGGCCGCCAAGCCCGCGGTCCAGGAGGCCGAGGCCGCACTCAACACCATCAAGCCTGCCCACATCGGTACCCTCACTTATCTCACAACACACCTTACATAAAGGCCCTTGTTAACTTGGAGAATGCTGGAGGCCGCCAAGCCCGCGCTCCAGGAGGCCGAGGCCGCACTCAACACCATCAAGCCTGCCCACATCGGTACCCACACTTATCTCACATGACAACTTACATAAAGGCGTCCGTTAACTTGGAGAAAGTTGGAGGCCGCCAAGCCCGCGGTCCATGAGGCCGAGGCCGCGCTCAACACCATCAAGCCCGACCACATCGGTACCCACACTTATCTCACAACACACCTTACATAAAGGCCCTTGTTAACTTGGAGAATGCTGGAGGCCGCCAAGCCCGCGCTCCAGGAGGCCGAGGCCGCACTCAACACCATCAAAACCGCCCACATCGGTACCCACACTTATCTCACATGACAACTTACATAAAGGCGTCCGTTAACTTGGAGAAAGTTGGAGGCCGCCAAGCCTGCGCTCCAGGAGGCCGAGGCCGCACTCAACACCATCAAGCCTGCCCACATCGGTATCCACACTTATCTCACAACACACCTTACATAAAGGCCTTTATTAACTTGGAGAAAGCTGGAGGCCGCCAAGCCCGCGCTCCAGGAGGCCGAGGCCACGCTCAACACCATCAAGCCTGCCCACATTGGTACCCACACTTATCTCACATGACAACTTACATAAAGGCGTCCGTTAACTTGGAGAAAGTTGGAGGCCGCCAAGCCCGCGGTCCATGAGGCCGAGGCCGTGCTCAACACCATCAAGCCCGACCACATCGGTACCCACACTTATCTCACAACACACCTTACATAAAGGCCCTTGTTAACTTGGAGAATGCTGGAGGCCGCCAAGCCCGCGCTCCAAGAGGCCGAGGCCACGCTCAACACCATCAAGCCCGCCCACATCGGTACCCACACTTATCTCACAAGACAACTTACATAAAGGCGTCAGTTAAATTCAAGAGAGCTGGAGGCTGCCATGCCCGCGCTCCAGGAGGCCGAGGCCGCGCTCAACACCACCAAGCCCGCCCACATCAGTACCCAC
Source organism: Locusta migratoria (assembly GCA_026315105.1). Classification (NCBI taxonomy): domain Eukaryota; kingdom Metazoa; phylum Arthropoda; class Insecta; order Orthoptera; family Acrididae; genus Locusta; species Locusta migratoria. Next base: position 112,850,818 of record CM048755.1, on the reverse strand, counting down.
ACCTATCTCACAACACACCTTACATAAAGGCCTTTATTAACTTGGAGAAAGCTGGAGGCCGCCAAGCCCGCGCTCCAGGAGGCCGAGGCCACGCTCATCACCATCAAGCCTGCCCACATCGGTACGCACACTTATCTCACAACACACCTTACATAAAGGCCCTTGTTAACTTGGAGAATGCTGGAGGCCACCAAGCCCGCGCTCCAGGAGGCCGAGGCCGCACTCAACACCATCAAGCCTGCCCACATCGGTACCAACACTTATCACACATGACAACTTACATAAAGGCGTCCGTTAACTTGGAGAAAGATGGAGGCCGCCAAGCCCACGCTCCAGGAGGCTGAGGCCGCACTCAACACCATCAAGCCTGCCCACATCGGTACCCACACTTATCTCACAACACACCTTACATAAAGGCCCTTGTTAACTTGGAGAAAGCTGGAGGCCGCCAAGCCCGCGCTCCAGGAGGCCGAGGCCGCACTCAACACCATCAAGCCCGCCCACATCGGTACCCACACTTATCTCACATGACAACTTACATAAAGGCGTCCGTTAACTTGGAGAAAGTTGGAGGCTGCCAAGCCCGCGGTCCAGAAGGCTGAGGCCGCACTCAACACCATCAAGCCTGCCCACATCGGTACCCACACTTATCTCACAACACACCTTACATAAAGGCCCTTGTTAACTTGGAGAATGCTGGAGGCCGCCAAGCCCGCGCTCCAGGAGGCCGAGGCCGCACTCAACACCATCAAAACCGCCCACATCGGTACCCACACTTATCTCACATGACAACTTACATAAAGGCGTCCGTTAACTTGGAGAAAGTTGGAGGTTGCCAAGCCCGCGGTCCAGGAGGCCGAGGCCGCACTTAACACCATCAAGCCTGCCCACATCGGTACCCACACTTATCTCACAACACACCTTACATAAAGGCCCTTGTTAACTTGGAGAATGCTGGAGGCCGCCAAGCCCGCGCTCCAGGAGGCCGAGGCCGCAAGCAACACCATCAAGCCCGCCCACATCGGTACCCACACTTATCTCACATGACAACTTACATAAAGGCATCCGTTAACTTGGAGAAAGTTCGAGGCTGCCAAGCCCGCGGTCCAGGAGGCCGAGGCCGCACTCAACACCATCAAGCCTGCCCACATCGGTACCCACACTTATCTCACAACACACCTTACATAAAGGCCCTTGTTAACTTGGAGAATGCTGGAGGCCACCAAGCCCGCGCTCCAGGAGGCCGAGGCCGCACTCAACACCATCAAGCCCGCCCACATCGGTACCCACACTTATCTCACATGACAACTTGCATAAAGGCGTACGTTAACTTGGAGAAAGTTGGAGGCCGCCCAGCCAGCGCTCCAGGAGGCCGAGGCCGCACTCAACACCATCAAGCCTGCCCACATCGGTACCCACACTTATCACACATGACAACTTACATAAAGGCGTCCGTTAACTTGGAGAAAGTTGGAGGCTGCCAAGCCCACAGTCCAGGAGGCCGTGGCCACACTCAACACCATCAAGCCTGCCCACATCGGTACCCACACTTATCTCACAACACACCTTACATAAAGGCCCTTGTTAACTTGGAGAATGCTGGAGGCCGCCAAGCCCGCGCTCCAGGAGGCCGAGGCCGCACTCAACACCATCAAGCCTGCCAACATCGATACCCACACTTATCTCACATGACAACTTGCATAAAGGCGTACGTTAACTTGGAGAAAGTTGGAGGCCGCCAAGCCTGCGCTCCAGGAGGCCGAGGCCGCACTCAACACCATCAAGCCTGCCCACATCGGTACCCACACTTATCTCACATCACACCTTACATAAAGGCCTTTATTAACTTGGAGAAAGCTGGAGGCAGGCCGCCAAGCCCGCGCTCCAGGAGGCCCTGGCCACGCTCAACACCTTCAAGCCTGCCCACATCCGTACCCACACTTATCTCACATGACAACTTACATAAAGGCATCCGTTAACTTGGAGAAAGTTGGATGCCGCCAAGCCCGCTCTCCAGGAGGCCGCGGCCGCGCTCAACACCATCAAGCCCGCTCACATCGGTACCCACACTTATCTCACAACCCACCTTACATAAATGCCCTTGTTAACTTGGAGAATGCTGGAGGCCGCCAAGCCCGCGCTCCAGGAGGCCGAGGCCGCACTCAACACCATCAAGCCTGCCCACATCGGTACCCACACTTATCTCACAACACACCTTACATAAAGGCCCTTGTTAACTTGGAGAAAGCTGGAGGCCGCCAAGCCCGCGCTCCAGGAGGCCGAGGCCGCAATCAACACCATCAAGCCCGCCCACATCGGTACCCACACTTATCTCACATGACAACTTACATAAAGGCGTCCGTTAACTTGGAGAAAGTTGGAGGCTGCCAAGCCCGCGGTCCAGAAGGCTGAGGCCGCACTCAACACCATCAAGCCTGGCCACATCGGTACCCACACTTATCTCACAACACACCTTACATAAAGGCCCTTGTTAACTTGGAGAATGCTGGAGGCCGCCAAGCCCGCGCTCCAGGAGGCCGAGGCCGCACTCAGCACCATCAAGCCCGCCCACATCGGTACCCACACTTATCTCACAACACACCTTACATAAAGGCCTTTATTAACTTGGAGAAAGCTGGAGGCCGCCAAGCCCGCGCCCCAGGAGGCCGAGACCACGCTCAACACCATCAAGCCTGCCCACATCGGTACCCACACTTATCTCACATGACAACTTACATAAAGGCTTCCGTTAACTTGGAGAAAGTTGGATGCCACCAAGCCCGCTCTCCAGGAGGCCGCGGCCGCGCTCAACACCATCAAGCCCGCCCACATCGGTACCCACACTTATCTCACAAGGCACCTTACATAAAGGCCCTTGTTAACTTGGAGAATGCTGGAGGCCGCCAAGCCCGCGCTCCAGGAGGCCGATGCAGCACTCAACACCATTAAGCCTGCCCACTTCGGTACCCACACTTATCTCACAACACACCTTACATAAAGGCCCTTGTTAACTTGGAGAATGCTGGAGGCCGCCAAGCCCGCGCTCCAGGAGGCCGAGGCTGCACTCAACACCATCAAGCCCGCCCACATCGGTACCCACACTTATCTCACATGACAACTTACATAAAGGCATCCGTTAACTTGGAGAAAGTTCGAGGCTGCCAAGCCCGCGGTCCAGGAGGCCGAGGCCGCACTCAACACCATCAAGCCTGCCCACATCGGTACCCACACTTATCTCACAACACACCTTACATAAAGGCCCTTGTTAACTTGGAGAATGCTGGAGGCCACCAAGCCCGCGCTCCAGGAGGCCGAGGCCGCACTCAACACCATCAAGCCCGCCCACATCGGTACCCACACTTATCTCACATGACAACTTGCATAAAGGCGTACGTTAACTTGGAGAAAGTTGGAGGCCGCCCAGCCAGCGCTCCAGGAGGCCGAGGCCGCACTCAACACCATCAAGCCTGCCCACATCGGTACCCACACTTATCACACATGACAACTTACATAAAGGTGTCCGTTAACTTGGAGAAAGTTGGAGGCTGCCAAGCCCACAGTCCAGGAGGCCGTGGCCACACTCAACACCATCAAGCCTGCCCACATCGGTACCCACACTTATCTCACAACACACCTTACATAAAGGCCCTTGTTAACTTGGAGAATGCTGGAGGCCGCCAAGCCCGCGCTCCAGGAGGCCGAGGCCGCACTCAACACCATCAAGCCTGCCAACATCGATACCCACACTTATCTCACATGACAACTTGCATAAAGGCGTACGTTAACTTGGAGAAAGTTGGAGGCCGCCAAGCCTGCGCTCCAGGAGGCCGAGGCCGCACTCAACACCATCAAGCCTGCCCACATCGGTACCCACACTTATCTCACAGCACACCGTACATAAAGGCCTTTATTAACTTGGAGAAAGCTGGAGGCAGGCCGCCAAGCCCGCGCTCCAGGAGGCCCTGGCCACGCTCAACACCATCAAGCCTGCCCACATCGGTACCCACACTTATCTCACATGACAACTTACATAAAGGCATCCGTTAACTTGGAGAAAGTTGGATGCCGCCAAGCCCGCTCTCCAGGAGGCCGCGGCCGCGCTCAACACCATCAAGCCCGCTCACATCGGTACCCACACTTATCTCACAACCCACCTTACATAAAGGCCCTTGTTAACTTGGAGAATGCTGGAGGCCGCCAAGCCCGCGCTCCAGGAGGCCGAGGCCGCACTCAACACCATCAAGCCTGCCCACATCGGTACCCACACTTATCTCACAACACACCTTACATATAGGCCCTTGTTAACTTGGAGAATGCTGGAGGTCGCCAAGCCCGCGCTCCAGGAGGCCAGGCCGCACTCAACACCATCAAGCCCGCCCACATCGGTACCCACACTTATCTCACATGACAACTTACATAAAGGCGTCCGTTAACTTGGAGAAAGTTGGAGGCCGCCAAGCCCGCGGTCCAGGAGGCCGAGGCCGCACTCAACACCATCAAGCCTGCCCACATCGGTACCCACACTTATCTCACAACACACCTTACATAAAGGCCCTTGTTAACTTGGAGAATGCTGGAGGCCGCCAAGCCCGCGCTCCAGGAGGCCGAGGCCGCACTCAACACCATCAAGCCCGCCCACATCGGTATCCACACTTATCTCACATGACTACTTACATAAAGGCATCCGTTAACTTGGAGAAAGTTGGATGCCGCCAAGCCCGCTCTCCAGGAGGTCGCGGCCGCACTCAATACCATCAAGCCCGCCCACATCGGTACCCACACTTATCTCACAACACACCTTACATAAAGGCCCTTGTTAACTTGGAGAATGCTGGTGGCCGCCAAGCCCGCGCTCCAGGAGGCCGAGGCCACGCTCAACACCATCAAGCCCGCCCACATCGGTTCCCACACTTATCTCACAAAACAACTTACATTAAGGCGTCCGTTAACTTCAAGAAAGCTGGAGGCCCCCAAGCCCGCGCTCCAGGAGGCCGAGGCCGCGCTCAACACCATCAAGCCCGCCCACATCGGTACCCACACTTATCTCACAACACACCTTACATAAAGGCCATTGTTAACTTGGAGAATGCTGGAGGCCGCCAAGCCCGCGCTCCAGGAGGCCGAGGCCGCACTCAGCACCATCAAGCCCGCCCACATCGGTACCCACACTTATCTCACAACACACCTTACATAAAGTCCTTTATTAACTTGGAGAAAGCTGGAGGCCGACAAGCCCGCGCCCCAGGAGGCCGAGGCCACGCTCAACACCATCAAGCCTGCCCACATCGGTACCCACACTTATCTCACATGACAACTTACATAAAGGCTTCCGTTAACTTGGAGAAAGTTGGATGCCACCAAGCCCGCTCTCCAGGAGGCCGCGGCCGCGCTCAACACCATCAAGCCCGCCCACATCGGTACCCACACTTATCTCACAAGGCACCTTACATAAAGGGCCTTGTTAACTTGGAGAATGCTGGAGGCCGCCAAGCCCGCGCTCCAGGAGGCCGAGGCAGCACTCAACACCATCAAGCCTGCCCACTTCGGTACCCACACTTATCTCACAACACACCTTACATAAAGGCCCTTGTTAACTTGGAGAATGCTGGAGGCCGCCAAGCCCGCGCTCCAGGAGGCCGAGGCTGCACTCAACACCATCAAGCCCGCCCACATCGGTACCCACACTTATCTCACATGACAACTTACATAAAGGCGTCCGTTAACTTGGAGAAAGTTGGAGGCCGCCAAGCCCGGGGTCCAGGAGGCCGAGGCCGCACTCAACACCATCAAGCCTGCCCACATTGGTACCCACACTTATCTCACAACACACCTTACATAAAGGCCCTTGTTAACTTGGAGAATGCTGGAGGCCGCCAAGCCCGCGCTCCAGGAGGCCGAGGCCGCACTCAACACCATCAAGCCTGCCCACATCGGTACCCACACTTATCTCACAACACACCTTACATAAAGGCCTTTATTAACTTGGAGAAAGCTGGAGGCCGCCAAGCCCGCGCTCCAGGAGGCCGAGGCCACGCTCAACACCATCAAGCCTGCCCACATCGGTACCCACACTTATCTCACAACACACCTTACATAAAGGCCTTTATTAACTTGGAGAAAGTTGGAGGCCGCCAAGCCTGCGCTCCAGGAGGCCGAGGCCGCACTCAACACCATCAAGCCTGCCCACATCGGTACCCGCACTTATCTCACAACACACCTTACATAAAGGCCTTTATTAACTTGGAGAAAGCTGGAGGCCGCCAAGCCCGCGCTCCAGGAGGCCGAGGCCACGCTCAACACCATCAAGCCTGCCCACATCGGTACCCACACTTATCTCACAACACACTTTACATAAAGACCCTTGTTAACTTGGAGAATGCTGGAGGCTGCCAAGCCCGCGCTCCAGGAGGCCGATGCCACGCTCAACACCATAAAGCCCGCCCACATCGGTTCCCACACTTATCTCACAAGACAATTTACATAAAGGCGTCCGTTAACTTCAAGAAAGCTAGAGGCCGCCAAGACCGCGCTCCAGGAGGCCGAGGCCGCGCTCAACACCATCAAGCCCGCCCACATCGGTACCCACACTTATCTCACAACACACCTTACATAAAGGCCATTGTTAACTTGGAGATTGCTGGAGGCCGCCAAGCCCGCGCTCCAGGAGGCCGAGGCCGCACTCAACACCATCAAGCCCGCCCACATCGGTACCCACACTTATCTCACATGACAACTTACATAAAGGCGTCCGTTAACTTGGAGAATTGGAGGCCGCCAAGCCCGCGGTCCAGGAGGCCGAGGCCGCACTCAACACCATCAAGCCTGCCCACATCGGTACCCTCACTTATCTCACAACACACCTTACATAAAGGCCCTTGTTAACTTGGATAATGCTGGAGGCCGCCAAGCCCGCGCTCCAGGAGGCCGAGGCCTCACTCAACACCATCAAGCCCGCCCACATCGGTACCCACACTTATCTCACATGACAACTTGCATAAAGGCGTCCGTTAACTTGGAGAAAGTTGGAGGCCGCCAAGTCTGCGCTCCAGGAGGCCGAGGCCGCACTCAACACCATCAAGCCTGCCCACATCGGTATCCACACTTATCTCACAACACACCTTACATAAAGGCCTTTATTAACTTGGAGAAAGCTAGAGGCCGCCAAGCCCGCGCTCCAGGAGGCCGAGGCCACGCTCAACGCCATCAAGCCTGCCCACATCGGTACCCACACTTATCTCACATGACAACTTACATAAAGGCGTCCGTTAACTTGGAGAAAGTTGGAGGCCGCCAAGCCCGCGGTCCAGGAGGCCGAGGCCGCGCTCAACACCATCAAGCCCGACCACATCGGTACCCACATTTATCTCACAACACACCTTACATAAAGGCCCTTGTTAACTTGGAGAATGCTGGAGGCCGCCAAGCCCGCGCTCCAAGAGGCCGAGGCCACGCTCAACACCATCAAGCCCGCCCACATCGGTACCCACACTTATCTCACAAGACAACTTACATAAAGGCGTCCGTTAAATTCAAGAGAGCTGGAGGCTGCCATGCCCGCGCTCCAGGAGGCCGAGGCCGCGCTCAACACCACCAAGCCCGCCCACATCAGTACCCACACTTATCTCACAACACACCTTACATAAAGGCCTTTATTAACTTGGAGAAAGCTGGAGGCCGCCAAGCCCGCGCTCCAGGAGGCCGAGGCCATGCTCATCACCATCAAGCCTGCCCACATCGGTACGCACACTTATCTCACAACACACCTTACATAAAGGCCCTTGTTAACTTGGAGAATGCTGGAGGCCACCAAGCCCGCGCTCCAGGAGGCCGAGGCCGCACTCAACACCATCAAGCCTGCCCACATCGGTACCCACACTTATCTCACAACACACCTTACATAAAGGCCTTTATTAACTTGGAGAAAGCTGGAGGCCGCCAAGCCCGCGCACCAGGAGGCCGAGGCCACGCTCAACACCATCAAGCCTGCCCACATCGGTACCCACACTTATCTCACATGACAACTTACATAAAGGCATCCGTTATCTTGGAGAAAGTTGGATGCCGCCAAGCCCGCTCTCCAGAAGGCCGCGGCCGCGCTCAACACCATCAAGCCCGCCCACATCGGTACCCACACTTATCTCACAACACACCTTACATAAAGGCCTTTATTAACTTGGAGAAAGCTGGAGTCCGCCAAGCCCGCGCTCCAGGAGGCCGAGGCGACGCTCAACACCATCAAGCCTGCCCACATCGGTACCCACACTTATCACACATGACAACTTACATAAAGGCGTCCGTTAACTTGGAAAAAGATGGAGGCCGCCAAGCCCACGCTCCAGGAGGCTGAGGCCGCACTCAACACCATCAAGCCTGCCCACATCGGTACCCACACTTATCTCACAACACACCTTACATAAAGGCCCTTGTTAACTTGGAGAAAGCTGGAGGCCGCCAAGCCCGCGCTCCAGGAGGCCGAGGCCGCACTCAACACCATCAAGCCCGCCCACATCGGTACCCACACTTATCTCACATGACAACTTACATAAAGGCGTCCGTTAACTTGGAGAAAGTTGGAGGCTGCCAAGCCCGCGGTCCAGAAGGCCGAGGCCGCACTCAACACCATCAAGCCTGCCCACATCGGTACCCACACTTATCTCACAACACACCTTACATAAAGGCCCTTGTTAACTTGGAGAATGCTGGAGGCCGCCAAGCCCGCGCTCCAGGAGGCCGAGGCCGCACTCAACACCATCAAACCCGCCCACATCGGTACCCACACTTATCTCACATGACAACTTACATAAAGGCGTCCGTTAACTTGGAGAAAGTTGGAGGTTGCCAAGCCCGCGGTCCAAAAGGCCGAGGCCGCACTTAACACCATCAAGCCTGCCCACATCGGTACCCACACTTATCTCACAACACACCTTACATAAAGGCCCTTGTTAACTTGGAGAATGCTGGAGGCCGCCAAGCCCGCGCTCCAGGAGGCCGAGGCCGCAAGCAACACCATCAAGCCCGCCCACATCGGTACCCACACTTATCTCACATGACAACTTACATAAAGGCATCCGTTAACTTGGAGAAAGTTCGAGGCTGCCAAGCCCGCGGTCCAGGAGGCCGAGGCCGCACTCAACACCATCAAGCCTGCCCACATCGGTACCCACACTTATCTCACAACACACCTTACATAAAGGCCCTTGTTAACTTGGAGAATGCTGGAGGCCACCAAGCCCGCGCTCCAGGAGGCCGAGGTTGCACTCAACACCATCAAGCCCGCCCACATCGGTACCCACACTTATCTCACATGACAACTTGCATAAAGGCGTACGTTAACTTGGAGAAAGTTGGAGGCCGCCCAGCCAGCGCTCCAGGAGGCCGAGGCCGCACTCAACACCATCAAGCCTGCCCACATCGGTACCCACACTTATCTCACAACACACCTTACATAAAGGCCTTTATTAACTTGGAGAAAGCTGGAGGCCGCCAAGCCCACGCTCCAGGAGGCCGAGGCCGCACTCAACACCATCAAGCCTGCCCACATCGGTACCCACACTTATCTCACATGACAACTTACATAAAGGCATCCAATAACTTGGAGAAAGTTGGATGCCGCCAAGCCCGCTCTCCAGGAGGCCGCGGCCGCGCTCAACACCATCAAGCCCGCCCACATCGGTACCCACACTTATCTCACAACACACCTTACATAAAGGCCTTTATTAACTTGGAGAAAGCTGGAGTTCGCCAAGCCCGCGCTCCAGGAGGCCTGGCCGCACTCAACACCATCAAGCCCGCCCACATCGGTACCCACACTTATCTCACATGACAACTTACATAAAGGCGTCTGTTAACTTGGAGAAAGTTGGAGGCCGCCAAGCCCGCGGTCCAGGAGGCCGAGGCCGCACTCAACACCATCAAGCCTGCCTACATCGGTACCCACACTTATCTCACAAGACAACTTACATAAAGGCCTGTATTAACTTGGAGAAAGCTGGAGGCCGCCAAGCCCGCGCTCCAGGAGGCCGAGGCCACGCTCAGCACCATCAAGCCTGCCCACATCGGTACCCACACTTATCTCACATGACAACTTACTTAAAGGCATCCGTTAACTTGGAGAAAGTTGGATGCCGCCAAGCCCGCTCTCCAGGAGGCCGCGACCGCACTCAACACCATCAAGCCCGCCCACATCGGTACCCACACTTATCTCACAACACACCTTACATAAAGGCCCTTGTTAACTTGGAGAATGCTGGAGGCCGCCAAGCCCGCGCTCCAGGAGGCCGAGGCCACGCTCAACACCATCAAGCCCGCCCACATCGGTTCCCACACTTATCTCACAAAACAACTTACATTAAGGCGTCCGTTAACTTCAAGAAAGCTGGAGGACGCCAAGCCCGCGCTCCAGGAGGCCGAGGCCGCGCTCAACACCATCAAGCCCGCCCACATCGGTACCCACACTTATCTCACAACACACCTTACATAAAGGCCATTGTTAACTTGGAGAATGCTGGAGGCCGCCAAGCCCGCGCTCCAGGAGGCCGAGGCCGCACTCAGCACCATCAAGCCCGCCCACATCGGTACCCACACTTATCTCACAACACACCTTACATAAAGGCCTTTATTAACTTGGAGAAAGCTGGAGGCCGCCAAGCCCGCGCCCCAGGAGGCCGAGGCCACGCTCAACACCATCAAGCCTGCCCACATCGGTACCCACACTTATCTCACATGACAACTTACATAAAGGCATCCGTTAACTTGGAGAAAGTTGGATGCCACCAAGCCCGCTCTCCAGGAGGCCGCGGCCGCGCTCAACACCATCAAGCCCGCCCACATCGGTACCCACACTTATCTCACAACACACCTTACATAAAGGCCCTTGTTAACTTGGAGAATGCTGGAGGCCGCCAAGCCCGCGCTCCAGGAGGCCGAGGCCGCACTCAACACCATCAAGACTGCCCACATCGGTACCCACACTTATCTCACAACACACCTTACATAAAGGCCCTTGTTAACTTGGAGAATGCTGGAGGCCGCCAAGCCCGCGCTCCAGGAGGCCGAGGCCGCACTCAACACCATCAAGCCCGCCCACATCGGTACCCACACTTATCTCACATGACAACTTACATAAAGGCGTCCGTTAACTTGGAGAAAGTTGGAGGCCGCCAAGCCCGCGGTCCAGGAGGCCGAGGCCGCACTCAACACCATCAAGCCTGCCCACATCGGTACCCACACTTATCTCACAACACACCTTACATAAAGGCCCTTGTTAACTTGGAGAATGCTGGAGGCCGCCAAGCCCGCGCTCCAGGAGGCCGTGGCCGCACTCAACACCATCAAGCCCGCCCACATCGGTACCCACACTTATCTCACATGACAACTTACATAAAGGCGTCCGTTAACTTGGAGAATGCTGGAGGCCGCCAAGCCCGCGCTCCAGGAGGCCGAGGCCGCACTCAACACCATCAAGCCTGCCCACATCGGTACCCACACTTATCTCACAACACACCTTACATAAAGGCCTTTATTAACTTGGAGAAAGCTGGAGGCCGCCAAGCCCGCGCTCCAGGAGGCCGAGGCCACGCTCAACACCATCAAGCCTGCCCACATCGGTACCCACACTTATCTCACAACACACCTTACATAAAGGCCTTTATTAACTTGGAGAAAGTTGGAGGCCGCCAAGCCTGCATTTCAGGAGGCCGAGGCCGCACTCAACACCATCAAGCCTGTCCACATCGGTACCCACACTTATCTCACAACACACCTTACATAAAGGCCTTTATTAACTTGGAGAAAGCTGGAGGCCGCCAAGCCCGTGCTCCAGGAGGCCGAGGCCACGCTCAACACCATCAAGCCTGCCCACATCGGTACCCACACTTATCTCACAACACACTTTACATAAATACCCTTGTTAACTTGGAGAATGCTGGAGGCTGCCAAGCCCGCGCTCCAGGAGGCCGAGGCCACGCTCAACACCATAAAGCCCGCCCACATCGGTTCCCACACTTATCTCACAAGACAATTTACATAAAGGCGTCCGTTAACTTCAAGAAAGCTAGAGGCCGCCAAGCCCGCGCTCCAGGTGGCCGAGGCCGCACTCAAAACCATCAAGCCCGCCCACATCGGTACCCACACTTATCTCACATGACAACTTACATAAAGGCGTCCGTTAACTTGGAGAAATTTGGAGGCCGCCAAGCCTGCGCTCCAGGAGGCCGAGGCCGCATTTAACACCATCAAGCCTGCCCACATCGGTATCCACACTTATCTCACAACACACCTTACATAAAGGCCTTTATTAACTTGGAGAAAGCTGGAGGCCGCCAAGCCCGTGCTCCAGGAGGCCGAGGCCACGCTCAACACCATCAAGCCTGCCCACATCGGTACCCACACTTATCTCACATGACAATTTACATAAAGGCGTCCGTTAACTTGGAGAAAGTTGGAGGCCGCCAAGCCCGCGGTCCAGGAGGCCGAGGCCGCGCTCAACACCATCAAGCCCGACCACATCGGTACCCACACTTATCTCACAACACACCTTACATAAAGGCCCTTGTTAACTTGGAGAATGCTGGAGGCCGCCAAGCCCGCGCTCCAAGAGGCCGAGGCCACGCTCAACACCATCAAGCCCGCCCACATTGGTACCCACACTTATCTCGAAGACAACTTACATAAAGGCGTCCGTTAAATTCAAGAAAGCTGGAGGCTGCCAAGCCAGCGTTCCAGGAGGCCGAGGCCGCGCTCAACACCACCAAGCCCGCCCACATCAGTACCCACACTTATCTCACAACACACCTTACATAAAGGCCTTTATTAACTTGGAGAAAGCTGGAGGCCGCCAAGCCCGCGCTCCAAGAGGCCGAGGCCACGCTCATCACCATCAAGCCTGCCCACATCGATACCCGCACTTATCTCACAACACACCTTACATAAAGGCCCTTGTTAACTTGGAGAATGCTGGAGGCTGCCAACCCCGCGCTCCAGGAGGCCGAGGCCACGCTCAACACAATAAAGCCCGCCCACATCGGTTCCCACACTTATCTCACAAGACAATTTACATAAAGGCGTCCGTTAACTTCAAGAAAGCTAGAGGCCGCCAAGCCCGCGCTCCAGGAGACCGAGGCCGCACTCAACACCATCAAGCCCGCCCACATCGGTACCCACACTTATCTCACATGACAACTTACATAAAGGCATCCGTTAACTTGGAGAAAGTTGGAGGCCGCCAAGCCCGCGGTCCAGGAGGCCGAGGCCGCGCTCAACACCATCAAGCCCGACCACATCGGTACCCACACTTATCTCACAACACACCTTACATAAATGCCCTTGTTAACTTGGAGAATGCTGGAGGCCGCCAAGCCCGCGCTCCAAGAGGCCGAGGCCACGCTCAACACCATCAAGCCCGCCCACATCGGTACCCACACTTATCTCACAAGACAACTTAAATAAGGCGTCCGTTAAATTCAAGAAAGCTGGAGGCTGCCAAGCCCGCGCTCCAGGAGGACGAGGCCGCGCTCAACACCACCAAGCCCGCCCACATCAGTACCCACACTTATCTCACAACAATTCTTACATAAAGGCCTTTATTAACTTGGAGAAAGCTGGAGACCGCCAAGCCCGCGCTCCAGGAGGCCGAGGCCACGCTCATCACCATCAAGCCTGCCCACATCGATACCCACACTTATCTCACAACACACCTTACATAAAGGCCCTTGTTAACTTGGAGAATGCTGGAGGCCGCCAAGCCCGCGCTCCAGGAGGCCGAGGCCGCGCTCAACACCATCAAGCCTGCCCACATCGGTACCCACACTTATCTCACATGACAACTTACATAAAAGCGTCCGTTAACTTCAAGAAAGCTGGAGGCCGCCAAGCCCGCGCTCCAGGAGGCCGAGGCCACGCTCAACACCATCATGCCTGCCCACATCGGTACCCACACTTATCTCACAACACACCTTACATAAAGGCCTTTATTAACTTGGAGAAAGCTGGAGGCCGCCAAGCCCGCGCTCCAGGAGGCCGAGGCCACGCTCAACACCATCAAGCCTGCCCACATCGGTACCCACACTTATCTCACATGACAATTTACATAAAGGCGTCCGTTAACTTGGAGAAAGTTGGAGGCCGCCAAGCCCGCGGTCCAGGAGGCCGAGGCCGCGCTCAACACCATCAAGCCCGCCCACATCGGTACCCACACTTATCTCACAAGACAACTTACATAAAGGCGTCCGTTAAATTCAAGAAAGCTGGAGGCTGCCAAGCCAGCGCTCCAGGAGGCCGAGGCCGCGCTCAAAACCACCAAGCCCGCCCACATCAGTACCCACACTTATCTCACAACACACCTTACATAAAGGCCTTATAAACTTGGAGAAAGCTGGAGGCCGCCAAGCCCGCGCTCCAGGAGGCCGAGGCCACGCTCATCACCATCAAGCCTGCCCACATCGATACCTACACTTATCTCACAACACACCTTACATAAAGGCCCTTGTTAACTTGGAGAATGCTGGAGGCCGCCAAGCCCGCGCTCCAGGAGGCCGAGGCCGCGCTCAACACCATCAAGCCTGCCCACATCGGTACCCACACTTATCTCACATGACAACTTACATAAAAGCGTCCGTTAACTTCAAGAAAGCTGGAGGCCGCCAAGCCCGCGCTCCAGGAGGCCGAGGCCACGCTCAACACCATCATGCCTGCCCACATCGGTACCCACACTTATCTCACAACACACCTTACATAAAGGCCTTTATTAACTTGGAGAAAGCTGGAGGCCGCCAAGCCCGCGCTCCAGGAGGCCGAGGCCATGCTCAACCCCATCAAGCCTGCCCACATCGGTACCCACACTTATCTCACATCACAACTTACATAAAGGCGTCCGTTAACTTGGAGAAAGTTGGAGGCCGCCAAGCCCGCGCTCCAGGAGGCCGTGGCCGCGCTCAACACCATCAAGCCCGCCCACATCGGTACCCACACTTATCTCACAACACACCTTACATAAAGGTCCTTGTTAACTTGGAGAATGCTGGAGGCCGCCAAGCCCGCGCTCCAAGAGGCCGAGGCCATGCTCAACACCATCAAGCCCGCCCACATCGGTACCCACACTTATCTCACAAGACAACTTACATAAAGGCGTCCGTTAAATTCAAGAAAGCTGGAGGCTGCCAAGCCAGCGCTCCAGGAGGCCGAGGCCGCGCTCAACACCACCAAGCCCGCCCACATCAGTACCCACACTTATCTCACAACACACCTTACATAAAGGCCTTTATTAACTTGGAGAAAGCTGGAGGCCGCCAAGCCCGCGCTCCAGGAGGCCGAGGCCACGCTCAACACCATAAAGCCCGCCCACATCGGTTCCCACACTTATCTCACAAGACAATTTACATAAAGGCGTCCGTTAACTTCAAGAAAGCTAGAGGCCGCCAAGCCCGCGCTCCAGGAGGCCGAGGCCGCACTCAACACCATTAAGCCCGCCCACATCGGTACCCACACTTATCTCACATGACAACTTACATAAAGGCGTCCGTTAACTTGGAGAAAGTTGGAGGCCGCCAAGCCTGCGCTCCAGGAGGCCGAGGCCGCACTCAACACCATCAAGCCTGCCCACATCGGTATCCACACTTATCTCACAACACACCTTACATAAAGGCCTTTATTAACTTGGAGAAAGCTGGAGGCCGCCAAGCCCGTGCTCCAGGAGGCCGAGGCCATGCTCAACACCATCAAGCCTGCCCACATCGGTACCCACACTTATCTCACATGACAATTTACATAAAGGCGTCCGTTAACTTGGAGAAAGTTGGAGGCCGCCAAGCCCGCGGTCCAGGAGGCCGAGGCCGCGCTCAACACCATCAAGCCCGACCACATCGGTACCCACACTTATCTCACAACACACCTTACATAAAGGCCCTTGTTAACTTGGAGAATGCTGGAGGCCGCCAAGCCCGCGCTCCAAGAGGCCGAGGCCACGCTCAACACCATCAAGCCCGCCCACATCGGTACCCACACTTATCTCACAAGACAACTTACATAAAGGCGTCCGTTAAATTCAAGAAAGCTGGAGGCTGCCAAGCCCGCGCTCCAGGAGGCCGAGGCCGCGCTCAACACCACCAAGCCCGCCCACATCAGTACCCACACTTATCTCACAACAATTCTTACATAAAGGCCTTTATTAACTTGGAGAAAGCTGGAGGCCGCCAAGCCCGCGCTCCAAGAGGCCGAGGCCACGCTCAACACCATCAAGCCCGCCCACATCGGTACCCACACTTATCTCACAAGACAACTTACATAAAGGCGTCCGTTAAATTCAAGAAAGCTGGAGGCTGCCAAGCCCGCGCTCCAGGAGGCCGAGGCCGCGCTCAACACCACCAAGCCCGCCCACATCAGTACCCACACTTATCTCACAACACACCTTACATAAAGGCCTTTATTAACTTGGAGAAAGCTGGAGGCCGCCAAGCCCGCGCTCCAGGAGGCCGAGGCCATGCTCAACCCCATCAAGCCTGCCCACATCGGTACCCACACTTATCTCACATCACAACTTACATAAAGGCGTCCGTTAACTTGGAGAAAGTTGGAGGCCGCCAAGCCCGCGCTCCAGGAGGCCGTGGCCGCGCTCAACACCATCAAGCCCGCCCACATCGGTACCCACACTTATCTCACAACACACCTTACATAAAGGTCCTTGTTAACTTGGAGAATGCTAGAGGCCGCCAAGCCCATGCTCCAGGAGGCCGAGGCCACGCTCAACACCATCAAGCCCGCCCACATCGGTACCCACACTTATCTCACAAGACAACTTACATAAAGGCGTCCGTTAAATTCAAGAAAGCTGGAGGCTGCCAAGCCCGCGCTCCAGGAGGCCGAGGCCGCGCTCAACACCATCAAGCCCGCCCACATCGGTACCCACACTTATCTCACAACACACCTTACATAAAGGCCTTTATTAACTTGGAGAAAGCTGGAGGCTGCCAAGCCCGCGCTCCAGGAGGCCGAGGCCACGCTCATCACCATCAAGCCTGCCCACATCGATACCCACACTTATCTCACAACACACCTTACATAAAGGCCCTTGTTAACTTGGAGAATGCTGGAGGCCGCCAAGCCCGCGCTCCAGGAGGCCGAGGCCGTGCTCAACACCATCAAGCCTGCCCACATCGGTACCCACACTTATCTCACATGACAACTTACATAAAGGCGTCCGTTAACTTCAAGAAAGCTGGAGGCCGCCAAGCCCGCGCTCCAGGAGGCCGAGGCCACGCTCAACACCATCATGCCTGCCCACATCGGTACCCACACTTATCTCACAACACACCTTACATAAAGGCCTTTATTAACTTGGAGAAAGCTGGAGGCCGCCAAGCCCGCGCTCCAGGAGGCCGAGGCCATGCTCAACCCCATCAAGCCTGCCCACATCGGTACCCACACTTATCTCACATCACAACTTACATAAAGGCGGCCGTTAACTTGGAGTAAGTTGGAGGCCGCCAAGCCCGCGCTCCAGGAGGCCACGGCCGCGCTCAACACCATCAAGCCCGCCCACATCGGTACCCACACTTATCTCACAACACACCTTACATAAAGGCCCTTGTTAACTTGGAGAATGCTGGAGGCCGCCAAGCCCGCGCTCCAAGAGGCCGAGGCCACGCTCAACACCATCAAGCCCGCCCACATCGGTACCCACACTTATCTCACAAGACAACTTACATAAAGGCGTCCGTTAAATTCAAGAAAGCTGGAGGCTGCCAAGCCAGCTCTCCAGGAGGCCGAGGCCGCGCTCAACACCACCAAGCCCGCCCACATCAGTACCCACACTTATCTCACAACACACCTTACATAAAGGCCTTTATTAACTTGGAGAAAGCTGGAGGCCGCCAAGCCCGCGCTCCAGTAGGCCGAGGCCACGCTCATCACCATCAAGCCTGCCCACATCGATACCCACACTTATCTTACAACACACCTTACATAAAGGCCCTTGTTAACTTGGAGAATGCTGGAGGCTGCCAAGCCCGCGCTCCAGGAGGCCGAGGCCACGCTCAACACCATAAAGCCCGCCCACATCGGTTCCCACACTTATCTCACAAGACAATTTACATAAAGGCGTCCGTTAACTTCAAGAAAGCTAGAGGCCGCCAAGCCCGCGCTCCAGGAGGCCGAGGCCGCACTCAACACCATTAAGCCCGCCCACATCGGTACCCACACTTATCTCACATGACAACTTACATAAAGGCGTCCGTTAACTTGGAGAAAGTTGGAGGCCGCCAAGCCTGCGCTCCAGGAGGCCGAGGCCGCACTCAACACCATCAAGCCTGCCCACATCGGTATCCACACTTATCTCACAACACACCTTACATAAAGGCCTTTATTAACTTGGAGAAAGCTGGAGGCCGCCAAGCCCGTGCTCCAGGAGGCCGAGGCCATGCTCAACACCATCAAGCCTGCCCACATCGGTACCCACACTTATCTCACATGACAATTTACATAAAGGCGTCCGTTAACTTGGAGAAAGTTGGAGGCCGCCAAGCCCGCGGTCCAGGAGGCCGAGGCCGCGCTCAACACCATCAAGCCCGACCACATCGGTACCCACACTTATCTCACAACACACCTTACATAAAGGCCCTTGTTAACTTGGAGAATGCTGGAGGCCGCCAAGCCCGCGCTCCAAGAGGCCGAGGCCACGCTCAACACCATCAAGCCCGCCCACATCGGTACCCACACTTATCTCACAAGACAACTTACATAAAGGCGTCCGTTAAATTCAAGAAAGCTGGAGGCTGCCAAGCCCGCGCTCCAGGAGGCCGAGGCCGCGCTCAACACCACCAAGCCCGCCCACATCAGTACCCACACTTATCTCACAACAATTCTTACATAAAGGCCTTTATTAACTTGGAGAAAGCTGGAGGCCGCCAAGCCCGCGCTCCAGGAGGCCGAGGCCACGCTCATCACCATCAAGCCTGCCCACAACGATACCCACACTTATCTCACAACACACCTTACATTAAGGCCCTTGTTAACTTGGAGAATGCTGGAGGCCGCCAAGCCCGCGCTCCAGGAGGCCGAGGCCGCGGTCAACACCATCAAGCCTGCCCACATCGGTACCCACACTTATCTCACATGACAACTTACATAAAAGCGTCCGTTAACTTCAAGAAAGCTGGAGGCCGCCAAGCCCGCGCTCCAGGAGGCCGAGGCCACGCTCAACACCATCATGCCTGCCCACATCGGTACCCACACTTATCTCACAACACACCTTACATAAAGGCCTTTATTAACTTGGAGAAAGCTGGAGGCCGCCAAGCCCGCGCTCCAGGAGGCCGAGGCCACGCTCAACACCATCAAGCCTGCCCACATCGGTACCCACACTTATCTCACATGACAATTTACATAAAGGCGTCCGTTAACTTGGAGAAAGTTGGAGGCCGCCAAGCCCGCGGTCCAGGAGGCCGAGGCCGCGCTCAACACCATCAAGCCCGCCCACATCGGTACCCACACTTATCTCACAAGACAACTTACATAAAGGCGTCCGTTAAATTCAAGAAACCTGGAGGCTGCCAAGCCAGCGCTCCAGGAGGCCGAGGCCGCGCTCAACACCACCAAGCCCGCCCACATCAGTACCCACACTTATCTCACAACACACCTTACATAAAGGCCTTTATTAACTTGGAGAAAGCTGGAGGCCGCCAAGCCCGCGCTCCAGGAGGCCGAGGCCACGCTCATCACCATCAAGCCTGCCCACATCGATACCCACACTTATCTCACAACACACCTTACATAAAGGCCCTTGTTAACTTGGAGAATGCTGGAGGCCGCCAAGCCCGCGCTCCAGGAGGCCGAGGCCGCGCTCAACACCATCAAGCCTGCCCACATCGGTACCCACACTTATCTCACATGACAACTTACATAAAGGCGTCCGTTAACTTCAAGAAAGCTGGAGGCCGCCAAGCCCGCGCTCCAGGAGGCCGAGGCCACGCTCAACACCATCATGCCTGCCCACATCGGTACCCACACTTATCTCACAACACACCTTACATAAAGGCCTTTATTAACTTGGAGAAAGCTGGAGGCCGCCAAGCCCGCGCTCCAGGAGGCCGAGGCCATGCTCAACCCCATCAAGCCTGAACACATCGGTACCCACACTTATCTCACATCACAACTTACATAAAGGCGTCCGTTAACTTGGAGAAAGTTGGAGGCCGCCAAGCCACGGTCCAGGAGGCCGCGGCCGCGCTCAACACCATCAAGCCCGCCCACATCGGTACCCACACTTATCTCACAACACACCTTACATAAAGGTCCTTGCTAACTTGGAGAATGCTGGAGGCCGCCAAGCCCACGCTCCAGGAGGCCGAGGCCACGCTCAACACCATCAAGCCCGCCCACATCGGTACCCACACTTATCTCACAAGACAACTTACATAAAGGCTTCCGTTAAATTCAAGAAAGCTGGAGGCTGCCAAGCCCGCGCTCCAGGAGGCCGAGGCCGCGCTCAACACCATCAAGCCCGCCCACATCGGTACCCACACTTATCTCACAACACACCTTACATAAAGGCCTTTATTAACTTGGAGAAAGCTGGAGGCCGCCAAGCCCGCGCTCCAGGAGGCCGAGGCCACGCTCATCACCATCAAGCCTGCCCACATCGATACCCACACTTATCTCACAACACACCTTACATAAAGGCCCTTGTTAACTTGGAGAATGCTGGAGGCCGCCAAGCCCGCGCTCCAGGAGGCCGAGGCCGTGCTCAACACCATCAAGCCTGCCCACATCGGTACCCACACTTATCTCACATGACAACTTACATAAAGGCGTCCGTTAACTTCAAGAAAGCTGGAGGCCGCCAAGCCCGCGCTCCAGGAGGCCGAGGCCACGCTCAACACCATCATGCCTGCCCACATCGGTACCCACACTTATCTCACAACACACCTTACATAAAGGCCTTTATTAACTTGGGGAAAGCTGGAGGCCGCCAAGCCCGCGCTCCAGGAGGCCGAGGCCATGCTCAACCCCATCAAGCCTGCCCACATCGGTACCCACACATATCTCACATCACAACTTACATAAAGGCGTCCGTTAACTTGGAGAAAGTTGGAGGCCGCCAAGCCCGCGCTCCAGGAGGCTGCGGCCGCGCTCAACACCATCAAGCCCGCCCACATCGGTAACCGCACTTATCTCACAACACACCTTACATAAAGGCCCTTGTTAACTTGGAGAATGCTGGAGGCCGCCAAGCCCGTGCTCCAAGAGGCCGAGGCCACGCTCAACACCATCAAGTCCGCCCACATCGGTACCCACACTTATCTCACAAGACAACTAACATAAAGGCGTCCGTTAAATTCAAGAAAGCTGGAGGCTGCCAAGCCCGCGCTCCAGGAGGCCGAGGCCGCGCTCAACACCATCAAGCCCGCCCACATCGGTACCCACACTTATCTCACAACACACCTTACATAAAGGCCTTTATTAACTTGGAGAAAGCTGGAGGCCGCCAAGCCCGCGCTCCAGTAGGCCGAGGCCACGCTCATCACCATCAAGCCTGCCCACATCGATACCCACACTTATCTCACAACACACCTTACATAAAGGCCCTTGTTAACTTGGAGAATGCTGGAGGCCGCCAAGCCCGCGCTCCAAGAGGCCGAGGCCACGCTCAACACCATCAAGTCCGCCCACATCGGTACCCACACTTATCTCACAAGACTACTTACATAAAGGTGTCCGTGAACTTCAAGAAAGCTGGAGGCCACCAAGCCCGCGCTCCAGGAGGCCGAGGCCACGCTCAACACCATCATGCCTGCCCACATCGGTACCCACACTTATCTCACAACACACCTTACATAAAGGCCTTTATTAACTTGGAGAAAGCTGGAGGCCGCCAAGCCCGCGCTCCAGGAGGCCGAGGCCATGCTCAACCCCAATCAAGCCTGCCCACATCGGTACCCACACTTATCTCACATCACAACTTACATAATGGCGTCCGTTAACTTGGAGAAAGTTGGAGGCCGCCAAGCCCGCGCTCCAGAAGGCCGAGGCCACGCTCAACACCATCAAGCCTGCCCACATCGGTACCCACACTTATCTCACATGACAACTTACATAAAGGCGTCCGTTAACTTCAAGAAAGCAGGAGGCCACCAAGCCCGCGCTCCAGGAGGCCGAGGCCACGCTCAACACCATCAAGGCCGCCCACATCGGTACCCACACTTATCTCACAAGACAACTTACATAAAGGCGTCCGTTAACTTCAAGAAAGCTGGAGGCTGCCTTGCCCGCGCTCCAGGAGGCCGAGGTCGCGCTAAACACCATCAAGCCCGCCCACATCGGTACCCACACTTATTTCACAAGGCACCTTACATTAAGGCGTCCATTAACTTGTAGAAAGCTGGAGGCCGCCAAGCCCGCGCTCCAGGAGGCCGAGGCCGTGCTCAACACCATCAAGCCTGCCCACATCGGTACCCACACTTATCTCACAAGGCACCTTACATAAAGGCATCCGTAAACTCTGAGAAAGCAGTAGGCCGCCAAGCCCGCGCTCTAGGAGGCCGAGGCCATGCTCAACACCATCAAGCCCGCCCACATCGGTACCCACACTTATCTCACAAGACAACTTACATAAAGGCGTCCGTTAACTTCAAGAAAGCTGGAGGCTGCCTTGCCCGCGCTCCAGGAGGCCGAGGCCGCGCTCAACACCATGAAGCCCGCCCACATCGGTACCCACACTTATCTCACAAGGCACCTTACATTAAGGCGTCCATTAACTTGTAGAAAGCTGGAGGCCGCCAAGCCCGCGCTCCAGGAGGCCGAGGCCACGCTCAACACCATCAAGCCCGCCCACATCGGTACCCACACTTATCTCACAACACACCTTACATAAAGGCCCTTGTTAACTTGGAGAATGCTGGAGGCCGCCAAGCCCGCGCTCCAGGAGGCCGAGGGCATGCTCAACACCATCAAGCCCGCCCACATCGGTAACCACACTTATCTCACAAGACAACTTACATAAAGGCGTCCGTTAACTTCAAGAAAGCTGGAGGCTGCCAAGCCTGCGCTCCAGGAGGCCGAGGCCACGCTCAACACCATCAAGCCCGCCCACATCGGTACCCACACTTATCTCACAAGACAACTTACATAAAGGCGTCCTTTAACTTGGAGAAAGCAGGAGGGTGCCAAACCCGCGCTCCAGGAGGCCGAGGCCGCGCTCGACACCATCAAGCCCGCCCACATCGGTACCCACACTTATCTGACAAGAAAACTTACATAAAAGTGTCCGTTAACTTGGAGAAAGCTGGAGGCCGCCAAGTTCGCGCTCCAGGAGGCCGAGGCCGCGCTCAACACCACCATGCCTGCCCACATCGGTACCCACACTTATCTCACAAGGCACCTTACATAAAAGCTAGAAAGCTTTCCGCAGCGTTCTCTGGAATACAGGGATAAAATATACGGAACGATATCTACATTTACATGGGATACTCTGCAAATAAATACAAAATCAGTTGGGGGTATGACAGGAGTAGGACTGATAATGAATAAGAAAATGGGAATGCGGGTAAACTACTATGAGCAGCACAGTGATTGCATTATCATTGTCAAGATAGATACTAAGCCAACACTGACAACAGTAGTACAGGTTTATATGCCAACTAGCTTGCCGATGATGAGGAGATCGAAGAAATATATGAGGAGCTAAAGGAAATTATTCAGACATTTAAGGGAGAGGAAAACTTAATTGTTATGGGAGACTGGAATTCGGTAGTAGGAAAAGGAAGAGAAGGAAAAATAGTAGGTGAATATGGACTGGGCAGAAGGAATGAGAGAGTAAGTCGCCTGGTAGAATTTTGCACGGAACATGATTTAATCGTAACAAACACGTGGTTTAAGAATCACAAAAGAAGGTTGTATACGTGGAAGAGACCAGGAGACACCAGAAGGTATCAGATAGATTTTATAATGGTAAAACATAGATTCCGGAACCAGGTGATAAACTGTAAGACATACCCAGGGGCAGATATAGACTCTGACCATAACTTGTTAGTCATGAACTGTAGGCTGAAACTGAAAAAACTGCAGAAAGGTAGGAAAATAAGGAGATGGGACTTAGATACATTGAAGGAACGTGAAGTTCTGGAGAAATTCGGAGCGAGATTTAGGCATCAATTGACAGAAACAGGGGGAAATAAAACAGTAGAAGAGGAATGGGTACCATTGAGAGACGAAATAGTGAAGGCAGCAGAGGTCAAAATAGGTAGAAAGGCAAGACCTACAAAAAATCCTTCGATATCACAGGAAATACTACATTTAATTGATGAAAGGAGAAACTATAAAAATGCAGTAAATGAAACAGGCAAAATGGAGTACAGACGACTAAGAAATGAGATTAACAGAAAATGCAAAATGGCTAAGCAGGAGTGGCTAGAAGGCAAATGTAAGGATTTAGAAGAATGTATAAATAGGGGAAAAATAGATACAGCCTACAGGAAAATAAAAGAAACATTTGGAGATAAGAAAAACTCGTCTATGAATATCAAGGACACTGATGGAATACCAGTTCTCAGTAAAGAAGGGAAAGCTGAAAGGTGGAAAGAGTACATACAGCAGCTCTACAAAGGAAATGAACTTAGAGATGATGTTGTAGGAAGGGATGAGGAAGTAGATCAAGATGAAATAGGAGATACTATACTGAGAGATGAATTTGACAGAGCCCTGAAAGACCAAGGTCGTAACAAGGCCCCGGGAGTAGATGACATACACTCAGAGCTACTAAAGTCTCTGGGAGAGCCAGCCATGACAAAACTTTTCATTTTTTTAATAAATCGGGCCAAACTGCGTGGTCATCAGTCCGTAGCTTACAAACTACTTAAACCTAGGTAAACTAACCTAACGACGAACACACACACCCATGCCCCAGGGAGGACTCGAACCTCCACGGCGAGCAACCGCGCGCTCCGCAGCGAGACGCTTTAGACCGCTCGGCTACTCCACCGCGGCATGACAAAACTATTTGAACTGGTGTGTAGGATGTATGAGACAGGCGAAATACCCTCAGACTTTAAGAAAAATGTAATAATCCCCATTCCAAAGAAATCAGGCGCAGACAGGTGTGAAAATTACAGAACCATCGGTTTGATAAGTCATGGTTGCAAAATTTTAACACGAATTATCTACAGGAGAATGGAAAAGCTGGTAGAAGCTGACCTCGGGGAAGATCAGTTTGGATTCAGGAGGAAAGTAGGAACCCGGGAGGCAATACACACTTTACGTCTTATCTTAGAAGATAGATTAAGGAAAGGCAAACCTACATTTTTAGCTTTTGTAGATTTGGAGAAAGCTCTTGACAATGTTGACTGGAATACACTCTTTCAAATTCTGAAGTCAGCAGGGGTAAATTACAGGGAAAGGAGAGGTATTTACAATTTGTGCAAAAGCCAGACCGCAGTTATTAGACTCGAAGGGCATGAAAGGGAACCATCAGTTGGGAAGGGAGTAAGACAGGGTTGTAGCCTTTCTCCGATGCTATTAAATCTGTACATCGAGCAGGCGGTGAAGGAAAGCAAGGAAAAATTTGGATTAGGGATTAAAGTTCAGGGGGAAGAAATAAAAACATCGCTTGGTAGGACACATTCTTAGACATCGAGGAATCGTAAATTTAGCATTGGAGGGAAGTGTGTGGGGTAAAAATCGCAGAGGGAGACCAAGAGACGCGTATAGTAAGCAGATTCAAGTGGATGTGGGTTGTCGTTCTTATGAGGAGATGAAAAGGCTTGCTCAGGGTAGAGTAGGGTGGAGAGCTGCATCAAACCAGTCTCCGGACTGAAGACCATAACAACAACTCTGCAAATCTCATTTAAGTTCAAATGTTTGTAAATCTATCGGACCAAACTACTTACAAACTACTTATACCTAGGTAAACTAACCTAAGGACAACACACACACTCATGCCCCAGGGGGACTCGAACCTCCACGTCGAGCAACCGCGCGCTCCGCAGCGAGGCGCTTTAGACCGCTCGGCTACTCCACCGCGGCTCACATTTAATTGCCTGACAGAGTGTTCATCGAACCACCATTATACTATTTATCTTCCATTCCATTCTCGAATAGCGCGCGGGAAGAAAGAACAAATTCAAATTCAAATGTTTGTAGAGTCTATGGGACTTAACTACGGGGTCATCAGTCCCTAAACTTGAAACTACTTACAACTAAGGACGGCACAAATATCCATGCCCGAGGGGGGATTCGAACCCCCGACCGTAGTGGCCGTGCAGACCGTGACTGGAGCGCCTCAGTCCCATCGGCCACCGCGGCCGGCGAAGAAAGAACACCTGAATCTCTCCGTTCGAGCTTTGTTTTCTCGTATTTTATTCTGATGATCATTTCTACATATGTAAGTGGAATTCAACAATATATTTTCGCAT
The DNA here is from genome assembly GCA_026315105.1 of Locusta migratoria. Lineage (NCBI taxonomy): Eukaryota > Metazoa > Arthropoda > Insecta > Orthoptera > Acrididae > Locusta > Locusta migratoria. The sequence continues at coordinate 112,824,422 of CM048755.1, read as the reverse complement.
TCGGAGGAGAATGTTGGCGATTGGAGTTTCGTAAGTAGCCCACGCCGCAGCGATAAGCGCCGTTGTTGTAATTATTTCCATCTCTTTCGATGTCCTCCGTCAAAAGCACCTGATAAGGATCCCACACTGGGCAGCAATACTCCAAAAAAGACAAGAGTAATGTATGTAGTTTCTTTCGTAGTTCTGTTGCATCTATTATGGGTTCTGCCAATCAAAAGCAGTCTCTGGTCCGTTTTTCCCACGAAATAATCTACGTGTTCTTTCCAGTTCAAGTCTGTAGTAATTCCCAGGTATTTTGTGGAGTTTACGGCCTCCACTTTTGATTGATTTATCTTGTAAACAAAGTTTAACGGATTTCTTTTCGTTCTCATGTGGACGACTTCACACTTCACATTATTTAGAGTCAATTGCCAATTTTTGCACCATAGTGATATCTTATTCAAATCGTTCTGCAGTTGGTTTTTATCTTCAGATGATTTTACTAGACGGCAAATGATGGCGTTATCTGCAAACAACCTAAGATAGCAGCTTAGATTTTCTCCGAAATCGTTTATGTAAATAAGGAACAGCAGAGAACCAATAACACTACCCTGTGGAACCGTCGATATCACCTCAGTTTTAGTCTATGCCTTACCATCCATTACTACGAACTGTGTCCTCTCTGACAGGAAATCCCCTATCTAGTCGCAATTTTGGCCGATATATCATTACCACGTAATTTGATTAAAAGCCGGCCGCGGTGGCCGAGGGCACTGAGGCGCTCCAGTCACGGTCTGCACGGCCACTACAGTCGGGGGTTCGAATCCCCCCTCGGGCATGGATATTTGTGCCGTCCTTAGTCTTAGTTAGTTCATAAGTAGTTTGTAAGTTTAGGGACTGGTGACCCCGTAGTTAAGTCCCATAAGCTCTACAAACATTGGAAAATATTTGATTAAAAGCCGTTTGTGAGGTAAACAACATGTACAGAAATCAGACAGCAGTTTTAGTAGTCGAATGGCATGAAAGCAACACAATGGTTGGGAGAGGAGTGAGACAGGTCTGTACCCTTTCCCCAATCTTATTCAATCATTAATCAAGCTTTGAATTAAAGCAAAGAGAAAACTGGAGAAGGAATTTAAGGTATGAGAGAAGAAATACAAACTTTTCGATTCGCGATGACATTGTTAATCTCCCAGAGACGCAAAAGTACTTAAAAGGTCAATTGAATGGAATGGACAGTGTCGTGACAAGATGGTATACGTAGTTGTTGTGGTCTTCAGTCTGCAGACTGGTTTGATGCAGCTCTCCACGCTACCCTGTCCTGTGCAAACCTGTTCATCTCAGAATACGAACGGCATCCTACATCCTTTTGAATCTGCTTACTGTATTCATCCCTCGGTCTCCCTCTAAGATTTTTACCCCACACACTTCCTTCTAATGCTAAGTTGACGATTCCTTGATGTCTCAGAATGTATCCCACCAACGTATCCCTTCTCTTAGTCAGGATATGCCATAAACTCCTTTTCTCCCCAATTCTGTTGAGCACCACCTCATTAGTTACGTGATCTACCCATCCAATCTTCATCATTCGTCTGTAGCACCACATTTCGAAAGCTTCTATCATCTTTTTATCTGAACTCCTTATCGTCCACGTTTCACTCCCATACAATGCTACACAACAGACAAATACTTTCAGGAAGAATTTCCTAACATTTAATCTAATATTGGATGTCAATAAATTTCGCTTCTTCAGAAATGCTTTTCTTCCCATAGCCATTCTGCATTTTATATCTATTTTACTTCGGCCATCAGAAGTTATTTGCTATCCAAGTAATAAAACTCATCTAATACTTTTATCGTCTCATTACCTAATCTAATTCCTTCAGCATCGCCTGATTTTCTGACGCTACATTCCATTCCCTCGTTTTACTCTTGTTAATGTTCATCTCATATGTTCCTTTCAAGACACTGTCCATTCCATTTAATTCCTATTCTAGGTCCTTTGCTGTCTCTGACTACTAAGTCATCAGCAAACCGCAAGGTTTTTATTCCCTATACCTGGACTTTAATTCCCTCTGCAAATTTCTGCTTCCATTCCTTCACAGGTTGCTCAGTGTACAGAATGAACAACATTGGGGAAAGGCTTCAACCCTGTCTTTTTCCGTTCCCAACCACTGTGACGATGAACATTAATAAGTGAAAAACAAGTCTTAAGGAATGTAATCTAAAAAAAATCTGGCGATACTGAAGGAATTGAATTAAGTAACGAGACAGTAAAAGTAGTAGACGAGTTTTGTTATACGTGTGACAAAATAACTTTTTGATGGCCGAAGTAGAAAATATATAAAATACAGAACGGCTATGGGAAGAAAAGCAATTCTGAAGAAATTTGTTGATGTCGAATATTAATTTGCGTGTCTCAGAAATATTTTTAACGCATTTGTCTGGAGTGTAGCCTTGTACAGGAGTGAAACTTGAACGATGGGGAGACAGAAAAATCAGGCGATAAAAAAAATGATACGAATTTGAAATATTGAAACACTGCAGCCATTTCAGGGCACTTAAATAAATTCAACGGCGAAGTTGAAAACTTTTTGTACTGGACCGGGATTCGAATCTGGATTTCCCGCTTCGGGCCAGCGGTCGCCTTAACCAATTATTTTCTTTGAATTCGTAGTCTGACAATTTACCGCTGTGTTCCTTTTTTTTTCTTTACTTTTTAACTGTTTTATTTTTTAAGGATCAATTAAACAGACTGCCTTTTTTTAAGAAAATTGTGCTGAAATAAACTAGTTGTTTAAGAAAAAAAGTGTATATCTAAGTATTAGAATCAAATCATGAGTTGAGAAGTTAATATAATCTGATACTCAATTACAACTTTCACGCCGGTCGCGGTGGCCGAGGGGACTAAGGCGCTCCAGTCACGGTCTGCACGGCCACTACGGTCGGGGGTTCGAATCCCCCCTCGGGCATGGATATTTGTGCCGTGCTAGTTCGTAAGTAGTTCATAAGTAGTTTGTAAGTTTAGGGACTGATGACCCCGTTGTTAAGTCCCATAGACGATACAAACATTTGAACAACTTTCACTTATCTCTCATAATAAATTAATTACATACTTCTTGTACAGTTAATATCAAAATCATTGTTATATTGTCGACACTAGAAATATCCGAATACTTTCGCAGATACAATGGCTACAGTCAGTTTCAAGCTGGTGAAGACAAGGAGTGCAAGGGTCGAAACCAGAGGACTGGCCACGATGTCTAACCCACTCATTGAGCTGCTGCCTCTCATGGAGCCAAGCGGCAGCACCTGTTGCCGGAATTATTCAATTCCTTCTCTGTTAAATGTGAGATTCAGCATGTTGGCGAACCGTTCTCGAAAATGTGGCTGTTGAGAGCAGGACCAGTAAGCTGTGGACATAAACTGGCCAAAAGTCTCACCAATTAGGCTATCCAGGCACGCTTCCCTTCCAACTAAAATTCTCAACTTACTGCACACTACCTAACCTATATTCTAGGGTAAGTCGTACGTTGAGTATTACCTCACGTGTTCCTACATTTCTCCTAAATCTATACCGATCTTCCCTGAGTTCGGATTCCATCAGTTGTTCCATTCATCTGTAAATAATTCGTGTTAGTACTCTGCAAACATGGGTTATCAAAGGGACAGTTCTGTGATTTTCTCACTTGTCTGCATTTGCATTCTTTGGAATTGGAATTATTATATTATTATATTGTCGTTGAAGTCTGAGGGTATTTCTACTGTCTCATACATTTTGCACACAAGGTGCAGTAGTTTCTTGCTCTTCCAACGATGTCAGCACTTCAGAGGGATATAAATATAAAAATTATGCTTCGTATAAAATATGAAATGTAATTAATGTTCTTGTTCAAAATATTAAAATGTTTGTAAATCTATCGAATCAAACTGCGTGGTCATCAGCCCGTAGCTTACAAACTACTTAAACTAATGTAAACTAACCTAAGGCCAACACACACACCCATGCCCTAGAGAGAACTCGAACCTCCGACGGCGAGCAACCGCACGCTCCGCAGCGAGGCGCCTTAACCGCTCGGCTACGCAGCTAACGTTCTTGAGAACTATATAATCAACGTTTGTACTAATTTGAAATTTTGCAAAATATCCTATCACCATTAGTTAGTTTTGCAAAATGGATACGTTTATTGCAATATAATTTAAAGAAGCTGTCATTTTTCATCCATCCATGTGTCATTAAAAAGGTTTCTGAAATGTTATTTTCGAAAAATAAGTTGCACCCACTGAATTTTCATTTTTATTCTAGTTAACTGTTTTCACGTTTGATTTGTTTCGTAATTAAATAGTTGACTTTTTTTTTTAATTTACCATTTCTCTCATTTTGTTTTCTGTTTCGCATATGTGTATATGCAAGGTTACGCGTTCCGGATCTAGATGGGCTATTCGAACCCGACTGATTCTGCCCATGGCGTCATGCAGTCAGTGAGCACAGCGCTCTCCTGGCCGTTGTGTGGTTTCTTGACTTTGAACCGCTACTGCTGCGCCTAGTAGCTGATCAGTTGTCCACTGAAGGCTGATTGTCTCCCGTTCCAGTCCTCTCACCAAGGAAGAATCCTTAGTAGCACCGACAATCGAGCCCGGCTCCTCCGTGTGACAGTCAGCTGCGCTAACCACTCACCTGCGAAGCCCTCATTATTATCATACAGAATCAATACAATATTTATAATCTGTAAATAACATAACGCTTTTCTACATCATGCACTAAAATAAATTACGTATCTTGCCATAGTACTCATGATGGACAACACAAAATAAAATAAAATCCAGAAGGATTCTTAAATTGCGGCAGGGGATCTTACAGATATCCTCATTTTCACGAGGCAGTACATCGGAAAATCTCGACGAACAAAATGATTTTGTATTAGTGGTTGCTGCTTGATAATATTATTTCTCAGGTGGAGGCTGATATCGTAATGTTTTAACAGAACGTAATCTGATATTAGCGCTAAGTTGTGTAGTCCCTGATGAGAGACTTGTGTGCCATGTTTCAGCGACGGTGCGCAAGCTGGGTCGTCCGCCGCACCTCATTATGCGCATCATGGACTGCGTGCTCATCCTGTTCCAGCGCAAGCTGCACCCCATCATCGCAGACACCGCCGCTCCCTGCCCCAAGCCCTCCTGGGCCGAGTCTCTCAAGGTGAGCACCTCTTTATACAACTACACTAACAGTAATTATGACCAGCGCACAACACAAGGTTGCATGCCGTCTGATGGCGTTGCGGCAAGGAAAACAGAGAATATGTTGAACCATTCTTATCTACTACAGGAACCACAAAGGGTAAGTACAATGACACAGATGACTTTGACAAACTGCAGTTTGCTATGGGAACCACGAAGGTAGTCGTCTGTCGTACGCATCTTTGGGAAGTGGTTGAAGGGAGGTTAAATAGCAAGATGGCGAAAAGGTTTTGGATGTCTCCCTTCAGAACGAGATGGTCGGAGACTTGTCCTGTCTGCAATGCACTACAGATGGCAGCACAGCGTCAATGCTGGTGCAGCATTAGTTTTCGGAGAGTTCGCCGATCCGTGGTCAGTACTCCACAGGAGCTCCAGTTCACTTTGACTTGATGACACCTTTTGACGAAGGTCGTGTCGGGATATAACACCAGAAAACGAGCAGCCACCTATTCTGAAAAATGCACCCTGTCACAGGGGCAGTACAGTATTAAGCCGTACAGGACTTCACTTGTAGTTCCGTGGGATCTGTAATACTAATAAAAGGCATAATGACTGCAATGAATTGGAATTTTTAGAATTTTAAGCATGGCTTTAGTTCATAAACTGTTCATTGTCAATTTTGAAAAGGTAGAAATTAGTCAGTCAACCACTTGCATATAAAAGTTAATTATGTATCGTTGACGTAGGTTACAACAGCAATAAGTCTTTCGTCTTCAGAAGGACCTGTTTGCATCATTCATTTGGCTACATTTTATCTGATGTGATCAATATGTCATGTACATGTCCTTCTAAAGAAGACAGCATTTCTGCTAACGAAATCCAGGTCAAGGGTACATAATGAACCCTTACATGCAACTCCTTGGCTAATTAATTTCAAACTTTCCTAAGTTATCTGTGGAATACACGCATATTATTGTGAATCATCTGTATCGTTTCATGCTTGGTGTCTTTTCCAACGGTGATGGCGTCTTGCAGCAGGATAACTGCCCTTGTTGCATTGTCAGTGGTTCGAGAACCATGGTGTTGAACTCAGGTTCTCTCTTAGACACCTGGCTCGTCACATCTGAATTCTATGGAACATAACTGGGACGCTATTGAGCGCCAAATTCGTGTACTTAAACTACCAACCCTATATTGAACTGACATTCCGTTCCCTGTACGAAGCCATCTGGTAACACATCTGAATACATCTGAATACTAACAAAGACTTGTCACATCCACGACACACCGTATCATTGCTGCATTGCTTTCCAAATGTGGAAAGTGGATTAACACGCTGTTAGCAGGTAGTCGCAATGTTTTGACTCGTCAGTGTACAATACATTTGAAACCAATCCTACATGGGATGCCCTAGCATTAAGATACAGGAAAAAAAGCAAGTGACTCTTACATCATTACGTCAAGTGTGTATTCCTAGAGTTTCACTCACTTTTGTTCTTTATTTCTTTATTCTCGAATCTACTGACATGTAATTGTTTTGATAACAAAAGAAGCTGTTAGTTTGTTAAAGAAACAGTTTACAGTTACAACAAACTTTGGGGAAATAGGTAATCAAGTTACAGGTTCAAATAAACTGTGGGCCTTCTGAGTGAACCCTTGGTGCCAAACATTTATGTATTGCATGTATGGTGTCGGTTTTTTTTTTTTTTTTTTTTCAGAAATGTCCGAAACAGCAGACATTATACATATAACTGTACACGCCTCCACAGGGTGCAAAAGATTCTGTGCTCATGCACAAACAGAGGATAACCCTTGCGGGAATCTAGGTGTGAGTGCGATCAAAAGGGAGAATGGACAGGGGACAGTGCAGTAGTGGTGTGGCCTGGGTTGACAGTTTGGTTTGGACGGTGTGGGGCACCACCCGTGGACTAACATTTAATTTTACAAACATACGCTCCGAGCGCGACTGCGGCAGTCTATGTTGTTGGCAGTTCACCACACACGAGCGAGCGGGCGGGAGGATTGCACATAACCACGTGAACGGTAAAAACCCGCTGGCTGTTGCTATGAATCAAGCCTGCTATTGCGTATAACCAGGACTCGGCCAAATACAAAGTAATACAACAAAATTAATTACCCGCAAACCGGGCGAGATACTGGAAAGTCAGTACCCACAGATTAAAGAGAATGTCGAGACGAATAAAGTGGTGTAAATATACCTACGGTGTCACTCTTACTTTCTGAACTATTTCACAATTAACATATTGTAATGACTATGAATTTAAAAATTCATAACTACAGAACCAGTGATCCGATTATGATGTATAAATTGGCAATGGATAGATCTCGCAGAATTCAATAGGACTCTAAATGTCAAAAGTGTTGTAACTTTTATCATTTACAAATTATGCAATAAAAATTAGTTTTGTAATAAAATTTATATTTTTAAGGCACAGGATTTATTTAAATAAACAAAGTAATGGCAGTGCACACATTTTATGAATAGTAGGAACCTATTAGAGTAGATAAATTAATTTTTAATGTCTATTTAACAAAGTTTGTAAGGATAGTTATGAACTTGCAGTTAAATATACTACTTAATGTAAAAGAAAATTAATTGCAGCACTGAAATGCTGATGAAATTTCTGATCAAAACAAGTTCTATATAAAACTTTCGTAAAGTTGTTCAAAATGTTCAAATGTTTGTTAAGCTTATGGGACTTAACTACGGGGTCATCAGTCCCTACACTTACAAACTACTTATCAACTACCTTATACTAAAGACGGCACAAATATCCATGCCCGAGGGGGGATTCGAACCCCCGATCGTAGTGGCCGTGCAGACCGTGACTGGAGCACCTCAGTCCCCTCGGCCGCCGCGGCCGGCGTAAAGTTGTTCAGTTGAGAGAATTCCTATAACTAGGGGTCCGCCATCTTCAATTGGGCAGTCTGTCTGTGGGCCTCTTAGAGGCAGGAACTGTGCCCGTATGCGACGCGACTACCAGTTTAAAAGTTCCACTAAGATTCGGTTGTGGACTTAGAAAAATTTACGTGTCTGGCGGTTCAGATACGGGGCTTATAAGTTTTCGTGTGAATCTTATCAGAATTAGTAATTTTTTGTTGGAAATATGCGGGCGCGAATTTTACACAGTCTGCCAAATATAAGGAATTCTGGATATGATGTTCCTTGTTCACTGTTTTGTGAATAGTCTGTTTAATATCTAACGTTTCTGTGACTCTCAGCATTAGTCAGTTGTTATCTGTTTGTTTGAAAATCCAAATCCCGTTAAAAAAAAAAAAAAAAAAAAAAAAAAAAAAAAAAAAAAAAAAAAAAGGAACATTATTAATTAGACAATCGCGATTCGTGTGTTTCCCTTCTTCAGAATCGATTCATACATACACATAAAAGACTCTATACTGATAAACTCTATAGCACTCTTTTCAACGAGAGGCATTAGTGTACCGACCGACAGTTGCTATAATTCATATCTTCTGCCTGAGGGATCCGTGAACTGCAGTATCGGCGGGAACGTTGTCAGCTTACTGCTGATGGTCTTTACGTTTGTTATAATTACTCGCGTAGGATGTGAAGATGTGTATAGATGTTTCTCATTAGGAAAGTGATTCCCGACTTGTTGTCAGTAGACTTTTTTCCATTTTGACTATATTCTGACATAAACCAGAATCAAAGGTAGACTTATGAATCTCGAGGAAGTTTCCGCGATCGTCATATGAATAAAATTCTTGAATATCCGTCTGCTGTTGTCCCGAAACCGGTCATGTTCTAGAAAATAAAAGCGATCTGCAGACGGATACTCAAAAATTTCATTTTTATAAACCAGAATCTTTCTTTTTCGGTTTGTATCTTTTCTTTCATTTTAGATTGTACTAAACTTTCAGATGATGGCAAGCACAACGTTCCTTCTGCAACTACAGAATTATCCTAAAGACATAATCAACAACGAGATGGTGGAACTGCTTCAGCCGTACTTTGAGATGGAGGACTACAACATGGACACAGCCAAGAGAGTGTGCGGTGACGTGGCCGGCTTACTGTCTTGGACGAAAGCCATGGCCTTCTTTCACAGCGTCAACAAGGAGGTCCTGCCTCTCAAGGTAAAAATTGCAAAGAATAGCTAGTTACTTCATTAGTCCGTGTTAATCATAAGTGAACAGTGATATACTGCAGAATGTTTAGCTTTCCTCATGAAAAAGTGGCCCCTATGCATATTGGTTTACGAGTACTGACGGTACGGTGTTGAGAAGGTCCCACAGTGACATCACCATCATCAGAGTACCTTTACATTTCTAATTATTCACCTTTATAAGTAAAACCTATCCAGACTGCTGTGTATCACTGTTAATGCGCAACTGTCACTACCAGGAGAACAAATCCTAGACAAGACCGAACAGTACTGAATACAAACTTGAGGACGACGAGTACAGTGAACATCATAACAAGTACAGTTAGTGAAATAAGATGATTGTTAACAAACAAGACAAGCAGAGCATACCGTCGACATTTACATTGTTGTGCAGGTATTTTCAATGCCACCATCCTTTTTAATCGATCCAGTGGTGAGAAATCTGTTGTTATACGAACACCCTTTGTTACCCGTTCTACGCAAAGAATCTTCATAGAAATTTTGGACCCTCTTGCAACAAGAGTAGCGAAACAGTTACATTGTTGATTAAATTGTGGATGACTTACGACTAAGATAGCGTTCCCTTGTTAAAACGAAACTTAACTTTATTTGAATAGTCGTAAGTGCTTTTAAACCTATTGCGTTGGGCCTAGTCTCAAACGCTACATTTCTGTCCAAATACAAGATAGATAATCTACTCTACAGCCAAACTCTGTGAAAGTATCTTATATTTTACAAGGAATATTGTCGAAATGACAGTTTCAAAGAAACGAAAATTGAAGGAATAGTCAATTAAGATGTAGTGCAGGTAAAAATTACCTGCAAAATTCAGTATTAAGGAAGTAGCGCGACACTTTTCCTGTCGCTAAGAGATCGATAATTAAACATCTTAAACATTTATACAATTGGCTTACCCCCAAACTAGGCACACTATTTTGAGAATTATTTTATGACCTAGCAGAACATTTGAAGTTACAATACCTATTCACCCATTCAACGTGAGCAAGAAATCTGCAGACAATGTTTCTATCTTCTTTTTCTTTTCTTCTTTTATTAGAAAAAAAGGAGCGACATTCCTAATTTAACTTACGGTATAAGCCTTTGGAGAGCACGAAGTCTCAAAAGTCAAAAGAGAGTTTTCAATTGTTATTTTAATGTACTGTAACATCATCGATATTTCTGTCACCATTAATTTCATTTTCTTGTTCTCATTTGAAATATTTCGTTCATACAGTGGGTTCGATGTTGAGAACAGTTTGTTGAAGCATGTCATTTCAAGCAGATTGAAATGTCTGTAATCATTTTAAAACTACTTTTATTAATTTTTGTCTACTGTAAGTAATAGTTCATCTAGAGTAATTTTGTTGCAGTCTATTTATGCCAATGGTTCCAAATCTTTGTATATTGGGACATTCATTCTGAAAAAATAAATAAATAAATGTTGTGCATATAGGATGTCCCACTGAAACTTATATCACCCCAAATGTCTCTGGAACAACAATAGATATTTAAAACCGACTTTCACGAACATGAACGTAAGGCAGGGGTTTATGAGAGTAAGTACTATGGGGCAGTCTAAAACGAAAACAAATACAATTTTCAACATAAACATATTTTTAATTATATTACTTCTTATGCAACCAATAGCAAAAAAAGTCAAAAGAAATGGCGTTGGTTGCACCGCATTACGGAGAAAGTATGTCAAATGCCGAGCCGCGGTGGATACACCGGCTCCCGTCAGGTCACCGAAGTTAAGCACCATCGGACGTCGTCAGTGCTTGGCGGATTACCGTCCGGGAACGCCACGCCCTGTTGACAATTCTCTCTTTGCCTTACGGCAGAGGGGACAGGGCGACGGGTGGTAGTACAAAGTCCCTGATCACCAGTCTTTCTACATCTTCACATCTTCACCCATACCACTGAAACCACCTCACGGTGTATGGCGGAGGGTACTTTGCGTACCACTGTCACTTCCTCCTATTCCAGTCGCGTATGGTGCGCGGAAAAAATGATTGCCTGTATGCCTCTGTGTGGCCACTAATCTCTCTAATCTACTTCTACATACATACTCTGCAATTCACCGTAAGGTGCGAGGCGGAGGGTACACTGTACCACTACTAGGCTTATCCTCGTGGTCGCTCGCGAGACATACGCAGGAGGAAGCAATATATTGGCTGACTCTTCATGGAACGTACGCTCTGGAAACTTTGACAGAAGACCGTACCGCGATACATATCGTCTCTCTCGCAGCGTCTGCCACTACAGTTTCCTTATCTCCGTGATGCTTTCGCACTTACTAAATGAGACTGTAACGAAGCGTGTTGCTCTCTGTTGGATCTTTTCTATTAACTTGACCCGCTACGTATCTCACTGATGAGCAATACTCAAGCGCTGGCCGAATGAGAATTTTGTAATCTACTTCCCTTGTTGACGGACTGCACTTCCTCATAATTCTTCCAATAAATCTGTCTGGCATCTGCCTTACCCACGACTGATTTAATACGTGTTCCATTTCATATTGCCCTTAATGTCCACTTCCAGATATTTTATGGAAGTAACTTCTACCGTTGTTTGTCCTGGTTTTGCGTAGTTATATAATAAACGATCGTTCTTTCTATGCAAACAGCAGTTCAGGCTCAATTTCCATTCCATGCACAATGCATCAATATTCCAATTTCCTGGATTCCAGACGTCTCTGTAGTGTCGCATTGAGTGAGAACATGTGACACTGTTGATATGATCCGTCCGTCGGATGGGGACGTAAAGTTCAGCGGCCGCCTTGGTGCGTTTCGGGAAGAGTAAGAGTAGGCTATGTGGCGCCACCGCATTCACCATCTCCCTTCTCCCATTACTAACATGACACTGCGCTACACATACATAAACACGACCCTTACAGTTAGCTACACTTCAATAGACAGTTATATTTCGCAAAGGGAAGTTGCCTGTGTGCGCGAACGATAGGGAAAACCTATCCAATAAGGTGGCTGAACCTACTCTTTGGGGTCTCCCAGACATTAATGCCATACAATTAAAGTTTACTTTTTTATCCGAAGAAAATGCGAAGTGAAATAAAAGAAGTGCGAAGCTAGCACGTACCAAGACGCAAGCGAGAATCAAAGTTCAGTATTGAGACGTGCTAGCCGCGCGCTTAATTATTTCGAACCCAGTTGAGCTTAGACTTTCACTTATTACGATGCAACCACCGCCATGCTTTATTCTTATGTTTCATGCTACTGAATACATAAGAGAAAGAAAAACAAAAGTTTGTGTTGAAAATATTTTTGTTATAGAGCTTATTTTCATAAGACCTTCCGTGCGTTCATGCCCTTGGATGTCTTTTCTCAATATCTATCTTTGTTCCAGAGATATTTGGTTGATAATTTGAAGTGGGATACACCATATACACTCTTGGAAACTGAAAAAAGAACACAATTAATTCGTCGACCCAACAGAGGAAAATTTTATTGACACATTCTAGCGGATGTATACAGCACGCGATCACACGGACAGAGCCACGTGCACGTCACCAGAGCCTGCGCACTGTCGACGCTAGCACTGTCTATACCCTCCCTTAGCAGCAATGCAAGCTGCAGTTTTCACATGGAGACGATCGTAGAGGCGCCGAATGTACTCTTGCGGAATGGCCTGACAAGCAGTTTCCACGTGGTGCCGCAGTTGGGCCAGATTTCATGCCGGTCGTGCAGACCGAGCAAAATAACGTTTCATCCGTTCCCAAACATGCTCAATGGGGGACAGCTCTGGGGAACGCGAAAATATGTACGTACCCGACAGAGGCAAACGGGGCCGACACCTCGCATAAAGTGTTCGAAGAAGAATAACATGATAGTTACAACGGGCAGTTTTAGTTTTTCAATGTTTCTCCTATACAAAAGAATTTCTTACCCAGAACAATACCTTATGAATTCTTGCAATGTAAGCGCTAAAACGAGGTCCAGTTTTAAGCAATAATTCTAGAAGGTCAATCAGCTTTTACTGCCATATTCACAGAATATATGACATCAACTGCGATTGGGCAAAGCTGAAAAAGTGTACCCAGCCGGGATTCGAACCCAGGTCTCCGGCTGTCTAGGCAGTTGCGCTGACCCCTACACCACTAGGGACACAGTGATCACCGCACCTGCAAGGACTACTTAAGAACACCTCCCGTCAGATACAAATTCCCAGCTTCACCCTGCCCACAGTACTCAAACTCGTAGTTATGAAACTAATTCCCGTAAGAGGAAGGGCCACTATCTTGCCCGCCCCTCCCCACTAACGAAAGGATCATTGCCCGTCACCGGCATATTATATGTATACATTTGGCGTCTGTTCTAAAGAACAGACGTCACTTCTGATCCTGCAGTTGTTATTCTTTCATATTCCCAGAATATATGACTTCAATTGCGATTGGGCAAAGTTGAAAATGTGTGCCCAACCGGGATTCGGACCCGGGTCTCCCGCTTTCTAGGCAGTTGCGCTGATCCTTACGCCACTGGGGACACAGTGATCACCGCCCTTATTCTTACGGGAATTAGTTTCATAACTACGAGTTTGAATACAGTGGGAAGGGTGAAGCTGGGAACTTGTATCTGACGGAAGGCGTGCTTAGGTAGTACTTCCAGGTGCGGTGATCACTGTGTCTCCAGTGGTTTAGGGGTCAGAGCAACTGCCTAGAAAGCAGGAGACCCGTGTTCGAATCCCGGCTGGGTACACATTTTCAGCTTTGCCCAATCGCAGTTGACGTCATATATTCTGTGAATATGAAAGAATAAGAACTGCAGGATCAGAAGTGAAGTCTATTCTTTGGAATAGACGCCACATGTACATGTAGCTTTTACTGGCCCTACCGTGAAGATATTAGTTCATAAAAACTTATAACATTAGTGCCTGATCATCATCATTTTAAATACAGAAACGGTTAGAACATAATTTTCTTAATGGGGTGAAAAATATCATGAAGGTAATAAGTCTTCTAAGACATACTTATACTTTTTTCCAGTCCGTAAGTTATTTTACTTTGGTATTTTCAAATAGCCTGACGAGCTACCAACAGTTTGGAAACCACTAGTTTATATAGTTCTTATTAAATTACAAGAATGCCAATCTCTTCAGCACTGACACATATTCCTCTCTAAGACCTAACCAAATGCATTTGATCTGTAACGAGCCACAGGACGTCACGGGTCTCTCATAACAAAATACCGTAACATCCTCGGTGGAGTACAGGTCGAGCTCTTAACTGGACGCGACTGAGCCCAGGCTGTGACTCGTCCCGCAGGCGAACCTGACGCTGCAGGAGGCGCGGCTGAAGGTGGCGATGGAGGACCTGTCGCGCGCCGAGGAGGAGCTGGAGCAGCGCGAGGCCGCGCTCCGCCAGGTCAAGGAGCAGTACGACGCCGCCGTCGCCGAGAAGCAGCGCCTCACCGACGCCGCCAACGTCTGCCTGCGCAAGATGACCGCCGCCACGCAGCTCATCAACGGCCTGGGCGGCGAGAAGATCCGCTGGACGCAGCAGAGCCGCGAGTTCAAGGAGCAGCTGGGCAGGTGCGCGTGCCGGCTGGATACCAAAGCGCAGCATGTCAACAGTGGGGGGCACACTGTTTGATCAAATACACATATCAAAGAAAGAGATGCATCACCACGATTCTAGGGGTTCATGACTCTTTACTCAAAAATGAAATACACTACTGGCCATTAAAATTGCTACACCAAGAAGAAATGCAGATGATAAACGGGTATTCATTGGACACATATATTATACTAGAACTGATATGTAATTACATTTTCACGCAATTTGGGTGCATAGATCTGAGAATCAGTACCCAGAACTGACATGTAATTACATTTTCACGCAATTTTGGTGCATAGATCTGAGATATCAGTACCCAGAACAACCACCTCTGGCCGTAATAACGGCCTTGATACGCCTGGGCATTGTTTCAAACAGAGTTTGGATGGCGTGTACAGGTACAGATGTCCATGCAGCTTCAACATGATACCACAATTCATCAAGAGTAGTGACTGGCGTATTGTGACGAGCCAGTTGCTCGGCCACCAATGACCACACGTTTTCAAATTTGAGAGGATGGTGGTCCAAATCCTCCTCCGGCCATCCAGATTTAGGTTTTCCGTGATTTCCCTAAATCACTCCAGGCATATGCTGTGATTGTTCCTTTCAAAGGGCACAGCCGATTTCCTCCCACATCCTTCCACAAAAATCGCAGCGTAAGTTCCGTCTCTAATGACCACGCTGTCGACGTTTAACGCTAAGCTTCCTTCCTTCTGCCTTGTGCCGGAATGGTTACACGGAAATAACATCCCTGTAACGGCCGGGTCTGCACAGATCCTGACTTGAATCGTATAGAACACCTTTCCTGCTGGTCCTCACCGACTTCCATCAGTACCTCTCCTCATTGCTGCACTCCGTGAAGAATAGGCTGCCATTCCCCAAGAAACCTCCCAGTACCTGACTGAACGTTTGCCTGCGAGAGTGGAGACTGTCGTCATGGCTAAGGGTGGAGCAATACCATAATGAATTTCAACATTTTCAATGGAGGCCGTCATTTGTAGCCAGGTGTACGGATACTTTTGATCACATAGTACATGTTTCAAATATTTGGCAAGTAGGAAAAAAACTAATCACAAGAACTTGGCAGTAAATCTCACCTTCTTCTATATTCTCACAATATCAAAGTTCTTCCTGTCTTTGTTTGGAGGAATATTTCCATTTTCACCAGAAGAAAACGATTAGAAATTAAAGAAAAATACAAACAGCGTTAACACACACAAACACGCAAGCAAACAGAACAAGATAGGTGCTGAGACGGAGCGCTGAGTTCTCATTGGCCACTTTCGAAAGAACACCTGCTTGGACATGGGAGGTTTGAAGCAAAATTCTCACTTTTCAATGGCTTTTTAAACCGTTTTTGTCCGTTTTTGACACTCAGTGAAGCTACCATCCGATTCAGAACCGAAAATACTATAATAAAATATCGATAACACAAAATGGAAATCAAAATGGACTTGGCCGTTTTCGATACTAGACTCCTTATTTATATTAATGTTGAGCATGAGTGAGTACGTCGGTGGCGTTCTGCTACAGTCGCAGGAACGGCCGCACATCCATTCACTTGATAACAGCAAGTAGAAATTGGTGCGTACCAACTTTTCTTTTTCACAGGCTCGTGGGCGACGTCGTGTTGGCTACGGGGTTCCTCTCGTACTGCGGCCCGTACAACCAGGAGTTCCGGGCCGGACTCGTCAACAGCTGGAAAACCACGCTCAAGTCCAAGGAGATACCGTTTACTAACGACCTCAACATCACTAACATGCTTGTAGACAGTGCCACGGTAAGAATCCCTCCACTCTTCTGAAGTATTTAGTTATCTCCAGCTTCACTTCATTTAAATAGTCTTCTCATTTTTTACTCTGTATAGCCGAATTGTTGAACGTCAATAGTGCACGGGTGGCCATAGAAAAATTAATTTCCAGCATTTGAGATTATTTTCTTGGCTACTTCATATTTGCCTAATCGGTGTGAATTTGTTACGTGCAACAAAAGATATAGAACTAGAATATTTGAAAATTATAAGTCTGTTTACAAATATCAATTTGTTAATTTCTCCTGGCGAATAACAACTTCGAAAAACTTACGGGTATGCTGCCAGGTACCAAAATCGACGACGGCCGATATTTCGGTAGGAGACCACACTGCCAATTTTCACGGCGAAACTGCAGTAAGGAAGCAATGTGCAACGATCTTTAAAACCTCGGTTATCAATGAGTAAACAGGAAAGACAACACACACCGAGCAAGCAAGCACACAGTGCCGACACGACCAAAGATGAAACCGGTCAGAATATCGATAATAAACATCAGTTCTCGACAGATGAGGTCGGATTAGTTTTGTCCCTCTGTTTTTTGACAAGTGAGAGAGCAGGATCCCAAGCGTAATTTAAGCAGAAGCCTCCGTCCCTATTCATAAGGTTGTCACGTAATTTTATTTCTACCGCTTCCTTGATTACACAGTCCCAGTAGTTGGAAGTGCATGCCAGAATTTCCGTTTTGTTGTATTCCATAGGGTGACCTGTGCCAAGACAGTGCTCGGCCGCAGCAGATTTGTTTGGCTGTTGTAAACGTGTGTTACGTTTATGCTCAATACAACGGTCCTCAACAGTCCTAATAGTTTGACCAACATATGACATGCCACAACTACATGGGATACGGTAGACACCTGTCTTGCGCAAACCGAGATCATCCTTAACGGATCCCAACAGTGCCTTAATTTTAGAAGGTGGACGAAACACACATTTTACATTGTTTTTTACGCTAAATGCGACCAATCTTATTGGTAGTGCTGCCAACGTATGGCAGAAAGTCACTGACGTGGGCGCCAACTCAGTGTTATCATCACTAGCCCGTTGCACATGTGGTCGATAGCGCAACGCTCTTTTAATCTGCCCTTCACCATAGCCATTCTGTCGAAACGTTACCTCCAGATGAGACAGCTCAGTGGGCAAACTTTCTGGGTCAGAAATGACATGAGCCCTATGCACTAAGGTTCGAAGAACCCCTTCACGTTGAGCTGGGTGGTGACAACTATCAGCTTGCAAATGCAAATCAGTATGCTTTGGCTTCCTATAAACAGCATGTCCCAACGTACCATCTGCCTTTCTCCGGACCAACATATCAAGGAAGGGAAGGCAACCATTCTTTTCTACTTCCATTGTGAAACTCATTGAAAACCGAGGTTTTAAAGATCGTTGCACATTGCTTCCTTACTGCAGTTTCGCCTTGAAAATTGGCAGGGTGGTCTCCTGCCGAAATATCGGCCGTCGTCGATTTTGGTACCTGGCAGCAAGACATTATCAATTTGTATTCGGCATAAAATTTGACCATATATTGACAAAAGAGTTTTAATGCCAGAACTTGGTTGATCTTCATACTACATATAGGGTGTTCAGAAAAAGAGTCGTATACTTTGAGAGGTAGTCGTACTCGTCGAAACAAGAAAATTAAGTCCGATAAACATGGTCCCGATTACGCACACTATCCGAGATAAACACGTGTTTGTGGGAAGTGTTCCCCCTGGCGTCTATTCGTCGGAATGCATCCCTTTGCCTTGCGTCGTAGGGAATGACGCACTCTTTGAAGTATATCCGGTGTTGTTGTGCTTGCTGGCACTCATTGAGGACACGATCATATAACGTCTGCAAATTATTGATTCAGTTACATAGACCACTTCCGTCAAGTATCCACCTAAGCAAAAGTCGAGAGGGTTCATGTCTGCGGAACGACCAGACCAACGTGTGTGGCCTCCTCAGTCTTACGTCATGTGTTCGTGCACATTGTGACGAGAGTGCTAGTGCGCTATCCTGCGTGAACCACATCTGTAATCGTTGCTGACATGGCGCATCCCACAGCAAGGTACACAATACATTAGTAAGATACTCTACGTGATGCGTCGCATTTGACCTTTTTAAGGAGGTAAAACACCAGGGTTAACAGTACTGTACAATACGGCGTACGGACTGGGCTGCCGCTCCTGCCGGAGGTTCGAGTCCTCCCTCAGACACGTGTGTGTGTGTGTGTGTGTGTGTGTGTGTGTGTGTGTGTGTGTGTGTGTGTGTGTGTGTGTGTGTTTTGCCCTTAATGTAAGTTAGTTTAACCCTCCTACTACCACTGGGGTCAATATGACCCCATAAGCACATTTGAAATCTATATCTCCCTTATTTTCAATGCGATTATTTTCAAAATTTATGACTTTGTCTCTCTAACTTGCTTGTATGCAATGACATATTATTCAGTTTTACATTTACAACATATCAAAATTTATTCATGGACTATGCACTGAGTACCACTGGGGTCAGCATGACCCCAATCTGATTTTTTTTGTTTTGTTTCTTGAATGTAACATTATAAAAACAGAACAGCGAATATTACGTTTAACAGATGTTATAGGAAACACCTGCAACAATGAAACTAACACTTTCCACTTCTTATTTATACCCATTGTTGTCGTTTCTTTCCTCAGCAGTTGTGTGTTGCCTCAGTTGTTGCTAGTGTTTTGTCGCAGCGTGTGAAAGAACTACATTATGTCTAGAAAACGTCTGAGTAGTGTTGAAATACAAGCAATTTTGAATGAAGAAGAGGAATTAGGAGATACAGCGTCTGATGACGACGAAGAGATTGATGGTGTTATTTCTGGAGGTAGTGAATCAACTGAAGATTCTGATGAAGACGTTGGAGATTTACTGAGTACTATGCATTTCAGGGAGGAAATAGGTGACGGCAAAGCAGCGAAACCTATTATAATCCTAGACTATAATGCAACACAATCAGGTGTAGACACTATGAACAAGTTAGTCAGAACCTAAACTACAAAACGTATGACAAGAAGATGGCCCATGGTGATTTTTCTATAATATTTTGGATATTAGTGCCCTGAATGCTTTCATAATTTGGTTGGACTTAAATCCTGACTGGAATAAAAAAACCAACTACAAAAGAAAATAATTTCTTCTGGAACCGGGAACAAGTCTAGTACAGAAAGACAGAAGTCAGCGCAACAAAGTTTCTCTGCCTCGTCCTCCTCCTCCTTCAGCACAAGTGGATACGGGGGTAAAACGTGGACGGTGCTACCTGTGCGAATGTTCAGTGGATAGAAAACATCCAGAAACGTGCAAAAGATGTTTTTCCTTTGTCTGTAAACACCATTCAGACATTCTTTGTTCTAAATGTAAAGATTTTTTGTTTCACATGTAAGGATCTATAAGATCAAGTGTTGAGACAAGATATTTAAGTGCTTATATATCTACTTCACCTGGTTTCAATCACTAATGTATGCTTTTGTGTTAGTTCATTAAAATAAATTAAATATTGCCAATGTATCCCGTGATAATTACTTGGGGTCATATTGACCCCAACGGTACTCAGTGTAACAAAAAAATTCTGGTAGTAGGAGGGTTAAGTAGCTTGTAATTCTAGGGACTGATGACGATGGCAGTTTGGTCCAATATGTTCCAAACATTTGAACATTTACAATAAGGCACACAAATACGACGAAAACTAACGTAAGCTAAAAATACGACTCGAACCACATAACTGACTGCAGACTGATTGATATTAGGCAGAGTACTATGAGTAAGACGTCATAGTAGCCTGCTGACACATTTGGCGGAGCGCCAATACAACGACTGTGCTAATATCCCCAACCAAGCGTCGCACAGCACTTGCTATAAACACGTTTTTTATCACAGAAAGTATGCATTTCAGGACCATGGTTATTGGAATATTTTATTGTTTGAACGAGTACTACCACCTCTCAAACTGTTCGACACTTTTTGAACGGTCTACATATGCCAGTTTAAATTCTATTTAGTATATCACATAATGATAAATAGCATATTAGTGAGCACAGTTGTTCCTCATAATGAGTTTTCGCTATGAAAACTTTTTGAGTCCCTGAATGTAACCCATCAGTCCAAAAAATTTAGAGACTGAATAATATTGTTTTTAGACGTGCTCTACGTAATCTTCCCTCATATTCGCAGATCGCTCATAAAACAGAGTGAAAATGTTAGATAAGTCCTTCTTTGGGATGCTGTTCAACTCGTGAGCCACACTGGCTTGAATATCATCAAAACGTTGCTCCTTCATGTGAATTACTGAATGTTAAGCGAACGTGTAAGTCAGTGATCCTATGGTGCTCACGATCGGACGCAGCAGAGTGTTTGCCTTATGAAACTTTGGTAGGCCAAACAATGTAGGTGATAGAGTTGTCTGCGGCACAAGATTTTGTTCTCTTCAAGTGAATACCGCCTGAGCACTTCTGCCGTTCTCCTCATGTTGGGTCCCTTGGTAATCTTATATGTATTGTCTTTCAGCATCAACCGAATCTCTGAGTCATAGTCGTCGCATTCCAGAACGAAGTCCATTACATTCAGTTATTGTCATACTCGAGGCTGACGGCCGATGGAAACCATCGACCACATGAACGGACCAGAATTAGCTGACACTGTGCAAACTATTTGGTATCAGCAGCGTTCAGAGGATTTTGAGTGCCGCGGCGGAGTGGCCGAGCAAATTGAGGCGCTATGCTCCGATGCGCGAACCCCCGTCGGGGGTTCGAATCCTCCCTTGAGCATGGATGTTTGTGTTATCTTTAGTGTAAGTTAGATTGTAAGTTTAGAGACTGATGACCCCGTAGTTAAGTCCCATAAGCATAACAAACATTTCATTTCAGGACTTTGCGTCGCACTTCCACATCTTGCTGGAGTCCTCTGGGCTACACGAGACCCCACACAATATTAGGTGGCTATCCCATAACATTTGCCATGCTAATGAAGTTGGATTACTACAGGGCAATAATTACTGACTGAGTTGTGAAAACTGTAACTCCGTCTCGTTTATTAATACTGAAACATTTTCTTAGCTGAATTGAAAATTTGTAAGTACAATTAAACTATGTTTTATTAGCAACTAGCTGAAAACTCAGCTATGCCCGGGTATTTATTTATTTATTCCTGCCTTGAGTTAGTACTTCTATCCCTTCTCTCTCAATCCACCTCCTTTTTTCTAAAATCTTGCTATATTTATCGGAGAATAAATAAGAAATAAGTCTGTCTCGCATTATAAGTGCAGTATCCAAACAAAGAAAGATAGTAATCAAAATACAAATGATATGTAAAATGCGTAAGATGTCCTATTTATTGAGTTACATGTTGTACGATTGTATAATTTTTCAATTATGTATTCATTTGTATAAGTACTGCACGCCTGTAAATTCGTTGCGAGTACAATTAGTAGCAAAGAAGTAATAGATTAAAACTTGGTGCGTAATGGGGCAATTTTCCATGCGCGTTACTGTTTATATACTCATATCTCATGAACTACGTGTCGTACTGTGATATAATTTCAAAGGTACATTCAGTTGTATGTTTGTATACTGCCTGTAAAATTTCCTGCGGCTACAATTTGTAGTATAAAAAATATAAATTGTAATGTATTACTGAATGCCATAGTTTTATTCCATGAATAGCGGAAAAGTAGTAAGCGAGAAACTTTTTTCCTTTCATTATTTTGATGTGATTGTCAGAGAGAAACAGTTTAATAAAGGTTTGAAATTATGTTTAAAGTTTACTGCAAGTTACTAATTACTGTCATTCTCATGTACTGTATTTATAAAGTCTCGTCGCATTACGTGGAAATTTCTTGGGACTGTATTGTTTATGACGTTATATCTCCTGAACCTTGTGTCGTATGTGGTTCTTACTCCTTCAGCTATTGTTATCTCACGCGAGGAATATATGTACCGAATTTGGTTGATATCGGTCCAGTGGTTTACGAGAAAATGAGGAGCATTGTCCTTTAATGCGCGTCTCATTGTTTATGACGTGATATGTCGTGAAAAGTGTGTTGTACGTGATTCTTACACTTACGGCGACCGTCCTCATAGATTGAAGCTTGGGTGTACCAAATTTCATAAAGATTGGAACAAAACTGTAGATTTGTATGGAACACGTACAAATATAACGGACGCTCTGCTTTATATATTAGATGAAGATGATGATATATTAGTTGCACCATGGTTCGAAAATAGTAATTACCCCAAACTACAAACTCTCGTTATCTTTTGGATACCAAATTAATGACACGTGTCTGGCACTGCATATGGAAATAGCGCTTTAATAGTTAATGTCTGAGTGCATAAACAGTATCGTTTCTGGCTGCCGTGTTCAGGTTTCCGAGTGGACGTTGCAAGGCCTGCCGAACGACGAGCTGTCGGTGCAGAACGCTCTGATCGTGACCAAGTCGAGCTCGTACCCGCTGCTGGTGGACCCGCAGACGCAGGGCAAGATGTGGATCAAGCACAAGGAGGCGTGCAACGAGCTGCAGATCACGTCGCTGCACCACAAGTACTTCCGCACGCACCTCGAGGACAGCCTGTCTCTGGGCCGGCCGCTGCTCATAGAGGACGTGGGCGAGGAGCTCGACCCCATCATCGACAACGTGCTCGAGAAGAACTTCATCAAGTCGGGCAGCATAGAGAAGGTCAGTACCAGCTGTAGGCCAGCCACTTTCTTCTTTTACACTGGAACACCATTCGTCGACTCTTAATTTTATCGTTCATCCGTATCTGATTATGCTGAAGCGATAGCTCCTTACTTAACAGCCATATACAACGGCTCTCTCATAGAAGGATCTGTACCAAAAGATTGGAAAGTTGCACAGGTCACAGCTATATTCAAGAAAGGCAGTAGGAGTAACCCACTAAACTACAGGCCTATTTCATTGACGTCAATTTGCAGCAGGGTTTTGGAACATATCCAGTATTCAAACATTATGAATTATCTCCAACAGAACGATCTATTGACCCAAGGTCAACACGGATTTAGAAAATATCATTCATGCGAAACACAACTAACTCTTTATTCACACGAAGTGATGGGTGCTATCGACAAGGGTTCGCAAATCGATTCCGTATTTCCAGAAAGCTTTTGACACCGTACCTCACAAACGGCTTTTAATCAAATTGCGTGGTTATGGTATATCGTCGCAAATTTGCGATTGGATAGGGGATTTCTTGTCAGAGAGGACACAGTTCGTAGTAATCGATGGAAAGGCATCGACTAAAACAGAGGTGATATCGGGCGTTCCACAGGGTAGTATTATTGGTCCTCTGCTGTTCCTTATTTACATAAACGATTTAGGGGAAAATCTAAGTAGCTCTCTTAGGTTGTTTGCAGATGACGCCGTCATTTACCGTCTAGTAAAATCATCTGAAGATCAAAACCAACTGCAGAACGATCTGAATAAGATATCAGTATGGTGTAAAAATTGGCAATTGACTGTAAATAATGAGAAGTGTGAAGTCGTCCACATGGGTACGAAAAGAAATTCGTTAAACTTTGTTTACAAGAAAAATCAATCGAAAGTGAAGGCCGTAAACTCCACAGAATACCTAGGAATTACTATTACTGCAGACTTAAATTGGAAAGAACACGTAGATAACGTCGTGGGAAAGACGAACCAAAGACTGCGTTTTATTGGCAGAACCATTAAAACATGCAACAGAACTACAAAAGAAACTGCATACACTACGCTTGTCCGTCCATTTATGGAGTATTGCTCCCCAGTGTGGGATCCTTATCAGGTGGGTTTGACAGAGGACATCGAAAGAGTCCAAAGAAGGGCAGGTCGTTTCGTATTGTCACGCTACAGGAGAGACAGCGTTACGGAAATGATACAGGATCTGGGATGGGAATCATTACAACAACGGCGCTTATCGCTACGGCGTGGGCTACTTACGAAACCTCAATCGCCAACATTCTTCTCCGAATGCAAAAATATATTGTTGACTCCCACTTATATAGATAGAAATGATCATCAGACTAAAATACGAGAAATCAGAGCTCGAACGGAGAGATTCAGGTGTTCATTCTTCCCGCGCGGTATTCGAGAATGGAATGGGGGATAAAATAGTATAACGGTGGTTTGATTAACCCTCTGCCAGGCACTTAAATGTGATTTGCAGAGTATCCCATGTAGATGTAGATAAAACGGTGCTCAAAGTTGCTCCACTGTTACTTAAGATATTTCAAATATGTCTATTTACTTTACTATAATCGTTTCGTTTTATGCAAAGTACTAATGTGTAAATTTTTACCTACTGCATTTTCGTCTGATTTCTGCTTAAATGAGAAGGAAGGAAGATTAGTTTTTAATGTCCCGTCGATGTCGTGATCATTAGAGACGGAGCACACGGTCGGTTAATTTTTGGCAAGAATGGGGTAAATCAACTGTGCCCTTTGAAAAGAACCATTCGATCTTTGCCTAGAGTGATTTAGGGAAATCACAGAAAACCTAAATGTTGGGGCGAATGCAAACCCACTGTGTTACCACCGTGCCACTTCGTTCGGTCTGCTTACATAATTGTCATCAGTATGCACATTAATCAGATGTTCCTTCGTTGGGGCTTATAGTTTATGGCTTATTTTTCGCTTTGACTTTTTGAGGGTTCTGGACTATCTTGCTTCTTGTTGAAAGAAGACACCAACTGACAAACAACAAATTATTTTTAAAACATACTACTCTACTAAAAGGAGTAGGACAAGTTTATGAATACTGAAGTACTGTTTATCCTTTCTCCGAAGGCTAAATATAGAGTTGAACATGTAGAACAAATCCAGTTCTTACTCATACAAGTAGCAGCTGACCGTCATGTAGACTTTTTGATTGATCGACGTTCGGCTCCTTAATATTCATTGGGAGTTACGTGTGACCCGGGGTCTCTTTGCTGCGGTGACATCATGGGAAGCACTACTGCTGTCAGGCTCGCACGGAGCCCGTAAGGAATATCACTGACAAGAAATACAACTGCCGGCTACACAACAAAAATAACTTTGAAACGAAATAGAAACAACCACCTTTAACCTTATGTACTGTACGTTATGATTGATATAGTTCTAACTCTAAACTAGTGCTGCTTGTTCATTTTCATCCATAGCTACAGAATGTGAATGTACCAGCAATTTGATAATCCCAGATAAACTCACAATCTGCAACACTACACATTTACAAACGTTAAATAAGGCAACATTATTGGTTACTAATTTTCGACGGATTAAATGTATGTCTAAGCATTATTATTATTATTTAGAATGAATAGGACGGTGGAAAATCAAACACTTAAAACGTCTACAGGAAATACGAACAACTTAAAACACTCTTTTTGGCCTTTATATTTGAAAAGAGCAACTAGGGCTAACTGATTTGACGACACACTTCGGCTCGATTTGGCGATCTTTGACAAAATTCGTGTAACGTCGCAATTCTCCTTTTGATATGGATAAACAGTTACGTTGTTACTACTAGTAAAGTGTTTCACGTATTTCTTTTTACGTATTTAGTGTTGAAGTAGGAAACTTTAGTACTCCTTAGTGCTCGATGATATCCTATCACAAACAGGAGACTTTACAGGCTGTTGTGGTTTACATCATTTTTCAGTTTCCAAAACTCATGCGTCATCAAGATTAATCATTATAATGTATTTATTTATAGAATACAATTAAATAAACTTACAGTAGCGATGACACTGTGTAGTTATGACTTTCATCCATTTCGTTGAATCATTTTCAAAATTCTTTGTTTGCAGGTGGTTGTTGGAGACAAAGAATGCGACGTCATGCCAGGTTTCATGTTGTACATTACAACCAAGCTCCCAAATCCAGCATATTCGCCGGAAATAAGTGCCAAAACATCTATAATTGACTTCACTGTCACAATGCAAGGGCTGGAAGATCAATTATTAGGTAAGTAGGAACACTGCAAAAATTTTTATTACTGTAACCTCCACAGAATGAATATTGCGTTATTTTTTGTCATGAATATGAATAAAATTAATGTACCTTATACAGTTACACTATTTCCTTTATTCCATAGCTCCAGTTCACATTACTAACCTATGCAATTTATTCGTTGCTGTCAGTTTGCTCTAATACGTAGGTTCATACTAATATTCAGTTTTTGTATTTCGCAGCTATAGTTTTTCAATCTCGATTCAAATTTATATTGTTGTGCACTGAATAAACTATTGTGTATCTTGATGTATAATCGTGTACGAAACCAAGAAAAATTTCGAAATGTTTCCTTTTTCCTACGAAACTCAGAGCATTATTCCAGACTGTAGCGTCATAAATGAATGTTTCACATGACAGTCTACCGTTTTAAAAGTCTGAAGTAAAACGCTGCATAGAGCTCACAAAATGTCATGAATTATTTGTGGGATGTATTTACGAGGAAGTGGTGTACATTTCCATAAGAGTTAAAAAAAGGCTCTGCCTTCTAATTTGGCTTTCTACGTCTAATCTATGCAGTGTCATCGAAAATTACTAAGTGCTCCATAAACTACCATAACTATACTTCAAAACATTTTTTCCAACACTAAAAAAGACAACAGCACGAAGAGTGATCAGAAACTAAGGCAAAAAGGCTGATATTTCTGGATTTCGTCTGTTAAGGGAAATTAAGGTGGGTGGTAAATCTGATACGTGTGGTTGGCGAATGTGCAATTTTAGGCACTTAACACCTACAGCGTTAGTTGCTGGCAAGTACAGTCGCTGAGTCGTTTCGAATACTGTTCTCGTTAACAAAATCCGCTCAGTTATTCGGTTTCTTTGGGCCAAAAATGTAATACGGCTGAAATTCTCCGGCAGCTGATTGAGTTTAATGGAGAGACTGTAATGTCTCGTCAGCATACAGCAGAGTGGTGACGATAGATTGCGGCTGTAGGGAAAACGTGGCCGACCCAGAGAGGAATCAACAGAGAGCGACTCCTCACCTTTCTCGTCTCTTGAAGGATCGCCGCGGTGGAGTAGCCGAGCGGTCTAAAGCGTCTCGGTGCGGAGCGCGCGGTTGCTCGCCGTGGAGGTTCGAGTCCTCCCTGGGGCATGGGTGTGTGTGTTTGTCCTTAGGTTAGTTTACCTAGGCTTAAGTAGTTTGTAAGCTACGGACTGATGACCACGCAGTTTGGTCCGATAGATTTACAGACATTTGAACATTCCTTGAAGGATCACTACAATTCGCTACGTGACTGATCGCGCAGAAGCATACATTCAAACTCATCCCACGAAGGAACAAGAGCCAAAACAGATATGGAGACTGAATCTCAAGTTTCGTAATGCATGTACTACCAACGGTTGTTTGGCTGTATGAAATAAACTGCAGGATTTCTAACTGTACTATCTATTACCCTCCGTGGTTCCTATTCTGCGTTCATAGCATTAATGTTGCAACAGACTAGGCCTTTAGCTTATAGTTACTATACTGTGACCAATTTTGGCCCACTTTAGGTTACGGTAGTAACACTAAAAGTGGGCCTTTGCGATCGTCTTTTGACAGCTCGAAATTTAAATGAAAATAACGCCTTAACCGTTCATTTGACACGGAAACTCAATACACGTGTTTGTAGAGAAGAAACCTCTCTACAACTTTGCTCTGTTATGTTTTTTTCATATCTCGCATCGTTTCACGGATATTTGCAAAAATAACGGCGATTTTACGATGTCTGTCTGTCCTTCTGTCCTGTCTGTCTGTCAGTAACGTGTTCCCACTTTTTAAGCCGAACCGTTCAACCAATCAGCACCAAATTTTACAGACATACTTGTAGACCGTCAGAGACTAGAACCTCCCTTTTTCAAATTGTTCGGACAAAAAATACGTCAGTAACTCCAAAAAAAGCAGTTTGTAATGTAATTGTACTTGCTAACGAACCGTTCATCGGACACGAAAATTGAATAACCGAATTTGTAGAGGAGAAAATTCTCAAGAACTTCGCTCTCTTACTTTTTTTTTCATATCTCGTATCGTTTGAGATAGATTTGCAAAAATAACGGCGATTTGACACCGTCCATTGATTATACGAAAACCAGCTGTTCGCAGATGTCACGTGAATTCCACGCCCTGAACTCTCTCTGGCATCTGGCGTTGCGTATTTGATAATTTCCTTATTATAACTTACACGTTGTTATTTCAAAGCAGCGGCGCACTGAAGAATTAACAAAAACACATCGTTCTTCTTGCGATAAATGATAATCTAGTGTCTAAAAATACCTTATTAGCATCAGTTAGCAACTGCCATCAATAGTATGAAAATAAAGGACCAATTTCGTAGCTGTCCGCTGTAGTGTAATGGGCAGCGGTTCGGAACCCGCCGCTACCAAACGTTTTTCTCCTTTTTTCCTAACAGGGTTACGTGTTGGGTGCATAGATATGTTGTAATCATATCACTATAACTTTTTATTATTTACATTATTATTGTTGTCCGAAATGTTTGCAAAAAAGTATAAAATTACAAATCTAAAGTGGGCCGTGAAACAAGTCAGTGCGATTTTTTATATTTTCAGTAAACGACTTACTGTGGTTTCTTCGTGAAACATAGCAACTGCTATATCTGTTTCACAAACTTTTATACGATACGACCTTTGCATCCAAATTTTCTAGCAGTATAACTCTAAGAAAGGATTAGAAACATATACATTTATTGTGTTCAATAAATGTTTGTGTAAGATAAAATACGTTTTATAAAGTGATAAATTGTTTATGTTCACACAAAACATCATGAAGTCCATGTTCATAGCTTTTGTTTGTGTACAGGAAGGGTGATACTCATGGAGAAATCTGACCTCGAGGCTGAGCGAGTAGCTCTATTCGAATCAGTGATGCAGAACCAGCGCAGCATGAAGGAGCTCGAGAGTAACCTGCTGAGCCGCCTCACCTCAACGCAGGTATGTACTCCAGTTCACAACTATCCTAAACACTTCACTAAAGAAAGAGGCCCAACATACGCCCATCAACCACAGACGTAGGACCACTCATAGTAATCTGTACGACATTTACGGCAGTACGAAGGAATTACGGCCTCTGACAAAGTTCGATGAATGAAGTCAGAACGGTCGATCGGGCGGCACAGGCAAATCACAACGCCAGCACCTGCGCTGTTGACAACCTGCCCCCACTGTAGTTCAGTTGAGCATCGTACGTATTCTGTGTTACACCTGTTGGAGGGATAGCTTCTTTAGTGCTTTGGTTCTGTACTGGGAACAGGACAATGAACGAGAAATGGATCAATTTTAAGTTTTATTTTAAGCTACGCGAGACACCTAAAGAAACCCATGTGATGCTGGTACGAGTTTATGGGGATCAAGCGCTGTCCGTGGTGTGTGTAGGAGTGATTCGCCCGTTTTCGAGGTGACCGGGAAATGTTTTTGACAATCCCTGTAGCGGACGATCGGCGATCGTCGTCAGTGACGAAAACATTGTGAAAGTGAGAACATTAATCATGAACGATTGTCGATTAACTATGCGCATGATAGCGGATGAACTGTAGATTAATCATGAATCCGTGCGACAAATCCTTACCCAGAAGTTGGAGAAGAATGTTTCAAATGTTTGTATAGCTTGTGGGACTTACCTACGGGGTCATCAGTCCCTAAGTTAGAGAAGAGGAAAACATGTTGTCGTCTTGTGCCACATCACTTGACTGACGATCAAAAGCAGTCACGTTCAGAGGATTCACAGAATTTTGTAGGAAAGAAGGATGCGACACACAATTGATTGAACCGTATTGACACGGAGGATGAAACTTGGTGTCTCCGGTACGACCCTGAAACGAAACGGCAAAACATGGTATGGCGTTCTCAGACATCACTACGTCTGAAAAAGGTCGTAGCTGAAAAATCATCCATCAAAACGAATGCTCATTACCTTTTTCGACGATCAAGACATTATCCACAAGTAATCGCTACCTGAGGGAACGACAGTACTACCTCAACAAGCACAATAAGTATCCTGGCTTTTATCTTTTTATTTTTTTTTTCCACGACAATTTTGGCCCCACACACAACCAATCCAACAGTTCTTGGCAAAAAAGGGGTGTTGCAAACATCCACCATACTCGTCGGATCTCAATCCTCCAAACTTCTTCCTATTCCCTCGACTGAAACTCTCTTTGAAAGTCAAGAGATTTGACTATATTTCTGACATCCAACTAGACGTGCAGAGGCTTTTGAACACCATTCCAAAGGAAGACTTCACGGAGCTCAGCGGTGCATAGTTATGGGAGGTGACTACTTCGAAAGACAGTAAGGAAACTGTAGTTCATAGTTCATCCACGTTAAAGTTACATGGCTGTTCACCAAACTTTATTGTCAGAGGTTGTATATCAAATGTATTCGATTGGGCACGTAAGCACCCACTGTGGAACGATGGTCGTTTGAGCAGCTGTTACTGTGAACAGACTGCGATGGTGTCACACCTCGAAATAGTAATCTGTAATTTCAATGAAGAAATTGAAATACAGAGATATACAAAAATTTGTGGCAAAGATCTGGGTAATATTATCATTGTCACATTTTATATTGGCCAACTGCAGTGTGGGTGCATTGCAAATGAAGCAGCATCGCCTTATGTTAGTAAGTCTCCCGGTCCCGATAGTAGACCAATTACGTTCCTTTCAGAGTAAAGAGAGTAGCCCCATACCTAGTTATCGTATACAACCGCTCGCTCAGCGAACGTTCCCTACACAAAGACGGGAAAGTTGCACAGAGCACTCCACTACCTTGAAGAGAACGACCTATTGACCCATAGTCAACATGGATTGAGAAAGTATCGTTTTTGTGACACACATGATGTGCTGAGTTCTATCGTCAAGGGGCGTCAAACAGATTCCGTATTTCTAGATTTCCGGAAGGCTTTTGACACTGGAACTCACAAGCGTCTTCTAATCAAATTACGTGCTTATAGAATATCACCACAGTTAGACGATTGAATTCGTGATTTCCTGTCAGAAAGGACACAGTACTTACTAATTGACGGAAGGTCATCGAGTAGAACAGAAGTGATATCTGGTGATCCCCAGGGAAGTGTTATAGGGCCCCTACTGTTCATTATTTCTATAAACGATTTAGGTGACAAGTCTATCTAGCTCTCTTAGACTGTTCGTGGAAGAGGCTGTCACTTATTGGTTAGTAAAGTCACCATAAGATCAAAAGCAACTGCAAAATGATTTAAATAGGATATCAATTGGTGAAAAAAATGGCAACTTGCCCTCAATAATGAGAAATGTGAAGTCATCCATATGACCACTGAAAGAAATCCGTTAAATTTCATTTATACGATAAATCAGTCAAAGCTACAGGCCGTAAATACATAGGAGTAACAATTACGAAAAACTGCTAACACCACATTTGTGCGTCCTAATTTGGGTACTGCTGCGCATTGTGGGATCCCCACCAAGTGGAACTGACAGTTTAGAGAAAATTCAGAGAAGAGTAGCTGATTTTGTATTATCGTGATGTAGGGGAGAGAGTGTCACGGAAATAATGTACGAGTGGGGGTGGAAATCATTAAAAGAAAGGCGTTATTTGTTGCGACGAGATCTATTTGCGAAATTTCTTTTACCAACTGTCTCTTCCGAATGCGAACATATTTTGTTAGCACTCACCTACATAGAAAGACATGATCATCAAAATAAGAGAAATCAGAACGAAAACGGAAAGATTTAGGTGTTCTTTTTTCCCGCCAGCTATTAGAGAATGGAACTGTAGAGAAATATAAAACTGGTTCGATGAAACCTCTGCCATGCACATCAATGTGACTTGCAGAGTATTTATTTAGCTGTATGTTATCTTTGTTTAATCTCCATACTGTTTCATTCCGCTATGTTTTAACTACTCTAATGGAATTCCGAATTTGCGCTTTTAAGACGAATAAAAGAGGAACATACGATTCCACAGGCATATATGATGCAATAAATACTGAATGCATTAACATACATTTTATTCAATGTGCATGTTCTCTATTTAACGATTTAACCAACGGAATAAACGGACACTGCGGTGATTACACCTGTACTATTTGTACTATTTGTTTCTGACAAGTAAAATTTGTGCCTGACCGTGGCTCGAAACCTGATTTTCCGCTTTTCGCGGACTCTCTCGTTAACC
This sequence comes from Locusta migratoria, assembly GCA_026315105.1. Classification (NCBI taxonomy): domain Eukaryota; kingdom Metazoa; phylum Arthropoda; class Insecta; order Orthoptera; family Acrididae; genus Locusta; species Locusta migratoria. The sequence goes on along the minus strand of CM048755.1, from coordinate 112,791,616 downwards.
AGTAGGCTATGCATGTAAGCCTCCACACGTACTATGCCACTACTACATGGTAAAAGTAGACTATATTTACTGCACTCAACGATATACCATTATCTCATGGTAATTCTCAGCCTTTAGAATGTTGTTGGCCATAGCACTGATGTCTTTTAGTAACAATAACCGATTTTTGTCAACATGACAGAATCATCCCCTTCAAAAAGTTCTACGAACTAGTCGTAAGCAGTTTTCTGAATAAGAATGATTATCAAATGGTGAAAGAGGCGACTGTAGGTACTGTTGTTGAGGTCCGCCTTTTTAAAAGCAATTAAATTATTGCTACGAAACCCTACTCGTATTTTATTGTTTCACAACTTAGTTACTATAAATGCCCACTGAGAAATAACTAATTGGCCTATTCTCTGATGGAATTGTTTTGAGATTAACAAAAGATAAATTTTAAAATAATCGTAACCCCCACATCTCTCTCGGAGATTAGTGATTAGTGTTTAAGGCTGTAAACAGCTAGGTTCAAAAATGTTCAAATGTTTGTAAATCTATGGGACTTAACTACACTGGTCATCAGTACCTAGTCTTACAAACGACTTAAACTAATTTACACTAAGGACAACATAAACACCCATGCCCGAGGGAGGACTAACAAGGGGAACACCAAGTATGGTACCAACGGATTTTGATGGGTCGCAGGTACGTTGTGAGGGAATTCCTGCAGACCATCAGCCTAAAAGGATTTGTTCCAATGGGCCTTGATTTCTAAGAAAATCGAAATCAAATTCGCAGCAAATTACCACGCGTAACTTGTCTATATATACGTGGCAGTTATCGCACAGCGAGGCAGCGTGGTGTGTACGGCAAAGTGCTAGGCTACCATGCAGGAGACTTGGGTTCGATACCTAGCGGCAGAATAATTTTTAAACATTGTAATTGCTACGTTTTATATTTCAAAAAAATAAAAATAAAATAAGCAAAGAAGAATATATAACGAAAGAAAAACAAAAATTATGAAAAGTCAAACGATTAAAAAAAATAACCAAGACAATAAAAAAACATTCGGCGTATTTTAAGGGGTTAGTGAGTTCACCTTTTGACTGCTCAGCACACACATCCATTTCCGAAGAGGTTTCGTGTGATGGGCCTGCTTCTATCATAGCGCATTTGTTCTCCACGTTGCACTACTTGCCGCACGCATGAACGACACGCTACGAATGACTAACCGACTGGCCGTAGCATAGTAGTCCACTGAGACGCGTCACGTAGATACACACGTTATACTAGGAAATAAAAACAGCACGGTAAGGAACTGTAAACATAGGTATTAAATGTTGCTCAAATATTATAGGTATTAACAAAAGACTGTTTACTGATTTCGAAATATGCTTCAATCGCCTTAAAAGTGTGCTTCAAAAACAAAATGAATAAAATAATCGTCGCGCAATACATAACATATTGAGCGAATGTTACATGCTTTTATCCTGACCATTTACTGCAAACGTTTACATAAGAATGGTAATAAAAATACATAATTATGTACAATCGTCGGACAGGTGTGAAAAGTAATTGATCGACGTCAACCCCGGTCTCCTACATGAGAGCCTAGCACGTTGCCGAGTACACCACGCTGTCTCGCTGAGCAGTAACCGCCACGTATAAGTTGATACGTTACACGTTGTAATTTGCTGCGAATTTGATTTCTATTTTCTTATAAATCAAGGTCCATTTGAACAAATCCTTTTAGCTTGATAGTCTGGAGGAATTCCCTTTCAACATACCTAAAAAAAAAAACAGCTGTCAACAATCCGAAGATTGGTCTGAACACCACAGTGCTTTACTAGGCATGGTCCTGTTTGGAGGTGGTATGCCGTTGCCTTCCTCCGACCTTCGAACTGACTTACCCAGCCAGTTATAGGGGGACCTACAGTTTAACGTGGGTTCCGAACCACGGTGCTACTCGGTATATTTCACATGAGCAATACTGCGAGAGGTGAAAGAAGTGGAAAGTGACAGATAAAAATCTTAGGACCTGGCGGGGATCGAACCCGCAACCTTTGGATTTGGCGCCTGGCACTCTACCAGTGTGCAACCTTTTTTTTTTTTTTTTTTTTTTTTTTTTTCCAAATTCGCCTTCATCGGCGTCGGCTTCATTGGCCTTTGGCTAAAGTAATGTGCTCTTCTTCTGCACGGTAAGGTAGTGGATCTCTTTCCGTCTTGAAGTCCTCCGCAGGTAAGTGTGGAGCTTCATCCAGAGGGAAACAAAATATATCGACAACTTCTGTCACAGGAAAATAATAATAACAATAAATAATAAAAATAATAATAGCTAAAGGAATAAGATAAAGAAACTGACTCTTCTGTCTTCACACATGTCATTTCCAGCACGCTGTCGACTACCAGAGTTCGTCTTCTCGTAAATTGTGTTTGGTTGATTTCCGTTTGCGCATCAAATCTTCTTTTCGTAGAAACCACTAATCTCTGTCATTTTGAATCTGTTTTAATTTTGTCCTCTCTTAACTCCGATAGCGCCACGCACCGAAAGGACTGTGCCTCATGCTTCTTTGACGTTCTCTTTCTAAAGTCGTGTGTCGTCGGGTTCCACTTATACCTTTTTTTTTTTTCCTTTTTTTTCCCCTTTCTGTTGAATAACGTTCGTTGCTCTTCGTTCTTCATATATGCGTCAATTCTAGCGCCACTGGGTAGTTTGCAAATAATGTTTTGTGTCGTGGATTGTTAAGGAGTTTCATAGCCTGATTTATACTATACAGTCGAAAATCGTGGTAGGTGCCCTCCGCTGGTTTATTAATTATATAATGTAATGTGTGGCCGACTAGCCAGGTCCACATGTTTTGTTTCGTCATTGGGAAATGGTTGAAATCAGGTTGTAGCATGGTTCCAATTGCTATTTCTTTGGTGGTCGTTCTGCCTATCAGAGCAAGTTTCCTCCGACACCATTCCCATATCTTCGTGTTCTCCCCGCATATACACCTGTGTTGTAGTGTGTCGATGAGGTCGCAACCCTTGCACGTAGGAGTTTTGGCCAGCTTTATTCTGTGAAGTTTTTCCTTCGTGGCTATTGTTTCGTTTACGACTCTGTACCATGTTGATTGGATGTCTGTGTCGAGGATCTTGTTGTTGATGTTCTTCCACACTGTGGGCCACCGTATTCGTGCGTATTTGGTTTCCATCCTGTTCTTCCTCCCGTTGTCATTCAGAAAATTGAATATCTCTGCTGTTGTTTTATTTCTGATTGTGTTGCTCTGCCTTCGCAGGTAGCTTGCATCAAGGAAGAACTGGCGAATATGAGCTAGTTGGTGTGGTACGGCACTAAGGTTAACCGGAGCCTCTAAACTAAGTGGTCTGTATGCGTTGATGACTGCTCGGAGAGCGCTGTGTGGTTGTTCTTCATAAATTTGGAGAGTTCGTCTTATCAGTAGTGCTCTGCATTTGGCGCCAACATCCACTACACCAAGTCCTCCTTTCCTGGGCGGGAGTGTTGTTACATCTATTCCGACTTTAAAGATACTGCCTCGCCATAGATACCAACCTACCGCCGCCATCACTCTGCCAGCTATTGTTGCATTGACGGGAAGGATTTGGCCTACATACCAAATTTTCGATAAGATTTTGGTGTTAACGAAGTGAACTCTTTCAATTAAATTTTGCATACGACCGCAATTCTGTCGGAGACATGCTCTGGTCATATTTAAAATGTCCCTCCAAGTTGCAGCCGTTGTTCGCAGAGGGCAATTGTACATATTTATTCCGAGGAGTTTCAGGAAGTCGCTACGCGCGTAGTCTTCTCCATCATTCTCCGGGAACCCAGTCCCTAATGGCAGTAATTTCGTTTTCCGTATGTTCAATTTGGAACCTGAAGTGTGTTCAAACTCGCCAACCACCGTCCGCACGTCACGCAGTTCCTGTACATTATTAAGAACAACTCCCACGTCATCCGCGTACGCGATGCATTTGAGAGTGCTGCCGTAGATGTTCATTCCTTGGAGCCGTTGGCTGAGTCTCCTTATTAGTGGGTCGATAGCAATGACAAAGAGAGTCATTGACAAGGGACAGCCTTGTCGTACGGATTTCTCTATGGGGATTGGTTTTGTGAGATGTCCGTTTATCTTTACCCTCGACTTGGCATTGTAAAATAGATTTTTGAGCATGAAGACGAATTCTTCCCCAAACCCCAGACGCGTCATTATTGCAAAAAGGTATTGGTGCCTGATCCTGTCGAAAGCCTTGTTAAGGTCTAAGGATAAGAGTGCTGCTTCTGGACGTGTGAGAGCACAGTAGCTTATGAGCTCCCTATAATCAGTGAGACTTTGAAGGATCGTTCGTCCCGGTACTGCTGCCGTCTGACTTAAATGTATAATTTTATGTAACACCAGTTTGATCCTCGCTGCCATGACACGGGCTACTATCTTGTAATCCGAGTTGAGTAAGGATAAGGGGCGGATTTTATGCATGTCGTTACAGGGGTATTCTTTCGGAATAAGGACTATGATCCCCTCGTTGAAACCATCCGGTACAATTGTCCCGTCCTTAATTTCGTTGCACATGTCGAGGAAGCAGTTTTCCAATAGGTACCAAAATCGTTTGTAGAATTCTATTGGTAATCCGTCCGCGCCAGGTGATTTGTTTCCCTGTGCTCTTTTCATCGCTGATCTCAGTTCCTGTACGGTTACGTCCACCAGCAGAGATTCCGCATCTTGTGTATTCAGACGGTCAGGTAAGCTGTTCATAATCTGTCTGAGCAACTCGTCGTCGACATGCTCCGAAGCGTACAATTCTGTATAATACTCGGTGACGTATTGCTTAATTGCCCGGTGATCTTTCAGCAGGTTTCCGTCTCCTCTTCGAAGGCTGTGTATCAGTCTATTACGCTTGTGACGTTGTTCCTTCACGAGGTGGTACAGCGAAGGCGCTTCCCCGGACAAGCTGTTGTGGTCTCTCGACCGGATTATTATGCCTTCCATCTGTGTTCTCTTTAAAGCCGTCAATTTGGCTTTCACTTTTTTAATTCGTAATATGGTATCCGCTGTTGTGTTACGACACTCGTGGAGTTCCCGGAGGCAACGGAAATAAAACTCAGACACGCTCCTTTCGTCTTGACGCCGTTGAAAGCAATACGTTTTTAAGCAACTGATTATCTTTGGTTTAGCACACTTGCACCACCATTGTATCGTACTTGGGAAGTTTCGTCGTCGTCTCATGCAGGTATCCAATACCTCTTCCACGCGAAGCCTCAAACTATCTTCTGGGAGGACAGTGACGTTAAGTTTCCAGATGTTCCTTCCCCGAAAAATATCCTGTTTCGTCATTTTCAAGTGACAGTGATACGCCAAATGATCTGAGAAATACACAGGCCACGTTTCAGGTCCAGTGACATTTGCTGTTAAGCACGGTGTTACGTAAATTCTATCCAGTCTACTAGCTGAGGTCGGGGTATAAAAGGTAAAACATTGACGATCTCCATGAATAAGCTCCCAAGTATCGGCAAATCGCATCTCACGTATTACGCGGTCTAACTCCGCGCTGTAATTAAAGTTGGGATGCTGGTCTTTCCGCTTAAGCACACAATTAAAATCACCGGCTAAAACCATTGCTTCTTCAGCTCGTCGTATTAAATACAGGAGGTCCTGTTCATAAAAAAGTGATCTCTCAGCCCTGTGCTGGTTGCCTGAAGGAGCGTAAATGTTTATAAAACGAACGCCATGTATTAAACAAGACAACCCTCGGCCATTTGTTATGCGTTCTACATCAGAGACTACGATTCCCTCTTTAATCAGGAATGCCGTCCCAAAGGCACCATCCAACGTCGTGTTTAAAATCGCGTCATAGCCGGTAATATTTAGCTGTAGCTCATAGTCGACCTCTTGTAACATCACGATGTCAACATCGGCGCTGTAGATGTAATCTCGAAGAGCGTCAACCTTCAGCAACGTCGTTATTTTATTGATGTTGAGGGTTGCTATCTTATATGTTTGGAGAAGTGACATCTATGGGGATAGGATCACATGTTCCCCTGTAACACGAGCGAAATCATGCACATGCAGGAAAGACAAATCATCCAACTAAGTGGAAATTCAGACACCTTCTGTCCGTCGGTGTTCATCGTGCAAGGATGCCTTTATGTAGAACATCGTAACTTTAGTAACTTTTAATAAAAATCCGGGTCGTCATCTCTTTCCCGCGGCGGGCCCTCTTGTCCAGGAGGCAGTCCGCCGTGTGGTTCCACCTGCATTGTATCAGCACCGCCGTGGTCTTCGGCATCATCTTCCATGTCCTGGTACCAATCCAGCGTACGGTTGTCGGGGATCGGACGTTCCTTCTCCTGAACCGTGGATACTAACGCTTTATTCTTATTTTCGGAACCTTTTGTGTCTTTCCCCGTGGAGGCAGAAATAGCCGCTTTTCCGGTTGTTCGGTCCGACATGTCTCCCGTCCGCGATTTCTTATTTGATTTAGAAGGCTGTGAGGCGCCGGCCGTGTCCTTCGCCGTGATTTTCTGGCGAACTTGCGCCGCCCTTTCCCGCAGCGTCGGCGCATATTTTTCCGCTGCTTCATGAGCGATTCGACGCTTCTTGTGTTCCTGGGGAGAAACGTCGCCTTCAGTGTCAGTTACCTCCATCATGTCCGTCTCTGATGGAGCGCTGTGTGCTTTTACCTCTAAAATTGTGCAAGCAACTTCGGACGAGCCGTGGTGTGCCGGTGTCACTGCGGCACAACTCTTATCCGCCACGCGATCGTCAGCAGTCGTCACCGCCGTGTCACAGGACTCCATATGCACATCGTCTGCCGAAGTGTTTTCGGCGACAGGTGCGTCCGTTGTTATCTTGGAATCCACCACGACACCGTCTGCCGAAGCGTTCACGGTAACAGTCGTGTCTGTCGCTACAGCGCTAGATTCTCTGGTTGCGCCTTCTACAGGCGTGTCCTCGGTGGCAGGTGTGACAGCCGCTATGGTCGGTTGTGTGGCCACGTGTCCGCGGGCTACCGCTGCGTACTTGAGCGGCAGTGAAGTTACGGCGGCCGGCGCTTCCGCCTCGCCTACCGGGGTCTGTGTCACTCGTCGTTGCATACATTGCGAGCGGACATGACCGGTGGAGCCGCATGCCCCGCACGTGCGTGGTTGACCGTCGTACATTACTATTGCCCTATAGCCACAAACTGAAATATAGGACGGAATGTGTTTCAGAAGTTCGATTCTGACTTGTCTAACGCCATTCAACACCTTGAATTTGTGAGCACCGGACCATATTTCAGCAACATTACTAAGAACGGTGCCATAACCCTTTAAAACAGAGTCGATATCCTCGGCGGTAATTTCAAAAGGCAGTTCGAATATTCTAACCGTCCTGATACCTAGACCCACTTGTGTTATGCGGACCTCTCCTATATTACCGTCGGAGTGCTTAAACTTTGAAATCCCTCCGCAAGATTCGACAACCGCGTCACATTTGGCTGCACTGAGAAGTTTCAAATAAACTGTACTGCTACAGAGCGACAAATGGTAACCAATGACATCGTCGGTATTCAATTGCAATGATTCTTCTATAAAATCCTCAATCTCAAATGATGTCGGTCGTACTAATTTCGGGTCAAACGTCAATTTCAATGTGTCTCTTCGTGGTGGTTGCGTCATCGTTAAGTCGTTCGAAATAGCATCACTAACAAGTAAACATGCTCAGCGGCGTGACACTCACCACACAAACAGCGCTCTGCCGGCAGCGGCGAGGACGTAAACACCAGGCGTCCGCACTGCTCGCCCGCCGACAGCGGAATGCCCCGAGGCGCACTCAACCTCTGACCCCTCAAACACCGTTGGTACCATAGTTGGTGTTCCCCTTGTAAGTTACGATGGCGAGCAGTGGCGCGCTCTGCAGCAAGGCGCCATAGAGCGCTCGGCCACTCCACCGCAACAGCTAGGTCATCAGCACGTGTGCCATTTTAAGGTTGTTTTTCAAAAACGCGCTGGTGATTTGTGTGCTCGATCGAACCTAAAAGAGAAATGTGTTTGCAGGGCTCTCTGGTGGACGACGAAGCGCTGATCCGGGTTCTGCAAGAGACGAAGACGACGGCGGAGCAGGTGAACCAGAAGCTGAAGGTGGCGGCGCACACGGAGCGCAAGATCACGGTGGCCAGGGAGGAGTTCCGCGCCGTCGCCGCCAGGGGCTCCATCCTCTACTTCCTCATCGTCGAGATGAGCAACGTCAACGTCATGTACCAGAACTCCCTCAAGCAGTTCCTCACCATCTTCGATAACTCCATCACCAGGTAGGTCCGCCAACTCAACATCGCGTTATGCACGAGATACAATTTTGACAGTCTCTGATCATCTGATCATAGTGCATTATTAAGCGGAATCTCAACTTAGTAGCTTAAGACTGAAATACTCGAATCATTATGGAAGTTAGTAGAGACAGGGTATCGGTTCGTTCCATCAGGACGGTAGCATTGCCCTTATGAGCTGACAGGACGACTGAGAAGAACGTTGCGAAGAGCACGAAGGCCACAGAGTTCAGCTCTACTCATATTTAGTGCTGGAGGCTTCGATTTTACAAGAATGCGGCTCGTTTCTCTACGAATTTCTTCTGCTATTTCGCTGGGAAACATACGAACCGCTTGTTCAACCCCACTTAATATGTCAGCGAAGGGGATGCTTCGAGGCGAAGGAGCAAAGTTAAGGCCCTTCTGAAGTGCTGAGATGCCACCCGCGTCGAAGTTTCTTGCGGTCATGTTGATCACCGTACGTTCCAAAGTTTTATGTTCTGCTCCACGTTGTTGTTGAGAAAGGCAACTGAATTTCCCCTTCTGCTTCTCCGCGGCTCTCTGACTTGACGATGTTTGTTGTGCCACCGTTGCTGCGTCGATCCATTCCCAATCTAGAGCCGAAAGTGACCGTGTCAGGTACAGATGAACGGCCAAAAGTACACGGTCGTTTTTGTCCAACTGCATTCTAGTGAAATGTATTCTCTCCCGCAGCAGAGCGAAGCTAGCACGGCGAAATATTCTTCTAGTTGCCGAGGTGTCGATGTGATGGTTGATAATGGCAAAACGCGGAACCGTTTTCTCAGCACGGCAACGTTGTAGGAAGGCTAGAGGGCTCAGTAACTTCGCCTTCTTAACGCGCAGCTTCCCCAGACGTTTGATGCTGCGCCACGTTTCCTCCACGTAGAGGTACGTTATATATGAGTGCATGTTTTCGCGGCGATATCCATTAATGAAATCTTTGGTTACAAGCCGCGTCATGTGGTTTATTGCCCACTTCCGACAGATGTTGGAAGAAGACACGTACCAGAAGCTGCCTCAGGACCCAACATCCAGAATTGTGAGGAAGACGTCAGAATTTCTCAAAAGATCGTCGCTGGAAGAGAGTACAATCAAGAACCTCCTTCTTCAGGCCCCAAGACCACCTACTTTTTACGATCTGCCAAAGGTGCACAAGAAGGATACACCGTTAAGGCCGATAGTGTATACCATCGGATCTCCTACCTATAGACTTCCCAAACACCTGGCCAGATTCCTCTCTACGCACGTTGCATACTGTGAACATCACGTAAAGAACACGGCGGACTTCATGGACCGAATTAAAGGGCGGCGCCTAAGGGAGGAAGATATTATGGTTAGCTTCGATGTGGTCTCCCCTTTCACATCTGTTCCCATCACAGACTCTATTGACTTACGGGCCCATTTGTTTGACGATACCATCGTGGAGTTATTTGAGCACACCCATTTCTTATATGGTGGAGAATATTTTAACCAGACAGACGGCGTAGCGATGGGAAGCCCTTTAGCTCCAGTTGTAGCCAACCTGTTCATGGAGCAATTCGAAGAAATTGCCTTGGACACGGCTCCTGCAAAGCCTGGCTGCTTTTATCGTTACGTCGACGATACCTTTGTCAACTGGCCTCATGGACAGAATAAACTAGAAGAGTTCCTAGAGCACATCAACAGTATCCACGGCCACATTAAATTCACGATGGGAGTAAAGGGCGGTTCCCTGCCATTCCTGAACGTTCTTGTCCGTAAACCCGATGGAAGTCTGGGTCACAGCGTTTACCACAAGCCCACTCACACGGATCGGTATTTGCACGCCACCAGCTACCATCACCCAGCACAGAAACAGTCTGGTCTGAAGACCTTAGTACATAGAGCCGAAACCGTATCAGATGCTGAAAACCTGTCAAATGAGCTTAGCCCTTACGCAATGTTTTCAAGGATAACGGCTACAGCAAGAGACAAATATCTCAAGCAGTTTCACATAAGGCACGTAATCAGAAGACATCTGAAGAAGACGCCAAAAAGACCGCATTTTTTTGCCGTTTAGTGGCTCCACAACAGGGAAAATTAGCCGGCTCGCGAAGAGACATAAAATTGACATAATCTTCAGGCCTCCAGCAAAGATCCGACAAATAATGAAGCCTGTGAAAGATGATGTAGGTCTCAGAACACCAGGCATGTATAAAATTCCGTGTGAGTGTGACCAGTTTTATGTCGGCCAGACTGTTCGCACTATTGAACAGCGACGCACAGAACACGAGCGGTGTTTTCGATTACGCTATCCCGAAAAGTCAGCTGTGGTGGAACATGCTTTGGAAAACGGACACTGAATTGATTTCGACGAGACATCTATTATTAAACGGACCAACAGCTTCTGGGACAGCGTAATAAAAGAGGCAGTAGAGATATAAATTTCTGAAGACACCCTTGATAAAGACAGCGGCTTGCAGCTGAGTACGGCCTGGGATCCCGTAATTGCGGAGTTGAAGCGGGCGCGGCGTAAGCGCAACCAAAACATTGCCATATATGGTCAAGGAACTGGGCACCAGTGACGTCACTGGCGACGGCGCGGCTATATAAGCACGACAGCGGCCGCGAAATGACAGTCATCCAGTTGACAATGACAGAGGAGTTCTCTGTCGAAAGCTCGTGGGCAGAGAAGATTTCATTAATGGATATCGCCGCGAAAACATGCACTTATATATATAAACACTATGTGACTGTTTTACCTACTTCTCTACATCAACTTACATTTTTCTATGTTTAAAGCGAACTATCTTTCATCAACACCCTATAAATTTTCTGTAATCGATCTGACATCCTCCTGCAGTCACTCAACGACACCTTTTCGTATAGTACGCATCATCAGCGAACAGTTGCAGATTGCTATTCACCCTAACCGGAAAATCATTAAGTAGACAGAAATTAATAATCATACTTCTCTGGGCACTCCGCGCAATACCACTTATAGCACTGCTGAATGTTGGATGATATTTTTACTTCCTAACTGTGACACGACAAAGATTTCAGATTGCCTGAGCAATGAAAATCATTCATCTCCCAGGCTGAATATAGTGAGTACACATAGTCCAAGTCTCTGAGTACTGTACAATAAGCCTTAGACAGTTATGTGCCGAGCAGAAGCCAGAAGTAGCGCAAGGAGAGCCATGTATTAGAGTTCAACAAAAGTAAAATACCGTGAACCAACAGACAGAAAATCCAAGGGTATCGGACCGGGAATCAAACGCCGGATCTTTGCGAGAAAGCGCTCTACTGACTGAGCTACCTAGGCACGCGCATACAGCCCGTCCTCATAGCTTTACTTCGACCAGTACCTCGCCTCGTACCTTCCAAACTTCACAGAAGCTCACCTGTGAACCTTGGAGAAGTAGTACTCCTGGAAGGAAGGAGCAGAGTGAAAATATCATTCTGAAAACATCCCCTGGGATCTAGCTAAGCCTCGTCTCCGTCATATCATTTCATGAGTGCTAGTCCTACAAGTCTCGCGAAAGAGCTTCTGTGAAGTTTGGAAGGTAGGAGGCGAGTTACTGGTCGCAGTAAAGCTATAAGGACAAGTCTTGAGACCTACCAGAGTATCTCAGTCGGTAGAGCACTTGTCAGTGAAAGACAAAGATCACGGTTTCGAATCTCGACCCAGAACGTTGGTTTAATCTGCCAAGAAGCACCCACCAACAATTGTTGCCCGTTTCAATGTACATGGATCCGACGTAATGCACTCCCAAATAAAGGTAACACTGTTCTGACAGTACTTGAAACCTACTGAGGACATTCTACACGTGCCTTTCCTGATAAAATACAACAGCCGTAGGTAGCAATTGCACTGTTCCAAAGTGGGACGGTACAGAGATAGTGTGAAAGTGGTTCGATGAAACCTCAACAAGGCAGTGAGAATGTAATGTAAATGTAGATTTAGATGTAATTTTTCCTTCTGTTTCTTTACTTCTTCCAATCTTTTCTCTGCTCATACCTAGTTTTCCCCTGCACATTTTATTCCCATTGGATACTCTAATATTTTATCCTTTAGCATGTGAAGTACATCGTAGCAGTCCCCGCCGGTTTTTGTTTGACATTTCAGCAATGATCTCGCACTAATTCACAAACTAGTATTCCATCTCAGGTGTTCTTGCACATGGAATCCACGACGTGCTAGTTTCCTACTTGCCTTTATTGTGAAACGCAGGTCCGCCAAGAGCTCTGTGACGGAGGAGCGCATCAACAACATACTGGCGTACCTGACGCACGAGGTGTGGGTGTTCACGCTACGCAGCCTCTACGAGAAGCACAAGCCGCTCTTCACCCTCATGCTGGCCATGAAGATAGACTGCCACAAGGGGACCATCTCGCACGACGAGTTCAACGCCTTCATCAAAGGTCGGCTCTCGTTCTAGCGCGTTAACGCAGGTAGTTGGAAGCAGGGATACATTGTGGTTCCGTCCCACAGGTGGTGCCTCGCTTGACCTGAACGCTGTGGCGCCCAAGCCGTTCCGCTGGATCTTGGACATAACGTGGCTCAACCTGGTGGAAATAAGCAACTTGCCAGCATTTACTGACATCCTTACGTTGGTAAGTAACTCTCTCTCCTTTAAGAAAATTTAAAAAATGTTATGGTTTCCATTTTGCAACTAGTACAGTCGTATAAAGATAAGAGTTCACAGAGATTAGATTAGATTAGTTATTCGTTCCGTAGATCCATGTTGAGGGGATCCTCGTGGATGTGGAACATGTCAAGAAACAAAATTTACAAGTTGAATAATAGATAATACTAATAATATAAATACAAATACATACACTTATAATATAAATACAGATACATACATTTTTAAAGTTTTTTCTGATAATGTAATAATACTAATATAGTATGAGTGCATGCATCATTTGGTACAATTTAGAAATTCACTAATGGAGTAGAAGGAGTTGGCCACTAGAAAGTCTTTTAGTTTCCTCTTAAACTGATCTTTATTTGTAGCTAATTTTTTATGGTTGCTGGTAAATTATTGAAAATGTGTGTTTCTGAGTAGTGAACCCCTTTTTGAACTAAAGTAAGTGATTTTAAGTCCTTGTGTAGATCATTTTTATTCCTAGTAATGTATGTATGAATTGAGCTGTTTGTTGGGAAAAGGGATATATTATTTATGACAAATTTCATTAAGGAATAAATATACTGAGAGGCAGTAGTTAATATACCCAGTTCTTTGAAGAGGCTTCTACAAGAGGGAACATTCAACACTACTTTTACTGAAAAACAAAGAATATAGATGCACGGTTACTTAGTTTTAATATAGCTCCTTTTATGCAATTACAATTTATCTAATGAAACTCATCATGGGATTTACCACAGTAATGAACTGTGACACCTTGAAGTCTCACAAAATAACGGCCCACACAGAGGAATAGGCTTTTGCAGTTCTTGTAGGTAGTAGATGGAAGAGATAAGAGGATCGTAATCCAAATTTAACAAAATAGCGTCTCGGATGCCATGTCACTGTTAACTCAAAACTTTGAGAACCTCACTATAAATTTAATTCGATTAAAACAACTCTCACTGTAATAAATGTCTTTTTCAGTTATCTACCAGTGTAAAGAAGAAACAGCACAGAATATCTGCTGATCTGAAGAAGCTAATGAATACAATACTTGTTACTGGCTGAGAATATAAGTAAGCAATTACTTTCCACTATGAGCTGATGATGTATCTGTGATTGGGCCTGTCAGTTTGTACATACGAGACGTGTGCCGTAACGTGCTGCACGCGATCTCAGCGCGCCCCAGGAACAGTTGTCAGCACATCAGGTTTTGTAATCATACTGTTCACAAAATGAAAGGAGTGAAATTCCTGCATTAGCACCAGTAAGACATACATTTCCGCTCTTGTGCATATGATAGACATTTTGTTCTACCTGTGGTATAGACTTACGTAAGTAACAACTTCTATATCTATAAAAATGAGAGTATTAGGAAGTCGCATGTTAAGCAATAAGGACAGCGACTTATGATAGTTACGTGGCTAAATGTTCTATATAAAGTTAGACTAGGTCTTCACATAACACAAACATTATTGCAGCAATCTCGCGTTTTCCTTAACTACTGTTACTATTTAGTAGTAGAATCTTTATATTCGTGTAAAATACAAGAAATAATAAGTGTATATTTTACTTCAAGTAAAGTGCGAACTCTCCTGTTCATAAAACCAAATGAACAAACTCACTCCTCAGAAGAGGCCCACTTATATTTATATCGAATATTATACAGTATACTTCAATCGAATAAGAAAGTCTTTGAGTCTATCGGAAAACCCAAATACGAGAAAAAAAAAAGTTGCCCTCAGCGAATCTGGAATCATCGCCAGCTAACCTCAGTAGATTTGCATCTATCAACTCTACTGCCTGCACTACGCGGCTTGCACTTCTCGAACATACATTATAACAGCGTTCAATATACCACCCGTAGATTCGTCGTTTACTGACACGTAAGTACAACAAATCATACAAAGAACAATTCGTTTTGACGGATCTTCAGTGCCCCGTGTCCTTGAAACGGCAAATTATCGTAATACGGAATTTTTTAACCACATAAAATGCTTTTCCAGTCATTTTGTTACAACAAATAGTACTTATAACGCCGATTTTAACGAGAGATCCTTAATCTACTCAGTTACTTTGACTTGCTTCAAAATGACATATATTCATAAGACTTAAGTTATATACACAAAATCCATCAAATGCGAGCTTCTACCAAGGGCCAATATGGCATCTTCATCTCTCTACAGAAAAGAGATGCTCCCCCTC
The DNA here is from genome assembly GCA_026315105.1 of Locusta migratoria. Lineage (NCBI taxonomy): Eukaryota > Metazoa > Arthropoda > Insecta > Orthoptera > Acrididae > Locusta > Locusta migratoria. Next base: position 112,776,536 of record CM048755.1, on the reverse strand, counting down.
CCCCGGTAACCTGGTGTGACGTAAGTGACGATCTCCCATCTCATTGGTGAACGTTCACACGAACGTTGAGAATTTATCACATGCTTGATGTTGCCCTAGACGATAGGATAGTCTCCCCAACGTGCGGATCACACGTTGTGATGTCGCAAACTCGGCACATTGACCACATACGTTCAGACATACCCTCCGTGTGTCGATGGCTGTAGATAAGGAATGTTACCGAAAAGAATTAAAATAAGGCGTAGTTTTCGCGGACAGACATCGCACAGTAAGAAATATCGCTCAGCAAGAAATGTCGTAAGTTGTCGTATATCTAACCTGGTATTAGTTTTGTGTGTGCCGCGGTGGAACGGGCGAGCGCTCAAAGGCGCATTGCTGCGGAGCGCGAGATGTGTGCGTGAGTTATTGCTTAAGTTAGTTCAAGTAGTTTGTAAGTCTATGGACTGATAAAAATGTTCAAATGTTTGTTAAGCTTATGGGACTTAACTACGGGGTCATCAGTCCCTAAGCTTACAAACTACTTATCAACTACCTTATTCTAAGAACGGCACAAATATCCATGCCCGAGGGGGATTCGAACCCCCGACCGTAGTGGCAGTGCAGACCGTGAATGAAGCGCCTCAGTCCCCGCGGCCACCGCGGCCGGCCGGACTCATAACTTCAGTAGTTAAGTCCCATAGATTTGCAAACAATTATAGTTTAGCGTGACATGCGCGCCGTCTGGACATTTGACCACGCTTGTAAACAAAGACTGCCTTCTAACTTTATACGAGAGTTGGAACTTAAATAGCCGGCCGCGGTGGCCGAGGGGACTGAGGCGCTCCAGTCACGGTCTGTACGGCCACTACGGTCGGGGGTTCGAATCCCCCCTGGGGCATGGATATTTGTGCCGTCCTTAGTCTTAGTTCATAAGTAGTTTGTAAGTTTAGGGACTGATGACCCCGTAGTTAAGTCCCACAAGCTATACAAACATTTGAACTTAAACAGTGGCGACATTGCCGTGGAGACACTATGCAATGGAATCTACTATTGTCGCTGACAGCACACGTTGTTGACATACCCACCTTACCTCCGAGTAAATGGACTCGCCCGTCTCACGTCAACGGCGAGCGCACAATCGAGGGAAACAGTCACTTGTGAGCGAGTGGTCTAACGTAAAGGTGTTACTATGTCTTCGAATCAGGAACAACTGAGTTTGATGAAGATTGAATGAGTCAGAGGTCGTAAAGTACGACTGTGTCATCAAGGTCTTCAAGAGGTTTGGTGAAAGTTATGGTGATTCACCTGTACGACTGTGATGGCATTATCCTAACGCATTAGGTTCCTCCACGGCAGACCGCCAATGCACAGTATTGCCACAGTCTAACATATACAGTCACGACACTCACACCGATTCTTTTTATACGCTGCGACAGTAGCGCACCAAGTGGCCGGCAAGCTACATTTCTCAACACTAGCCGGCCGCGGTGGCCGAGGAGGCTGAGGCGCTCCAGTCACGGTCTACATGGCCCCTACGGTCGAGGGTTCGAATCCCCCCTCGGGCATGGATATTTGTGCCGTCCTAGTTCGTAAGTAGTTTATAAGTAGTTTGTAAGTTTAGGGACTGATGACCCCGTAGTTAAGTCCCATAGACTGTACAAACACTTGAACATTTTTTTTTCTCAATACTATATTGGATGAGTGCGAATAGTATCGTTTATATTGATTTTCACATTAGGAAACTATGTAATGCCATGAAAATAGGTAATAACTTAAAAAATAGCTCCACATTTGTCTTACTTAAGTTTCCTAAGGTCCCTGACAAGGTACGAAACGGTACATTACAAGACAGTTTATTTACAGTTATGTTGTGACCTACAGGCTTCTGCTATATAATTTCATTTTCTAATGAAAATAAAAAATGGCTAGGAAACATGAGAAGACCTTCTCTTAGAAAGACGTCACTTTTCTACTCAGGAACGTTAATGTTTCTGCACTACAATTCCAGTCGTTTCAGTGAGTGTTGAACGTAAGAAAGGTATATATAATGGAATAACCACAGTATTTAACGTACCAAATCAGCTATAACAGTTGTAGCTTGTGATATTACAGATACAGGGGGAAGCCGAATGTTTCCATGTGAAAGGCGGGTTTTGCCAGGGTGTTGGGTTCCCCAGCCGGCCGGCTACCAGTTTGTACCTAGTGAATGGGATACAGCAGGTAGTCAGGTTTTTCCTAATGTGGTCGGAAACCGGAAGTAACGCTTGGCTGAGCGAGGGCGGCTAACCCAAATGTTTGTAGAGTTTATGGGACGTAACTGCGGGGTCATCAGTCCCTAAACTTACAAACTACTTATGAACTAGCTTATACTAAAGACAGCACAAACATCCATGCCCGAAGGGGGATTCGAACCCCCGACGGGGAACGGCCTCGTGCATAGTAGCATAGCGCCCCAATGCGCTCGGCCGTTCCGCCGCGGCGCGGCTAACCCAGATTGCAACTGGAATACAATTTAGCCACAAACATTATTGTAAAAATCTATATAAAATCAGGGAATGATCATACAGCAAATATAATTATATGAATGGATTCAGGAGACTTGGTAAAATCAAACACCGTAATTACAATTTCAATATTCCTTACAGATAAAAAGCCGATAAATTTCAGTACTATAATAATACTATAAGACTTGTATTTACAATTATTGATACGTAGTGTTTATCACTAACAATTTAAAAAGCAAATGGGCAGCATTGTATCACACTACCTATCTTAAAAGACGTACCACGTTATTTCCGTATTCTTTCAATAAACTTTGTTTTACACTCTTGTTCTGCTTTTCGTTGATGTAATAATATTCTTGTGTCAGAACATAGATTCCACCACAGTAACACAAAACATGAACCCATCAAAGCGCATTACTTTTATATATGTATTTTATTATATTTAATATTGTTCTTAGTAATGTTCGTTTTTTATGTTGTAGACTGCCACTTAAATATTTAATGGCCGACTAGAAATACTAGATATGCAGCAGATAATTAATATATAAACAATTATAAGTATTTGTGGACAAGAACTGAACATATTTGCTTAAAAAGCCATGATAAATTAAATATTAATTGCGTAACTATATTTCGACGGCGGTAGTATATTTGAACATCGAGACGCCACGCTTAATGGCTATCTGAGCAAAGAGCTTCAGTCTCAACCGGTTTTTAGTATCGCTAAATATATATTTGTTTGTTAAATGTAAACAATATTTGTAGGGAGATGGTCAAAGCATTTAATTCTGTGATATTCAAATGTATAATATTTTGGAAAGGAAATTATATTTTAAAGATGAGGCGATAGGATGCGCGGAAGGATACAAATTTGGGAGCATGGAGGGCATGCTTTTCGAACGCTTGGGAAGGGACTCGTAACTTGGACGTGGTGGTGAAAGGTTGTGACGCTGGGCGGTCTGAAGCCGCGTTACGAACTTGTGATTTGAAGAGATAGGCATGTGTGGACTTAGAAAATGTACGGGACTGTGACTGCAGAACTTAGTCTCTGCTTGAAAAGTGATAAACTATGCGCGGTAGTAGGGCTATGGAACTGTGATAATTCAGCAATTGTGTACTCGTTTGGTAAAAAAAGTTTGTTTTATAACAAATACTTTACCGCGGATTAACTTGGAAATGCAAAGTTCGATGGACTACTCTAACTTACGAGTGACAATTTGGAACTTTTACTCTATAGTGCGTGTGATACTTATTGTGCCTCTCATGAACAGTTACTTACCGATGTATAAAGTAGGACCACCTCCGCGTTTCATGTCTAATAAGAGTAATAAACTCCGTTTATAAAGAATTACTTCGTGAGTGAATCACTTCTTTATCTTAGAATCCATTTTGTTGGTTATTCAGAAGTTTAATTTATGTTTGTTTAAATGTATTTTCACGTCATCATATGCAGATTAATGGACTGGCTAAACTACAGATTAAGTATTGATCTTGTTTAAGCAGATTGGGTAGCTGTTTAGGGCATAGGAAGCTGACATACTAACTCACCCCTATGTACAGAGACAACGAGCCATAAACTTTTACTACCCTGAGTTATGTATTGCCCAAGTCTTATTGATGAGAACCGATAGGAAGGTCGCAAGCTGAGGGGAAAACGTCACATAGGTGGTAATAAAACTACAAAAGCAATGAATTTGTTTTCCAACAGAGAAGAACCTAATTCCACAATTGTTGCTACAGGCCGGCCGCGGTGGCCGAGGGGCTGAGGCGCTCCAGTCACGGTCTGCACGGCCACTATGGTCGTGGGTTCGAATCCCCCCTCGGGCATGGATATTTGTGCCTTCCTAGTTCGTAAGTAGTTCATAAGTAGTTTGTAAGTTTAGGGACTGATGACCCTGTAGTTAAGTCCCATAGACTCTACAAACATTTGAACATTTTTTTGTTGCTACAGCTGAACCTAAAATGGCAAGAATCATCAAAACATTGGCTTTTTAAGCTAAAGTAATTACACTCAACAGAATATGCACATGTGAGGTGTAAAAATGTGATAATCAAATCAAATGTTTGTAAATCTTATGGGACTGAACTACGGGGTCATCAGTCCCTAAACTTACAAACTACTTATGAACTACTTATGAACTAGGACGGCACAAATATCCATGCCCGAGGGGGGATTCGAACCCCCGACCGTAGTGGCCGTGCAGACCGTGACTGGAGCGCCTCAGTCCCCTCGGTCACCGCGGCCGGCCGCTAATCATTAGACACCACACAGCATAGATACACGTCCAAAAAACTGCCTGTTCATAGTAAGAAAAGACTATAATAGAAATTCATTATTCTCTTATGTTTATAGTCTACTTGCTTTCAGCGGAATAAGGCGCAAATACACACCACATAGCCCTAAGTATTTGATCCAGACCAAGTTGCTCTTTTGACCACTGAAAGTTAAATTTGGCTCTATTTACATTAATTTGCGTATTATGTAGGTTTCTTGATTTTTACTAATGCTTGTAACGCAAAAATTAGACCGTTTAGTTAATAACGTACAAAAATAATTATGAACAAACATCACTACTTCGACGGCTTGCCCACCGCTAGGAGCGCTAGTGTCTCTGCATCTGTCAGTTGGTAACAACTTTCACAGCAGTGAGTGTCGCGATTGTATATGTTAGACTGTGGTATTACTGTTTGTTTTCGGAGCATCACCTGCTACCAGCTTTGGGAAAGAATCGGCAACACTTTCTGCGCAACCCACCCCCAATTTTGCACGCCAACGCGCGGGCGCATACAGCGCAAGCTGTGGCTGCTCTGTTCGGTCGATGGGACTGGTAAGTACTGTACTATCCACCATACTCCCCGGACTTGAGTCCTTGTGACTCTGATTTGATTTCTAAGATGAAGGAACCACTTCGTGGCATCCGCTTCAGTACTGTTCCAAAGATTCGACAGACAGTAAATCGCTGCATTCGCACCATCAATAGAATAGGCTCTGTTAACGCTGGCAACGGATTCTAAACAACGCTGGTGACTACCTTGAAGGGCAGTGACAGGTGCAAACATATAACTCCTTTGTACTGGTTGTGAATAAATAGTTGCCATAACTTAAGTTCTAACCCTCGTATTTAACTATATATATATATATATATATATATATATATATATATATATATATATATATATATATATATATATATGCGCGAAATATCAAAACTAGAGTGATACACTGCCAACTGTCCGAATACTGAACTGAGGTTATAATCGAACTACCATTTTATAAATCGTATTATTTAAAAACTGTTGTAAGCTGTGTAAAAATAGTTAATGTTGTTACCGTGTATAGCGAATTATTGACTATAACAGCGAAATCTGTCTCGACTAAATCCTATATTATGAAAATCACTGAGTACGATATGGCACATTGCGACTTGTCGTGCCAAACTACGTAATTTTCATTATGTTTTGGAAGAAATATATCGGCTGCAAGTTCATTTTTTGTTTGTTACTTGTTAGGTAATTCCTAACAACAATGCAATGCTTATTTTAAGCTTTTATTTTCTGTAAATTGTAGGTTACAGACCGGTACTATTCGGGAGCTATAGCTTATCGTTGCCGTCGGTGTTGTGTTTGGGGCGGGGCCATCAGCATGCAGGAAGACTTTTAAATAATGTATCAAGTTAAAGGAAACAGTGTAACTTCAAAATTTCATTACTAAGTAATTGTACAATGTCTAAATTACTAGTAAACAGTTGAAAATGTTATTAGTTACGATAGAGGAAACATATCCTGCCCAATGATGCCATATGCAGTCAACTCAAATTTCACTCCAAAAAGTGAAAATAATAAAAAATTATATCAATATACATTATTCAGATCATTATGTATAGAAATATGCAAAGAAATATTTTTGTTCATAAATTAAAATTTGGGGTTGTAAGGGTTAAAAATTTCTCCAGGAAACCTCAAAAGACACCGTACATCAAACATCCATTGGATAATCCTAAATCTGGTCTCGATCGGTCACTGTACAACATCAAAAATTAAATACACTCTTCGTGAATAGAAAATTTATCGTACATAATAGGATACGTTTCACGCGTATTAGTGTCTGTACTAACAAATCTCCGGACGAAAGTGATTGTATTTCTGTGGGAAAAAACGCAACACTCTCATGTATGTCCTCATCTGCCTTACTATATCAAAATACGTGACATTCCTAATATGTTACCATACTGGTCACATATATGTAATAAGAATAAATGTTCCAAACATTTCTACTAAGTCAGAGGTTGACATTTTTGATACCAAATAAAGGAATCGATGCTCTGTTTGCAGATAGAAGACAACGAACGAGAATGGCGAGTGTGGTACGAGAAAGAGAAGCCAGAGGAAGAGGACATCCCGTGTGGCTACCAGCGCAGCCTGGACGTGTTCCGGAAGCTGCTACTCATTCGCTCCTGGAGCCCAGATCGCACACTCTCTCAGGCTCGCAAATACGTCATGGGCAAGTATTTTACACCTCACGTCACTTTTTGTACCGTTATGTGTATAACTTCGTGACACATTACAATTACCCGCCAGATTCTTGACTTGACCACGTCCCACGGCCTGCCTCGCATATTCGCATCTCTATCATGGTTTCCAAATTCCCCAGAGATCCTTTTGTATACACTGCGCAAATACCGTCATGCTCTGTCAGTTGTTTCCAAAAGGATATTCTCGTCTTGCAATGGCATGAGAGCCAGTCTAAAACTTCATGCTATACTAAAATAGTGAGTGGAGCCTTTCACCATTACCAATGTTGCTGTTCAAATACAGCTCACACTCCGACTAACAGTTTAAATTGGTCTCCGTAACACATTCTAAAATCAAACAAGTCAAAAATGTTAACGCTATGTATAAAAAAATGTCCAAATGTTTGTAAATCTATCGGACTTAACTGCTAGGTTATCAGTCCGTAGCTTACAAACTACTTAAACTAAGTTAAACTAACCTAAGGACGAAACACACGCCGCGGTGGAGAAACCGAGCGGTGTAAGGCGCCTCGCTGCGGAGCGCGCGGTTGCTCGCCGTCGGAGGTTCGAGTCCTCCCTGGGGCATGGGTGTGTGAGTGTGTCGTCCGTAGGTTAGTTTACCTAGGTTTAAGTAGTTTGTAAGCTACGGACTGATGAGCACGCAGTTTGGTCCGATAGATTTACAAACATATGACAATATGACGAAACACACACCCATGTCGGGGGGGGGGGGGGGGGAGTCGAACCCCCGACGGCGAACGGCCGCGCGCAACGCAGCACGGCGCCCCAGTGATCATGGCTAATCCGCCGCGGCAACGCTATGTAGAGCAACGAATTATAAACACATCACAAAACTGTTGCATCACCGCAATTCTAGGAGTTCATGACCCTTTAGAAAATGCGGGAACTGTCACGAGTTATTCTGAAGAGGCGTGGAATGTTTACTGCACATGCAGTGCTGCTCCATCACAACGCTCGTCCCCATACGGCTCGGCATACAACAGTCTTGCAGAAGTTCGGCTGACATCTGTTTGGTCAACAAGCCTACAGCACTGATTTTGCTCCCAGCGATTTCAATCTTTTGTTGGACCTTAAATTCCTCTTCTCTGGTCAGTGTTGTGACAACGACGTAGAGCTGAAGGCGACTGTCAGACGCTGGTTCCATTCACAGGCGGCAGACTTCTACGACACAGGAGTACAATATTTGATCCCATGATATGACAAGTGTCGCAATTCGTTTGTTGACTGTGTAGAAAAATAGCGCAAAGTTTGCTGTACCTTTTGTCAATAAACTTGTAACTATGTCCCCCCCTCTCTCTCCCCCTCCTTTTTTAATACAGTGCTAGGCTTAAGTATAACTTAAAGAGAGGGAAACTAAGGGGTGCTTACAAGTAAAGTACTTGGGCTTGAACAAACACTTATACATCAAAATCGTACGAGAGATAATGTAAAGATCCCTTATTTCACTAGTGATACTCCCGCATCTGCAAAACTCTGCAGTCGTTCTTTAGAGGCCTCTGCGTGTGCCTTGCCACATCGCACTTTGACCTGTCGGTTCGCCAGTAGGGACGGTGCAGTGTGCCTCCGAAGTTGCATTTTGTGACATTTGTGTGGTGAAGCGTCAGATGGAGCGGCGATTGATAATCAATCCTGCTAAAGTATTGCGATTGTTTGAGATGAAGTTACGAAGAACCCTTCTTCGTGAAGATGGTATTAGTGTAGAAGATGAATCATTCACATGCTTTCTCGTATCTGTTATGGTACAGAAATATAAGCATAAGTTAGATACTGTTGTAACACTAACACATAATGATGATAATGACGAAGAACTCATTGCTAGCGGTAGTGCTACGGTAAGTGCGGGAAGAGGCGATGGAAGCAGTGGTAGTGAATACCAATAGTCTTCCGAGAAGAAGGTTAAAGTTGCAACTACCATCACGGCTTTTGATGACAATACGCTAGAGAACAAGTACGACGTTTATTACATAAGTTATAGTTCAGATATCTGCATTACGTATGGCGTCTACAATTACACCTACAGTGCTATCTAGAGCATGATTGCAAAGTTTTGCATAAAAACGACACCCACCAGCACAATGAGGTGTACGTAGAGATACTGTAACCAAACGTTCATACAGATATGTTTGTTCGAACCCAAGTACTTTCCTTGTTAGTATCATCTATAACTGAAAATACAGTTCAAATTTTCGTAAATGTATGGGACCTAACTACTGCGGTTATCAGTCCCAAGGGTTACAAACTACTTAAACTAACCTAAGGACAATACATACTTCCATACGCGAGGAAGCAACCGTGCGCTCCGCAGCAAGGCGCCTAAAGCACTCGGACATTCCACCACAGCTAAAACACAGTTCTTCAAATGATTGTAGGAGGCAGAGCTGAATAACGTTAGGTAGAAGTGTAGCGGCAACTGTTCGGATAGATAAGTGCCCAAAGAACCCTAAACAACGGATTACCACAGGGCACCGTCCTAGCCCCATTGCTATTCAGCATGTACATCGCTGACATGCCCCAAACAACCTCCAGAAAATTATGCAGACGACTGGGTCTTAGCGACTCAACATAAGAGCTTTGAGACAATGGAGGTGACCTTGTCGTCCGACTTGGCGACTTTGAGCGCATATTTCCGGAGATGGAGGCTGCGGCCGAATCCTACAAAAACCGAAGCGACGTGCTTCCATATCTGTAATAAATCAGCAGGCAGACGACTTGAAGTCTACTTTGAGGGAACTCGGCTCCGGCATAACGAGTATCCAAAGTACCTCGGAGTCACATTAGACAGAACCCTCACTTATAAGCGACATCTGGAGAACACTGCAGCCAAACTAGCGACGAGGAATAATATTCTTCATACGTTATGCGGCACCACTTGGGGGTCCTCGGCCGACACGCTTCGTACGACAGCACTTGGGTTGGTCTACTCAACAGCCGAATATTGCGCTCCGGTATGGTTTAATAATGCTCACACAAGGAAGATTGATGAGCAGTTGAATGGCACAATGCGAATTGTCAGCGGAACCATTATATCAACCCCAACTTCCTGGCTGCCCATCCTGAGCCACATTCCACCTGCGGATCTGCGCCACAGCGATGCTCTCCTCCAGGAATACAGGAAGATAACTAACAATCCTCGGCTCCCCATACACCATGACATGCCTGACCTAGAAAGAAATAGACTGCGATCCAGACACCCAAGAATGAAAACAGCCAAGGAATTACACAATACGGACTTTAACCTAATAGAGTCCTGGAAGGAAAGATGGCGGCAGGCATGTCCTGAGCAATGTCAAGCCCTCCCCTTCATCACCGAGAGGCCGCCTGGATACGAGCTGCCCCGTAAAGCCTGGTCATCCCTGAACAGAATTCGCACGAACCATGGAAGATGCGCAGACTCTCTCTACAGATGGGGTAAAATTCCGTCTCCCAACTGCGATTGCGGCGCCGATAGGCAAACCATGCGCCACATAATAGAAGACTGCGAGATGAGAGTGTACGATGGGAACGTCTCCGATTTCCTGACTGCAAAAGACGCCGCCATAGACTACATACGCAACCTTGATGTTTGTATCTGACTGTGTTAATTGATTCTTTGTGTGATGTATGCATCTTATATGCCTTATTTTATATCTCTTATGTATTCTTGTATGTTTTACACATTTTTGTATTTTCTGTGTGTATAGTTGTATAAGACCTGCTAAATGATGTGCACTGCCATACGATAAATAAATGTGTGTGGCGGCGGTTGCAGCGTCGCTGGGCGCGGAGTACGGCGAGGCGAGCATCCTGGACCTGGAGCTGACGTGGTCCGAGTCGGAGCCGCGCACGCCGCTCGTCTGCATCCTCTCCATCGGCTCAGACCCGTCGCCGCAGATCACCAGCCTCGCCAGGGCCAAGGAGATACGTGAGTACCGCCGACCGCTGCTGATAGGCAGGAAAGGCCGGCCGCTGCACACACGACCTCACTCATCCGCATGGCCAGTGGACCTTAAGGGGTCTGAAAGAAGTTATTGGACTGTTTGAAAAATGGAAACTCTCTATGAATTGGTCCTATAGTTTTTCAGAAGCACACAACTGTGTGTTGCAACTGAACTGTTAAATAGGAAAAGGATTCTATGGCAATGCAATGAAGGCTTTCACGGCCGGATGTCATAGTTGCTGGTAGAACTTCCGGGTTATAAGGCCGTGGTCCATAAAACTTTTCAGTTTCTCCTAACGTTTCGTCCAGAGCTGCGCCGGACATCTTCAGAGGTCTTCTTACTTGTGTTGAGTCTTCTTGACTGATGAGTCGGGTGTTTGTTTTGTTTGTATAGTCTATGGGACTTAACTACGGGGTCATCAGCCCCTAAACTTACAAACTACTTATGAACTACTTACGAACTAGGAAGGCACAAATATCCATGCCCGAGGGGGGATTCGAAGCCCCAACCGTAGTGGCCGTACGGACCGTGACTGGAGCGCCTTAGTCCCCTCGGCCACCGCGGCCGGCCATAGAGTCGGGTGTCTGAGAGCGCCATATATACTGTGAAAAGTGGGCGTGGCCAAGCTGTCACGTTATCAGCAGAGATAGTCCTTGTCAGAGATAAAACATCACTATCGATTTCAATCGGTCAGAGATAAAACCTGTGGATCTTTCAAAGCTACTGTCCATATGTCGCTAAGTTTCATAGCTTCTTCTTTCGTGTTAAAATTTTCCTTATGTTTATATATTTCAATAGCTTCCCTGTATTGTCGTGGATAATAATTCGACATTGTAGATAAAACTGATGTTTCGGAAAACCTCAATATATGACTTCCAGATTGAAGAGCATGCTCTGCCACAGCCGATTTCCCTTATGTTCCTTCAGCCTAGTTTCTATACTTCTTTTTGTGGTTCCAATATAAACTTTACCACATGTACACGGAATTTTGACGTTTATAAAATTCCGTGTACATGTGGTAAAGTTAATATTGGAACCACAAAAAGAAGTATAGAAACTACGCTGAAGGAACATAAAAGCCTTATAACCCGGAAGTTCTACCAACAACGATTCTATGGTAAGTAGGACTAAGCACTTGGCACGCAGAAGTGGTAAAAATTGTACATATATAAACATTCGTAATATTTCCTTATACCTTTACCTTCTACCCCCATGAACCACAGACATTGCCGAGGTGGGGTGGCTTGCGTGCCTCAACGATGCAGATAGCCATACCGTAGGTGCAACCACAGCGGAGGGGTATCTGTGGAGAGGCCAGACAAACGTGTGGTTCCTGAAGAGGGGCAGCAGCCTTTTCAGTAGTTACAGGGGCAACAGTCTGGATGATTGACTGAGCTGGCCTTGTAACATCAGCTAATGTGGCTTTGCCACACAGTTACTGCGAACGGCTGAAAGCAAGGGGAAACTACAGCCGTTACCTTTCCCGAGGACATGCAGCTCTACTGTATGAACATATGATGATGGCATCCTCTCGGGTAAAATATTCCGGAGGTAAAATAGTCCCCCATTCGGAACTCCGGGCGGGGACTACTCAGGAGGATGTGATCATCAGGAAAGACTATACTGGCATTCTACGGATCGGAGCGTGGAATGTTAGATCCCTTAATCGGGTAGGAAAATTAGAAAATTTAAAAAGGGAAATGGATAGGTTGAAGTTAGATATAGTGGGGATTAGTGAAGTTCGGTGGCAGGATGAACAGGATTTCTGGTCAGGTGAGTACAGGATTATAAATACAAAATCAGTTGGGGGTATCACGGGAGTAGGACTGATAATGAATAAGAAAATAGGAATGCGGGTAAACTACTATGAGCAGGACAGGGATCGCATTATCATTGTCAAGATAGATACGAAGCCAACACCGACAACAGTAGTACAGGTTTATATGCCAACTAGCTCTGCCGATGATGAGGAGATCGAAGAAATATATGAGGAACTAAAGGAAATTATTCAGACAGGGAGAGGAAAACTTAATTGTGATGGGAGACTGGAATTCGGTAGTAGGAAAAGGAAGAGAAGGAAAAATAGTAGGTGAATATGGACTGGGCAGGAATGAAAGGAATGAAAGAGGAAGTCGCCTGGTAGAATTTTGCACGGAACATGATTTAATCGTAACAAACACCTGGTTTAAGAATCACAAAAGAAGGTTGTATACATGGAAGAGACCAGGAGACACCGGAAGGTATCAGATAGATTTTATAATGGTAAGACATAGATTCCGGAACCAGGTTATAAACTGCAAGACGTACCCAGGGGCAGATATAGACTCTGACCATAACTTGTTAGTCATGAACTGTAGGCTGAAACTGAAAAAACTGCAGAAAGGTAGGAAAATAAGGAGATGGGACTTAGATAAATTGAAGGAAAGTGAAGTTGTGGAGAATTTCAGAGGGAGATTTAGGCAACAATTGACAGAAACAGGGGGAAATAAAACAGTAGAAGAGGAATGGGTAGCATTGAGAGATGAAATAGTGAAGGCAGCAGACGACAAAATAGGTAGAAAGGCAAGACCTACAAAAAATCCTTGGATATCACAGGAAAGGAGGAAATGAAACAGGCAAAATGGAGTACAGACGATTAAAAAATGAGATTGACAGGAAGTGCAAAATGGCTAAGCAGGAGTGGCTAGAAGCCAAATGCAAATCTGTAGAAGAATGTATAAGAAGGGGAAAAGTAGATACCGCCTACAGTAAAATAAAAGAGACATTTGGGGACAAGAAAAGCAACTCTACGAATATCAAGAACTCAGATGGGAAACCAGTTCTCAGCAAAGAAGGGAAAGCTGAAAGGTGGAAAGAGTACATAGAGCAGCTCTACAAAGGAAATGAACTTAGAGACGATGTTGTAGGAAGGGAAGAGGAAGTAGATCAAGATGAAATAGGAGATACTATACTGAGAGATGAATTTGACAGAGCCTTGAAAGACCTAGGTCGGAACAAAGCCCCAGGAGTAGATGACACACCCTCAGAGCTACTAAAGTCTCTGGGAGAGCCAGTCATGACAAGACTATTTGAACTGGTGTGTAGGATTTATGAGACAGGCGAAATACCCTCAGACTTTAAGAAAAATGTAATAATCCCCATTCCAAAGAAATCAGGCGCAGACAGGTGTGAAAATTACAGAACCATTAGTTTGATAAGTCATGGTTGCAAAATTTTAACACGAATTATCTACAGGAGAATGGAAAAGCTGGTAGAAGCTGACCTTGGGGAAGATCAGTTTGGATTCAGGAGGAACATAGGAACCCGGGAGGCAATACTCACTTTACGTCTTATCTTAGAAGATAGATTAAGGAAAGGCAAACCTACATTTTTAGCTTTTGTAGATTTGGAGAAAGCATTTGACAATGTTGACTGGAATACACTCTTTCAAATTCTGAATTCAGCAGGGGTAAAATATAGGGAAAGGAGAGTTATTTATAACTTGTACAAAAGCCAGACCGCAATTATTAGACTCGAAGGGCATGAAAGGGAAGCATCAGTTGGGAAGGGAGTAAGACAGGGTTGTAGCCTTTCTCCGATGTTATTCAATTTTTACATCGAGCAGGCGGTGAAGGAAACCAAGGAAAAATTTGGAATAGGGATTAAAGTACAGGGGAAAGAAATAAAAACATTGCTATTTGCTGATGACATTGTAATTCTGTCAGAGACAGCAAAGGACCTGGAAGAGCAGTTGAATGGAATGGACAGCGTGTTGAAGAGAGCATATAAAATGAACATTAATAAGAGCAAAACAAAAATAATGGAATGCGGTCTTAGAAAATCGGGCGATGCTGAAGGAATTAGATTAGGTAACGAAACAATGAAGGTGATAGATGAGTTTTGTTACTTGGGTAGTAAAATAACATGTGACGGTCGCAGTACAGAGGATATAAAATGCAGAATGGCAATGGGAAGAAAAGCATTTTTGAAAAAGAGAAATTTGCTAACATCGAATATTCATGTAAGTATAAGGAAGTCTTTTCTGAAGGCATTTGTGTGGAGTGTTGCCTTGTACGGAAGTGAAACATGGACGATAAGCAGTGCGGACAGGAAGAGAATAGAGGCTTTTGAAATGTGGTGTTACAGAAGAATGCTGAAGATTAGGTGGGTAGATCGCATAACTAATGAAGAGGTACTGATCAGAATTGGTGAGAAAAGGAATTTTTGGCATACCCTGGCTGAAAGAAGGGATCGCTTGGTAGGACACATTCTTAGACATCGGGGAATCATAAATTTAGCATTGGAGGGAAGTGTGTGGGGGGAAAAATCGCAGAGGGAGACCAAGAGACGCGTATAGTAAGCAGATTCAAGTGGATGTGGGTTGCCGTTCTTATGAGGAGAGCAAAGGCTTGCTCAGGATAGAGTAGGGTGGAGAGCTGCATCAAACCAGTCTCCGGACTGAAGACCATAACAACAACACCTTTACCTTGGTCATATATCTATTGCAAAGTTATTTCATTCGATAACACTGTGTTATTAAATAAAGACAAGGTCTCAAGATTCAATTCCACTAAATCTCCTAAATTTCTTTTGATGTTGTACAAAATTACTTTCTCTGCAACACGGACATTAGTTCAAACATGGACGTCACGGACCGGATCGCCACCGCTGATTAAGAAGTTCTAAGTAACGCCAGTGTTTCCGAACACATTTGTGATACTTTTATTATACCAGTGGTCATAGCAACAATAATCATATTGAAACGTAATGTGCAAATTTGTATAATGTGATAAACAAATCATAACTTTCATTTCCAAACCAAAAGAATTATATTCATTTTAGATTTGTAGCTCTTGTGTTTTTCCGCGTTAGCTGTAAAAATATTGGGTATGAGGTCCGGCTGGTATCCAAAGCAATGTTTTTTTTTTTTTTTTTTTTACACCTGAACATGTTTCAATACTGTACCATCATTGGTGAGTTTTTATCTTTATATATAAAGCAGAGTGTCCGTTGTTTCTGTGTACGTATTGCACACAAATCTACTGTTTTGTTCCGATCTTTATGAAATATTGCACACGTAAGCTTCAATACATGAGGACGGTCGCTGTAAGCGTGAGGATCACGCACAACACACAGTTCACAAGATATTACGTCATAAACAATGAGATGCGCAAAAAACTGATGCGTCAAGCGACAATGCTGAACATTTCCTCCTAAACCACTAGACCGATTTCAACCAAATTTGGTACACATATTTCTCAACATGAGGTAACAATTGCTGTAGGGGCAAGAACCACATACGACACATGGTTCAGGAGATATAACATTACAAACAATAGTAATTGCAAGAAACTGCCACATAATGCGACGAGACTTTATAAATACGCTGTATGAGGATGATAGAACTTAGTGACTCGGAACAAACTTTAAACATAATTTCAAACCTTTATTAAACTCTTTCTCTCTGACAACCATGTCAAAGTAATGAAATCAAAACAGTTTATCGCTTACTACTTTTCCGCTGTTCATGTATCAAAACTACGGCATTCTGTATGACGTTACGGTTTATAATTTCTACACTACAAATTGTAGTCGCATTAAATGTTACAGATAGTATACACACATACATCTGATGGAACTTTCGAAATTGTATCGCAGTACGTCACGTAGTTCAAAATGTTCAAATGTTTGTTAAGCTTAAGGGACTTAACTATGGGGTCATCAGTCCCTAAACTTACAAACTACTTATGAACTAGCTACAGCTAAGGGCGGCACAAATATCCATGCCCGAGGGGGGATTCCAACCCACGACCGTAGTGGCCGTGCAGACCGTGACTGAAGCGCCTCAGTCCCCTCGGCCACGGTGGCCGGCGTCACGTAGTTCATGAGATATAAGGACATGAACAGTAACGTTCATGGCAAACCGTCCCATGACGCTTCAGATTTTAATCTACTACTTTTTTATAGGTTACTCCGTTCGTAACGGTTTTTACCGATATAGACACTTACAGAAATGAATATATAACTGCAAAATTATACAATCGCACAACATATAAATCCATAAATATGAGATCATATATAGCGGAGACCGGGGCACGTTGGCCATATTTTATTTTTGTGAATATTAATTTATGTGACATATTTAAATTTATGAAATTACTGTTAAATAGTAGATAGGTCTTTACTGAATCTGGATGGCAGTTATTAAACTTGAAAATATCAGTTAAAGTATTAGAAAAAAATTAATTACTGGGCATATGTCAAGTGGGCCAATCTGCCCCTACCTGGAGGTAAGTTGGCCCATAGGCTGGGGCACGTTGACCCATGTAGTCGTTTATTAAGTATAACTAAGAAATCAAAATAAAACTAACAGTTATCAAGAAATATACTTTATGTGCATAATATCAATTTGAATGCTCAATTAAATGCTTAACACTGAGGACTATGACAACAGGACAGGTTAAACTTATTACGATTTATAGTGTCTTAATACAAACCAATCAACCTTAATCAATGTCCAGCTCCAAAGGATCAGCACAGTTTTTACATTCGTAAAGTAGTCCAAGGATTTCATTTTTCACGCATTTCTGACGATCCCAACGCTTAGAATTCGTTAACTAAATTTCTTGTTCTCCAGTTGACTGTTTCAAAAAGGCACTGTGACGTTTTCTCATCGTCATCATTATCACCACCTTTCCTTTCTGAAAAAGGGCCTTTCTAGCCTGTGATCTAAATTTTCTTCAGTATTTCTTTCCAATGCTTTGGTCCAATAGGAAGGGTTGCAATTCAATTTATGTTTTCTGAGTTTCAATTACCTGTGCAAACTGACATGAGGTCTGTCTGTACTTAGCACAGTACCTCCAATACTATTTTCAGGGAATCCCAAAGTATTCGCTAACAGTCCTCACAGATCTTTCCTTTTCTTTCACATCCAAACCTGCTGCTAGCATCGTATCTTCAGAAATAATTCCTCTTTCATTATTTTTTATGATACTACAAATAAAACGGGAGTTTAAACCAGTCACAATTCATGTTTTGAAAACAAGAAAATGAACGAGATTCTGACTTCTCAGATCACTATTTAAGATTAAAATAAAATTTACTTGTTGGCGTTTATTCAACGCTTTTTATCTCGTGAATATGGCGATCTTTAGACCTCTGAAACGTATGAAAATAGATTTAACTTCGATTATGTTAATAAATTAATAAACTCGAAGAATTATAATCGTTGTTATCATTAAAAGTAACAAACCAGGTTGTCTCGGCTGGCCATCGTGCCCCGTCCTCTCTGGGCCAACCTGCCCCATCGCCATCTTCACAATAAATTATATTTTTGATAAAACTCACTGAAGCACTTAAATCTGTATGCCATATAGAAATAATCCTTAAAGTACGATCTTTTATTGTACTATTCACCACGTTGCGCCCAATAGCAAGGAAAAGTTAAATAACACACATTAACCGACGAGTAGAATTTACTGAAATACGCACAATAACAATTAAGGACTACAGCTTGTCCAAAGCTTCACCGCCTGCGATATTGGCCCTGTATAAGGAGAGAGACAGTGCTATCTACTTTCTGACTGATTCCTACGACGATCCATAGTCTACTGTATGAACTAACTCGACTGGGCCATCCGCCCCTATGGCCAACGTGCACCGGTCTCCCCTACTGCGATGCATCACGTATTAACACATTTACGTATTTATCATTATGACACCCCTGTATTCCTGTTAGCTTAAGGAAATCCCTGAAAGCAGACTGCTCTTGACAACTTTGAACCAACTTGAACTATGAAGCACACATCTTTCTTTGTTTGGATACTGTACTTAAAATTTTGTATATTATGCAAGACAGCCTTATTTCTTATATATTCTCCCATAAGCATAACATGTTTTTGGAAAGAAGTTGATGGACAGAGAAAGAAGGGATAGGGTAAGTACTAACTCAAGGTTTGAATAAATAAATAAATAAATACCTGGGCAACGCAGGATTTTCAGCTAGTTTATTTGTTTGTTGTTGTGGTCTTCAGTCCGCAGACTGGTTTGATGCAGCTCTGCACGCTATCGTGTCCCGTGTAAGCCTCTTCATCTGAGAATACCTACGGCAATCTACATCCTTTTGAATCTGCTTACTGTACTCGACTCTCGGTCTCCCTGTACGATTTTTAGCCCACACGCACTTCCTTCTACCGCTAAGATGACGATGCCTTAATGTTCAGAATGTGTCCCACCAACGTGTACCTTCTCTTAGGATATGCCAGAAACTCCTTTTCTCACCAATTCTATTGAGCACCTCCTTATGTTACCTGATCTACCTATCTAATCTTCATCATTGGTCTGTAGCACCACATTTCGTCTGAACTCCTTATTGTCCACGTTTCACTCCCATACAAATGCTTTCAGAAAGGACTTAACATTTAAACTACTACTGGATATCAACAAATTTCGCTTCTTCAGAAACGCTTTTCTTCCCATAGCCATTCGGCATGTTATATCTTTTTTTACTTCGGCCATCAGAAATTATCTTGCTACCTAAACAACAAAACTCATCCTTCAGCATCGCCTGATTTTCTGACACTACATCCCATTACGTTTGTCTTCCTCTTGTTAATGTTCATCTTTCCTTTCAAGACGCTATCCTTTCCGTTTAATTGCTCTTCCAGGTCTTTTGCTGTCTCTGACAGAATTACTATGTCGTCAGCAAAACCGCATGGTTTCTATTCCCTCTCCGTGGAAATTATTTCCCTCTCCAAATTTCTTCTTGAATTCCTTCACAGCTTGGTCAATGTATAGATTGAACAGCATTGGGGAAAGGCTACAACACTGTCTTACTCCCTTCCCAACCACTGCAACCCTTTCATGCCCTTCGACTGTAAAATTGCTGTCTGATTTTTGTACAAGTTGAATATAACTCTCCGCTCTCTATATTTTACCCCTGCTACCTTCAGAATCTGAAAAAGTGTATTCCAGTCAGCATTGTCAAAAGCTTTCTCTAGATCCAAAGTGCTAAAAAGTCGTAATTTATGCTGTGAAATTCAAGATAATTAAGTACTAACCTAGGTGTGAAAATTAGGCCTAAAAGTAGTAAAAGTTAGTTTTGGTTACTGGCTTAGTTTTACATAGTATGGAAAGACAGCGTGAATGATGTTATGCAGCGCTGCGGGCGGTGTCGATGGGGCAGGGGCAGGAGCTGTGCGCGCGCCGCCTCATCTCGGACTCCATGTCCGGCGGCGGCTGGGTGCTGCTGCAGAACATACACCTGTCGCTGCCCTTCTGCAGCGAGGCCATGGACGCGCTCGTCGAGACCGAGAACATTCACGACAGCTTCCGCCTCTGGATGACCACCGAGGTCCACACGCAGTTCCCCATCGCTCTGCTACAGGTACGTTTCCCAGCCGTTAGGAGCTGGATGAGCCACACGAACTATGTAAGAAGAAAGCTTTTACTTTAGCAGTTCGTCGATGACGAGGTCATTACAGACGGGGCCCAAACTCATTATAGAGAAAGCTAAAAATTAAATAACCAGTGCTCTTTTCAAAGAAAATATCACGATATTTTCCTTGATTTACTGAATTCAGCAACAAAAAAGCATTCAGGAACTGTAGTCCTTTCGAATGCTAGTCCACTGTCATACACAATGCGCCCGCTCACTCGCTAGGCAGGAAGAGGTGGAAAGACTCAGATGCCAGGTTTTGCAGTACAATCTATGAGTATCATTAGCCTCATCAGAATTATTGGTGTACATGCATATAAAGACACTCGTTTTGAAGTTAACTGGTTCGAATCCCAGTCGTGGAGGAAAGTTTGAAAGCCAGTATTTGGCCAGAAATTAGCGAAGACTTTGGAATGTGCAAAGCTTTAGTTGCCACCGTAATTTGTGGTAAGGTACTGCGTTGTATACCAGGCTCCTCCTTAATGCTTCTGTCTGTGGTGATCTGTCTGTCTGATAGAGATGTTAATCAATTCCAGACGAGTTGACGCTCTACCAGCACTGGATTTCCCAGTCTCCTTTCTCTCATCATCATCACCACCACCACCCACATCACACAAACAACATTAAATCTCCTCCGTACTTTTCATAATCAGCTACGTTGAACAGACACACATCCAGTGCAGCGGCTAACCGTTTCATTCCCACATTATGAACTCAGATTTGGAAAAATAAAAATTCAGTGTTTTCTGTATTAATGCAGTGCACTGAACATCAAAATATGTGTTCTAAAATTTTTGTTCGAACTATTCTTTTTTATGCCATGTATTTCATACGCAACACAGACGTTTGTATCGGGGTATTTTATTATTTGGGCGTTATTTTGTTGATAGTTAACACTGCCAGATTAATAATGCTAGCATACAGTCATGGAGCACAAATTCCACCATGGAATCAAGCCTAATGCTAGCATAATCTTGAGGAACAACACAGGGAACGAAAGGGTTAAATCACTGGGCCCACATTCGGGAGAACAGTGGTTCAAATCCCCGTTCGACTATCAAGAATTAATTGTTTTGAGATTTCAATGAACATCTTAAGGTAAATGCCAGGATTGTTCCTTTGAACAGACGCGTCTGATTTACTTCCTCACTCTCTCCCAATCCTAGGTTGCACTCCGGTTGTATAACGATCTCACCGTGAACAGAACATTAAACGGCGATATTCCTATTCAATAATGAATTTTATGAACAAGAAGACATTACCGATGGGGTCCCCAATTTCAGGAGCCTTAGCAAATGTTTTATAAACCGCATTAAACAGATCATTTTCACAAAAAGTAGTAGCAAAATTATACAACATAATATGATTATTAAGTTGTATGGATGACATCGTCTAGTTAATAAATGAACCATAAAATTAAAAAAAAAAAAACATACGAACATCAACAAGATACTGTTATAGCTGAATAGGAGGTGTAGAGGAGATAAGACACTTTAAAGATATTTCGGTGACGTCAACTCTCACCACCAGAAATACTTCCTTCTGTTTAATGTTCCGTTTCCCTGAGACGTGTTACCACGACCTACGTGCATCCGTCACTATTTGTATTAGCAACACACATCACCTGAGGAGTGTAGTTGTCTTCTGTCACGCCAGTATAGTTGACAGAGACAGAGTTTTTCGCTAACCTGAGATGTTCTCAGATGTAGTTGTCCCAGCGCAGAGAGATTTGCTCAGGTTGCGGATCCGCTGTCTTGAAAAAGAGACTAAATTAAGTCAACTGAATATTCCACTCAAATATTTTACGGGACGCCAGATACTTTAACAAACAACACACGAGAACACAGTACAGGAAAGTAGCAACCTACAGTGTAATTACAATGCTCTTCCCATGCTCCACTTCACTTTAAAATCACTTAAAGAATTATTACAAAAACTTGTAAGAGAAAATACTGAAAAACTGTACACTGTTAACGCGTTATTAAACATGTATGCAACGCTACTAGGATGTTAATCGACCGGCCAATAGCGTATAATTTAGTCAACGTTACGGTACGAACAGTATGCTATGAATGACGGAACTGGAGTGGTGGCAGCGCCTAGAAGCAAGCCGCTTCTATGCGCGCTTTTGCCAGGATAGAAGGTTCCCAAGCTGCTCATATTAATTTCGTAATTGTTTTATTTATAAAAATCAATAATCAATACTAAATAAGAATCTGAAAAAGTCGGAAAATATTGTGTTTTAGAGAGACTGTTTCTACAGTAGTGTTAGCTATAGGCCGAGGGGACTGAGGCGCTCCAGTCAGGGTCTGCACGGCCACTACGGTCGGGGGTTCGAATCCCCCCTCGGGCATGAATATTTGTACTGTCCTTAGTCTTAGCTAGTTCATAAGTAGTTTGTAAGCTTAGGGACTGATGATCCCGTAGTTAAGTCCCATAAGCAATACAAACATTTGTTACCTATAAATCAATTTTTGTTTATAAAATATAAACAACGCAATTTTGGTGCCTACGTTTACTTGCTTGGCAGCCAATAAGACCACTTCTTTAATCAAACTGGCGCAATTTCCCACGAATTGGATTGATTGCAACCAACTACCGTCAGCTCAGTCATCCCATAGCTGGCGTTATGGGAAGCTACTAGAACTCTCACTGCTCACAAGAAATTTAGAATACTGGTTCCAAAAGCCATAACCGTCACATATTGCATACAATATAAAATTCGCAAATAAAAGAAAATAGAAACACAAATCAACTTTCTAGATATAACAATAAAAAATCAAAACAACAAACATGGTTGAAATTTATCGCAAACCCGCAGCATTGGACATTACCCCAGTTGTTAAGTCCTGCGATCTGCAGGAAAGACAACAACTCCTAAAAATTGCTAACGGTTTATTTAAACAAAAGAACCTTCTGGGCGTACAATAACACAAAGTCAAAAAAAAAAGTTGGTCAGTCACGTAAGGACAACAAACAACAAGTATAATTGTGAAAACATACACACAGACAAACTGTTACAAGTAGCGCTAGGCCAAGGGAAAACAGCTACCCTACTGCGAAAACTACGCTGAGTGCGGCGGCATAGTCCAGTCAAATTAGGGTTTCACCTCGGAATGAGAGGTAATAAGATGAATATTTGCATGAGCCTTTGTTTTTGCATTCTAAATGATGTGTCAAAAGTCTCATAAAATCTCGTGTCCGCGTCTTAATTTATTAAAGGTCAAAGATCACGAAAATCAGTTTTTCGCAAATATCTAGCTTCCTATGCGTTAAATGGTATTTGCATCTCAGATAAAAGTTGTAGAGCATGAAATTATCTACAGTTTTTGTTTTAAACATTTTTTTGTGCAATTCATCGTTTTTTAGATAGAGCGTGGAGAACTACACAAGTCACAGCGCTCAGACATATAAGACGTAATACGAGGTCAGCTGCGAATCACAGTCAATTATAATTGTAAATAAAATTTCATTATTTACGAATTAATACCCAATTTTAATAATACATACTTATTTCAAGTAATTACAATGTCATGAATTCCATACTTTAAGTATATTTTAATTCTATTCCAATGTATCGTAACTATATTTATGTAGAAAATAATTTTAGTATTTTTTCTCTTAAATGTGTAAACTGTAGAATATTTCTAGTAATATTAAGTTTATACCTGGAAATATGGACCCTTACAACGCCACCTTCTCTATTTATAATTTGAAACACAACAGAGAATATCTGCAGGCAAAAAGTTTGAAAGTAATCTTCAAGAATATCTTAAATACGAACTAAGTCCGTATCCAACATCTTTATTTGATAATAACAGCGTGAGGAAAACCACGAAAGCAACATTATATGACAAAATGAGACCTATCGATATCGATCTTGATGAAAGTAATGTAACATATATTATCGATGGTGGATTTCTTCTGCATCGCGTCATATGAAGCAAAGACGATACTTTCACCGTTGTTTTAGATAAATATATAAAGTATTTACAAACACATTATGGCTCAAGAATGGTTGTTATATTTGACGGATACTCGGACTACAGTAGAAATAATAAAGCAATAGAACAACTAAGAAGAACTTCTGTTCTTTCAGAATCGTATGAAGTTTGCTTTGAGGAAACAACGATTGTGCCAATCAGCTTAAGGGACGTAATTACGGGTTCATCAGTCCCTAAACTTACAAACTACTTATGAACTAGCTTATACTAAAGACGACACAAACATCCATGCCCGAGGGGGGATTCGAACCCCCGACGGCGGGCGGCCACGCGCACCACAACACGGCGCTCCAGTTCGCGTGGCTAATCCGCCACGGCACTGCGTTTTTAATTCAAAACGAATAATCTGGTGCTTTCTACTGGCGATGGCTACAGAAACAAACTTGCTATTCTGAACAATTTCTGAATGCTTTAATCCAGTCCTAGGAAACTAAACATAACGCATGCACTCCTTCCGTGATTTCCCATTGTTTATAGAAGGCGTAGCATCCACAGCGCTTATAAGACAGGTAATTAATGGTCCTTACCTTAATAAACGATCGTACAAAGCACAAACTGTCAGAAGAAAACACTAGAAGATCGTTACTGTGTCAATAAAATCTAAATGTTACAAATGTTCAAAAGTCTTAAAGTTCTGGGACCAAACTGCTGTGACCATCAGTCCCTAGACGTACAAACTACTTAACCTAAGTTACGCTAAGGACAAAACATACACACAGACACACACACACACACACACACACACACACAGAGAGAGAGAGAGAGAGAGAGAGAGAGAGAGAGAGAGAGAGAGAGAGAGAGAGAGAGAGCTGTTCGAAGGAGGACTCGAATCTCCAGGGGACTGATGACATAGCTGTTTAGTCCCCTCAAAAACAACAATAACTCGAATCTTCGACGGGAGCAGCTGCACACTGCGCAGCAAGGCGCCTTGGAGCGCACGGCCGTTCCCGCGCGGCTAAAAGCTACAAATACCGCATATGACAAACTGCAATTTCTAGATCCCATTGAGGATATCTTGCAGTGAAATGGTGGAATGCGTTTTGGAGAAATAGAAAACTTCATTGCTCCAAGAAAACTGACTTTTTCATATTCAATAAGTATAATTTGGTGCTTTCTACTGTCTACACAAACAAACTTATTCTCAACACTTTCTGAATGCTGAAAATGCACCAAGAAACCTGCATTTTTCATATTCAGAACGAATAATCTGGTTATTTGTACTGAAGATGGTTACACAAATAACTTGTTATCCTCGACACTTTCTGAATGCTGCAATCTAATTCTAGGAAACTAAACGCAACGCATACACTCCTTCCGTCATTTCCCATGGCTTATAGAAGGCGCAGCATCCACAATGCATGTAGGAAAGGTAGCTGACGTTCCTTATTGTAATAAACGATCGTACAAACCACAATAAACTGACAGAAGAAAACGCAAGACGATCGTTACTTTGTCAGTATGATGTTGTAGCAAATAGTATAGAATAAATTCAATTAACTGAAATTTTACTCTATTTTTTACAGATGGCGATTAAATTTACAAACGAGCCACCACAAGGAATTCGCGCAAGTCTGAAGCGGACCTACCAGAACATCACACAGGTTGGTTTTCAGTAACTAAAGTGTGCTTCTATTAAACGTAGTTATTCTGGAAGAGGTCCAGAAGTCCTGAATGCCAACAGCTGCAGTTTCAGTAGAATTAGCGTAGAAAAAAATTATTGAAAGGAAAAAATTACTCGAAGGAAAATTAACTTCCGTAGAATACAAGTTAAATGAAAGATCAAATTCTATTGATAGCTATGAGATATTGATTTATGTGCAGAATGTTTCTGTCTGGAAAACATAAGACAGGAAATTCAGAGCCAAGCAGGTGTAATCATCAGGCAAAACTGCATATAATGTATTGGTAGATAATGTTAGTCAAGGCATAAACTGACATAGACTGTCCTGTTGGAGCGTTGGTTCATAAAGGTCGTCTGGCAGTGCCTTAATCTGCCAGGTAGTTCATTTCCATCGTGTCCATGACTTGGGCTATAGCAGCTAATTGAGGAAGTAGTGGACATACAAATTTGTTTGGATTATTTCAGTAATGTCTTCCATGTGATGCTCTCTCACTAGTATTTCAAGATTTTAGTGTTTGGTACGGTCTGCAGAAACATTATAAATGCATCCATTACAAGTGGAATCTTATGTAAAATATTGCTGTGTCATAGAATTTTTGTTTTTCTCTGCCACATTTATTAAAAATAATGCACATGTTTAATTATGTTAAAACAAAACTAAGACAACTCTTTTGTTAGTAAATCCTTTTTCGAAATGATACATTCATAAGTTGGAGCTTAATCAAGAAATGAGTATACCACTGATGGGCACACTGATTAATGATTTTTTTTTTCACAAAGAAAATATTTCACCCGGGAGACATTTTCCTTACGTCCCAGTTTGTAGTCATTTGTGTGGTTTCTGCTCTTTCGGAAAGTGTGAAAGAACATACACCATTTTGTTCCTGTGTTGTAGAATTAAATACACAAATGAATTAATGACATTAAGTGAAGTGGGCATTGAATTACGTATATGGGAAAACTTGAAAATTTGGGCATAATTGAAGATCTCGATACAACCCGTCGGCTTTGACCAACGACGTCATACGCTACGTAGATACGCTACGTAGATATACTATCAAAACAAACATTATCAACGAATATAAATATACGGGATAATATTGTAATACTTATGTATTGTAGATAATTAATAACCTGTGATTATCATAGTAAATTACAGATTACAGATTTTGCTAGCAGCCACCTACATAGGGAGACATGACCATCCCAACAAAATAAGAGAAATCAGATCGAAAACGGAACGATGTAGGTGTTCTTTCTTCCCGCGCGCTATTAAAGAATGGAACGGTAGAGAAAGGTTATGAAAGTGGTTAACGATCCCTCTGCCAGGCACTTAAATATGATTTGCAGAGTATCTATGTAGATGTAGAACAACAGAATGTACGAACGAACGCAGGTCTCAGCCCAAAAATTCGTGCCTTCAGCGCTCAGTTGCAAAATAAAAAGAAAACTCTCTGTTAACCTATACCTAACCATCAGAGAGAAGCTACAGATCACTTTTTAAACACAAAATCGTAATCTATAATATATGTTCTGCTTGAAAAAAAATCTATCGTATTTAACTCAGATATGACGTCATTAGTCAAAGCTGACGGGTTGTATCGCGGACTTCAAAAATGTTCAGATGTTTCTTAAGCTTAAGTGACTTCACTGTGGGGTCATGAGTGCTTAAACTTACAAACTACTTATGAACTACCTTATTCTAAAGACAACACAAACATCCATGCCCGAGGAGGGATTCGAACCCCGACGAGGAGCGGCCTCGCACATTGTAGCATAGCCCCTCCATGCGCTTGGCCTCTACGCCGCGGCTCGCGGACTTCAATTGACCCAAAATTTGAGTCGGACCGGGTATCCTAAGTGGGCAGGTGGGGTGACCCGTATGCCATTCTAACACAGTGGTCACAACAACTTCACGGACTACTCTAGCATGCCTCCCATCAGACCCAAATTCTCAGCTGCTTCACACACACAGTGCCTCTGCACTGACGGGATCATTGGCCTATCATCGCCGTAATTATACATGTGGTGTATTTTTCATTTGGACATGTCTCGATTTTAATTTACTGTATTTAGTACATTTCAGTCCATTCCACATAACGGAGTCTGCTCATCCTCCACCGCTGGAATCAAGGTGGCCTGAAATGGGTCTAATGTGAAATAAACATGATGGATGTGTCGTTCCTCGCAGGACACGCTGGACTACTCGACGCAGCCGCAGTGGCCGCCGCTGCTGTACGCAGTCGCCTTCCTGCACACCGTGGTGCAGGAGCGCCGCAAGTTCGGCCCGCTGGGCTGGAACGTGCCCTACGAGTTCAACCAGGCCGACTTCGCCGCCAGCGTCCAGTTCATCCAGAACCACCTGGACGACATGGATCCCAAGAAGGTACCTCTCAAATCAGAATAGCGTTGTCACCATATGGAGCCGCATCGCGAGGGCAGAGGGGTGCAGCAGAGGGTGTCTCATTTATTGTGACTGTTTAAAATAACTTGTTATACAGAACGATAAAATGTTCCAGCACCGGCGGACCCAAGGGGAGGGACATGGGGGGTCATAACCTCCCACCCTTTAAAAAAAATCTTTTTAATTGGAACATCTTTATTTTTAGATACAAACTGCGTACTAAACGTTACGACAGTATTTTTGGAATTAATTTCATTTATTCTTCTACATCATATTAACCATTACAAATAGCCTAATTAGATATTATTCAAGTATACTAACAGCTTTTCAGTCGTCATCACATTAACCATTTCAAATATACTGATTAGATATTATTCAAGTATACTAACAGCTTTTCAGTCGTCAACAGTCCATTGTCGGTACTGACGGGTCCACTGGAGGCGTATACCATTTTCTCGTGCACTTTGCAAGGGTACACGAGTGGATCTTCCGGCTATCAAAGCTATACTGATGATGTTTCGTTGAGTGGCTCGTACGCTGACACTTTTTGATGGCCCAGCATTGAAATCCACAATAATATTCAAATGTTCAAATGCTTGTTTAGCTTATGGTACTTAACTGCGGGGCCATCAATTCCTAAACTTACTAACTACTTACGAAGTAACTTATACTAAAGACAACACAAACATCTATGCCCGAGGGAGGATTCGAACCTCCGACGCGGCACAGTAATATGCGGAAGGACTGCACTTCTGTCACGTTCAACGATCCTCTGCCGTCGTCGTTGGTGCCGTTCTTGCAGGATCTTTTGCGGCCGCAACGATGTTGGAGTTTGGGTATTTTACCGATATTTACGGTACACTCGTGAGATATTCGTACGGAAAAATTATTACCTCGTTGCTACCTCGGAGATGCCGTGTCGCATCTTTCGTGCACCGACTATAACACCACGTTCAAACTTACTTAGCCGGCCGCGGTGGCCGAGGGGACTGAGGCGCTTCAGTCACGGTCTGCACGGCCACTACGGTCGGGGGTTCGAATCCCCCCTCGGGCATGGATATTTGTGCCGTCCTTAGTCTTAGTTAGTTCATAAGTAGTTCGTAAGTTTAGGGACTGATAACCCCGTAGTTAAGTCCCATAGACTATACAAACATTTGAACATTTTTGAAACATACTTAAATCGTGATCACCTGCCATACAAGCAGCAGTAACCCATCTAACGCCTGCACAAGACACAAGTTGTCGTATATAAGCGTTGCGGACCGCAGCACCTTTCTCTGAGTGTTTCCACCTCTGTGTTTGCATACGCACTACTATACCAGGTTTTTTGGCTCTTCATTGTATACGTATTAGACGGGTATATTGGTATGTAAATATGGATTAAACGCGCTCGAATTGTATATCATGCATTGCGTTTAGCCATATTACATATAGTAACCAATAAAATACATAGTGGGTGATCAAAAAAATCAGTATAAAATTGAAAACTTAATAATACACGGAATAAAGTAGGTAGAGAGGTAAAAATTGACACACATGCGTGGAATGACATGGGGTTCATTACTAGTATGTAAATGATTAACTATATATTATTTTGTTGAATTAATTTTGGTGTAATGACACATCCTATTGTCATACCAATAAGATCAGATATGCTCTTTTTAAAAGCAAAGAAATAATTGCATTGTCAACTTGTAATATCGCTGGCATATGTGTCAAAATAGCTGTCAAGCATCGACAACATAAGAAATATTTTTAAAAATTATATATACAGCTATATAAGAACTAGAACAACAACAGTTCTTTTACATATATAAATAAGAACATATACCTATAAGAGAAACAGCGATCTTACAAGGGTAATAAGAGCTACCGATGTATGTATAAAGTACAATTATCTTCTTAAATTAAATTGTATACCCACCTTTGTATTTTACAGTACACCTGATGATGGCATTCACGTCGAAACAGGCCTGTCGTGTTAAATAATTTAATAAAAAGCAGCGTCTTTGGTATCAATAATTTACAATGTCTCTAAATGACATATGACGCGGCGGGCCCAGAAGATTATAAATAAATCTCATTGACTGAAAATACTGCAATTGCTAGTATAAATGTAATCTGCACTTTGTTCTATTTTTCGTTTCCTCATTTTGTTTAATTTTTGTCCATATTGCATGCGCAAATTATGATTTTTGTTCGTATTTTGGAATCTGCCACAATATTTCCGACACCGATCTGTTTTCTTACTCTGTTTTTTAAGTCCACGTGTTTTGTTACCCCACAATTCTATAAATCACTAAAATTTCTCTTTCAACAACTGTTTTTTCTCGCAGTTCCACACGATTATCGTCATTATTACTGGCACAAAACTTCTGCAAGTGGAATAAAAAGCCGTACGGTTGTGACCGAGCGCTCTAAGGCGCCAGGCGCCTTGCTGCGGAATGCGTGATTGCTCCCAGTCTGAGGTTCGAGTCCTCCCTTGGGCGTGTGTGTGGTGTGTGTGTGTGTGTGTGTGTGTGTGTGTGAGAGAGAGAGAGAGAGAGAGAGAGAGAGAGAAGAGAGAGAGAGAGAGAGAGAGAAAGTGCGTGTGTGTTGACCTTAGCATAAGTTAAAGTAGTTTGTAAGCCTAGGGACTCATGACCGATGCAGTTTGATTCCACAGCTTTACAAACATTTGAATATTTTTTTTATTAAGAACTTTCAGCAGCTGGCAAGTTCGGCAAGTAGTTGCTGCAAGCCGCAAGAGGCAGTAGCCACTGACTTGCAGAAGCAACTTCTGCAGGGTGATGAAACCTGGGAAAGTCAAGTTGTTGTTTCCACGTCAAAATACGACCTCTGAAACTTAAATAGTGGTAACACTGCTGTGGAGACGCTATGCAATGCAATCTACTATTGTCACAGATAGCACACGTTGTTGACATTCTACCTTACCTCCGAGCAAATGTACTCGCCCTTCCCACGTCACCGGCGTGCGCAAAATCGAGGAATAAACAGTCACCTGTGAGCGAGCGACCTAACGGTGTCACTATGTTTTCCAAACAGGAACATCGGAGTTGGATGAAGATTGAATGTGCCAGAGGTCGAACAGCACGACAGTGACAGGTCTTCAAGAGGCGTGCGGGGAATCAGCATTGCCGTACAGAACAGTGCGCGTTGTGTAAAAGTCTTCAACGCTTTACGTTCCTCCACGGCAGACCGTCAACGCAGCACAGTATTACTGTTTGTTTTTGGAGCATCGCCTGCGACCAGCTTTGCGAAAGAAGCGGCAACACTTTCTGCGCAGCCCATTCATCATTTTGCACGACAATGCACGGGCGCCATACAGTCCAAGCTGTGGCTGCTGTACGGTCGATGGGACTGGGAAGTACTGTACTAACCACCATATTCCACGGACTCAAGTCCTTGTGACTTTTATTTGATTTCGAAGATGAAGGAACCACTTCGTGGCATTCGCTTCAGAACTGTTACAGAGATTCGACAGACAGTAGACCGCTCCATTCGCACCATTAACAGAACAGGCTCTGCTAACGGTATACTACGCCTTCCACATCGCTGACAACGGGTTCTACACAACGCTGGTTATCACTTTGGAGGAGAGTAACAGGTGCAAAAATGTAACGCTTTTGTATCGGTTGTGAATAAATAGTTGCAGCTATTTAAGTTTCAACCTTCGTACTTGCAGAAGTAGCTTGAGGAAATTTACTTGCTAGTATTCAAAAAAATATTTTTAAATCTATGGGACAAAACTACTGTGGTCTTCAGTTCCTAGGCTTACACACTACTTAAGCTAATTTACGCTAGGACAAAGACAATAATGATAAATTTAATTCTATGCTTCAGATTTATCATTATTGTCTTTGACATATTCGAGACGAAAATCCGTCTCAGGGATTGTTTATTTGTATTACATTGATATTGATATCATCTTAACAGGATTGTTCCAATATGTCCATTGCCGAGGTGCTATTCCGCTGCATGGAGAGCCTTGGCAGTAGTGGCAATTATCTCTGGAATACAGAAGCTCAATTAAAGTTTGTGACGTGGAGGGAAATCATACTTTTCTGAGGCGCCTTAATCGTTGGTAATGTGTTGGTCTAACGAACGGTAAGACGTCTGCCTAGTAAGCATAGAGGTCCGGGTTCGATTCCCGGCCACGTCACAAATTTTAATTCTATGCTTCAGATTTATCATTATTGTCTTTGCCAAATATATTGTTAGCACCCACCTACATAGGGAGACATGATCACCATAATAAAATAAGAGAAATCAGATCGAAAACAGAAAGATTTAGGTGTTTCTTTTTCCCACGAGCTATTAGAGAATGGAACTACAGAGAAATATCATGCCGTGCACTTCAGAGTGACTTGCAGAGTATCCATGTTGCCTGCCTAGGGCATCTCGTGGCCGACGGTGTGCTACATGCTGGGGGAGGTGCAGTACGGCGGCCGCGTCACCGACGACTTCGACAAGCGGCTGCTGACGACGTTCACGCACGTGTGGTTCTGCGACGTGCTGCTGCGGCCCGGCTTCGAGTTCTACCGCAACTACAAGGTGCCCAACACGCGCAACATCCAGGGCTACATCGACTACATCAACGGCCTGCCCGCCACCGACACGCCCGAGGTGTTCGGCCTGCACGGCAACGCCGACATCACGTGAGTCTCCACTACTTTGCTTACGCTTTCTGTCCTTTCAGGGCGTTGCTGATCTCTTGTTAAGACGGCTCTTCACTAGGTACCAATGACCTAGTTTTCACAACTTCAATTCGTCGTAATTCAGACAATTTGTACGAAATATTTATAAATTACTAGCTGAAAACCCGGCGTCGCCCGGATACTTATTTCATTCGGTCTTAAGTTAACCCGTTTCCTCGTTTCCCTTCTCTCTATTCACCTGCTCCTCCCCACCCTCCAGCCCCCCCCCCCTCCTGTCTCCTCCTGTCACTTTCCCTGAAATGTTCAAATGTTTGTAAATCTATGGGACTTAACTACGCAGGTTATCGGTCGCTAGGTTTGCAAACTACTTAACCTAACTTATGCGAAGGACAACAAATACACTCATGCCCCCAGTGGGCTCACGGTTCTTTCGTGAGTACGTGCGCTGCGAGTATGGGGCACCGTACTAATACAGTCTTCCTTCTTTACTTCCCGGACTGCATCCCCCCCCCCTCTTCTCCTTTCCTATTCTCACTCCTTTCCCTGATAACCTTAGCAGTTTAGTTCCCCTATCCAAACCAAACCACCCAACCCAACCCCAACATCCGTGCCTGAGGGAGGACCTCCGACGGCGAGCAACCGCGCGCTCCTCAGCTAGGCGCCAAAGAACGCTCGGCCATTCCACCACGGCTTTCCCCTTTCTGTCCATTTCCTCCTCCTCCTCCTCCCTCTGTTCATCTTTCACCTGTCTGTCACCATGTCCCCTCTGTCATTCTCCTCCTCTCCCCTGTGTCCGTCTCCTTCTCTACCCTCTCTTTGTCCGTCTCCTCCCTCCCCTTTATGTACGTCTCCTCCTCCACATACTGCTGTCCCTCCTATATATGAAGACATAAATATATGCACCAAGTTTGGTGGTGACTGATCAGACGGTCTCAAAATCGCAAATTCACAGGCTTGCTGGTCCGGATGGAATACCAGTTTGGTTTTACAAAGAGTATTCTGCGTCATTGACCCCCTACTTAGCTTGCATTTATCGCGAATCTTTAATTCAGCGCAAAGTTCCTAGTGATTTGAAAAAAGCGCAGGTGGCTCCCGTTTATAAGAAAGGAAAGAGAACTGACCCACACAATTACAGGCCAATATCGTTGACATCAGTTTCATGTAGAATTTTGGAGCATACTCTGAGTTCGAATACAGTAAATTTAATTGAAACGAGAAAGCTTCTTTCCATGAATCAGCACGGGTTTAGGAAACATCGTTCATGTGAAACTCAGCTTGCCCTTTTCTCACATGACATCTTGCGAGCCATGGATGAAGGGCAACAGGCGGATTGTGTTTTTCTAGACTTCAAAAAGGCGTTCGACGCTGTGCCACACTGCAGACTGCTAACGAAGATACAAGCTTATGGAATAGGTTTGCAGATTTGTGAATGGCTGGAAGACTTCCTAAGTAATAGAACTCATACGTTGTTCTCGACGGCGAGTGTTCATCAGAGACGAGTGTATCGTCAGGCGTGCCCCAGGGGAGTGTGATAGGACCGCTATTATTTTCTATCTATATAAATGATCTGATAGACAGAGTAAGTTGTAATTTGCGGCTGTTTGCTGATGATGCTGTGGTGTATGGGAGGGTGTCGTCTTTAACTGACTGTAAAAGCATACATGAACACTTATAAAACATTTCTAGGCGGTGCGAAGAATGCCAGCTAGCTCTCAATGTAGAAAAAATGTAAGGTGATACGCATGAGTAGGAAAAACAATCCCATAATGTTCGAATACAGCAATTGTAGTGAGCTTCTTGATGCTGTCGCGTCGTTCAAATATCTAGGCGTAACATTGTAGAGCGATATGAAATGGAATGAACATGTAAGGACAGTTGTTCAAAAATGTTTGTATAGTCTATGGGACTTAACTACGGGGTCATCAGTCCCTAAACTTACAAACTACTTATGAACTACTTACGAACCAGGACGGCACAAATATCCATGCCCGAGGGGGGATTCGAACCCCCGACCGTAGTGGCCGTGCAGACCGTGACTGGAGCGCCTTAGTCCCCGCGGCCACCGCGGCCGGCGAGGACAGTTGTGAGATTAAGCGGACAGCCGACTTAGGTCTATTGGGAGAATTTTGGGAAGATGTACTTCATCTGTAAAGGAGACCGCGTATAAAACGCTTGTACGACCACGTCTTCAGTATTGCTCGAGTGTTTGGGACCCGCAGCAGATCAGTTTAAAGGAAGACATAGAAGCAGTTCAGAGGCGAGCAGCTAGGTTTGTTACTGGTAGGTTCGACCAATGCGCGAGTGTCACGGAAATGCTCCGGCAACTCATTTGGGGATCGCTGGAGGAAAGACGACGTTCTTTTCGTGAATTTCTGTTGAGGAAATTTAGAGGGCCGGAATTTGAAGCTGAGTGTAGTACGATCTTGCTGCCTCCTACTTACATTTCACGTAGTGATCACAAAGACAAGATAAGATAAATTATGGCTCGTACGGAGGCATATAAGCGTTCTTGTTGGATGGTGTCAGACTTTTTCATATTCGTTACTGCGTCAAAATTTCACCAAATGCTTGTCACAGGTTGAGAAAATATTGTAGCTCGGTGTCTCCAGCACACACGTGCAAAATCAAAATTCTACAGTCTATGCAAGTCCGATAAACAGCGTCAACATGGGTCCAAGTGAACAGTTCGTTGTTCAACTATCTGAATACATTTGTCTATTAGGGACCAACCATTCAGACGTCAAATGTTCAAATGTTTGTATAGCTTATGGGACTTAACTACGGGGTCATCAGTCCCTAAACTTACAAACTACTTATGAACTAACTAATACTAAGGACGGCACAAATATCCATGCCCGAGAGGGAATTCGAACCCCCGACCGTTGTAGCCGTGCAGACCGTGACTGGAGCGCCTCAGTCCCCTCGGCCACCGCGGCCGGCTCAGTCGTCACATTCGCCCCCAAACAACAACCAAAAAGTCTTAGATGTTCTTTCAATTTGCATAAATTCAGGCAGGGTGGTTTGTAAATAATTTTTGCAACTCACTGAGGTTTTCTTTTCACTAATCTGAGTTTATTTATTACTCACGTAGACGTGACACACAGGGCAGATTTTCATCAAGGTTAGTCTCAGCTCACCGATGGCATAAATACACTCGCATAATCTGGGCTCAACGGATCGCACGTATCAGAACTCAGATAACTAGTAGATATGCAGCCCAAAGTTCAACACCGTGATGATTTAGAAATAATGTTCTCAGATAAATTTTCCAAGTCAGGCGTCGTATCCAAACGACACGAAAAAAATTATAAAGTCCAACGACTGACACAGAAAAAATTTGCTCTTAACACCGCAAGGCGAATCTGAGGACACGCAACGAAAGACAGGAGTTCCTATTGCCAAGACAGTTCGAGAAGCACTGCCTCAAATCCAGAAATAAAGGATATCGCCCCTCCGCGCCCACGCCAACGTGGTGTCCAACTCAGAAGTTCTACCGTCATCTCCGTGTGTGTGTGTGTGTGTGTGTGTGTGTGTGTGTGTTCACCTTAGCGTAAGTTGGTTTAAGTAGTTTGTAAGTCTAGGGACTGATGAGCATAGCAGTTTGGTCCAATAGGTTTACAAACATTTGAACATTTTTAACACTTGACGGTGAGAACATTGCTGTTTCCTAGTCTGGTGAAAGAAACCGTGCTAATATTACTTAGTATTTTTCTACAATTTTACGCTACTGTCACGTTTCTTGTGTTTCTCTGTCTCTCAAGTGACCATAAAGTACCTCAATTAGTGGAATATTATTATTTTGCTCGAATCTTGGCAGGTAGCATGTAAATCTTTATATAAAAAATACAGCATAGGTGTACTACCAACAATGGCCTTCTCTATATTAATTGTTAGCAGTGGTGCAGCCAGGATTTGGTTCTTGGGCGGGGGCCTCATTTTTTAAAAAACAAAGCCCACTGCATTGGTGCTCCCCCCTGCCCCCGCCCGCCCCGACACCCGAGATATTAGGTCCTGGATTCCTAGTTTCTTACTTGATGAAAATGGTTTTGACATATAATATTAAAATTAAATATCTTTAATTTTACGTTTTGTAAATTATTTTATACCCCCCCCCCCCAGGCCAAAAGTACTCATTTTTAACCCCCCCCCCCCCAAGAAATTTCAGTGACGCAGTTTGCCTGCCCCCCCCCCCCCCTCCCCTATGGGCTCCTCTGGCCTACTGAATTTATTACTGGTAAAGGGTTATTACCATTCGCTATCAGAAATATAAGAAGCTCATCGATGTTATAACTGTTTAATTAACGTGATAATATATGTGTAAAAATTGAACTAAAATAAAACTATCCATGTATATGCTTCGCAAATCGCGAAATTTCCCGACGTCTGCTGCTCCTGTAAGATGGACAAACGATCTGCAACACATGAAAATTTGTGCCGGACCGGGACTCGAACCCGGGTCTCCCGCTTTTCGCGAGGTGGCAAATTATAGTTACGGTGTGATTTATTACATGTGTACTATTTCAAATTTGCTTTTATGGCCTGCTTTTACAAAAATAAATAAATAAAAGAAAGAAATATTTGGGAGGTGCCGGAGGGGGGGGGGGTGGAGTACCATAGTACTTAATGTAATCAATCTGTAATGAATATCACTGGTATAAGAGGATCATAGGTGATTCATTCAGCTGCAAGACATATGAGATTTCCATGGTGCTGATTCCATTTTTTATAGAGAAACCTTTAACTTTATGAGATGTTTAACTCATTAATCAAAACGGTCGTCTCTAAACACATAATAACTACGTGCAATAATGTAATGACAGTGAGTTGCAAACCATGGACATTCCAGACAGAAGGCTAAGGTCCATACAATTCAGATGTTGTTCTGGTACGGCGACCGTAAAAAATTATAGTTCTAACGAATTTCAGGAAGATTTACGTACTAAATAAGAGAAATACAAGGCGGGTTTTTTAATTTGCAGGTACCAAATTAATACGGCCAAAGAAATTCTGGACACTATCCTGAACGTGCAGCCGAAGGAGGGCGGGAGCCAAGGCGGCGAGACGAGGGAGAACATCGTGTACCGCCTGGCCGAGGACATGCTCGACAAGCTGCCCAAGCAGTACAACAGCTTCGAGGTCAGTCGCACCGACACTGAAAACATCTTCCCAAATTATCCGGGCTTACTCTAAAATTATACCTCATTGACGTTTACTGCATGACATTTACCTTAGCTCTACTTAAAATAAATTC
The DNA here is from genome assembly GCA_026315105.1 of Locusta migratoria. Lineage (NCBI taxonomy): Eukaryota > Metazoa > Arthropoda > Insecta > Orthoptera > Acrididae > Locusta > Locusta migratoria. The sequence goes on along the minus strand of CM048755.1, from coordinate 112,738,251 downwards.
GCCTCATTGACAGACGTCTGACACTCATTCTCCAGATATTTGGCTCAAATCTTGATGGTCGAGGAAATTTCACTCATAAAATCTTAGTTGACAGAGTACGTAGAAGAGTTTGTGTACAATTGCTCATCACCAGACCGTCGGTGACATGAATTAATTCCTGCGTTGGGAGGACATAAGGCACTGTTTGCGGTAGTCCAGATGTTAAATGTCGATTTGACGATCGGATACGCTACATGCCGACAGCGGCTTGCACCTTCCTTTTATGTCGATAATTACCTGAAACAACATAAAAGCTCACTATGCAACTCAGTAATCAACAGGATACAGCTAAACTACTTGTGAATTTTCTTTTATTTTTCTTAAATCTACGTCAACTGATTAACGAAAATAAATAAAGTGAATATCAAGTAGCATGTACTTAGATACAACATAATGGAACTTCATTATTATGTAACTTTTCTGGGTTGCACCATCTCTATTTATTTTTATGTACCATTAAGATTGCTACTGCAGATCGGTAGTTAAGAGATACAAATCATTAAGTAGATAGTACATAGTGTACCTAGGTGCACTCAGCCCTTGTGAGGTCAACTGAGGAGCTACTTGAGCGAGAAGTAGTGGCTTCGGTCACGAAAACTGACATGACGGCTCGGAGTGCGGGGCGCTGACCACGCCCCCCTCCATAACGCATCCGTTGACGCCTTCGGGCAGAGGATGACACGGCGGCCGGTCAGTACCCAGAGGGCCCCTTGAGGCCTGTAGGACGGAGTTACATAGTGTACACAAAATGAAATTGTAGGATTTAAGATGGACCATTCACTTGCTGTAGGTCCAACATGTGCCACGACTTAATTCTGAACTACACCATGGCTCATCCTACGAGACGTATTAGTCATTTCATATACTGCTTCTGTAACACTACTCTCCAAGAGAGGGACATCATCTACGGAACAAGAAAAGTTGGTGAGGACTGACAGAAATTCGATCAGACACTCTTCTTGCTCACAGAAATTCTCACAAGCCACAATGTTGGTTAACACCCCCGTGCTACAAAGGATGCCAGTTTAGTAAGGCTTGTTAAATTTTACGTACATTCCACAGATCCTGGGAAGGCAATTAAAAATATCCGTACAAAGACCTCTCGAAGAGAACAATGTAGGATGTTTCACATCACACGTACTCAGTTATCGATTCAAGGATACTGACGTCACTAAAATTATCATTTAAACTGAAATATTTTGCAAAGATAGCGCTCTTATTTAGCGACGAGCACATTGGAAAATATTCGACCTACTTACATATCGTAACTAGCTTGTGAAACGGAGTCGTGAACCGCACACCGTCCACCCTGAGCAAGGCTTTTAGCCCATTCTCCACACTCATTTAAGAAAACGCTTGGTACATCCAAACTTCCGCGACACAGAGTACGACACACAAATAGTTAAAATATGAAAGCTAATGGTATAGGGTTTTCGCAGTTCTTAGACTACTTTAATAATCTTTGGAAGGGCATTCGGTCGCATATTTAAAGAATAGAATAAAATTAGCCAGAGTTGGGTAAAGAGACCTTGAAATGGACTGGAAAAACGCTTTGTGATAGAGGAGTATTGGAATATTGTTCAGTGGAATCAGCAGCATTCGCCATGGAAACAACTCCTTGATCAGGTGTGCTGAGCGGACATTTAAAATATAAATGCTATTATTGTACCTTGTTGTTAAAAGACTGTATTTGCCCACACCGCGAGAAAATATATACGCTTATATGACTAGTTTCGGAAAGTTAATTTGACACTTCTGGCGTGAAAAATATATGAAAAGAGTGGCAATGTAAATATCGAAATTCGTCTTAAGATTGGGCGAAAATTAAAATTGAAAAAGCAAAATAAAACACAAGACTTACATTCCCTTTAAGTATATGGAACAATGAGCCATTCTACTGAAGGGATAAGACTGTAATGTAGATAAAAATAAGGTTATGGAAAGAACCAAAAGTCAAAAAATATACGAGAAAATAACATATTCCTCATGGAGAATTCCTTCCTCTATAATATTTCTCATCATATAATAAATCAATCGCTTCGTTGTATTGTTATTCGTGTACAAATAGTAAGTCGTAAAAACATTTGGCTAGTACAATATTGGTTGCTATGTACGTTTTGACAATTGATAACAAACTGTCAGCCAGCACTCAGTCTGGAGTGCTTGGGGCACCAGGTGACAGTACTATTTTATAGAATAACATGAAAACATACACAAAATAAAATTACAAATTAAGGAACAAATGGAAGCATAGGTAAGGAATATTTGTAGCTTACACAAAAATATGCAACCATGTTATGTAATTACAAATACGTGCTATAGGTATACACTGCCTATTTTTGGATTTTAATGTTTGAATCCAAACCTGTCACAATGTTCAGCTTTAATTTTTTCGCTGAATTTTACCTTAAGTCTATAGCCAATCGTTTGGTGTTAAAACATATCATGAACCTAGAAATAGCGGAAAAGGTGGTGCGCTTTATATGGTTCGTTGTTAAAAGAAAATAAATAAGTCACTGAATAATTTCGTTCAACACGCGCTGCTTATACTCGTGCGGAAGCTGTTTTACGCAATACTATATTTTGTCGATCAACACATCCTCTTCCTTTCTTATGGCACAATCACTGTCAATGTTGATTGTCTTTCATTTGAGCGGCAGCTGAAGTAATCCGAGAAACGTTCCGCAAGTGATGCCTCCTACTTTTTTTTTTTTTTTCTTTTTTGTGACTTTGGATGATCGCGGCAGATGTCGTTGCTGTAGTGCTCATGTGTGAACTTTCCTCTTTTATTTGCAAATAATTCTCCTGTTCTGCGAAAGTTGGCGCCAGCAGAAGAGTTCAAATGTTTGTAAATCTAACGGATTTAACTTCTGGGGTTATCACTCTCTAGGCTTACAAACTACTTAAACTAACTTAACGTACACTAAGGACAACACCCACGGCCGAGGGAGGGCTCGAACCTCCGACGGCGAGCAACCGCGCGCCCCGCAGCAAGGCGCCCTGGAGCGCTCGGCCACTCCACCGCGGCAGCAGGGGAGTGTTCCACAATGGATTCTGATATGGACGCGCGTATAAAGCAGCGATGTACGATTGAATTCCTCACTGCTGAAGAAATTGCGCGGATTGAAATCCATCGACGTTAGCTAAAAGTGCATGGAGACAACAGACGTGAGCAATGTGAGGCGGCGGGGATGCCATTTTGAAGGTGGTGAAAAGGCTGTGCATGAGAAGCTACAGCGCAGTTCACCTTGCATAGCTGTCAGCGAAGAGCATCTTGATCATTTCATGGCTGCTGAGCGGCGAATAATAAACTGAGAATTGTGTGCAAACTTGAATGTCGGCAGTAATGCCTCGCCGGCCGCGGTGGCCGAGGGGACTTCGGCGCGTCAGTCACGGTCTGCACGGCCACTACGGTCGGGGATTCGAATCCACCCTCGGGCATGGATATTTGTGCCGTCCTTAGTGTTAGCTAGTTCATAAGTAGTTAAGTCCCATAAGCTATACAAACATTTGAACATTTTTAGTAATGCCTCGACCGAGCGAGGTGGCGCAATGGTAACACACTGGACTCGCATTCGGGAGGACTTTAGTTCATACCCACCTCCAGCCATCCTGATTTAGGGTTTGTGTGATTTTCCTCAATCGCTCCAGGAAAATGCCGGAATGGTTCCTTTGAAAGGGTACGCCAGATTTCCTTGCCCATCCCTGTCAACATGTTCAAATGTTTGTAAATTTATGGGACCTAACTGCAGGGGTCATCGGTAAATTAACTTGTCCTAAGAACAACACGAACACCCATGTCCGAGAGAGGACTCGAGCCTCCGACGTGGAACGGCCTCGCGCACCGCAAAAAGGCGCCTTAGTGCGCACGGCTATTTCGCCGCGGTATCTCTGACAAAAAATATCGGAGCGTGTGCTCCGTCTTTAATGACCACGATTTTGACGTGACGTTAAATTATAATCTTCCTTCCTCTACATTTACATCTACATCCACCGTAAAGTGCGTGGCGGAGAGCACACTGTACCACTACTAGGCATTTCCCTTCCCAATTCATTCCCAAACGGAACGAGGAAAAAAAGAATATCTATACGCCTCTGTACGAGCCCTAATTTCTCTTATCTTGGCTTTGTGATCTCTGCGCGAAATATAAGTAGTCGGCAGGAAGATCGTTCTAAAGTCAGTTTCAGATTCTGGCCCTCTAAATTTCCTCAACAGAATTTCTCGAAAAGAACTTCGTCTTTCCTGCAGAGATTCCCATTTGAGTTCCCGGAGCATTTCTGTGACACTCGCGCATTGCTCTAACCTACCAGTAACGAGGCTAGCTGCTCGCCTCTGAACTGCTTCCATGTCTTCCTTTAATCTGATCTGCTCGTGTTCCAAACACTTGAGCAATACTCAAGACGTGGTCGCACAAGCGTTTTATACGCGGTCTCCTTTACAGATGAAGCACATCTTCCCAAAATTCTCTCAATAAACCGAAGTCGGCTGACCGCCTTACAACTGTCCTTACATGTTCGTTCCATTTCATAGTGCATTGCAGTGTTACGCCTAGATATTTTAACGACGCGACTGCATCCTTCCTTGTAATGCTTTAGAATCAATGTTTTAATATCTTGGTTATCGCATAGTCTGTGCGAATGAGTTCCACGGATGCTTATAGAAGAATAAAAATCTTAACGAATGGAAAATTGTCGGAACCTACTGGACCGATATGATGCTGAAAGAGACAATTTTCTGAATAGCATCGTCACCGGAGATGAGATGTGGAATCCTAATGACAGTCCATGGAATGGCGACATGAGACTTCTTCGTCAAAAAAAAAAAAAAAAAAAAAAAAAAAAAAAAAAAAAAAAAAAAAAAAAAAAAAAAAAAAAAAAAAAAAGGCAAAGTGTTGTGCACAATATTCTGGGGTATCCAGGGTGTGCCGGCCGCGGTGGCCGCGGGGACTGAGGTGCTTCAGTCACGGTCTGCACGGCCACTACGGTCGGGGGTTCGAATGCCCCCTCGGGCATGGATATTTGTGCCGTCCTTAGTCTTAGTTAGTTTATAAGTTTAGGGACTGATGACCCCGCAGTTAAGTCCCATAAGCTTTAGAAACATTTGAACATTTGATGGATTACGTGGCGTACGTTTTCAAGACTCGGATGGTGTTATCAAAACAACATTTCAATTTTTTTTCTTTGCTCATGAAAACAAAAATTGAGAAGTTGTGTGACAATAACCTAGTCATTCTGAACTTGTGTTCCAGATTGCAGGATACTCCAGTACCCCTAATACCTGGCAACCCGTCCTCTTGCACTGATGTATGCCTGTATTCGTCGTGGCATACTGTTCACTAGATCGTCAAGGGACTGTTGGTTCAAATTGTCCCAATCCTCAACGGCAATTTAGCGTAGATCTCCCGGATTGGTTGTTTGGCCGTCTCTTCCAAAAAGAGTATCCCCAGGCATGTTCGATAGGTTTCATGTCTGGAGAATGTGCTGGCTATTCTACTCTGAAGATGCAGTTATCATGAAGGAACACGCTCACACGTGTGCACGACGAGCACGAGAACTTTCATTTATAAAGACCCTCAACGAAATGCTGACGTTATGGTTGTACTATGTCAGAGGGTGTCATCCCTGTGCCGTATAGCCATTAGATTGCCCTCCACGACCACCAGTGGCTAACAGTGTCCCCACATAACGTTACCTAAACCCATCAAGAAACCACCACCTTGCTGCACTCGTTGGACGGTGTATCTAACAAGAAGAGGACGCCTACTAGTCACCGTCGAATTCGTCCAAATTTATAGTACATGTAGGACGTGGTGAGATATAAAAGTGCCTCAAGTGGGAACTCCAGATGGCTAAGCGTTTAGGAAATAAAAGGAATTTTTATACGGATCTATCACCATATGCACCCTATCAACTGCCCTTGGCTCAACGGTTAGAGATCGGATTTTTATTGAAAGGTTCGCGGGTTCTATTCCGCCCGATGGCAAATATTTTGTTTTTGTTTTCAGAATGTCAATCAAGTTTGTTTTTCTACGGAGACATTAAAATAACCATGTAACTACAAAATGACGTCCGCAAGTACGACTTAACTACAGTCCCTTTTTAAATGTTTGTAGTCCCGAATTTCAGCCAATGTCCTTCCTTATTTTTTTTCCTTATATAAATTAATAAAATAACCTATATGATGTTGCGGTTAATTGTGACGTCAGTCTATATCTACATTGATACCCTGTAAGTCACTGTGAAGTGCACGGCAGAGGTGTACGTCCACTGTACCAGTTATTAGGGTTTTTCCCATACCATTCACGTATTGATCGTAAGAAGAATGATTATTTAAATGCCTCTGTGCAAGCTGTAATTAATCTAATCTTGTCCTCTCGATCCCTACGGGAACAATATGTAGGTGTACGCATTGCCAAGGAGCAGAAAAAAATTTGCCACTGAGTGGAGTTAAACCAGCGACGTTTTCAATACGAATACTGAGCCAAACACCGCTTCCTAAACACGCTGTCACAGGGACTGTTGATAAGATACATATGGCGATAGATCAGTATCGAACTTTTATTTTCTAAACGCTTGGCCATCTGGAGTTCCCACTTGGGGCACTTTCATGTCTCACCACGCCCTACATGAACCATAAATTTGGACGAATTCGGCGATGACGAGTAAGCGTCCTCTCCTTGTAAGACTTTCAGGCTGACCGTACTGCCTCCAAAATTTTCTGGTTGATGGGAAATGCGAGTCTCATCTGTGAATATCACTTGATGCCAATTCTGACGAGTCTATTCATCCTGCTGTTTGGCTGCATGGTGTCTAGGAGTCAAAACTGGACTTCGCCATGGACGTCGGAAGTTAAGTTGCACGTCATACAGTCTATTACGATAGTTTGAATCGAAACAGGACGTCGTCCTGTGGCTGCACGAAAATCATTGTTCAGCATTGTGACATTACTCTCATGGTTCCTCCGGATTTAAATCCACGAGTAGCGGTCACCAGCTGCTGTGGTAGACTATGGGCGGCCAGAGAGGGGCAAGTCATCGATATTTCCCGTACCTCTGTACCTCCTCCACGTCCGAAAAACATGGCTTTGATGTCTGGAAACTTCCCTTGATGAGAGACCCTCCTGACACAAAGTAACAATACCGGTGCCATCAAACAACGATGTCTTCTAGGCATAGAAGAACTACAGTCAACAACAGGCAGTGTACTTCCTTCTTGGTGTTATGACCGGAACTGATCCGCCGTTTTACCCACTCCGTCGCATTGGCACTGCTCATTCGTGGTTGCTTACATCTTTAAGGGGGTAAGGACGTCAAGCAGGGCGACTTGAGGTAAGAGAGGCATATAAGAACGTTTTAATTTCCACTGTCTATACTTTCACAAACAAATTCACAAAACTTTGTCAGCATAACAGGGAACGATTCACTCTCATAGCAGTGGGAGTTTCAAAACATAAGGAAATAATTTTTATTTACATGTTAAATTTCATCATTTTTTTGATTACTATTGGCTGCATTTGTTGCTATAGGTACACTTTACTCCATAAGTAAGAGAGATTCTTCGGTGAATTTTACACAGCATACAAACCATACTTACAGGTATATTAAACTCTAGAATTTTCCAAATGTATTAAAATGTGATAACAATTAAGTTTGTTGACTATAAAATTTTAATTTTTTCTAAACATAAAATTTAAATTGTAACAGCTCAATCATTTTTTCATATAATTAAATAAATTCTAGAGTTTCATACACTTTTAAGTATGGTTTGTATGCTGTGTAAAACTCATCCATGAATCTCTCGTGGTTGTTCACATCTTTAAGCGGGTTGTTCAAATGGTTGTAAATCTTTGGAACTTAACTACTCTAGCCATCAAAATGTTCAAATGTTTGTTAAGCTTATGGGACTTAACTGCGGGGTCATCAGTCCCTAAACTTACAAACTACTTATAAACTAACTTATACTCAAGACAACACAAACATCTATGCCCGAGGAAGGGTCGGAACACCCGACGGGGAACGTCCTCACGCATCGGAGCATAGCGCCTCAAGGCGCTCGGCCTCTCCGCCGCGGCTCTGGTCATCAGTACATAGGCTTACAAACTACTTAAACTAACTTATGCTACGGACAACAAATACACCCATGCCCGAGAGAGAACTCGAACTTCCAACGGCGAGTAGCGGCGCGCTCCACTCAGCGGGTTGAGTAACATCTACGGACAATATAAGGAACTATATTCTTGATGATATATACACATTCAACGTCAGTGTTCAGAAGACCTTGGAACCAAGGAGATGCAACACTTTCTTTGGTGTGTATTTATATTCATACCGTAATTATTATTGAGAGAACCCTGTGGCACAATAAAATTTAGTGTCTCTTGATTTACCTATTAGATATAGACAATATTTACGAAAAAGTGAAATTATGTTTCTTAATTTTCTTTGCCATTAACTTTATCTTCAACACAGTTCATAGAAATTTATAATGTTTTCTGCGTTGACTTATTTCATTTTGTTTTGTATTTACTGTACTGAAGACACATAATGAAGAGGATTGTGAAGACGATGTTTACTGCTTTGCAGGTAAGAGAAGCTTTACAGAGGATGGGTGCGCTTCTGCCCATGAACATTTTCCTCCGACAGGAAATAGACCGCATCCAACGCGTCATACGTACAGTGCAGACAACGCTGTGTGACTTGAAGCTTGCTATTGACGGAACAATCGTCATGAGCCACAGACTTCGCCAGTCGCTGGATGCTATGTACGACGCCCGTATTCCGGAAAGCTGGCAGAAGGTATTACTTGAACAATTTTACAGAAATAAACTGTTATAATGTTTTTTGTGATGTGTGGCTACCATATTGACGAATATCCTCAATCGCAGATACATATAGCGCTATTGTTTGGTACCACATTTTCTTACAATTTTCAGTTAGAAATATGACAATAAAATCAATATTAGTAGATTTAGTTTCCGTAAATTGCTAATGCATTTTAAAGTTGTTCAGTCACAGAAATAAAACACTAAATGGTAATTATTTTCTTGCTTTAAATCAGAAATCCCAGAAATGGTTCCTAATATGGGATGCTATTATTAGGAGTGCCACTTTTCTTACAATTTTCAATTAAAATATAACAATAAAGTCAGTATTACTGTAAATAATTTACCACAGTTTCTATAAACAGATAATACATTGTTACAAGGTCTTCAGTCACATAAAGAAACCACTTTAATGAATTTTTATTTTATTTTAAATCCACTAAAGTAAATTAAAATAAGCAATCATTTGGTCTTTATCCGAAGCCTTTCTTTTCTTCAGTGAATCCGTCTAATAAGAAAAAACAACTTGTAAAATATAACATAATATAATCTTTGTACTTTCAGAAATATTATAAAGAACGTATTCGACTATAAAAAAAATTTCTAATACTTCCAAACATGGGGTACCCCATATTACATATCAGTAACTACCCCGCATCACTTTCCTTCCCAACCACATGCTACACATCTGAACGAAAGTGAATAAATACTGAAAGAAAACGTACTTACCATTAAAGCGAAATAAATAAAGCACTTATAACGTTAATATCCCCTACTACCAACAACAATGGCAGGCTGATTTCAGTAGCATTGAAATCATTCCTCAGATGGCGGTTATTAGATGGCTTAATGGCGCATAGATGACAAGTTCTGATACTTGCCTGCAGCCACAAAGAAAAATAATAAGTACTCCATATTAGGCGGTACCGTCATATTATGAGTCTTTACCCTGCATATGGAAGTGTTTTTCATTTTCTCTGTCATTTGTACTTCTCTAAAATATACAGGGTGTCTAAAACGTTTTGGCCGAGTTTTATTGGGTCCACAACAGTCTATTGAAAAATACATATTAATTGTGTTATGGACATGCACAGTGTACCCTGCGTACTAGCAGCGCAGAACATAGTAATTGTTCAAAGTGACGACGCCAGTGTGAATGCTTGTGTGGCAATGGTGCATAATGCCCTGTCGCACTCTATCAAATAACCCTGTTGTCTGTTGTACCAGGAGACAGACAGCTTGGTCCTTAGCAAACAGATCATCAGTTTCACAGGGGTTTCGCAAAGAAACGACTTGTAATGCAGAGGAAAAGGTGCAGAGAATCGTTGCTGGCGGCTACCATGTGGTAGTTGTCCTCACTTCAGACATACAATACATGGATTGACAGTGGCCGTCGTCGCTTCTACAGGTATTGTGAGCTACTTTTTCACTAAGCGGTGTACTCTGCAATATGTCCATAGAACAAGAAGTAGGCATTTCCGACGATTGACTCCCCGTCTCAATATAATCAGCAGTGGTTCCACTGTCAGCCCTTTCAGACTGACCCTAAAGGTGTGAGATGCTCTGTGTATTTAAACCTTTCAGTAATATACCGGTGAGACAAGTTCTTGACTGTCACTTCACATTACGAAAGATTTCTCTAACAGTCCGGGAAGACTCTCTCTTCTTTAGTGCGTTGTGGGATTTTCTAACATGAACGTGTTAATGATCATTGCCTTGCACGACGTATTGACAAACAGATACTTTTATGTCTTGAAACAGTGCTAGTGGAAACGGAAGACAGCGTATCGAAGAGAGATTATGAGTGTCCAAGGAAGGAATTACGCTAAAAACAGCCCATGGATCACACTTTTGATTAATATTTCTCATTCATAGCCTCGAACATCTTGAACTTTGGTTAATGTAAAGCTCTGTAGTTCTAATCCATGGTTTATTTTATATTAGGTATAACATTCGATTCCGATTTATAACGTGTTTCTTACCCAAGCTAGCAAACTGATCAGCAACGTCAATTTCCGAGCTGAGAATCAGATATTTAGAAAATTTGGTGAACTTACGAGTATCCTTTTCCCTGACGGAGCGCGACCACATTCAGGCAGTTGAAAGAGGCCATTAAGTGGCCGTAAGGTTCAAATGTTCGTAAATCTATCGGACCAAACTGCGTACTTACAAACTACTTAAACTAAGGTAAACTAACCTAAGGACAACACACACACATCCATGCCCCAGGGAGGACTCGAACCTCCGACGGTGAGCAACCGCGCGCTACGCAGTGAGGCGCCTTAGACCGCTCGGCTACTCCACCGCGGCGGCAGTAAGGAAATCCCCGGTTACACATCGGCTTACGGAGTGACCCATGTTAGGCTGTTTCGTTGTCGTCGAGTTAGTTGGGAGGTACCAAGGCACAGTTTTCTGCAAAGTAGATATTTTCAAATCGTATCCTACAGCCGGCCGCGGTGGCCGAGGGGACTGAGGCGCGTCAGTCACGGTCTGCACGGCCACTACGGTCGGGGGTACGAATCCCCCCTCGGGCATGGATATTTGTGCCGTCCTTAGTGTTAGCTAGTTCATAAGTAGTTTGTAAGTTTAGGGACTGATGACCCCGTAGTTAAGTCCCATAAGCTATACAAACATTTGAACATTTTCGTATCACTTCACCATGGCGAGATCTCTCGTTGGTGGTGTCTTGCGGCCACAGGATATTCCAAGGCAATATTCTAACTCTCCCCAGCAGCATCTGCCCAATTCCATTTTTAGAAACTCGCTCACTCATTTGTTTTTTATTTATTTCCGAAAGTTTTATTTATCAACATCATTATTTGAACTGGTTTGCGAATAGAAAACGTTAAATGCCCTGAAGTACGGCGAATCAGTTTCTGATTTCCAAAATGACAATCGCGAAAGAAAAACGACTTGGTAAGTATAATGCCACATTTACGGGATGAACACAGGAAATTTGTGGTTAAATGCGTGTAAAATGCCAAAAGTTCGTATTTGGTACTCTCATTCCGTATCGTCTTAGTACTGTAATAACTGCAAAAACAATACAAGAGCAATGAACTTGGCCCTTTTCCAAATTGTCATTTTCATTGTGATACTATAGGCGAATTAGATGTTCATTTAAGTCTGTGAATTACGTACCAGGCCACAGCGACCTACAGTGTGACTTACTAACGTATTTTTTGTATCAAGGCATTATTTCAGAATAAATTGGTTTTCTTTCAATATCTCGAAACAATCATTTTGGTATTTAGCTCTTTTTTGATTTCTAGTCTTCATTTTGTCTGTGCCAACAGACAGCGGTAATATCGGATTCAAAACCAAGTTTCGTGTTCTGTATCGTAATAAAACAGACATTAAACCTTTCCGTTAGCAGCAAGGACTAACAGAAACGGGCTTCGCAAGGCCTGTAGATGAAATTTTAAAGAAATGTAGCACGCCGAAAAATCAGTACATTTCAGTATACGGTGCTGTCAATGATGTTAAAAGGAACATACTAAATAAGACATACTAAATACTACCTGACACTTCGACAATAACTGTGACTCAGATAAAGAGGCAAACAACTACCGTGACAGGCATTGTTCAGAATTTTCTTGTTTCAAAGAGATTTAAGCCGTAGGACAGTACGTACAGAAGATCTGATTGTCATCTGCAAACATTTTTGTGCTGTCTTTTATTTCTCCTCTATTTACAGGAAATACTCAAGGAATTCTTCATGCGTCATTTCGTATAAATACAATAATAAAATACCTCTCTATTTCCAATAATGAAGCAATATTATTGGCGTATATAAACTATTTCATTTAACATTCAGTCACTCCGATTGTCCGTTTAAAATTTAGATTTATTTTCATACCACATAATTAAAAACAAAAGTATATTATTATCAGAAAATAATGCTTCAGTATTATATTATTATCGTTTCCATATGTTAATAAAAATAGAATTTAAATTTTACACATAATAATACTCGAAAAACTTTTGTCCCAAGTGTATATTGAGAACGTAATCGTACTGATATTTGAAGCTTAATACAATATATATATATATATATATATATATATATATATATATATATATATAGAGAGAGAGAGAGAGAGAGAGAGAGAGAGAGAGAGAGAGAGAGAGAGAGAGAGGATGAATCACCTAATACTTGCACCGCAAATATTGCGGAAACGGAAAGTGCGATTGATTTACGGTTTTCACAGAATGGATTGGTAGTCAGGGGCTCGTACTTTTAGCCAACAAACAGATTGTAATATTACTTATGCAAATATTTTTTATGCAAACATACGGTTTTTTAAATGGAACAATGGTTGTTTCTGTCATGCACTGGAATTTTTGACACCAGCTGTGTACAAAGAATTTTGAATGACATTTTTATCACGCTTAGATTGACAGCTACAAACGGTCAAAGTTTCGGGGGCGGAGGCTGCGATAGCGTAGCTGACTGGCCGATGGCTAGCCCCTGGGGCACGGCCCACTGTCTCATAACCATCAGCCAGTCAGCTACGCTGTCGTAGCCTCCACCCCCAAAACTTTGAATGGTTGTAGCTGCCAAACTAAACGTGATAAAAATGTCATTTAAAATTCTTTGTACACAGATGGTGTCAAAAATTCCAGTGCATGATAGAAACAACCATTGTTCCATTTGAAAAATAGTATGTTTGCATAAAAAATACACTTTCTAGGTATTTTACAATCTGTTTATTGGCTAACAATACGAGTCCTTGACTACCAATCCATTCTGTGAAAACCGCACATCAATCGCACTTTCCGTTTCCGCAATATTTGCGGTGCAAGTGTTAGGTGATTCACCCTGTATACAGGATGTTACGCCGGCCGCGGTGGCCGAGGTGACTGAGGCGCTCCAGTCACGGTCAGCACGGCCACTACGGTCGGGGGTTCGAATCCCCCCTCGGGCATGGATATTTGTGCCGTCCTAGTTCGTAAGTAGTTCATAAGTAGTTTGTAAGTTTAGGGACTGATGACCCCGTAGTTAAGTCCCATAAGCTTAACAAACAGTTGAACAGGATGTTACAAAAAGGTACGGCCAAACTTTCAGGAAACATTCCTCACACACAAAGAAGAGAATATGTTATGTGGACATGTGTCCGGAAACCCTTAATTTCCATGTTAGAGCTCATTTTATTACTTCTCTTCAAATCACATTAATAATGGAATGGAAACACATAGCAACAGAACGTACCAGCGTGACTTCAAACACTTTGTTACAGGAAATGTTCAAAATGTCATCCGTTAGCGAGGATGCATGCATCCACCCTCCGTAGCATGGAATCCCTGATGCGCTGATACAGCTCTAGAGAATGGCGTATTGTATCACAGCCGTCCACAATACGAGCACGAAGGGTCTCTACATTTGGTACCGGGGTTGCGTAGACAAGAGCTTTCAAATGCCCCCATAAATAAAAGTCAAGAGGTTTGAGGTCAGGAGAGCGTGGAGACCATGGAATTGGTCCGCCTCTACCAATCCATCGGTCACCGAATCTGTTGTTGAGAAGCGTGGAGCCTAATCAGCTGCTGATAGTGCCTGCACACGCTGTACATGGTACGGAAACAACTGGTTCTCCCGTCGCACTCTCCATACAGTGACGTGGTCACCTTGTACAGCAGCAACTTCTCTGACGCTGACATTAGGGTTATCGTCAACTGCACGAAGAATTGCCTCGTCCATTGCAGGTGCCCTCATCGTTCTAGGCCTTTCAAAATGTTCACATGTTTGTAAAGCTTATGGGACTTAACTACGGGGTCATCAGTCCCTAAACTTACAAACTACTTATGAACTACTTACGAACTAGGACGGCACAAATATCCATGCCCGAGGGGGGATTCGAAACCCCGACCGTAGTGGTCGTGCAGACCGTGACTGAAGCGCCTCAGTCTCCTCGGCCACCGCGGCCGGCTTCTAGGCATTTCCCAATCGCAAGTCATAGGCTGGAATGTTCCGTGCTCCCTAAGACGCCGATCAATTGCTTCGAAGGTCTTCCTGTCGGAACACCTTCGTTCTGGAAATCTGTCTCGATACAAATGTACCGCGCCACGGCTATTGCCTCGTGCTTATCCATACATCAAATGGGCATCTGCCAACTCCGCATTTGTAAACATTACACTGACTGCAAAAACACGTTATTGATGAACACTAACCAGTTGATGCTACATACTGATGTGCTTGATGCTAGTACTGTAGAGCCATGAGTCGCATGTCAACACAAACACTGAAGTCAACATTACCTTCCTTCAGTTGGGCCAAATGGCGGTGAATCGAGAAAGTACAGTACATACTAACGAAACAATTGGATATTTTGACAATTGTCTGCACGAATTATTTCAATTTACATTTAAAGAATAATACTAAAATGAGCTCTAACATGGAAATTAAGCGTTTCCGGACACAAGTCCACATAACATATTTTCTTTCTTTGTGTGTGAGGAATGCTTCCTGAAAGTTTGGCCGTACCTTTTTGTAGCACCCTGTATATTTGCACAGACGCTATCTGCTATCCACAGGAGTGCTTCGCATTCATAATCATATTTCCAGATGCAGTGGGACATGTTTTACAAGCAATGCGGTGTTCTGGTCTGCTGTAGTCCTGCAGACAGCTTCACTCCCGTGTACATCTAAAGCAATATACACCTGATGATGGAAGTTTCGCTCTCCACATGAGCTACGGCAAGGGCTAAATAAGAAGAGGAAACGCGTCGTGTTGCAGGTGTCGTGGGAGTCTGCGACGCTGGGCTTCTGGTACACGGAGCTGCTGGAGAGGGACGCGCAATTCCGCCGCTGGTGCAGCCACGGCCGGCCCAACGTCTTCTGGATGACCGGCTTCTTCAACCCGCAGGGCTTCCTCACCGCCATGCGGCAGGTGAGCTCACTCTGTCGTGCAGTTGTCGACAAACGCAAAAGCTCACGTAGTCCAAGAATGGGCGAATCACAAATATTCAAATCTCATTCTACTGTAAATTTATATTATAGGATTGGAACTTAAATAGTGGCAACACTGTTGTGGAGACACTATACAATGCAATCTACTATTGACGCTGATAGCACACGTCGTTGAGATACCTACCTTACCTCCGACCAAATGGACTCGCCCGTCCCATGTCTTCGGCGTGCGCACAATCGAGGGAAAAACAGTTATTTGTGAGCGAGCTATCTAACGTAACAGTGTCACTATGTTTTCGAAACAGGAACAACGGGGTTGGATAAATATTGAACGTGCCAGAGGTAGTACACGAAAGTGTCATCAAGGTCTTCGAGAGGCGTGTGGGAAATCGGCATTGCCGTACAGGACAGTGGCACGTTGGGTAAAAGCCGTTAACGAAGGTCGGCAAACTGTGGCAGACATGCATCGAGCAGGTCGTCCTAACGTCTTTGTAGAAGGGCATACTGTTACCGCGTTAGTGGACAGTGATCGTGACCTCGCCCGCAAATCCGGATTAGCACATACGACTGTGCTTTGCATCCTGAAGGAACGCCTGGGCATGCGAAAAACTGCATCACGATGAGTTCCGCACGAATTTACGGAAATGCAGAAATGGATGCGTTATGACGCAACTCAGACCCCCTTGAAGCGCTATGAGCACGAAGGAGAGGCTTTATTACGTAGCACTGGATGAGACATGGGACACATCGTATGAGCTAAAACTGAAACACCAGTCCAAAGAATGGCGTCATTATGGATAGCTACGAAGGTCTGAAGTGCGTCAGAGTCCCAGTATGGTGAAAGTCATGGTGATTCTCGTGTAGGACAGTGATGGTGTTATCCTGACGCATTACGTTGCTCTACGGCAGACCGTCAATGCATAGTATTACTGTTAGTTTTTGGAGCATCACCTGCGACCAGCTTTGCGAAAGTAGCGGAAACACTTTCTGCGTAACCCATCCATCGTTTCCATGACAATGCGCGGGCGCATACAGCGTAAGCTGTGGCTGCTCTGTTCAGTCGATGGGACTGGGCAGTACTGTACCATCCACCATACTCCCCGGACTTAAATCTTTGTGACTTTGATTTGATTCCGAAGATGAAGGAACCACCTCGTGGCATTCGCTTCAGAACTGTTCCAGAGATTCGACAGGCAGTATACCGCTCCATTCGCATCATCAATAGGCTCTGCTCACGGTATACTACGCTTTCCATATGGCTGGCAACGGGTTCTACACAACGCTTGTGACAATTTTGAAGGCCAGTAACAGGTGCAAACATGTAACGCTTTTGTATCGGTTGTTAATAAATAGTCGACACTATTTAAGTTGGAACCCTCGTAGTAATCAATAATAGTTATGTAGTTCCGATTTTGGCTGAAACAACGGTCTTATGTTCACTGTTAGAGCCTTCCAGTGTCACGCTACCCACGAGACAATGGGACGAATTATTTTCAGGGGTCACACTTTTCCTTTCCTCATGAAAGACACATACCTCTTCCCCCTCTCTCCCCCCTATCCCTTGGACCAAACTTAATTAAAGCACTCTCTCCCGCCTTCCCCCTTTTAATTCCAGGACAAACGTGTGGGCTCCGTCATTCGGGGGTCTATGCAATGTATTTGTTATAAATAACAAACTAATATTATTATTATAATTACATGAGATTCACCAACAGACATTGCGAACCATAGAGAGAGGACCAGCCGGCCGCGGGGGCCGAGGGGACTGAGGCGCTCCAGTCACGGTCTGCACGGCCTCTACGGTCGGGGGTTCGAATCCCCCCTCGGGCATGGATATTTGTGCCGTCCTTAGTGTGAGCTAGTTCGTAAGTAATTTGTAAGTTTAGGGACTGATGACCCCGTCCCATAAGGCTATACAAACATTTAGAGAGAGGACCAGGATGTAATTATTTTTTATTACTAACAAATAAAGTTTATTATTCCAGTCGTACATGTTTCGCCATTTGTGGTCTGTACGCTATAGTGACATTACCATCGACAGCAGAAGTACCCTATTTAACAAATGGTTGCAAATATTACCATAATTTACAAGATGCGACAAACTGGCACTACAGTGTGTGTATACTTTAATGACAACATGTCACATCCTGCAAAATGATGGAAAATTATGAAACAACTGTCCATCAAGGTGCACGATTCCAAGATATTCACTTGCGCGCGCGCGCGCGTGTGTGTGTGTGTGTGTGTGTGTGTGTGTGTGTGTGTGTGTGCGTGTGCGCGCGCGCGCGCGCGCGCGCGTGTGTGTGTGTGTGCGCGCGTGTGACTACGTATTACGTCTTAGTGTGACTTAAAAGCGTTACAAAGCATAAGATTCCAAAATCGCATTCATAAATACGAGAAACTTCAATGTTTAACGAAGTCCTAAATGCATTATTTAACAATAAACACGTTCTTGCTAAATCATACCAAGTCTCCTTTATACTGCATTATTAGTGCAATTTCGTAAAAAGACTGTCAAAAATGTTCAAATGTTTGTATAGTCTATGGGACTTAACTACGGGGTCATCAGTCCCTAAACTTACAAACTACTTATGAACTACTTACGAACTAGGACGGCACAAATATCCATGCCCGAGGGGGATTCGTAGTGGCCGTGCAGACCGTGACTGAAGCGCCTCAGTCCCCGCGGCCACCACGGCCGGCAAAAAGACTTTCCTTCTAGACTTATAAATAATATACAAAAGGCAAATCCGAGTATGTCCGCCCACATCATATTGCTATTTTTGTTATTTCGACCTAGCTGTTTTATCCATTCTATTCGAAAGATACATACGATAAATAGGGCTACACAATCAGCACACCGCAGTATTTAAAACTATTGCTACAAATAACTTCTCCATGCGATGGTGTTAAAAATACAATGGTGTAAACAAACCAGTGTACGAACATTAAAAATTTGCTGTATTTCTGTCTGATATTTTGTACAAAGACACTCGTGAACAGGGAACTAACAAACCACTTTGGAAATTATTATTGCGTAGCAAGTTTGCAAGGAATTGGGTGACGCACGTCTGCAGGATTTACTGCCTCCACACAACAGCCAGTGCTGCCAACGTCGCCAGTGTGCCGACCGCAGTATTCACTTCAAAACTCATATGTATGTTAACCGTGTAGCGACGGGAAATACTGCTGCACCAATATCTGCAACAGACAGGATTCAGCTCGAACAGAACTCTCACAACGTGGCTGTCATTAACCGCCAACGAAGTCTTGCGCACAGTTGATAAATCCGCGCTCTATGTTAAATGTGGCGCAGAAGGAGCATTGCCTTATTGAGATACCAATTTGACTGCTACTAAAAGACGTCAGCCTGCCGGAGGCACCTATATAGATTACATTAGACTGGCGTACATGCTATCAAACACAGCCAGCAGACACAGTATTGAAAACGATCTAACATTTTCGTATTACTAATCACATGTATGACGTTGATCACGTCTGTGAGATGATTGATTTTTCCTATTCTGCCTTCCAAAGTAAGTGTTTACGTATTAATCTGGTGTGGGTTATTATTCTAATTGTTTGTGAATATTCTCTCTGGAAAGCAGCAACGGGTGGCATCGTGCATTATCATTCAGAATGATGGGGTGCTGTTCCATGAAATGTCGTCGCTTTCGTCTGAACGCTGGACGAAGGTGTTGGTGTAGGAACTTCCTAGTAGGCAGCGTCTGCCGTCACCCTTGGTGGTCCAGCGTGATGCAGCATTACCCCATCAGTGTCACACGTCGTAATGCACACCACCTTCACAGAACTTGGTGGAGCGCGCACTTTCTGTGGACGATGAGAACTGGGATGCCTCAGGCGATAGGGTTGCATTTTCAAGCTTGGATCGTAGAGCAATGTTCACATGTTTGTAATCCTAAGGGACCAAACTGCTAAGGTCATCGGTCCCTAGACTTACGAACTACTTTAACTTGCACTAAGGACACCAGCCACACACCCGTGCCCGAGGAAGGACTCGAAACTCCGGCGGAAGCGGCCGTGTAATAAATGTTCAAATGTTTGTAAATCTATCGGACCAAACTGCGTGGTCATCAATCCGTAGCTTACAAACTACTTAAACTAAGGTAAACTAACACACACACTTATGCCCCAGGGAGGTCTCGAACCTCCGACGGCGAACAACCGCGCGCTCCGCAGCGAGGCGCCTTAGACCGCTCGGCTATTCCACCGAGGCGGCCGCGTAATCCATGATGTGGTGCCTTAAGACCAATAGACCAATGCATGATGACACACCGCTGCGGCTGTACAGAACCTGTTGCGGGTATAGCAATGGCAGATTCTGGAACAAACACCACAGTGTGTGTGTGTGTGTGTGTGTGTGTGTTGCGCAATGCATCACAAGTGGTTCACTACGAAGGAATCCTTGAGTCATTACATGTAACATTTTACACATATGATAAGTCGGTAGAGTTCATTAGATTGCTCTGGACGGGTAAATTTCCGGATGTTTGGAGCGAATTATTATTAATAGAGCAGCACAGTGGGATTCTGACACATATTGTTATGTGTACAGTGGCGTAGCTTTCATAGGGCTAGGCGGGGCAGTGCCCCGGGGCCCCCGAGATCAAGGGGCCCCTCGGCCTCCGTGACCAAAGTTCGGAAAAAGTCACAGTGGAGCGTCGTTTTTTTTTATTTTTATTTATTTATTTTTTTACCTTCCCACCCTACCGTCCATCAATTCCCCCTCCCGTCAAACTAAGCTTGCCACAGTGGCCGCACTGGGCCACAGGTTGACGGAACATTGCTTGTAGTGGGGCCTGCTGAGAGGTCAAGCCGACAGTCGCTGAGGACAACAGTCGGCACACTCCAGTCGGCAGAAGTACTGTAGCTGCAGCATCAAAGCTGTTCACAGCAACAGCTGCGCCTTCCAAGTGTTGCGGCGTGCCGCTCGGCGCAATGTGAAGGCTCGCGCGACTCCAAATACTGTATGAATACATTTACTGTACAGTACTTATTGACAAGCTGAAGTGTACAGTTCGATTATACGAATAATCGGTTTTCCGAACATCCATGTCCCCCAATTACACTTCGGATAATCGACGTTCTACTCTATATTATATTTTAGCTGAATGAAGGATTTTCGACTTTAACGTTTTGAACGCTGCCAACAAACTTCAAACGCACGAAGTGAAATCCAAAAATTATTCCCATCTCAGAACATAAACATAAAAAGGTATTGCTTGTCCGCTAAGACGTGCACCCTGCCATCTGCTGAATTACTAGCATTGCGTGACAATACTGTTCATGGTTTGATTCGCGGCAGGGGGCCATATTTTCGTGGTTGAGGAAAACTTCGTTGTTCATTTTTACTAGCTTCTGCCTGCGACTTCATTCACATAGTATGGAGCCACTTCGATAACTATTCCATGGTCGTTTTATCTGTATGTCCTACCCAGGTCCAACTCTATCCCTCTCCAAAATTTCATCTAAATCCACCCAGTAGTTTCTGCTTGAAAGCATAATTAACTTTCACAGTTATAATTATATTAGAGAGTACGATTAAATATTATCTGCTGCGTGACACACAGTAATTTACTTAAGAGTATTTAGGTTTGCCTTATTATGTCTTCCAGTAAGCGATAAGGACGATGAAGTAGTATTGCATCTGTATAGTTCATAGGAGCCGATTACGGGTATGCTCGGTCGCTCAAGCATACCCCAAAATTTGAGTGGGTATGCTCGGAAAATTTTGGTATTATTTTTTTCTTTACGTTATATTTCTTGATTGAAATTAAATTCGACTCTCTCATTTCACTGATGGGCGGCTGGCTTTTCTAATACACTGCTGTAAAAACATTATCAAACAACAGGTAATTGAATTCGTAGGCATTAAAATTCATGTTGACATGTGAGTGAAGAGATCATTTTCTAAATAGTCCGAATGTTGCTGCTTGTAAGTTCAATATGGTACACTGAAGGCGGTAACCTATAATTGTTGTATTAAATAACAAAAAATGAAGTGGGTTTGGTACGATACGATGAAAATGTGTATACTACTAATTTAACGTTTATGTATTCTCTTAGAAGTCAATTGTCTTCAAGGAATCGTGTTAGTGTTAAGTCGTGACATTTTTCATCCTGTTTACTGAATTGTTGTATGATGTAAGAATGAGTTGTAAATCTATTGGTATCGACAGACATGGTATGACAGCAGAAGTGGTTATGGACTATTTTCGTAATACTGAATAGAAAATAAATCTGCATAAGAAAGAAGGCAGGAAGACCATCCCATGTTAGTTTTTGCGATAATGAACACAGTATTCACAATACAGGCACATCATTATCTAATATGCATGTCTAAGAAGATGAAAACTCTGAAAATGATTTCTGTACTAAAAAAAAAAAAAAAAAAAAAAAAAAAAAAATACTGCCGGTGCTGCAGGCCGGCAACCACCTCCCTCCTATGGGAAACGCCACTCAGCATACCCCGGCGCCTGTGGTATAGTTTTAGTTCAGAGAGGGCCCCAACGTCATTTTTGCCCCGGGGCCCTTGGTATAGTAGCTACGCCACTGTATGTGTATCAGGCAGGTAATTTGTAACGACCGATGAACTGTCTTGATATGTTACCATTGTCGCTTTTACATTCCCTGTGCTTCCCGTTTACTACAATAAAATCATGGTACATAATCCACTGGTACTTCAACAGTTTTAAAGTGCTGGTCGTGAACATTTACCACATTCTTCCCTGTTTCTCAAGTTTTGTGTTTTGTATCGTTGGATCAGTGCGACCTCTGACATACAGGTGGGATTACAAACCAGCTATCAAATCACGTAATACGATGGTATCACATTGATGGCACACTGATCAGCAGCGTTGCATCTCTCAAGTGTTGGATGCTATCGTCTTTCCATACTTTTGGAGCTTGCCGTTGGCCACACTGCGACATTATAATACGCGAGCACCCGTGAGACGCAATCTTTAAGACTTCTCTGTAGCCCATCGGATTGCACTACCGCCTTGGCCTCCCTTTTTATTCCGGACTACCGCCTATCGGAAACGTCTGGTCGATGATTAAATTCACTGACGCCAGATACACCACCGCTACTACACCAGATAAACTTTTTCAATATGTGGAAGCAGTATGGGCTACTATACCCCCACAAAACATCCAGAGCTTCTAAGGTCCAATGCCGAATCGTGTAGCAGCGGTCACTGACGTACCTGTTGCTTTGACATGGGTGGAAGTATACAAAATTGTCCTTAATAAAGGTACACTATATTTTTCTGTAACTTCGTTCACGCTAAAGGTAATGCTGTTAACTCTAATAAAATCAATAAACTACAAATTAAAGATCGGACAAAATCTCTCCCCAGCAATATCAGTGTTGGTAAATATTCACTGCTTTCGACATACTTAGAGTTGACTGACTTCGTTAAAAAATTGCCTGATTATGGAAGAGAGTTATCGCACATAGGCAGAATGTCCATGTCACACCGCTATGCTGTAGGTGGGAGCTGTTCAGCACCGTCATTTATCGGCGAGGGTATCCCTGCCTTCCTCTTACACTTAAGAATTAGCACCGAATACACTCTTGCTATGGAGTAGGTCTGGTCGAGAATTGACATAAAGCATAAAACACAACTGTCATTCTGCAGTAACATGAGCACCAGAAAATTGGTCGTCTTTCCATTTCATGAAGACCGAGGACAGATTATAATCAACGCTCTGTCTGCCCATAGTATGACCCATGTTCAGATTGTTAATATAGTTGAGATATGTATAATAACATAAGTATTCTATTTTAGCTGGTTGTATATATATATATATATATATATATATATATATATATATATATGCTGTAGAAGACTGTAGTTTAAACGGGATGTTTAGTAGTGGCAGGATACAGTACTATACATCAATACTCTACGTAAAAAGACTAGCGTAGTTGGGTTTTGATAAAGCAGACTCTAGTAAAGACAAGTACAACGTTTCTGGTTGTACCAAGATGGTGTGTAAAGTGTTTTCTCAATTGCGCTTATACTCCAGCAACACGTCTACCTTCTCAGGAGTATTTGCTGCTAGTACGACCAGTTAACAAATACCTTAGTTGTACATTATAATGCATTCCAAGGCTCTGAATATGAATGGTTGAATGGTGGAGAAAAGTTAGTATTAAGTCTTAATTTATAACTACAATGTTTTACAGTGCTTATCTCTCAAAGAAAACATTGAAAGAGTTGAAAGAATTGGCAGAAAGTATACTAACACACACTGATGGGAGATGCAAACCAGACCTTTCCCATGTATATAGCATACTCAACAGATAATTCTATTCAAAACTACACTCCAAAACTAACAAAAAGCACAGATGTATACAAAAAAATCTGAAATATACCAATTACAGTGCAGCACCTGAGATTGCAGATATATACGACAGACCAGCAGAACCTTTGATGTCAGATATAAAGAACATTTGAGAGTCTGGAAATAGCCGGCCGCGGTGGCCGAGGGGATTGCGGCGCGCCAGTCACGGTCTGCACGACCACTACGATCGGGGGTTCGAATCTCCCCTCGGGCATGGATAGTGTTAGCTAGTTCAGAAGTAGTTTGTAAGTTTAGGGACTGATGACCCCGTAGTTAAGTCCCATAAGCTATACAAACATTTGAACATTTTAGTCTGGAAATATGGTACAAACCACTTCACATTTGGCGAACATCTAACAGAATCACAGACTAACCTCCAGCGAAGATGACATGAAAATAATTAGAATAAATAATAATAAAAAACACCATCTTTCACTTCAAGAAAATTATCAAAAAAATGTTTAAATGGTTTTAGATCTTATGAGACTTAACCACGGGGTCATCAGTCCCTAAACTTACAAACTACATATGAACTAGCTAATACTAAGGACGGCACAAATATGCATGCCCGAGGGGGGATTCAAACCCCGACAGTAGTGGCCGTGCGACTGGCGCGCCGCAGAGCGCTCGGCCACCGCGGCCGGCAGAAAATTATCCCATACAGAAAACACAAGCTGAAAAGAAAATTCTGCTGAATGATCAAGTAAACGTATCAAACAATTCACTGTTTACACTGATAGATAAAATAGTTACATAGCGCAACCCTTCATACTCCCATTTATCCCCCCTTCCCCCGCCTTCAGAGATTATTTAAACCAAAACAAAAATCAGCTAAACACTAAAATTTCTACCACCGTCATACAGATATTGCAACCATACACACACACACATAATAAGACTCTCTCTCTCTCTCTCTCTCTCTCTCTCTCTCTCTCTCTCTCTCTCTCTCTCTCTCTCTTTGTGATTCTTATTCTTCTGTTTCAAATAACATTCTTACACTTTCAGTTTGTTCACACACAAAGGTTAGCAACCAACAAACATTTCGTTATGTTGGCAACAAAACAAATGAAAGACGAAAATACAGAAAGTAAATCATGGCTGCTTAACACCTCCAAAATGTGTACAACTGTGCGAGAAGTATGTTAGTTATACAATGTGCAAGATGTGGCTTTGACCAGATGGAGGAAACAGCAGAAGATAGTTGAAAAGCCAACGAAAACGTAAGTTAAAACTTCTTCTCTCCTGTAAACAAATACGTGAACTGCTTATAATCTCCAAACAATACATCTCACAAAAAATTGTACTTGTAGATCCCACTGAAGATGCCTTTAAAATAAAAGGCGAAACGCTTCTGGGAGAAATGAAATCAACTGCAGCAAACAAAAGGCGGTTTTTCACCTTCAAAACGAAGAATTTCGGCGCTTTCTGCGGAAGATGTTCATCAAAACAAACTTGTCAATTTCAGTTTCATGAGCAATAAAAAGAACTGAAATGTTATTTTTCTATATCTCTATTCCATTTTTATGTAAAGGTTGTTGATTCCCTAGAAATTTGGCGATGCAACACTTTTTTATGTGTGTATTTATCATACCTTCTGAAACACCGTCTGAATTGAACTCAGCTTTTCTTTCACGTCGACAAGGACGGAACAAAAACGTAACGCCGGCCGCGGTGGCCGAGGAGACTGAGGCGCTTCAGTCACGGTCTGCACGGCCACTACGGTCGGGGGATCGAATCCCCCCTCGGGCATGGATATTTGTGCCGTCCTAGTTCGTAAGTAGTTCATAAGTAGTTTGTAAGTTTAGGGACTGATGACCCCGTAGTTAAGTCCCATAAGCTTTACAAACATTTGAAAAACGTAACCATGTAGATAAACTCTGCTCTGTGTAATATGTATTTATATATATTTTTATCATTTGCAGGAAGTGACAAGAGCCCACAAAGGGTGGGCTTTGGACTCGGTTGTTCTGCAGAACCTGATCACGCGTCACAACAAGGAAGACCTCAACGACGCCCCGCCTGAAGGAGTATACGTCCACGGCCTCTTCCTGGAGGGAGCGAGCTTAGACCGGCGCTGCGGGAAACTAATCGAAAGCAAACCCAAAGTTCTGTACGAGCAAATGCCTGTCATATACATATATGCTATCAACACTACAGCGGGCAAAGATCCGAAATTGTATGAGTGTCCAATATACCGGAAGCCACAGCGTACTGACCAGAAGTACGTAGGTTCGATAGACTTTGAAACCGACAACAATCCCAGGCACTGGACGCTGCGTGGTGTAGCACTTCTTTGTGACATTAAATAAGTATTTTTGTGCAAACTGACTTATTAAGAAATAAATGGAGCTCAGCTCTTAAAAAACTTGTGTTTTTCTTCTTTACAAATACTGTATTTCACTGCAGGCTAGGTACAAGGGCTGGCTCACGTAGCCGCTGGAAGTGGCCCCGGCCCGCTGCCGCTGTGACGTCATGCGGGTACATGCATCGCTTCGTGCGGCAGTGCTAAGCTATAACTACTGTTTTGACGGTGATTGTTTTTAGTATGTCTTACACCTGACTTTTACCTGAAGGCAAGTAATTGAAATATCAACAGTTAAGGTAAAAATGAATAGAAAATAGAATATTAAATATGTGGTACATATCTATATCTATAAATGTGAATGTCTGTTCGGTGTACGTTTATCACGTCTCAACCACAAGACATAAAGAGCTAAAAATTTGTACAGTTCCTAATGTCTACCCGGGGAAGGCTTTAGGCACGGTTTTAGGGCGATCGGATAGCTATTTAACCAAAAATATTAATGTGAATGTCTGTTCGGTGCACGCTTATCACGTCCGAACGACAAGACGAAGAGACTTAAATATTTGTACAGTTACTAATTTATACCTGAGAAAGGTTTTAGGCACGGTTTTATAGAAATCTGATAGATATTTAGTAATTTGAAGAATATAACGCGAAATGCGGAACAATAATTACTCTTTGAAAATGGTTTTATTGGTTGCATTATTGGTTGCGGGTTGATAATGATAAAAGGGTGGAGTATTGGGATGGAAAGTTATCGGTGTATATAAAATTCTACGTGTTTGTATGTGTGTTAATATTTCGCTCTGCAGCGAAAACGACAGACCGCAAACGAATGGTCTGTATTTAATTGTTGTCCGAAGTTTCCCGTTGTACACCATAGCAGTTCCATGCCGATAGCTATAAAGGGGTGGAAGATATGGTGGTTTAAAGTCGCCAAATTATAAAACAATTCGGACTGAAGGCCAGGGATGACGTTTGCGACTCTGTAGCAAGGAGGTTACGTACAGCAAAACCTGATGCCACAGACCATATCTTTGGTCTATGCGTGCTACAATGTCTTCAGCTCTTTCTCTTTAAGGATAAGCATGGCAATAAGGAAATATAAGAATAAATTAATAAAGCAGTAAAAACCATCAAGAGAACAGGCTCTGCTAACGTTATACTACGCCTTCCACATCACTTCAACGGGTTCTGCACAAATCTACAGTTTTGTTCCGATATTGATGAAATTTTGCACACTCTACCTCAAAAACAAGAGGAATGTCACTGTCTGTGTAAAATTTCGTTCGGTGCATGGTGGAGGGTACTTACAGAATTTTACAAAATGCATAGTTTTGCTCCAATCTTTATGAATTTTTGCACACATGACCTTTGAACCAAGAGGAAGATCACTGGATACATAAATGTTTGTATGGTACTTGAGAGAGGGTACCTTGCAGAAAACTTTGCCAAAAGAGGGAAAGGTGGAAACGAACAGAGAGATGGGAGGGAAAGAGGTGGATGCAGAGAGAGGGGGGAAGCGGATGTGGACTACCAGAGTGTAGGATAAACAAACACCCGGGCAACGCCGGGTTTATAGCTAGTATTGCATAAAATTACTTATTCCCCGACTTCAACCATTTGCTCATTTTTTTATTACTTTAAACTTATTTTACTCGAGAACTACTGAACGCACCGTGATGCAGTTTATTTTAAATTGGAGAACTTAGAAAGATCTAAACAAAAGTCCGCGAGAGCATATATCTAACTTTTACGAGTGGAGCACATTTACCATTTTTCTCTCCAAAGGCGCTGGCGCCGGATGGCTTCAGACTACATAAATAGTGATTGTGGGAGATCTATAAAAGTTGGACATATGCTCTCATGGACTTTTATTTAGATCTATAAGAACTCCACAATTAAAAAAAACGCATCACGATACGTTCATTGGTTCTCGAGTTAAAGAAGTTTAAAGATTACCCGTGCGAAGCTGGGGCCTGTGAAAGTTACAATTATCGTCATATTTCAACAAATTTGTACAAAACCTTTACACGTTATATACGTAATTCATTACATCGAAATACGAGTTCATAAGTTCAAAAACTGTGCTGCGTCATTATTTCAGATAAAACTGATATTGCTTTTGAAACTGTGCTAGAAAAAATTGCTTTTGCAGGCCCAACGTTTTGCATTGCATTTACTTTTAGATTGAGAATTATTTTTACACGTCGCAATACAACAGTTAACCATTGTAAATGCAATAACTCAATGACACCACACTACAAAGAACACTTACGAAACACCTGTACAAAAAAGGGTGCCAAACAACACAAATCAGCGCTCAGCTCAGCCACTCGACAGGCACGGTCCACCTGCTTCTGTAACCTGGTGACGTCACGAGAGCGGGGCCACAGCGGCGCGCGCTACAGCAAAGGCGAGAGCCAGCCCTTGTACATAGCCCTGATTTCACTGTATGACGTGACGTAGCGGTGTAAATGAGTATGAGGAAAATTATAAACTCAGTGTGTCACAGGAATATTCATCAATGCTCTCCCATTTTGCATGTACGTCTTTGGCCCTTCATCGGAGAGAAGTGATGTACAAAAATTGTGGGTGTATATCTTGGTTTTATAAGTGGATGTTTTTTATGATGCTTCAACACACATCCATTTTAAGGCCCAAGCGACTCAAACCGCCGCAGCTGTAAGACTTGTGTAGAAGGCGCATCGCAAACAGTAGGGCCGCGGTGGAGTAGCCGAGCGGTCTGAGGCGCCTCGCTGCGGAGCGCGCGGCTGCTCGCGTCGGAGGTTCGAGTCCTCCCCGAGGCATGGATGTGTGTATTTTCCTTGGGTTAGTTTAAGTAGTTTATAAGCTACGGACTGATGACCACGCAGTTTGGTCGGATATATTTACAAGCATTTGAACAAACAGTAGCGGCTGTTTGGGACGCCTTGCTCAGAGTGGGGCAGTGCGTAACAGAACTACTGACACGGGGAAAGTGTATGAGATAAAAGAGATAGGGGATGCGCCAAATAACACGTCGGTTGTGCGGGAAAATATTCCACAACGAGCCTCGCCTCAACAATGTTCAAATGTTTGTGAAGCTTATGGGACTTAACTGCGGGGTTATCAGTCCCTAAACTTACAAACCACTTATCGACTATCTTATACTAAAGACAGCACAAACATCCATGCCCGAGGGGAGATTCGAACCCGCGACGGGGAACGGCGTCGCGCATCGCAGCATAGCGCCTCAATGCGCTCGGCCCGCACGGCCCTCAACAATGCCTTCACCTAACCGACAGTCAGTCCCGTGGGCAATTAATCAGGGAATCTTGTGAAAGCTGTTGCATTTTATGTATTTAATAATACGGTTATTGTTTTTATGAGGCGTAGATAGGAAAGCAGGTTGACACCTGCCTAAACACTCATGTTAAATTGTTAAATGCCCCCAAGTATATCACGACTACAAACTTTTATCAAACTGAGGGATTGAATTTATTATAGACTCACCCTTGGGCCCTGTATTTCATTAGCTTACGCTTTGCCCATTATGTTCAACGTCCAGTAATAAAAGAAACAAATTTAAAATAAAGCATATAGTTTTATAATTTACCAGAAATATTTTTCATCGTTGTAATTGGATTGCTAGGGGTACGCAGTCCCTTAATAAAGGGCGGGACAAATAAAAGTCGCCCCAAGAACAGAATTTCAGGAAAGAAAACACAGCAGGGGAAAGGAAATACGGTACTCATCCTCTTGACACTTTTGGGACCGGCTCAGCTGGACTCATACGAAATTGTTTGCTGCAGTACGTGAAGAGTATGAGGGCTGTTGAAACACATATTAGACATGAGATCTCCCCACACAAAGTAGTCGCACACTGACAGATCAGGTGACTCAGGTGTCAGCTACGGCCGCGACTAAACTGACTACTAACAGGGGCGAAGATTGTTTAAATGTTGGAAGTAACTCTAGGTCTCTTCCCCCACTGTTAATGCTGCCATAAATGGTTTCAAAATCTCAATGTAACGCGCCGAAGTCAGCGTCTGACGAAAGAAGTTGGGACCTATAATGAGGCGTGCAGACACTGTACACCAAACCCCCCAACCTTCTGATTACACAATATTGTTTTATGGGAGTTATGGGGATTCTCCTCTGCCAAGAACCTGTGGATGCGTAAGTTAACATAATCACTAAGGTTCCCAAGCAAAAAAAAAAAAAAAAAAAAAAAAAAAAAAAAAAAAAAAAAATGGAAGGAAGGAAGATTGGTGTTCAACCAACCAACACACGTTCGAAAGTATTTCAGAGTCGAGTGCGGTGGATTCTGCGGTTTTGTTCAACATTTATCGTCTCACTCGATTCCACTGCCCTCGCAACACACGTCTGTTATCAAGACTGAACTGCCGTAGACTGATCCTGGGCCGCTCCCGGCACCCACTTATATATGATACTAGCTGAAAACCCGGCGTTGTTCGGGTATTTATTTATTTATTCCTGCTCAAATGTTCAAATGTTTGTAAATCTATGGGACTCAACTGCTTGGTTATTAGTCCCTAGCTTACAAACTACTTAAAGTAAGGTAAACTAACCTAAGGACAACACAAACACCCATGCCCCAGGGGGGGGGGGGGGGGGGGGAATCGAACCCCCGACGGCAGACGGCGCTCCAGTACGCGCGGCTAATCCGCCGCGGCTTTATTCGTGCCTTGAGTTAGTACTTCTCCTATCCCTTCTCTCTCTCTGCTCATCTCCTTTTTTCTAAAATCCTGTTATATTTATCGGAGAATATATAAGAAATAATGCTGTGTTGCATAATGTACAAAATTATACGTGCAGTACCCAAACAAAGAAAGATAGCAATCAAAATACAATGGCATATAAAATTCGCACGATCTCATATTTATTGAGTTCTACATTGTAAAACTGAATCATTTTCAGGTATATCTATATCTATAAATGTGAATGTCTGTTCGGTGTACGTTTATCACGTCTGAACCACGAGACATAAAGAGCTAAAAATTTGTACAGTTACTGATGTCTATCCGGGGAAGGTTTTAGGCACGGTTTTATGGCGATCAGATGGCTATTTATCTATATATACATTAATGTGAATGTCTGTTCGGTGTACGCTTCTCACGTCCGAACGACAAGACGCATAGACTTAAATATTTGTACAGTTACTAATTTATACCTGAGGAAGGATTTAGGCACGGTTTTATAGCGATCTGATAAATATTTAGTAATTTGAAGAATATAACGTGAAATTCGGAACAATAATTACTCTTTGAAAATTATATTTACTCTTTGAAAATGATTTTATTGGTTGCATTGTTGCTTGAGGGTTGATAATGATAAAAGGGTGGAGTATATTGGGATGGAAAGTTATCGGTGCATATAAAATTGTACGTGTGTGTGTGTGTGTGTGTGTGTGTGTGTGTGTGTGTGTGTGTGTGTTAATATTTCGCTCTGCAGCGAAAACTACAAAACGCAAACGAATGGTCTGTGTGTAATTGTTGTCCGAAGTCTCCCGTTATACATAGCAGTTCCATGCCGATAGCTATAAGGGGGTGGAAGATATGGTGGTTGAAAGTCGTCAAATTATTTTAAAAAATCGGACTGAAGGCTAACGATGACATTTGCGACTCTATAGCAAGGAGGTTACATACAGCGACACGTGATGCCACAGACCTTATCATTGGTCTATGCGTGCTACAATGTCTTCAGCTCTTTCTCTGTAAGGCTAAGCATACGAATAAGGAAATATAAGAATAAATAAATAGCACACTACTGAAAGATAGCTTATCGATCATAATCAACCAACACGCGAGCGGAGCCGCGGGTTTAAGCAAGTATTTGTATAAGTGTTGTAATCTGTAAATTCTGTTGCGAATATAATTAGTAGTAAAGAAGTAATAGATTATAACTTGGTGCGTGATAGGCCGCTTTTCTATGAACGTTACTGTTTATGTGCGCATATCTCATGAACTACGTGTCGCACTCTGATACAATTTCGAAGGTACATTCACCTATATGTATGTATACTGTCTATAAAATTTCCAGCAGCTAGAATTTGTAGTGTAAAAATTATAAATTGTAACGTCATACCGAAAGCCGTAGTTTTGATCCTTGAACAGCGGAGAAATAGTAAGCGAGAAACTTGTTTCATTTTATAATTATGCTATGGTTGTCAGCGAGAAAAAGTTCAATAAAAGTTTGAAATTGTGTTTAAAGTTGGTTGCAAGTCGGTAAGTACTGTCATTCTCATACACTGTGTGAATAAAGTGTCGTATTACCTGGTAGTTTCTTGCAGCTATATTGTTTATAAAGTCATGCCTGATGTGAAAGTTTTACGGCATCTACAGCCACACTGTTGCGAGCGGTAGACTTCATTTCATCATTTTGTGTGTAGGGGGTTGGTCAGTTACAAAACTCTTCATAAACGTCCGAAATTACATGCAAACTTCGTTGCAGGACCTAAATACTCCAATTTCCCAATAATTGACGCATTAATCTTGGTATTCTCACTCGGTGGCCTCTCATTATTTATGACGTCGTATCTCCTATGCATCATGCTCTTTTGCTTCTGGGTCAGGAACCTTCGTGGGCGTACAGTCAAAAGTTCCTCAAAGTTTCATGGCAATCGAATGAATGGTTTATGAATACATAGAGGACATACAAACATTCATTTTTATATGTATAGATGTGGAGTCATTCCAGTAATACGTCCCCCTAACGAGTTTCAGTGGCTCTCCCAGTAGTGTAGAAAAGGTTTTAAATAATGACTGAAATGTTGATATGACGACATCATTAGATGCGCACTAAGATTCTAATGCAAATACATATTTTACTTTAATTTCCAACACTAATAATACCCCCAAAATCTTAAGTTTAAACATATGAACATTTTCTGAATGACCGATAAATAAGTCTTTCGGCCGTCCCACAATGAATATTTAAGTAATCACTTAAGTTTTTTTTTTTTCAGGTACATTTTCCAGTCCTCTTTTCAATGTACTGTGCAGAATTACTGTACTCATAAACAAATTACGGTCGATAAACAAAATAATTTAGTTCACACAAAGACAACATATTACAATAAACAAAAATAATATAGTCCAAACAACTTTGAACATGACCGGTTAACAGCAACTGTAATCCAATTATTTTTAACAATTTTATATAACAGCCAACCGGTTGCGTAGTTTATGTGCGCATATCCCATGAAATACGTGTCGTACTGTGATACAATTTCGAAGGTACATTTAGATATATGTGTGTATACTGCCTGTAAAATTTCCAGCGGCTACAATTTGTAGTGTATAAATTCTAAATAGGTCAGAATGTGTGTTCACAACACCTGCAACTTATCACTGCCTCGCTGCTTGTGTATCTGTCTTGTATTAATTGTGATTAACCAATCACTATTGTTCCTCCTTAAAAGTGCATCATTATGTGCCATAGCAGTGGAGGACTGGGGGGGGGGGGGGGGTGGACCGCCCCTGGCCTCCAAATGCCTCGACAGCAATGTGTGTGGTTTTTTTTTTTTTTTTTTTTTTTTTTTTTTTTTTTTTTTTTTTTGAGCGCTCTTGGCCTCCAAATCTCGAAAGAAATTCTTTTTAGACTGGCCCGTGCCTCTCGTGCTGTGGGGCCTCCAAATCTCAAAAGTCTATTTCCAAGTGGACGGGAGGGGGGGGGGCTTCATTTTGTTTCACCGCCGCCCCGGGCCTCCAACAGCCTTAGTCCGCCACTGCGCCATATAAATGTTACAGATAATATGGTTATACCAAACTTTGCATCTCAATTAGACCTTTCATTTGAGCCCTCGTTCGTTACTATAGTTTAATTGGTTTAGCCTCTGGATCTTTCCAAGTAAATAAATATTAGTTTTCGAAATAACTTTTGATATGAAATTAATATAAATGATGTCAATACATCATCTGAATCGAGCTGTTCTCTTTCATTTGCTACTACGTGCTAATCTGTAACTCTAATAGTATCAGCGTAGTATCTAAAATTAAAGACAATGTAGTTTTTCGCCGGGAAAAATGGCAGTTGAACATGACGTCAAGACCGCCAGCGTTCTTTCCATTTGCACGCGGCCCGCCAAAGCGATGCTGGGAGTCCCATCTTCTCGCCGCAACTTTCGATGCTCTCTGCTGTCAAACCAGCGCGCTTTGCCATCCAAACGGTGTTGTACGTTGTTGTAAAGTCACAACTTAACAATACAAAAGGGCTTACACCGGGGTCTCGGCACACACCTCTCCTATACGCCTTGCACTATGTATAGGAAGGAAGGAAGGAAGGAAGCTTAGGGTTAAACGTCGTGTCGACAGCTTGGTCATTAGAGACGGAGCTCACGCTCGGGATTTCGGGTAGGGATGGAGAAAAAAATCAGCCGTGCCCTTTCAAAGGAACCATTCCGGCATTTGCCTGGAGTGATTTAAAGAAATAACGGAAAACCTAAATCTGGATGGTCGGAGGTGGATTTGAACCACCGTCCTCCTGAATGCGAGTCCAGTGTGTTACCACTGCGCCACCTCGCTCAGTGCACTGTGTGTCCAACCATGTCTCTGCTCCAGTGCAACTGCTTCGACCCATTCAGGGTCGCAGTCTTCGATTGTAAATGCTGCCACTGACATCCAACTTGTGATGCAGGGAATATTCGCGTATGGAAGCAATTTCCTATCGCATGTGCTATTGAGAGTTCTAGTGCTTCCTAGAAGAGAAGGCCTGAGAACTGGCCGTGCCTACGTCACACTGAGAGGCGGCGGACGCAAGCTGCCTGGCCAGCTGGTACGTGGGCGTGCCCCAGCGGGCAGCCAGTCAACTGGCAGCTGCCGCCTCTCGGTGTGACGTAGCGCGGCCAGTTGTCAGGCCTTCTCTTCTAGGCGGAGTTGGTTACATACCTTCCCTGTCCCTTGGGCTGTTCGTCAGCAGCGTATTACTTGACAGACCCGTGATTGTCAGCCGAAATGATACACGCTACCATCTCCACTAAGCAGCTTCAGCGTTGTTATCTAAATCCCTTTTTAAACGATGAACGAAGATGAACGAGATAGATAATAGTCTACTGAAGCGCTCCTAGCGTACTAGCCCTGAACTACAAACTCAAGCCAGATCTTGTGGCAGCGTGTTTAAACGATAAACGTAATCGAACAGTAATACTCGATGTTGAAAGTGAGGTTATAACAGGCGTTTTGTTACGTAGGAAGTCATAGTTTTATACTGGAATTGAGGAAACAACGCTAAATGTTATTGACGGCCAAAGAAAACCTTGCAGTCTATGTTTTTGGTCAAGTTAGTGTGGTAAAGTTCTGGGAAGTGAAACATTCACATCTATTTTCAAGCGAAAAAAATAAACTTATGAACACATCAAGCCATTTTTATAAGAGCGTAAATAGACCTTCCTTACTTTATCTACTGTACTATGATTTGCCCACTGACATTGTTAATAACGTCATGCACAACTGAATTTTTGTCTTTCATTTGGACTGACTTTTTTCATTTAAAATGCTGTTTAATGAAAATTGCATCATCAAAGTTCAATCTTATTCAAATAAACAATTGGCTTCAGTCTTTTCTGTTACGATAATGCAAAACATAAACCATTTTTCGGTTTCAGATGTAGGCCTACGACCTCGCTTTTCGGTGGACAATAATTGACATAAATATTTAAGTCTTCATGAAACATTTGCAATTTACCGCTAAACCAAAGTATAATAATAAACTAAAGATTAATAAGACAAATTTGCGTGCAAACCGTGTAATTGTCAACTACAATATGAAAATCGCCTGACGAAAATAGGTTAACTTCCTATGTCAGCAGACGACCGTTCAATCAAAACAATCTTCTCGAGAATGCTTAACATGACGTTGACGTTAGGTGACGGTCTGGTGACGGACAGGGTGAATGCCGTCATTAGAAATACATTTTGTAATACATTCTGATCATAAACTTCAACATAATGCAAAATATACGTAAATACGAAGGAAAATGGCGGACTAACTGGAGCGGTGACTGCAGCTGACAGCTACTAGCTCGCGCATGCACAGTGAACCCACTAGTACCGAATTTAGAACGGGCCCTATTTCTTTATCGCTATAATTATCGCGCTTCGATACTAGCGCGATCATACTAGTGCAGCCATTCAAACGACTGACGGTCGCCATTAACGCAACTTGTTATCAATCTATTACGCGTTCGTTGATCTTTTAAAACGGGCTTAACAGATGTGGCAAATTTGAATTGCATACTCACGTAGCTGAATGCTAAATATCCTTTTCCTGTCAGAATCTACCATGCCACCCTGCTTGTCCATAATGCTTATAATATGTGAACCTATGTTTCAGTCTGTCGGCAAGAGCGTTTTGTATATGGCGCCATGACCTGTGTTCGCCATTTTTTTCTGTTACAACCGCATATGTGCTACGAAATCTTAGCGAATTACCTTTTAAGTTAGTAGCCTTGTGTATAACAGCTCCAGATGTGATATTTTCACTGCCACGTCCAACGCACCAGCTGCTTGGCAGTGTACTGTAATTGAGTACACTTCAACTGGGTTCAGAGGTCATCCTCGGCTCTTTCAGGTGGCTGGCAGATTTGATGAAGACAGTAGCCTCGCTCGCAGGCTAGAAGCGGAGATTTCAATTTGCAGAACTGATCGCAGTCCTCTGGTTTGGAAGGCGCCGAATATGTAAAGCATAGTTACGACGTGCGTACTGACTGCATAGAGTGAATTACCTGGTGCAAGTATCTGTTGAGTAGATTGTAGCTGTACAGGCAGGTTGCAAATTCAGTTGATTCGTGTTTATAGTTGTTGGAGGTTAGTGTCACTTAATAGGTGATATGTCATTGTCAATGCATACTTACTCCAACAAGGAGTTGTAAGCTGAGTCCAATTAAAGCGAGAGGCTCAGATGATTCTGTGGTGATCTTGGGTGCAAATTCCTCGAGCTCACCTATCGGGTGGAGAAATGTAGGATCGCCTTGAATTAGTCAGGCGTGCACTACACACAGGAATAGGATACTAGTGTAATGGTGTATGTGTAGAGTGCACACGAGGGTTAGATAAGTATGTGCCATGGTTCAACAACCGAGTTGGTAAACTGTTACGACAGCAACTATGAATGTAGCCAACATGCTAAAAAAAATGCGACAGTGCTGTAGTGACCTTAGTTCAGTCAAATGAAGTGGTCTATACCAGGATTCTCGTTTGGTGAGAGTTAGTCCAGCGAGATATTACAGTTGCATACCAATTATTTGCAAACAATTATACACCCCCAACACTTGTATCCGATAAGCATGTGTATCAAATGCAATGTTTAAATTTAAGTGGAACTCAGATTTTGTGGATCAGTAATTGATAGTGGTTGTAATGGTGCAAAATGTATGACGAGTTTCGTATAGAAGTTTTTTGGGTGGGATCTGTTAACTTGTACTTACCTAGGTAGCATAAAGTCGAATTAGACACAGTATATTCAGCAAAATTTTGTAATTTGCTTAACATATAATACAATCCTTCAAATATGGCAGTTCATTAGGTATCAAAAGCTAATTTTACAATTCCATTGTCAGTTCACAGAAGCAGTAGTTTAGTTTGTTCAACTTTTGGTTGACTGCTCAGGTAATTAATCAGTCATTCATTTGGTGCCTTCTATAATACGTATATAATACGTATATATAATTAGTTAATTGGGACACTTAATAATGCGACTAAACTTGGAGTATGTTTTAGAGTCTGTGCCTTAAGCCTTCGGCAACAACCACAAGAGGGAGGGAGTGAATATTGCAGTGGCAGATCTACTAGTGAGCATAGTAGGCTGGAGCCTAGGATGGCAAATTTTGGGGAAAAATTTTTAAACTGATAAGAAGTACCATAATCACGGTTCGGACCTCTCCAGTACTCCAAGTACGATAGGCAGCAATCTCCCTATCGTTGAAGGATTCCAAGCCACCCTTTATAGCATCATCAATCGTAACAAGACTTACCGGTACCGTCAGCCATCCAGAACAACCGGAAACTTAAGTAGTGTTTATACTGAGATTGAAAACAGCTCCAAAAAAGTAATGTGATCACTTAAAATATCCTTTTCAGCCGTGGCCGTAGCGCTATCTTCTGGAATCAAATGTTCAAATGTTTGTAAAGCTTATGGGACTTAACTACAGGGTTATCAGTCCCTAAACTTACAAACTACTTATGAACTACTTACGAACTAGGACGGCACAAATATCCATGCCCGAGGGGGGATTCGAACCCCCGACCGCAGTGGCCGTGCAGACCGTGACTGAAGCGCCTCAGTTCCCTCGGCCACCGCGGCCGGCTATCTTCTGGAATAAAATCCAAAGTATCCACGGCCTTATACACTGGAAAACAACTGCGCCTAAATCTTCTCCTATAGAGAGGCATCTCTAAGTATTCAACTGCTCGGCAACTGACGCTGCCTCTACTGCTGCTTACCAAAAGCCGAGAAGGGATTGGTGGTGTTGTATCTCTCAGGGGCACTCTGGGATGAGCTCTGGGTGAGGCCAATGAATACACGTTTGCCACCATCACTCCCGATGCTTGCAATGAGAGACTACAAGCACAGTATCTGCTAAAACATCAGCATCAGCTATCCTGTATTAACTGGCTTGTACATTGGATTTCCAGCTAACATTAACACACGCAGTAATTGTGGCAGGTGACCTGTAACAAGACACCAGCAGCTTGTGGCAATATCATTCTTCTGACGAACTGCTCAAATGGGGTTAATTAAAACGTTCAACTACATTCGCATTAGTATTTGTGGATGGTGATTTTGTTGTAGACACTGACGCTGGAGCACATTAATGATAGCAGGTGGCACTACTGTGTTGGAGCGTGCCACCGCAGGCCGCAGCCTACGCCCCACGGCTGCGTCTGCTGCAGGATGACGCCATCTCCGTAGACATGCAGCGCTCCCTCCTCCCGGAGAATACACGGTGGGCCAGGACACGACCTCAGTCGTGAGATGACTTTCGCCAGTGACGAGTGGGTCTGTCTGTGTGTATTCGTGCTAATGTCTTATGCACTAAGTTGTTACGATCAAATGCCATATTGCAGTTGCCCCTGAGCAATAAAGTAATACTGTATACAACAGTATTTTTGGGGAAGAGGTTCGTTCTTAGCAGTGTTTAAGGTAGGAATTGTCTTTTTCCTGTATTTTGGAATTGCTTAGCTCTCAC
The DNA here is from genome assembly GCA_026315105.1 of Locusta migratoria. Lineage (NCBI taxonomy): Eukaryota > Metazoa > Arthropoda > Insecta > Orthoptera > Acrididae > Locusta > Locusta migratoria. The sequence continues at coordinate 112,698,620 of CM048755.1, read as the reverse complement.
TATCATCAAAAAACGCACATGGTGCTTTCCTGTATGGATTTTCATCAGAGCAAAAAAAAAAAAAAAAAAAAAAACAGGATCAGTCGTGAGTGACAGACTTCAGAGGCTTGAGTCGAAAGTGTGGTTTTGTTTGTGCAAATTGTCACCAATCGTATGCAGACTCGTTAATTCACGACGTCATTGTCCGTTATGCTCCGGATAGGGCCGTGCGTCGCGACACCTTGCGGTTGCCGGGCGCCACCCTTGATGACGTACTGTCCATTGCACAGGCTTCTGTGTTTTCTAGAGCTGCAGCAGATCAGTTTGAGGGAATGGTAAAGGAGGCGGCGTTACACTCCATGCGTCCACTCAGACGTCGTTCATTGCCCTCCTCATCGTCGTCTTCCTGTTCTTCGTGGTTACTCACTCCAGTTAAATCCCAACGAAAAGTTCTTCCCTCTTGCCCTGATTGTTTTAGCACGCATTATCGGCCTAGCTGCCCACTCCGCTTCAAGCGGTGCGATTTGTGCTGTAAACAAGGCCAAGTGGCGGCTGTTTGTCGTAGTTTTGTACGTGGTTGGCCTCAGTATTCCGACGAGGACCTTATGGAAATCAGTTCGTTCTCTCTCTCTCTCTCTCTCTCTCTCTCTCTCTCTCTCTCCTGCACCACGATAGGGACACGTCACCCCTTCAAAGCTGTATGTCACACTCCATATTCAACACCGGCCGTTACGTTTTCAAACTCACAGTGGTTTCTCTGTGACTCGTAATTTTGCCTACGTATTTGGCACTTGGAAAGCCACCCCTTGCTAAAACTTCTCATTGTCTGGTCGTCCATGGTGACCAGCCGATTCCGGTTCTCGATCAGTTTACGATTGATGTGTACTATCAGCACTTCAAAAAATCAAATGTTTGTAAATCTATCGGACCAAACTGCGTGGTCATCAGTCCGTAGCTTACAAACTACTTAAACCTAGGTAAACTAACCTAAGGACAAACACACACACCCATGCCCCAGGGAGGACTCGAACCTCCACAGCGAGCAACCGCGCGCTCCGCAGCGAGACGCTTTAGTCCGCTCGGCTACTCCAGCGCGGCGTATCAGCACTTAATGCTAGCAAACACATATTTGGCAGTCCACAAATATTTTTGGCCTCTGTGTGTTCACAGCGTTTCGTTCACGTTCTACATGTTGTCCACCTTGTGTCAGACTCCGTTCAGTGAATTAGATTCCTTTTGTCCTATGCCGCGAGTTTGGAGTGCTTTTTTTGTCTGGATTGGTTACGAGACTCATGTTTCTTCCAATCAGTAAGCGACCCCTCTTGTTATCATAAAGAAACTCACGGGAGCCCTTCACTTGTGCAGTGACTTCAAATCCGCAGTCAGTGGTCGATCATTTTCCCATATTTTCCCGCCCAGACCCCATTTATGCAAAACTCATGAGGGGGTGATGTTTCTCTAAAATGGACTTGTTGGAAGTATATCTCCAACTTTCTTTAGTTTCTGACTCCCAACAATTCATGGTTCTCACCACACCCTTTGGGCTATACAGATACAAACACCCAGTACTGTATTGCTAACGATAATAGTGGGCGGACTCACGTAAAGAAGATCCCAAATTTTTGAGTACAGGTCAGACTGCTGCACGTGTAGATTAGCCTTCTTGCTTTGGTTGTCCTCTGCGTGCCTGTGGGTTCTGATCCATACTTTGATGTAATCCTCGGGGTTCCAGAGATGTAACGGAGGCCCCACAATTGAAATAAACATTAAGGATGAGAGATGGCAAACAGAAAGCGATTTTGCAGTGTTGTCACAACTAAGTTCATTGTGCTGAAGCCTCTTTCACAGTCCGATGTGCTCACAGGGAGTGTATCAACACAAAGAAAAACTTATTTAATATTTTCAGGAATGTTCTCGCCACAACTGTCTATATAATCTCTGAAACGTCCTCTTACGTTTGGAAAAGGAAGAAGAAACGGTCACACAACTTTCTTAGATTTTCTTCTTCTTCAAGCCATGGGCTCACAATGTCATAGGGCCATTTTTTACTGTCCAAAATATCGATCTCTTCATGAAAGATCTGTATTCTTCACAGTCATCCGAAATTAGTCGTTGCCTCAAATTGTCGATAAGACTCTGACAGAACTGTTTTCTATTAATTTGGGTGGTAATTCTGCTTGATTCTCTTCTGGGAGCCTGGCATTTCCTTCAGTAGTTCAATGGTTCTTATTGACCTCGCAATTACCCCATATGATGAGGGAATATGAACACTGTTCCTTTGGAGGTACTGTAAGAGGATACTGATCTCTTCCAAAACATCAGTAAGCAGTGCTCAAGTTGCTCACGAACTCAGAGCTTGATAGTGTTTTCTGCAATCCCTTGAACTCCTCCCTTGAAATTGATTTTCTAGTCATGTCATTCGAACATCTACTGAAATGAGCATTCAGAGCCCGGTAGGACTTCCATACTGCTTGCACTGCTCTAAAGCTTGAGGCCATCCAACGCACTGAGAACACTTTAGGTATCTTCTAAAGTTCTGCGCCTAACTCTTGTGCAACAGCTGACAGTTCGTGCCGATTCTTTGGAGACTGATGATACAATGCATACAGCTTGTTAAAAAAATTATAATATAATGCACACCAGGAACCTCTTCGATTGCATCTGCAACCCCTAATTCAATTCGGTGACACAAACAATGTCATTTGAATAGTTTATTGTACCTGTTCTTAAGTCGTTCCAAAACACCTGAATTTCTACCCAGAATTACACTGGCACCATCACTGCATGCTCCAAGCAAATTATCATTCAAATAACTTGAAGAAAAACCATGCTTCGAGAGACATTTTAGAAGTTCTACGACTATTGTTTCTGCATCTGTTCTTTTAAGTTCAATAACATCCAAGAAGAAGGTATTTATACAACCATCACTGATTTCTGACCTTAAATGTAATATTAAAACTGATTATGAAGCAACAGATGTAGACTCGTCAATGAATACAGAAAACTTGGAATTCTTCGCTATTATGGATGAACGAAGCTGCTTCCGCATAGTGTCCGCAATGCAGTCTATGATGTTGGCACAACTGAGTTTACTATGCAGTGTTTTGCCCATGTGAAGACCATTCTGAATTTGCAAATCTACAAACTTGTGAAACTCTAAATAAGACTTGGTTTTTTTTTTTTTTTTTTGCTACAAAATATGCCGTTCTAAAAACTTTCCTTGTACTTTCAAAAATGTCTTTCTGCTGTTCACCTACCATGTTTTCTAGAACTTTGTCCTGGCTTTCATTTCGTTGTCTGCAGGCAGTCAAATAGGCTTTAGAATTCTTATGTTTATGATTTTTTTTTCTCAATGATGCTAACTGAGCTTGTGTACTACCACAAACGGGACCCACTCAAATACTACTCCATTATTTAGAAATGTACACTCCCTGTGATTTACTCACTCCAATATTCTGCACATCTTTACATACTGAGCAACCCAACTTGCCTTCCTTACAGTGGCGTAACTATTGAGGGGGGGGGGGATGAGGGGGATAGAACCCCCCCCCCCCAGACGCAAAAAAAAAAAAAAAAAAAAAAAAAAAAAAAAAAAAAAAAAAAAAAAAGAAGAAGAAGAAGAAGAAGAAGAAGAAGAAGAAAGAAATGTTATAACAGCAATCTGGTAAAGGCAAAGATTGGAAACTTGGGGTGTTTTACCTTAAGCTTTCATTGGATGGGAGTCAATTAGTTTCTTCAGCGGGAGTGGTAGATGGTAGTCTGTCTGGAAACTGACTAAAATTTTGCTCGTCAAGCAGATCTATCCTTCCCCAAAGCCAAGTTCTAGTTACGCCACTGCTTCCTTACACACTAACCACTCATATTTTGCCTTAAATTCTCTCCATGTGCTGTCGTTCCAACAAACAGGATAATTAGGTATGTTTTGGAAATCCAAATAACAAGGAATTACTTCGCATAATTGTCTTTTATCTTCTACAGTAGCTGTTGTGGTGCTACTGTTTGTATATGAAGTAGATGGTCCATCAGCTTCACGTTTTTTCGAACCACACAGGCCGTCTTCTGTAGTTTTAACACCGGGACTAGATTTACTGAAATAATCTACTATACTGCGGCTCATGGTGAAAAATTACACTTTTTCAATAACTAACACAGTTTATACACTTTTCACTTAATACGACAGTCTTTAAAACGGAAAAGTAATACGCAGAACGGAGGGGATCAACAGAAATGTTCACTACAACGCCTATAACTTCACTGAAAACTGAACTACAATACCCGTACCGGCCATACAGCGGCTAACGATTACTGCTGCTAACAATCGGATCTGTAAGCGCGCGACCTAAAAGCACAACAATGTGCCGGGTACAGTCCCGGTTTTCACGTCAAGCTTTCGGACCCGACGCGCCTCAAGATCTTTGTTCTTTTTTTTATTACGTTGTTTGTCTGGGACATTTATCATTGCTCAGTTGACTTCGCAGAATCACAGCTAACTTGTTCTATGAGTCATAACTCAGAATAGACGCTAACTGAATTTACAGAGACGAAGAAAGTGAATCCACGTAAAATAGTGAGGGGACGGGGTACACCTCAGAAAAAAAAGTGGGGGGAAGGCGTCCACCCGCGTTCCCCTTCCAATACAGCCCTGAAAACATCTGCTGTTTGCTATCACGAGTGTGCCTGCAATTTTCCAATGTTTCTTGCAACAGTTGTTGGAAGATATTCTGTGCTGTACATACTACTCGATGATATCGTCGTCAACGATTCCTCCCAAAATGACCGTTTAAACAACCTTCAACTCTTGTTCACTACATTGCAAGCTTCAGGCCTCAAGTACAATCTTCAGAAATCACGGTTCTTTCAACCTGAGTTTGAGTATTTGGGAAACTTAGTTTCGAAGAAGGGCATTTTCCCTCTGTCTGACCTCGTAGCAGTGGTTGATCATCTTCCTCGCCCAACTAATTTGCAGGAACTCCAATCGTGTATGGGCAAGGTCAGCTACTACTCAAAATTTCTTCCTAACATTGCAGAGTACGGCGGGGCTTCTTTTTTAAAAGACAGGGAGGGAAGGTCAGTGCATAGTTGACAAAGTTCCTAAAACACCTCCCCTCTTTCATGCCTTCCCTCGGCGATGTTACCAACGCACTTCGTGCCAGTGCCCTGGTTTGTAAACAGGGCAGCACTGCACGCGAGGTGCCGTGTCGATATGCAACTTCAGTGCATATCTAAAATCACTCTTTTACTAACCTTGTGTCTTCTGTCGTAGTTGATGTCCCATTGCACAGGTGAAGCACACAGGTCGCGCATCCGTTGTACCTGAAGTGATGCTTAAAGAAGTGTTGAGATGTGGCTAGGAAGTACTGCACTACGAATAACTTTAGCTTTTGTAGGATGCCAGTGCTTGTTTTTATTGTAGAAATGCCAGTGTATATCCAAGCACAAATATGCAGACTGAGTAGTATTAAATATATAAACGATACATAACGTATAAACTGTCCCTGACCCGCACTGAACTAACATGAATGTGCAAGGTATCGCAGTCGGCGCTCGACTGACTGCCGCTGCCAATCAGATCTCAACTTGCAATAGGGGCGGAGCTTTCCCACGGATACAAGCTCATCTACTGTCGCTCTCTCACACCCTTTCTACTATTGCGTTACACAGTTCTCCAACCAAGAATATTTCTTTAACACCCAATATATTGATATGCGAAATAAACGGCTCCATATCAGGCCCCTCACAAGAGGTCGCCCATCTGTTGAACACCCTACGAAAGAAAGGTGTTCCGTTTGTGTGGTCTGCTGTGAGTTAAGCAGCAGGGTAACGCTCTCCCACCATCTCAACCAGCTGTGCCCGCAGTGCGGCCCCACGACACTGCATCTGGACCTCCATCATGCGCCGGTGGGGTGCCCTCCGCAGATTCAGCGAGCAAGAGGCAGATACCTCCACATCACGATGGCACCGGACATCTGCCACTGGTGGCCTACATCTGGCAGCTCCAGCTGCACTATGGTCTGAAATACTTTACTGCCTTTCAATGGTGCTATACCCTTGTTCTACTTTGTTCAGCATTCAGGAGGCATAAGCTACAGGTAAATCTTTCCCAAGATTTCCCCGACTTAATACAGCTCCTACAGAATTTTGATTTGTATCTGTGATAAGAATAAATTCTTGTTCAAAGTAAATGTATTGTAGTATGGGTAGCTATATAAGTTTTTCTTTTAACTGTTGAAAAGCTTCTTCCTGACTTGCACCCTAATTATAAGGTACTCCCTTCTTAAATAATTCATGTAATGGTTTTGCTATTTTACTAAAATTGTTGACGAAACACATGCAATACCCTACGAGGCCCAAATATGCTTTTAATTGAGTAGAGTTGAGGATACTTTTCAACTGCATCAACCTCCTTTGGATCTGGCTTTATTCCATCAGCTTTTAGCACATAGCCTAAGAATGTCACCTCTTTATGAAGGAACTCACACTTATCCACCTGTAATTTGAGATTATGCTTCCTAAGGTGTCTAATTACATCCTCTAACCTTTTATTATGCTCTTCTAAGGACGATCCAAAAAGAACCACACCATCTAGATAGATGAACGCTTTTTCTCCTGGCAAATCCATTAAGACAGAATTCATAAGTTTTTAAAATGTACTGGGAGCAGTTTTCAGTCCCAAAGGCATTCTTTTATATTCGTAATTCCTATGGCATGCTAAGCGCAGTATTTTCCCTGTCTCTCTCATCTAATAAAACTTGATAGTAGCCCTTAGATAAATCGAGAGTAAAAAATATACTTAGTTATATATACATGTGGCGTCTGTTCCGAAACAACAGACATCACTTCTGATCCTGCAGTTCTTATTCTTTCATATTCACAGAATATATAACTTCAACTACCTGGAAAGCAGGAGACCCGGGTTTGAATCCCGGCTCGGTACACATTTTCAGCTTTACACATTCGCAGTTGAAGTCATATATTCTGTGAATATGAAAAATACTTAGCTTTACCAATCCAATCCAATATTTAATCAATCCTCAGCAAAGGAAACATTACATTTAAAGAAATGTCATTGAGTTTCAGTAATCTGCTACTAAGTGCCATTTTTGCTTCCCGCTTGCATCCATCATCTTTGGAATTGACAACAGGGGAATATTTAATGCCCTATGGCTTGGTACAATTATATTGCCGTGAGAGTCCACGAAAAGCAACTGTCGGCGTGGCGCAGGGGATAGCGTCACGGACTGCGGTGCAGAAGGTCGCCAGTTCAATCCCGCCCACCGGGAAAAATTTATTTCTTTGTAATTAACAATTCCACAAGGTTCTACATCTTTCTTATGTTCACTTGTAAATTCTACTTGTTTCTTATGTTAACTGTTCTTCTAATTTCTGGTAAATTCTGTCTGTGTATAAATAGCAGAGCACTCTGCCTGAGAGGCTGTCAGTGCTGCGTGTATGTTGAGTTCGTAATAAATGTGCTTTCAGTATAAGTGCTGTGTTTAGTTGCCTTCGAAGTCAAGTCTGTTTCCATTTAAACGTGACAATATCATCTGCTAACAACTTATCAATTGCAGCCTACAAAGGTTCTGTTTGTGCTTCAGGGATCCTATATGGTCTCTAATTACTATACCTACTGACTATGGGAGGAGCTTTATTTCATGCTTTAACACATCTGAATAAGTTAATCTATCTCTTTGTAGATAAAAAACATCATTATAAGTATTACACAACTCAGTAATTGAATCCTGTTCTTCCTTACTTAAATGAGCTACTCTTAAATTTTCTTTTAACAAGGTAGTCCTAGATTTCACTGTTCTGTGCCATTTTACCACATTTATCACTTTACTAGTTTCTACTGTGGGCATTTCTTTTACTTTCAAATACTTGCTTGGGAAGAATCACTGATTCACTTGTTGTATTTAGTACACCTGTTATGCACTTACCTCCTTTTACTCATACCAATGTCTTTGGTACAAGTACTCCTGGTAGTACTTCCTGTCTGGGAAATGTCATCTGCGTCTGTCCGGTCGACGCTTACCTTCATTATCCTTTCCTCTCTGGGCCCTATAATCAAGGTCTATTTTCTTTTACATTTATCTGGGTATTTAACTGCTCATCACAACTTGCTTTCATCTCTACACCTCGTTGCCTACCATTCAGACTAATATTCTGTCTACTTTGCCAGCCCTTCAGGCTCATTTTCTTTCTAAGAGTTCCCACTGCCCTTTCTGTCGACCTAACCATATTTGGTTGATCATTTCTTTAAGTAACCACCACCACCACCACTGAATTTACTCTTGCCAAGGGCTACGATTTTCCTTACGGCAGCGGTGTAGTGTATTGATGTTGAACCCTTTTTGAAAAATCAGTCATGTACAATGAGGGGAATAATTTTTTGTGTTGATAATGAAATGAATAATTAATTTTGTTCTGATCAGTAAATTAATGATCCCCCTTAAGCGAATATTTTGTTGCCAATGTTAACATACCAAACTGCTGCCAGTGCAAATAAAATTTAACTCACATATGACAGAAATATTAGCTGTATCCCGCATGCTTTGCAATGCTATGGAAGCCAAAAAGAAAGTTTTTCCGTGGGTATCATTTGAATTTAAAACATAATGACATTCTTTCGAATCTATCGACGTTTTCATTTACTAAGAATTCTTTGAAAGGAAACACGAATTTATGTAGTTTTCTTTCTGATTTCGGTGTGTACTTATTACGGTTTGAGTCCATTCTGTTTAGGAATGCTTAGAAAACAGTATAGTACATTACAGAACAAATTGAGGCCCTATTAGTTACACAGTGCACCAAAGAACTAATAGTTGGTGCTGTTGCATTTTTTAATTTTTTATTTCTTTTCGATGTTTATGCCACAGAACAGCAAAGCACCATTAAAGATGCTGTTGGTTTTGTACTTCTGCAAAGAAACAATACATGATCGTGTTTTGCATACTCCTTCAGTAACAGAAGTATTTTTAATTAAGAGTTGCAATTTTATCTCTGCAAATACAAACTAACACTGATTACACTTCATATATTCACAGCTCAATGACGTTTCTTTGCTTCATTTGACAGGGAACATTTGAATATAAAACATAACGACATTTCTTCGTGTCTATCGATGCTCCAATTTACATGAGATTTTTTTGTGAGGAAAATCAAATTTATGTTGTTCTCTTTCTGATTTCGGTGTAACCTCATTAAATTTTGAGTGTGTTCTCTTTAGAATTGCCTCGAAAATGCCATAGTAGAGGAAAGGACAAAGTTGGACGACGTTAGTTACATAGACAATTGCACTTCGTTATAATCCGACTTCTGAATATATGGTTCTACTACACAAGGTCTATTTAAACTTCATGCTTTAAGAAGTAATCACTGTAGGATGTGGGGACATGTATTAGCTGAAACAGTGGCCGATGCTGTTAACACAGTCAAGGCAATTCACTGGAAATACTATATTTAATGGAAAGTTCTTTACTGATTATCAGCTGACGCCATTCCTTCAACGATTATCCAGACTCACTTTATGGCACATTGACACCACCATGACGTCTTATTTAAACAGACATGAACAGTTCTGTTGATTAAATTACCAGAGTTTCAGTATTCGTCGAGTTTTTGATAATAGGAGCACTGCATACATAATAACTACATTGTCCCCAGTGCAACACTGCCACATACTAATAATTAAGAATGCACTTACTGTGGTAGATAAATAATTTAGTACTACACCACAGAACCAATACATGGCACTGTTATTATTATTATTCCTATTTCCCATCTCAACAATAGAAGTGTTTTCAGAAATTTACGCCAAGCAGACAATTAAACGGCACAGTCTTAACTATATAACACAACCTAACATTGAATTTACATCATTCTGGAGTATGGACTTAAATTAAATTAACTTTCTTTATTAAAAACTTTATGAACATTCATCGTTTTCAGCAGTGACTTCTACTTAAATTTGACATTTTGGCTAGGAAAACTGGGTTTATTGACAGAGCACTCCAACAAGGATTCTGTTTTGGCTGACCTAGGTTCAGAACCCTAAAAAAAATGATATACACAGGAAGCATGGGCATATAAGCTGGTATTTTATAATTTTATATGTTAAACAAAATAGTTTAATGCTGGGATCCTTTAAATTCAGTAACCACTATAGGGCAGCATGGCCTGTAGCTACACCTCAAATAGTAGATGGCAAATAAAAGCACAAGCAGCTCTTTTTCAGTTGTGGTATCACTTATTTCATCTTTGTTTAAATGACAAGAAGTGTTGCTGATTGATTTCTCCTCACAGTTGAGATCTTGGTGAAGGAAACACCCAAGTGAAAAATCCTACACATCACAAGATAGGATAAAGAGTTTCTCAAAATCAGGATGAACTAATAAAGGGGAGCTAGGAAGCTGATTTTTACTTTCTGTGGCTGTGTAACACTCAGCAGTCCATACATAAGGAATGTCATGTTTTAACAGTTTAGTTAGAAGTTTTCTAACTGTAGCATAACTTGACACAAATTTCTTGTTTGACCCCTGTTTAATTATATGGCCTAAATATTGAACCTGAAGTTGCACAAAGAAATATTTTTTGAGCTTCAAGTTTTAATGGGCATTTTGTAGTCTGGATAATGCATTTTTGTATGTCCTCAGCATACTCTGTTATTGTTTTGGAAAATATAATGTCATCCAATTATATGAGACACAGTTTTAAACTAAGCAAAAGAATTGCAAATCATTGGACAGTTGATGTAACATAACAGGGTCTAAAAGGCACCATTAAAATTCATATAAGAGGCAACAACAGCAGTTATAGCTCTATCTTGAGGGGGAATGGGTATTTGGTGGTGAAATATTTACAATTACCCAGACTATCAAAGATCTTGCCATTGCAAGATAATGGTGAGTGATCAGGAGTGGTAACTTTGCTAACTGCTTGCATCTCACCACAAAGGTGATATGTTTTATCATCATTTATGGACTTCGTAGGTCAAACACAGAGGACCATATTCAAGGACTCAGTAAGGGTTGAATTATTCCTGCTCAGAATAGTAGTAGTAGTAGTAGTAGTAGTAGTAGTAGTACTTGTTCTTGTTGATGATGCTGCTGTATAGTTACCAACACTACTGACTGAAGGTAGTTTGAAATTTGTTGGGGCTTTCAGAAAATCAGTCTGGCATCACCAGTACAGATTTCATGTTTTATCAAACCTGTGGCAGGCAAATACTGATATTCTCTGAATAGCTATGCATATTCTGACAATACCGAACTATTCTTTTCTCTGGTAGGTGCTCCAATTTCTTCCACAACTTACACTGAAGATACATTATACTTCCTCTCCTTCCTGTTTGGCTCTGTCAACAGCAAATCATCCCTGGATATCACATATAAACTGGCTACTGCAGGCCACAGTTATCAACACAAATGGGTACACAATCCTTATACTAAACTGTTCCTATTTTGCACAGACTTTGTTTTATATGTATCTGAAACTGATCAAGGATTTCATTTTGATGGAATGGATCCGCCATAAAATCAATTCCACAAGACCCCCTGGATTTTTATAGCATTCAGAGGATGCCATTTTCATTATCACTGGGATAGAAATTCAGTGTGGCAAAGCCTACAATGAACAGACCACACACACAGTATGTGAAAGGTGCATTAAACATGAGTGCCACATTTGTCTTCCACAGCACAGTAAATCAGCCATAGTTGTGCAGTGTAAATCCACAGGATTAATCTGACAGAAATCTTGGGCTCAATTAGATCCTTCTGGGATCTGATTATTAAGGAGCCTGTTGAAATACATTTGGCAGACCATGTCATTAATCATGGTAGCAGATTTTTAATTAGATGGCATGGGACCCAGAGATTTCTCTAATATCTACAGAAAGGGGACTTTTAAGCCTAGTAACATGTTGAGCAACTATTAATTTGACATCTGAATTTTACTTCCTAGCACATTCCAACACAGAATGTGTCAGTAGCGTTACTACTAAGCATCAGCCTTTCTACCAGAGATGGAGCAGAGGGCCAAATACAACAGAAGCTGAATGAAACTTTCACTCTGCACCAGAGAGTGCACTGATATGAAACTTTCTGGCAGATTACGATTGTGTGCCGGAACCGGGACTCGAGCCTGGGACCTTTGCCTTTCACGGACAAGTGGTCTACCATTGAGCTATCCCGACATAACTCAGTCCATCCTCACAACTTTACTTCTGCCAGTACCTCGCCTCCTACTTTCCAACCCATGTCTCCACCATACCATTTCTTCCAGGAGTGCTAGTCTTGCAAGGTTCACAGGAGAATTTCTGTGAAGTTTGGAAAGTAGGAGGTGAGGTACTGGCAGAAGTAAAGTTGTGAGGATGGACCGTGAGTCATGTCGGGATAGCTCAGCTGTAGAGCACTTGCTTGCGAAAGGCAAAGGTCCAAGGTTCGAGTCCCAGTTCCGCCGCACAATTTTAATCTGCCAGGAAGTTTCACAACAGAAGCTGTTCTTGTAGCAGATGCCTTTGCACATGCCTCTCCATACCAAACTTTGGTATAAAGTTTGTGACATGAACAACTGATCTTCAGTGTATATCACTCACCTGAAGATGGCTTAATGAGTTTCAGTCAAAGAATCGCTGCAAGATTTTGATGTAATCCAGCTGCATTCATGAAACTTCATGGAATACAGTCTACATTGGGAGAATGTTAATAATTATGAAATATCAGTACCCTTGTTGCTCAGTGGGTGGTTCAAAGATCTGAATAATACACACAATGTATAATGCAACAATTCAGCAGTAAAAAAAAAAAAAAAAAAAAAAAAAAAAAAAAAAAAAAAAAACACTTTCTATTAGGTTAATACTATGTGCCAGACAGAGACTCAAATACGGGATCTTTGCCTTTCTTGGGCAAGTGCTCTGCTGACTGAGTTATGCAAGCATTACTCGCAACCCATCCTCACAGCTATACTTATTATTGCACCTTCTACCATCCAAGGCAAAGGTCCTGAGTTTGAATCTCAGTCTGGTAAACAGTTTTAATCTGCCAGGAAGTTTCATATCAGTACACTCTCTGTTGCAGAGTAAAAATTTCATTTTGGAAACAAAATTTATATGCTTGAGATAAAGGAAACCATCATCTGTGGTTACTGATGTGTGGTGCATAGAAACACTAAACATATTCAACGTTTTTCTTGCTCTTCCTCTCATTGCAGGTATCTATGTTTGGATGCCTCCACTTTGTCAGGAAATTTCTTTCTTCTGTACATTCCTTTGATAGATTTTCCTAATGTGAGCAGTCATAGGTACATGTTTTGTTACCATGGGCAATGTACACCAGAACACATTCATGACTCTGAACATGAACCATATGCAGGTGTACATAAAAATTAATAGAAATCTCTCTCTCTCTCTCTCTCTCTCTCTCTCTCTCTCTCTCTCTCTCTCTCTCTCTCTCTGTCATTGTGGAAGTGGAAACCAGAGGAATGAAAAAATACAATTAGTTTGCGTTATGGTTAGCTATTCATAGCACACGTCCAAGGTACAGTTCTGGGACTTATAAATTTCACAACAAATAAATGAATTCAGACACATCCATATTCAAACCATGTGGAGTTCTCTGCATTTCCTTTGCCTTTGCTGGCTGTTCTTTTGCTGTCATCAGGCTTATATGGTGTTGAACTACCGTGACTAGGGCTAGGAAATTCCCTCGTACTTCCTACTTTTGATATTTCCTCCGGAGCTCCAATTACAGTAGAAATTCTGTTGTAGACTAAAACTGACCTGTAAAGAAGAAGATATATCATTCTTTTAAGCAAATTACTCTCTTTAATCTCTCACAGTTGTTATAAAATATTACTGCCCATATATCCTACTCAAAGCATAGAATATACTAGAGAATCTACAACTAGGGACTGATGACCCCGTAGTTAAGTTCCATAAGCTCTACAAACATTTGAACATTTCAATCTACAACAGTTACACCTTCTAGCTTTGAATCTTCTGCTTCTAGTCCAGTCTGTGTTATGTGACTTTCAATTGTAAAATGCACAGAAACATCACCTGTGTTGCAGTCATAAATACACAGTTTCCAGATAACATCATCAGGATAACCAATTCAGTGATGTTCTTTCATTTGTAGCATGGGTGAGATTCCTAATTCTAAAATACAAATTATTTGTACTTCTACCAGTGGACACATGAGTAAAAAGATAGACCATATATATATATTTCTGAAATTTTTAACTTATGCATTGGGTGTTGTAGCTGAGACAGATAATAGGGAAATATAAAACTAAGTCCTGGAATGTGTCCATCTGTTGACAGTTTTTTGTGTATTTCTAAAACGTGTAATCTACTTGTTAGGTAATATAATGAACCGTAAGTACCAAGTGTTGAATAGGTAGACTGTGATTTGATACTTTACTTTCATAGTAATTCTGGAGACAATAAAAGAAGCTAAAGGCAAGACACTATATTTACGTTTGTAAATTCTAATTCTGTTATTTAAAATTTACATGTAGTGGGGTATAAGAATAATTTCTGCACATTGTTTCAAATCGCAATAATGCTACAGTGTATTATCCTGTAAAATGCCACAGTGATACTTAATATTAAAACTGTGTTTATGCTGTGTTCACTAAATTGTTAACAATAAATATTTCCCGCTTAGTTTCTTAGATGTGTCACAGAAATTGGTGCTTCCATAAATAATTATGGTGCAACTCTTTAAAAGCTACTCACTTGTGTAAAACTAATAGGAGTAATACATCTTCCCTCTTTTGTCACAGATGACCAATATATTAAGCCAGAAGAAAGTGTCAAAAGAAGAACATGCAAAAGGAGTTCATGCACATAGCTTGCAAATATATAAAAGTTTCTCATATATTTGGGAAAGGCCTATATATGTAAATGTGGCTGATATATTGCAGAAAACCATGTATCCAGTTTGTCAGTCAGAATTGCAGGAGCAACTGTACCACTAAGGTAGCTCAAATTATTTTGGGCTACTGACTACCACAAAATACATTCACTGGATGCTCTGTTGGGAGAAAGGAAGTAGCAGGATGTCGGGGGGCATCACACTACTTATTAAACAAATTTAGGAAAAAATCAACAACATATTTGTTCACAATATATGCAAAAGATAATATTGTGGTTTGCAAGTGTTACAAATCAACAGCATTGTGAACTAATTTTATTGGAACAGCAAAAGAGCATGGAAGGAGTCATCTTAACTTTCACAAAAATACTTGCAATATGTATTGCCGAGACATGGCATCATTTTTCACACACAAGTCATTACAACAGAAGTCATCATAGAGCTAACAATGAAAGAAAATAGCTTTCTTTCAAATTAAAATAGGAATATTACACACAAAGAGTGAACTATAACCCATTAATAAACTTCAAAAAGCCAACAGCCAAATGTGTGATATATTTTAAACTGAACCTTATTGAAAATGAAGGACAATGGGAAACAGTGAAAAATTTCAATTAACTGTTTCTTCAGAAGGCAGAGTGAGCAAGAAAGTGCCTCAGGCATGAAGCCTGAGTGGAAATTAAATTACTCATCTTGATAATTCAGCAAACTTGGAACAGTACCGCAATGTGTATTGCCGCTGACAGGCACATAAAATAGACAATCACATTCATACAAATTAAATTTTCGGTAATTCACACAATCACTAAGACATAACTTGCACACTCGACCATTCGGTCACTCCAGTGCTACAAGCATCTTGTAGTGAATGAGAGGGCAGAGGGGGAAGGATATCCTTCCCTCTGCTCCCCCTCACTCACTACAAGATGCTTGTAGCACTGGAGCAGTCAGAGATGATGGCCATGTGTGCAAGTTACGTCTGAGTGATTGTGCTGCTTTTTCTGATGAAGACTACGGGGGAAAAATTCAAGTTGTGTGAATGTGATTGTCTATTTTATGTGCCTATCAGTGACTTAGTGAGTTTCTTTACGATGAGTTGTTACCTATCCTCTCTTAATGACATTCCAATCGGATTTTCCATTGTCACAGATACATTTACACATTTAACCTGATTAGATTAGGCCATCAGCCCCTCTCAGATCACACCAGGGTTTTACATATACAGTACTCTTATCATCTGAGTTACCTACAACATAACATTAGATACATAATAGATAAAGGATTAATAACATATTGATAACTAAATTTAAATGGATTGAATGCGTGTAAAGATTAATACTAGCTGTACTACTGAAACAGATTTTGCTGCTGCCAATATAAGATGGAAATAACAACTTTGATATTAGCAGATACAAATTTACTTTTAGGTATAAAACTGATGACAACTTGGCAAATTTTGATTTAAGGAAGTTAGGAAAGCTGCACCTCGTGAGAGCAAAGAGAATTTAAGAATATCTGGGAGGAGGTATTGATGTGATGTTGTAACAAGAGCTTAGGACAACAGAGAATGGTGGTGTTATTGCTTTAGTGATGTTCCATTAACTGTTATTTGACACTATCAGTGTTATTCAGTTCTCTGATATAGTGAGGGAGATTGTTCTAGTGTCTGGTTCTTGCTACTGAAACGGACTTTGAGAAAGCGGCTGAGTGATGGAGAGAGACAGAAAGGGTTTTGCTCTGGTAGGAGACAAGTGTGTTAAGTTGAGTAAAGATATGAAGGACAATGTACTTTGAGTAAAAGAGTAGAGAAAACAGTGTATGATCAACTCTGTGCTTGTCAGCACGGAGCTGGCATATAAGATGGTGAAATATGATCAAAAAGATGTTTGTTACAGATACAACGAATGCAGGTGTGACTAATTCCACACGTCACGAGCTTTCCCAAGAAACACATTTATCTCTCATCATCATCATCATCATCATCAGAGACTGATTATGCCTTTCAGCGTTCAGTCTGGAGCATAGTATCTCTAATAAAATTCCTCCATGATCCCCTATTCAATGCTAACATTGATGCCTCGTCTGATGTTATGCCTTTTACTTCAAAATCATTCTTCACCGAATCTAAGTACTTTCTTCTTGGTCTACTTCGACTCCTCTTACCCTCCGCTGCCCAGCTCGTGAGTCTCTTAGGTAACCTTGCTTCTCCCATGTGTGTAACATGACTCCACCATATCAGTCTGTTCGCTCTTACTGCTTCATCTATGGTGTTCATTCCCAGTTTTTCTTTGAGTTCCTCATTATGGACACCCTCCTGCCATTGTTCCCATCTCTTAGTACCTGCAATCATTCCTCCTAGTTTCATATCTGTAACCTCTACCTTATGAATAAGGTATCCTGTATCCACCCAACTTTCACTCCCATACAATAAAGTTGCTCAAAAGATAGAGTGGTGCACTGCTAACTTAGTCTTGGTAGTTACTTCCTTCTTGCAGAAGAGAGTAGATCTTAGCTGAGCACTCACTGCATTAGCTTTGCTGCACCTCGAATCCAGTTTTTCACTAGGTTGCCATCCTGTGAGAAATACATCCTAGGTACTTTAAACTGTCTACCTGTTCTAACTTTGTTCCTCCTATTTGACACTCAATCTGTTTAAATCTCTTTTCAACAGACATTACTTTTGTTTTGAAGGTGCTGAGCTTCATATCATAATCCTTGCACCTCTGATTGAACTCTGAAATATTAGTTTGCAACCTTTCAATTGAATCAGCCATATGTGAGACTGCTTATTTTATTTTCACCTATTTTAATCGCGCCCTGCCAGTCTACGGTTTTCAACATATGATCCATGAATAGTATGAACAACAGTGGTGACAGGTTACAGCCTGGTTTACCCCTGAAACTACCCTGAACCTTAAGCTTAATTTGCCATCTACTCTAACTGCTGCCTGACAGTCTACGTAAAGCCCTTTAATTGCCTGCAGAAGTTTGCCTCCTATACCATAATCTTGTAGAACTGACAGTAGCTTCCTCCTAGGAACACAGTCATAAGCCTTTTCTAGACCTATGAAACATAGATACAATTCCCTGTTCCACTCATAGCACTTTTCCATTACCTGCCGTAAGCTAAAGATCTGGTCCTGACAGCCTCTAAGAGGCCTAAACCCACACTGATTTTCATCTAACTTGCCCTTAATTAATACTCGCACTCTCCTTTCAACAATACCTGAGAATATTTTGCCTACAACGCTAATTAAAGAGATAGCTCCATAGTTGTTGCAATCTTTTCTGTTTCCATGTTTGAAAATTGGCGTGATTACCGCTTTCGTCCAGTCAGACGGAACCTGTCCAGATTCCCATGCCTTCTCAATTATCTGTGTAACCATTTGAGACCTGATATTCCACTGTATTTGATAAGTTCTGGCTTAATTTCATCCACCCCAGCCGCTTTATTGCACTGTAATCTACTGACCATTTTCTCCACTTCCTCAAATGAGATCCTGTTTCCATCGTCGTTCCTATCCCATTCTAGCTGAAAATCTGACACATCATTGAACGTTTCAGCTACATTGAGCAATTCTTCAAAATATTCCCTCCATCTGCTCAAGGCATCCACAGGATTGACTAACAGCTTTCCTGTCCAAAACACTTGTTAATTTCTTCTTCCCTCCCTTTCGAAGATTGCTGATTACCCTCGAAAATGGTTTTCCTGTGCTTTGGCCCAGAGTTTCTAGCTTATTTCCAAAGTCTTCCCACGATTTCTGCTTGGAGTCTGTAATTATCCGTTTGGCTGTGGTTCATGGTGTGGGTTCCTGTAGTCATGTCCTAGTTCATGAACCACTGGCAACGTACGAGTGGCCAAGTAAGTGGTCCTGACAGTTGGGATATCAGTTACTTTGGAATAAGGTTGGGCATCTCGGTCATATTCTGAGTCATGGCCACCTTTGTGCTCAGACGGCAAAGACTACCAAATCCACCGGTTAGTCCCTCAACCGTTAGGGGTAAAACCCGGTGGGGCCCTGCATAAGTAAGGCTAGCAACCTGCTTCCCATGTACTTCAATATCATGCTGGCAACATTTATCTCTATGAAAATATATTCCAGTTGTTCAGTTTTATTGGTATTTGATATGTCCAGCATGGTAGGCAAGAAATCACAGTATACTGGGTGATCAAATAGTCAGTATAAATTTGAAAACTTAATAAATCACGGAATACTGTAGATAGAGAGAAAAGTTGACACACACGCTTGGAATGACATGGGGTTTTATTAGAACAAAAAGAAGGAAAGAAAAAAAAAAGTTTAAAAAATGTTTGACAGATGGCGCTTCATCCAACCCATGCCGTGTCTTTCTCGTCTTGCAATGGAGTTTCCACAACAGTTCTAGGATTTTCGGTAGCCAAAATTCTGCAGTTGACAGACCCTCGGAGCGTGAAATGAACTTCGTCGGTCCACAACACGTTACTCAACCAATCGTCATCTTCCGTCATCTTTTGAAATGCCCACATCGCAAATGCCCTCCGCTTCAATAAATCGTCAGGTAAAAGTTCATGATGCGGATGGATTTTGTAAGGATAGGATCGGAGGGTACGCCTAAGTGCCAACCAAACAGTAGTGTATGGAATGCCGGTGCGACGTGCAACTGCACGAGCGCCGACTTCCTTGTGCATAGACGAACCCGCTACAGTCCCCATTTCTTCCTGAATTGTCTCAGCAGCATTATGACTTGTGCTCGGTCGGCCACTATGGGGTCTATTGTCTAAACAACCCGTAGCTTCGAACTTCAAATTGTTCTTGCCACAGCTGCATTTGTCAGCGGACCCTTACCCGTTCAAATCCCCTTCCCATGGCGATAGGATTGTAACATTGAACTAACACATTCCCCATTCTGATCATACAGCTTCACTAAAAGCACCTTTCCAGGTAACGTCAACATGCTGTGACTGCTGGTGCATCTGATTCTCTCTCTCATTACAGCTCCTTTTATACATGATTTTCATGTGCAGTCACTGACATTTTGCTGTCCAGCACCATCTGTTGGACATTTTTTGAACTCTCTCCCCCCCCCCCCCCCAATAAAACCGCATGTCATTCCAAGTATGTGTGTCAATTTTTACCTCTCCATCTACATTATTCCGTGATTTATTAAGTTTTCAAATTTATACTGACTTTTTCATCACCCAGTATGTATTCCCCAACGTCACCTCCACATTTGTTGCATCTGTTGTGTCTCAGGAAGACATAGCTGTCTAAATTTACGGAACTGATGGTAATGCTTGGTTTAAGCCATGTACATGATAGAAGAATTATATGAAGGTCTAGGTCTTGAAATATATTTTGGAGCTCAACAAAATGAGCTTATAGAGATTGGACATTTGCATGTGCAACATGGAGCTTTGTACATTCTGTAGTAGTGCATGCAAAGATACCACTAGTTAATACAGCAATAGCAAGGTCTATAGGATGGTGGTGCCCATTTCTGTGTAGGTACGATGCATTGGAATGCAGTGTGGTTGAGTGGGGAATGGTGCAGGGGGTTGGGGTGAGGTCAGGTGGATTTAGAGACAGAGGAGCCACTGTGGCCAAGTTCAACAGGGACTGTTTCAGTCACACAGCAGCAAGACACTGAATGGAAGGGCAGGAGGAGAGAGAAACTCGCCAAGCATAGCAAAAATATTGTGCAAGGAGCAACAATAAATCAAGATATTAATAACAATAGTAGAGTGGACAATTGCCAATGATGTGAGAGAAAAATGTTAAATAAATGTGAATTTAAACTTAAGCTGGCACAATAATTGATCATGTAAGTAAGAGATTAAAGGGAAATAGTAGTACACTAAAGTAAATGAGTAAGTGACACTAATAATATAATGATAATCTGCTAAGAAAAAACTGTAAAGTGAAGCAATAAATGACTCCAATAATTTAATGATAATTTGCTAAAATAAAAAGGAGATAATCATGGAATTGTCTTCAGACCAAAAACCACAAAAAAAGGGCATCAATTAAAATCAAACCAAATTTTTAATTTCCATAAGACTGGCACAAAACATAATAAATATGCTGTCCACTGTTGCATGCAACAAGTTGAAATCAAGAAACAGCATGTTCCACAACTGACTGAAGTGTTTCTGGGATCACATTCAGAATGTGTTGTGCAATGCATACCTTCAACGCAGCTAAGTTTGCATTCGGAACACTGAAAACATCTTTCAGTAGCCCCACAGCCGGAAGTCACACTGATTAAGATCAGGTGATCATGACGGCCAGGCTGTAGGGAAACGGCGGCTGATAATCCTATCATTTCTGAAATGGTACTTCAGCAGCTGCTTAACTGGATTTCAAAGTGTGGAGTGGGCCATCTTGCATAAAAATGATCCCATCCATGCTGCTGGAGAGCTGAAACGATGTAGTTGCATAAAAGAAACTCATAGCGCTTATCAGTGACGGTACAGGTAACAGGACCAGAAGCACCCATCTCTTCAAAAATTATTTCCCTATGATAAATGATGCTGTTATCCCACATTGCACAGTGACCTTTTCAGGATGAAGCGGTACTGGTTGACTTGCATGTAGATTTTCTGTTGTCCATATTTGACAATTCTGTGTATTTACATATCCTGTCTGATGGAAGTGGCCATTCACCATCCACTTCCATTCAAGCTACAAATTCTAAAGCAAAAGTCTCTCTTGCTGGTAGGTCAACATGAATCAACTCATGCACATGAGTAACTTGAATGGATAGCAAGGAAGGATGTTTTGTGCACTACATGTTTGCAAACCACCTCTCGACTCCTCCTGTGTTGCTGTGGTCACTTCTTCCACCGACATCAAATCAATTCATTTGCTCCCTCTACCAGGTTGCACACCAAAGGAACCCGCCTTTTCGAATTTCTGAATCATTTTCTTCAGACCCACGGCAGTCATCAGACCAACACCTTTTTTTCAAACCCTTCAGTGTCTGGAACTTCTGGAGAGCGATTTGTGCACAGTTGCCATTCTTGTAAAACATCTTTACAAGCAGAGTGCAATTCTACATTGAGACAGTCATGGCAAACGTCTCTGACACAAAATGAGAAAAAGCCGTGTACCCACTATGTTTATATCAACTTTATATCAAACTTGACAAGTTTTCATTCACATATTCTTACACATACAGCACCATCTACTGATCAATTTTCACAATATTTATTTTTCTTCTACCATATGTTTCCCCACTCTCCGTTAATATTCTTCAATTTGTCATCATTCTAACCAGTGGTATTCTTTTTGCAGTGTTTTGTAAGTTTACTTATAATCACACTGTATTTTCTGCCAAACGATGCTGATTTTGCTGCTCTTATGAAATCGCACCACAAATGTGAATTTTGTACACTTAATCATTAGATGGACCAACACACAAGATGGAATTATAATTATCAGAAATAATAATACAAAGAGGAGACATGTGTAACACTACTTCTTTGTTCTCGACATAAACAACAATTCTGCACAGGTGTTTTATTACCTAGTAAAACCCTAAAATAATATTCTCTGGTTTTGCTTTATAAATCCTATCAGATTCATATATGTGGGTGTTTTCAATGTGTTACACATTATTATGGTAAGCCACGAAACTTTTGCCAAATGCTACACTACATTTGAAAGTGATATGACACTATTTTAAAACAGTCATCAAATTCCTGTAAACAGTAAGCTGAATGTTCTGTCAACCACTCAGTTCTTGGAGAACAGACATCCACTCCTTCAGTCAGAGAGACATTTGATAACTAATTTGTGAAAGTTTTCATCATTTGGAAATCTCTTCCTAGCAAACTTCTTTCAGTTTGCCTAAAAGATGGAATCTGATGGTGCAAGACCTGGACTGTGTAGCGGATTAGCATCACCCTTGTCTATGCAGTCTTGATCAGATTGTTGGCACCATTTCACTAGGCTGAACACAACATTACATATGACCCATATACTGCAGAACTTCACTGTGAAGCTGTGTGTGATTTACACGCTTCACCCACAAAATTTGTATTATACACTATACTTCAACTTTGGAGTACACTTCCAGTTGTTGCACTATTTCACTCCAACACTACAATGTAGCTGTAACACGTACTGCAACAGGTGTATATCTGTACAAAATCTGGAACATCTACTATCTTCTGGCACACTCTTATTGTAACACTGTCTCAGCATACAGTGGCAAGTGTTACTTACTCTCCAAAGCCCCTATTTAGTATGGAATTGTAAAAGTATAAGTAATTGTAAAAGGGATGCATAGTAAATAATGTTAAACCAAGTATGCTAAAGAGAAAAATTATTACCTGGGATCCTGCTGTGGAGTCGATGGACACACATTGTCTGATGTCATGCTGTTGTTGAAAGTCACTCCCTCATCTGGTACCTGATCCTAGTGCAGACATTATTTTTCATCATCATACAATATTTAGTACAAATATGATTGCAGGATGAAAACATGTAGAAGGTTTAGCAAATACCTAATGGTAACATTAGTACTATTAGAAAATTTTGTATAATGAGAAAAGGGCACAAGTGTTTGCAGACAGTTTTCCACATGTTTAATGTCACAACTTGTGGCATCATACCCTGAATCCCTCTAACGTGCAAAGAATTTCAGGGTCTCTTTATAGGTCATGAGTGGGCAAAAGATCAGAGAAAAGTACTTTGGAAGTGCATGTATAACATTTGCAGATTAACTAATCTGTTGTACAAGAATGATACATGTTTTCCACCGACCTGATAAAGATAATTAGACATTTCACATTTTATCCTATGTTGTATGCTAACACAAAAATCTCATGAATCAATAGCAATAATGTAGCATATAGGTACAGACTGTGGACTGTACATAGAAGTAAATGAGAAACCATCAGTACTCAGGAGTAATTTATCAGAAAAACATATCAAATACTCAGGCAGGTAAAATAAGGGTGTCCATAAAAGAATCACCCAGTCATAAGTTTAATAGTATCAACTGTAAGCATGACGGTGTTGGTTTAAGGTCACAATTAAAGAGTAAGTCTAATAGTTTTAGATAAGCACATGCATAAGTACTATTTCATTGTTTCCCCACTTGCAGTACAACAATAAAGACAGCACCTTCAGAGTATAAAGAATTTTGTATTCTGCAGTTGCCAACAGTGAATCTGTAATTTCAGTTCAATGTGAGTTTCAATTTAAATTTATAGTGATCCCCTTGTGGCAAAAACATCCGCTATTGGTATCGTCAATTTGAAATGATTGGAGGTGGGTATAACAGGAGAAGTGGGGATGACCAAACGTGTCTGAAGAGTATGATAACAATGTAAAAGCAATTTATCTTCATAGTCATAAGAAGTCTGTTCTGAAGGCAAGCCTTCAACTTCATTAGCCAAAAACAGTAGTGTTGAACATTTTAAGCAAAATGCTACACATATGTTTACTAGTTACAGTTGCTACATGTGTTTAAGTCAGATGACTATGGTTCACATTATAATTTTGTAAGCTGTATGTTCCATTGGGAAAATAACTTTATTTGTCATGTGGTGTTCTGTGAAGGGGAAGTTTTTTATATAAGTGAAAAGGTAAATGTTCATAATGTTGACATATCTCAGGTCGACCACCCTAATGAACTTTTATAAGATCAAAGAGAGTTTTGCAGAAATAGGTCTTTTGGCAATTAAAAGGTGCACTAATACACTTTATTTGGCAAAATGACAAAGCCCTTTCCATTAGCATCTCTTTTTACAATCTTGGTGAATGTTGAAGTCTCTGACTACTGCATTGGTCATAATAGTCAAAATGGCAGAGGCCTTTCCCACCTGATGTCACAACCTTGCATTTTTTTCCATTGAGGCTTCATGAAAGAGCATGTATGTGTTTTGCCACTATCTCGACTAACTCCAGAGTTAACACACACAATTGAAGAGATATTGTTTCCATTACTATGAATTTGCTAACCAAAGTGTCGCAAATATTGAATTTTAAGCTGGATTTGAGCCATATATCTGAAGGAAAGAAGATTACAGTTTAATGTCCCATTGACATCCTGATCATTAGAGACAAGAGCACCTGCTTGGATAGTTTTTGTCAGGGATTTTTTAAATCATGATGGCTGGAGGCAGGTTTGAACTACTGTCACATGTAACTAAAGGTTCACATCTTGAACATTCGTATTAAAAAAAAAATTATGTTAATTTTTAATTTCATGCACAATTTGTTGCAAATATTCTAAATTAAATTGTTACAATATACAGTTCTGCTGAAACCTCTACAGTCTTTAAATACACCTGTATCAGTTTTTAAAAATCCAACAGTATTTGGAGTGTAAAAATACAACACAGTTTACTACCAGCAATTGATCGCTACCCATGTTCCTATTAGTTATCTGCTTTTGGAGTCACAATAGAAGATTTATTCAATGAACATCTTAAAAGTATTGTATGAGGATTTCCAGAAAATACTGAAGGATTTCAATTAGCCATCAGTTTACGGAGAGAGTTATGTTATGGCAGAAGTGATAAGGATTATTCGAAATCAATCTGATACCTTTATTTTACAGATTTTTGAAGAACTAGTTAATACAAACATTTGGGACACAGTCACTATTACAGCTGCATCTTTGACATAATGAGTGTTAACATAAGGATCAGTAACCAGAATACAGTCCATTGTCCAGCTGCAAAACTTGTTACAATAGAATGAAAAAAATTCTTTTCTCTGTGACAATATATGGACAAAGAAATATGTGAAAACTAGCTGAAAACCCGGTGTTGCCCGGGTATTTACCTATTTATTCCTGCCTTTTTCACGTATATATTCATTTGTATAAGGGCTGTATGTCTGTAAAATCTCTTGGAAATACTTGGTGCGTGATGGGGCAGTTTTCCATGAATGCTACTGTTTATGTGCTCATATAGCATGGACCACGTGTCATACTGTGATACAATTTAGAAGGTACACTCAACTATATGTGTGTATACTGTCCATAAAATTTCCTGAGGCTACAATTTGTAGTGTAGAAATTATAAATTGTTACGTCATACCGAATGCCGTAGTTTTAGTCCATGAACAGCGGAAAAGTAGTAAGCGAGAAACTTTTTTCCTTTCATCATTTTACTATGGTTGCCAGCAAGAAATAGTTTAATAAAGGTTTGAAATTATGTTTAAAGTTTGTTGCAAGTCGCTAAGTACTGTCATTCTCATACAGTGTATTTCGAAAGTCGCCGCATTATATGGCATTTTTTGTGATTTCTATTGGTTATGACATAATATCTTTTGAACCATGTGCCGTATGTGATTCTTAACCATGTAGCAATTGTTACCTCACAGTAAGGAATGTGTGTACCAAATTTGGTTGAAATCTGTCCAATGGTTTAGGAGAAAATGAGCTGCGTTGTCGCAAAATGCAGCAGTTTTTCGCGCATCTCATTGTTTATAACGTCATACCTCGTGAACTATATATCGTATGTGCTTCTTACACTTACGGCAACTGTCCTCATGGATTGGAGCTTACGTGTACAAAATTTCATAAAGATTGGAACAAAACTGTAGATTTGTATGCAACACGTACAAACATACGGACACTCTGCTTTATATATTAGATGAAATGAAAATACTACAGAATTTCAAGTTAAATGAAATTGAAAGATTTGTGAGGAAACATGAGCAAGAAGTCTTTCATGGATTTTTAGAGCTGTTTCATACACACAGAGCAACTGAACAGTTGGAGAAGTTTTCACCATGTGTTGAGATAAATCATCTACAGTACAACACCATTTTTACATTTTTCAAGGGACTTCAAAGACAATGGTGTAAAATGCAGGAAATAATGTTTTAAATGATACAATTTTCTTACTGGATGACCCTTGCACTTTTGTAGTTTATGTATATGTACATAATAGGCATCAAATTACTTGCCAGGAAGTTTATTTATTACTAAAGGTTATCTGAATTTAGTACTATTTTAAGCACCAAGCTGAACTGGAGCTGGTAATTTTATAAGAAGTAGAAATTTTTTCTGTATTTTCATTCATGATAATGTTGTCAACAATCATTTAACTGTCAGTCATTATTTAAGTAATGAAACATTGCACAAGTTCTATATTTGTTGTATTTTTTCATGTTTTGCATGACATTATTTGAGAATTTGTTTGCATTTGCAAGTGCAAATATATACATAAGAATTTTTTGTGAAATTTGTGCAGGGTCACCATCTCACACTGTATTCATCTTTTTGAGATTATAACATATTGTGCCCTCTTCAATGTCCAGATAAACATATACAAACAAACCAACATTCTCACCATTTATTTTCAAGCTGCTGCTTACTGGAAATCACTCAAATAGCATCTTAACAGGTGATGAATAGAAATGAAACAACCAAATGAGAGTACCATTCAATTATTTGTTTGCCTAGATTGAAACTGGTCCAATCTGACAGGGAAACTATTAATATCAAAGTTTGTGAAAAGGTCAGTAGATGTTTCTTTACATAACAACAAACATCAGATGTGGTGCTGAATTTACATCCTTCAAACGTTATCTGTACTTACTGCTCTGCAGACTGTTGTTTAAAGTATGTGGAAAGCAAATTTGCAACTTTATTTTATTACCCAAAAGTGCAGTTTTAAAGCATACTTTAATCCCATTAGTGTTTCAGTTAACTGAAAAGATCTATGGTCACAGAATTTATGGAGTGAACAGAAACAGAATCCTTCTGTGCTTCTTCAGAAAAAGACAAAGCCATTGATGGAAATGAAAAATTATTTATGTTTTACACTTGTCATGGACTTCAAACACGTATTTTTGCCATCATACTGAATATATATTGAAGTCACCATGTACTATAACTGTACAAGCTGGGAACCTATTCAAAAGGAGACTCCAATTCTCCTTCAACCTTCCAGCAATGATATCATTGAGTCAGTTTGTTGAAGGAGAGAGGTTGATAAACTATTGACTTACTTTTCATTGTGGAGTATAACCTCTACTCATATTAACTCACAGCATGTACCTCTCCATTTCCACTGCAAGATAAACTACTAAAAGCAACAAACATGCCACCACCAATTGAATTTAATGCAGTCTTTCTGAACACCATTATGTCCTCAGTAAAAACTCTAAACTTATATGCAGCTTTAACCAATTCTCAGAACATTTAACAAGATATGCATCAGTATTTTCTGTGTGTTTGACCTTTGGCCATTAAAAAAAACACCCAGCATGTTGTGTGTAGTGGACTCCTAATAAGCAGATCCTGACATCTCTACATCCTATTGCACAAGCAGTAACTGCAGCATACACAGTTGCAGAAACATCTGAGCCTCTCATTCAGACACTCCATTCAGCTCTGAACAAAAGTTAACCAATCACTCTTGTCAATGATGCTACAGTCAGTGAACTCTGAATGCATCTTGTAAGAAAAACTGGTTGTCTTTACCACTTATAGCTACAAAATTTCTTCATGCCAGCTTTCCGGACATTGACCTCAAAAAATATTTCATTCATATAAAACTTATTGAGCATCTGAAGTACTGCACTTTCATAGTTAGTGTCCCTCCTGTACCAGAACATCTCCCTTGCACAGTCTGGCCACTTGTGGTTACAATATATGAAATGGAAAGAAATATTCTGCCTGGTATAATGACAGTTTTAGGGAATTTTACATACAAGCATTATCCTCAAAATCTAGTTTACATATAGATCTCCCATGTTATATCCACACATGCCACTAATTGTCAAATGATACACATGAATCAGTTGCAAAGTAGCAACTCCTCAAGTACTACCCAATATCATCATGGATTGGAAAACTTAATCACATCATAATAAGCATTACAACTATTTATATCATTCTCGGTAATGAGAAACATCATTTCCACACTACTTCCAAAGTAGTATCTTGCCACACACCAAACTTATGAGTTAGTGAGTTAGATAGTTAGGTATGTATTCCACAGAGCATTTGAATATTTATTTATGAATCAAAATGATGTGGCACAAGTCAGTATTTTTATCATCAATGAAATGGTAGGAGTTGTCCAGGAGAAAGGATTTCAGCAACTGACAGCTTTAATAATGGAAAACAGAGGTCTTTTCCCTGTAGTAATGTAGGTACAGATATCACTATTCTTATCTAATTGTGATGAATTGTTTATGATAAATTTCATTAATGATTACACAAGGGCTGAATAAAAAGTAATAAGAACTATTATTTCTCTCTGAAATGACTTTATTGACATAGGTACTTATAAATACACACCTTCAATATAATTGCTCCCATTTTATGACCTATTGCCAAATGTCCTGAAGGCAGCATTGTTTACTATCTGTGAACCTATTTCTGTTGATGTCCCATATTGGTCACTCTGTGACATGGATGTCATCTCTAGTGTTGTACCAATTCCCTCATTGTGGTTCTTTCACTTTTGGTAGTCACTTAAATGTTTCTACCTATTTCAGCATTATTTAGCCCAATAGTTTGTATGCTATTTGTTAAATATCATACAAAACAACTGATTGTAAAGGCACCAATTATATAAAACTTAATTTTTCTAAGAGTGCAACATGACGTATGCAATCATTCCCAAGAAATGCCATCTGGTGATATTTCATTATTTAAAGCTCGTGTTGTGTTATTTGGTGATTAAATTTGAGTACTTTTCCAGTACTACATTTATATCTAATTCCTAGCTGCCCCCCCCCCCCCCAACAAAAAAACATTGTTATTGCCTTACTTTTCTCTCGCTTTCTTTTCCCAGACACCTATGTCTACTCACTTAATCCACCAGACACTACACCTCACACTTGTTACTCTGCGAAGCCAGGGAAAGTAGCTATGTTTGGGATTTCCTTTTCCCTCTTTTTTCTTTTCCTTTTCCTTTTCCCTCTCCTTCCCTGCTCTATGCCTGAAGAAGCAACAAATGATTGCGTAAGCTTGCATTTCTGCATGTGTGTGTTTTATTTATGTTACTGTCACATACCTGTGCTCCTTCACCTGGTAAGTAAACCTCATCTACTTGCTAGGAATTTTTCCTCTATAATTTTCGTATCATACATTTGAAATCAACAACTTATATATATATATATATTATATATATATATATATATATATATATATATATATATATATATATATAATAAATTTTTGCTAACTCTGAGGAAGCACAATGTCTTATCTATGTGCCCATCTACTACCTCACAATGTATCAGTTGCATGAAAAATGTATACCTTTACTTCTTCCATTGCTTGTATTCCACTGATAGATTTCCAGCACAGTGAGACAGTGTCAGTGCTGAAAGAACTTTACAAAGAATGTTGTTTTATGGATGCTACATGAAATGAATATACACTATCTGAGTACACAGGATGTTCATAGCTTATTAATCTGATTACATATTAAAATAACTTTAATGTTATACAACAGTAGGAATGTTTTAAATCACTGACTTCACCAATTAATTCAAAAGATGTAATTCTTATATATACCTCTTGTCATTATGGTTTAGGATAACATTAAAAAAAAAAAAAAAAAAAAAAAAAAAAAAAAAAGGCACTGTATAACATGACTTCACACTAATTGATACATGAGGGTTCAGTTATAAGCCATACATAACAGCACAATGGACAATGTGCTCCTGATGTATTTCAGCACAAAATGTGAATTCCCAAAACCAATTGCTTCACACACAGTGTGTTGTGCATAAGAATGGCAATAGGGGACACTGCCCTCAAAATTGTGCGTGTTCAATTTCTGCTGAATTCAGACTTTGTCACAACTAACAGAAACTAAAAGTTATTTTGTACTGTATAGTATATGCACAAAATTCCACTGATCAACAATATGCCACCAACTTTTATGAACTGATAACTGCAAAACTTGAACATTCCTTTGGGATGAGTGTCTCTCAAAATTACAAGTTTTGTGATTACATAACATTTCCAAGTAAGACTGGGAAAAGTGTCTACACAAACTAAATTCTGGAGGCCAATCAACAAACTAAATCAGGACAAGGTAAATTTTACAGTAACAACCATTTATTAAATGTTCATATTAGATAGGGACAAAATATATATGCAGGAAATCATAACTGAGTACTTTTAAGTGGAAAATGAATGTCATCATTGTCATCTAGTTACTGATGTTGAGTAGTACACAATTTTAAAATAAATGAGTGAATCAGGGGGAAACAATGGCCCACCTACGAGGAACAAAGGAAAATTCTAATTCCAATCATCAGATGTCAGGGCAATAACTCATGGTAAGTGCAAGAGGCTGCCTGCCACAGGAACATAATGATAAGTGACAGGTAAAATGGCTGAAGTTAATAGGGATTCGTCTTCCAAGATTATAAATATACTTGACAAGTTATAAGAAAACTAAGATGTTCTTAGTGATTTTGACATTGTCAACTAAAATACCAAGTATTTTTTCAGTGACTCAGAGGTATGTAAATTTGCAAATTATTGTACTTAGTATGTCTCACGAACATAATGGTGCATATACCTACCACAGCCTCAATGGTGTTATATACATATTTCTTCAGTTATATTCATCCAAATAATAGATAATAACAATGGCAATGATAGTAACAATCTTTGTTGATACTCTGGTAACCTGTGTAGATCAAATTATCCTTTACATTGAAAAGGCTGCGACTGCCTCAGATGCCTTTCATGAAGGAACAAGAGAACAGATAAAAATGCTTCTAGAAAAGGATTGACATGCAATTCACAATTGATGTTTATGCTAAAGAGGCACACTACATCAAAAAAGCATCTCATTCTGGAAAATCTGTAGATAAAAAAAAAAGATGTAGAAATACAAGATGTGTACAGACCAAAAGAGTGGTCTAATATCTTTTGTTGCCTATAGTATACAAAGGGAGCATTTCTTTCAAATAACATGCTTGGAAAAAGAACTGATCGTCAGTCTACAGCTTAAGGAATTTATGCATATGGAAGACATCAGTGAGACATTTTACCATGACATCTAGCACAAAGTAAACTTCAGTAAAATGGAAGTGATAGTTGATTAAGAACTTTCAATCACTTAAGTTCTTCAGTAACTTTATGTACGAACACTATCTACCATGAAGTTTTTCTGGTAGCATATGTGATTTTTGTAACATAATCGTATCTCCACAACAGTAATGTGTTTATTTTTATATATTTAATATTTTATAGTCTGTTACTTCTTCTTTTTATTCTTGTATGGAACAATACAGATGTTAAAACTCATCTATAACAAAGTAGATGTTAGAATAATATTATCAGATTTCTAGACCAACTGAAAACTTGAATACTCTGCAACTCCAAAATCCTATTTCAACAGTTAGCACTTTGTTACCCAAAGCAGCTTAATTCTTGAAACACATTAAGCCTGTAGGTTGTGGTTCCCCTCACTTCAGTGTTTGGCAGTGATAAGAAATGAACTTTTGTATATGAGACAAAATGAGACATATTTTCTTTTCCTCCAAAACAGGCACACATGAGCAATGTGTGGGAACATTTGGAATTAAGTGAAAAGGGGGTGGGAGTTGTAAATAACAAAGATTGTGAAACTGTAAATGACAAAGATTGTGAAACAGCAATTGAAGTTCATCACATTACATTACAAGCAGAACCCCACTGCCTATTATGCCTTTCACAACAGTTTGACATGGGCCATTTATCTATGTGGACAGTCTGTTCATGACCTTACTCATTTAGAATGCTGTGCAGTGTCATGTTGTCAAAACAGAAGATGCTGCCTTTGATGACATTAGAAATAAAAACAATTGGAATGGAATAGGAGAGGACATCATGTGTAAGACAGGTCTAGCACATAACGCTTCAATATGTCCATGGGACTGAGGGGTGGGGAGGAAAAGAAGGATCGGAATGGATACTGCATGGATTGTGTGTGCTGTTCACTTTTCACCACATAGAGGAGAAACTGATTTACTACATCACTCTTATGATCTGAAGATAGATGGTGACAGGCAAAACTGGTAATTTCTTACAGAAATAGTAGGTGATGGGAGCAGAAAATAAACCCATTTCAAAACAAGTGCACTGTATATGTACAGTTCTAACTCAGCTCTCTACAAGAAGATTTTGAATTATAGAAAGTTGTGACTCTACAAGGGATATCTGAGATGAATAAAATTTGTATAAATAACCTGCTTGCCAGCAAAAATAAAGCCTCAAATACCTATGAAATATATTTATTCAAATTTCTTACATAGTTTTCATTTCCAGATTCCTTCA
The DNA here is from genome assembly GCA_026315105.1 of Locusta migratoria. Lineage (NCBI taxonomy): Eukaryota > Metazoa > Arthropoda > Insecta > Orthoptera > Acrididae > Locusta > Locusta migratoria. Next base: position 112,665,522 of record CM048755.1, on the reverse strand, counting down.
CACCATTACTGTCTTCTGTGTAATAAACAGCTCTCCTAGTTCCAGCAGTTCCTAAGCTCAGCGAGTTATCTGTAAAATTGTCAGCGAGTGTGCCTGAAAATGTTAAAAGTAAATTAGCAGAAATATGTAAATGAATAATAATGTTGAAAAGGGTGAGAAAATTGTGAAATCTCATATTTCAGATTGCAGTCCTAAAGTGTCAGGTCTGTAAGACAGTGGTGAGTGGCAGTGCATGAAAATGAAGATAAGGAGCAGTTACTAAACATAAAAGGCTTTCTATTTTTAGAATCACATGTCTTGGCTGCAACTGTGCACAGATAGTTAATGTAGAAGGTTACTGCAAAGTGGCAAATGAGTAGAGAACACAAATGAACAGTTAAAATTTAAACCATTCTAGTAGTCAAATCTGATAATAGCTTAAAAGAATGGAAAAACAAGTTTGGGACTATTTTGTTAAATATGACCTGTTCTATGTGGTTCATAGAAAGCAAAGGATTACCAATGGGCTCCCCAACATCAGGCACTATAGTAAACATCTTTATGAACCATATAGAACAGGTCAAATTTAATGAAATCGTCAAATGTTCAAATGTTTGTTAAGCTTAAGGGACTTAACTGCAGGGTCATCAGTCCCAATGAAATAGTCCCAAAGTGATACAAAGGCCTATACTGTGTTAGATATATGGATGACAGCTTTTGCCTTATAGATGGACCAAGCTATAAAACGGACCATTTACATACTGAAATAAATTTTCTTATGGCAAAATCCAATTCCCAATAGAAAAAGAACAAAAGAGGAAATTAAATTTCTTAGATGTTAAAATAAAAATTCAGAACAACAGACACAATTATACACCAGACATCCAATCACCCAGATGCACAGAAACATGCAGCACTTAGATACATACTCCACAGACTGAACACCATCCCATTAGACACAGGTAACTACCAGAAAGAAATGAATACCATAGTACAAAGAGCAACAAATAATGGATACAAAGAAACCCTAATAACAAAGCTGAACAATGAAATTAAAAAACAAACACACCAATACCACCAACACAGACGCAGAATACCACACAATCAAACACACAAGATACAAGAACAACACAATGTGAGAAAAATGCAGAAAAAAACAGATGGTATACAATGACATACAATACAAATACACACACAAAATATCCAAAAAACAAGGCATTAAAATAGCTCACCAAGCCAACAATTCAGTTCAAAAATATTTTCCAAAAACAACAGAAAAAACAGAGCAGTACAGAAAAATCAGGAATATACCAAATTAATGCAACACATGTGACAGAAATTACATTGGTCAAATTAAAAGAACATTTGACACCAGATATAAAGAACATGTATGAGCCTGAAGTAACAAACAAGTTGCTCATGTTCGTAATATCCTCGAATGTGAGCTGTGTATGACAGAAGACTGAACATGAAACAGTCTATTTTGTGACAACAGTACCTAATATCTGTGGAGAAAGTATTCGTTTTCTTAGAAGCAGCTCTAGCTGAAAGTTGATGAGGGTAAGTCATCAACAGCATTTTTCAATGTTGTAATCTGCTGTCGTACTGAAGCCTTTCCTTATAATGGCAATTGCTAGCACGGCATGGCTAAAAGTCACTTGAGGCAAGCTGTTTGTACGAGTGAAGATGTTGTGGGCTGCCCAAGACGTTCTTCCAATTGTTTGGCAGTATTGTTTACAATGTTAGGCAGCTCTGATCATTCACTCAGTTTCAGCTTTTGTGCTATTTTCCAAAATTCATGAGAAGACGAGATTAGTCATTGCATTTACACGACATTGTCAACCTGAATATAATTTATGACCACAGGAAGGTAGTCTTCTGCTTAAATAGCAACAAGTTTTGTGTTTTATGTTGTGACTGCCTGTATTAACTGTTAACAGAGAGGAAATTGTCAGCTAGCTGAACCAGTACTGTCATGTTAGCTCTGTGGCACCATTCTTGTCTCGTGATGTACAGCTAGCATAGTTGATTAGTGAGATACCATTGTAACTAGTGATGTGTGTGGTTTCATGTCTATTTTTCTCCTCTGGAAAATGTCCTAAATGGTATTCAGGTCATACGATAAACATCACTGATTACTAGTTTTCATTATTACCATCATTATTATCATTAATTCAGTTGCAAAAGCGTTCCTTCCCATGTGGCCACTGGATTACGAAGAATGGGTGGTTTGATGGAAAATAGAACACAAGGAGAAAGTAAACCAAAAAAGACGATGACTCAGGAAAAAAAATTCTGTACTAATTTCTGTTGATTTAACATCATGAAGACAAATACTAAGCAACAACACATATAAGTCTTGGGTGGCAACATTCAAGAAATCCATCAGAGACATGGGTTCAGATTCTCATCATCATATGTTGGCCCAACAAGGGTGTAACACTACAAAAGCAATAAATAAGTTGTTAGTAGTCTATAGATTATATGTATATGTCTGCAGACGAAAAACCACACACTTGCACATTGCCCACATATACAGTTTAGTTTCTGTTACTGGCAGCAATTTTAAGTATCTTGTCATCTGAAACCCCAAATGAACTGATTACAGTGTTGCACAAATAATCTGTTAGCTACATTTCTTCTGGCTTTCAAACAAACCATCTAATTCCTGTATTTATGTTGAAGATATGAAATTTTACATGTACGGCCACAAGGCTAGATTTTGAAATGCAGTTGCTTTCAAGATGCGAAGTGTTTGATACCTTACTGTTTCATGATGTATGGGACAATGTTCATTTCCAATTACTTTTCATGAAACCAAAATTAGCTTTCATAATAATTGTTTTATTCCTTTGTTTTTTGAGAGAAACTGTAATTGTGATGGAAAATTTTATATCTCAGTCTTTGACCTGCCTTAGGCTTCAAGCACATTATCAGTATCTCTAACTTCCCTATTCATTTGCTGAAATTATATTATAATGCTGTAAAGCTTCAAAAAATTTGAACACTGGTTTTGGCGTAATTGGATGACTGAAATATCTGCAGCTTAAATGTGACTTTGGAAACAATCCGGAGATAGCACCGTATATTAACCAAAATCGGCAACTCCAGTCTGGAAGCTCGTATGAGACGAGCATGATTTCGCATTGCTTATCACTACACAGGTCTTCCTAGCAGAGCTAAGAACTGGCAACATTGTTGCTAATATTTTGCAACACTATGTCAGTGTAATTCCACTTACATAAGTCACGCTGTATAATGCTGAAGTGAAATGAGAGACAGGCATTTAATTTTTGCTTTTTAAGAATGCTTTTATTCGTCTGACATTTCAGCATTAGAGGCTCAGCATTGAACATGTCAGAACTGAGGGCAACAGGGGGCAGCGTATCATTGGCTATGTAGTTCTGCCGGTGCATTGTAATGCACGCCTGATGTGAGTCGGCAGTTCTAAGCCTGGTGGGAGACAGTACAGTTTGGGATGGTGTCTTCTTTACTTTGTTTTATAATATTTTATATGCTGCAAATTGCAAGAAGAAACTCTTTAAAACGAAATCATCAGGAAAACTTTACACGATAAGTCTTTCCGAAGGGTTAACTCCAATTTATGGAAATGGTCATAGATATCTGCTTTGCTTCACCATACAAACGCCTGAAGAAATTCAAATTCACCTCCACTGATAGGAATGTAATTTTTATAACTCCCTTAGGACCCATAAGCTAGGGGGACACTTATGGTGGAAGTGAATTATCTGCTGTAGAAATGAGAGACAAACTTTGCAGTGTTCCTGTGTTGCTTTAGAGCATGGACTGAAAGGTATTCTTATAATTTATCACCTACATTTCTCATAGGGAATCAAACCACGACACTAAAACATTATAGTGCAGTTACGCACTGTGGCTTGATGAAAACATACGAACTGATGAGAATGACAAATTACATGAAACAAGAAACAAGATTTAAACTACAAATAACCATTGTAGGGTGCAAATTGATTGTCTCAACAACAATGTCAATTTTTTGCCTCTGTAATGTGTTGCGTAGTAGTGTAATAAAATGCTCATCATTCAAAAACGTGCGGTCTGATCCATAGATATCGAGTGTGAAATACAAATTGCAACCTTTTTTGTGGACCACTACTTAGCAACTGTCAGGAATTTTCCACCTTCCAGGGCGATGAGTGACAGCAGGTGAGGTATCGCAGTGACGCCACTACTGCTGCAGTTGGCTGCCAGCGAATGGGCTCCGGAGAGCTCTGCCGCATGTTGTGTTACAGGCAACAATGTTATTGGGCCAAAATGTTATTACCCGTGTATCAAAAAGTGAAATATGTTATGAACATACTCTCCTTGCACTCGGGGCATCATCATTCGTTTCTTGTCTTAGAGTGTACATTTTCTTCCTAAATAAGTCTTTTTATAGGTTACAGGAATAGTACTCATTACATGTTAGCATAATTGCAGAATACATCTTTTCCGATAAAGTTCTTCAGGGTATTAAGACCGCATCGTAATCGTGTAAAACCAACCGACGTTTCGGCCACTACTGCAAGCTGCCTTCTTCAGGGTATTCGTCTGACTGTCAGACGAATACCCTGTAGGAGGTGACTTACAATAGTTTAGATTATTATTATTATTATTATTATTATTATTATTATTATTATTATTATTATTTAATTTTTCCAGGAGTTCCTGGAAAAAAAATAAAAGGAGTGAGCCATGAGGTAACTCTTTAATTTAGATTTGAAAGTGCATGGGTTAGTACTAAGATTCCTGATTTCTTGTGGCAGCTTATTGAAAATGGATGCTGTAGAATACTGCACACCTTTCTGCGTGAGAGTCAAGGAAGTATAATCCAAATGTAGATTTGATTTCTTTCTAGTATTTACCAAGTGACAGCTGCTAACTCGTGGGAATGAGCTCATATTGTTGACAACAAACGACATTAAAGAAAATATGTATTGACAGAATTCCCAGACTACTGAAAAGAGGTCAACATAACGTACGCAAACTGACACCACATACTGTTCGAACTGCCCATTTCTGAGAAAAAAAAAAAAAAAAAAAAAAAAAAAAAAGGAAACACCATTATGTTCATAAGTGAATGAAAGTAAGTATAGTAGACTACTACTTATATCAGATACTGTTTTAATGGTATATAAGTCAGAATTTAGTTTTTGAATAAGTTGCTGAACATGGGCTTTCCAAGACATCTTACCATCTATCTGAAAACCTAAAAATTTTGAATTGTTCAGTATCACTTATCATATGCCCATTATGATTAATCAAAACGTCAGCTTTTTTAAATTATTTGTTAGAAATTGTGAAGACTGAGTTTTACTGTGTTTTATTTTCTACAAGCCATGAACTTAACTCTTGAACTGCATTATTTGATGCTGTATCAATATTACAAACAGCCTCCTTCACTAACTACCAAGCTGCTATCATCAGCAAACAAAAATATTTTACAATCACCTGTTATACTCGAAGGCATATCATTTATATAAATACAAAACAGCAATGATCCCAAAACTGACCCCTGAGGCACCTCACACTTAACTGTGCCCCATTGTGACTGTATATCATTGCCATTTTCAACATTGTGGAGAATTAACTTCTGCTGTCTGTTATTGAAATATGAGATGAACCAGTTGTGAGCTACTCCTCTTATTCCTTACTGTTCTAACTTCTGCAACAATATTTTGTGATCAACACAGTCAAACACCTTTGTTAAATCAAAGAAGACACCCAATGTTTGTAGCCTTTTATTCAACCCATCAAGTGTCTCACAGAGAAATGAAAATACAGCATTTTCAGATATTAGACCACTTCTGAAACCAATCTGTATGTTTGACAACAAATTATGTGAACCGAAATGATCAATTAATCTTGAATATACAGCCTTTTCAATAAATTTAGAAAAAAAAACAATGGCATAGAAATAGGTCTACAGTTGTCTACATTATCCCTTTCTCCTTTTTTTACAAAGTGGTTTCATTACGGAGTGCTTTAATCTGTCAGGAAAATGACCATTCTGAAAGGAAAAGTTACAAATATGGCTGAGTACTGGGTAACATATGGAGAACAGTACTTCAGAATCCGGCTAGATACCCCGCCATATCCACAAGAGTCTTTAGTCTTTAGTGACTTAATTATTGACTCAATCTCCCCTTTGTAAGTATCATGGAGGACCATTTCAGGTTAACAGGCTTGGAAAACTATTTCCTAACAATGTTATATAATTGCCTGTAGGAACTAGGGTTCCGTTTATTTAGGGTTCTGTGTATTTAATGCCCCGTTGACAGCGTGGTCATTAGAGGCAGAGTTTATGCTTGGGTTGTTTGGGTAAGGATAGGGAAGGAAATCGGCCATGCCCTTTGAAAGGAATCATCCCGGCATTTGCCTGAAGTGATTTAGGGAAACGTGGGTATGAAAATGGTTGTTTCTTTTAGATCACCATTTATCGTTTCATGACTGGATGATACTTCATCACCATTCTTCTTCAACACTCTGAAGGTCTACACTTATTCATTCTCAGCAAGACAAAACACTTTTATCAAAATTAAGGGACCATGAACATGTCCAATTTCTAAGTTGCTTTACAGCTTTAACAGTTTGAATGGTACACTTTGAAACACTCTGAATGGTAACATCAATAGCTTTTTGAAAGTCACCTCCACTAACCCTGAAATACATTTTCTGTGGCATTATGTGATTTGTTACAATTCACAAAACTTTTGAGAAACAAAGCTCTTGGAGAGCAGGTCATCTAATGCCCACTTGTTGAATGTTATTACTCCCATATGATACAGTCATGCCATAGGAAGGGTTTCTACTTGAGGATGTGGAAACCACAGTGTTCTCATGAACAGCCAGACAGAGTGTCACTGATCTATATTAGTCTAATACAACTGGTATATTGCCGGAGCCCAAATCTGGTCAACTAGGAATGTTTCACATCTTAGCAGCCATTTGCCCATAGACAGGTATAACATCTTGAGGTCGAGATAACTTTTAGTTTTTTTTCACAATCGACACCCTTTAGCATACAACTGTATGCTGTTGATATATGATAGTCAATGATGCACGACTACAGCAAACAACTGTAAAGGGCTGGCAATAAATAATAATAATAATAATAATAATAATAATAATAATAATAATAATAATGAAATAAATAACACATATTAAGAGTTAAAACATTTGAAGTATACAATTCTGATGTAGATGGAAAAACATAGATTGTATTATCATACATAATGTTCAAAATGTACTTCAAATGTTATGAAAAGCTTGTGACACTCGGCTTTGGTTTGAAACTGATCTATGATTAAAATCAGTAGCACAGAGCAAACGAATAAGCATCTGATGTTCAACTACAATGAAGTTTCACAATATGTAAGTTATTTTATTGATTGTTGAGATCCGTGGCTGTGGATAAATATAGCAGTCACTTCAGTCACTTTTATAAATATATTTCACTATTTATTAAAAGTAAAAGCCATAAAAACTGTCTAGCTGCTGTCTACATCTACATATACTAATCTCTCTACCGTTCCATCCACTAATAGCATACGGGGAAAAAGGAACATCTGAATATTTCTGTTATCAATCTGAGTTCTCATATTTTATTAAGACAATCATGTCTTGCTATGTAGGTGGGTGCTAACAAAATTGTTTATATTCAAAGGAGAAAGCTGGTGACAGAAATTTCATAAATAAATCACGCTTCAGCAATAATGGCTTTCTTTCACTGATTTCCACCCCAACTCATGCATCATTTCTGTGACACTCTTTCCCCCTATATCGCGATAATACAACCACAAGCTGCCCTTCTCTGAACTTTCTCTACATCATCCATCAGTCCCACTTGGTGGGGTTCCCATAATGAGTAGCAATACTCCAAAATAGGATGCACAAGTGTACTTTAGGGCATATTCTTTGGTAAAACTGTTGGAACTTCGAAGTGTTCTGCCAATGAAACAGTCTTTGGTTTGCCTTCCCTACAATATTTTCTGTGTGTCCTTTCCAATTTAAGTTATTTTTAATTGTAATTACTGTGCATTCAATTGAATTTACGGCCTTTAGATTTGACTCATTTATAGCGTAAATGAAGTTTAGTGGATTTCTTTTAGAACTCATATGGATGAATTCACACTTTTCATTGTTTAGGGTCAATTGCCAATTTTTCCACCATGCAGATATCTTATCTAAATTATTATGCAGCTGGTTTTGATCTTTTGGTAATTCTACTAACCAATTAAATGACATTATCATCCATGAACAGTATAAGAGAGCTGCTCACATTGTCTCCTAAATAATTTATAAAGATCAGAAACAGTATGTGCCCCATAACACTTCTCTAAGGAATGCCAGATATCACTTCTACTTTATGACTTTCTGTCAATTAATACATACTGTGTTCTTTCTGACAGGAAACCATTAATCCAATCGCACAATTAAAACGATATTCCACAAGAACACAATTTGATTAGAATATGCTTGTGAGGTACAGTGACAAAAGCCTTTCAGAAGTAAAGAAAAATGGAATCGATTTAAGATCATTTTCGGTAGCACGTCACATCATGTAAAGAGGTAGCCGTCTTTCACAAGAACGATACTTTCTGAATCCATGTTGACTATGCGTCAATAGGTCATTCTCTTGCAGGAAGCTCATTATGTTTGAGGAAAGTATATGTTCTAAAATCCTACTGCAAACTGATGTCAATGATATAGGCTTGTAATTTTGCATATCACTCATAATGCCTTTCTTGAATATTGGAGTCACCTGGCAACTTCCCAGTCTTTGAGTACATGACTTTCACTGAGCGAGTTGTTGTATATGATAGCTATTGGAGCTATTGTATCATTAGACTCTGAAAGAAACCTAACTGGTATACTTTGTGGACTGGGAGACCTGCTTTTGTGTATTAGACTTTAATACTCCAAGGATATCTACTTCTAAATTACATATGCTGGTGGTTGTTCTTGATTCAAATTCGGGAGTATTTACTTCATCTTCTTTCATGAAGGAAAGCTGTGTTTAGCAATTCCGCTTTAGCATAGCTGTCACCTGTAGCATCACCATTACAATCATGTAGTGAAGGTATTGATTGTTCAAATGTTTGTATAGCTTATGGGACTTAACTACAGGGTCATCAGTGCCTAGGTATTGATTGTGTTTTGCCACTAGTATGCTTTACATACAACCAGAATTTCTTCAATTTTCTGGCAAGTTACATGACATGTTTTCACTGTGGAAACTAATGTAAGTTTCTCGCATTAAGTTCAAGGTGAATTTAAAGTTTCAGTAAAAGATTTCCAGTCTTGTGCCTGTTCAAATTTGGCATACTTTTTTTCTTTGCTTTGGCAAGAGTGATCTAACCTCTTCTGCATACCATGAGGGTCAACCCCTCTTTTGTTTAATTTATTTGGTTTTAATCTCTCAATAGCTATCAAAATTCTCTCTTTGAATGTAAGCCACGTCTGATCTACATTCATGTTGTTAAATTTGAAAGACTGGAGTTTCTCACTCAGGAAAGTGTTAATCAAATTTTTATCTGATTTTTGGAATAATTTTGGTGGATTTGGGAATTTCCATATTCAGTCTCACTAAGGCACCTCTGTGTTCACTAATTCCTGTCTGTTTTGATGTTTTTTATTAGCTATAGATTATTTCTTGCTAGGAGGTCAAGTATGTTTTCACAACCATTTACTATTCTAGTGGGTTCATGAACTAACTGCTCGAGATTGTACTGAATGCATTCTGCAAAAACTATGCTTGCCTCCAGTTTTGAACATATATTTTTGCCAACATATTGAGGGTGACTTAAAGTCGCCACCAATTTAATTGTTTGCATTGGGTACATTTTTTATATAAGATCCAAGGTTTCTTTCAACATTTCTGCAATCTAATCATGTGAGTAAGGGGTAGGTAAAAAGAACCAATTATTAATTTATTCCGGTTGTTAGGTATAACTTCTAACCATACCAACTCACAGGAACAATATAGTTCAGTTGCACTACAGGATAAACCACTTGTAATTGCAATAAATATGCCATCTGTCCTTTATGGACACCACTTATCCCTTTGTAAAGATTTCAGCTGAACTTATCTCTAGCTTTTGCTACCTATAATGATTTGAACTTCAGTACTTTCTATTAAAGCTTGGAGCTCTGGTACTTTCCCTCCAGAACTACGACAATTTACAACTGTTAGACCAATGGTTTTGAGATCTGTGTTCATCCTATCTTTGACCTGTACCCTTTGAGACTGAAATATTTTTTGTGCATTCCAGAGGACCTCTAACATAAAAAAGCATCAAGTATAAGTCACACAGCCCCGCTACCCATGTAGCCACTTCCTGCATGTAGTGAACTCCTGACCTGTTCAGTGGAACCCCACCAACCGATGGGGCAAGTCGAGGAATCTGCAGCCTACATGGTTGCATAACTGTTTGCGGCTCTGATTCACACCCTCCACTTCACTCTGTACCAGAGGTCCGCAGTCGGTCCTGTCGGTGAGCTCTGCTTTCATCTTGCAAGCAAGACTGGCAGTCTTTACCACTTCAGAGAGCCGCTCAAAGCCAGAGAGAATCTCTTCCGATCCTAAGCGATACACATTGTTGGTACAGACATGAGCCACCACCTGCAGCTGGCTGCACCCCATACTCTTCATCACTTCCAGAAGAATCCACCCCACATCTAGAATGACTCCACCTGGTATGCACACGGGGCGCACATTAGTTTTCTTCCCCCCCCCCCCCCCCTAGCAACCACATACCCAAGGGGCTCCATTACCCGTTTAATGTTGGAGCTCCCAACTACAAGCAGACCCATCCTCTGTGACAGCCAGGATCTTGCAGACTGGAAGGTGATGTCAGGATAAGTAACATCATCCACTTTAGGAACATTGTCTGCACAGATAGTGCCCCAAGTCTGTTGGTAAGACAAACTTGGGAGGCTTCACGATTGGTCCTGCGGGAAGTCTTTCGCTGCCTGCCATGGATGGGGCCTATCTCCTACGTGACTGCGTGTGGGATGTCTGCCTCATGACGAGCAGTACTGGGGCTCACTGGAGCTGCAGGCCAATTGGTGGACTTGCCAGATGTGACAAATGTCTGTCTGACTCCAACTGCCGGTCCACAATAACGACACTGTCTCAACCGCAACCTCGAGCTGTGCAACCTATGTTAACATGGCCTGAAACTGGGAGCTTAGTGTCACCAACTCAGTTGGCATCTGCACATAGCAGTCACAATCCCTATCCACCACAGAAATGAATGACTAAAAAGGTACAATGTAGACTCTAATGTGAATAACTACAGTAAATGGGGATGACTATAGAGATTCATACAGCAGTAAAGTACAGAACTAGTACTAGTACTAGAACTAAAGTGCACTAGTATCGAAGGAAATAGACGGAGATCTGAAGTGTGAAATAATTTGGATGAAGGTCACGGTTATAGCAGGCTCGAACATGGTAATCGAATGCTTCTATAGGCCTCCTGGCTCAGCATCTGTTGTGGCAGAACACCTGAAGGAAAATTTGGAAGATATTTCAAGTAGATTTCCCGATCATGCTATAGTTTTGGGAGGAGATTTTAATTTACCTGATATAGATTGGGAGACACAAACGTTTATTACAGGTGGCAGGAACAGAGAATCCAGTGAAATTGTTTTGAGTGCATTATCTGAAAACTACCTTGAGCAGTTAAACAGAGAACCAACTCGTGGTGACAACATATTAGACCTTCTGGCGACAAACAGAGCTGAACTATTTGGAACAGTTAATGCGGAACAGGGAATCGGCTATCATAAAGCGGTTACAGCATCGGCAATTTCAGCCATAAATGTAGGAAGATTTTTCTGTTCGGAAAAAGTAACAAAAAGGGGATTTCAGAGTACTTGACGGCTCAGCTCAGAAGTTTTATCTTAAGTACAGGTAGTGTTGAGGAACAGTGGTCTAAGTTCAAAGCCATCGTACAATATGCATTAGATGAGTATGTACCTAGTAAGGTCGTAAGAGATGGAAAGGAGCCACCGTGGTACAACAACCGAATTAGAAAGCTGCTACGGAAGGAAAGGGAACTTCACTGCAAGCATAAACATAGCCAAAGCCTTGTAGACAAACACAAATTACACGAAGCGAAATGTAGCGTGAGGAGGGCTACGCAAGAGGCGTTCAACGAATTCAAAAGTAGAGTTCTTTGTACAGACTTGGCTGAAAATCCTAAGAAATTTTGGTCTTATGTCAAAGCGGTAGGTGGATCAAAACGAAGTGTCCAGACACTCTGTGATGTAAATTGCATTGAAACAGAGGATGACACTCTAAAGGCAGAATTACTAAATGTATTTTTCCAAAGCTGTTTCACAGAGGAAGATTGCACTGTAGTTCCTTCCCTAGATTGCCGCACAGATTACAAAATGGCAGATATCGAAATAACTGACAGAGGGATAGAAAAACAATTAAAATCACTCAAAAGAGGAAAGGCCGCAGGGCCTGATGGGATACCAGTTTGTTTTTACACAGAGTATGCGAAGGAACTGGCCCCCCTTCTCGCGGTGGTGTATCGTAGGTCTCTAGATCAGCAAATTGTTCTGAAAGATTGGAAAATGGCTCAGGTCATCCCCATTTTCAAGAAGGGTCCTCGAACAGATGTGCAGAACTATAGGCCTATATCTCTAAAGTTGGTCAGTTGTAGAATTTTGGAACATGTATTATGTTCGAATATAATGACATTTCTCGAGACTAGAAATCTGCTCTGTAGGAATCAGGATGGGTTTCGAAAAAGGCGTTCGTGTGAAACCCAGCTTGCGCTATTCGTCCACGAGACTCAGAGGGCCATAGACACGGGTTCTCTGGTGGATGCTGTTTCTCGACTTCCTCAAGGCGTTTGATACAGTTTAATGAATAAAGTAAGAGCATATGGTCTATCAGACCAATTGTGTGATTGGATTAAGGAATTCCTAGATAACAGAAAGCAGCAGGTCATTCTCAATGGAGAGAAGTCTTCTGAAGTAGGAGTTATGTCAGGTGTGCCACAGGGGAGTATTGTGGGTCCGTTGCTGTTTACGATATATATAAATGACCTTGCGGATAACATCAGAAGTTCACTGAGGCTTTTTGCAGATGATGCTGTAGTATATAGAGAGGTTGTAACAATGAAAAATTGTATTGAGATGCAGGAGGATCTGCATAGGATTGACGCATGGTGCAGGGAATGGCAATTAAATCTCACTGTAGGCAAGTGTAATGTGCTGCGAATACACAGAAAGAAAGATCCTTTATCATTTAGCTACACTATAGCAGGGCAGCAACTGGTAGCAGTTAATTCCATAAAGTATCTGGGAGTAGTCATTAGGAGGGATTTAAAATGGAGCGACCAAATAAAATCAATCGTCGGTAAAGCAGATGCCAGACTTAGATTCATTGGAAGAACACTAAGGAAATGCAGTCCAAAAACAAAGGAAGTAGGTTACAGTACACTTGTTCGCCCACAGCTTGAATACTGCTCACCGGTGTGGGATCCGTACCAGGTGGGATTGATAGAGGAGGTAGAGAAGATCCAACGGAGAGCAGCGCGCTTCCTTACAGGATCATTTGGTAATCGTGAAAGAGTTACGGAGATGATCGCTAAACTCCAGTGGAAGACTCTGCAGGAGAGACGCTCTGTCGCTCGGTACGGAATTTTGTCGAAGTTTCGAGAACATACCTTTACCGAGGAGTCTAGCAGTATATTGCTCCCTCCTACAGTGAGGATAAAATCAGAGAGATTAGAGCCCACACAGAGGCATACTGACAATCCTTCTTTCCGCGAACAATACGTGACTGGAATAGGAGGGAAAAATCGATAGTGGTACTCAAGGTACCCTCCGCCACACAGCGTCAGGTGGCTTGCGGAGTATGGTTGTAGACGTAGATGAACCAGATACTTAACGAAAATCTAAATCTAATATACACATGAAAATAGAATAAATTTAAAAAACTGAATGAAGGAATGCATAGAAAAGGCAAAATATGTCTTTTGTAATGAGAAGGCAGATACAAGGAGTGCTGTGCTCTGTACACGATGGTGGCCCAATAATGAAGTAATACCAAATGACTATGTTTCATTTAGAATCAAAATTTATTTAAAAATCATAGGCCAAGTTCTGTTGAGCACACATACCGTATATACTCAAATGCAAAATGGCCTCGAATCCTAAAATGGAAGCCACACCCCAGAAATTAGACTCGGCGCAAGGGGGAGGGGGGGGGGACCTCCGATTTCAAGCTGCACTTAGTAACGAAAAATAAGGTCATCGTGATGGATAGTGCGGCCCTTCCATTGGGATTTGCACAGTTAAATTATTCAAAGGATAAAACTGCAGGCCTCGATTGCAAAATTTAAAAGATTTTTAACCTGGTTTCGGCAATAAATATGACTGCCTTCATCAGAAATTATAAAATGAAACAAGTCACATAATAAAATATACTTACTCAGCTGTAAAGCTCATGTCACAAAATTGAAAAAGAAATTTTAAGAAAAAGCTAGCCTCCATGGGATGCACGCCTGCAAGGAGGCATCAGACTGGTGTGTGCTAAGTGGAGTTGTGAACAGGTAGACGTTACACCTCAGTTGTGCCATCTAGTAGCCACAATTGAAATTAGGCTACTGTACAGACAAAAACAGTACTGAAAAAATAATTGCTACAAAAATCTTTGTTTAGCATGAGAGATGGCTGAGGCGTCATTTTGGCAATACAATAATAGTAGAGAGAATTAATAAGTAACAAAGTTGTAATATGCAAAACAGTTAAATATTGGCTTTGGAATACAAATTTTTTGGATCAAGTCGGAAGAAATATTTCAGACACTGCACAAAGTACAACATCAAAGACTGAGTAACAGCTTAATACTGTTAAAAAAGCTTCTATTATGGAGTTGTAACTGTTCATTTAGAATAAGCCCGTCATTACAAGAAAAATGTATAAATATTTGCAATTCCTCGAGCACGTCTAATCTGTGGCCTTTCTTTTCGGTACGCAAACTGTTCAAGTCATGAATGGCTTTAGGTGAGTGAGCTGTAATGAGAAGATGGTCAGCAAAATACAAATTCTGGGGGTTAGTCCATTCTTTCTCAAAAGATGTTCTTTAAACCTGATTTTAAAAGCATATCCCGTTTGACCTATGTAGTAGGAAGAGCAAGTATCACAAATATTTTTGTAAATGCCAGAATTATCTAAGGGAGAACAGGTTGCTTTTAAATTGTGAATGAAATTTTTCTTCAAATTGTTGTTGGCTGAGAAGACAATGTTGCAGTTATTCTTATTACGAAGAAGTCATTGAATCTGATAGGAAATGGGCCCCAGAAATGGAATGGAGAATTTTTTTTTCTTTTGGTCAGATTCAATGGGAGTTCCAAGTGTTGTAACTCTTTTAGCAGTTTTGTTTTTAAGGATGTTGTCAACTAGCAGTGTCAAACCAGTCTTCAAATTGAAGACCACAACAATAACAGACTAATTATTAGACCCAAAACAATATTAAACATCTAAAAGCACTGATACCTTACTGTGTGCCTTTAAGCACTGGAGAATATTTCACATAGAAGGTTAAAAGTAAGAATGAACAAATAAATTGAAGACTTACGTGGTGTTCTTTGAGAATGCATATCATCTATACTGACATCTGAATCATTACCACCTTCAGATGATTCAGGACCTACTGAACATCTCCCCTGGCTTTCAATCTGTTGGCTATCTTCATGCCAGGATTGGCGTGTCTGCAAAGGTAGATATCTTTAAAACTCAAGACTTAATTAACATAGCACTAGTGACAAAAAGAATCTCACTCCACTGATATATGATCCTCAAATGCCCCCCTTCCAACAATAATCATTTTCAATTCATGTATCAAAGGCTGCACACATTAAATGCAATTCCAGAAGTACAGGTAACAAGTGAAATTACTGATTGTGAGTGATTTAAGTAAAGTTGTACTTTGAACACATTCAAAACAGTGATAGTAAATTCCAACCTAAAATGTATGTAGTTATATAACAGGTAACACAGATTGGTCTTGTCATAAAAACTACAATAAAGAAGCCACCATGTTGGCAAACATATATGCTGATTATCAAGCAGTAGCTCAGACCTGTTGACAAACCTTAGCTGACAGATATTGCAGTTTCATGGCACTAGTAACTTCTGGCACATGTACACAAAATTAAATCACTGATACAAGGTATGGCATTCATTTTATGCATTCTTTTGTAAAGCATTACTTTGAACATGAACTGTCACTATATAATTCAGTGACAAAAACATTTGACATTGATTTGTTTATTATTTTTTATTACATATCACAGTTGTAGTTAATGAAGGATACAGCACAAATTTCTTCATTTGGAATGGAAACCTTGCAATCAGAGTTTGTTGAAAGCACCTAAGAGATTTTATTTACCGTATTTACCCACATCTAAGCCACACTGTTTTTCGCATTTTTGGGATCCAAAAACCTGCCTGTAGCTTAGAATTGGCTGCAAAGCAAATTGAAGTCCAGAAAAAAACATTACTAGGAGCCATCAAAACTAACTTCTGCCATCATATATAAGCAGCACTAGGCACACTTTGCATACTCAAAGATAAATACCTACTCCAAACTTCTGCACTAATAAAAATACTAATAACAAGAAATACGGTAGAAGATGAGACAACTTGCCCCCCCCCTCCCCCCAAGTTTCGACCCCTGAATTAAAATACATCTTGCAAGGAAGGAAGAGAATTTCAGTATTACTCATTTTAGAATGTAGCAGCCTTCCAAATATTCATAACAAAAATAAATTTCTTAACTTCATTACTATTAATGCACAAGGCTTTAGTATTTTTGCACAAATTGGTAACCACAAATATGTCATTATTTTTGAACATGTGGTTATGTAAGAACCTAGTAGCAGAGCAGAAATTTAAAACACACAGCTTTGCATCTCAGAAATATTCTCATAAGTTTCTACTTATTTCTAGTAATCAATCAGGAGCAGGAGAAAAAATAGAGTGAACTTATAGCGGTGACATTGAAGCGATTGTTTGTTTGGCAGTGCGTATTTGTGATTGTCGTAATTCCTTATTGTGGTGTTGCTCAAGTCTGAAGTGCGCGCCACGTACTTTCGCCGCGCGCCGCCATGCAAGCATGGCGCGGCGGTCTTATGACTTCGGCCACGAGCGCCCTCTGCTGCTACCCCGCTCGTGACCACCACTGAACTGCATCACTCACTTGGGATTATGATAGGCACTAGGACTCATCAGTAGGCAGGCCTCTATCTAGATAAACTATGTATCTGCATTCCACTAGTCTTCAGTCAACAAAGTTAAGTATTTAATATTTCTTCAAAATATATATATATTGTACTAATCTAGCTTAGTGTTTCTAGTTTCTGCTGTCCCACTGGCTGGGCACCTCAGACTCTGTACCCGCACACGCATGCATCCTACTTTTCTGTGTCGGTCTCTCTCTCTTGGCCACCGACACCTAGAACAACCGGCAGAAACAAAACACAAAAGTGGCGACGAGGATGGGATACAAAACTTATGACTATGGTGACAATACAAACTGATCCACAGACAATCTACCTAGCTATAATAGCACAGTCAAAGTAAGATGGAAGCTCAGATTTTTTTTTTTTTTTTTTTTTTTTTTTTTTTTTTTTTTTTTTTTTTTTTTACATTCGGAAAGACTCAACGGCTGTCTGCAATGGCACACAATTGGCCATCATGTTTCACATGCCTCATCGTGTCATCACCGGCAACTACCGCCGACAACTAAAAGTATATTCACAAAAATAACCTTGCTTAAGCTCAACTGCTAAGCTTACAACTCAAACCCAAATACTGTAGCTGTATCTTCATCCATCCTACCTAATTTGTATCTCATGTTAGAATGAATCAACTTTGTTTAGATTTCGAAATGCTTCATACAAAATTTTCCCCCTTTGAAATTTGAATCTTATTTTTTGGGTGCGGCTTAGACTTAGGTAAATACGGTACTTCAATTAAGACATTAAAATATGGGTACAGTAAAATATTTTTCACTGAAGACATAAATTTTAGCTCCCACACACGTAAGGAACAATTTTAGATTTCAACCTTGGACTAAAAATTCAAAGTAATCTTCTTTACAAATACCACTACCTGATGATTTTAATATGAGGGGTCTAGCATAACGCCAGATGTTCTCGATTATTATACATGATGTTATATCTATAGTCCGATTAAAATTACTTGCTAGTTGAAGTTTGTCCCATGGTGCTACAGTGTTGCCACAGCCAGCTACTCATTGGCTGTAAGCAAATAACAAACATGGCGAGTAACTTAAAAAAATGCCGTTATTATTATTTTATAACCTGGGAAGTGTTGTAAAAGACTACCAAAAGTTAATGGTGGCAATGTCAAAAGCTCTGTCGACAGCTAATTTTAAGTGCTCAGTAACTGAACTGCAGCAGAAGACACATTTTGTAGTTCTCAATTTAATTCCATGTTGTAACCTAACCAAACATGACGTACTATGTATGCGACAAAATGGCAATCAACCATCTCCAACATATCTAAAAATCATAATTTCTTCATTCATAGTGAATAAAGCTTACCTCTATGAGCAAACTCAAACAGAAAAATGTCAGATACAGTGCTAAAAGCAAATTTTAATTTCTTGCTGTCATTGGTTAGCTTGCCAGAAAAAAAAAATCCTTACACTGGCTAGTGGTTAGAAGAGCTGCCGTGTTACAAACCAATCAGCAGTGCTGCTTGATACTTAATTACAGTTGATTAATGAGATAAGCAGATTCCAATGAAAAAAAAAGAAAAAAGAATTATAGGATGAAAAATAAGAGCAAATAAAAAAGTCAATTCTACTCTGAAATATATTTAACGAGGTATTCAATGAAATTAATAAAAACAACAATCAAGTAATTTTGATTTAGAAGTTAAACTAATCACATATTATGGGTTTCACACCCGTGAACTTCAGCATGAGACGCTACGACTTTACCACTCCACTGCCCATTCATGTGCTTAATCGCTGCTACACCACAGTATACACTCAGTACAACCCAGAATTGGAGTCTTCAGACAACTCATTTTCATGTAAATCATATGAATCTCCTCTAAATGTAAGTTGATATCTTACTTGTATATGTGTCATTAAACCACGACTTTGTACAAAAGTATTCAGTAGCTTGTAGTTAGTGGTTTGCATAAGTATGTATTTCATTAGCTCTGTGTGATTTTAGTTATCATTAAGTAATGAAATGTGAAATAAAACTTGAAGGCCTATGAAAAGGCAAAAATGTAATCATGAAAGAGAGCCTGACAAGGAAATGGAAGTGAACTGACCAGTTGTTGTAGCAGTTTAGCAACGGCGAATGCTTCGGGCATGATATTGAGTGCTCTGATTGGATGAAAGTAGCTCCAGCGTGTGAACTGACAACTAGCAAGTAATTTTGATCAGACTATAGTGATATATTGAAAATATCATTATTTAATGTGTGACCTATACAACCAATTACTCACTTTACAAGATTTTATTTTTAATTGCTAAAGGGCGCAATAATGTATATAATTATGGGAAGAAATCTTACTGACCCATTACACTAAGTCAACTCCATATCCCCTGTATTGTTGAGACTCATTTTCTCTGCTAGAATGACATTCGGAGAAACTTACCTCCTATAACAGGTGAAATTTGAACTCCACAGCACATTACAGTGCACAGGATCATTTGGATAATTCTTCTATTCTGAAGTGCCTCACATTTCTCTCTCTCTCTCTCTCTCTCTCTCTCTCTCTCTCTCTCTCTCTCTCTCTCTCTCTCTCTCTCCCCCCCCACCCTTCTCCCACAATAAATAGAATTTTCTCAGTCAAAACTAATAATAAAATATAAAACAACTATTAGTGAATTAATTCTGTGGAGTGACGAAAGGCATCTTATTCCAGCAAAAGTGGAAATTTCATCTTCATAAGTTATGTATGTATACTTAAAGAGTATGTAATTATAATCAATGATAAAGCTACAAAAGTATAGTAAGAAAGACATACCCGTGGGACTTTACTGATTAAATCAGATCCTGCTTTCTTGACTCGTTTCACTAGAGTTGCTCCAAAACCTTTCCTGCAATATCAACATATTTGAACTCTTCATTAAATATTTGTTACTTAACACTTCAAAATACACTTAAAATACATTTTTCATTTGACAGCTCAGAACAATGTCCATCAATTTCAGAAGCAAGTTCACCAGCAAAAGAGCCAAAATTAACATACAAATGTTTAGTATTTTAACCATTAAATAGGGTGAGAAATGTATAATAGTGTGTAACATTTTTTGAAAAATCATACATGTCTCTGCCTGTATCTACTCAAAATTTCATAAAATCTTTAACAGAAAAAATTGTATGACAATTTAAACAGTTAATTAGTTAAAGAGTCAAGATTAATAAATGATTTTGGTTTAGATCCAGCCATCTTCAGATCCATTGCACCATATGGCTACAGACAGCAGTACCTGTGACAACTGTGTGAAATCATGGTCATGTATGTACTTTCATGCAAGTGTTCCATACTCCACACATGTATATGGTGTGTTAGATCTGAAAATGGCTAGTGTCTAGGATAAAAACCAGTTACCATTTTAAATAAATGGTTCTTTGTGAACTTCACTATTTCACTGCTTAATACTGACAACAAATCATTGCCATTCTTCAAACCATGTTATCCAAAATTAGGAGTTAACATCTATATACAAACTCCACTAACTATTGCAAGGGACTGATAACCTCCGCAGTTTTGTCCTCCTAAAACATCCATTCTAATGCAAGGTGTGTGGCTAGCAAATTCCTTTTCTGTTCCATTCCCAAATAGAACAAGGAAGAAAATGGCTGTCTGCTTCTGTACAAGCCTTAATTTCTCTTGTTTGTTGTCTTTATGCTAAATATAAGTTGGCGGTAATCAGCTTCAAATAACGGACCTCTCTATTTACTCAACAGTGTTTCTTGAAAAGAATGTTGCCTTCCCCACAATGATTCCCATTTCAGTTCTTGAAGCATTTCTATAACATTGCCACTTTGAACGTGCCAGTTACAAATGTAGCAGCCCACCTCCGATTTGCTTCTATGTCTTCCATTAAACTTATGTGGTGGGATCCCAAAAAATTGAGCAGTACACAATTGTTTTGTATGTGGTCTCCGTTAAAAATGAACCACATCTTCCCTAAACTCTCCCAATAAACCAAAGCTGACCATCCGCCTTCCTCACAACTGTCCTTGCACCCTCATTCCATTAACTTCACCCTGCAACATTACGCCTAGATATTTAATTGACTCAATTGTGTCACGCAGTGCATACCAATACTGTATTCAAACATTATGGGATTGTTTTTCCAACTCAACTGTATCACCTTACATTTTCCTACATTTAAAGCTAGCTGTCATTCATCACACCAACTAGAAATTTTGTCCACATCATCTTGCATCCTACCACATTCATTCAATGCTGACGGCTTCCTGTACACCACAGCATTATCAGCAAATAACCGAATCTTTCCATCAGATCATTTATGTAGACAGAAAATAATAATGGTCCTATCACACTTCCCTAGGTAACTCCTGATGATACCCTTGTCTCTGATGAACTTCATAAGACATCTTATGAAGTCTTCAAGCCATTAACTTATCTGGGAACTTATTCAATACACTCTTCCCTTCATTATCAATCCGCAGTGTGGAACCATATCAAATACATTTCAGAAACCAAGAAATATGCAGTCTGTTTTTGCCCTTCACCTATGGTTTGCAAGATGTCATTTGAGAAAAGAAAAAAACTGAGTTTCACGCAAGTAATGCTTGCTAAAGCGGTTCTGAAGCACAGACAGAAGCTTTATTGTCTCAAGGAAATGTATTATATTTGAACTGAGAATATGGTCAAATATTCTACAGCAAACTTATAGTGATATTGGTCTGTAATTAGTGGGTCTACTCTTTTACCTTTCATATAAATGGGAACCACCTGCACTTTTCGCCAGTTACTTGAGACTTTGGGCTGGATCAAACATTCACAATAAATGCAAGCTAAATAAAGAGGCAATTGCATAGAGTGCAATTTGTAAAACTGAACTGGATTTCCATAAAAACCAGGGAACTTATTTGTTTTCAGCTATCTCAGCTTCTTCTCTACACCAGTGATGCCTATTACTATGTCCTCCATTTTGGAGTTTGTGCAATGATCAAATAACGATGTCCTTGTATGGTCCTTCTGTGCAAATTAGTTCTTAAAATTTAATTTAAAGCTTCAGCTTTCGTCTTCTATCACCACCCCAGGTTGATCAACAAGTAAGCGGATGGAGGCATTTGACCCACTTTTTTTATCCTCAGCAAGATCTTTGCCAACATATGATAGTAGTATTTATTGTATTCTTCATGTATCAATCTTTGTATAGATGTGTAAATCTCCATTAACTTTTGCCTGTCTTGATTTGGTTGTTCATTTATGAACTGAGAGTGCAACTGCCTTTGCTTTCTCAGCATTTTTCAAATATTATTATTAAACCACAATGGATATTTTGCATACTTAATGTAGGCACATCTCTCTTCAACACTTTATCTGCAATACATTTAAATTTTGCCCATAATTTCTGTATATCCATTGTATTGGAAGTAAATGATGCCCCTTCATTTCCTAAGTGAGATGATAACAATTGTTTATCAGCTCTTTCTAACAAAAACTCTGCTTGTCTTCATGATTGATTTATTAACTTTCTCTACGCTGACATCACTGACAAGGTCAGGCCTGTTTGTAGCTATAATGTCTAAAATATTTTCATTGCATATGGGCTGCTGAATTAACTGCTCAAAACAGTTTTTGGAAAACATGTTTAGTAGTAGTTCACAATACTGCTTGTCTGTACCACCTGCGAGGAAACCACAGATATCCCAGTCTGTACTCAAAAAGTTAAAGTTGCTCCCAACTAATAATGCATGGTCCATGTACCTTCGCGCTACTGAGCATCGATCTTCTTCGAAAACCTCCAGAAATGCAATGATGGAACTGGAAGGCCAGTAGAAACACCCAACCTTTAACTTGATAGATTCTAAACCTGTTATATGTGCCCAAATAACTTCACAGTCACTCTCAACTTTGACCTCAGTATGAATAATATTTATGTAAACTAAAATGAACACAACTCCTCCATTCGTGCCTGATCGATCTTTCCAATATACATTCCATGCTTCGCTAAATACTTCAGAGCTTCCTACATTAAGACTTGACCAATTCTGAGTTCTGGGGATTATCTGTACATGACAAATTTTCTGCAATGCAGTAAATTCGGCATCTTTGTTTCTAAAACTTTGAAAATTTACTGCTAATATTTTGCAGTCGGTCTTTCATATGAATGTGATTTGATTTCACTGTCTGCATTTCAACTGATGACTTTTCATCAGAACAGTAACTATCGCCTCCACTCTAAAAAAAAACACCACCTTGTGCATTACACAAGTACTCTGCTACCTGAGTATCTGCTTCCTTTGTATAGTGCACCCCTGACCTATCAAGTGTAGTCCTACATTTCCCCACCCAATAATGTGGTCCAGAAATCTGTAGCCATGAACATCACAGAGTCAAAGATGCCTTTGGTTGAGACCCTCCACTCGGCTCCAAGCCAAAGAAGCCCAATCACCTCCTACATTTCTTCACCCAAATGTGGAGGGCAATAAATTTGCATCTAAGATCACCACAGCATCATCTAAACCTCTGGTATTAGCCATTACAAAGATGTTAAAAACAGCTAAAGGATCTGAGGTAGCCAAATTCATCATGCAGGGCATTACACACCCAGGAAAAGTTTTTCTGTCGAGATTTGTGGTGGAGATGAATTATCGGTGCAACATTACACATCACACAATGACTACCTTCCAGCCTCCAACTAATGGTCTTACTGAACACCAGCAGTGAAACAGCAAGATTGACAGTAATAAAAGGCTTTACAAACTATTATGAAAGAAAACTTAACATCCAAAGGCAACAGGATGTTGATATGATGTTCATAATGTATGTACGTCACTGAAAACCCAAGTAAATAAAAATGACAAATTGGAGACTCAACACAAAGGGAAGACAATTTGGCAGACATACAGATAACCACCAAACACACACTTTTAGAATTGTTGTTGTTGTTTTTTTTTTTTTTTTGGGGGGGGGGAGGTTTGAAGAGACTAAACTACATGGTTACCACTCCCCTGTCCCTACCTAAGACAATACAGCCAAGTAGGAAAAAGGTAAAATAAAGCTCAACACCCAGAAGAGAGGCATAAGGGGCACACAGTGACAATGAACCTGACACTCTCAATGCCAGGGGAGAAAACAGAAATAGGAGACACCAAGTGTCGAACTAAGCTAAAATAGATAGAGCAGAGAACAGTGGCTGGCTGATCACAAACAAATACAAGATGAGCCATTCACTCTGCTCAGACTAAAAACCTGGAGGTTAAAAACAGGGTAGAAGTATGAGAGACAACAGATTAAAAGCTGAGGGGTGGGGACCTGAGACACTAGGCAAATGAGCCCACCACTAAATAGAACGATAAAATCCAGCTGTGTGAATAAAACCTAAACACGGTCAGCCATTGAGGCACTGTCAGCTAAAATCAAGGCAGGTGCAGTAGGTAGGTTAAAAGACTGACGCAAGGCGGATAAAAGTGGACAGTGCGACAGAATGTGGACCACTCTCAACAAATTGCCACAATGGCAATTTGGTTGGTCCTCTTGACGTAAAAGGTAGCCATGTGTCAACCATGTATGGCGAACCCGTAAGCAACGCAGAACAACAGAATCCCTACAAGAAGGACTGAGGGAGGACTTCCAGGCGGCCGTAGAGGACTTGATCGCATAAAGCTTGTTGGACATGCTCAGTGTTGCCCATTGCTTATTCCAAGCCTCAAATACCTTGTGGTGCAAATCCAATCGGATATCCCATTCTGGGATACCAATATCCAGGGGAGGAGCGGTGGTGGCCAGCTTAGCCAGCTGATCGACACGCTCGTTCCCCGGGATGTCAATGTAGCTGGGGGTCCAAACGAAGTCCACCAAACAGTCAGACTTGTCGATTGAAGCAATGGCATTGTGAATTGATTGCACCAATGTATGGGAAGAGAAATACTTGTCAAGGGGTTGCAGGCCACTAAGGGAGTCACTGCACACGACATATGACTTATGGGGGCATGTTTTTAAGGGGTCAAGAGCATGAGATATGACGATTAGTTCAGCAGTAAAAATACTATAGCAAGGTGGCAGGGACTGTTGTTCTGTATGGTCGCCGTGAACAAAGGCGTAACCGACTCTGCCATCTACCAGGAAGCCATTAGTATAGAGGACTTCTGCATCACGGTAAGTATCAAGAAGGGCCAGAAACTGGTGATGGAGCGTCAGTGGTGAAACTAACCCCTTTGGGTCACAGGACAATTGCAAGTGGAGCCTCAAATGGGGGATGGATCACGGAGGGATACAGGATGCACATGAAAAACCGGCAGGGAGAGGTACGGATTGAAGTGAGGAAAGGAGTGTTTGAACCCGTATCGGGATCGGAAGGCCTGATCTAGGTCAACTAGGTGGAGAAGGATGGGTAACAGTCAGAAACAAAAGCCTGCGATTCGGATGGTGTGATGTGGCATGGACTCGAGCAACGTATCTAATGAGAAGCTGCTGCCGCCAAAACTGTAATGGGGGGATTCCTGCTTTGGAAAGAAGACTTAGCCCCAGTCGCTAGCTGGATACCACTATGGTGGATGGGATCAAGGATCCGCAATGCTGACGGTGCTGCCGAGTCATATACCAGGCTCCCATAATCAAGCCTTGATTGTATCAAGGACTTGTATAGCTGCAGGAAGGTGGAACGGGCAGTGCCCCAAGCAGTGTGGCTCAAGCATCGGAGAATATTGAGATGTCGCCAGCATTTTTGTCGCAACTGATGCAGATGGGGCTCCCAAGTAAGTCTGTTGTCGAAGACCATACCAAGAAGCCGATGCATCTCTTCGACGCGGAATAATTCACCACCCAGATATAGCTCGGGATCCATGTGAATGCGCCCGGCAGTGGCAGAAGTGCATCACATGGGTTTTCTGCGCTGAAAACTGAAAACCATGGACAGAGGCCCACGATTCGGCTTTTCGGATGGCTCCCGGTATCCGCCGCTCTGCGACGCTAATACTAGCAGAACTAAAATAGAGACAAAAGTCATCGGCAAACAAGCTGGAACAGACAGGTGACCCCACAGCTGTGGCAAGCCTGTTTATGGTGACTAAAAATAGAGGCACACTGAGAACGGAGCCCTGCAGGACACCATTCTCTTGAATGTGTGATGAACTAAGAGTGGCACCCACCCTAACCCTAAAAGATTGGTGGGAGAGAAAATTCCTTATAAAGACTGGAAGTGGGCCCTGTAAGCCCCAGTCGTTCAATGTAGCTAGTATGTGGTGGCGCCAGGTTGTGTCGAACACTTTCCAGAGATAGAAAAAAATCACACCGATGTGTTTTACGGCCCACTTTAGATTTGTAGTTTTATAAGTTTTTGGACCAAAATAATAATGTAAACAATAAAAAAATAATTAGTAAGTGTGTCTGAAACCCTTTTAGGGAAAAAAAAAATTTAAATAGTGCGGGGTTTTGAACCACTGACCTTCAGTGTCACAGTCCAAAGCATTGCTCACTACGCTACAGCCAACTATTAGAAGATGCGTTCTTTAATTTTGTACTATTGATGGCCATTGTTAACTGATGCTAATATGGCATTTGTAAACATTAGATTATCATTTATCGTACGTGTTTTTGTTAATTCTTCAGTGCGCCATTGCTTTGAAATGACAATGTGTAAGTTAAAATAAGAAAATCATCAAATACGCAACGCAATATGGCTTATGCCAGAGAGAGTTCTGGGTGAGGAATGTCACGTGACATCTGCAAATGGCTGGTTTTCGTGAATTCAGTGGAGGTATCAAAACACTGTTATTTTTGCAAATATCTCTCAAACGATACGAGATATGAAAAAACATAAGGGAACAAAGCTGTAGAGAATCTTCTCCTCTACAAATTTGGTTATCAATTTTAACGTCAGATGAACGGTTTATATGCAATTAAAATTAAATTACAAACGGCTTTTTTTGGTATTACTTGTCCGAAATATTTCAAAAAGCAAGGTTGTGGTCTCTGGTAGCCAACAATTATGTCTGTAAAATTTGGTGTCGATCGGTTGAACGGTTCGACAGACATCGTCAAATCGCTGTTATTTTTGCAAATATCTCTGCAATGATGGAAGGTATGAAAAAAACATAATAGAGTGAAGTTGTAGAGAATTTTCCCCTCTACCAATTAGGTTATTCAATTTTCGTGTCAGATGAACATTTCATTTGGAATTACAATTATATTACAAACGGCTTTTTTTGGTATTACTACCGTATTTTTTGTCCGAAAAATTTTAAAAAGGGAGGTTCTGGTCTCTGGCGGCCTACAATTATGTGTGCAAAATTTGGTGCTGATCGGTTGAACGGTTTGTCTTAAAAACAGGGAACACATTACGGACATACATACATACATACATCCCGAAATCGCCGTTATTTTTGCAAATATCTCTGAAACGACACAAGATATGAAAAAAACATAAAAGAGCAAAGTTGTAGAGAATTTTCTCCTCTACAAATTCGGTTATTCAATTTTTGTGTCAGATGCCTGGTTAAGCCGTTACTTTCATTTAAATGTCGAGCTGTCAAAAGACGATCGCAAAGGCCCACTTTTAGTGTTACTACCACAACCTAAAGTGGGCCAAAATACAGCAACAAGGTGTTCACGTCAGGTAAAAGCTGTATGTATGTATAGCCGACTCCAATGACACAAGATTGTCAATTGTGGAGCGGCCCTGACAGAAGCCCCCTTTTTGTGCAACCAAGAGTCCCCAGTCTTCGAGAATCCACATAAGCTGCCGACTCACTATACGTTCAACAAGTTTGCATATAACGTTGGTGAGGCTGATCGGACGGTAACCATCAGCCACCTGTGAGTCAACGCCAGGTTTTATCATTGGGATGATGGTGCTTTCCCACCTTTGTGAGGGGAGAAACACCTTCTGCTCAGAGACGGTTAAACAAGGAGAGCAGTTGGTTCTGAGCGTCCACAGGAAGACGTCTGAGGAACTGGCTATGGATACGATCTGGTCCTGGACATATATTGTGGCATGCAGCAAAGGCATACTGAAACTCCCACTCGCTAAGGCTGCACTGTAAGCTTCAGTCGAACAGATGCATGCATAATGCTGTGCCATGTGCTCGGCAACAGCAATCAGGTCTGTGCAGACAGTACCTTGTAAGCTGAGACAGGGGATTCCTGCTGTGGCCTCAGCAGCGGAAACTATGGCGGCAGTGACCTGTTGGACTGCCACATCCACATCAGCTGGTAGTTGGGCAGGAATGACAACAGCGGAGGTTTAACGCTGCCAGTCAGCCCTATGGAAGGACCATCATGGCAGACGTTCCACCTGTTGAGACAGTGGGAACGACAAAGGTCATCATGGGCCCTCCAAGTGAGGTGTGGAAGAAGGATCAGGCTACAGACCGACAGGTCTATGGCTGAAAACGCGTCATGTGCAAAACTGAAGTGCATAGGGGCACCAGTATTTAGAAGTCAGATGTCTTGTTGTGCAAGAATTCTTCATTCTCTTCAGCCCTTTTCCCGCACATGCAGGGTTGGGGAAACAGCACAACAACTGTTGCAACTCAGCTAGACAGTTAAAGAAACTACCGCAATTCCACTGTAGAATTTCATTTTTCCTTTGCTGAAAAGCCATGATGGGCGGGAAGGATGTCAAGGTGAATGATCACCTGATGCCAGTGCATTGTCGACGTTGTCGAGAACCATTGGTTCTGAGGGCGAGATCCTCGGGAGAAGCAAGGATCTCCACCTCATCTTCAGAGGTAGAAGAAGAGGCAGAGGTAGCAGGAGGTTCTTTTACCTTCCTTTTCTTCTCTTCTTTACCTCTCACTGCCCTTTGGGTTTTAAGGGATGAGAGATCTTCTCAGGAGTGGTCATAGGGACAGACGCAGAGCAAGAAGCCATTTGAGCAGGAAAGTGCAGATGCTGCAGTCTCCGGCTGAGATCCGCCAAACTACTCGTGGAAGCCTCGGAAGGAAGTGTCCCAAGGGACCGCTGTCGAGAAGTGCCGGGGAAGCCTGCTGCTTCTCCAGCTGGGTAATGGGGACTGAAGTCCCCGATGGTGGGGATGAAGTTGCCCCCACAGGTGGTGTTGGGGGAGCACCGTAAAGTTGGGGAGCACCGTAAAGTTGGGGGCCCCCACCAAGCAAGGGGGCAGTCGATGGTTGATGGGATGTAGGGCCTACAGAAGGTTGTGACAACCTTGGAGCTGTCATCATCAAGGTCACATTTGATGCTGTTGCAGATGCAAAAGTTGTCTCCATACTAACAGGGTGGAGCTGCTCGTATTTTTTTCTCGTCTACATGTAGGTCAAACGGTCCAGGGTCTTAATCTCCATGATTTTGCGTTCTTTTCGCAAAACAGCACAGTCCGGAGAGCAAGGTGGATGCTGTAGTAGTTGACAGTTCACACATACAGGAGGTGGTGTACAAGGAGCATCCAGGTGTGATGTACGCCCGCACTCCCTGCATGTGGGGCTGGAAGTCCAGCACGAGGACATATGCCCAAACTTTCAGCACCAAAAAAATGGCATAGAGGGAGGGACATACGGTTTTACATCACACCGGTAGATCATGATCTTGACCTTCTCAGGCAGTGTGTCGCCTTCGACGGCCAGGATGAAAGCACCAGTGGCAACCCTGAGATCTTTTGGTTCCCTACATACACGCCGGATGAAGTGAACACCTCGTTGCTGTAAGTTGGCGCGCAACTCTTTGTTGGACTTTGACAAGAGATCTCGATGGTAAATGAGACCCTGGACCATGTTCAACTTCTTATGCGGGCTGAAACT
Organism: Locusta migratoria; assembly: GCA_026315105.1. Taxonomy (NCBI): domain Eukaryota; kingdom Metazoa; phylum Arthropoda; class Insecta; order Orthoptera; family Acrididae; genus Locusta; species Locusta migratoria. Next base: position 112,635,535 of record CM048755.1, on the reverse strand, counting down.
GCCAGAGACACCACCAAGCCTGTCACAGGCAAGTAATGCCTTCAACTGGGCAGTGGATGCCGTTCCGCATTTTGGAGAAAGATGCCACCTCGCCAAACTTGTCGTCTATGTTCTCCACGAAGAACTGTGGCTTGGTAGACATAAATGATTCTCCATCAGACCGGGATATTGGGGCGAGTTTGGCTCGGATCTTAGGAGGGCCATACATTCCTCCCATGGTGTACCAAGGGATGGAAACGACCTAGGGTCATATGACGTCACATTAATTTCCGTTTTTCCCCACTTAGAGGCTCCGCTCCTACATCCGGCAATGCAGTTATTTGCCCCACTTATCTGGGTAAGCCTTATACAACTGAGTTGCAGCAGGTTCCTCAGAGGTTGCTCGCTAGCAACTGTTCAACCTCAACAGCCATGCATCTCCTTGGCATGTTGCACACCTTGAGATTGAGTGTATTTTTGTTTATAGAGGTTTATACCCTCCTTGCGACAGAGGCGATAAAACCAAGATCCCTGGGCTCTGAGACGTACAATGTTCCACTGTCACGCTGAACCATGCACAGAGCTTACGGTGTGGCGGACTGTTGGCATGACACAGTGCACAGCTCGGGACCCCGGGTTCGCCAAGCCCGTACTCAGCAAATTAATTCTGAGGCCCTGAGGGGCAATTTTAGGATAACAACCACACATATCAGTAAGGTCTAAGTACACTACTGACCATTAAAATTGCATCATCATTAAGGTGGCATGCAACAATTACAAATAAGCATTAAGAATTTACATGGTTCGACATGCAAATGATTAGCAATACAGCACAACTGCACAAAGTAAGTATGAGTAATGGCAGATAAATTACATATATAAAGAATGATTATGCAGAGAGTTTCTCATTCTGACATCATGTTGTTAGTGAAAAGATGAAGTTATGCTTGGGAGAAGGTCTATAGCAGCAGGACTGTTGCCTATCAAGGCTGCAATATTGTTCTTCAATTTGCAGCTCAAACTGTCCATGATTTCTCAGCTGTCATGTAGGCAATTGTTCAGTCAGTACTGCAGAGTTCATTCAGTCATAACATTAACCTGGAGTCAGGAAACAGACTTTCTGCAGCAGGACAAGTACCCACACGAACAGTGCAGTGACATCTGGAGCAAAATAGACTCTCAGTACAGTGGACACTTGGCTTCTTTCGATGTAGCACCAGAGAGATATGCGGGGACAGTGACATGCCTAACAACAACAGTGGAGGCAAGAGTGTCACCTCATCATCATTTCAGTGAAGTCTCAGTTCTGCATAAAATATCACAACTAATGCTGTATCCTCATGTGTAGGCTCTGAGTAGAAGGAATTTTGCCAGGCCCCATTTCCAAGATATATGCAAGACCACTTGCAACCCAGTCTGTCCTTACTTAACTTCATACAGACATTGATCGAATGTTGCTTTGTAAGTGCACTCTCCAGATCTCTCCCCCATGGACCCTCTAAGTGTTAGTTGCTGGGAGACCACCAGCCAACACTTACCAGAAACTATGACTAATGAACTCTGGCACAGAGTAGAACCAGCAGGGAATGGCTGTTCAACTAGATGCTAGAATGTGTTCGAGCCGTGGTAGCAGAGGCAGCAGCTCTGTGAACTACCTTTCACACCTTGTATAACCATAAATTACCTACAGTTTAAATGTGTGTTCTTCCTGCAATACAGTTAACACACAATTCGTAAATTATTCCTGGTGTCACTATTTTAATTACAAGCAATACTTTCTATTTCTGGAAGAAAACATATTGACTCACAGGGATAGGCATTACTTCCCCGTAAAGTAGGTAAACAAAGCAGAACACACTCAAATTAACACATTACATTTATTTTAAGTAAGAAATGTTACATACTTCTTGGAGGAACAGCTGTCTAGTTTTCGGTAGTGATCCATAATCTTTTCTTCCAATTTCTCTTTCTGTCTGCAGAGGTTGTTGAACTTATCACTGTGGGAGAAAAACAATTATCTTGAGATGTAACAATATTAATTCAGAATCGTCTATATCACAATGAAGTATTATGAATTAAGTACTGGAAGGTCAATATCCCAGTTAAATAATTACTAAAGAATTGCAGGATTAAAATATAACATCAGTTTAATTCAGTGACTGTTCTGTCAAAAGCTGACAGAATATTTTATTCATTTTGAATGAAACACATGAGATAAATGTGTAATATTCTGCAAATTTATTGTTTTTACAAACTGGGTTTGGCTGTTACACCATCATCAGGCAAACACTATAGAGATATAGCAATGCAGCTTGGAAGTTTTCGTCCAAAGATCATAAGTTGCTGAGTAGATAATACATGCACATTAATTTTCAAAGAAGAATAGCGTGACAATTAACATTAGTAAAACATGACAAAATAGACATTTGTCTTGAGAAAATAAATTGAACAATAGGAATAAGCTGAACAAATTTATCTGATGTTTAACAGGTAAAACATTTGGAATATAGTTGAGAATAAACTGAGTGAAACATCTGCAAATATACAGGGTAAAATTTTAAATGATTAAATTATAATTACTGTCTTAAATGTCCTACATTACTGCCAAAATAATAAATTACACTTGATATCTGGCAAGTAGCTAAACTTCTGCGATCATACAAAGTAATTAGCCTATGGATCTGTAGCAGGGGCATGAGGCAAGTGAGTAGGAGTGGGTAGTAGGAGTGGCCTGGTTAGATTCTGCAGACAGTAGTGACGAGATTTGAAATTGTGTTTGGTCATTTAGTACATGGTTTTGGGAAGTTGACATATCTTGTATTAGATGACCAGACATAATTTCCATTCTCACCACTACTGTCTGCACAATCTAATCAGGCCATGTAAACTACCCACCCCTACTCACTTGTCGCATGTCCCTACTACAGATCCATAGCCTATTTAATGTGTTTCATGACAAGTTTAGCTACTTGCCAGATTTCAATTGTAATTTATTATTTTGGTAGTAATATTGGTCATATAAGCCAATAACTATAATTTAACCATTAAAATTTTGCTGTATACATTCACAGATTTTTCACTCAGTTTATTCTCAACCGTCTATGTTCCAAATGTTTGACCCGTTAAACATAAGATAATTTATTCAGCCAATTTCTGCAGTCCAATTTATTTTCTTAGGACAAATACTGTACTTTATATCTTCTCATATTTTATCAACGTTAATCTTGTCATATTTTATCAATGTTAATTGTCACACAAGTCTTCTTTGAAAATTAATGTGCATGTATTATCTACACAAACAACTTATGATGTTTGAATGTAAAACTTGCAAGCTGCAGTGCTATATTTCTGTAGTGTTTACCTGGTGACAGTGTAACAGCCCAAAATCGTTTTGTAAAATCAATAAATTTGCAGATCATTACTCATTTGTCTCGTGTATATCTGATATTAATTATGGCAGACAAAACAGTTGTTAAATTTCTAACAAGTTCAAGGGCAGAGAGAGAACAATGGCTATTAAATGTGTGTGTGGCAACTCATTTTAAGTACTCTGTCGAGAATGACATAAAACACGTGACATGCAAAAATGAACGCTTAGATATGTAACGCAAGTCTTTTCCACCTGACAACCTATCTCATTTTCTTAAAATTAGTTTTCATCATGTGCAGATGCAGACCTTGGCAATACAATTGAATTAATTTGCAAAAAAACACATTTTAAAATAAAATAAGACTATTTCATTATAATAATTTTGTAACCCTACACATGCATTGTAAGACAAGTTCTTTTAAATGCCTTCAAGAACAAGCCTTTTTTCAGCAGTTCATTTACCACTTATCTGACTGGTGTGTTATATTGGCAAGATTACTGAGGGCAATTAGCATAGCAGCATAATTATACTGCTTGTTTGTAGACCAAAAGTACTATGAGATGTATTTCTATATGATAAAGCAGTTTCAGATGATTAAAAGTTCAGTTCCATACACAGCATAATCATGTAAGACACTTTTATATTTCACTTGCAGTATATATACTGTATCAACCATAAGAGGCAAAAGAACATAATCTAGTTTAGTCCCAGCTGCCACCTGTGTCACGTCTATAGAGCACTAAGTTATGTAATTGAACTTTTCTGTATTTCTATTAGAAATCAATTCTTAAATTTTCTTAGTGCTTCCATTTTTAAGATTGTATTCTCACATGTTTTGGGACATACAGTACTTTCAATTAAGTAACTTAATAGAGATGGGGAGGGACTCCACCTGTTTTGAACAGAGCCAGAACGAGTTGATTGCTGTTTGTGTAAGTAGTTGGAGGTTGTGTTGGCCACAGTCAACAGGCTTCAGGCTCTGCACTGGGCCATAGTGTCACTGGGCACCTTATGCAATTGCTGAGGGATCTCTGGTGCCTATTGTGTCGGCTCAGATCAGTGATGTCAGTGTGTCTACAGGTTCCAACATCCCTGCCAGTCGACAGTTGCCCGCCAGTGATTGGCGAACTGTGCCGGCGTCACAAAACTCTGGGTGGAAGGTAAAATTGGGAACCAACTGTAAGGCTGTCCCTTCACACCACAGCAATACAGGTGAGGTGTTGCCACTGCTGATAATACATCTCAGCCAGCACGAGCTGCCTCGCCTGTTGTGGCAGTAACCAATATATCTGAGAGGTCCCGATGGACACAAAGGGTGGGTTAGCCTGTCGCGGGAAACTCCAATGTCAGGTGGGTCATGTGGCACCTTAGGGAAATAGCAGTAAGGTTGGAAAAGAATAACAGTGTTCACTGTGTTTGCATGGCGGGGGGGGGGGGGGGGGGGGGCTCATCCGACATGTGGGGGTAGCTCTGCCAGTGGCGAAGAGATCACTGGATCTAACCTGCTGCAAATTGTTGTTATGTCACCACCAGTGACTCCCTGCCGCCTCAGTTCAGAGGGCATCCTTTGTTCCTTCAGGAGACTGGTGGATTTGGTGAAGACAGCTAGCTTCACTCATAGGGTAGAAATGGAGCTATCGGTTTGCTGTCTCGTTTCCAGAACTCACAGTCCTCTGATTAGGAGTTGAGTTGAAGGCTTAAACTAGAGGGTCAGAAAAATCTGTTGTGAACTTGGGTTCAAATTTCTGGACTCTTGCTCTCAGATGGAGAAACGTACGATACCCTTAAGTAGGTCAGGTGTGTATTACAGGCAGGAAGCAGTTAGTAGGGTCGCCAAGTATGTATGGAGTGTAAATGTGGGCTTTTTAGGATAGAGAAATTAAAATTACTAAAAATTTCCGGGCTATTATGCTGTGGTCTTATGGATTTAGTATGGAAACCCAACGTTTCGTCCCCGACTGCAGAGGAGATTTTCAAGGGGGATCGTGGCACTTTTGAATGTCCCGACGCACACCCTGGCTCGCTGCTGAGTGAAGCCAAACTCCGTTTACAAGGGCTCACACGCAGAGGTGTGATGTCAGATGTTTTTGATATGCGCGTGCAATTCAGCGCTGCCAACTGCCACCGTCCGTTAATATCATCCCATGGTAGAAGACTGTTACATTTCTTTTTCAAAACCTGAATCCAGATTTCATTTTGTTTCACGCCCTCCTCTATTCTATTGAAATTATTGGGGTGTTTTACAATTTCTATAGCCTCTCTGTACAGTCTTCTGTGGTTTCCATTTGTGGCTGATAAGACCTGAGTGTTATCAAATTGAATAAGGTGGTCCCCTAGTTGAAAAACATGTTCAGCAACAGCTGATCTGTCAATCTCTCCCTTCTACAGTTCCCCTTGTGCTCATCTAGTCATTTTTTGACTATTCTTTATGTGGTATCCACATATACGTCTCCACAGCTACATGGAATCCTATAAATTCCTGCTTTTTCCAGCGGTTCGCAAGCACTCTTTGCTGAACTTGACATCATGAAATCTGTCTCCTGTTGTCTCATTCTGTACATAGAACTAACAGCTGAATCACACTGTTTTATTCCCATCATTCCCCATGGCAAGTGCTAACAACATTACAGCAACAAACCTGAAAGTACACCACTGGCTCTATTCTAAATTACATATGTTTACATTTAATTTCTTTCACTTACACAGATTTTATGCAATGTAGGGCTACTGGAAAAGATTTTGAGTTTTTAATAACATACAGTGAACCAATTACACACTATTCTGCTCATATTTAGGGGTTTTTAACATTTTTCTCAATTTTGCTTTTTTTATGTTCGGAGCTTACAAAAACATAAAACAGGGTTCCGCTGTATACCGAAACTTTTTGACTCAGTGTAGAACAGGGAATCATTGATCATAAGGCCTTTGCAGCATCAATGAATATGGCTGCAAATAGAAATATCAATAAAGGTAAGAAGAGCCTTCTGTTCAGCAAAAGTGTGAAGGGATGGAGTTGAGAGCATTTGACAGCTGAAAATGTAAGTTTTGTCTCTAGCACTGGCAATGTTCAGATCTGTGGACAAAGTTCAAGAGCACCGTACAATGTGCGTAACATAAGTATGAACCAAGTAAAATTATGAGAGCTTGGAAAGATCCACCATGGTCCAACAACAGAGTTAGAAAACTTACAAAAGCAAAGGGAACATCACTGCAAATATAAATATAGCCAAAGTCTTGCAGACAAACAAAATTTAAACACTGCCCAAATTAATGTAAGGTGAGCCATGCAAGAGGTGTTCAACAGTTTTGAGGGAAATGTTTTGTGTACTGGCTTGACAGAAAATCCTGTGAAATTTTGGTCCTACATCAAAACCTTAAATGGTTTGAAATCAGATATCCAGAAACATTGTGACCATAATGGTATTAAAACAGAAGATGACAAACAAAAGATGCCAAACTACTAAATGTCTTTTTCCAAACGTGTTTCAAAGAGTAAGATTGCACTGTAAAGATTGAGAATTGTGCTATTTTGGAAGGTATGCACAGTTGCCAGTAATTAGGGGAAAAATTGGCACAATGTTACCTTTGAGAAAATGAATTCAATTTTTGGACCCTTGACTGTTGTCTATATTGTTCAAAACTGGGACAAGATTATCAGAGAGCTTTTTCATGCTATACATGCCAATTCCACATACTTAGAGACTCTTTCAGTTGATATATTTGAAAATTTGTTACGAGCCTGATATTTGAGGATACACATACTACAGTGGCCAAGAAAAGAGTGAAAATACAGGAACACTTTTCTACATTTATGAACTTTTCAATGAAATCTGTCATCAAAGGAAGTGTTTTGATTAAACTTTATAGATAAACAACTTATCACCTTCATAGATGCTTTATGCTCAGCAAGCCACATAAATGCAAAATAAAAATATTTTGTCTTTGCGATTCTTCAATTCCAAATGGCAGAGAAGGTTTAGTTTACATAGGAAAAGTTCCTGATCAGAGAAAATAAATCAGTGTTGCAATAACTACAATAAAGACATTAACAAAGATACAGATGCCGCACTAAATACTACAATGAACTGTTTAAAATTTTTATTTATTTATTTTAGAAATGTTCTTCGATTGAGAACTATTGCTGGATACTAATACATCAGTGGGATCTTTGAAACAAAACAAAAAGGACAGAAATAAAGGCTCTTACCCATATAATTTTTATCATCATTTGATTCAAACACAAAATGATAACTGTGACAATATATCTAAATTAGAACAAAAATGTCATATTGCTGAGCCCTATTCATAATGGTGCCACGGTGGATGGATGACCATAAAAAAACATTGAATATAAGTACTTTTCTATAACAAACAGAAATCTCCTGACCGCCTGTAAAAGACAGTCATCAAGGTGGTATTTTCTTAGATGGATAAATCTAATGGATGTGGTAGCAATAAATGCCTTGTTCTTATTTGCACAGTAACTCAGGAAGGGTACATATGACAAAATAAATATTTTCCTCATGGAGTTACGGCAAGAAATACTTTTTCAAAAGGAGAAGAGAGTCAACAAGCCATGCCTCCAAAACATGGTACACTGTGCAGGCTGCACAAACTGGAAGGTCGTCAGAAATAGTAGTGTGCTGGTAAAGACATTTACGGTCTGCTAAAGGTACATTAGATCAGGACCAGCAACGTGTGATATATTTATTTACATTGTGAGTGGACACGACCTAAGGCCGCAAATTAAACAGCAGTAGGTGAGTGATCCACCAATAGATGGCAGTGTTGTCACTAACATTACATAGCATCTGGACACACAAACCAAGTGGAGACTGGAAAATACTGAAGTCTATGTGATGGTTAAGAAAGGAAAATGAAGCGGTAAGTCTCATGAAACAAACTTGAAATGTCCAAGAAATCAGACTCTATCAGCAGACCACATTCTACTGAACTAATTAATGACTAAAATTTTATAGTTGGAAAATGTGCTCATCTCATGTCAAAGCATTATGTATTAGAAATTGTGACTCATTTGATTTAAAGCCTATTTTCATTACTTCTTGATTATGTCTGTAAATCTATCGGAACAAACTGCGTGGCCATCAGTCCGTAGCTTACAAACTACTTAAACCTAGGTAAACTAACCTAAGGACAACACACACACCCATGCTCCAGGGAGGACTTGAACCTCCACGGCGAGCAACAGCGCGCTCCGCAGCGAGACGCTTTAGACCGCTCGGCTTCTCCACCACGGCCTACAAATATCCATGCCCGAGGGGGGATTCGAAACCCCGACCGTAGTGGCTGCGCAGACCGTGACTGGAGCGCTTCAGTCCCCTCGGCCACCGCGGCCGGCTTATGTTCTTGGTTGGTTTTCGGGATTTCTTCTCTTCCTTCTTTATTGAGGATGCCTTTGAAATCTCTTGTCCACTCCTCCATGCTTATATAATGGGTCTGTGCCTATTTCTGGGGTCGGATTGCTATGAATGGGTCTCTCCTGACTTCTTCAGATATTCTACATCTACATACATACTCCACAATTCACCGTAAGGTGCGTGGCGGAGGGTACACTGTACCACTACTAGGCAGTTCCTTTCCTATTCCACTCCCAAATTGAACAAGGAAAAAAATAATGCCTATATGCCTCCGTACGAGCCCTAATTTCTCTTATCTTGTCTTTGCGATCTTTACGCGAAATGTAAGTAGGCGGCAGCAAGATCGTACTACACTCAGCTTCAAATTCCGGCCCTCTAAATTTACTCAACAGAAATTCACGAAAAGAACGTCGTCTTTCTTCCAGCGATCCCCAATTGAGTTGCCGGAGCATTTTTGTGACACTCGCGCATTGGTCGAACCTACTGGTAACAAATCTAGCTGCTCGTCTCTGAATTGCCTCTATGTCTTCCTTTAAACTGATCTGCTGCGGGTCCCAAACACTTGAGCAATACTCAAGACGTGGTCGTACAAGCGTTTTATACGCGTTCTCCTTTACAGGTGAAGTACATCTTCACAAAAATTCTCCCAATAAACCGAAGTCGGCTGTCCGCCCTAATCACAAGTGTCCTTACATGCTCGTTCCATTTCATATCGCTCTGCAATGTTACGCCTAGATATTTGAACGACGCGACAGCATCAAGAAGCTCATTACTAACGCTGTATTCGAACATTATGGGATTGTTTTTTCTACTCATGCGCATCACTTTACATTTTTCCACATTGAGAGCTAGCTGCCAATCTTCGCACTAACTAGAAATTTTGTCTAAGTCATCCTGTATGCTATTACAGTCAGTTACAGACGACACCCTCCCATACACCACAGCATCATCAGCAAACAGCCGCATATTACAACTTACTCTGTCCATCAGATCATTTATATAGATAGAAAATAATAGCGGTCCTATCACACTCCCCTGGGGCACGCCTGACGATACACTAGTCTCTGATGAACACTCGCCGTCGAGAACAACGTACTGTGTTCTATTACTTAGGAAGTCTTCCAGCCAGTCACAAATCTGTGAACCTATTCCATAAACTCGTATCTTCTTTAGCAGTCTGCAGTGTGGCACTGTGTCGAACGCCTTTTTGAAGTCGAGAAAAACACAATCCATCTGTTGCCCTTCGTCCATGGCTCACAAGATGTCATGTGAGAAAAGGGCAAGCTGAGTTTCACATGAACGATGTTTCCTAAACCCGTGCTGATTCATGGAAAGAAGCTTTCCCGTTTCAAGGAAATTTACTATATTCGAACTGAGAATATGCTCCAAAATTCTACATGAAACTGATGTCAACGATATTGGCCTGTAATTGTGTAGGTCAGTTCTCTTTCCTTTCTTATAAACGAGAGTCACCTGCGCTTTTTTCCAATCACTAGGAACTTTGCGCTGAATTAAAGATTAGCGATAAATGCAAGCTAAGTAGGGGGGCCAACGCCGCAGAGTAGTCTTTGTAAAACCGAACTGGTATTCCATCCGGAACAGCAGACTTTTTCGTATTTAGCTCTCTCAGCTGCTTCTCTACAACGGAAATACCTATTGCTATGTCCCCCATTTCGGAATTTGTACGTTGATCAAATGATGGTACATTTGTGCGGTCCTCCTGCGTGAAAGATTTCTTAAAGGTTAAATTTAGAACTTCAGCTTTCCGTTTGCTTTCTTCTATTACTGCCCCGGAATGATCGACGAGTGACTGGACAGTGGGCTTTGACCCGCTTATCGATTTTACATAGGACCAGAATTTTTTCGGGTTCTCGGAAAGATCTTTTGGTAATGTATGGCTGTGATAATTATTGTATGCTTCACGCATCAATCTTATTATAGACGCACGAATCTCTACTAGCTTTTGCCTGTCATCATTTGCATTTTCTTTTTTGAATCGAGAGTGCAACAGCCTTTGCTTTCTCAGTAGCTTTCTAACATTATTATTATACCAAGGTGGATCTTTTCCATCCTTAATCGTCTTTACTGGCACATATTTCTCTAACCCTTTATTAACAATGCACTTAAATGTAGTCCACAATTCCTCTACAGCCATAGTCCCGGAATTAAACGATGTCCATTCATTTTCTAAGTGTGATCGTAACATTTGCTTATCGGCTCTTCCCAACAAAAACACGCTCCTAACCTTCTTGATTGGTTTATGAACTTTGGTCATCATCGACACTATGACGATATCACGATCACTAATTCCTGTCTCTACACAGACATCGTTAATAAGGTCAGGCCTGTTTGTGGCTAAAAGGTCTAGAATATTTCCATTGCGCGTGGGTTGCCGGTTTAACTGCTCAAGACAGTTTTCGGAGAATGTGTCCAAAAGTAGCTCGTAAGACTGCTTGTCTGTACCACCTGAAATGTAACTAGCGAGGTCCCAATCTATACTCTTAAGGTTGAAGTCTCCTCCGACTAATATTACATGGCCCAGATACCTATGCACTACCTGGTGTAGACTTTCTTTGAATGATTCTAAAACTGCTACAGCAGCACTGGGGGGCCGGTAAAAACAGCCAACTATTAACTTTACTTCTTCTAGACCTGTTATACGTGCCCAGATAACTTCAGTTACTTTCAACATCGATCTCAGTAGAAACAATATCTTTATCCACAGCGATGAACACTCCTCGTCCAGTCGTATCCGATCTATCTTTCCGATATACATTCCAAGGTTCGCTAAATATTTCTGAACTTGCCACATCATGATTTAGCCAGCTTTCGGTGCCTAAAACTATCTGAGCGCAATAACTTCCATTTGGTTACACTTTACATCTGTTAGAAATATGTTATTTGAAAATTTATAGGAAGGTTATTAAACAACAGAACAATATACGTCCCGTATTTATTTTGCCGGGTCAGTGGGCCACTTTGGCTAAATAAAAGATGATCCCGTAAGATACGGGAGTTTTGGTCACCCTAATGTAGAGTCTACAGTGAGCAACTAAAGTAAACAAAGTCAACTACTACGGGTACTACTCCAACGAAAATACAACGAACAACTGTTGCAATAAAGAAGATGCAATACGCAGCTATCATACTACATGAATCTATAAAACTAAAGAGTGTGCCTACTAAATACAAAAACAAGCAACACACGTAAGAATTAAAACTGTGGATTAGACAAGTTAATGAAAATAGTTCACTGGTATTTAACTTTTGTGTGCTCTGGATGCTGCCTGCTTGATAGCTGACAGTACTAACCCAACTTGTAACTCGGTTGAAGATAAAAACAGATTGTAACAATTCACATAGCAGAAAAAAACACTAACCAGATACTTAAGGTGAATCTCAATTTAATATACATGCAAGCACACAATAAATTTAAGAAACTGATTGAAGAACTGCACAGAAAAGTCAAACTAGTGAGAAGCCGGTTACACTTACAAGTGAAAATTTGCTCTCTCTACTGCACTGTGGTCATGACAATGGTCAATCAGCGAGTTACCTTTCTTCCACTATATCTTTAACTTTTTTAACTAATTATATATGACAACTATTAAATAAAGCAGGTTACTTCCATTATGAATACAATTTTATATAAATCATATATTTTAAAATATGTATATCTCGTTTCACTTTCAACAAATATCTAAGAACTAGAACAAACATAGACAACAAGGCAAAAAAAGCTGTTGTAATACCAACGTGAATATCTTTTCCTCTTGATGATAGTGTTCCTTATCTTCAAGAGAGTGTGTTAAAAGTTCGTGATACTGACTGAACATATGAGAAACATTTTCCATGAGAGCACGGCGATCATCTTCCAGACTAGCATTCATTTGTTGTAACAGCTGAAAAGCAAAAAGTAAGTGAACTATTAATGTCACTGATAACAACAAAAATCAGAAGACAATAAAGTGATCTATGTGAGCTATAAATGTATATAAGCAGATATATATATGAAAAACCATAGCAGCAAGCTTGGAATGCTTTTGCACTGGGTCAACTAGAAAAACCATTAGGAGGGAATAAGAAAACAGAAGAAGGAAGATTCTGCAGATCCTATTAATTTTGTAAATGCACAGTGAAGAGCATGATTCATAAAAGTAATTATTGCACACAGAGTGATATAGTGAGTGCAAATGAACAACACAATAACACAAGTTCTAATAACTAGATAAAGCACGGCAGTAATTAAAAATACTTTATCAACAATCTACACATTTATTGTTCATCTTCATTTCTCAAAATAGTCACTGTGAGGTCAAACATGTTTATCACAACAAGAGACCAATTTATTGATACCCTCAATGTAGGTCATTACACTTAGCTGATGGAGCTATAACCTCATCTCTGCTTGCACCACTTCTTCACTATCAAAGTATGTTCTCAAAGATGTTCTTTCAGTTTTAGATAAACAGATGAAAATCAGGTGGTGCCACGTCAGGTTTGTTTGAAAGATGATCAATGACGGTGACCCCAACCAGTGTTACAATACATTGTTTGTGTGCACTCTGGCAGGAACACAGTGAAAGAGAGGGCACTCAATGTGCGGGTGAACTCTTCAAATACATACTTTCAGGATTCTGAGGGTTTCACAGTTTATGGTTGTGCTTCTGGGGGGTTTCATACTTTATAGTTGTGCCTTTAGGCAAGAATTCAAGTTGTACCACACCAAACATCACAGAACACCGCAGGAATGAATTTGACTAATGATTGTATGTTTTTGAACTTTATTGGCATGGGAAATACTTCATGATAAAACTCTACTGGTGCTCTAATGTTTCTTGGGTCAAAGTGATGACAACATCTTTCATCGCCTGTTTCAATGATGTTAATGAACCAACATCACCATCACATCAAAATGCAAAAGACAGTGTTGGCAGATGGCCAATCTCCAACATTTAATGACAACAGCGAGTATTTAAGGAACCCAATGTGTACATCTGTACCACCGTTCAGCAGTTATGGCCTGTAAACATTCTTATTCCATGACTCACTATTTAAGAGTTGTATCTCTTTCATCTGGCAATTTTCTCTGATGAATTTATCAACCTGATTTCAAGGAGTCTCATAAGTTGTAATTAATTATCATCCTCTCTGAGCTCTATTACACACATTGTGTTTAGCACCACTGTTTCCTTCTTCACAAACACAAACAACCCAATGTCACACATTACTGATACTGATGCAGTCAAACCACATACATCTTTCATTCTATGGATTTGAATTGAAGGAACATTTTCTGCAGTTAGAAACTCAATTACAGAACACTGCCACACACCTACACAGGTACATTACAGACCATCATGATCCACCTACATTTCAGTGTCCTCTAGTGACAGAAGAATTGCATCATTGAAAAAGTAAAGTCAACCAAGTTAGATGCATGTCATGTAATACCTGAACTGGCGTTGAGTACAGAATAAAAAAATTCAGAAGCATTACATCCAGCAACACCCCCATAAAATAAATATGTAAGTTTTATCTTTGTTGTGATTGTGCAGTAGTGAAATATATTTTCTGTCACATAGAGTCAGTAAATTTATGGCTTTCCAAACAGGTTCTGGGAAGCAGTTTTCTGTTCATTGGGTGATTTAAGCATGGTTACAAATATAATACCTAAATGAAAATGTAAGCAAATTGCTGTGACAGGCTGCTTAACTGGGATGAAAACTACACCATCACCTCTCCACATTTATCAAAAGACATCACAATACTGTACACTTCTGCATGAATGCTTACATATAATCATCATCTGCCGACAGCCTATACAATTTATTGTCACCACCTTTGGTCACTGAAGAACAATTTGCACGGTAAGTGAACTGCAACCAACAAGAACATCATTGTGCCTTCATAAACTGGTTGCATATACATATGGAGGTGACAAAAGTCTTGATATAACAATAAAAACAAATATAGATGGTGGTAGTATAGGGTACATAAGGTATGAAAGGATGGTCCCATTGGCAGGACTGTCATATTGTTGCGTTGAAATGGAAGCAGGCTTGACTTCGAAGGTAAGGTTGTCAAATGAAGACAGCACTTACACTGAAAGCAGGTTTATTGTGAACTGAAACTTACACGCAGCACTGACTGCCTCTCGGGCTGAGTACTCTGCTGTTTATACACAGTCAGAATGTACCAGAAATTAGGAGAATAGTTAACATAAGAAACATGTAGAAATTACAGGTGAACATAAGAAACATGTAGAACATTCCGGAAATGATAATGACAAAGAAATACATTTTTGCCAGTGGGTGGGATTGAACCGGCAACCTTCAGCACTGAAATCGGTGATGTTATCCCTTGCGCCATGCCAGCAGTCGGTTATCGTGGGGTCTCGCAGCATTGCTCCCTCTCATGAAAAAAACAGCGACCCGCTGTTAGGTTCCCTTTGGAGCCAGCTGCAATGTACTGGATCTTATCTTATCATGGGTCCTCTGTATGGCAGTTCTGGAGAATCCTTCCCTTCTGCACAATTACCAATGACAGACTTTCCCGTCGTGGCTTCATCAGTATCATTACTGTCCTTAGAGTCCTTGAACAAGAAACCATTTACGCCTATCTGCTCTTCAGGATCGTAGTAAGGCTTCATGAAGAACAATGTCTCTTCTTTTTTGTCATTTTGACGATGGCTTATAATCCTCAACTTCGTATGTGACATCTGACAGGTGGCATATGACGCTATATGAACCAAACTATCACTTCAATAACTTTTCTGATAGTCCAACTTTCCGTACAGGGGTAAAAATCCATACCAGATCTCCTGGGCTGTACACAACAGGTCGGTGCTTCTCATTACACCGCTGACGGTCCTTCTCCTGGGCGTCCAGTGTCCGTATGCGAGTCACCTGTCTTGCTTTTTCGACCCTGATGAGCAGTTTCACTTAGTCATCCTGATTGTCATCTAGTTGGAAAAGGAACAGTGTATCCATGGTCGTCTCAGCTTCAAGCCCATGAAGTAGGAAAAATGGCGTGAAGCCTATGGTGTCTTATATTGCAGTATGATAAGCAAATGTCATGACTGGCAGTTTTGTATCCCAATCCTTCTGCTCAACATCGACAGCATATCTGCTAACGTCTTGTTAAAACGTTCTGTAAGACCATTTGTCTGAGGATGGTATGCAGTTGTCATTCTGTGGACAATGTCGCAAAGTGACATCACCTCTGATACTAGTTTTGACTGGAATACTTTTCCACGATCAGATATCATCACACGTGGTGCTCCATGCTTCAAAACAAAGTCTTTTACAAGGAATTTCGTGATCTCTGGAGCTTCTGCAGTCGGCACAGGTTTGGTGACAGCGTATCATGTGAGATAGTCAGCGCAGACTATTATCGAACGGTTATCCGTTGTCGACTTCGGGAACCTCCCTAAAAGATCAATCCCAACTCGGTTGAATGGAGCTGCTGCAGGTGGAATCGGAAAGAGATGCCCTGGAGGTAATTGTGGCACGCGCTTCCGTCGCTGGCACTCTTTACAGTGACTCACATAGTGATTGACAGATTGGTATCTGCGTCTGATTCTGTGTAGGGTCTTCACGAATCCCAGATGACTGGACATCGGATCATCGTGGAAATACTTGAGAACAGCTGCCTGGAGTTGAGCTGGAATGTTCAGTAGCCATTTGGGGCCCAATGAATCGTTGTTGCTCTTATACAATGTCCTTTTTATAAGTTGGACGTCTCCATTGCTCGGTTCTCCTTTATCCAAGGCCTCTATGATTTTTAATAGTTCTGGATCTTGCCTCTGTTCAGCTGTAACATCACCTAATTCAGTGAGGGCTGAAATTTCATTCATGTTGTTGTGTTCACTAATGGTTTCCTCGAAAGGCAGTCGGCATCCTTGTGTTTGCGCCCGTTCTTGAATACCACTGTGACGTCGTACTCTTGGAGTCTTTGTGCCCATCTTGCTAGTCGACCTGATGGATCCTTCAAACCAGTCAGCCAACACAAAGAATGGTGGTCTGTCACAATGGTGAATGGTTTGCCGAATAAATACAGCCAGAACTTGTTGATAGCCTAGATAACTGTGAGACATTCTTTCTCAGTTGTAGAGTAATTTATCTCGGACTTTGAGAGTACTCTTGATGCATAGGCTATCACCTTTTTAGCACCTTCCTAAACGTGTACAAGCATTGCACCAATCACATAACCACTGGCCTCTGTGTGAAGTTCAGTTTCCACATTCTAGTCATACAAGGCTAGAACTGGTGCGGAAGTTAGAGCCTCCTTAAGTGCCCAGAAAGCTCCTTCTTTTGTCTCATCCCAGTAAAACTTGGCATCTCCCTGCAGAAGTTCTTGCAATGGGTGTGCCTTGTTACAAAATCCTTTATGAAACGACGATAGTATGAGCATAGCACGAGAAAACTTCTCACATCACGAATGTGCTGAGGAGATGGAAATTCTGTGACTGCCCCAGGATTTTTATCTCGTTGGCAACAAAGAGGCACTTCTTTGGATTGAGGTGGAGTCCTGCAGTCTGAAAACACTTCAACACAGTTGACAGGCGACTCAGATGTTCAGCAAACGTTTTTGAGAAAACGATCATGTCATCTAAATAGCAAAGACATGTCATCCGCTTAATGTGTCGAAGCAAGTTGTCCATCATGCATTTGAATGTGGCCGGAGCAATACATAATCCAAATGGCATTACTTCAAATTCATAGAGGCCATCAGGTGTAATAAAAGCCTGTCAGCTTCGTCAGCCTCGATCTGCCAGTAACATGTCTGCATGTCCATAGTTGAGAAGAAGGTAGCTCCTTTCAAGCAGTCTAAGGTGTCGTCAATACACAACAATGGGTAGACATCTATCTTTGTGATTTTGTCCAGCCGCCAATAGTTGACGCAGGATCGCCACGTGCCATCCTCCTCCTTTACAAGGACCACTAGAGAGAACCAAGGACTCTCCGAAGGTTGAATAATGTCATCGTGTAACATCTTCTCCACTTCCTCCCGAATTATCCGTCTTTCAGCTGGCGACACACTATACGAATGCTGGCTGATAGGTGGATGATCCCCAATATTGATATGGTGCCTTATTGTAGGCCATTTCATCTGACTTTTCCCTTGCTGAGGTGTGAATGCACCCAAAAATTGGGGTAGTATAGCTAACACCCGTTGGTGTTGTTCTTTGGTCAGTCCGGGCCCTATTGGCAGTTCCACAGTTGTTTCCTCCAGCATGTTGTCTGTACTAACAGCTCACCATCCTGGATTGGATCAGCTGTCCTGATACACATTCCTTTCAGGATACGTTGTGACTGCTCGTGACAATTAGTGATCCAAATCTCTCCTCGACCACCGGTAATGCTTATGATAGCCGGTGGTATGTAAATTTCTTTGGTGAGCCTGATAGACTTTTTACTATCAACAAACACTTCACAGTTTAACCGGTCATCTGTGTTTGTAACTGCAACTCTTCTCATTGTCAACGGTGGGATCATCACATTGTCAACAGCAAATAACTTCCTAGAAAGTTCTGTATTACGTGTACCCGTCGGAACGACTTCCTCAATTTGCAGCTCATATTTTAAACAGTCAATGATAGCTTGGGATGCCTGAAGGAAGTCCCATCCGAGGATGACATTATGACTACATTCTGTTAAAACGACAAATTCAAACGGCTGGGTCCCGATGTTGATGGTTATTCTTGGGACACAAGTTCCTGTTGGCTGGACGTACTTTCCATTTGCAACCTTCAGTACAGTTGCCCTCGTATCACAGAACATTGTTTTCTTCAGTGTGCGGCGGTAATCATCTGACAATACAGAGAAAGAAGCTCCTGAATCAACCAGTGCCCAGTCAGGTTGGCCATCAATTACGACATCAATGAGATTTCCTAACATCTTAGTGACTGTCGTCCATGGAGGATTTTCATCTGCGGTGGCCTCACCTCCATAGATGGTCGCCTCGCTTAGCTTTCTGGGCGCATCGGCTAGGGGAACGGCTGGTACCTCTGTACGGCGACGGTGAACGGCAGTGGTGCATGGGGGTGCGACCTCGTACAGGGTACGGCGATGGGCTTCTTCCCATAGGTCGACTGAACTCATCAGCAGGTGATTGCCTGGAATAGAACTGCTCTGATGGCTGATGTCTTGTGGCAAAATAATCGTCAAATTCTCGCTTTCTCTCTCTGTAGTAGTGTACGACATGTCCAGGGGAAACACAGTTGTGTGTTGTCTTCTGTCCTCCAGATGTCTGTTCTTCTGCAGGTCATCATTGATGCCCGGTGGAGGGGGGGGGGGGGGAATTGATTGTGCCCACGTCGTTCGGTGCATAGGCTGCTGTTTGGCAGCTGCAGTGGCGTAAGTCATAGCAGGGCGACGCCATTCTTCATGTCAGGTGCGATTGGCAGGGCAGACAGGTGCTAATGTCTGAAATACCTCTTCCTCTGCGGCATCAGCTCCCTCATGAGTTACAGGGCTTATATCCATGGCCATAATCTGATGCTTGTTCGGTCTAATAGTCCCGGCTGCTATAAAGTTGTAATTCTTCTCTCACAATTTGTCATATGAGAGAAGTGAAGTCACGCTGGTCTTCCACAATGGCCATAGGGACTACATTGGGGAGTCTGTCATACTTCTTTCGTCCAACCCTCCTTTGTTGCATCTCTTCAATATGCTTGTCGCTGATGGTCTCCAAACGTCTTCTTAAGTTCCGTCTGGAACGATTCCCAGTCATTCAACTTGTTTTCGTTGTTTTCAAACCATTGCTGGGCTGTTCTGGCCAGGTAGAAATAAACGTTGCCCAAGCAAATTGTATGATCCCACCTGTTAAACTTGGCGACTCGGTCGAACCCTTTTAGCCATTTGTTGGGGGTCCTGTCCAGCACTTCCAGAAAACACCAACGGATGTCTGATGTGCAACTGGCTTACCGCTGGTTTTGTGTCCATAGTTCTTCTGATGATACAGGCTTTCAGAAGGATGTACTCGATATATCCCTTGTATTTCAGTTCTAGTCCGTGTAAGCGACAGTTTTTACGTTGCCTATTTTATTGTTGCTGTACCAACTGGGGAGCTGGGGGGACTTGGAAGATTTGTAAATTAGGGTTCACTACGTTAAAATGCAATAAGTACCACTGCCATATTACAGTGTACCCATGTAACTGTCTCAAGAATAAAGTTTATGTAGGAGTGCAGTTATTACTTCACTAAAAACAGAGACATAGCTTTAAGAGCTATTTGCAAAGACGCCCCATGCTGGCAAGCACTGATGAATAAATATTTTTTATTTTATTTTATTTTTTTTTTTTTTTATTGTGGGCATTTTAAGAATAGATTAAAGGAGGAGACTTCTCCCAGGTACCAGACATTACCAGGAATTAAACAATACAATGAGGATATCTTCAAAATCACTGCAAAGGAGATTTTTGGGCCACGGACAAACACACAACAAGGCAATCCCAGGCACACAACTTATAGGTTCCAACTGGAACACAGCAGCCAGTGATGACAGGTTGTGTGTGTGTGTGTGTGTGTGTGTGTGTGTGTGTGTGTGTGTGTGTGTGTGTGTGCGCACGCGCGCACAAACATGCCTATGATACTATGAATGGAAGTGTATTCTATACATATGAGGCCTGTGAGTGAAAGCTGTAAGTTGTGTGTTTGTGATTGTCTTTTTAATGGAGCTATCTGAAGCAAGACAGTTGTCTTTGTGTTAGTTACTAGCTATCCTCTTTTTATTGTTGAATTCCAACCTGGACTTTCCATTGTAAGACATAACCTGGATTTTTATTAAAACAAATTCCTCCCTATTCTTGTGTAATGAATAAAATATCAAGAGATTAGAAAGATTAGTCTCGGTTATTTTAATTTTGGCTCCATTTTCTCATCATAATAAAAAAAAAAAAGAAAGCAGATGACATCTTGACAGGATTTGGGCACTCATGAATGATAAAATTATGCAACTACACCTAAAAATTGAGATATTTTGTTGGAGAAAAGATATCTGAATCACTAAGTCTTATTTTAACAAGACTAAAGAATTCATATCACAAGACAGAGTTGTTACTTGCCTCACACTTATGAGTCATTTTTGCAAGCTCCACTTCTAAAACAGCCAATTCACCCTGCATTTCTGTTGCCCGTAACTTAATGCTGCCACTGTCAGATCGCAAAGAGCGATGCTCTTCTTGCAGATTCCTGTATTCTTGCTTAAGCTTTTCATTAGCTGTGAAAAGATTGCGGAAGTCATCCTGAAAGACACAAGAGTAGAAAACTGAGAGATTCATGAAATACAGTAATACCATATCAACACAGATGAAAGCTTGCAGTTTTATTATTTCAAAATGACAACAGAAAAATTGTACATATCCTATTTGAAAAGATTGTGTATTACACCGTAAACAGCCCTTTCTTAAACACACAAAATAAACATGCACAAAACAAAGAGAAAATAGAACTAAACAATACACAATAAAAAATTTGATTACTGTTCTTAAGATGATAAACAGTTTCAAGGATTAAGAAAGCTAATCATTTCAATACTAGTTAATGACAACTGTTAAAGAGTATAAAATTAATACATAAAATATAAGAGATATCAAATTTAGTAACAACAAAAAGGAAAAATCCACATACAAAGAACCCATGTAACAAGAGGAAAAAATTGATGGCAAAGACAAAATTGAATTCTGTTCTGAACAACTAGAGATAGGTAGCAGCCAAGTTATGAATGGAGAAAACACAAACATTTAAAATTAAAGTGGAGAAACCTTGGATACTAATTAAAAGTGTCTTTTTTTCCTTTTAAAAGCCCTTTATTGAGGCTCTTAAAAGAAACAGAACATCTATATGACTGGAAGAGGGGCTAGGTTTTTGCCCTTTTAAGGGTCACAGGGCCGACTACAAGAACAAACTTAAAAGTTTTCATGATTCTTCTTTGTTTTTTGGTCCCCTGACAGTGAAAACTCCAGTATTTTTAAAATGTTTTTATTTTTCATGTAACCTGACTTAGCATACATTACGTGACATCCTCTGGACCTTAAGACTGCAATGAGACCCCATATAATTGATTCTAAAGGTACCTTCTACTCCTCTGGACAAATTGCTTGCAAAGAGGCAGTTAACTGTGGTCTGTTTATGGGAGCTGGATTCATGGCACAGAGCCTGTGTTCCCTGGTATCACAGCATTCTTGAGTAGTTCAATTCTGGGGTCTGTGTTGGCCATCTCTGAACCTCGTTTGCATGTTCCTGAAACCATTCAAGGGCAGTGTGGGAGTGATTTGGCAGCAAATTATCATCCTCCAACAGCACAGAACCATCAGGATGTTGGAGGGGCCAAATTTGGGTGGAGATAGCCCCGAGCAGCTCAACAAACCATAGACCACTCGAAGTTCCTTTCACACCTTCTTGGCAGGTAGCATCCATTGCTTCATGTCGTTTTTGCCATACACGGCATCTCCCATCTGCACGATGCAGTTGAAATCATTATTGTCTGACCACATTACATTTCACTATTGTTCCAGTGTCCATTCCTGGCGATTGGTGGCAAATGCAAGCCATTGTTCCCAATGACATGTTAACAGTGGCATGTCCCATACCGTATAGAACCCATGTTGTTATGAACTGTGCTCTGGAAAATACATCTAACATGTCTTGCTTTTAACTGAGCTGTGATCTGTTGCAGTGTTGACCTTCTGTCACTATTAACAATCAAGTTAAGGATGCACGGCAAGCACGCATGTAGAGATATCCACACTTCCTGATGAAATGTGCAGGTCTGGTACTAGACAGACTGAAATGTGACATGCAGCTTTGGAATGCAGGGAAATTGTGAAGGTGGAGGAAGAGAAAAAGAGGCGGAGCAAATAAAATGGAAAAGATGGCTGACAGTCTGGAGACATATCAATTAAAAGATGAAAAGTTGTGAAGGGTAAACAAGGAACTGTTCGGAGGGGGTGTAGAGACTGTAGGTTATGATCTAGAAGAAGATTACAAGACCAGTGAATGTGTTGCAAAGGTAACTACCTTCTGCACAGTTCATAAATGGTGGTGGTTTTAGGGAAGATCCAGTTGACCAGAGTTCCGAACCAGCCATTAAAATTGAGCATGTTATGCTCTGCAGCATATTGTGCTACAGGATGTTCCATTCTATTCTTGAGCATAGCTTGACAGTGGCCATTCTTTCCAGTGGACAAATTGTTAGTAGTCATACCAATGAAAAGAGCTGTGCAACGATTGGAGCAAAGTTGGTAAATGGCATAGCTTTTCCATAGCCTCTGATTGGGTGAGATAAGCCAGTAATGAGACTGGAATATGAATTTCAGATTGTGTGGACTGGGCAGGTCTTCCATTGGGGTCTTCTTCTGAAGTTATCATATCAAGGGAATAGGACTGGGAGTGGCATACAGACTAGGATTTTGTGGAGGTTAGGTAGCTAATAGAACAACACTTTAGGAGGGATGGGATCTTACGTAGGATGTCTCTTATTACAGGATATGATGCAAGATAATCAAAGCCTCGACAAAGGATGTGGTTCGGGTGTTCCAGTCCAAGGTGATTTCGGGTAACAAGAGGGCACTCCTTGGTGGTTATTGGAGGTAAAGGCAGGATTGTGTGTTGTGGGGGGGGGGGGGGGGGAATATGGCACAGTGTTGGTCAGGTTACTGTTGTGCTTTTTCATGTCTGTCAGGTCTATCAAACAATTCCTAAGTTGTTTCTCTTGGGGGGGGGGGATAACACAGAATACCATACCAGATGTATAGCTGGCCTCAGAACTTCCAAGCAGTCAACATACAACAAGCATACAACATTGTACATACAGAAGGGTGGCTTAAGTAGAGAGCTGAATGGAAATTATATTTAACTGCATTAAATACATTAAGAAATACTTGCAAATGATAGTAGTTGGTACACAGCCTGGCAGATGAATGCCGGTAGAACTAAACATAGTAAAACATGAACCAACAGGTAAAACTACACTATATTGTCCCAATAATAACAGCTGCTAAACCAAAAATTAAGTTGAGAATAACCTCATAAATATAGTTGCCAGGAAAGGAAATGCCATTCTCAGATTCATTAGAGCAGGGGTCTCCAAAATATGGCCCGCGAGCCGGATCCGGCCCACGGAGGGCTTTCATCCGGCCAGGCAGTTTCAAGTATAGGTTCTGGCTGTATTTTGCTTTTCTGATTTCGTCTTGTTTGTTTCGTTCATTCATTCATTGTATCATACCCATTGCTTGTAAAATCTATACGAATTTTGTGCGGAATAAATGTACTCTGTGCAGTATATCGGTTGAAATGAAAAGAAGAAAAGTCAATGCCTAGTGTCGACCATTCAATAAAGCATGGGGCGTGAACTACTTTGTCATAAAGAAAAGCAACAAAGCCATGTGTATAATCTGCAATGAACTTCTAGCTGTGTTCAAGGACTTTAATATCCATCTTCATTATGAAACAAGGTATGGGTCACAGTTTGATGCTTTCAATGACAATAAACGTAAGCACAAATTCAAAATGTTAAAACATAGATTGTGTTTAGAACAAAATATTTTTAGAAAACGTGTTCAAGAAACTGAAGCCGCTACAAAAATAGCTTAAGAATTGCCCACTAATTCACCAAACGAGGAAAGCCATTCACAGATTGTGATTACATAAAGAACTGCAGGCTAATTACAGCTGACGGACTGTTCCCTGGCGAAATGGAACAATGTAAAGTTGTTTCACTATCAGCAGATACTGTGCCGCGTCGAGTTAAAGACATTGGTTCTGATTTAACAAATCAGTTGTAAACTTGGTATTCTATAGCTCTGGACGAATCTACTGACATCACTAATAATGCCCAAGTTCTGTTGTTCTTTACAGGTGTTAGCTCAAATTTTGAAGTAACTGAAAATCTAGCAAAACTAATTTCCCCAAATGGCACAACAAGTGATGACATATTTAAAAAGGTACAGTTAACTTGAGCCACAAAGTGCAACCTTCCTCTTTCTTGGCTGAAATGTATCTCAACCGATAAAGGGAGAAATATGTGAGGTAATTTGCAGGTTTTGTTGGCAGAATAAATGTAGACTATGAAGCCAAAGGTACTTCCAAACTATTGACAGGCAATATGTTCTTCATCGGGCAGAACTTTGTGCAAAATCCATGGATATGTCTTGTGTACTGAGACCTGTAATTCCTGGTGTGAACTTTATTTGCAGCCACTGAATCAAACACCACCAATTCAAGTTTTCCTAGAAAAAGTTGATTCTTTATCCAGTGATCAGTGGAAATAATTTATTTACAAGCAGATGAGTCAATGAAGGACAAATTTAAGAAAGGCAGTATTGTACAGTTTTATTAGTTTCTGCCCAAAGAAAACTACACCTTCAGCAAAGACTTTTAATGAAATTGGTTATCTGTATTTTCCACTACACACAAATCTGAACAAACATTGCCACAGCGGAGTGGCTGAGCGCATTGAGGCACTATGCTGCGATATTCGAGGCTGTTCCCCATCGGGGATTTGAATCCCCCTCGGGCATGGATGTTTATGGTATCTTTAGTATCAGTTTGTTCATAAGTAATTTGCAAGTTTAGGGTCTGATGACCCCACAGTTAAGTCTCATAAGCTTTACAAACATTTTTGTTGCTCAAATTTGCTAAATGTAAGTACAGGACTAATCTCAGTGGCGAACATTTAAGAGACATGTTGTTGATGCAACACAGTTGGGGGCCACAGATTGAAAAAAAAAAAAAAAAAATGGATTTAAAATACTAATTTCACACTTCATACTAAGTGTACTGAAAAGTAACGAAGTGATGTATTCACTGAATTTCAAGTTGGTTGAACCTTACTTACGGAAGCAGTTGCTGTGTATGTTGATGTTGGCAACAAAATGTCAATTTACATTGACAATTAATTTACTGACTGGAACAGGGTACATAAACGAACCTGTTAACCATACAGCACAATTAACTTTAATTATTTATTTCAATGTAAAGATCATTCTCCTCATTCTGTGTGATTGAGTTTTCAGTGCACATTTAATTGTTGCCTACATCAGCATACTATGCCACCGCTGCCAAAGGTAAAATTGTAAACTTGTGTTTTTGTCTTATTTTCAGAAATGTGGGATCAACATAAGTTATTCCATAGATCAAATTTGTAGCTAGTGTGTTGAGTTAAATAACTCACAGTTAATAATTTTGTAGGTTTGTTGGCACCCAATTGTAGTTGATGTAATGTTGGTAGAGGCGTGATGAATGATAGGAAGTGAAGGCAGCAAACGAGGAGTGGCATTCAGTCTGTTAGGAATGTCCTTACATTTTAAAAAGAATTTGGGGACGCGTGTTTTTACGAGTAACATAGCAAAATCATGCCACATGCGTTGAAAATACATAGTTTTAGAAGATTTACTTGTAAATGGTATTGCTGCACATTTCAAAGATAGAAATTAAATTTTGCTATTAGGTACCTGCTTAACAACATACCCGAAAGTTATTACATTCATTGAAAAACTTGAAAAAGAAAACATAATTAGAGAAACAAAAGTGCTCAAACTCCATTAATTAGGAAATCTGTTACATCCATGTAATGGCTGGCTTTTTTTTTTTTTTTTTTTTTTTTTTTTTTTTTATATATATTTTCATTACGATCTGCATTCCCATCAGAGTTCTACACATTTTACAACAGATAATATCACGATTGATTCATGCCACAGGAGAGAAAAAAAGACATTCTTATTGTCTGCCTGAACGCCAATCCTGATTGGCAGCATTCACGTCCCATCATTCATCGGACCAGTGCCAACATGGGTAACCACTGGTGTGTCACTTCGACGTTACCAAAGACAGGCGTGAAAAGATGGAATGTGTTTATAGTGCAGGAGTTGAAGCGACTGTCTGGTTTATTTTTGGGAGTGTCTGTCATACTTTGACGGTGTTATTACATACTGTTCGATTAAATGAATGGAATTGAGTGAACTGAGGAATGATTTTTTTATTTTTATTTTTTTTTACAAATGTACCATTACAATTTACAATACAAACTGATCCATTTATAATCTTCTGGGCCTGCTGTGTCATATATGTCATTTTGATTGATACCGAAGACACTGCTTTTTATTAAATTATTTAATACGACAGGCCTGTTTTGGCTTGAGTGCCATCATCAGATGTACTGTAAAATACAAAGGTGGGTATACTATTTAATTTAAGAAGATAATTGTACTTTATACATACATTGGTAGCTCTTCTTACCCTTGTAAGATCGCTGCTTCTCTTATATGTATAGGTTCTTATTTACATATGTAAAAGAACTGTTGTCATTATAGCTCTTATATAGCTGTATATATACTTTTTTTTTTAAATAATTTTTATGTTGTTGATATTTGACAGCTATTTTGACAAACATGTCAGCGATATTACAAGTTTACAATGCAATTATTTCTTTGCTATTATATAGAGCATATATGGTCTTATTGCTACATCAATAGGATGTTTCATTACTAGCATGTAAATGATGAACCATATATTATTTTGTGGAATCAATTGTGGTGTAATTTTTGGGTTTTTATGAATCATAATAATTATATGCTTTCCATTGATTACTTTTAATTTCATGACAGTAAAATCTCTGATGTAAATTTCGTTATCTCTTTGGAAGAATGGTACTAATGAAATTTTACAAGTAACGCTTGTGCTTCATTTCGATTTGTTCAGGGTTAACTTGCATGTGTAAATAAATTTCAACCTCTTCAAGAACATTCATTATTGATCCCTTTTGCATGATATGTAAAATTTCCATGGTCTGCTTTATATTGTCTGCTATGTGTTGTTCTTGCTTTAAGTGATGGAAGAAAGTTGACTGGTTGCTTTCGCTATTTCGTAAACAAATTATGAAGCTTCTTTCAGTCTGACCCATATAAAATTTTTCGCATTGCTTCCACTGAATTTTATAAATTCCGGGATTTAAATATATGGATGGTTTTACTTGTTCCAAAACAGGCCTGTCGTATTAAATAGTTTAATAAAAAGCAGCATCTTTGGTATCAATAATTTACAAACTGATCCATTTACGTTCACTCATCCATGCTCCAAGCACCAATATTTTCATCACAAAATAGTACGAATCTGAATCGTTTGCAATGGACATTACAGTGTGGTGAAAATGTAATATGTCGTCATAAATTACGTCGGAACACGACTGTTGCACTTGATGCTCATAAACAACTGACCAGCACAACTGTCCCTGTGCGCTGCACAGCTGCTGCTGCTGCTGCAAATATCGTCACGTAAATGCAGTACACCGCTGCCGGTGATCTGAACTTTTACTACCAACAATATATACATGTTAAGCAAAAGCAACCTTCAGCAAAATGCATTATTTCAGGCTGAGCTACTTCAAGTATAAGCTTTCTTGTAAATTACCCAGAAAGCTGTACTCTTACGTTCCTGCCTAAGCACATCCTTTAAAATCAGGAAGGACCTATTCATAAAAATCATAGCATTCGCCTGTTTGATACCTATTGTTTCAATACTTAGCTGCTTCGATATATATCGTTTGGAGGATGAAGCCTCGCTATAGCTGTGCTAAGCAGAACATCAGTGAAATTACCAATTTCAGACTAAATTTCAATCTAATTTGTTTTGTACCGTCGTATAAGACGACCTCGGGTGTTGGGCCATTTTTTATGATTTAGCCATCGTCTTATCTGCGGTAATATATGGTAATTTTTAAGGGGTGGCTAGATGGCCTTCCAATCACCAGCCTGTAACACCTCCCCCCCCCCCCCCCCGGGAGAAAATGAGAAATTTATGTGTCCCCCAACTATCTGAATATAGAAATATATAAAATATGCTAAAGTTTTTCTAAATCTTTGTGAATTATGACTGGTGTCAGTTACTTCCATAAAATATCTGGGATTATTTATACAAAGTTACTTGAAGTGGAACAACCACAAAAAATTAACTGTAACGCAAATGCTACACTGAGATTTGATTGAAGAATGAAATTGGAAAGATTAGAGCCCAGAAAAAGACTTATTGGCAGTCATTTTTCATGTGAAGCATACATGAATGGAACAAAAATAGGAGGAAGTGGTGGTGATACACAAAGTACCATCTACCATACACCATGAGGTGATTTGTGGAATGTAGATGTAGATATGGATGTACAAGTATAATGAAAGGGTAAAATATGGATACCAGTCTATCCAGCATACAGGGAACTGTACATCAGTAAAAACTTTAATTCAGAATTAGAGTTTCTTTATGCACAATATGATGGATGCCAATCAGTAAAATTGCCTAAAGGGAGAATTTTTTCACTTGTTATCTAATGTCAATGATCCACAACAGATCACAAAACAAAGAATAATATTATAATTACTACTTGCAAACTATGACTAATCTTCAATCTGTCTTTACATATATTTGCTGTATAGCATGCCAAATTTTATGTTTTATCACTTACCTTGAGACTCGAGTGTTCTGCTCTCAAGTTGGTGAGTGAACGTGACTCTGTCTTGAGACGATCACACTCCCTCTGTAGAGCTTGTGCATCTGACTCACGCTGGCCATACATCTCACGTAATGAGCGTACTTCTGATCGCAGATCACGCTGTGCTGCTCTAAGTGATTCCCTTTCCATTGCCATTTTATCAAATTGTTCTGAAAGGTGTTCATGTAATGTCTGCAATGTCAGTTGGTCCCGTATCAGTTGCTCATGTAGCTCTTGTTGTACTCCACGCTCCTTCACCATCTACAATGATGTACAATTACAAGAATTGATTTATAAACATTAGTTAATATCCACTGAAATTAATATATAATATACTGCCAAAAATATAATAAATAACCACATTTGTACATTAATCAGTGGAAAGAGGAAGGTAGGAATTGTACTGACACTCATTCTTCCCAAATGCCAGTTGTGAATGTCAGTCTCAGTTGTGCGACTGGATTCATGATTTCCTGTTAGAAAGGACACAGTTTGAAGGAACAGAAGGAAAGTTATTGAATAATGCAAAAGTGATATCCGGTGTTCTCAGGGAAGTGTTACCAGGCTCCTTATGTTCCTCGTCTTTATAAACACTTTAGCAGACATTCTGAGAAGCTCTCTAAGACTGTTTGTGGATAAGGCTGTTGTTTATCAGTTAGTAAAGTTGGTAAAAGATCAAAAGAAATCAAAAAATGAAAGAATTTAGATAAGATATCTGTATGGTGTAAAAATTGGAAACTGAACCTAAATAATGAAAAGTGTGAAGTAATCTCAACGAGCATTAAAAGAAATCTGTTAAACATAATTTATACAGTCAGTCAAATCTAAAGGTCTTAAATTGAACTAAATACCTAAGAATTACAATTACGAACTACTGAAATTGGAAAAAACCCAAAGAAAATATTGGGGGGGGGGGGGGGGGGGGGGAAGGTGAACCAAAGGCTATGTTTCATTAGCAGAATACTCAAAAGATGCATCAGTTATACTAAAGAAACTGCTTACACTACCTTTTTCCAGCATATTTTGGAGTATTGTCAAAAATGGAAAGCAGGAAAATAGGAGAGGAGGTGGAGGAATGGTGGATTGTTGGTGGGGGGCAGCAGGAGAAGGGAGAACTGGAGATAGGGCCATACTCGTAAAAGGAAACAGGAAGGTGAGGTCAAGCTATATCCATAGGCAGAGAGAGAAAATAACTAGGGCAGGGTGGAAGACGAAAAGTTTGAGAGAGGGTGGAGAAGAAGGCACATAGAGGACGGGGTACACAGAAAGGTCGGAGGAATGATTTGCAGTAGAGGAGGCAGGGTACAGAGGCATGGTGGGTGGGTGAGTGCCTTCTTCTCCACCCTATCTCAAACTTCCCCTCTTCTAGCCTGCCCTACTTATTTTCTCTCTCTGCCTATGGATATAGCTTGACCTCACCTTCCTGTTTCCTTTTACAAGTGTGGCCCTATCTCCAGTTCTCCCTTCTACTGCTTCCCCATCAACAAGTGGTGAAAGGGTTTCAGGGGACTTGGTGGGAGGGCTACAGGATATGTGGTGGGTGAAGGAAATATTGCAAGGGAGTGAGAAAAAGAAGGAGAATGGAAAAGTAAGTTTGGAATTGAGAGGAGGGGGGAAAGCAAGTCCATGAATACTAGGTTACTTTTCATTTTATGCAGCAGACTATGTTTTTTTAAAACTTCCTGCGAACTTAAAACTATGAGACAGACTGGGATTTAGTTCCAGTGTTCCAAACCTTGTTCCTTAAGAACAATCCTATTACCGAATGATTAATCCATGTACAATTCAGCCATTGTCTATTCCCACATTCGAAATTTCAAAGAAGTTCTTCTGCATTTATCGTTCAGCTAGCATTCCTGGTAGAAAAGATATGGCTCGGCCACAATCTAAACTATTGTTTCCCTAATTAAACTCTACAGGTACCGTTCCTAAAAGTGATATTATGTGTGAGTGCCAGCCTGGCGCAACATTTTAGTCTTCCTGGAAGTTTCAGTATAAGAGTTGTCTACTGTAACATTCTGTGCGGTATTACATCACTGTCAACAAAGGAGAGGAAACTGAAAAACCCCTTTAATGATTTATAAGCGAACTTAGGCTTACAATTGGAGTTATAATTTTGGGTTTTTCCATATTCAACCAACTCATGTCTAAACAAATTCTGAGATGAAGCTAATGGTGTGCCATTTTTGGATAGATGTAGATGCCTAATGAATCTACTACCACATTTGATGCACACTTGATCTTAGATGGGATGCTGTCCCTATGTTCACAAAAGTCTTCAATTCTGGGATGTAGCTGATGGTTACAACAACATACACTCCAGTGCAAACATGTCACTATTCATATTTCACCTAAGGTACGACATGTGGCTATAGAAATTTTTTCTAGAGTCAAAGTAGCAGTCAACGTTGTATTTTTATCATTTCTGGTGTTACTTCACCAACACAGAAATATAAAACAAGGCTTTTGCAATGGTGGCAACAGTATAAAGAACAGAGGGGAGGGTTTAAATAGTAGTCTGGTAGCCGCAATTCTAATTGCAAGTGAACACAGAGTTGGAATCAGACTTGTAGAAGGTAAATGTGTAGTGACAATTTGATTACTACATTTATTTTTTGGGGAAAAGCAACCAAAGGCAGGTCTTTGAGGAACCACATTCCAAAGTAAAATCACATTTGCTCATAATATGATCTGAAACAAGGGCACCCATGCCCAGGGACAAAAGGGGACTGTGGCAACATCACCTAGAAGACAAGGCCTCACAACTTGCCATGCCTACGTCACACCGAGAGATTGCTCAATACAAACTATAATGCAATTCTGCTACACAAATAAATGTATCAGTCAATATAATTGTGCACGAATCACACACACGTGAGGTTGCTATGTGTCGATATGGAAGGATACATTACAAGTACCAGGTCACATATGAAAACGTTCACAAGAGATTTAAGGGTGTAAATTGACTGCCATGGCGTCACTTCTTGTAACCAGCCAATGTATAAAACAATTTTTCTTGTGTACCTATTGAAAATTAACTTGTACTGTGGGGTTTGCTCCTAGACTATGATTTGGACTTCGCTCTAATGTACCTACTGTCACATCTGCCTAATGTAGTACTGGTTTTGCTCACCATTCAGCTGCCAGTTGTGTTTTCAATTAAGGAACATATTGTATAAAGGTGTCCTGGGAGTTTGATTTGTAGTCAAGTGCTTCCCAGTCGAATCTACAGTGTTCTCCAGCACTCTTATAAGATTTATTCAAGGAACTTTCAGAATAGTGTATTGGCTTAGAGGTAGTAATCTCCTGAAGTTCTCATTTAGTTTTAGTGTGACAGACACTATCAGTTTCAATGATTTATTTGTAAGTAATTTGTGTTCAGTAAAATCTGTTTTGTCGAAGTAGCTGACTCACAATAGCATGGCTTGAAAAATTTGTCAGCTTCCTAAAAATAAAAGAAACAGTTGCTGGATCTAATTTCAGGGTTCACAAGTGGTTCTCATTGTTCAAAGGGCATTCTTGAACTAACTTCCTGTCAGAAGTACTATGACAACTTCAGTAATCTGTTGGAGAGAGAGCCTAAAAGCATAATTTGGGCAACATGATGTTAAGTTTGTTTGTATCAAAGAAAACATTTGCATTATTCTTCTAAAATCTATACATCCATTTATTTATATGGATGAAAGAATACAGAGACCGCAGATATTTAATAAGTTTTAAAATAAACTCAAAGAAAACCAACCGGAATTCTTCAAATAGTTTTAGTAAATGAATATCATTTTGAAATTGTCTTCAGTTATACATATTAGAATTGTGGCAATTATACCTTAATGCAGTACATACCTCATCTTTTTCTGCAACTAGTTGGGAATTAGCAAGCTGCAATGCAGTGTGTTGTGCAGTTAGCGAACTAACTTGTGAACGCAAAGTTGCAAGTTCCACTTGAAGTGTAGCATTTTCTTCTTGAAGTACTGCCATTTCTTCTGGTGCACGATCACTGACACTTTCTCGTTCTTCAATACAATTATGTTTGCATCCTTCAGTTTCCTTCAGCAAAAGGTCACGTACTGCTTCCTTAACATCATTGCTCGAAATGATTCTGCAGATAATTAATATGACTTATGACAATTGATTTTTACTGTTAGTATTATCGAAACATGAGACATCACAGTTACTCCTTAAAAACAGTGACTCACATATCCAGCGCTGAATCGGCAGTGGTAAGACGATCAACTTCTATCCCCAATTTTTCAAGTGAAGCTCGTAACTGCTGATACCCAAGCTTCTGTTGAACTAAATCTGCCTGCAGGGCTGACAATGTTTCTCTGTCAACGGCCGATCGACTTGCCAATTCCTGACTCTCTCTTTCTACCTCAAGCAACCTAGGTGACATTAAAAATAAATAAATAACATTTTCAATTTATGCATTTTACAACAATGCACAAATGGTTGACTACAAATGTAGTTTGTTAGTAAATATTGTATATTGATATGAAGATGATTACTTTGTCACTGAAACTGGTAACCAGTTAAATAAAAGAGTTTCAGATAAATTGCTATCTTGGCTGTGACCTTCTCTTCGGAACTTTTATCACATTAAACGTACACACACATTATTTTTATTTATTTCTTTATTAAAAGATGAGCATGTGAGAAAATTGAAAGAAGTTTAAAATAGCCCAATCAGTCATATATACAAAATTCCAGAACTGGATACTCAGAGGTCATTCTCCTAAAGGAGGAAGGATGCTAAAGCTTCTAATATAAAAACAATCACACAATGTTTTAAAGCAAAAGTAGCAATTGTTCAGAACTCACATTAAATTTTTTATTGAGAGCAACTGTAGTACTAAAAATTGAAACATATTCTACAAAATGTTTGTACTGAAAACTAATAATGTAACTAACTAAGAGAAGATTTGGCTTTGCATCAAGGAGCAATTATGATAAGCAACTAAAATTACATTACAAATTGTATTGTAAATTTATAATGAAGGTCACCAGCGCATTAAAGTATATATACTTTCAAGAAAAAAAGGTTAGCTACTGACATGTTAAGAACTATATGGAAAATACTGAAAAGAGACGGAAGCAAGTAATAAAATATGAAAATAAATAACTCTGATCAAAGATAATCTACAGATTGAATCACTTTTAATAACAGACAAAATTAGCTGTATCATCACCTTTATCAGAAAATAAAGTTTCAGTCTTTAGAATGAAACAAGCAGTACATTATAAAATGTTGTGATTTTTGACACTTTTTTCACTAATGTAATTAAAAGTTTGTCAAAATTCTATATGATATGTCAGAAGGTATGACATTTGTCTATTCTTCTTCTTATCACATAATATATATTTAATTCTAAACATTCAAAGCATTTCCAATCTTGCACCAAATACACACACATCTCAACAAAGTCAGGAATATATTAAACATTATGCATTTCTTTTAAATCAACTAAAAATTTCAAGTTCAAGATTTTAGGAATGAAGCTTAGGGTTAAACATCCTATCAAAAAACATGGTTGTTACAGAGAGAGCTGATGCTCCGATTTTTGGGTCAATATGGGGAAGGAAATCGACTGTACCCTTGCAAAGGAACCAACCCAACATTTGCCTGGAGGGATTTAGGAAAAGCACAGAAACTTAAATCTGGTTGCCCAGAGGTGGATTTGAACCACTGCCCTCCCAAATGCAAATTCAATGTGTTATCACTGCACCACCTCAGTCAGTATGATTTCAGGGAATCAATTCAACTTTCTTCACAAAATACACCTACACACAAAAGTTCTTTGGTAACGGAAAAACTGAGGGATTAGAAACATCAGTTTTTGTAATGTACACCCTATTCATAAGGTTTAGACAAATTTTTAGAGAGAAAATATTTGGAATGCAAAAAAGAGATGTTTTGCAGACCTACAGACTCACTTCAAGGTTTGAATTTACACCGTGGTAAAAGTATAGATAAAGTTGACTGAATAATTGCCTACATAAAAAAATTAATTGCTAACTTGAAATAATAATCTTTTAACACAAAATAACCCTGTTGGGGACCAATTTGTTTTAAATCTGTCCTAAATCTCTTTTCTAATAGTTTATTAAATATTGTTACCTCATTATTTGTGATGATGCTTCTTCCAGATCCCTGGTCAGTCTCGTAACTTCTTTTCTTTGAGATTCAGCATCTGCTGCACACTGGTCTAGTGCTTTGTCCTTCTCCTATGACATGTTACTTCATTTAGTTTCACACTTTTAACAGACTGCTAATTCACACATTTCATGTAAACAACAATACAAAATAAAAATTATTTTGAATATGTTTCAAAACCAGAAACTTACAGCATTTAGACACATATTTTAAAGGCTAAACAGAATCCATAAAAAAAATTATACGAATAGTGAGGAACAATGGTTATGCCATGCAAGTAGTACAGAAACTCAATGAAAAATTAAAAGACCAATTGCTGGGAAGTGGAAGTTTTCACCCACAAGGTCCCACTGCACAAGGGTTTTACAGATTTTAAATCACCAATGATTCCCTCTAGCCCATTTTGGATATAAAAAGAGGTAACTTTTCAAAAGTACCCTCTTTCCTCTTCACAACAATAAACACATTCTGTAGAGCAGCATGTGTTCCACTACTATAAACAACACTTTTTTAATCTGAGCAGAATCCAAAAGACTGGCTACCCTAGCCCTCTTGGTAGGTTGGGTGTTGGTATCCCCCAGTAGTAAATCCACCCCAGTGGGAGGCTGATGCAAAGCATCCATCTCAGTCCCACAAGCAGCTAGGGAAATAAATGTCCACCTAGACTGAGGGCCACATGCCTACATAACCTTAATACTATTGAGGTTCGACAGTATTCCCAGAGGTTGTCCAGTAGCGACTGTTGCGTTGCAACAGTCATGCATTCCATCAGTACATCGCAACCTTGGGATTGAGGGTCCCCCCCCCCCCCCCCAGCATTATTTTCCTTCCTCACAACCCGAACAGTCCAGCCAAGATACTCATTCCCCATGACACACAATGTTCCACTGACAGGCCACACAGTGGTTAATGAAGTGTGCCAAGCAGTTATGGTGTCAGAGAACTGGCAGTGCTTACCAGTCCCCAACTCCAGGACCCTGGGTTCACCAAGCCCATACTCAGCATCTTAATGCCAAGCCCCCTGTGGCCCAAGGAACATTCTCAAGTTATTCAACAAATGAATTTCACCAACTCTTCAAGTAATTCTGACACTTTTTCACTTTTCTAAAATGACAACCTATCAACATGTTACTGGTCATGTTGCAAACAAACATTGATCACAATGCAACAAACATTGATCACAATATGAACTTGGAAACTGGTTTCCATAACGGTGTATGTATTATCCTGTGACCATTGATGACTATTAAGTGAGCAGTTGATTCTGTTACATATAAACAAGGCTTCATCAATGAATAACATTAATGCAAGCAAGTGATAATTATCAATCAATCAGTGACAAAATTAAAGTCATGTTGATTAATGAGAAGACCTTGTCACACACACATTTGTGGGTCACCAATTCATGCAGAAACTCGCCATGTTAGGAAGAGTACATTGCATCTTTTTAAAAATATGTTGTTGTTGCTGCACTGGTTTAGAAGAAAATGTGACTATAGAATGTGTTACAAATAATGCGCTAAAACTCTGGGAAATACCCTGCAACCAGGAATTTCACAGGTTTGAAAGTGCTGATGGAAGTCTTAGACACCAGCATAACAGCGGCCATAAACAAACACCATATTGACATACACAGATCAGTCAGATACATTATGACTTCCTACCTTATAGGCGAAGATAAAAGGGGTCACATGTCTTAGCATGAATGCAGTAAGGCATTGGTAGTACAATAAAAGGATTTGGCAATACATATGCACAAGCAAATCACATAATTCCAAGTTCAATGACATCTCAAATGTGTTCCATCAGGCCATAATGTTCAGGTCTGGTGAGTTTCAGGACAGCAAATCAATTGCAACTAGCCACTGTGTTTCTCAACCACTCCACCACACTTGTAGCCTTGTGACATGCCACATTATCTTATTGAAAAACGCCACTCTGTTAAAAAACACAAAGGGGGTAAGTGGTCTGCAACCATTTTACAATATTTTCTGGGCATCATGGAGTCTTGCACCACATCCACTGTACCCACTGCCATATTAATGTTCCCCAAAGCATAATTGAGCTGCCGCCAGCTGGTCTCCGTACCATAGTACAAGTGTCAAGGAGTTGTTCTCCTGGAAGATATGAGACTCACTATCTTCCATCACCATTATGAAAAATTTATAAGGATTCATCAGTGTGCACCCCCCTTCCATTGCACCAACGTCCAGTGACAATGGTCATATGCCCATTTCAGCTATAGTTGCTGTTGTTGTGGTGTTAACATTAGCACATGCATGGGTTGTTGGTTCCGGAGATTTTATACCCTGCCCAGCAGTCAGATATGATGTTAGTTCTGTCACAGTTCATCACCTGTTCTGTTTTACCAGAATGTCCAGACTACGATGTACAACACTAATGAAGGGTGAATGTGTCCAACCCCTCAATATATGGATATGATTTCACCTAAGTTTCACCACTTGTTGAAGACATTCACCACAGCACACCTCGAACATCCAACAAGACATGCAGTTCCCAAAACACTCATGGCAAGCCTCAGGACCATCACAATCTGTCCTCGCCTTCCCCATTCTACATTTTAACAATACATTTAGTGATACTAAATGCATTGTGCTAGAGAGAGTAAGTGTGTGTGTATGTGTGTGTGTGTGTGTGTGTGTGGTGTGGCGGGGTGGATGATGTAAACTATATTTCTGAGAAGGATAGGTTGCTACTTACCACAGATATGTCCAATAAGCTGCAGAAAGTCATACACAATTTATGAATTTTAGAAGGGTATTAAAACATTTCTGCAGCTCATTGGGCATCTTTGTGGTGAGTAGAAACCTATCCTTCTCAAAAATATTTTTTTAACCCTTCCTATTCTTTGAAAGAATATTAAACTCTTTTCTCATGTATTACTAGCTTTGGCTAGTCAAACAGTGATTCATTTCATGGACTGCTACTAAAGTCCAATAACTTTTCAATATTTTCTAAAACAAAACATACCAATAATTGATTTCCTAACACCATAGGACCTGTCACAAACTTTACTCTAACACATGTAATGAAAAGCCATTTCAGGAGAACTCAAATTTGCTCGTATACTGCAAGTCATCAGTAATGGAAACACCACACATGAAGTGACATTTAATCTTAGTATATAACAACTGAAAACATGGTAATTGTGACCTGGCAACAGAATATAATTAACTAATGACCAACATCTCACTGACATTTTGCAATAAGGAAAAATATGTTATGGCGTAACGTCAGCGCCACACGCCAGATGCAAGAGAGCGATCGTGGAGAAGGCAGCAGTAGACTGACAGCCTATCGCACGCTGGCGCTGCGCCTCTTGGAGGGAGTAAAGGAGATGCGCAACCTCTACAAGTGGCTATATCTAGGTCGACATGCATCTGGACAACCGGTCAGAACTCAGTTACAAACTAGGCAGTGACAAGGTCTCAGGGCAGCTAGCATCATACAGAAGATGACATTGCGAGAAGAGAGAAGAACAGATAGAAGTTGAGTATTGTATTCTTCAGTCAATAAAACTTGTAATTATAATCTCTATAGACCTGTTTTAGCTGACTAAGAATCTTGCACCGTACCTTTCCTGAAAATCAGACCAGGACAAGTACTCAACAAATGACAGTGAGGATGATTCAACAAAATAAATAACTAAAAATTAAAAAAAAACTAAGCCCTTCTGAACACTCAACAAAAGATATTTGGATCCATTTTTGCAACAGTATTAACTACAACAGAGATACAAAAATTAATGTGTAACAAACCTCCAGTAGATCTCTGAGTTTTGCAACTTCCTTTGCCCATGTCTGAGATTCTTTCTCACTCGTCTCTGCTCTTTCTGTTGCAGTTTTGGCTTCTAACATGTGTTTATCACACAATAATGCTTGCTTACTTGCATCTGCTAGTTTCTCTTCCATTGATCCTAAGAGTTTCTGTTGTCCTTCTAGACGTTCTTTATAACTTTCTAACTGCTCCAATAATTGTTTCTTTTCAGATGACAAAGTTTCTACAGTCTTCTCCAGTTCCTCAACTTTCGCCCGTTCTGCCTGCATAAAAAAGAAAATAATGTAAAAGGTTATTTTATATTAAAATATGTACATTTTTTAAACAAAATTTGGCAATGCAGCTCCCTGTTGTTTACAGTTTTGGCATAATTTTTGTGTTCATATTTGGCATAAACAACATAATTTTAAGTGCATTTATGTTACTGTTGTAATATTACAGTAAAACCTCGTTTTTACGTTCCCGGTTTTTACATTTTCCTGCCATTTACACCATTTTTTGTCGGTCTCGTCAAATTTCATATGTTCACAATGTTAATTCGCCCTCATTTCTGCATTATCATATTTACACTTTTCCTGCATTTTACACTTTTTGAAAGCATGTTTGCGAAGAAAAAATGACGTATTCTACATAAATTGATGCTAGCATGGCTTTCCCCTTAAAGTATAGCACTTAAAAATTATTCACAGTCAAGTTTCTTGACACTTTGCATTTAATCAAACGTATATTTCGCGTATCATTGTTGGCAGTACGTATCTATTTGACTTACGATGCGCCGATTTGTGACGATGTAGTTCCTCTTTCCACCAGCTTCTTTGCCACAGTGGCGTGTACTCAATCAGAACCAGTTGCTTTGTTGATGTGAGAATAAAGAGTTGCATTGTTTTTGTGATACATATTTCTGATTCATAAAGAACGTTATCTGTCAAAGTTTGGTATCATAATACCCACAACCTCAAAAAAGCGGTAATAGTGTGAGATGCCAATCCTATGCAAACATCAGAAAAATACTTATGCATATGTTTGCACTCAAGAACATGAATAAATTCTCTAATATTGTCGAGTGAAACATCGAAAAATACAAAAAGAACGGAACTTTAGGAGTTTTACTACGTAAGTAATTAATGCCAGTAAATGGCAGTAATTTTGAAGATGTGTTACATAGCCTGGCAGCGGCATCCAAACGATATCTATCGAAGTGGTTCAAGTAATTTTGAAGATGTTTTACATAGCCCAGCAGTGGCGTCCTCAATTATAATGAATGAAATTACGTCAAAAATTTCTACTTCCCATAAAATTACCAGTTCTGCCCTGTGCTTAAAATAGTAAAAATTTGGATAACCTTTATTGTATAATAAACTTCCTGGCGAGTATTTAGATGCCTATTATGTACATATATCACAAATAAACTACGAAAATGCGAGGCTGGTCCAGTAAGCACATTTTACCATTTAAAACACTACTTCCTGCATTTTACGCTTTCCTGCATTTTACACTATTTTACTGAAGTCCCTTGAAAAGCGTAAAAACGAGGTTCTACTGTATATACATATATTAGTGTCCTAGGAACTTTAGTTTCTCCTTTCATCTGTAGTTAATAGATTATTATCATTAGCATTTAGCTAAAGTTAGTAAATAAATTTGTAAACAACAATGAGTGCGAAGTTTTTGAGCTTCCATAGGAAAGTTAGTTTTGGGGTTAAATGCAGCTGTTTTGGCAGATTGTTTCACTGGAGAAAATACAATGGTGTGAGAATAGGGAAAACAAATGAGACTCATCCATTTTATTGCAAAGTATGTTCAAGGGACAGGAAAATAGCAAAACAAAAAGGGAAGACTAGAGCCCTTCTGTCTGAACTGAATAGTGCTAGGGAGTAACTGATGGTGGAGACGTGAAATCCGGTGGCAGGATGAACAGTATTTCTCATCAAGTGAGTCACAGGGCTAGAAATACAAAATTAGTTGGGGGCTGTGCAGGACTAGGTCTAGAGGAAAACTTGATTGTGATGGGGAACTGAAACTCAGTAGTAGGAAAAGGAAGAGAAGGAAAAATAGTAGGTGAGTGTATACTGGGGAAAAGGAATGAAACTAGAAGTCACATGGTAGAATTTTGCACAGAGCACAATTTAATCATCACAAACCATTGTTTTAAGAAGGTTGTATATCTGGAAGACACCGGAAGGTACCAGACTGATTTTATAATGGTAAGACAAAGATTTAAAAACCAGGTTTTAAACTGTAATGCACATCAAGGGACAGAAGGAAGGAAGCATAGGGTTTAACATCTCATTTCGTTGACAACCTGGTCATGAGAGACGGAGCTCCCACTCGGATTTGTTGGAAAGGATGTGGAAGGAAATCGGCCAAGCCCTTTCAAAGGAACCACTCCGGCATTTGTCCAGAGTGATTTAGGGAAATCATGGAAAACCTAAATCTGGATGACTGCCTGTGGATTTGAACCACTGTCCAGTGTGTTACCACGGTGCTACCTTGCTTGGTATCAAGGGACAGATATAAACTCTGACAATAATTTATAGGCTATGAACTGTACACTGAAACTCAAGAAACTGCAAAAAAAGAAAAAGGAAACATTATGAGATGGAACCTGGATAAATTAAAGGGATCAGATGATGCCAAGAGTTTCAGAGGGAGCATTAGTCAAGGACTGACCAAAATGGGTAATACAGCGGAACAATAATGGGTACCTTTGCGAAATAAAGTATTGAAGGCCGCACAGGATCGCATTTGTAGAAGGACAAGGCCTAAAAGAAATCCTTGGAAAAACAGGAGATACTGACCTTAAATGATGAAACGAGAAAATATAAAAATGCGCAAGTGAAAGTAGACAAAAGTGAGTACAGGCAGATTAAAATTGAGGTTGACAGGAAGAGCAGATTGGCTAAGCAGGAGTGGCTAGAAAACAAATGCAAGTTCATAGAAGAAAATATAAGTAGAGGAAATATAGATACCATCGACAAGAAAATAAAATAGATGTTTGGAGACAAGAAAAGAAGTTTCATGAATATCAAAAACTCAGATGGAAAATCAGTATTAAACAAAGACAGGAAGAGTGGAATAAATATAGAGAGAGCCTATACAAGAGAAATGAACTTGAAGGCAGTATTGTCAAAAAGGAAGAGGAAGTATAAGAAGATGAGAGGGCAGATACTTTATTGCAAGAATAATCCAACGCAACACTGACAGATTTGAGTCAAAACAGGGTTCCTAAGTAGATGATATTACCTTTGAAGTGCTTTTATTGTTGGGAAAGCCAGTCATGTAGAAACTGTTCCGTCTTGTGTTCAAGATTTATGAGACAAACAACTTCAAGAAGAATACAGTAATCCCAATCCAAAGAAATCAAGTGCAGAAAAGTATAAATATTAAAAACTATCAATAACAGAAAATATGTACAAATGAATGGGGAAAAATGGTAGAAGCCAACATCAGGGAATATCAACTCACATTTAGGAGAACTGTAGGAACACACGAGGAAATACATCACA
Organism: Locusta migratoria; assembly: GCA_026315105.1. NCBI lineage: Eukaryota > Metazoa > Arthropoda > Insecta > Orthoptera > Acrididae > Locusta > Locusta migratoria. The sequence goes on along the minus strand of CM048755.1, from coordinate 112,592,867 downwards.
ACTTATCTTAAGAGGATAGGTCGAGGAAAGGAAAACCTATAATTTTAGCTCTGTAGATTTTCATAAAGCTTTTGACAATATTGACTGGAATATATTCTTTCAAATTCTGAAGGTAGCAGGGTAAAATATAAGGACCAAAAATTATATTCAAGTTGCACAAAATCTGACAGCTGTTGTAAGAGTCAAATGGCATGAAAGGAACACAGTGGGTGGGAAGGGAGTAAAACAGGGTTGTAGCCTTTCCCCAATGTTATTTACTCTGTACACTGAACAAGCCATGAAAGAAAGCGTGGAGACATTTTGGGGAGGAATTGGAGTTCAGAGAGAAGAAATAAAAACTTTCTTATACAAGGTGACACATTTAAAACTGTTATTAAGAATATTTGGGTAAATACAAATCAGATTTTTTTAAAAAGATGTAATAATAGTTGGTCACCTCGACAAGGGCCACCCATTAACATAAACCTCAACCTCCCCAAGCACCACCCCCAGAAGCACAAGGAGGGGTGACTTTGAAATATTTTTTATTGAAGATTTAGATTCTCCTTGAAAAAAATAAAAAATAAAATAAAAAAATGCAACTTTTAATACTGAAAAATCTGATTGGATTGTAAATAACAGAGGCTAGATAACAACTCACCATACAGACGGACACACACACACACACACACACTCTCTGCAGATCAGATTATGGTATGTCAATTTTGATCCAATGACAGGAGGATAGCAGATATACTGATAATGGTTTCAAATGTTCTCCATCAATTAGATACAGTAGTGAAACACCTGCCAGAGCACCATATGTAAGTACCCTTTAACAGGGAATGTTTACTACCATAAGGCTCAGTGTGATATTAACACATGAAGTTAACAGGGGAGTCACTCAGGTTTCCTGCAGCTAAACAAGCAAGTTTGAAATGGATCAAATTACAGCCTTTTGAGTGGCCTGACAGTCCTTCTGGACTATTGCCACACAAGTTGGACATGCATTGTCAGTCGTGCAATAATGCTGATGTCGTGCAATGATGCTGTTGCAATGCTCACACAAACACTCTCCCGCCCATAGACAAGGTTCTGAACAGCCTTGCAGTGCAGACATCTGCCAAATGTGTCATCTTGTGAGGACAGCAGTGGCAGATTGTACAGCTACAGATAAGAAGTTTTGTGAACCCAGAAATATCAGCAGAAACTGATGCCAACTGGTTACTAGCAGTAGGAGTATGGGCACGCTCACCTATAGCTCATCTTCCACTCGCACCACAGCATCGACTCTAATGTCTCGACTTTTGCCATCAGAGGATCACTTGGATTATGGAATGGCAGACTGTGGTCTTCAGTGATGAAAGCATATTCTGCCTGCATAAAAGCTATGCTCTACTGCGCGTATGATGTAGACCAAACGAGTGCTGTCTCATAGAGTGCATTCATCCAAGACACATGAGCCCCACCCTAGGTCTTATCGTCTGGGGTGTGATAAGCTACAACTGTTATTTAAATGTTCAAATGTTTGTAAAGCTCATGGGACTTAACTGCAGGGGTCATCAGTCCACCCTTATTCACCTTTGGTGTTTGTGAAGGGAACACTGGCCATCAGTCAGTATGTGCAGAATGTTGTAATGCCCATTCTTTTGCCATTCTTGCTGTAGGAAGGTGAGGTGTTTTTCCAACAGGATAATGCCTGCCTATACACTGCATGTTTACACGTGAAACTCGACATGTTCTGCAAGATAAACCCTGCAACTTACCTGTGTCGGCAGTCTCCGAACTTGTATCCAATCGAGAATGTGGGAAACCGTGGGATGAAAACTGGGAACTATATACTGTATTTGTCACAGAAATGATTCCAGGATTAAATAAATGATCTGATGGACAGCTGATGATGCTGTGATGTATAGGAGGGTGTCATCTTTAATTGACTGTAATAGCATACAGAATGACTTAGACAACATTTCTAGTTGGTGCGAAGAATGGCAGCTAGCTCTCAATGTAGAAAAATATAAGGGGATGCGCATGAGTAGGAAAAACAATCCCATAATGTTTCAATACAGCATTAGTAGAGAGATTCTTGATGCAGTTGCATCATTCAAATATCTAGGCATAACATTGCAGAGCAATATGAAATGGATGAAATACGTAAGGACAGTTGTGAGTAAGGCAGACAGCCTTCTTTTATTGGGAGAATTTTGGGAAGATGTACTTCATCTGTAAAGGAGAATGCGTATAAAACACTTGTACGACTGCGTCTTGAGTACTGTTCAAGTGTTTGGGACCCACAACAGATCAGTTTAAAGGAACACACAGAAGCAATTCAGACGCGAGCAGCTAGGTTTGTTACTGGTAAGTTCGTCCAATACGCGAATGTCACGGAAATGCTCCGGGAACTCAATTGGGGATCACTGGAGGAAAGGCAACATTCTTTTCGTGAATTTCTGTTGAGGAAACTTAGAGGGCCGGAATTTGAAGCTGATTGTAGTGCGATCTTCCTCCCACCTACTTACATTTCACTTAATGATCAGAAAGACAAGACAAATTAGAGCTTGTACAGAGGCATATAGGCATTATTTTTTTCCTCATTCTATTTGGGAGTGGAACAGGAAAGGAAATGCCTAGTAGTGGTACAGTGTACCCTCCGCCACGTACCTTACAGTGGATTGCGGAGTATTTATGTAGATGTAGATTTCCGAAGTGAACGAAAATGAAGTGAAAACCACACTGTTCATAGTGATCAAAATACTGAAACTACTTTCAAATGTTAAAATTGTGTTATTCTATTCTCTCAGACTGTTTTGTGAGTTTTCCATTACATATAAATCAACAGTCACTTTCAGTTGGCCACTCCCCCCCAAACTGTTTTCTCTAGAGGCTCAAAGTCATACATTTGTCTGAAGCCACTAGTTTTTTTTTATCAATAATAATGGTAACCATCAATGTATGTGATGGTTATAGACAAACAATCCAGAGGCAGTATTTTCAAACTTTTATACAAGGGTACCTGTAGGAAACCTTACATTTAGCTTACTTTGTCAACCTGATAATGTTTTTCTGTATTTGGAAAGTTTTTCCTTTTTTTAAAATTATGGAATGCCCTCACAAATTTTTCTGTAACTCAGAAATGACCACATACTGTCATTGTATATTTTTACCACTAAAACAGATTCCATTTCAAATGAGAATTCTCTCATAATACATAAGCATATTCTGTTTTTCTATTTAGATTGTTAATCTTCATCTCTGACATCAAATCCGACTAGATATGAATGCCTTAAAATGTTGTGAAATTTACATTTGAGACACTTTTTCCTTCAATGGTGAAAACACCCACCATTTTAAGAATTTACAATGATCTTGAACCACTGTGCTGATCTATAATACATAACATATGTTGCAGTATCCTGCAGATTCTTCTCATTGTATAATTTTATTAGAACATTACTATCATATGCCAAAGTGTACCATGGTTTCATCATATATTTTATCAACGAAGTCATTTACATACAGTAGAGATATGCGATATCCCTTATCTAACCACTGTTGGGATTGTATAGTTCATTTTTTTCCCATCACTACATAACCTAGAGTTTTTTGTGTGTTTTACTGTCTTTGTATTTTATTTTTGTAGTTTGTTGGTAACTGTTGAGGTATGATTAGATTTCGCTTTTATATTGTCACAATGGAAACTGCAGGTGGTCCAGAATTTGAAGGCTGGTCATTAATAGTGCACAACACTTTATACTTATAACAGGTTTATTGCCAACACAAGTATACACTCAGTACAAACTGCCTCCAATTTCATAATTACTTAGCTTACACAGGGGAATCTCTTGATCAATAACAGCAAATGTTTTACTAAGACCAAAACATATTGCAGATACATGTTGTTTATCATCCAATGTTGTTTATCATCCATTTTATTTAAAGAGACTAGGATTGCTGAGTGAGGCATCTTTCAAGCTCCGGGCTTTTGTTGTGAGCCAATTATTAGCATATATTTATTTTAAAAAAGCTGTTAATCTTTTAAGAAACAGACAATACACAGTATCCCAGGCCACATGGATGTTGAGCAGATATGCAAGGCAAGAGCAGATGGGCAAAGCACAGGTGTGGGCTTTCTCAATGTAGAAGTAGTTTTCGAAAATGTTTGGCATGACAACATTATTTTTAAGCTCCACTCATATCCACATAATTATGATACTGGCTACTTTCTTTGGTGGCACACAATTCTATGCCAGTGTAGATAACTGTGCCAAGATCTCCGAGAACTTTGAGGCAGGTACTTCCAGGCTCAGTCTTTGGGCGAATTCTGTATAGCATTTACACTCATGACACACTAAAGGTGTAATAATACACACAGTTGGCTTTATTTGCAGATGATACTAGATTACTCCAGCCACCCAATCCTCAATTACATCAACATATATCTCCAATGTACCCTGTGGAGATAACTCAATTGTTGCTGTTGTGGTCTTCAGTCCGCAGAGTGGTTTGATACTGAAGTGGAAGTGTGTTGTCACCACTTACAATTATTGTTCACGGTAGGTGGTGGTGACGGGAGTGACAAAAATAGTTTGTCTATTGCTACAAAAAAAACTTATATATTTCTCTATTTTTACAACGTACTTCTGATAATGACATGTTTATGAGCAATGAATCTTTGTCCACTAGCAATCACGTGATCACCAGGCTCGGATGCACATGTGTCCGGAATCACACAATATCGAGTGTCTGGATTAGATTGTGGCAAAATGGAAACCGAGGCGACAGCGGCAACTTTCCAATTCGCGTGTGCGATGGTGAGGAGAGCACTTTTTGCTCAACCCACGAGGTCCGTGTTCTATAAAACTGCAATCCAGAAATGTCCGGACACTGCTGATGGTGGGCTCGCACTGCCTGCCTTCAGTGCACTGCCACACCGCTGCGAGGATTTTTGCTGATTGCAGAAACAGTGCACACTGGCAGATATCTGACACTGCCACCTTGTGCTAGATGTCTGCTGCACGTCGTTCACGTGTTTCTGCTGTAAGGCAGCCAGATTGCTACACAAATTCTCCCTTGGAGAGCAGAGCTCAGGAGTTGCAAGAAAAACACGGCCAATAGATCACGGGCAGTGCCTGTTTCGAGATCACATGCTGGAGGTGATTACATTGTAAGCGCGATGGCGGCCAGCTTGGCAGTGGCAATTGGGCGACAGGTGGTGACGTCAGTGCGCACAACTGGCGACGCGCATCACTTCACAGTGCAGGAGCATGGCCACACATGTTCGGCTAGTATCAGGAGGCAACATGAGTGGCACTAGACAGGAGGTGCCGGGTGTAATGATGATGTGATGCAGTGTCAGACTGTTTTACCTCCTTACCCGCTTCCCATGACCAAGTTAACTCGAGTAATTTTTCCAGTATGTCCATAAACAGCCCGGAGCATGTAACGGGTTTGGCACTACAGAAAGAAGCCTGTCATTGTCCCCACAATTTTCAGACTAGTTATGGAGTCGATTAATTGTTCATGTGCAATGTCAGTGTGAAATTTATAATCTGAAAAAAGTCTGCATGTAAGAATTGCTCATTAACATCAGCAGGGGTGAACCGCCACGCAAATGTGCGACACAGTCCGAGGTCCCGTTCTGATGGTGGGTGCCGTATGTTTCTATTGATGACTCTAAATAATGCAAAGTGTGAAGTCGTCCACATGAGTACGAAAAGAAATCCGTTAAACTTTGTTTACAAGATAAATCAATCAAATGTGAAGGCCGTAAAGTCCACAAAATATCTAGGGATTACTGTTACTTCAGACTTCAAATGGAAAAAACACGTAGATAATGTCATGGGAAAAGTGAACCAGAGACTGCATTTTATTGTCAGAACCCTTTAAAGATGCAACAAAACTACTAAAGAGACTGCATACACTATGCTTGTCTGTCCTTTTTTGGAGTATTGCTGCCCAGGGTCGGATCCTTATCAGGTGAGTTTGACGGAGGATATCGAAAGAAGGGCAGCTCGTTTTGTATTGTCAGATACAAAGGAGACAGCGTCACAGAAATGACTGGGATGGGAATCATTACAACAATGGCGCTTATCGCTGTGGCGTGGTCTACTTACGAAACTCCAATAACCAACATTCTCTTCTGAATGCAAAAATATATTGTTGAGTCCCACTTACATAGGTAGGAATGATCATCAGAATAAAATACAAGAAATCAGAGCTCGAACGGAGAGATTCAGGTGTTCTTTCTTCCCGCGCGCTATTCAAGAGTGGAATGGGAGATGAATAATATAAAGGTGAAACTTCCTGGCAGATTAAAATTGTGTGCCGGAACCGGGACTCGAACCAGGGACCTTTGCCTTTCGCGGGCAAGCGCTCTACCAACTGAGCTACCCCGACACGACTCACGATGCCGCCTCACAACTCTACTTCCGCCAGTACCTCGCCTCCTACTTTCCAAACTTCACAGAAGCTCTCTTGCAAACACGCAAGACTAGCACTCCTGGAAGAAAGGATATGGTGGAGACATGGCTTAGCCACAGCCTAAGGGATGTTTCCAGAATGAAACTTTCACTCTGCAGCGGAGTGTGCGCTGATATGAAACTTCCTGGCAGATTAAAATTGTGTGCCGGAACCGGGACTCGAACCAGGGACCTTTGCCTTTCGCGGGCAAGCGCTCTACCAACTGAGCTACCCCGACACGACTCACGATGCCGCCTCACAACTCTACTTCCGCCAGTACCTCGCCTCCTACTTTCCAAACTTCACAGAAGCTCTCTTGCAAACACGCAAGACTAGCACACCTGGAAGAAAGGATATGGTGGAGACATGGCTTAGCCACAGCCTAAGGGATGTTTCCAGAATGAAACTTTCACTCTGCAGCGGAGTGTGCGCTGATATGAAACTTCCTGGCAGATTAAAATTGTGTGCCGGAACCGGGACTCGAACCAGGGACCTTTGCCTTTCGCGGGCAAGCGCTCTACCAACTGAGCTACCCCGACACGACTCACGATGCCGCCTCACAACTCTACTTCCGCCAGTACCTCGCCTCCTACTTTCCAAACTTCACAGAAGCTCTCTTGCAAACACGCAAGACTAGCACTCCTGGAAGAAAGGATATGGTGGAGACATGGCTTAGCCACAGCCTAAGGGATGTTTCCAGAATGAAACTTTCACTCTGCAGCGGAGTGTGCGCTGATATGAAACTTCCTGGCAGATTAAAATTGTGTGCCGGAACCGGGACTCGAACCAGGGACCTTTGCCTTTCGCGGGCAAGCGCTCTACCAACTGAGCTACCCCGACACGACTCACGATGCCGCCTCACAACTCTACTTCCGCCAGTACCTCGCCTCCTACTTTCCAAACTTCACAGAAGCTCTCTTGCAAACACGCAAGACTAGCACTCCTGGAAGAAAGGATATGGTGGAGACATGGCTTAGCCACAGCCTAAGGGATGTTTCCAGAATGAAACTTTCACTCTGCAGCGGAGTGTGCGCTGATATGAAACTTCCTGGCAGATTAAAATTGTGTGCCGGAACCGGGACTCGAACCAGGGACCTTTGCCTTTCGCGGGCAAGCGCTCTACCAACTGAGCTACCCCGACACGACTCACGATGCCGCCTCACAACTCTACTTCCGCCAGTACCTCGCCTCCTACTTTCCAAACTTCACAGAAGCTCTCTTGCAAACACGCAAGACTAGCACTCCTGGAAGAAAGGATATGGTGGAGACATGGCTTAGCCACAGCCTAAGGGATGTTTCCAGAATGAAACTTTCACTCTGCAGCGGAGTGTGCGCTGATATGAAACTTCCTGGCAGATTAAAATTGTGTGCCGGAACCGGGACTCGAACCAGGGACCTTTGCCTTTCGCGGGCAAGCGCTCTACCAACTGAGCTACCCCGACACGACTCACGATGCCGCCTCACAACTCTACTTCCGCCAGTACCTCGCCTCCTACTTTCCAAACTTCACAGAAGCTCTCTTGCAAACACGCAAGACTAGCACTCCTGGAAGAAAGGATATGGTGGAGACATGGCTTAGCCACAGCCTAAGGGATGTTTCCAGAATGAAACTTTCACTCTGCAGCGGAGTGTGCGCTGATATGAAACTTCCTGGCAGATTAAAATTGTGTGCCGGAACCGGGACTCGAACCAGGGACCTTTGCCTTTCGCGGGCAAGCGCTCTACCAACTGAGCTACCCCGACACGACTCACGATGCCGCCTCACAACTCTACTTCCGCCAGTACCTCGCCTCCTACTTTCCAAACTTCACAGAAGCTCTCTTGCAAACACGCAAGACTAGCACTCCTGGAAGAAAGGATATGGTGGAGACATGGCTTAGCCACAGCCTAAGGGATGTTTCCAGAATGAAACTTTCACTCTGCAGCGGAGTGTGCGCTGATATGAAACTTCCTGGCAGATTAAAATTGTGTGCCGGAACCGGGACTCGAACCAGGGACCTTTGCCTTTCGCGGGCAAGCGCTCTACCAATCTAATCTGCCAGGAAGTTTCATATCAGCGCACACTCCGCTGCAGAGTGAAAGTTTCATTCTGGAAACATCCCTTAGGCTGTGGCTAAGCCATGTCTCCACCATATCCTTTCTTCCAGGAGTGCTAGTCTTGCGTGTTTGCAAGAGAGCTTCTGTGAAGTTTGGAAAGTAGGAGGCGAGGTACTGGCGGAAGTAGAGTTGTGAGGCGGCATCGTGAGTCGTGTCGGGGTAGCTCAGTTGGTAGAGCGCTTGCCCGCGAAAGGCAAAGGTCCCTGGTTCGAGTCCCGGTTCCGGCACACAATTTTAATCTGCCAGGAAGTTTCATATCAGCGCACACTCCGCTGCAGAGTGAAAGTTTCATTCTGGAAACATCCCTTAGGCTGTGGCTAAGCCATGTCTCCACCATATCCTTTCTTCCAGGAGTGCTAGTCTTGCGTGTTTGCAAGAGAGCTTCTGTGAAGTTTGGAAAGTAGGAGGCGAGGTACTGGCGGAAGTAGAGTTGTGAGGCGGCATCGTGAGTCGTGTCGGGGTAGCTCAGTTGGTAGAGCGCTTGCCCGCGAAAGGCAAAGGTCCCTGGTTCGAGTCCCGGTTCCGGCACACAATTTTAATCTGCCAGGAAGTTTCATATCAGCGCACACTCCGCTGCAGAGTGAAAGTTTCATTCTGGAAACATCCCTTAGGCTGTGGCTAAGCCATGTCTCCACCATATCCTTTCTTCCAGGAGTGCTAGTCTTGCGTGTTTGCAAGAGAGCTTCTGTGAAGTTTGGAAAGTAGGAGGCGAGGTACTGGCGGAAGTAGAGTTGTGAGGCGGCATCGTGAGTCGTGTCGGGGTAGCTCAGTTGGTAGAGCGCTTGCCCGCGAAAGGCAAAGGTCCCTGGTTCGAGTCCCGGTTCCGGCACACAATTTTAATCTGCCAGGAAGTTTCATATCAGCGCACACTCCGCTGCAGAGTGAAAGTTTCATTCTGGAAACATCCCTTAGGCTGTGGCTAAGCCATGTCTCCACCATATCCTTTCTTCCAGGAGTGCTAGTCTTGCGTGTTTGCAAGAGAGCTTCTGTGAAGTTTGGAAAGTAGGAGGCGAGGTACTGGCGGAAGTAGAGTTGTGAGGCGGCATCGTGAGTCGTGTCGGGGTAGCTCAGTTGGTAGAGCGCTTGCCCGCGAAAGGCAAAGGTCCCTGGTTCGAGTCCCGGTTCCGGCACACAATTTTAATCTGCCAGGAAGTTTCATATCAGCGCACACTCCGCTGCAGAGTGAAAGTTTCATTCTGGAATATAAAGGTGGTTCGATGAACCCTCTGCCAGGCACTTAAATGTGATTTTCAGAGTGCCCCATGTAGATGTAGATGTAGAATTATTAGCCACCATGAAGCACAGAGGCCCGGCAGCAGGGACCTAGGAAAAATAGACAAGTCTGATCCAATGTCCACGAGGTAACTCAGACCCATACCCTTTTCTGCCATCAACAGACCCCTAGATACAGTACTGCATCCAGGTGCGTCTAGGGCCGGTTGCAGCTGGCAATGGGGTGTGAGCAAGGGGCATGGCACTTATTTGTGTCCTTGCCGTAGCTCGCATGGTAATAGCAGACACTGGTGGGCAGCTGCTCTGACGTCACTGGGGTACCAGAGCAGCTGCTGTTGCGTTAACGGGTGTGGGTCTGCTTTTGCTGCAACGCCTACTGCCATCTGGCTGCAAGTGGGCTAAGCAGTCTACTTGCGTGCTTAGTGTTGCCATCTGGGTGGCCAGGTTCTGTACTAGGTGGTGGAGGTTGGTGTCAACTGCACTGTTGGCTGCTGTGTGTGTGTGTCGTGGTGGAGTCAAAATTGCTGGCTGCGCTATGACATCGTAGGCTGCCACGGCAATGGTAATGGGCATTGTTGCAGCACATCGTACACGATTGGCCAAGTCCACAACAGCATCCCATTGCATCTCTGTCTGTACGGCAATGACTGCTTGGACTTGTGCAGTTACGCTGCGCATCCAGATCCTATGCAAAAGCGCGTCTCGAACCATGTCTGGTTATGCCAGACTCTGAAGATGTCAAAGGAACTGCGATGGCCTCCTGTCCCCACATTGCTCTTGTTGTAGTAGCTGCTGCACTCATCATTCCTGCGATGATAAGACACTCCCGATTAGTTCTTCTTTAAGGAGCTTGTATGACAACTGTGTCAGTTGAGCGGTGATGATGTCCCGACCTTGTGCCGCAGTCTTGTTCTAGTTGGTCTACTTTGTGTCCAAATTTAGCGTGGTCACAAGTGATGTTGTTGCTCAGCAATACCGCCTCCACTTAAGTGAACCACATCATGGGGTCATGTGGCCCAAAGGGCGGGAACCTGACCAGCACTTGCCCTGTGCTTGTTGTAGTAGTGGAAGGTGGTGGAGCAGCACTGCCTTGTGAACTGAGATTCTCGCTACTGACTCTTGGGGGGGGGGGGGGGGGCAAAGAGGGTTTGCAGCTAGCTTTCCAACCTTTTGTTCCACTACATCAGCTCGTCTATGGTCTTCAGTCAGCTATCAATCAACTTCTCCAGTTCTTCGAAGATGGTCATCTTGATCACAGATCTTCGTCTTACACGAATAGTTAGTCACCACATGTTCTCGCCTACCGATCACATTGGGGTCACTAGTGAAGCTGACGTGTACCATCGCCACTTACAATTATCGTTCACTGTAGGCAGGGGTGTTGGCTGTGACAAAAACAGTTAGTCTATTACTTGAAATACATGTTTTTATTTCTCAAATATTACAAAGCACTTCTGATAATGACATTGTTTACTGGCAATGGATGTTTGTCCACTAACAATGACGTGACCACCGGGCTCAGATAGATACGTGTCCAGAATTACACAATACATTCGCACCGTACCATGGGTCTTGATTAAATGGCAGCACAATGGAAACAGAGGCGTCCGGTGGCGACTTCGTGATTCGCATGCATGACGGTGGATAGTGCATTATGTGCTCGACCCGCAGGTTCCACATTAGGTAAAACCGCAATCCAGAAACATCTAGACACTACCGATGGTGGACTCGCACTGCTCGCCTTCGTTGGACCCCATGCTGCTGTGAGGATTTTTTCCAATTGCACAAACAGTGTGTGTTGGCAGATATCTGATGCCGCCTTGTGCTAGCAGTCTACCACTCATTGTTCACGTGTTTCTGCTGTAAGGCAGCCAGGCAGCTACAGTGCAGCTCTCCACACTACCATGCCCTGTGCAAGCCCATTCATCTGAGAATAAGAATGGCAACCTACATTCTTTTGAATCTGCTTACTGTATTCGTCCCTCAGTCTCCCTCTACAATTTTTACCCCACACACTTCCTTCTAATGCTAAGCTGACAATTCCTTGACGTCTCAGAATGTGTCCCACCAACCTATCCCTTCTCTGTCAAGATATGCCAGAAACTCCTTTTCTACCCAATTCTGTTGAGCACCTCCTCATTAGTTACGTGATCTACCCATCTAATCTTCATCATTTCAAAAGATTCTATCATCTTTTTGTAGAACTCCTTATCATCCCCGTTTCACTCCTGTACAATGCTACACTCCAGACAAATGCTTTCAGAAGGGACTTCCTAACATTTAAACTAATATTGGACGTCAAGAAATTTCACTTCTTCGGAAACACTTTTCTTCCCATAGTCATTCTGCATTTTATATCTTCTTTACTTCGGCCATCAGAAGTTATCTTGCTACCCAAATGACAAAATTCATCTACTCCTTTTATTGTCTCATTACCTAATCTAATTCCTTCATTGCACTACATTGCATTACCCTTGTTTCATTCTTGTTTATGGTCATCTTATATCTTCCTTTCAAGACACTGTCGATTTCATTTAATTGCTTTTCCATTTCCTTTGCTGTCTCTGACAGAATTACTGTCTCATCATCAAACTGCAAAGTTTTTATTCCGTCTCCAAATTTCTCCTTTCATTCCTTCACTGCTTGCTCCATGTACAGATTGAAAAATATTGAGGTACAGCTACAACCCTGTCTTGCTCCTTTCCTAACCACTGCTACCCTTTCATGTCCTACAATTCTAATAATTACTGTCTGGTTTTTGTACAAGATAACTCTTCGCTCTCTATATTTTACCCCTGCTACCTCTAGAATTTGAAAGGGTGTATGCCAGTCAACATATCCCAGACCTTTCTCCAGATCTACAAATGCTAAAAACATAGGTTTCCCTTTCCTTAGCCTACCTTCTAAGGTAAGTCGTAATGTATTTCCTCGCATGTTCCTACATTTCTCCTAAATCCAAACTGATCTTCCCCAAGGTCAGATTCCACCAGTTTTTCCATTTGTCTGGAAATAATTCGTGTTAGTATTTTGCAACCATGACTAATTATACTGATCGTTTTGTAATTTTCACATTTGGCTGCACTTGCTATCTTGCATACCAGGTGGAACAATTTCTTCTTGACTGGCTCTCCTAACAATAGCAGCAGTTCAGAAGGAACATCATCTACTCGAGGGGGCCTTGATCTTAGTCAAATCTTTAAGTGCTCTGTCAAATTCTTCTCACAGTATCGCAACTCCTATATCATCTTCCTCGACTTCGTCCTCTATCTCTAGAATACTGCCTTCAAGTTTATTTCCTTTGTATAAGCCCTCTATATAATCCTTCCACCTTTCAGCTTGCACTTCCTTGCTTAGCACTGGTTTTCCATCTGAGTTCATGATATTCATACTGCTGCTTTTCTTGTCTCCAAATGTCTCTTATTTTCCTGTAGGCATTATCTATCTTTTCCCCTAGTTAGTCATTCTTCTACGGTCTTGCATTTCTCCACTTAGCCACTCCAGTTCAGCCAGTCTGCCCTTCCTGTCAAACTCATTTTCCGACATCTGTACTCCCCGTTGCCTACTTCACCTTCTGCATTTTCATATTTTCTCCTTTCATCAACTAAGTACAGTATCTGCTGTGTTATCCAAGGATTTCTACTAGGCCTTGTCCTTCTGCCTACGGTCCTCTGTGGCCTTCAGTACTCCATCTCTCAGAGCAACTCATTCTTCTCCCACTGTATTACTTTTCACTGTTTCAGACTACTTGATTTTTTTTGTTGTTGAGAGAGAGAGAGAGAGAGAGCTTGCTTTGTTTTACTGAATGTTGACCACTAGGAGTACTGCCCATTTCACATTCACTGATTCAAATACAAATGTTTGATATATAAACCACGCAGTTTTCAACAGGACAAGGCACAAAAAAATTTACCTTTGGGGAATATTGCTCATACTGAATGCATTAGTGTGCATACTTTGTATCTCAGATTCGACAATTATGCCTGTTCACTTTCCCATGGTTAAATTGTACAACGCTTCTTGCCGGGCTGCAGTGGTTATGTTGGCACCAATGGTAATGACAGCAACTCATATGAACATAAATGTTTTTTTGTGACAACTTCAATTAAAAAAAATTAATTTTGTTCTGAATGGACAAGGTTAAGTACAAGAACCTGTCAATCATAGAGCAGGTACAGTATTAATTTTGCTGCGAGTGAAATGAGCAGCAATAACATTTACTCTGTAGCTTGTGACAAAAATTAATGCAATTCCACACTTCATTGTTCATCTGTTGCCAACATAAGCACTGGAGCCCAGCGAGAAGCGTTGTAAAATTTTACCCTTTCCCATTAATGTGAATAGTGGCTTCGTCACTAAAAATTAAGAGATCAACAATGCCATCCTCACCCTCATTTAATTGTTGCAACTGCGAACAAAACTCAAAATGTTTGTTTATGTCATCGGCACTGGGCTTCTGTACTAACTCTAATTTGAATGGTTTCATAGACAGCTTCTGTTGCAGGACTTTCCACGCTGTCATTAGAGCCATTTCCAGTTCACGGGTTCCACGCTGTACAGAATTCTTTGGACTCCTTATGAATGTCTCTGGTACGCACTCCACATTCACTTCACTCACACTGGGATGTCGGCTTCTCTTTGCTGGGCAAAAGCATCCCGTTGAAATGAATTTGTTGTGCCAGTGGTAAATGACCTTCCTTGCAGGTGGCTTCTTGCCGTACTTGGTTCTAAATATCCACTGAATAGCTGTAGCACACTTGTTTTTGTCAAACTCCAACTCACAGAAAGATCACTCCACACCTGAATTTGTCATATTTGCGACTAGTGCTGACCATCAGCAAATTACCAAACTACACTGTGGCAGTGTACATGAAAAGAAAACTTTCAGGGTTTCTCTGCAAAATGACATATGTATGATATCTGCACAATGTTTGGTTCTTGTGCAATAAATAATTGAAACTGTTCCCTGGACTTTATGTGCATCCTGTACACTCTTATTGCTTGGCAGCTTGTCAAGATCCATATTCATCAACTGCTGTGCTACATCTGAGAAATATAGTACATTCATAATCTGCTTGACCACTGCTTCTACTCTGCTGCTGAATTTCTGGATCATAATAATAAGTAAATTTGATTTATTACATATTGTTCATTGTAATGATTTCCAGTCCATGGTGCCCAGCAATCAGTGAGAATAAATATTCCTTCAGTAAAAAACCATCTTGATTGCAGATTGTTTTATCCTTTAATTAATGATGTGTTTCACCCTATAGAAAGGCATCCTCAGATTATCTGCATAACAGAATTTACACAAAATTACAAGACAGAATTACAAAATGAAGATAATGGGACATGGGCTGTCCCATACTTCACCGAAATGAATGGTTACAACCCGTTCCTGGTTCGCACAATGTACAATACAAAATGTACTAAAGATGTACTACAACTTCATTCGGTACCACATGATGATGAAGTTAAACTTATACCCATTCCTTTCATGGGACATTCTTCTTATGAACTGGCTAAACTCTTTTGTGGCACAAATGTACAAATCATATTTAGCAGTCCTTTGAGCATCCAGCAAATTCTCCCACACAATGAACAAGCCAATAAGGACAGACACCTTTCCTCAGGAGTCTATAAACTACAATGTTCTGAATGCCCAGCTGAATATATAGGACAGACAGGCCGGACTTTTAAAGTATGTTTTATCGAGCATTTTCTTATGAAAAAAGGCCAACTCAAGAAACATTCCCCTTTTGCGGAACATACTAAAGCATCCTAACATCAACAGCCTACCATTGAGAACTTGGAAATTTTACATATTGTGCAGAAAGGGCAGAAGCTAAATTTATGGGAAGAGTTTGAGATAGCGATTGGACACCCACACCTCCTAAATGATCAGTTGGCATGCAAAGATCAAACATTTCTAGATATTATGACGTCTCTGTTCAAATAAAGTACTGTAATTGCTTTTATTCACAAGTGCCAACATAAACTATTAACTTCTGTCCTGCTTAAGAACGTGCCTTTTTTTTTTTAATTAGAATTCAAATAGCTAGATTCCATCCATCCCATCTTATACACCGACTCTCTATGTCACCCCCTACCCACACTCTCTTAGTTAGTCTGTACAAGTCGGCGGTGCAGAACACCACTCCTGCCCACCACCCGTGAGCACAATTGTAAACATGGGATTATCTTGTATCATCAGCAAGTGCTGCTTCTATTAAAGTAATATTAAAAATCGGTTTTATGCATCTCACATCTTTACTGAGTACGTTTCCAACTCTTAATTCGTTGTTCCCCAGTCATTTCTAGGGCTACAAGGAAATCCACATTCCAAAATATTCAAACACCGCAAAACAACTTATGGTGTCACACCACGGAGAGCACATTGTAAACTTTTTCACAGTTTTATTGTCTTTTTAGTACACAGTAAGCCCATGTCCCATTACCCCCATTTTGTAATTCCGCCTTGTAATTTTGTATAAATTCTGTTACACAGATAATCTGAGGATGCCCTGCTAAAGGGCGAAACACGTCATTAATTAAAGAATAAAAAATCTGCAGTCAAGACAGTTTTTGACTGAAAGAATATTGTTCATTGTGTATTATGTCACTTTATGCTATCATTTACATGGACAGTGTCACTCATGTAGATCTCTTCATAACTACACTCCACATGAGCATTAGAAGAAATCTGTTATCTTCATTTACACAATAAATCAGTCAAATCTAAAGTCCATAATCTCAACTAAATCCCTAGGAATTACAATTACGAACAACTTAAACTGGAAGGAACACACGGAAATATTGTAGGGCAGGCAAACCAAAGGCTGTGTTTCATTGACAGAACACTTAGAAGATGCAACAGTTCTACTAAAAAAAACAGCCTATACTACACTTGTGCATCCAATTTTGGAGTATTGCTGAGCATTGTGGGATCCCCACCAAGTGGGACTGACAGACGATTTCACGAAAGTTCAGACAAGGGTAGGTAGTTTTGTATTATCGTGATACGGAGGAGGGGGGGGGGAGTCATGGAAATGATGCACGAGTTGGGAGTAGAAATCATTTTTTAAAAAAAGGCATTATTCATTGCAGCGAGATCTATTTGCAAAATTTCTTTCACCAACTCTCTCTTCCAAATGCGAATGTATTTTTCTGACACCCACGTACATAGGCAGACAAGATCATCATAATAAAATAAGAGAAATCAGATCAGAAATGGAAAGATTTAGTTGTTCCTTTCTCCTGAGCACTATTATAGTAAGGAACAGTAGAAAAATGTCGTGAAAGTGGTTCAATGAACCCTCTGCCATGCACTTCAATGTAATTTGCAGAGAATTTATGTGGATGTAGAATGTAGAAACAATTGTGTTTGTTTATATTATGTACTTTGATGTAGTCTCAGTGACCACTTTAATCGGAAATTAAGTTACCCCTGTCCTGTATCAAATGTTCAAATAAAGTACTAAAATAATATATTCTTGATAAATAAACAAAAGTAAAAACTGATTAAGGGAAAATATCATACAGAAACTTGAAAAAATATACAAAGAGATAGATGGGCTGGTCAGTACTTAGCTTAGCTCAGTACTACTGACAATCACACTAAAACTAAAAAATCTATAAATAAATAAATAAAAATAAAATCCATCTTTCAGAAAATTGTTCGTTCAATAGGGAGGAGAGTGAGACTGTTGGTTGTACTGAGGTAAGGCAGAGTACTGGTCAGCCCATCTATCTCTCTGAATAAAATAAAAGTAAATGAAAATAATACAAATTAAAAAAATAAATGCAGCATACCTGTATCTCTCGTCCATTTTTATCTGCAGCTTGCTTTAATGAACTAATTACATCCTGCAGTTCTTTATTTTCAGCAAGTGATTCTTTAAAAAGTTTTTCCAGATCAGCAGTTTGTTGATTAAGTCTTTTACATGTCTCCTGATATTGCTCCACCTGAAGAATGTGAAATGGCTGACTTTTAAAAATTATGTAATTTGACAGAATATACCGAACCTCGAGAAATGTGTGCATCAGCATAGAACAACATAATTTCAATGTTGTTTAAAAATGGGTCTCCAGCTGTTCAACAAGCTCCCCACAAGTGCAAAGTCTATTAATGACAACTTACAATTTAGTAACTCTTTTAAGTGCTATTTAGTGTGCCACTGTTTTTACTCTGTAAAAGAATACCTTGAACCGTTATATAGTAGAGTATGTTAATGTACAGAACATGAACTATTTAGTAACCTAATTCTGGCCAATCAGATGTCATGTATTATAATTCCTGAAGCTACTCATAAGTGTCTATGTATTAACAGATCTTGTTCGACATCTGTAACCCATTGTATATCACCGGATCACATGGACTAAATAAATGAATAACAAAGGAAGTTACTCAGAAACCTCATATATACACTGCATAGTTTTTATTATCAGAAACTCCACAAAGTAGCTATTTAGTGAAATAACTTCTCATTTACACATGGAATTAGTCACAGTCATGAATATGACTGAAGGGACAAAAATTGTGTCCTAATGATGTTGGGTATACATGTGGAATAAGTGCAACTAATTCTTGAATATATATTTAGTAGTTCCAGTATGTGGTGCATCCAGGAAGCAAGTTGCTCCTATTCTTTTATAAACAAAGACAACACAGTTACATGAAAACTTCATTGGCAAGAGGCACAGCAAAGCTTGATCTATTTTTCGACATAATCACTAAAATAACTGAGACACTTGTCACATCATGGGATCAACTTTTGTATTCCTTTTTCATAGAAGTCTGTCACCTAGGAATGGAACCAGCGTGTAACAGTCACATTCAGTTCTTTCTCATCGTCAAAACGGTAGCCGAAGGACAGGAACTTTTTTGAAATGCAAGAAAAGACACAAACTGCTGGGAGCAAAATCTGGACTGTGTGCTAGATGCTCGCAGAGTCCCAGCTGTGCTTCTGGAAAAAGGTTGCTGTGTGCTGAGCCATTTTGATATATAAGCATTATTAGGGACTAGTTCAAACCCTGTAGCAAGTATTCCATGCCTTTTGTTCTGAATGGCATGTCACAGTTTCAAGACAGTTTCACCGAAAGAGTTGAAGATGACTCACTCTCACTGGTTAGATTGACTGGCGACAAACTTCTATGACACATATACAGGGTGTCCCAGCTATCTTGTCCACCCAAAATATCTCTGGAACAATAACAGCTATTGGAAAATGACTTTCACCGGTATCAATACACGGCTGGGGCCTATGAATGTACATATTTGGAAATATTCTAAAACAAAAGCAAATGTGTTTCTTAACACAAACTTATGTTTTTTTTTTTTTTGTTTTTTTTTTTTTATGGACAACCTATATTTTTTCTTCAGCAATCCATAGCATGACAAATCACATAAACAATGGGGTTGATTGCATCGCAATATTACAATTACATCCTGAGATATTGCGACGCGAACTTGACGCTTGAGATACGCGAAATGCGCGGCTAGCACACGTCCTTAGACTCAGGCGAGAACCCCATGCTGCTCAAAAATCATTCACACTTCATCTCAATTTATTACACCTTCTACCTATTATGAACTTGCATATTGCTCACATTAATCCTCTATAAACAAATATCTACCATACCTGTAGCTCATTGATATCCTACTGCCTCTTCAGTAATACAGCTAAATTCAGTTATAACATGATTCTTGAGTTTCTCCCGGCGTATTTGATAATCAAAATATCCAAATGTAGACCGGCAGTACACCCGTGGATATTTTTATTATCAGTTATAACAGTTTTCTCTGGAATCTGTTCTTTACATGACACTTTTAATGAAAATATTTTCATGCAATTTTAATTCACTATTAATTTCTGGCCTTGTGGCAATATCAAGCCCATTTACTTTGCCATTTTACTCTCTCCTAAAACCTGAATCTTCCTTCAAATAAGTTTAATTTCTGATAAAAAAACAACAATTTCTCAGAGAGCCTTTTGCATCTTTAAAGCCTCTGATAATGTCTCCAGCACTAGAAGACAAAATTATACAGAGAATTATTCCTTGAATATCAATACACATACAATGAATATTATCAATAACTCAAATACTGGCCATGGTTTTCCATGCTGTGAAATACGGCATTGCAAATTGTGAATTTAAGTTCTAATAGAAATAAAACCAATTTCATTTAAGAGAATGAGTGCCATTATCACCATTTTGTTTCAATCGCCCATCTTTCTACAACATACACCGTTACTCATAACCTTAGGCATAACATGTATCCCATGTTACCATCCTATTTTCCATTTATCATCGTACAACATATTCTATTTCTATAATTTTTTTGCAATTAATATCCAAACATTAGCCGAGATTTCGAAGTACTTACTAAATAGAAACAACTCTATGTATGAATGGTACAAAAAAGTTAACATTACTTGACTATTCAACACATATTTATTAGTTTTAGTTAGCATACCTTCAATGACAGTCTTTTCTTTTCTTTTTCAATTTCCAGGATTTTTGTATTTGTTTCATGGAATGACGATTCACGTAAGCTGTCTATAGTTGAAAGGAGCCTCCTGTTCTCAAGTTCCAGCTTCAGAGCCCTTGCCTGAGCACTGCTGCTCAGTTGTTCTGATAAACTGTTGTCTGCTGAACCTTAAAATCAACAGTGAGTACATAAAGTAACATTTCACGATAAGGCGGTAACACTAAAATAAAGTTCATATTGCTATATCCAATTCAAAGCTAAAGTAATTATGCAATACATTGTGGAAAGCTATGTTTTGAAAAACAGTGAGGTTTTGTATTATCCAAGTAAGTTTTTGCACATTTCTGCATCCAAATGTACACCTTCCTGCAAATAAAATTAGCTTTAGAGATATTTGGCATTTTGCAGTTGATGCTATAGTATATCACATAGTCTTTAAACTGGACCCTCTGCCATGTGCTGTTAGATAGCTTGCAGGTTATAGATGTAGATTTAGCTGTAAAGGTGGAAATGTAATTCGGCCACGCAAACAGAACACATTGCAGAAGACATTACAGCTGTGTTATATGCATTGTTTATAACAAACTTTTTTGATGATGCACCTGATACTTCTTGTGCAATATATCCATTACGACAAGACACATTAGCTCGTGAAGACAATCTAAAGAACATTTTTTGTTCTACACATACTCTTCCAGGTAGCCTTGTTATAGACTACTACAGTTATTCTATCATGGTGACAGCCAATGGATTTGATGCAACCATACTATTACAATGGCTGCAACATACTGATGAATTGCTTATATAATGGATAAACAACACTCAGTGCTTCAGTACAAATATCTGTGGGACAGGTAGGAAAGACCCACTCATCTGTCCACTGCACCAGGCTCCTAGCATTTCACAAGGAGGCTGAGCCCTCAATCTTCTACCAGCCTACATGGAGTAATATTTCATAGTCTATAGTACTGAAGGTGACATGCATTAATGCAGATTTTTGCTTGCCAATATTGATCCTTCCATTTATCAGTTGATCAGCAATTGCACACAGAAATTAAGCTTCACTCCCTATCGTGTCACTCTCAAAGCCAAGTCTCTTGTAATATTTTGATTCACAGGCCCATGTAGCTGCTGCCAGCTGAATTTTTTAGCTGCCACAAGCACCTATTGGAATCTTAAAGAGAATGGATGGTTCAGTACCATACTGTTCTCAATGTACAAATGAACAATGTTGGCAATCTTTTGTGTCCTCCCTCGTGTGGGATGAGGCCCTACACCACGATTTATTAAAATTAAAGGACTCGTTATTGGATGCCTGCTTACCTATCGTATGTGCATCTGAACTATCAGTGCGGTCCACAGCATCTGGCTTAAGTTTTTTCTTCTCGCACATCAGCACATGCCCAGCAGGCCCCCAAATAACATATGCCACATGATAAAGAGCCACTTGATTCCCACTGACCCTGCCAGCAACATTATTGCAACCAATGTATTGTCAAACTACAGCATCAGAAATGTAGCTACCTAAAGCCAAAGTATGCTGCATGTGAAGAATTTGGATATAAGGAAGAAATCACAATATGTTATTGGACTTGATTAATGTGGAGCCCTCTGAGCACCCACCACCTCACAGTGACCAGCAATCTGCCAAAATCTCAGGCTGTCAGCATTGCCATTATTATCTTGCAGTGCTGGGACTGCTGCAGTTCTCTACAAGAATAGAAACTAGGTATAAGTAGCTATATGACTCCAGAGTCACAATTATTGGTATATTTAGCAATCTGCTTAATATGACTGCCAGCATCTAAATTTTTGGGGGTTTCAACAGAACCCATGAAACCATGACATAATGGCAAATAATAATATAAACAGTTTCAGCCATGAGAGTATACATTTAATAAACTACACTATAAAACAAACATTTTCCTTGCATAACTTGTGTTTTTGTCTTTTATTGTTGATGCTTTTTGACATTATATGAATAAATATGAAATACTACAATTCATTAACTGCCTATGTTTCAGTTCATTATTAAACTTATTTGATGAAACAAAAAGCTGCAGCATTAAAAAAAGACAGAATCTATGCTAACAAAAATATTCAGTGATTCATAATTGCTTATGGTTCAGTTGTTATTCTCTTAAAGAGAAATGGATGATTTTAGGGTTTAAAAGCTAATACTAATTTCAGTGCAAAGATAGGTAGCTTGTGGTAACAAACAATGCTGGTTGTGTAACAATATCACCAATTTTAACTTAAAAAAAGGCAAGACTAAATACAGCCCTATAAGTTGTGGAGGATCCAACATTAGAATGTATAATTCATATTCAGAAGTAAAATTGTGTGGACTTGCTAGTGTTAAACATCATAATACTTTTAGGCTAATGCTTTGCTTTTCATAACCACTCTAAATGTTTTCTTTTTCTGTCAATAAAGTATAAGTGTTACAAAAGGAATTGCCAATAAGAATTAAAATAAATGTTAATAATATCCACTAATTGTAAGTTGTCAGTGCCACTGATTTCATCACTGACCGAGGGAAGTCTATAACAAGGGCCTTCAAAATGAACATTAACAATGTGTGTTTGCCTCCAAGTATATGCAGTTACTAACCAAGAGAAAGATCTTGCACTTCATTTAGACACACACTGAAGACAATATAATTTTCACAAACAATATTCATTTTATGTGGTATGCACAATGTAGCAGTCACTACATGATTTATCAGAAAATGAGTTACTTCTGCTTAGCTGTTGAACACATTTCATATTTTACAATCAACAGAATATGGACAATACTTTTCACCTTGATTTGTATCTGCCAAACTGTCTGTCTCAGAACCAGCATTGCTTTCATTAAGAAAGGATTGTGTAAGGAGCTGCAGCTGTGCATTCTCTTCAAACACTTCTTGCAGTTTGGCTTTTGATGCCTCACAATCTAGAGTTAGCTCATTAACATGTTGACGATACTTAATAATTTCAGCTTCTAACTCAAGAACCCGGTCTCCACGTTTCCGAGCATGCTGCAGTTGCTCTTCCAGCATTTCACGTGTTTCCATTAAAACCCTAGGAAGACACATAATAAATTAATTGTGTGTAAATATTTTAATAATCCTCTTAAGACAAACAAGTTATGAAACAACTGTAGTTCCAGTCTTTTTATACAACTCTCAACTCACTATATACATAATTAATTAGCACAATAATATTACACAATCTCTCTCTCTCTCTCTCTCTCTCTCTCTCTCTCTCTCTCTCTCTCTCTCTCTCTCTCTGTCTGTCCATAATGCATAATGTGTTCCCTGTTTTTAAGATGAACAGTTCAACTGATCAGCGCCAAATTTTACAGACATAATTGTAGGCCGTCAGAGACCAGAACCTTGCTTTTTGAAATATTTCAGACAAGAAATACATTAGTAATACCAAAAAAAGCAGTTTGTAATGTAATTTTAATTGCAAATAAACCGTTCATCTGACGCGAAAATTGAATAAACAAATTTGTAGAGGAGAAAATTCTCTACAACTTTGATCTCTTATCATTTGAGAGATATTTGCAAAAATAACGGAGTTTTGACACCTTCCATATTAACGAAAACCAGCCGTTCGCAGATGTCACATGACATTCCTCACCCAGAACTCTCTGAGGCATATGCCATCTTGCATTGCATATTTGATGATTTTCTTATTGTAACTCACACATTGTCATTTCAAAGCAATGGCGCACTGAAGAATTAACGAAAACACGTTCTTCGTACGATAAATGATAATCTAGTGTCTACAAGTGCCATATTAGCATCAGTTAACAACGGCCATCAATATTATGAAATTAAAGAACATAACTTCTGTTATCCGTAGCGTAGTAGGCAATGCGTTGGACTCTGACGCTGAAGGTCAGTGGATCAAAACCCACCACTACCTAATTTTTTCCCCTAAAAGGGTTTCAGATACACTTATTAATTAATTTTTTATTAATTAGATTATTAGTTTTGTACAAAATGTTTGCAAAAACTTATAAAACTACAAATCTAAAGTGGGCCATAACACACATCAGTGCGATTTTTTAAATTTTTATTTATTTGATTTGATTTTATTTTATTTGTGTGTGTGTGTGGGGGGGGGGGGGGGGAGCAATAAAACATGGAAACAGAATAAGAATAAGAATCTTTATTTGCCGTTCAGTATTTTCTCATACAATGGGCTTCGTCAAAAATTTGAATTACAATTTCACACACATTTGTAATATTAAATAGTGTTAATTTCACAATTAAAAAATACTTTTACAAATTTATATTATACAGTAGGTATAATTATGTTAAAACAACAAATCTGTCATATTACACTCTTTATATTCATCAATTGAGTAAAATGCTTTACCTTTGAGCCACTGCCCTAGGGTTATCTTAAATCTATTTATAGATACTGTTTGTGCAGTCTTGGGGAGCATATTGAACAATTCAAGGCCTACCTATTTATGGCTGTTGTGAATCTTGGATAGTCTAGAGCAGGGGTGGGCACGAGAGCTGCTCGCGCGGCTGCCCGCGAGCAGCGAGAGCCGCGAGGGCAGCGCTGTGCGGCCTTGAGAACCAGCAGTGCGGGTAGCAGAGCTGTGCGGCGTGGCTGGCCACTTGCTGATGCACAGTGCACGGATAGGGGGCAACTGTGCAGCTGTGAGGGGGCCTGAAATACTTACTGCACGTACAAAACACATGAGGTCGTTTCGAGCTGATGCGGCTTCCGTGAAAAGGGCACCGGTACAATCATATCGGCCACAGCATGTTTGAGTGGGAAGTAAAGTGTTAATAGTTTATTTATTTATTTATTTATTTGTTTTTTCTGTTCCATAGGACCCACTTGAGGAGTAAGACTCCATGGTCATGGAACAAGTCAATACATTGTTACACAAGAATGGTAATAGAAAAATTTTAAGTAGTCCTTTGCACACGACAATCTTAAGACAAAGTGAAAAGAATCAATAAAGAAAAAATGAATTAGCTTAACTGTTTAACTTTTCTAGGAGCTCCTCGACAGAATAAAAGGAGTGAGCCACGAGGTAACTCTTCAATTTAGATTTGAAAGCATGTGGATTAGTGCTAAGATTCTTTAGTTCTTGTGGCAGCTTATTGAAAATGGATGCCGCAGAATACTGCACCCCTTTCTGCACAAGTGTTAAGGTGGTGTGGTGCAAATGTAGATTAGACATCTGTCTAGTATTCACCGAGTGAAAGCTACTAACTCGTGGGAATAAGCTGATATTATTAACAACAAAAGACATTAAAGAAAAAACGTATTGTGACGCCAGAGTCAAAATTCCCAGACTACTGAAAAGGGGTCGACATGACGTTCGCGAACTTACACCAGATATTGCTCGAACCACCCGTTTTTGAGCCAGAAATATCCTTTTTGCATCAGGCGAGTTACCCCAAAAAACAATGCCGCACGTCATAAGTGAGTGAAATTAAGCGATATAGACTACTTTTCGTGTTGAAAAATCACTTATCTCAGATATTGTTCTAATGGTAAATATAGCAGAATTTAGTTTTGGAACAAGATCCTGAACATGGGCTTTCCATGACAGCTTACTGTCTATATGAACACCTAGAAATTTGAACTGTTCAGTCTCACTTATCACATGCCCATTATGTGTAATCATAATGTCAGATTTCGTCAAATTATGTGTTAGAAATTGTAAAAACTGAGTTTTACTGTGATTTAACATCAACTTGTTTTCTATTAGCCATGAACTTATCTCTTGAACTGCATTATTTGATACTTTGTCAATATTATGAGCAACATCCTTCACTACCAAGCTGGTATCATCAGCAAACAAAAATATTTTACAATCACCTGTTATACTCGAAGGCATATCATTTATATAAATAAGAAACAGCAATGGTCCCAAAACAGACCCCTGGGGCACCCCATACTTAATTGTGCCCCATTGGGATTGCACGTCATAGCCATTTTCTACACTACAGAGAATTATCTTCTGTTGTCTATTATTAAAGTAAGAGGTGAATTAGTTGTGAGCTACTCCCCGTATTCCATAATATTCCAATTTCTACAACAATAATTTGTGATCAAGACAATCAAACGCTTTTGTTAAATCAAAGAAGATGCCAAATGTCCGTAGCCTCTTATTTAACCCATCAAGTGCCTCACAGAGAAATGAAAATATAGCATTTTCACTCGTTCAACCACTTCTAAAACCAAACTGTACGTTTGACAACAAATTATGTGAACTGAAATGATCAATTAATCTTTAATATACAGCCTTTTCAATAACTTTGGAAAAAACCGATGGCATAGAAATAGGTCTATAGTTGTCTACATTATCCCTTTCTCCTTTTTTATAAAGCGGTTTCACTACTGAGTACTTTAATCTGTTAGGAAACTGACCATTCTGAAAGGAAAAATTACAAATATGGTTTAGTACTGGGCTAACATATGGAGAACAGTACTTTAGAATTCTGCTAGATACCCCATCATATCCACAAGCGTCCTTAGTCTTTAGTGATTTAATTATTGACTCAATCTCACCTATGGAAGTATCATGAAGGATCATTTCAGGTAACAGCCTCGGAAACGCATTTTCTAAAAACGTTATATGATTACCTGTAGAAACTAGAGTTTTGTTTAGTTCCTCTACTATATTCAGAAAGTGATTATTGAATATTGCACATATATCTAACTTGTCAGTAACAGAAACATTCCTACTACGCACTGACGTTATATCTTCTACCTGCTGCTCCTGACCAGACACTTCCTTCACGACTGACCAGATAGTTTTAATTTTATCCCGAGAGTTTGCTATTCTTTTTGCGTACCACATACTTTTGCATTCTTAATGACATTTTTCAGAACCTTACAGTACTGTTTGTAATGAGCTACTGCATCTTCATTCTGACTGCTTCTAACATTTTGATACAACTCCCGCTTAGTTCTACATGATACTCTTATCCCCTTTGTCAGCCACCCTGGCTGTCTGTTACTGAAAGTACCCTGTTTTGAGCGTTCTAGCGGAAAGCAACTTTCAAACAGCATAATAAATGTGTTCAGAAAAGCATTATATTTATCATCTGCATTATCAGCACTATAAACATCCTGCCATTCTTGTTCCTTAATTAGGCTTAAAAAGGTCTCAATTGCAACTGGAATAACTTTTCTGAGTAGTTGATATTTATGTTTAACATTTGTTTGAGAACAAATACTTTTTAGAATTAAAAGTTGGGCATCGTGGTCTGATAGGCCATTTACTATTCTGCTGACAGAGTGCCCCTCTAATAATGAAGAATGAACAAAAATATTGTCAATGGTAGAACTGCTATTTCCTTGCACTCTCGTTGGAAAAAATACTGTCTGCATCATGTTATAGGAATTAAATAGATCTAACAGCTGACTTTCCCTTGAGCTATCACCTACACAATTAATGTTGAAATCTCCACACACAATTAAATTTTTATACTTCCTATACAGTGAACCCAGGACCAATTCCAGCTTGGGCAGAAACATTTTAAAATCTGAGTCAGGGGATCTATAAATAACAACTATTACTAGTTTAGTTCCACTAACATTAACAACTCCTGCACAACATTCAAATATCTGTTCTGTGCAGTGTTTAGAAAAATCGATTGATTCCGATGAAAAATCGTTTTTTACATACATGGCCACTCCCCCACACTGCAAGGAACTCCTAGAGTAGAAGGCAGCTAACCTGTATCCTGGCAAAGGAAGTCTCTTAATTGTCACACCACTTAAAAAGTGCTCTGAAATTCCAATAATGTCAGAATCAGTATCAATAAGCATTTCATTAACTTTATCTCTGATACCCTGTATATTTTGATGAAAAACAGTAATTCCCTTATTACTTATATTCTTAGACTTTGTCAAAGGTGGTTCATTTCTTAGAGGGACTTCCTTTAAGCAGGAATATCTATCAGCTGTCTTCAGTCTAAAAAAGGTGCAGCCCTAACACCAACTACTACAGGAATTTTTCCATGAGTGAAACCCCCACCCCCTACTACACTGTCACCTATGAGCTTTGCCAACCTCCCCTTCCCATACCTATTGAGGTGCAGACCGTGCCTAGTAAAATCCGACCTTTTGATCCATGCGTCATCAGCGCCTTCTCAAGCCCCATGTTAACACGGCTGACAGCCGTATTAAGACAAGGCCTATCATGACGCTGAAACAGCTGCACGAAATGCACATTGCTTACCCGAACATTGTGTATCCTGTACCATGCAACGGTTGCTCACGTAAGGATGAAACACAATTTCGAGCCACTGTAAAACCTACTTTCGTGGCCACAAATAGGACATAGACGTAAAGAATCAAGAAAAGACTCTTTTATTCTAAACTTTACGTTATGTTTTTACGGAATTGTGTAGATGTTTTTAAACAAAATGTAACAAAACTAAACTTTCTGCAACTAAAAACTTGCTTCATTACAATGACGAGAAACTGGGTGGTCGGTCAGAAGGTAACAATTATTAAGGTTCATTACATCCTTAGGAAAGGATAAAAACTGACACCATTCTGAAGGGGAAAAAATTCCAGAACTCAAGACCTGAGAGCAATGTAAAAAGTTCCCTGCCTATGTCAGTGGTACCACAACGAAGTTGTCGTGGTACGATAAAGAACTTCTACAAAATAACCAAATAAGTACATGGGACAATTTGAAAGCTAAAGGAAAATAAAATATCCTTGCTGCGGGAAGCAAAACCTAGGAACTATTAAGATAAGCATAATTTATCAAGTGTAAAACAGAAACCTTCTCCCTGGAGGAAGTAAAAGCGATAACTAAACTCCTATGATATACAGAAAACATAAAGGGGAAGAAACTCTGTGATCGCAAAGCCTATCAGTTTCCTGTCAAGATAAACAACAAGGTGACATACACATAAAACAATTGTCATTTTAGAGGAGAGGTACTATGAACAAAACAGAAATAAGCATTAATTGACATCATTCTGGATTTATTTAAAATGATTTTGAACCAACATCTCGAAGTTATCGAGAACGAGTGGTTCCGCGTGGTGTAGTGAGGTGCGCGGCTAGTCGAGCATAAGTGGGGGGCACTGCTGGCTGGCAGAGTGGGGGGGAGCCACGAGCAGGCCGTGTGAGCCGCTGAGAGCGCTCGCGCTCGCGAAACGGCATTTGCCCAGCCCTGGTCTAGAGTATGGCAGATCTATTGTGTGGTTTCGTCTCGTATTATGGGAGTGGACAGATGACCTTAGGGGATATTGAGCAATGTTTTCTTTAACATGTAATAGGCAGCAGTAAATGTACAAACCAGGAACTGTCATTATGTTGAGTTTTCTGAAATATTCCTTGCATGTGTCCCTAGGAGATAACCCCACTATATATCGAATAGCTTTTTTTTGCCATCTAAAGACTGATGCTGAATTTGGAGAATTTCCCCAGAGCAGAATCCCATATGAAAGATGAGGCTGGAAATAGGCAAAGTAAATGTATTACCTAAAAAAGTACTGAAAATATCAGTTACATATAAGAGACTGAAATACTGTACACACCTGTTATCTTCTCTTAGTTCATCAACGCGTGTTTTATAAAATTCTATATCAGTTAGTTTTTCCCTATACCGTTGTATTTCTTGCTCTAGTTTGTCAACACGTTCTGCTCTTTCTCTCACAGCATCAAGCTCGTCTCTATACACTTTAGCAGCTCTGGCATCTTGCACTAGTTCTTGTATCTGAAACAATAAGTACACTGGTATTAGCCGACAGTCTGAAAGAGTGCACTCAGAAATAATTTTGAAATTTATTACAGTTTTCTACATATTAGAATAGTCACAATATTATACTTTCCTTTCTTTTGGAAAAACTGTGTCATAATGGTGACACAGTTTCAGCAAAACAAGTCATAAGAGTATAATTTGTGACATTGCAATTGTGACTCTCAGAAATATATATGTATATAAAGTCTGTAGTAAACATCAAGTAAGTAGACTTTTTCAATAACATGAAAAATGTAAATATGATCCTGTTGTATAATTATCACTAAATCACTTTGCACGGATTAATTACCGAAAGGTACTGACTGATCTTATATAAGAAGTAAACAACCACTTTTCACTAACAGACAGAGGTGATGGCCTTATATCAAGCAAAATATTTGCAGGCAGAAATTTTAAAGTGTCCTGACTATCACAATTTTTATGGGTCCACACTATTTATTAGAATAGGAACCCATAACCCATTTGCAGTGACCCTTTTTGTCTCATTTTGTCATTTTCAACAAGCTATTTTGGAATATTTGTCATGAGTTGTTTTTAATTTCCTCACTAATTTTGCTAAATTTATTGCCACCCTTCAGCAGTGTTCTCAGCTCACTACTCTTTATATTTTGCCATGCCTTAAACATTTTAAAATCCTGACACATGACAATTTAAGATTCTTTAAGTCTGACAGTTGGCAACACAAGAAAGACTTCATTTTCCTGATTCACAAGGTCTCAGTCTTTTCCTCGGTATTAAAGTGAGCATAGGTGGGGGGTAGGATGGTGGGTTCTAGGCAAGCATGAGGGAATTACCTTCCCTTCTTATGGCATTTACTTAAATAAAACTATGTCTGTCAATTTTTAATGACAGTATTAAAATTGCCGGAATGATGTGCCTTTGACAGAGGAATGTTAGCCTTAAAGAAAACTAGAGATTTTAATAAAATTTATTGTTTTTTAACATTTTTGCTCATTTTGCAGCTGGACCAGTGTCTTTGAGAGTAACTTGTCTTGTGGTACCTACCATCATTAGTGTTTTCTCCATGTTCACCTTCTTCTTCTTCTTCTATTATTATTATTATTATTATTATTATTATTATTATTATTATTATTTTGAGCCATAGTCCTTTCTCTGACACAAAATTCACGAGTGACACTATTTGTATGTAAATAACTTTCTATTTTTGTTAAACACATAAAACACTTCAGATGAAAAATTTTTGTCCTGGTCAAAAACTCACTACCATATTAATAAACTGCAGCACAAAAGCAATACCTAAGACTGAATTCACTGGGTGATGAGCAACAATTTTCAACACTATGGCGCCAAATCAAAGAATGGACATCATCCTCATGCCTATGTCATAAATTACCTTCCCCGTCTATTCCCATTCCTTTTTCGTTCCCTTCACTCCTACCTGATGAAGGAAACTGTTCCAATAGCTTGTCCATTTTTTTGTCCTTTTTCTTTCTTTGCATGATTATTGGCAGTACAGCACAGAGGTAAGTACTGGCCAGTCAATCTCTCTTTTGAAGAATAATTTATTATCTCTGTGTAGAATTTCCATCAGTAAGCCCATAACAGTACTTATGTTACAATAAATAAATTGAAAATGCTTAATTACAAACTTCACTTATACTGAGAAAATCCATACTAATATATATACAATCTGCATTATTACATCCTATATATCTCATTCCCTATCTTCTCATTTCCCTTCCTTTCCTGTTCAATTTATCTTACATAACACTGTCTTGTGATTAGTCTCAGGAGGAACAGGCAGTTAGCAGTTATAAGCTCTATAAGACTCAAGCACCAGGGGCCACTTATGATGGTGGGAGAGATCATTGCATCTCACTGGTCAGCTACCGCCCACCCCAAGCTGGGCAGCCCCCGTCAATAAAATGCTGTTCCACCAGTACCTGCATGCTTCATAGGGTGTGTGGAGTTTAGAAGTTATCTTTGAAGAGTGGGTTGATATAGGGTAGCTACCAAAAACAGAAAGGAAACAATAAAGAAATCACCTTTTCATATTACCACCAGAAATGTCAGGGCCATGTGTCCAAGATACACTGACAATACCTAAGAAGTTGACTTCATTCCTAAGACTGCAGTAATTGACAGAGAGTTCCATCACTTGAATTTAGATACTGGGGGACTGCAGGAGACACAAATTCCTGACACGGGTTCTATTAGAGAATTTAATTACACATTCTTCTGGCACAGGAGGTCCCAAGGTGAGCAAAGACTTCACAGAGTAGAATTTGCAATTAAAAAACTCTCCTGAACTGTACTGTGCTGCCATCTGGTGGAATAGAGTGGATTCTTACTTTACAAATGCACTCTTCTAGTGGTACTATCAACATGTTGAATGTTTATGCTCCCTCTTTATCTTCCAGCTTTGAAGAGAAGGATTTTTTATGATTTTCTAAGCAACAGAATAGCCAAAGTAACAGGTTCAGAGTCACTATATATTCTAGGAGACTTTAATGCTCAAGCTGATCAGATAATGACTTGCCTGGTCATCATGGAGTGGAAACAATGAATGAAAATAAGCAGACTGCTTGAAATGTGCTGCTTTTATGAACTATGCATTACAAACACACATTTTCAACTTAAGGATTGACACAAGGTATTGCAGAGACATCCCCACTCTCATCGTGGGCATCTAATTGATTTTGTCATAGCTAGGCGTACAGATCTCATAAACTGCTCTACTGACATGAAGTTATCATAGTGCTGATTATAACACAGACCATGCTTTGGTGGTGAGCAAATTAAGGCTAACCCCTATAAAACACCACCACAACAAACAAAGAGGTCAGCCCTGAATCAACAAATATGTTCACAACTTGCAACAAAAAGAGGAATTCACCAGTAGTTTTGAAAGTGCTTTTTTCCCATCAGTTAACATACAAGCAGAAAAGAATATTGATAGCAAATGGGTATAGCTTTCAGATGCCATCTACAAATCAGCAGTAATATCCTATGGAATAATAAAATAGAAGCAAGGACTCATACAAGTAGAATTTGGAAGAGATGGGACCAGTAATTGAAGCTAAACAAAAAACCTTGCTTGCTTACAAAGAACTTGGGATGACTTGCAAGAAGCAAAGAACAGATGGGCAGATAATTACTGGCTGAATTTATGTGCATGTATTTAGAAAGCTGATGATTATGTGAAGACTAAGGTAATGTATGAAGGAATTAAGAAAGCAATTAGTCCAACAGTAAAAAATATCTGCTCTGCTGAAGACCAAGAAAGGAGAAGTTATCACACTCATGAAGGCAAGCAAATGAAACACTGGGTTGAACACTACCTAGAGTCGTGTGCAGCTGAGAACACTGTTAGCAGGGAAGCACTTGATGTCATCAAACAAATGCCGGTTATGGAAGAGCTATATGCAATGCCCACTATGGAATAAGTCAGTAAAGCAATAGGTTTGTCTTACCAATGGAAAGGATCCAGGTGAAGACAGGATTCTTACAGAGATTGTCAAATAAAAGACGATTGTACTTCACAAACATCTACATTCACTTCTCACAACCATCTGGGAAGAAGGTTATTTCCCACTGAGTATGCTGAATTCAAAGACTGTCACTCTATATAAACAGGAACAGAACAAAAGTGACTGCAACAATTATCAAGACATTTCACTGCTGAGGGAAGGCTTGAGCAAGATTCCCTTCTGCCTTTGAAGATTGTGAGGAGGGAGTGTATTTACATACAAAATCTGATGGAAATCTTTTCAAAATTACCCACCTTAAAGCCACGACCAGAATTAATACAACTGTTATTCAAGAGTTGCTATATGTGGATGATGGAACTCTGGTAGCAAACACAGAAGATGAGCTGCAGTACCTAATACGGAAAATTTGGTCTTACCATTAGCCTCCAACAAACTAAGACCATGGTGCAGGACACCATCAATCGTCTGTTCATCAGCATTCATGGCAATACTCTACAGGTAGTTGAGGTCTTGACTTACAAGGAGACCACATGGGTATCTGATTTTAGAACTTCTTTATATTTGTGGTACATGAAGTTCGGAACTTAAACAACAATCAGTCAAAGCCATTCAATGCAACTCTTAAAAATTCTCGAAATCAACTTTGAAGTTTTTGCAAAGTGTACGTAAGTACCAATAATTAAAACAGTTGCAATGGCTGTCAGAGTAGCTCAGATGGTAGCATTCTGGCCTGACAACCATAGAGTCTGTGGTTCGAATCCTGCTGAGACAGATGTTTTCCCCTTCTAATTCAGTTACATAAAACATTCTGTGATATCTAATTCCATGTGTTGTCAGTTTTTTTTTTTTTATGTGTATATAGGTAGCTGAAAACTTTGTCGTCACGTAAAATGATGGTTGAGTAGGTTAGCTGCTTTGAAAGCCATTAGTACCTCTTCACAAACTGAACAATCAAATGACTACCATCATCAACTAATAGTTGCGAGAGGGTCAAATTCAATATATGACGCGATTAGTGTGCATGCGCTTGCGCTGTTGTATCACACCGTCTGTTGGGTGTGCCTACCTCTAACTTGTCCACCACTCCTGTTCATAGTTTCTGGCTCGAGCTCCCAGTACATTGCATGTGCAACAAATTGAAATGAAATCACAGGTAAACACTACACCAACTGGGGGCAAAGTTAATCTGCTGGTTTTCATAAGTTTGGTTGGCAATGTTTCCTTGTCTAGGGGCCGACTGCTCACTCCTCACTTTAACGCCCAAATAAAATTAAAGTTCACACATAAATACACAGAACAGCTGAATTAAATAAAAACAATGTTCATAACAGGCAAGGCTATTTAAATTACAGTCACTCATGGGTGTTTGCATTTTACAAATATTGATTTATTCACTTTGGGCTTACACGATACTTGTCCCAAAAATTTTGTCAAAATATATTGTCCAGTTCATAACTGAGTATAAACAAGAAGTGCAAAATCTCTAACTTCACTTCCGCAATTTCAAGAAAACATGCAACCCCAAAACTGTCTCTGTGTGAGGATTCAAAGGTCGAACCCATGTATCTTATCTCAAGAAAAGTCAAAGTCCGAATCATACCTAACTTCACGTAAATCGCGAAGTGTATCTTCACAATCACCAGACACAAAAAGTTTCTAAGTGTCATCTAGATTCGCATGAACACCAAAATATAATCTTCAAGTTGGATAACTCAATGACTTTCTCCACAAAACATTTTTTCTAAATTGAAGTCATCCAACAGCAAAATATTTCTAAGTTCTCAAAATCAGATTTCTTCTAAGTTCCACTATGACTTAAGTTGGTGAAATTTTTCTAAGTCCACTTGGGCACTTGGAACAATTTTCACAGCGGACTAGCACAGATCAGACCCTCACCGTAGTTGGATCAAGACTGACTGCAATATGGCAGCACCCCCCTCTTATACTCTCGGCCGAGCTGGATAATTTTTTTAACTTTAAATAGAACTTACTGAATAAAAGTAAAACATCAATACAATAGGAAATTTTATCAACTTCACAGTGCTGTAATTATCTTTTGCATACATCTAGTGGTTTTCAAACTAAGTATTTTTCAGTTAGTAGTTTGCAGCTTTCATTATCATCTTTGTTAATAAACATAAATTGTTATATTACATGCTATACATTTACTCTTACTGCTGAAACATTGTGCATACTGACATTCTTTTTAATTATTTATACATGCAGATTGGTTCATTGGTCTGAAAGTAGTTGGCTGAATGGCCACCATAGCGCCCGTCTTCCAACACTGCCATTTCCGCTCACGGTCCAGGTCTTGCCCGTGACGTCAGTCGGCTGTATGGGCCATCCCACGGCCCTGGGTATCGCCGACTTCAGTTGACCCAACTCGCGTCAACACTTTCACACTCAACACAGCTACCAAAGTAGGGACTGTGAAGCCATTACTGCATAAAATGTAACTTATGTTGTTTTGATTGAAACCATAATTACTAACAATCTTCTTTAAAATACAGAAAATTATGAATAATCAAAAATTTTATCGTAAAAATTACCATTAGAAATTAAAATTGTGTAACTATTGGGACACAACAGAAGAAATTTAAAAAAAATTAATTATGACAGGATTTGAACCAACGACCATAGGGGTCAGAGGCCAGAGCGCTACCACCTGAGCTTCGCCGAAGTATGCTGCAAGTAATTCAATGATTGGTACTTAATATTACTTTTAAAATTTCAAAGTTGATATTCTCAAGAATTTTTGGAATTGCGTCGAATCAACAACATGTAGGAACTTGTCTGTGGACAGTGAGATTACAAACAGAATTGCTTAAGCATTGGCTATCATGGGTAGATTGAAAAACTGAATATGGAACAATGGAAAGCTGACAATAAAAACTAAGTTAAAAGTATACACTGCTTGCTTTTATCAGCACCCTTCTCTACAGCTGATAGACATGGACAACCCTTGCTAATCATGAATCTTGACTGAACAGCTTTCATCTCTTCTGTCTCCAAAAAATCCTTCAGATCTCTTGGACAGATAGAATACTGAAAACTGAAGTCTTACAGCTCACAAGCACAACCAGCATACATGCACTCCTGAGTCACTGACATCTCAGATGGCTGGGACATGCCAGGTGCATGGATTCTGAGTGAATAATAATAATAAATAATAATAATAATAATAATAATAATAATAGAACAACTGCTATACAGAGAACTTCAAGAGAGTGTGAGGCCAGAGGGGAAGACTGTACCTTTACTATAAAGGATGTCTGCAAAAGAGATCTGACCTAGACCAGCATCAATCCAACTCAATCAGAATGCCCTGCTGATGACCATGTCAAGTGGCAACTAGTGTGCACAAAGGGTTCATGCTTGCAGAAGAGGAATTAACACAAGCAGAAACAATGAAGAGATCCAAATGGAAGGAGAGAGTGGCTTCTGCTTGAAGACCTTCAAATTTCATGTGCCCAAACTGCATCAGGGACTGCCACTATCGCATGGGGACTTTCCAGCCGTAGCAGATGTTGCAGGCTCTGAGCCAATCATGCTACACCATCCTCCTTTAAATATGCATGGATGTCATTACATTACTATTTTAGCATTGTAGCAGGCAATGACTGACCCTTTGTAACTGTTTTAAAATACCTGTGTGGTTCATATCTACAACTATGCAATTCTAAATATCACGAATTTGCCTCATATTACATGACAAATTTACAGGTTAATAATACTGTTTGTTTTACAGTAGCAAAAATAATAATTTTAGAGATCAACAAAAGACCCATTTTTCCAGAAAAAAAGTAAATACAATGCCACATGCAATTATCAAAATGATAAATGAAATGGCAAAGTTTCTCAGAACAAGTATTCCTAATTCTGATGTAGCACTTTTTTAGTCGGAACAACAAAACTAATGATATTACATAAATAGAGCAGAAAAATGTATGACAAAGATTTTCTTATCAGACTTTTAGAGAGCTTTGTGTCTAAATCAGTAACTAAGACATAAATACAATGAAAACAAAACAACAGTTTTTTCATAGTTTTACACATTGTGAGGGTTTTGGAATTTTAAAATGTAATTATGAATTAAGATGACAGTCACAACTGAAAGCCAGCTTGGGAATTCCTCAAAATGCTAAGAAATATTGTGGATACATGTGATTAAATGAAAAAAAGAAAAAAGAAAAAAAGAAATGAAAGATGACATGCAGACAGTACTGAATGGCATGATACACTTGTTTTACCACATTAATATTTAAAATGTGATGAATAACCTCCTGTGCACTGTTAAGAAGAAGAAATCTAAAGCACAATGCAGTTGGGTCTAGAAACCAGCCAATGGCATGTGCAATAAATCTTGAAGACCCCATCCAACCACAAGGGATTAACACAAAGACACAACACTTACATTACCAGAAGCCTGAAAGATAAAAACAAGGCACAGATCTGGAACCGTACTAGATAAGTTATTAACATCTGCAATCAAACCAGACAGACAAGCATCATAGAAACCTACCGTTCACCAACATAATGTCCCCTCTGTTCTCAAAAGTAGAAAGAAGAGGAAAGACAAGCAGATTGAAGTCTGAAATAAAATTCTAGCTGTTTCTTGGGCAATGGGATCAATAGACAACACTCAAAGATATCATGAAACCCTCAGAGAAGGAGACATGACAGATGTAAAGAAATTGTAGAGTTTAAACACTGGAGGAATAAATTATACTTCAAGCTGATAAATATCAAAGACATTGAAATGAAATTGTGCGACAGAAATTATGCCAATTAGAAGTTAACTTCTGTCCCATCTTTTCAAAACTAGGAACTGTCAAAAAAAGAATGATGTTGACTGATGTTACACAACATAAAAATCTGAAAATCTTTCCTTAGTACTTTCCTAGGGCAAAAAATTCACAACAGTTTTACTCATTATCTTCTGTGAAAGCAAATTCCACGAAACCTGGAATGTAAACAGTTTGTACATAATACATGTGTAGGCTAACGCTTGGAAAGTAATAAAGATTAGGGTGGAAGGTCCTCTAACAACCTATTAGAAATAGAGTGCAAGCTTTTAAAGGAAGCAAATGAAAATCAGCTGCACCTTTATCAAAATGCCATCCCGACATTTGACTCGAGCAATTACGGAGAACTTGTTTGTAATCTGGAGTGACTAATCATTAGCTCAGTATCTCCACAAGTGTTGCTTTATGGTAGGGTTCACTGTCATGCTGATACAATAGTTTTCGTCTGCAAGCTGTTCCTCTACTGTATGCAGTACATAATGCTGTAACATGCGTTAATAATGTTCTTCCTTTAGTTTTTTCTTAGACCCAATAAGAGGATCTCATCTTAATCACAAAAAACACCCCCACACTGTAACACCATCTCTCCCTACTTTTCTGTTGGCATTACACATAACAGGTAACACTGTACTGGTATTTACCAAATTCAAACCCTTTTAACAGACATCAAATATATTTCACTTATGAGGAGCTATTCGACCATCAAACTTTCAGCTCCCTATTCACAGACACTTCACTACATGAACTGATGGTAGCACTTCTACATTTTTTATAATCCCCTTCACACTACTAGATAATCCCTGTCCAGCAGTACATGAGGTCTGCCTGGCCTTGGTATAACTGCCATTGTTTCTTTGCAATTTCACTTTATAGTTGTAGCTACAAAAGGCAACTTTGGCAGGCTCAGAAGAGTAGAAATATCCCTGACAGATTTGTCACTCAGGTGACACACAATGATCAGCCCATGTTCAAAATTGCTGCAATCTCTAGACCAAAGCATTCTGCTGATACTGCTTCTCTATGGCAGTACATTTTCTACTGGTGGGTCCATCTCATTTTACATAGGGGTGGTGCAGATACTTTCAGTCAGACCGTGCAGGATAGAATATAACTCACTCTTGAAAGAAAAGAAACAACACTACATGAAAATCAAAAATTGATGTGGAAAGATGAAGCAAAGCCATACAGAGTCCTGCATACACAAAGAACAAAGTTTCTCCATGACAATATGAGAAAACCATTTGAAAGCCTTACTCCATAGCAAGAGATCACATTATGAAATAGAACAAAGTACCCCTGTAATTAAAATTGAAAGTGTAATAGAAGACGAAGTCTGGAAAGCAGCTGAAAAAGCAAACCCTGTAACGCAGAAGGTTCAAATAGAATCTTGTAGAAGCTAATGAAAGAAGCAGTGCTACACACTGTGAAACTGAAGATAGATCTATATCAGAATCATGGACAACCTCGAAATATAGAGAGAGCTAACAGTTAAAGTGACCTACAAATGGACAATATCACAGAATTCCCCAATTTCGACAGTGAAACTGCCTTGGACAAACTTGGTGTGCAAGATGAATTAGAAAAAGCAAGAGTATTACATTTTCAATATGACACAAACTAGTTAATTCATTGCTGTGAACGTAAAGGCATGTCAAAACCAAGATTTACATGAAGTAGATTGATGAAAACATAAGAGAGAGGGCACATTACATTTGCAGAAAATACTACGAGTTCAAAAAATAAAAAATAAAAACAGGACTGTTGTATTTGACACTGGCAAGCAGATGTTTCAACAACATGGTAATAACTGCTCATCCAGCTGCTAGGTCAAGTATTTATTTCCTATAGTGTATAAATGGCAGTCCCATGTAATGAATGTACAATAGTCCCTGGAGTTTGCGCAGCCAAAAGGAGGACTCTTTGTTGCATTTATAATACTGTAATAACTCTCCATTCATTGCAATATCACTAGAGTAGCAGGATATTATATAATACCTCACTTTAAACAGCCTATTGGCATGATAAGAACTGAAAAGAATTACATTAATCTGTGTGGCTTAAACACACAGATAGTGCATATAACATACCTCAAGTTTTAGCTTTGACACGAGAACCTTGTTATATTCTAGCTCTTCCTTTGCCTCTGCCAAAGCTTCCGTTTTTTCTTCCCTAAAAATAGAAAAATGAAACAAGGTATCAAAATACCTATTTCAATCTGTTGCACACACACACACACACACACACACACACACACACACACACACACACACACACACTGAACAGTGTCAAAAGTTAGTAAAATCCTGTAAAAGACAAAGTACCAAGAAGTTCACACATTTTACAATGTGTAAACATTCAATGTTGAACAGAAAAAGAAGGAAGAATTTAAGAGTAAATGGTGAATATAATCAAAGAATAATATTACAGTGCCAATAAAATCATGAATCAGTCATCCATCAGAGGTTTACTATAAAAACATGCAAAAGAAACTGCAATGACATTAAATGACATAGTTGGGTGCAACAACTGAGATTTAGTTTTATCCAATTACATTCCATACTTATTTACCAATAAGCACATCAAATAATAAAACAAAAATAAGATCACTGTATGTTCATGTAATACATGAAAAATGTATTTTTTTTATACACCTTCTGACTAGGGTTCTACAACGTACACATGTAATGTAACCCAAATGTGCAGTTTGAATGGCACAGATTATTTTACCAACTATGAACACACTTTGGATGTGTGAAGAATTTCATTTTCAGAAAATACACCAATTAACTCTACAAATTAAAAACTTCTGTCCAATTAGCATGTTAGACCAAAATCTCTATCTGGTTAGAGAGCCCTACTCATAATGCTCCACACATTATCAATTGGGGAGAGATCTAGTAACCTTGCTAGCCAAGCACAAAGATAAGCAGTGCAAATTCTTGCAGTGTGCAAGTGGTCAATATCTTGCTGAAATATAAGCACAAGATGGCTAGCCAGGAAGGGCAGCAAACAGGGCTCAAAATATCAGTAACACGCCAATGTGCTATAAATATGTCACAGGTGATAACCAAAGGAGTCTTACTAAGAAATGAAATGACATCCCACATCATCACTCCTGGTTGTCAGGCCGTATGGCAGACAACAGTCAGGTTAGTCTCCCAGTGCTGTTGGGGGCATCTCCAGATACTTCTTTGCTGGTTATTGGGGCTCATTTTGAAGCAGGACTCATCACTGAAGACAGTTATCCCCATGTCAATGAGATTTCACACTCATTATACCCAACACGACTGTAAACAGGCTTGCTGGGGTATAGAAGTAAATGGAAAGTCAGTGCAAGAGCTGCTGTGGGCTCAACGACTCTTTTTTATATTATTACAAAGTTTTATTTAAACTGGCACACAATTTGAAATAGGGAGAAAATGTACTGTGAGGTGAATTACCACAAATATCCCACCATATCAATGTGCAGTACATGTAAAATAAAACTACAGAAGATTCTGAAGTATCCTTTCATTACTATAGCAGAATGAAATCCAACAAATATGTACAAACTTACAGCACAAAAACACACATGCATACACACTACAGACATAATGATTTCATTCTGAAGAGTGCAAGTCAACAATACCATGACATAAATGAACAGCACAATACCGTGTATGTTCTACAGGATTACTGTATTTAGTTAACTGGTTTTCAGCTTATAAGGCCATCATTCGACTTTAACAGACTATTTTCATTAAAGAAGTTACAATTATACACACCACCAAAAAGCAATTACTCATCAAAACTGAGGCTGAAATACATCTTCAATGACAGTGTAGTGCTAATGCAATTAAAAGTTACCAATAAATAAACATAAAGGGAGCAGACTAGGAAAAACATCAATACTGAACCCAAACACAGTGTACACCTAATATAATAAATTACATAAACAGTATCAATGAAATGAAATTAGTACTGACAATTCTACACAAGACTAGTTCAAATAGGTATTGCATATGAAAAGAGACACATAATTAGTGTATAAGATATAATTGACAACTGTAATCACAGAACTTTGAAGTACTTGGGAAATCTTACTAAAATTAAAATAAATAAGTAAACAAAAATGAAGTGAGAGAAAGGAACAGACACTGAAAAACTATGATGATGAAGTGATGTTTATAACAGAAGAATTGTTGATAATATAGTAAGGACAGTTTACAACTCACCGCAAAGATGTGGCGACAAGCTGCGACAGGCACATACAAAAGACACACACATACAACACTTTAAGTTATCGGCCATGGATTATCATGATCAGGACTTGAAATTTTGTATATATGATAACAGCAATAAGTTGCTAATATTTTCTTTTTGCAGTAGATTTAGATTTTGGTCACTTTGTGACCATTATCAATGCTACATAAAAAGCAAAGAAGAACCAGTTACAAACAGGTAACATGCATGCCATATTAGATGTAGCCATATTGAATGTTACCGGATATGACAGGTTTCTTTAACATTGAAAGGACACACAGTGA
Organism: Locusta migratoria; assembly: GCA_026315105.1. Taxonomy (NCBI): domain Eukaryota; kingdom Metazoa; phylum Arthropoda; class Insecta; order Orthoptera; family Acrididae; genus Locusta; species Locusta migratoria. The sequence goes on along the minus strand of CM048755.1, from coordinate 112,550,068 downwards.
CCGAAAGCTACTTCTGCTACAATAAAGAAAACATTTGCGACTGATCACTGTTTTCTTCTAAACATTTAAAAAATGAATAATGATACAACTGGACAGAGGTGTAGAAAATACTTATGTAGTTTACAAAGCCCATACAGTTCGGATACACTGCATTCGTGATGGTTAACAGCTTTGTTTCTGAATCAGAAAAGATGTTTTCACATGAAATGATGAGTACACATTTAATTTCACCTCTGAATAATTTAGCAGGATCTTCAAGAAGGACGTAGAGACATGTGAGACTCAGAAAATCATTGGCATTTTGCACATGAACACAACTGTTAAAAAGTACAATGCTGTTTCTCTCATCATATCTTGTACTAACGAAACTGTACTGATGTAATTTCTTAAAAAAGTTCTTGAGAGTGTGAAAATTCTTTCCCTGTGGAGCATTACACTCAAGTATTAAACAAAAGATAGACAAATCTCACATAGAGCTAAATATGTATCCTTTTATTTCTGCAGTTAGTTTTCCACCCAATAAAAGAAGTGTTGATATTTGGACAGAGTTTGTGTAAAGACCAAATGTCAACCCTGTTGAATTGAGTGACTTGAGACTGGCCACTCAGGCTTGTTTAACACAAAACTACAGTATTTATAATTCCATGGGTCTCTATAAACAATAGAAAGTCCAGGACAATGTCAATAACATGAGGATGATCACTGAGCCACTGACATACCCATAGAAAAGACAATCATATTCACAAAACTAAATTTTTGGATACAGCCTTCATCATAAAAAGAGCATATGTATATTAACACAATCACCCATGTTACAATTCACAATACATGGCCACCACCTCCAGCCAGTACAGCCTGACAGTCAACTTTTGGGTGACAAATTCATGGACAGTTGGAACAAGATTTTTTTTAATAAACAACCTTCAAGTGCAAGTATTAAACAATGGTTCATATATGTAGGTAAAGTACCATGCATATAAAAAGGCACTAAAAGACAATTACACAAGTACACAAATACATTGTTTCAAAATTTAGTAAATAATTCTAACTACAGACACAGCAATACGTTCTTGCTCTCAACACCAAATAATACACAAACATGTAGTTTTTCACTTGGGTGTAGACTATATATCATATCTGTTCTCATGTCCAACTATGATTTCAATATAATATAATTTTAATATAATAAAATTTATTGTCTAAACCAATGACTACAGCTCTGTACTGACTGAACACATACTGTATAAGAAACAACACTTGAAAATTATACCCCCTCTTGCACCATCTGCTGTCCTTTCAGTGCCTACAGCAAATGGTTTACAATGTCATACATTGAACAGATATCACAGAGAGTAACAAAACCACTAAACTCCTGAAAGTATAAGATTTGATGCTGTGTGGAGAACACTAACGCTCAAGTGTATTTTCAACAGCAAAGATAAAACTCAATTACTAACCAACAGTGGGATACAAAATTACTTGTCCTAAATGTGGTAACCACAGTAATGGACAGTCAGACAGACACACAGCAACTAGGCTGGCTGAATATGAATGCAGATGTAGTTGCAGAATGATGACTCCACATTTGCTGAGCATGTGCTAAGTGAGGGTCACAACTACCAGTCTCAGTCCAATGACCTTCACTTAGCACACAAAAGTTAAAAACTAAACCTATTGGAATCACTGGAAGTCAATAATCATGTGTCCCACACGTTGATTTAATATTAAATGATAAAACATGGCATAATACTTCCTATATTCTAAACTTCACTTAATCATCATAGTCTTGCATTGTCTGTGTCTTTCTATCCCACTATTTCCCTGTAATTATTTATTTTAATTTTTATAAGATTAACTAAATATTTCAAATATTAAATGGTTACAATTGTCAATTCTATCTTGTACTCTGATTATGTGCCACTTTCAAAAAAAAATGTTTGTAAAGCTATAGAACCAAACTGCAACAGTCATCAGTCCCTAGACTTACTTACAAACTATTTAAACTAACTTATGAACTTATGCTAAGGACAAAAAAGACACACACACACACACACACACACACACACACACACACACACAATGAAGGACTCGAACCTCCTACAGGGAGCAGAGGCGCACTCCGCAGAAAGGCACCTTAAAGTGCACAGCCACTCCCACATGGCTCACTTTTCTTGTGTGGAAAGTATCTGAGCTATTCTTTAATAGTCATGTCAAGTACTCAAATGTTCAAATGTTTGTTAAGCTTAAGGGACTTAACTGCAGGGTCATCAGTCCCTAAACTTACAAACGACTTATGAACTACCTTATACTAAAGACGACAGAAATATCCATGCATGAGGGGGGATTCGAACCCCCGACCGTAGCGACCGTGCGGACTGTGACTGGCGCGCCACAGAGCGCTCGGCCACTGCGGCCGGCTGTCAAGTACTAATTTCATTTTATTGGAAGTTAATTTAATTTAAAATATTTGTGTTTAGTATTTCTGTTTCTCCTGGTTTGCTTCATTTGTATTTATTTATGCGTATATTGTATAGCATTACTACTGCAATGTCAGTTAATGTGCATTTGAGACTTAGTTTGGATGAGTAACATCTCTTTCAGTGTTCTATGCAGATACTGTAACTTTTTTTATCTAATTATGTAGTCAGTTAAAGGTTGATGAGGGCCTTTTAAGCCAAAAACTGGTTAATTACATAAAGTAATCCTGTATAACATAAACAATATTGCAGTTTTACTTTATTGTCTTATTCAACCAAGAATCAATGGGTAAGTCAGTTAATACAGTAACACATAAGTGAATGTTAATACTCTTTATGTATGTAAATAAAAATTAAAAGTTTAAGCAATACAGACTTACAGTTCTTGGCGCTGTTTCCGAAGTCTAGATTTCCAGTCCGCTAGCTCAACAGCCAAATGGTGTGTTTCCCCTCCACAAAGCTGTTGTGATAATTTTGGTGTTGTTTCACCTGGCTGGGAGGTTTCGGGCCTACATATTGCTGCTACACAACCCTGTGAATACAAAAGAATAAGTACTTAATGAGAATTTGGATGTACGCATCCTGAAAAGTAAAGTAATTTAATGCAATGTAAATACCCTGATGTCCAAAATTAAGGCAACAAACTTCAATTTCCCAATCATGTGAAGACTTTACATTATAAGCACATAATCTGTTAACAGACGTTCATAAAATTATGTCTGCACAGAAAAAGACATTCCGATCAGCGTACAACCGTGCCAGTGATGAAGTCAGGGCACCTTCTAATTGGGTAGTGTTTGGCAGACAGTCCCGCATCCACAATCACTGTGTACACATCCACAGACGGTGTAGTACAGCACAGAGAAGAGACCTACCCGACACTCTGCAGTGGAGATCCATTGGGAGAATGGCAGCAGAACAGTCTCAAACCAATGTAGTACATGGCTTAATGTGATTCATTCTGTTGTTTCTTGGATGTGGTGACAGTTTATAGAGACCATCCCCTAGACTAGGGCAGGACCAACCATATATGACATCAGAAAGAAACAGTACCATTATTTGTCTATAAGGGCACATTGGTACTGTCATAGTACTGCATGGCAACTGACATCTCACAGCATACACTGGAAGAGTCATATTGAGGCAAAAAGTGTACAGACAGCTTCAGCAGAATGGCCTTTATTGTAGGAGACCTGCTGTATGTGTACCTCGGACACATTTTTATAGAAGAAAACGTTTCCCATAGACTCATCACCATGTCAGCTATACAGCAAAAAGTGGGCCAATGTTCTTTTCACAGATGATTCTCAACTTGGTCTACAGAGTGATTCTTGATGGATCTGCATTTGGAGGGATGCCATTATTCATAGGTCAGCATGGATTAACAAAATGTGAGACTTACGTCAAGTACCAAGCTTATTCTCCACAAAACATTTTTCCCATGGCCGAAATCCACTTTTCCATGGCAGTACCTACACACAGACTTTGCAGGCCCTTTCTGTAACTAGGGATGGTTACTAGTGGTTGACACTTACAGCAAATTTCCATTTGCCATGTCGATGCAATCAACGCCACCTTTGCAGACTACCAAGGCTCTTATGTCAATCTTCTGCATCAAAGGGACAGCAAAACAACAGTCCACAGTTCACATCTAAAGAATTTCAGCATTTTTGTGAAGCCAACAATATTCAGCATCCCATCAGTGCTCCATTTAATTCCCAACCTAATAGAGGAGCTGAATAGTTTGTGCATATCTTCAAGCATTGGTACACAAGCTATGCACAAACTCACTCAAGCACTTCCTACTGGCCACAGCTCATTGAGGATACATCACATGTGGAACTCCAACATGAGCAAAGACCAGCAAGCTGCTGCACCTCTTGCATAATCTGCAACAGTGCACAAAATTCCAAATTAATGGCCATGTATGTTACAGATGTTTCCATAGTCCTCATTGTTGGGAACAATGTATCCCCACACCACTCCTAATCCCAACCCCTTACCACAGGGATCATATACTTGTGGAAGACCCCGATGCAAAACCTGCCCAATCCACCCATCCTGCACATCCTATTCCAGTCCCGCCATAGGCTTGTCCTACCCCATCAGAGGCCGGGCCACCTGTGAAAGCAGCCAACTCTGCTGCAATCACTACTCTGCATTCTACATTGGAATGACAACTAACCAGCTCTCCATGAGGATAAATCACCATCAAACTGTGGTTAAGAGAAGTATGAACTATCCTGTGGTGCAGCATGCAGCAGAGCACAACACCTTGGACTTTAACAGCTGCTTCACCACCCAAGCCATCTGGAGCCTCCCCTCATCCACCAGCTTTTCTGAACTGCGGAGATGAGAGTTATCCCTACAGCACATCCTATGGTCCCGCAACCATCCTGGCCTCAACCTCAGATAACCTAACATCCTACATTCCATGCCCCACAGTCCCTCTCCCCCTCACATCCTACATTTCCTTCCAATTCATGCCCCTTTCCCTGCTGTGTGCTTCCTGTTTTTAAATTTATTTATTTTCCTCCATATATATTTCATACTGCATCTCATTTTTCGCCTGACATCGCCTCTGCTTGTTGTATCCCCACCCTTATCTTCCCTCTCCACTTCTTCCCTTCCCTCCCTTCCCCTCCACTCCCCCCCCCCCCTCCCTCCCATCCCTTCCACTTGCCGTGAGTTAGACTGTGTTGGGCGGCCAGAGATGGCTGACGTATGTGGATGAGTGTGCCTGAGTGATTGTGTTGATGAGTGTTCTCTGTCTGAGGAAGGCCGCGGCCAAAAATTTAGAATTGTGTGTGTCTTTGTGTGTCTTTTATTTGCGTCTGTCAGCGGCTCAACATTCATCTCTACGATAAGTCATTATGTTTGAAGACATGGAACAGGAGGATGGTATCACACACACACACACACACACACACACACACACACTTTTCTAATGAAGATTGTGGCCAAAATTTCAAGTTACATTAATGTGATTGTCTTTTTCTAAATGCCTGTATGCTGCTCGGAGACTGTCTTTAAAGTGATTTGCATCTGTCATCATATTATCAAGATATCAACTTTGATTTTCCATTTTCATATTTAATCTGAAATGAAACAACAAAACAAAAATGCCTGCCACTAATGAAGGATCATAACTAAAAACTTCAGCATAATTTTCTCTACTATATATTATTCCCTAATAGTTGTACTACATTAAAGCAATATGAACTGTAGAAATGACGTTAAATGGCAATTTATAGTGATCACAGTGTGAAACAACTCTTATAAGAATTTACATTGGCGTGAAGTCCGCACTGTTGTGGCCAATAGTTTCCAATCCATACCAAATTTTTCTGCAGCATACAACATTTTTAATGCATTCAGAAATATAGTCCCAAAAGTACTGAATATCATCCAGATTGTAATACACCTTTCTTTTCCTCATTAGTGCTGCAGTACTCAAAAATCTCAGCTGTCTTTACTCACCTGCAAGTACTCATCACGTTCTTTTGCTAGCCTTTTTAAATGGACTAGCATAAGATCAGTAGGGAAAACTTCACTGGTAGCATCTTGTATTAAAACAATCTGTGGATTTTCTGTAACCTAGAACAAGGAATTTCAATGTTAAATTAATGAACATTAATTCTATTAAGACAGTCTCAATATAACAACAATAAGAATAATAATGTTGTTTTAAGTATTTACTTTCAAAAATGTAAATATATGAAGTTTAATTGAGACAGAATAGGACAAGTGGAAGTGGGGGGACAACAGAGAGAAAAGGAAGATTCCTCATCGTAAAGATGAACCTTCTGTTAGATGAAATAGATCAAGTAATACATTGACAGGCAGTAAATGTCATTAAAGTCCATAATAGTTGCCAATTACATCTAATTCTGATCTGTTCCACTGATGATTACAGAAATTATTTTTAGATTGCCTAGTTATTTAAATCAAGACATTATGTATGTATTACTGGATAAGCTGCTACTTTAAGGAGAAAATAAACCAATACTCTTCCTCTTACACTAATTGGCTGATGATTTTATCCACTATTATATACTAAACAATTAAGTTACTTGATTGATTATACAGTATGCAATCATTTGTCTCCATACAGGAAAAATAAAATACTTATTTAAACTGAAAATTAGTGCTGCCTGGTATTGACACCCCAAGACCAAAATATTCTACTACAGTACTTTTATATTTTATTTTAATATATTTGAGGATTTCACACTTCCTTCCTTATGTCTGTTGGCAACATTTTAGTAACTTGTGTATTGGAATGAAACAATTCATTCTCACAATACAATGAGAATAACTTGCAACTCACTGCAAAGAAAATCATCAAGGCATAGACATGTATGGAAAAAAAAAACCACACACAAACAAATTAGCTTTTGACCACTGCCTTCATCAGAAAAAGACACACACTAATCCGTACAACCACACAGGTGCAACTCACTAATGCACAACCATCATCTTTGGCTGCTACATTCCATCTCTAGTGACAGTTGTGTGTCAGTGAGTTGTGCCAACATGATTACAAAAATGAGAGTATGTGTCCTTTTCCTGACAAAGGCTGTGGCTGAAAGTTAAATTGCGTGTGTATGATTATGTTTTATTCGTGCCTGTCAGTGACTCAACAATTGTCTTTGTGATGAGGTGCAAGCTATCCTCATTATATTGTTGAATTCCAACCTGGACTTGCCATTATTAGAAACTTTATTTTGAAATATATACAGAAATACAAAGTTTATGTGGAAATTGTGGTTGTGAATTTCACAGTTCACATTAAATTCACACTTATTTTTAACCATAAATACCATGACAGAGTGTAAGAAGGACCCTGGAGTTATTGGTACAAGATACCCAGTCATCATGTTTAGATAATTATAAGACTGACATCACTGTATACCTGTTTAATACAATCAACTATTCCATGCTGTAAGGTGACATCCATGGCTCTGATACGTTCTATAAATGTTTCCTTGTTAGGACACTGAACAGCACATCCCAAAAGAAGTAGTAACAGAAGCTTCATCTGATCTAGACCCTCTTTGCTGTTTGGCTTTTGGCCAAGTTGTATACAGTCTGGTAACACCAAGACAATTTGACCGAGCTCCTCCTGTGAAAATGAAAGCAATATAAAGTAAAACAGTGAAATAAAGAGACATGCAAGGAACACCTCCACAAAAAATAACTATTAAGATTATCTTCTTGTTTATGCATTTTTATCTTTAATGCGTTATTTTCCATGCACTGTACAAAGTAATCACACTGATCTCTTGATTTTTACATCCTATACTTCTAACTAGAGTTATCCCTCCAGTTCACCAGCAGTTTCCTGCCAATCAACATGCTTCAACTCTCTTTCATTAGGTGAATGTTGAAATATGAAAGATGATACTATATTTCATAAGTCAGGTACAATAAACTGATCTGATATACCATGCTGTACCTTGTTAAAAATTTTAATTCCATATACCTTTTCGATGCTATAGTAATCCACAGCTCTGCAACAACTAGCAGGTTTAAGATGTACACTGGGGCACAAAATTAAAAACAACAAACAGAAATTTTGCAACTTTGTATTTATTTTGCCACAAAACAGTATAAACAGGTGATAGCAAAGTAGAAACTATGTAACGAATACAGAATGAAAACAACAGCAATATGCATAAGGGTATACAACAATGTGTGTCTAATTTTTTTCCCAATATAAAGATTTTTCACATACATTCAGTGAACTCTTTAATGCGTACACTATGGAGTATGACTACCTCTGGCAGCAATACAGATATGACAACAATGGACCATGCCTTTGAATAATGTCATCAATCTCATGTTGAAGCAATAATGTCCATTCTTCCAGTAGACCTGCTTGCAAGTCTCAATGAATGGATGGGAGATGCTGACATGATGCAACCTGTCACCCCACTGCAGCCTACACATTACTCTATGGCAATGTTTACTCTTGCTTAAAGAATTGCAGTTGCAGGAGGAAGCAGTTTCAGCATGGCCAGTAATATGTTTCATAACGATCATCTTGTATGATGGATACTGTATGTCACATGGCAGAACAAGGTTCTGTGAAAGCACATTGCAAAGTCACTCATGTTCAGATGTGGTATTTATTTGTAGTAATGAATATGAATTTAATTTAAACCTGTTGGCACTTCCAATCTGCATAGAATTACAGATGTGAGATAACATCTGTGTAGCATTTCTGTCATTTGTGGAACCCAATGAGAATGGCAAGGATCTCTTGTCTCTTAAGTCCTGTAAAGACTGTGAACATTACACTATTTCTACTTTTGAGTGTTCAGTCATCTCATTCTCAACACATAATATGTTCTAGGTACAAATGCAATTTGATGATTAATGAATATTTTCTCTCATTTCTATTATTTAAAATTGTACATGAAGGGTAACCTTGGCAATATCGGTCACAGGTAACAGCCTAAAATTATCATACATCAGTCTTCAAAACAGGTGGTGGTGATTGGTGTTTTAGGGCGCTCAACATCGAGGTCATTAGCAAAGATAAGTCAACTTGTACTGCTACATAAATAAGGCATTCAAACTGGTTGCCTCACAGCTAGTATTTCTCTATAATTGCAACCATAATTATTTCATTTGCTCTGAAATCTTAACTTCAGCTCTGCATGTCGGCTATGCAGATCAAAGAAAAAGACTGATAAATCATCACACTGTTGAAAGAAACAGCTTGTGATTGTAAAAATTAAAAGGGCAGTATTTCCATACTTTCAAGCAATGCAGTATTATAACCAAACAGAGAGAGAGAGAGAGAGAGAGAGAGAGAGAGAGAGAGAGAGAGAGAGAGAGAGAGAGAGGAGAGAGGAGAGAGAAGCCATTTTCCCAGTTTAATAAAAACCTTCCAGCACCATTTGTAGGGTCTAAAAATAGAGGAAATGTCCAGGTAAAAATAAATGTCTGGTAACCCTGAGTAAGGAAGATAAAAGTAATCAAAATTTTTAGATGCAACACTAAAACAAAAATAGAATAATTTCAATGATAAGGTTGTGCTTGTTTGTTTATTAATAAGTTGGCAAATCATGATTCTATTTTTAAGACACAATAACCAAATCACTTTCTAATTGAAGCCTTTTTTTATTCTAATTTTCTTAGTCACTAAAGAGAAAACTAATTAACATAAAAGGAAAGTGGAGAATGGCATTAATAATTTCAAAGCTTGCCCACTGTGGATATTCTTACTATCCTTCCATCCACAAAACATTCATCCTTTGAGAATTGAAGACCATTTTAAGCACGTAGTCATCAGAAAAAGCTACATTTCTTTTCATGTTGTTGCTGGTTCGATGTTTTAGGGGGACAAAAGTGCGGAGGTAATCAGTCCCCCATTCCATCACTGGGCATCACAGGAAGAGGCATAAATGTGGAAAAAGCCCAAAGTTTAAAATAGCAAAAGGGAGGAATATCCCACTGAGTCAGTAAAGGAACAATAAAGTTGACAAGAGACAACACAAAATGAGACAATCACACAGAAACACTGAACAATGAAAAGAAATGGAATCACAAAACCAATGTCTGTGGTTGACCGGCCATGAGATTTAAAGAGGAAGGGTCAACCATGCGGCAACAGAAGGAAACCTCCAATCGAAGGACACAAGACAATGGGAGCATAGACAATGGACTGAAGCGAACCTTTAGAGAGAGTGGTAAAAACCACTGTCACGAATAAAATTTAAAACTGAATCATCCATTGTGGCATCCTCACATAAAACAGATGACAAAACTGCAGGAAAAGTATAACTCTGCCACAAGGTGGCTGAAATAGGGGCAGGCCAGCAAGATGTGGGCTACCATCAGGCGGGAGCCACAGCTACATGAGGCAAGTCTTCAACACAAAGGAGATGGCCATGTGTGAGCCAAGTACGGCCAATGTGAAGCCAGCACAGGACTACAGAGTCCCAGCGAGATGCCCACATTGAGGTACGCCACACAGCCGTGGTCTCCTTTACAGCCCGAAGTTTGTTGGGCACACTCAGTGTACATTACTCTGTATCCCAAAGCTTAGAAACCCAATGCTGCAACACAGAACAACGCTCAGAAGGTGTTAGGCTGATATCCGGCACAGACTTGTCTGCAGCCTGTTTAGCAAGCCTTTCGGCACGTTCATTGCCTGAGATACCAACATGACCCGGAGACCAGACAAACACCACTGATGAACTGGACAAGTCAAGGGAAAAAAGCATCTCCTGAATGACTTAAACCAGGGGATAATGAGGGTACCACTGGTTCAGAGCTTGAAGGCTGCTCAGGGACTCGCTGCAGATAAGGAAAGATTCACCTGAGCATGACTGTACATGCTGGAAAGCTTGGTAAATGGCCACAAGCTCCACAGTGTAAACAATGCAACTATCAGGCAGAGAGTGCTGTTCGATATGGCCACCATGGACGTATGAATAGCTAACATGGCCCTCAACCATTGAACCGTCCATGTAAACCAGGTCATGTCTGGTAAACTCAGCTACAACAGCGAAGAACTAACAGATGCCGATGTGCCTCTGGAGGAACTGAGTCTTTGGGTTCATGGGCCAAGTCCAGTTTAGTACACGGCCTTGGCATGCACCAGTGGGGTGTACGTGCACAGACCTGATATGGAGAAGGAAGAGGGAAAGACTCAAGTTCCAACAGAAAGGACCGGATGCAAAAGGCAATTGTATGACCTGATCTGGGTCATCGTTGTTGGGGACGGACAACCACATTGGAGAAAAGCAGAAAATGGTTTGGGTGGCCTGGTGAGCTATGCACATGGGCTGCATAGGGTGCGAGCAGTTGTTGGCGGCGGACCCGCAAAGATGGGACCCCGGCCTCCACAAGTAATCTGTTCACAGGGCTGGTGCGAAAGGCACCTGTCGTGATGCGAACCCCACAGTAGTGAATGGGGTCCAGCAAGCTCATTGTCGAAGGTGATGCAGAACCATAGGCAAGGCACCCAAAGTCAAGATGCAACTGTACCAGCAAGCACTGTCTATAGCCGCAATAGTGAGGAGTGGTCAGCACCCGAAGTGGTATGACCCAGGTGGAGAAGAACATTGAGATGGCACCTGGACTCCCATTTCAGCTGACGAACGTGAAGTCACGTCAGCCAGGCATCAAAGACCAGCTCTAAAAACCTATGGGTTTCCACTACATCATGTAAGGGGTCATCAAGATGAAGTTCGGGGTGAGCATGAACAGTCTGACGCTGGCAGAAAAGCATAACACTTGTCTTGGCGGCAGAAAACTGGAAGCCATGGGCAAGAGTCCAAGACTGTGCCTTCTGAATGGCTCCCTGTAATCTGATTCAGCAACTGGAGGAACTAAGAGAGATACAGAAGTCGTCAGCATAGAGGGAAGGTGATACTGACGACCCACTGCTGTCGCTAAACTATTAATGGCCACTAAAAATAAGGGAACACTCAAAACAGAGCCCTGAGGAACTCCTCTTTCCTGCACATAAGAGGTGCTATGGGAGGCAACAACTTGAACACAAAAGGTACGGACAGATAAAGAGTTCTGTATAAAAATCGGGAGCGAGCCCCAGAGAACCCATGCACGTAAAGTGGTGAGTATGTGACGTCGCCAGGTCATGTCATGCGCCTTGTGCATATCAAAAAAGATGGCAACAAAGTGTTGGCGCCTGGAAAAGACTAAGTGGATTGCAGACTCAAGGTACACTAGGATGTAAGTGTTAGAGCGACCCTGGCAGAAACTGCCCTGGCATTGAGCAAGTCAGTCCCGAGTCTCAAAAATCCTACAAAACCGCCAATTGACCATGTTGCCCAACAGTTTACACAGGATGTTGGTAAGGTTAATGGGCCAATAATAGCAGCAGACTTCCCAGTTAGCCCTATTTAGAGCCCACCTAGGTGGGCCTCCTGGGGACTGGTGCTTTGGAAATGAGAGGAAAATCCGGAAATGATCACTGCCACACAAGTCATCATAAGCTCTCCAGTGGACAGATGGTAGACGGCTGTGGCTGCAGCTGGATAAATCAATAGCTGAAAACATGCCACACTAAAATGTGTAGGGGCACCAGTATTTAAGAGGAAGAGGTCAAATTTAGAGACTAAGTCTTCAACAACTCTGCCACAGCCAGAAATTGTGGAAGCACCCCACAAGGGATTGTAGCCATTAAAATAGACCAATAGTAAAAAAGGTGAAGTGGGGGGGAGGGGGCGCAGGAGGAAGAGCTGCTAAATTAATGCAGCCAAAACATTCAGAGATACATCACCATCTGGTGGGAGATAGAGACTGCAGATAGTGATCTGTGTTGTCCTTACCCTGACAGCCACTGCTTCAAATGGTTTTTGAAGGAGCACTGGTTCACTGTGAACAGAGGAAAGGACATACACACACACACACACACACACACACACACACACACACACACACACATTCCACCTGAGACCCTGTTATATGCACTACAATTGCAGTAATATCCCCTGTAGCCACAAAGGGCAGGTGTCCACATTGCTGGAAACCAGTTTTCCTGGAGAGCAACGTAGAAATCAGGTGTTATGCACAAAAGTTGTCATAGCTCAGCCAGGTGGGCAAAGAAACTGCCGCAGTTCCACTGGAGGATGACATTTTTCGAAAGCTGGGAAGACATGAATGATACGAGGGGGGTGGGAGGTGGGGCGGGTTATACCTCAGCATCACTTGCATCCACCGATGGAGGTTTTTCTGCTTCTGTATGCACTATTTCTGAGGCGTCTCCGAGAGTGAGGTCCTCAGTGAACGCAAGAATCTTCACCTCATCCTCAGAAGCAGCGGTAGAGGGGTGGTGGGGGGGAGGGTGGCACAGAAGCCACCAAAGTGTCCTTGGCCTTGTCAATCTTTTTAGCTTTCCTTCTATGCCTCTTATCCCTCGGAGGCTTCGCCGGTGGGGGAGGCTTTTCAGACTCATTCACAGGGACTGAGGAGGAGCGTGAAGCCTTGCAACTAGAGGCCTGCAGCAGCGCCTGCTGCTGCCTAGTGTCGAGATCAACACTGGCAGAAGGGATAGCCCCAAGGGACCCTTTCCAAACAAGGGAAGCTGGAGCAGATTGGTCTTTCTCTGACTGAGGGGTGGTAGCTGCTCCCGAAGCAATCGCCTTGGGAGCAGTAGAAGGAAGAGAACCCCCCAACCACCGTGGGGGCAGATGTAGGCTGGTTGCCCTGGGGGCCCACAGAAAAGGATATAGTAGTGAGTGCTGCTGTTGGCTGAGAGGGCGGCAACAACGTGATTGCTGCAAATGAGGTAAGCATTTTTACAGGGTGCAGCCGTTTGAATTTCTTCTTTGCTTCCATATATGTCAAGTGGTCCAAGGTCTTTTATTCAATGATTTTTCACTCCTGGTGTAGAACGGTGCAGTCCAACGAGCAGGGGGATGGTTCTTACCACAATTCACACTGATGGGAATGTGCTGGACGCTCACAGTCCCTACATGTAGCACTGTAATTACAATGAGATGACATGTGGCCGAAATTCAAGCATCTGAAGGACCACATTGGGGGTGGAACATGTGGTTTCACATCACAACGGTAAACCAGCATCTTGACCTTTTCGGGAAATGTATCACCCTGAAAGGTCAAGATGAAGGCCCTGGTGGCAACCCTGTTATCCTTGGACCCTTATGGATGTGATGGATAAAACGAAATCCTCACCATTCAAGAGTGACATGTGGCATATAGCTCGTTGTCGGTCTGGAGCAGCAAATCCCAGCGGAAAATAACACCCTGGACCATGTTCAGACACTTATGGGGAGTAATGGTCACTGCAATACCACCCAGCGCATCACAGGTGAGTAAAGCACGTGACTGGGCAGGGTTCAAGCATTTCGAATAAAAGTGACTTCCTTTAAACTAATCTGCTGCGGGTCCCAAACACTTGACCAATACTCAAGACGTGGCCATACAAGTGTTTGATATGTGGTCTCCTTTACAGATGAGGTACAGCTTCCCAAAATTCTCCCAATAAACCGAAGTCGGCTGTCCGCCTTACTCACAACTGTCCTTACATGTTCGTTCCATTTCATATCAGTCTGCAATGTTATGCCAAAATATTTGGACGATGCGACTGCATCACGATGTTCATTACTAATCTATAACCGAACATTATGGGATTGTTTTTCCCACTCATGTGCATCACCTTACATTTTTCTAAATTGCGAGCTAGCTGCCATTCTTCGTACCAACTAGAAATTTTGTCTAAGTTATCCTGTATGCTATTACAGTCAATTAAAGATGACACCCTCCAACACACCACAGCGATATCAGAAAACAGCCGCAAATTACAAGTTACTCTGTCCATCAGATCCTTTATATAGAAAGAGAATAATAGCGGTCCTATCACAGTCCCCTGGGGCACGCCTGACGATACACTCGTCTCTGATGAACACTCGCCATCGAGAACAACATACTGTGTTCTATTACTTAGAAAGTCTTCCAACCAGTCAGAAATCTGTGAACCTATTCCACAAGCTCGTATCTCCGTTAGCAGTCTGCAGTGTGGCACCGCATCAAACGCCTGTTTGAAGCGAGAAAAACACAATCCGCCTGTCCCTTCATCCATGGCTCATAAGATGTCATGTGAGAAAACGGCAAGCTGAGTTTCACATGAACGATGTTTCCTAAACCCATGCTGATTCATAGAAAGAAGCTTTTCCATCTCAAGGAAATTCACTATATTCGAACTGAGAATATGCTCCAAAATTCTACAGGAAACTGATGTCAACAATATTGGCCTGTAATTTTGTGGGTCAGTTCTTTTACCTTTATTATAAACAGGAGACACCTGCACTTTTTTGCAATCACTAGGAACTTTGCACTGAATTAAAGATTAGCTATAAATGCAAGCTAAGTAAGGGGCCAATGCTGCAGAATACTCATTGTAAAACCGAACTGGTATTCCATCCGGATCAGCAGACTTTTTCGTATTTAGCTCTCTCAGCTGCTTCTCTACACCATAAATACCTATTACTATGTCCTTCATTTCAAAATTAATATGTTGATCAAATGATGATACATTTGTGCGGTCCTCCTGCATGAAAGATTTCTTAAACGTTAAATTTAGAACTTCAGCTTTCTGTTTGCTTTCTTCTATTACTGTCCCAGAATGATCAACAAGTGACTGGATAGTGGGCTGTGACCCGCTTATCAATTTTACATAGGACCAGAATTTTTTCGAGTTCTCGGAAAGATCTTTTGCAAAGGTATGGCTGTGCTAATTATTGTATGCTTCACGCATCGATCTTTCTATAGACGCACAAATCTCTACTAACTTTTGCCTCTAATCTTTTACGTGTACTTTTTTGAACCGAGAGTGCAATAGTCTTTGCTTTCTCAGTAGCTTTCTAACATTATTATTATACCACAGTGAATCTTTTCCATCCTTAATCAACTTTACAGGCATATATTTCTCTAACCCTTTATGTACAATGCACTTACATTTAGTCCACAGTTTCTCTACATCCATAGTCTCGGAACTAAATGATGCTCATTCATTTTCTAAGTGGGATCCCAACATTTGCTTATTGGCTCTTCCCAACAAAAACATGCTCCTAGCCTTCTTCATTGGTTTATGAACTTTGGTCACCATCAACGCTATGACAATATCATGATCACTAATTCCTGTCTCTACACAGACATCACTATTAAGATCAGGCCTGTTCATAGCTATAAGGTCTAAAATATTTCCAGTTTTCGTAGAATGTGTCCAAAAGTAGCTAGCAAAACTGCTTGTCTGTACCACCTGGAATGGAACTAGAGAGGTCCCAATCTATACTCTTAAGGGTGACGTCTTCCCCCACTAATATTACATGGCCTGGATACCTACATACTACCTGGTGTAGACTTTCTTTGAATGACTCTAAAACTGCTATAGCAGCACATGGGGGGAGGGGGGGGAGGGAGGGGGGGAGTAAAAACACCCAATTATTAACTTTACTTCTTTCAGACCTGCTATACGTTCCCAGGTAACTTAACAGTTACTTTCAACCTCGATCTCAGTAGAAACAATATCTTTGTCCACAGCGATGAACACGCCTCCTCCAGTTGTGACCAATCTATTTTTCCGATATACATTCCACGCCTAGCTAAATATTTCTGAACGTGCCACATCATGATTTAACCACCTTTCGGTGCCTAAAACTATCTGAACACAATAATTTCCATGCAGCGCACCAAATTCGGGAACTTTGTTTTTAATACTTTGAAAGTTCGCAGCTAATATTCTGATAGTCGTATTTTTTAGCCGAATGCGGCCTGAATTAGCAGGTGAGTGCTCATCAGCACCTAGCCTAAAAAAAACATGTGCACTCCACAAGTACTCTGCTACCCGAGTAGCCACTTCCTTAGTGTAGTGCACCCCTGATCTATCTCGAGGCGTCCTACAATTCCCCACCCGATAATGCAGATCCAGAAATCTGTAGCCATGACTGTCACAGAGTTGGCGAAGCTTCTGGTTCAGACCCTCCACTTGGCTCCAAACCAAAGGACCCCGATCAACCCTGGGAACAATGCTACAAATCAACAGCTCTGCTTGCACCCCACGTGTGAGGGCAGCAGCCTTTACCAAATGTGCCAGCCGCCCGTAGGAACTGAGGATGTCCTCAGAACTTAATTGACAAGTGTCATTGGTGCCGATATGAGCGATAACTTGCAGTCGACTCCACCCCGCACCCTAAATAGCCGCCGGCAAGGCCTCCTCCACATCTCAGATGAGGCACCCCGCCAGGCACACCAAGTGCACACTGGACTTCTTTCCGGATCTCAATGCTAATCTGCATAAGGGGCTCCATCATGCGCCTAACATTGGTGCTCCCAATAACTAATAATCCCCTCCCCCCATGCACCTACTTGGACCCTGCTGAAGGAGTGGCCACACGTCCACTCACAGGACGAACGGGCTTGGACAGACGGCCAGCCTCCATATTGGCCTTCCATCTCGAGCGACGCAAACGCTGTTCATCCCGCCACTCCGCTTGCAGAGAGGACAGCTCGACCATGTGCAGTACACCTGAAGGTGGCTCAGTAGCAGGGACAGAGGGCGAATCATGAGACACCTGAGGTGTCCCACTTGACACACCCGACTCCCCACCACCGCTACACCCTGAGACAACAGCCCAAGGATGGCTGATCGTAGCCAACAGCACGCTCAGCTGTTCTCGAACTGTTGCCAACTCCTCCTGCATCCGCACACATACAGTTAACTGTAGAAAGTAGAAAACTAAATAATCACCTTTTAACTAGCCTAGTACCGTAATAAAGGCGGCTGGCAGCTGACTGAACTGTGGTCAGTGGCAACTACACTGTCAAAACAACGAAACTGACTCCGGCAGTTTTCAAAATAAACAAGAAAATCTATGGGATACACTGTTATCAAATGTGCGGGAATATAAGCTTTCTTAATGCAGAACACGAAATAAAGGAAGTGACAATATGACACTTAATTCACGTAGCGTGCAGCAGACGAAAACTATCCACACAGTATTTACCAAAATATGTAAGAGTAAACTCTTAAAACAGTAGCACAACCGAAATCTACCAAGTAGGTGAGAAGAAACCTCTTAAAAACAGAACCACTAGCGAAAATTAAGAAATTAACTGGCAACAAAATGTCACACTATTAAATTCTGATACTTAGCGCACTGGGTGATGAGGCAGCGACAACAGCTGGCACTGGACTGACTGTTAACTAGCTGTAGTAAAAGGTCTCTGACTTGTTTTGAAATACACAAGTCACAGACAAAAACTATACACTTGGTATTTATCAATACTAGTGAGTAGTGTTTGCAGGAAGTGCTTTTAAAAAAAAATGTCTTCCATGATACTTTCATCTGATTCAAAACTTATAAACACCATTAATTGCACAGTCAGTGGATTAATATGCAAAGCAAAGCATGGGCTCTTCTACAATTTTCTGACTATCTGTTTTCAAATATCACTGGCCATATAATTTATTCTGCATTCAATGGCAGCACTATCAAAAGTGGTGAGCTTTATAACTTGTTTGCCTCCTTTTAACCTTATACAGCAAATGAGATTCTCAGTATCTTTATGTGGCTTCCCTGCTTTAGTGAATTGGTATGCAGCTTTGGTAGCTAGTTAATAACACTTTCACACTGTTACATCAGAAAAAGTTAAATCATAGAAAAATAATATAAGGAATCAAAAAGTTTCCAGTTGACGGTGTTTCTACATCAAATATGCAATGTTACACGACTCCGATAGGGGAATATAAGAACAGACATGCAGGCAAGGTGTTAGTGTGAAATTTGTGTCTTTTGACATGCATATTGTAAATGGAGCATACATCCAAACAGGAAAAACATGCTTCTATTCATTTCTTGGCTGCTGAAGGACAAACACTGGCAGATATCCATTGGAAAATGATGAACATGTATGGGACAGTTTGTCTGTTGAAAACCTCTGTTGTACAATGATGTGACAAGTAGCGTGCTGGCCATTCATTGCCTGAAAAATGATGTGACTAATGTACACAGTTAACAGTTTCTCAATCAGTACAATGTCAACAGAAATAAAATATTTTGCCTTTGAAATTAATGAAACAGTTCCACTATGGTTCTGGGGGTGGGAGTTGCCAATTATAATAATAATAATAATTATTATTATTATTATTACTAGGAAAGGGGCCACACACTCGAAAAAGTTGAAAAATACTGCTTTCTTTTCTTGGACTTTTGCCCCACTTTCACAGGGTCAGCGTGGTTAACTATGAATTTGGCATTGTTAATTTTAAGCGATGGTCAGATGGCTTTGTCTCACCACTCCATTAGCCCCCCCCCCCCCCAATCAACCCCCTCCCCCCCCCCTCCCTTCCTCAGTTGTGAATCCAGGATTTTGGTCTGGGGGAGGCTGAACTCACTGAAATTTTGTGTCACCAAACCTTCTCCAGATTTTCTAGAGCAAACAAAGGTATTTTGTAACCTGCTTCTATACCACCTATCATTTTTCAAGAGTATCAAGTGTGAATGCTCATTCTCTCTCTCTTTCTGAGCTTGAGGTGAAACAGTTGCTGTTCTGAGGGAGGATTCAGTCCCACAGCCCCTCCCCTGGATTCACCACTGACACTCCGCCCGGGGAGGAAATATGGTACCCCAACTGTCTGCGTATTGTGTTATTTATGTGTAAGTATGCAAAAGTTTTTCAAAAATGTTTCTGAATTATATAATTGAACAGGAACTTGGTACCAGGTGTGGGGAACTGCCTAAAAACACAAGCCAGTGTGTCCAGCACACTGTCCCCCTTGTTAATAACCCACATTGATAAATGTCAGTGGCAGCATTCCTCTCCTTTCCCAGAAAGCAGCACATTAAACTGCTTGGCTAACTGGGTGGTTGTGAAAAAACATTGCTCTATGAGATTCAAATCGAGCAGGCCATACCACAGTGTGCATTATATTCCATTTCCAAGAAAACCTCAACAGCCCTTGTTCTATGAGGTCGAGTATTAGGGTCCATCAATACAAATTCTGGCCCCACGGCACCTTTCAACAACTATACACGAGGTCCCAAGATCCTATCATGATACTAGACAGTGAATAAACCTTAACAATTTACCAAATGTGAAACTGTCTAGAAGCATCCTTCAGACCAAATTAAGACTCATCTGTGGAAACAGCATAAGCCCACTGTTCGATCATCCAGGTGGCGTGTCAATGATTCCATTTAAGATGTTCCCTTCTGTGAAGATGGGTTTCTGACAAAAAATTATTTTTGAAAACATTGTGGTGTACAAGTGATCTGAATGATTGAATTCACTTAAAAGTCAGTCTAGATGGCAGTTTATGTGATGGTAACAGGTTTTGGCCATTTAAATGGCCATCCTCAGACCAGTACAAGCATAGTATTACCCACCGGAGCGCCAAGTAGGAGCTGCCTAAATGATACATGCCGACTACTATCGTTCAGGCAGCTCCTATTCAGCACAACCTCTGGCCAATAAAATCTACATCTACATAAATACTCCACAAGTCACAATAAAGTGCACGACAGAGGGTTCATCGAAACGCTTTTATGATATTTCTGTACAGTTCCACTCTTTAACAGCTCTTGGGGAAAAAGGAACACCTAAATCTTTCAGTTTTCGAACTGATTTACCTTATTTTATTATGATGATCATGTCTCCCTTTGTAGGTGGGTGGTAACAAAATATGTTTGCAATTGGAAGAGAAAGTAGGTGAAAAAATTGCAAATAGATCTCGTTGCAACAAATAATGCATTGCTTTGAATAATTTCCAGCCTAACTCATGCATCATTTATTTGACACTCTCTCCCTTATATTGCAGTAATACAGAATGAGCTGCCCTTCTCTGAACTTTCTCTAAATTACCTGTCAGTTCCACTAGGTGGGGATCCCACAACGCACAGTCATACTCCAAATTCGGACGCACAAGTGTGGTGTAGGCAGTTTCTTTAGCAGAACTGTTGCATCTTCAAAGTGTTCTGCCAATGAAACGTAGTCTTTGGTTCACCTTCTCTAAAATATTTTCGATGTTTTTTTTCCAATTTCAGTTGTTCGTAACTGTTACTCCTAGGTATTTAGTTAAATTTACAGCCTTTAACTGTGACAGATTTACTGTGTAAATGAAGTTTAACGAATTTCTTGTAGTTTTCATATGGATGCCTTCACATTTCTCATTATTAAGAGCCAATTGGCAATTTTTGCACCTTGCTAATATCTTACATAAATCATTTTGCAGCTGCTTTTGATCTTCTGGTGACTTTACTAACTAATAAATGACAGCATCATCTGTGAACACTACTCAGATTGTCTCCTAAATCATTCATAAAAATAAGGGACAGTAGGGGCCCTATAACACTTCCCTTAGGAATGCCAGATATCACTTCTATTCTACTCAAAGACTTTCCATCAATTACAACGTACTGTGTCCTTTCCGACAGGAAATTGTCAATCCAATCACACAACTATGGTGATATTCCATAAGCACGCAATTTGATTAGAAAATGCTGGCAAGGTACACAGGGTCAAAAGCTTTCCATAAATCTAGAAATATGGAATCTATTTGGCATCCCTTGTTGATAGCACTAATCACATCATGTGAGTAAAGAGCTAGCTGTGTTTCACAAGAGCAGTACTTTCTGAATCCGTGTAGACTATTGGTTAATAGGTTCTTCTCTTTTAGGTAGTTCATAATATTTAACGACAGTCCTGCTGCAAACTGACATCAATGATATAGGCCTGTAATTTTGTGGATCACTCCTATTAGCCTTATTTTGAGTATTTGAATGATCTGTGCAACTTTCCAGTCGTTGGGTACAGATCTTTCACTGAGTGAGCAGTTGTATATGACAACTAGGTATGGGGCTATGGCAGCAGCATACTCTAAAAGGAACCTAACTGGTACACAATCAGGACCAGGAGACTTACTTTTGTTAGGTGATTTAAGTTGCTTTAAAACTCCATTGGTATCTACTTCTAAATTACGCTTGCTGCCACTTGTTCTTGGTACAAGTTCTAGAGTATTTGGATCATCTTCTGTGGTGAAGTAATTTCAGAAAGCTGTGTTAAGCAATTCCGTTTTAGCAGAACTGTTATCAGTAGCATCACTATTGCTATTGCGTAGTAAAGGTATTGAGTGTGTTTTGCCACCAGTATACTTTATATGCAACCACAATTTCTTAGGATATTCTACCAAATTATGTGACAGGGTTTTGTTGTGGAAACTTACAAGCTTCTCGCATTGAAGTTCGAGCTAAATTTCAAGTATCTGTAAAAGACGGCCAATCTTGGAGATTTTGTGTCCGTTTAAATTTGGGGCATGCTTTTTTCTTTGTTTTTCCGGGAGTGATCTAACCTGTTTTGTGTACTAGAGCAGGTCAGACCCTTCTTTTGTTAATTTGTTTGGTATAAATCTGTTAATGGTTGTCCATACTATTTCTTTGAATGTAAACTACATCTGATCTACATTCACATTATTAGTTTTGAAAGCTGGAGATTCTCACTCAGGAAAAGTGTTTCCTCTGCTTTTTTGAATAGATATACTTTTGTTTATTTTTGGTAGGTTTGGGAAATGACATATTCATTCTCGCTATGACAACTCCGTGTTCACTAATCCCTGTGTCTACTTTGATGCTCTTTATTAGCTCCAGATTATTTGTTGCTAGGAGGTGAAGTATATTTTCACAACCGTTTACTATTCTAGTGGGTTCATGAAGTAATTACTCGAGATAATTTTCGGAGAATGTGTTCAGTACAATTTCTGATGATTTCGGAGAATGAGTTCAGTACAATTTCAGATAATGTTTTATTTCTGCCTCCAGTTTTAAACATTTATTTTTGCTAACATATCAAGGGGAAATTAAAGTCGACACCAATTAAAATTGTATGCTTTGGTAATGTGTCTGAAATTTGCTCGAAACATTCTTCGGACATTTCTGCAATCGAATCATCTGAGTCAGGGGATCAGTAAAAAGAACTAATTATTAATGTATTCTGGTTTTCAGGTATAACCTCTACCCATATCAATTCACAGGATCTATCCACTTCAATTTTGCTACAAGATAAACAGCTTGTGACAACAATAAATATGCCACCACCTCTTTTATTTAATTTATCCTTTCTGAATGCCATTTGCCCCTTAGTAAAAATTTCAGCTGAACTTATCTCAGTCTTTAGCCAGCTTTCCCTACCTATAATGATTTGAGATTCGGTACTTTCTATCATCACTTGGAGCTCTGGAAGTTTCCCCACACAGCTAGGACAATTTACAACTGTTAGACCAATGGTTTTTAGATCTGTGTTCGTCCTAACTTTGACCTGTACCCTATGATATTCAAACCCTTTCTCTGTGTTCCCGAGGTCCTCTAACCTAATAAAAAAACACGCCCAGTGCACGCCACAGAGCCCCCGCTACTCGTATAGCCGCTTCCTGTGTGTAGTGGACGCCTGATTTATTCAACAGAACCCATAACCTCACCATCCAATGGCAGACGTCGAGGAATCTGCAGCCTACATGGTTGCAGAACCATCTGAGCCTCTGATTCAGACCCTCCACTCGGCTCTGTACTAGAGGTCCACAATCGGTCCTGTCAACTATGCTGCAAGCAAGACTGGCAGTCTATATCAGATAGCCACTCACAACCAGAGTTGTAGCGGTCTGAGGATGGCCATTTAAATGGCCAAAATCAGTTACCATTAAGTAAATTGCTATCTAGACTGACTTTTAAGTGAATTCTGATAAAAAAAGATCACTCTGCCAAATCTATACACTTTTTGTCTCAATATGATTCTTCCAGTGAATGTTGCCTGGGCAGTACAAAAGTGCCATTATGACTAAATAATGATCTACTCTTTCTGATACCACACGTGGACAGCCCGGCTCTGGTTTTCAGAACACAGTTCTGGCAGGAAACTTTATGCTATTTTCATGAATTGGCAATTTTAGTGGCAAGAAGTGCAAAACACACACACACACACACACACACACACACACACACACACACACACAGACAGACAGAGAGAGAGAGAGAGAGAGAGAGAGAGAGAGAGAGAGAGAATGTTCAAACTTAAAGTGACAAAGTGTTATTTCCTCGGCCTGTGTCAAATTTGTGATATAATCATACAATTTGTCAGAAATGTTCAAATGTCTGAAAACCTATTAGACCAAACTGCTATGGTCATCAGTCCCTTGACTAACAAACTTTTTTAACTAATTTACATAAGGACAGTACATACACACACACACACACACACACACACACACACACACACACACACACATGCCAGAGGGAGGACTCAAACCTCAGGTGGGAGCAGCTGACCAGTCCATAGCATAAAGCCATTCCGCGAAGCATATACAAACTGTCAACAGATGTCAATGCAATTGTGTACCACATAGAAGATGGCATTTTGGTCAGTGTTCAACCATGCTAATGCCATCCTCACATGGGATATGTTACATGTTGTTCTACGTGACGCATGCCAGGCGTGCTTTCTATCTAGCTACTGCACACTCCGAAACAATCTGCTACATCCCACAGAAGGTGGCGTGCTGCTCACTGTGATTTGCAACTGTGGCACTCTCCAGCACCCATTGTGTGCCAGTGCGTAAATCAATGTGGTTACAAACATTGATGTGCATAAAATTGCACGGTATCATCGAAAAACAAACCTGAATACTGTAGCTTTCTTATGCTTGCACACGGCATGCAAAACTATTCCTGAGATTTTATTCCTTTTCTCTCTCTTTTTCCAAGAAACACAATGACAGTACATATATCTGAAAGCAGTTAATAATGATAACAAAATGTATGACCAAATCACTTTTTGCATAAAATCATAAACAAATATCAATGGTGAAATACATCATCTGCATCAGCTCCACTTGTCTTGCTCATGTTTAACATGTTGTGCATATTCAAATATTTCCTTTGGCATTCCTTCTGAAATAATAGGTTCTGTCTGATACATTTAACTTGTTCATACATGCGAGACAACGCCTCAGCTCGATAATGTTCATTGTGATAATTTTTGCTTTTAGTATTGCACATAAACACTGTTCCTCTTCTACTGCATCTGTCTCCATAACCACACGCTAGCTATGTTCTCTTTACACTGTGAAACTGAACTACTCTAATACTGTACTGAACTACAACAGAATTCAAACACAGGGGATAACCGAGTAACGTTGGGTACTGTCTTAAAATGTATTAGTTCCTGTGCTCTAGCACAAAAATCTCAACAAATTGTCTCATGGAAAGAGTTCATTCTTGTTTGTAATAAAAGTCAAATGCTGGATATTAAAATTATATTACATTAACAAAAAAGTTCCATAAACTGTAATTAAACCAAATTATGAAAAAAAAATATGTCTGGGAGAGTGTAGATGCAAACCTGTTGTTTACATCTCTTTTGCTCCATAGCTCATAATGCTAACCACCATGCTAATTTGTCATCTTAAAAAGAAATAACAATGAATATCAGATATTATACTTAAATTAACAAGAAAGAACCATAAAGGCCAAGGAAATAAAAAAAGGAAAAATAAAACATTTTGGTAACTATGCAGACACAAACCCGGAACAATAGTGGCTTCTGCACCATAGCTTACAACATTACTAAATACACTATTTGTGCACTCTGTTGCCTGCTCCAATTATGCAACTTTAACATGTTCTAATATGTTATTTAGCTATGACATAACATCACAAGGACACTCCTTTGAAACCCAAGTCAGATCTCATTGCCCACGTTCCATTACACAAAGCAAAATTCTAATATGCCAGATTCTCTGTTCCACACTTCGCAAGGTAGTGGAGCATGGAATTCCACACTCTGACATCAGCAGTTCCTCCTCCACATGCGTTTCCACATCCCTTGAGAGAACAGTTTAACAGTGACAATGGCATCTATCAAATGGAGTAGTGTTTGCTGGGTAGTCCCACATGCACAATCGCTGTGTACACATTCACAGTTGTTGCAGTGTGACACCGAGAAGACTGCAGTAGAGACCCATGGAACAGTGGAAGCAGAACAGTTTCACAGCGATGTAGCCAGCTTAATGTGAACTGTTCTGTTGTTTCTCAGATGTGGTGACTTTATACTACTACACTCTGTATTTATGGAAATATTAAAACAGGTTTATCAGTAATGTATAACATTTGAATGTTGAATTTTGGGAGAAAGAGAAACCTATACCAGTATGAATCAAAATCTGTCGGTGTATTAAATTTCTTCATGTTTCTTCAACAAATTTCAATCTATCATCTCGTTTTCTATGACTGATTTCATGTGCTCCTTCCACCTATGTTTATAGGAATGCATGCTCCTAGAGATTTCATGGCTGTTATTGATTAGTAATAGTAAAATTGAGCAATAATGGGTACTATTTCTATTCACAGTGGCAGTCAGTCATAAATCCCTGTTTCAAGTGGCAATTTTGCATATATTTTCCAGCATTTTTTTTTAATTTTTTTTTTATTTATTTATTTATTTTTTTTTTTTTTTTTTCAGTTTTGTGGTGCTGCAACTTCAAACACATTTGCAGGACAAGGAACACAGCATTCCTCTGAGCACTGTTTTGTATTATTTTCTAAGTTTCACAGGTGAACAGGGTTACTTGAATTTCATAAGATACCTGTCTACAGAACTCTTAATTATTACCACAAAGAAAATTTTCAGCTTCCAAAATGCTTGTAATATGTCAGTATAAAATTATTTCCCAGAATTGATTGACATCAGTAATGTAGGTACAGCTCATTTGCGCAATGAACCTTGATGAAAATTCCACTCGACAACACATTCTTCTAATAATTTGGAATATTTTCTTGATCCAGCAAATTATTTAGCACTATTACTAGAATGGGAGCAAGATATTTTGTCTAGTATATATACAAGGATTTTGTTTTCCACTATGTGAAAACTCAAGGGACTGAATGAGGAGTGCATGTGGAACAACAAAGGTAGAATGAATTTATGTCCAGAAATGCACAGTTTCCACACTATAGATCATTTATTCAATCATACTTTGTTACAGAGACTTGGTCTAATTCACACTGCACCATGCAGGCACAGTTCAGTATGTACTGAAAATGGTTTCCATGTGCCTCATCACATGTGTATTCATGTTGCCTTTGCCACACGAGCACTAAAATCACAGGTGACAACATTGCAGGAATATGCTGCTTCAGTAGCTCCACATCCAGAATGGGTTCTCCATACACTATACTTTTGAGATGGACTCATAACCAGAAATAAAGGTTTAGAGCCAGCAAACAAGCAGGCCATACAACTGGACCACCTCGTCCAACCCACTGACAAGGGAAGACAATTAAGATGCATCTGGACATTAGCTGGGAATTGGGCAGGAGCACCATCATGTAGCAGCCACATGGCCCTTTGAATCATCAATGGCACAAAATGAGGAACATTACCACACTCCAGGAGGAAACCATGCATTCTGTAACTGTGGCTCCATGGTGCAGCATTTACTGGACTGTAGTCTGTAACAAAGTATGATTGAATAAATTGTCCCTAGCATGGAAACCATGCATTTCCAGAATTAAGTTCATTACACCTTGTTTGTTCTGTAACCTCTCCTTGGTCAATACCTAGAGTTTGCATATGGTGGAAAAAATCATCCTGTAGAATCAAACCAGTAACTCATCAGGCAGTTGTGTTTTTACATTAAGTGAGGAATAATAAAGCCATTCTCGTAACAATTTCAGTAGAAATAATCCAATAAATCAGCCTTCTCTATCTTGTTTGTGCATTTACATTTAAATTAATCAAAAATGTTAGGCACCACACTTACAAGTATCTTCTCTAATTATTTGGTCAAAATAATTTACAGCGGAAACACTTGGATCAATTTCAATTGAAGTTCTGCTTTTGGTAACCACTAATATATATCTGGTAAACTGACTTCCCCACAGTTACTGAGACAAGTGGCCGAACACAGCATGATACCCATGTAGCCCCACCTCAGAAATTTGCTCTTACCATAATAATTTTCCTTTCAGAGACTGTAAAAGCTTCACTACATATTGCTAAATTACTTACAGAAATAAACAAACCATCTACACTGGTGTTCAGCCTACCATTGCACACATTCTAATCAAAATGTAATATTTCACTGCTGTTGTTTTCAAGCAAGCTTTCTGTTCCTAGTACAATTAGGAGCTAATTCTGCTACACTGCCTTTAAGTTAACTGACATTTCATTCACATTTGCTTTTTATGCCTAACAAATATGAATGTTCCTTGGGTATTTGTGTTTGATATCCTATTCTCTCTGACACTGCAATCAACTCATCATTGTAACTAAAAGGCAGTTCCCTCCAGAATAAAATATCCAATAAGTGCACGCCTTACAAATTCTTAAATCCAAACAGCCACTACCTGTATGTGTCTGCCTCCACAGCTGAGTTGTCAGTGCAGCTGACTGCCATGCGGAGGACCCAGGTTTGGTTCCTGGTACAAACATGGACTTTTCTCAGGTGAGAGGACTGTAACAGGATGCACTCGGCCATATGATACCAGCTACTTGACCGAGTAGTAGCAGTTTCATGACCAGAAAACTAATAACAACTAGGAGAGCAGACTGACTAACTGCCGCTCCATGCCTCATCCAACGACAGCATTGGCCAAGGATGCCACAGTGATCAGTCAGGCCCAAATAGTTCATCTAGGTCTACAATGTGGAACTTTCCTTCACTTACTTCCTGTTTGAAGTGCACAATCAGCCTATAAAGTGGATGGGAGCTATAGTTACCCCAATAAAGTACCAAACCTAATTGAAAACTGTAAGTGAGACCACTTGGTAGACTGCATTGCCACACTGTGGGGCGGGGGGGGGGGGGGGGGCAATAACATAGTTATGATGATAAAAGCACAAATAGAATAATTGCCTAATGTCAAACAGTGAAAAAATATTAAATGAATAACATAAAACACCACTCACAGTTTGTTGTGGGTATGCTACTGGTGAGATGACACAAATACACTATAACAGAAAGATGCCACAACTTTGATAACGTGTGAAATTTATTACATACAAATGGTATTGGAGATGCACAATCATTCCACAACTGATTAAGTTCATACATCCGAATGAATACTTAAAAGTTCCCTTAACAGTCCATGATAATTTCCAAGCTTCAATATGCCGACAACTCCTGAGGCACTGTGAAGCACTGCATCAATGTGAGGACTCAGTTCTGCAAAGCATAGCACTCTAGTGAACTGGTGCTCTTTGACTTCAACAGAAGTACACTGAGCTGAATCAACAAACACTGCTGGATTAATGAACGCCGCAGGGAAGTGACCGAGCGCATGCACGAGGCCACACCCAATTGAGAGTTCCAATACCCCCCTAGGCATGGATGTTTGTGCTATCTTTAATATAAGATGGCTTGCAAGTAGTTTGTTAGTTTAGGGACTGATGATCCCACAGTTAAGTCCCATAAGCTTTACAAACATTTTGATTAATGAACACTGTCTTCCAGGCTATAAGCACAGGCTATTTAACTACAGTGTAGCCAAGTAGCCAATCAGGTTTGACATACACAGTACTGTCCACAAAGTGTGGCCTCTAAGGGGAATCTAGTAACTGTTACTGCCAACTGTTGGTGTTCCCATAGACATGACTGCCTTTGGTGGCATCGCACAGTGCATACACAAAGGAAACAAAACTGAAAAGGTTCACATTAAAAGTCAAGAGCAACTTATTGACAAGAAACAAACTTGGGGGGGGGGGGGGGGGGGGGGGCCAGAACATAGTGGAGCACAGGATAAATTAAACTCAATCATATTTTGTATATATTAAAGACAGAAACAATGCAATATCAGGAATTTCATATAGGGGGAATGTATTTCATTATATTTAGTTTCGAGTCACAGCCTGAGTATTTCTTGTGCAAATTACATTTTTCCAAAACAGCAAAAATTTCCATGTGTCACTATGGGTATTTCATATCTTCAAATGCAGCTGATGTCAAAATACTTCACAATTTGTGAATAATTTTCTGAATATTTCATCCAACTATGAATCAATCCTTCAGGACAGACATTGCAAAATATACAAGGCATTATACACATAGAAAGGTGAACATGGTAAGATGATCTGTTTTTCCTCTATCATGGGAATCACACTAAATGATTTGCATGCATTAGGTGGAAGTTTAGTGGTACGAGGATTTTGGAGTAAATAGCAGTACCAAGTGTAAATTAAAGTGTAGACAATTTAGTGTAAAAGAATGGGTGTGTAGCTGTTCCATTATCTGGCACATTGCCACAACGAAAGTAGCTGACATAAGACAGTCAGTTGCCTAGCAGTGTCAGCAGGCTACATAACAGAAGCTCCGGCCGTGTGATGAAATTGCATGCTGTCACCAACCAGGAAGGCATCCACCCAAAGCTAGAAGGTTCAGAAACATGATGAAGCAGCACGCGGACATCAACCCTGAGGCACTGACCCAATCTGGAAGGTTCCAGCACCGAATTCAGCACGAGAGTGACATATTTAAAGAGCGGCAGCCAGCTTGTCATCGGTCAATCACAGCTTGGCGATCATCAGCTGCCCAGGCTGTGCCACACATCATAATTGTAGTCATCAGACGGACTTCAGTGGTCAGCGGTAGCATGCACTGTCTGTGCCGCTTCACCGCGACATCTCAACAGCAGCCGACACTGAGCCCCAAGCCCCGAGCCCCAGACTTCTACGTCACTGCTGGCCAACTGTCCAAGCTGCCGCCGGAAGGCGCGAGGCGACCCAGTCATCATGAGACAGCACGGCGCCCCTTGTATAAGATACGGAGTATTGCAAGTCACACGCTACCACCCTTGGGTCTGCAGGAGGCTCACCAATGCCTGACATCACGCACACAGCTGCGCCGTGGGACACGCTCTGTGGTTCTGTGACACCAGATGTGCTGCTCGCTGCATTCGCTCATTCCACCCGACGCCTGAGTCAGCGCAGATGCTGCTGGCAGGCAACCACTGGTGCTAGCGTACGACTGGCCTTGCTCTGAGTATTACGGGCACAAGAAGACGCAGTTAAAAGCCAACCTGACATGTTGTAATATTAACCTAAAGCTAATTTCTTTGTTGAACATCAACGGGGCTGTTTCTCTTCAAACAACAAATCCCCGCCAGCCGACTTCTTACCTCTACATTGGTAACAGAGAAACTGCTGGTGGAGGTGAAGATGGCTAACCTGAAGTCAACGACAGTGAGTTCAATGTTTGGTGGAAGACAGTGGAGGTGAAGATTCGAGGAAAAACTGTCAAACATAAGTAGCAGTTGTGGGAATCCTGTTGTCCTGTCATTTGTCCTTTCCTCGCCTGTAGTTTACCATGTTAGGTATAGAGAATGTAGTAGTTTTCAGTAGGTGTCCAAGAGAGGAGGCATTAACTACAGTAGTTTGTATCCAGTGCAACATACGTGGCTATTCAGCAGCATGTCTCGATTTTCACACAGTAGTTTGTTCTGTTTCTTGCAAAAGTGGACACAATGCAAGCCAGTGCATGGAGTGGGCCTGGCTGAGGCAAGAGGAAAAAGTAGAAAACTGGAAAGTATTGTATGAAAAAGGCAGAAGAGGCCTAGGATTCAGTGTTGCACATAACAGTTCTACTATGTTTATGGACAAGTTATGCCAATAGAAGAAGCGTTTTACATAGAAATAGATCATCATAATGTAGTATTTTAAGATGAAGTTAAGAATCCATTTTATGTAGTTAATTAGGGTAGGATTAAGCCATGGTGCAGCGCCAGGAAGACCTGAAAGTCGTAAAGGTGTTTATAGCTATGTTGTATTGTCTTTTCATCTGTGGCATTGTACTCAAAGCAGCAGAAATGCTGGGAGACCATTACAGACGCAAGGTGGTCGGGAGACATCACAACACCAATTAAACCGCTCCAGCTCCCTCGAGAAATGATGTTCATGATAGCAGTATAACAAGCAACAACTTCTGTACAAGCGTGAAGTGACAAAACGGGGAAAACCTCATTTACGATGAGGTAGTAAAAGATTTGATGTGACTCAGGTAGACTTGCGTAGCTTCTGTACTCGAGAATATTGTTGTTGCATCACAAGTAGACTGGGAATGTGCCTGTACAGCACAGGTAGGCTAGGATAGCACCTATTGCTAAGGTAATATTGTTGTTACAGCACATGAGGGCAAGGATTGCGCATGTGGCTGGGGAGAATTTTGTACAGTACAGATGAGCTGAGGATAGCACCTGTTTATGGGCTCAGTGGTAACGGTGAGCTCATGAAGCAAGGCCACTAAATCGAAAACTTTGTGTGCGAAGGGGTGATTTCAGGAAGTTAGACTACTAAAAGTTGCAGTAACTGAGGTAAATTCCCAAGTCTTAAGTCTTGTATTGCAAGCTAAAGAAACACTGCCATAGGTGTAATTTAAGTTTTGTTCTGTAGTACATAATTTCTAGATTTCCTTATGATAAAAAATTTGGAGCACAAAGGCAGTAAGCAAATTAAAAAGTTCGTATAGGCCAGTGACAGTAAAATACAGGGTAGTAAACGAACTGTTGCAGTCAGTTTAGGTCAGTTATGTTCTATACAGGTTCAGTTAGGATTGAGCATAAACGGTAGAGAATAAGATATTAGTTTAAGACTGTAAACAGATATAATTTCCTGTTAGGCCAAAGGGGACTAAATAAGTAAATAGTAGGGAACGACAAGATTTACAGTGATGAGGTTAGCGTAATAGCCGAAATTTTTCTCCCAGTGTTTATACAAAGTATAAGTGAATGGAGATGCAAATGTAGAGTGTGAATTGTAAACAGATACATTTCTATGTCCTATCATTTCCCCCACAGTGTAATACAGCTGCTACAAGAGTCAAGAACACAAAGAGATGCCTATAAATGATGGTAGTGGACAGAGCACCACATTGAACTGCGAGTTGAAACCCGCCTTAAGTTTACCCTATGTTTTCGAGAATACTTGAAGTGGTGTACTCAGTGTTTTGATTTTAATAGAATTCGAAGATGAATTCTTTTTCGTAGGAGGGAGGAATGTAGTGATACGAGGATTTTGATGTAAATAGCAGTGCAAAGTGTAAATTAGAGTGTAGATAATTTAGCATAAAAGAATGGGTGTGTAGCTGTTCCAGTATCTGGCACATTGCCACAACCAGAGAGGCTGACAGAAGATGGTCAGTCACCTAGCAGTGTCAGCAGCCTACAGATCAGAAGCTTCAGCCGTGTGATGAAACTGCATGCTGTCACCAACCAAGAAGGCATCAACTCAAGCTAGAAGCAACACGCAGACATCAACCCTGAGGCACTGACCCGATCTGCAAGGTTCCAGCACCGAATTCAGCACGGGAGTGACATATTTAAAGAGCGCCAACCAGGTTGTCATCGGTCAGTCACAGCTGGGCTGTCATCAGCCGCCCAGGCTGTCCACATGTCATAATCATCATTATCGGAAGGACTTCGGTGGTCAGCGGTAGCACGCACTGTCTGTGGCGCTTTGCCACGACATCTCATCAACGGCCGACACTGAGCCCCGAGCCCCGGACTACTACGTCACCGCTGGCCGACTGTCCAAGCTGCCGCCGGAAGGTGCGAGGCGACCCAGTCATCGCGAGACAGCACGGCGCACCTCGGATAAGATACGGAGTCTTGGGTGCCGCCGATATCACATGCTACCGCCCTCGCGTCTGCAAGAGACTCGCCAATGCCTGATGTCACACCATCATCGCACACAGCTGGGCCACGGGACACGCGCTGTGGTTCTGTGACACCGGACGCACCACTCACTGCATTGGCATGTTCCACCCGACGCCTGAGTCAGTGCAGATGCTGCTGGCAGGCAAACACTGGTGCCAGCGTACAACCGGCCTCGCTTGGAATATTACGGGCACAAGAAGACGCAGTTAAAAGCCAACCTGATATGTTTTAATGTTAAATAAAGACAATTTCTTTGTTGTATAGGAATCGCTGTTTAACTCCAAGCCACCACCTCCCAGCAGCCAAATCTCACAGCACACAAAACCAGCAAAGTATACAGCCTCCAACCTCTACAAAAGTTACACACAAGTGTAACACATCAGGGACTGGATCTGTCTGGGGAGTGTGCACAGAAAAATTAATAATCAGAAAATCTGAATCTACATTTACATACATACTCCACAATCCACCATATGAAGCATGGCGGAGAGTACTTCATTCCACTATTCGTCATTTCCTTTTCTGCCCCATTCCCAGATACAGTGAGGGAAAAAATAAATGCTTGTACGCCTCGGCACAAGTCCTAATTTCTCTTATCTTTATGGTTTAATGTAAATTGGAAGCAGTACAATTGTTCTCCAAATGGCTTTAAATTCCAGCCTTGTAAATTTCCTCAATATCATCTCACAGCTTCCCTCAGATGATTTCCATTTGAGTTCCTGAAGCAACTTTGCAGTACTTGTCTATTACTTGAACCTACCAGTAACAAACCTAGCAGCCTGCCTCTGAATTGCTTCTATGTCTTCCTCTAAACTGATCTGGTTGAGATCCTTAAAACTTAACCAGTACTCAAAAAGAGGTCTCATAAATGTTCTATAAGATATTGTCATCATTTACCCAAAATTCTCCAACTAAACCGAAGTCTAGCATCTGCCTTCCCCAAGACTGCCCAACATGTTCATTTCACTTCATATCAATCTGCAGTGTTCCACCTAGATTTTTGGTTGGTTGGTTTGTAGTTTAAGGGATCAATCTACATTGCTCATCAGTCACATGTTTAGACATTTATTTGACACAACTGTGTCAAACAACAAACTACTAATACTGTTTCTGAACATTATGGGATTGGTTTTCCTACTCATCTGCATCACCTCCCCACCCTTTTTTTAACTACAGTTATTATATGATGACATAGCATTGTTGGCAAACAACCACAGATAGCTACTCACTCTGAAAAAGCAGTCCTATGACACTTCCCCACGACACACCTGACGATACTCTTGTCTGTGATGAACACTTGCTGCTAAGAACGACAACTGGTTTCAAGCCACTCACATATCCGCAAACATATTCCATATGCTTATTCTTTCATCAGTAGTCTGCAGTATGACACCATGTCAAATACTTGTCGGAAATCAAGTAAAATATAGTCTGGCTGTTGCTCTTCAATCATGGTTCACAAGATGTTATGTGAAAAAAAAAAAAAAAAAACGCACTGACGTGTTTTACAACCCACTTTAGATTTGCTTGTAGTTTTTTTTTTTTTTTTTTTTTTTCAGAGAAAAATAATAAAAAATTAAATAATAAAAAATTATGGGCGATACAATCACTATTCTACTATTGTTATAATATCTATGCACCCAACATGTAATATCCTTCTGACCTTATAGTAACGAACAGCCAAAATTACTCGATATTTGACTTAAGCTTTGACAAACATATTCTTTTTCTTAACTTTACTATTATTTTAATATCTCTCCCACATTTTCATTACATTTTTCCATTAAAATATCACCTGTCTTACCTTGGTAGTTTCCTCAAAGTTTATTTACTTTGCTGGTACTGGGAACAAATGACTATACCCTGGAATGGAACAAGGTGTACATTTTGCATTCGGAAATCAGTCACGTGAATCCCTTGTCCCAAACTCTCTTTTGCATATGCCTTCTTGCTTTCTGTTTAAATGAAATGTCTGTAAATCTATCGGACCAAACCGCGTGGTCATCAGTCCGTAGCTTACAAACTACTTAAACCTAGGTAAACTAACCTAAGGACAAAACACACACCCATGCCACATGGAGGACTCCACGGCGAGCAACCGCGCGCTCCGCAGCGAGACACTCGGCTACTCCACCGCGGCTTGCTTTCTGTATTTGATGATTTTCTTATTATAGCTCAAGTGTTGTCATTTAAAAGCAATGGCGGACTGAAAATTATCAAAAACATGTCGTTCTTAGGATAATGAATTATAATCTAATGACTAAAAATGCCATGTTAGCAGTTAACACCTGCCATCAATGGTAAGAGAATTACGGATCACTCTCACAGCTGTTCGCTGTAGCTTAATGGGCGACAAATTAGTTTGAGATGTACAAACATGTTAGATGGTGATTCGAAACTTGCTAGGGTGCAGTGGCTCAGCGCACTCAGTCAGAGGGTTGCCAGCATGGAAGCTTAACACCCTCTGTAACGAGAAACGATCAAAATGGAACAAAATATACCAACGTCCACAAAGTCACCGATCAAACAGAAGAAACAATGAAAAGAGAAAAAGAAAGAGGAGTTCAATGCCATCTGTAATAAAAAACTGAGCAAAAACACAAAATTGTAAAACTCATGACACTGTCATCTCACTGTCGCCTAAGGTCATCCAACAAACCAGCTTGTTCCCTCGCAGAATCATAGGAAACACAAGTAGTTAAAATATGCTGAACAGTTATCAGCACACCACAAGCATCACAAGTAGGGGGCTCGTCGCCACAAAGAAGGAATCTATGCGTCAGGGGGCAGTGTCCTAATCGAAGTCTTGTTAAGCAGACCTCATCACACCTGACAGACTGTACG
This sequence comes from Locusta migratoria, assembly GCA_026315105.1. Classification (NCBI taxonomy): domain Eukaryota; kingdom Metazoa; phylum Arthropoda; class Insecta; order Orthoptera; family Acrididae; genus Locusta; species Locusta migratoria. Next base: position 112,513,557 of record CM048755.1, on the reverse strand, counting down.
GATGTACGCCAGGGACTAACTGTGTGTTTTATTGACTGCAACGTATTATCCAAGACGGCCGACCATTCTTGGTCCCAGAGGCGCATGACAGAGCTCCTAAGAAATGACAGCAAGGCACGGAGAGGAATGGGACAGTCAGCTATGTTCGGAAGCCGACAGACCTTGACTGCGGTATTGGCCAACTCGTTTCCACGGATACCCACATGGTCAGGTACCCAGCAGAAGGAAATCACTTTTTCTTGCCGTTGCAACTGCAAGAGGACGTGAATGTCGAAAAAGATTGATATTCAGGTGCTGCTTTCGTAGAAACACCTCCTGTACAGCCACTTCCAGGAAGGTGAGGTTATGAGGAGTGGACCAACATCTGTGAAAACCACATTGGAAGCGACTAAGGAGGTTCCGAGATTCGAGAGTCCAAACAAGTCTCAAGTTGATCATGCGTTCCAGCATCTTACCAACAAAGCTGACTAAAGCGACACTACGATAGCTATCAGGGAGCATGCTGTCCTTCCCCGGTTTAAGAATGGGTATAATCATGGATTCCCTTTAAGGGATGGGATATACCCCCTCTGTCCATAACTGATGAAAAAAGAGAAGGAGAAAAGTCTTAGACTCTGAATTAAGACGCCATAGCATGCCATAGTGTATCAAGTCGGGCCCAGAGCCGTCTCACGAGCAGAAGCTGATGCAGTGTCCAGTTCCCACATAGAAAACGAAGCGTTATACGCCTCATCATTAAAAGAGGCAAAATCAAGGTGTCTCCTCTCCTGAACCGTGCAGTAGGTGTGCAAACATGGAACTGGACTCGGGGATGACCTTATCTTGTAAAAGTGCTGTGCCAGCGTCTTAGCAATCTCGACTGGTGCAACTTTAAGAATTCCATATTCCTTTATGGCAGCCAATGAGCATGAACTCCTTTTCCCAGATATTTTCCTTATGGAATACCATACTCCAGTGGCAGAAGTGGAACGATTAATGGACTTCAGAAACTCGTACCATGAATGCTTTTTACTCTTTTGCAATATTTGTCGGGCTCTTGCCCTCGCTTGCCAAAAGGCTGCAAGATTCTCTCCTGATGGAGAGTGCTTGAATCTATGCAGCACTGAGCGCCGGTTGTGCTAACACTCATTGTTCCACCAAGGAACGGGTGACCTCCTGCAGTGACCTGACGATTTGGGAATAGATGCATCTGCAGCTGAGGGTATCACAGCTGTTATGTGATCCACCCAGTCATGAATGTTGTCCCAATGCTCAAGAACAGCTAGTTGGCTATAAAAAAAACCAATCCGTCTTACTGAGCAACCACTTGGTTGGGTAACTCTCAGATGGCAATCGCTGTAGAAGGTGAACAGTGATAAGAAAATGGACACTGGAGTGGAGATCATCTGCCACTTCCCATTGGACAGAATCGGCAATAACAGGAGAACAAACTGTCAGATCAATGGCTGAAAAGGACCCTGTTGCTGAACAAAAATGCGTCATCGAACCCATATTCAAGAGACAGGAAGAGCCTGATTGGAGTACCCGTTTGACCACTCCGCCCCTGGGACAGGTACACACACTACCCCAAAGAGAATTATGAGCGTTGAAATCTCCCAGGAGCAAGAATGGCCAGAAAAGTTGATCGACCAGTGCAAAAAGGGCATCTTCATCCAATGACCCATGTGGCGGGAGATAGAGGGAGCAAAGCGTTAACTGAAAGGATACAAAATGCATTGTGACAGCAACTGCTTGTAGGGCGGTAGTGAGGGGTACACGCGAAGAGTGGAGTGTGTCTTTGACAAACACCGCCACTACCCCTGAGCCCTGTCGCCACTGAGGTCATCGGTACGATATAAGTGGTAGCCCCGGAAAACAGGGCGATCAGATTCCTTGAAATGTCTTTCCTGGAGGCACAGACACACAGGCCCGCCCCTTGTGAGGATTTTTAAATCATTTAGATGGATTCTGAAGCCATTTAAATTCCACTGCAGTGTGTCCATTACCTTCTAATAAAGATTGGCTTTACAGACCCTTTAGTCCTTGGTGGGGAGCCCGTAATACGACGAGCGGCGGCAGTTTCGAACAATATGCGGCTGTAGCACATCTCTCCCCTTTTAAGAACAACATATCAAAAAAATACAGAGACAGAGAAATTGAAACATCACAATGAACACTAGGTTGAAACAAATTAAATATTGGTAAGATTGCAAATACACTAAAAAAGTACTTCTACTTGTTGATTTTCACAATTACTTAAACGAAAAGTAGTTCCACACACAAAAAAAAAAAAAAAAAAAACTGTTGCACTGGTAGGTCACTTTGCACTTCGGCACTTTGCAAGATGCTTTTCTGGAATCCTTTGCACAGCATTTACATTCATATGTTCTTCTTTGACTGAAGTGAAGTCTCTCGGAGGTACTTTGGAATACAGTCAAAATTGTCCAGTTCAGATTTGACGTGGTCTTGCTCTGAGGATAGGAGACATGTTCTTGTGGAGATTCGCCAGTTGAGTGCGCTGAAGCAGAGGGAATACTGGTGACATGGGTATTTCATCCCCTTCGTGAAGGGGTCCAGCTGGCGTGCTTGCCGATGCTGTATCTGTGAGGGCATCCTGCCTGGCTGGCTGGATCTGCTGTGCTGGAAGAGGAGCAATGCTCACGTCCCTGTCTAAGGGACCCTGCTCGAAGGGGGGAGGTGTGGCTGGCAGCAGCAAGATGCGCTTCCGTAGTTGGTCGATAAGCCATGCAATGTCTCCTGCCTCCGTACATACCGTGTAGAGGCACCGTCCCCTGGGTTCCAGTATGTGGCCCTGTATCCACTACTGATGTTTGCCGTATCCCCACACCCATACTGGAGCAACCGTTGAAAATTTGCTGGCAGTGGCAGGAGGCTGGTGCCTGGTAGGATGTTGGATTAGGTGAAGGAGTGTGCGCAGCTGTCTGCCGTGCATTAATTCTACAGGGCTGTGCGTGCCCTGAGGTGAGAAATAGTATGATGCCAGGAAATTGTGCCTCATCTGTGGTGGCCTATGTAAGCAGTCTTTCCATTTGATTCTTAAAGGTCCAAATGAGTTGTTCAGCTTCCCCATTGGACTGGGGTGAAATGGAGGAGACATGTTGTGTTTGATGCCTCTGTGGGCACAGAAGGCAGAAAAATCAGATGACAGGAATTGAGGACCATTGTCAGATACCAGGGTAGTGGGAAGTCCTTCCAGAGCTAATATTTTTGTGAGTGAGGAGATGGTGACCGCCATGGATGGAGAGGAGACCAGGACAACAAAGGGAAAGTTGGAGTAGTAATCAATAACAAGTAGCCAGTATGTGCCGAAAAACCGCTCAGCGAAATCTACATGGATGCACTCCCATGGGTGCACAGGATTAGGCCAGGATGACAGACATCTTCGGAGCCGGTGCCTGGGAGGCGCACGCTTCGCAGGCAGCAACCATATGGGCGATGTCGGCGTCGATGCCCGGTCAGTAGACATAGCATCGAGCCAGCATCTTCGTGGGGAAGTTACCCCAGTGTCCATGATGGAGGAGCCGTAGAACTTCCTTTCGGAGACTGCAGGGAATAACCAGTCTCGGCGACGCCTCACTGGTGGAAAGGAGAACAATTCCGTTCCTTAAATGTGAGGCGAAAACAAAGTGAAAAATAATTCTGAAGCAGGTCAGATGCCTTCCTGGAAGGTTGGTCCAGCCAGCCATCGATGATGTGGTGTAAGACGTGGTGTAGCACAGGGTCGGCCACTGTAGTGGCCGCTATGTGGTCACCTGTGATTGGGAAGCCTTCAATAACCCATTGATCTGCCTCAATACGTGAAAACATAGAAGCTAATCCCTGTCAAAGACAGGGTCGGGGTCCTTGGGGAGGCGAGACAGAATGTCTGTATTGGTGTGCTGCGCCATAGGTTGGAAATGGATTTTGTAATTGATGCAGGACAGGAATAAGGCCCATCGCTGGTTTCTGTGGGCAGCCTTGTCAGTTACTGAAGCTGTCGAACTGAAGAGAGACACCAGGGGTGTGTGGTCGGTAATGAGATGAAATTTTGTAACATATAGGAAAACACTGAATTTCTGTAAGGTGTATACGATAGCGATAGCCTCCTCCTCTATTTGAGAGTAGTTTTGCTGAAAAGCATTGAGTTTTTGATGCATAATGCTATGGGGCGTTCTGATCCATCTTGATGTCTATGGGCAAGAATGGCACCAATACCATGCTGAGAGGCATCAGTGACAAGAACTAACAGTTGACCCGGTGTGTAAGTAGCTAAACACGGGGCCGTGTGCACAAGAGTTTAGAGGCAAGTGAAGGCAGCTTCACATTCCTCGGACCACTGAAATACAACATTTTTGCCAAGCAGTTTCTGCAGCAGGTGGGCAACCTCCACTACAGAGGCAGAAACTTGTTATAATATGCTATGGTGCCCAAAAACACTTGCAACTCTTTGACATTGGTGGGGCGAGGAAGAACTTCAAATGCAGCAACATCCTCGTGAAACGGCAAAAATCCATTACGAGAAAGTTGAAACCCCAAGTACACAACAGAGTGCTGAAAAAAAAACCATAACTTCTGAAAATTGCATTTGATGCCAGTAGCTTGCAAGACAGAGAAAAGTGTGTGAAGATTGCGAAGGTGTTCTGCTGTAGTGGAATCGGTGACAACTATATCATCCTGGTAATTAACACATCCCGGGACAGTGGCCAGTAGATGTCCCAAAAAACGCTGAAAGATTGCAGGAGCAATTGTGATGCCAAACAGCAGTATCTGATATTGAAATAAGCTGAAAGGTGTGTTGAGAACAAGGAACTGACGAGAAGCTTCATTGAGCGGTAGCTGATGATAGGCCTCACACAAGTCAGTTTTAGAGAAAAATTTTCCCCCTGCCAATTTGGAGAACATTTCATCGGGGCACGGCTAGATTGGGCGGTGACAGAGGCTTTAAAATCACCAGAGAGACAACAGTTCTTTCAACGGAGCCAACTGAGTTAACAGATGATACGATTTCGGAGAGGTCCAAGACAGGAATAATTACTTACGAAGTTGTAGGTCATCAACACTGAAAACCGAGAAGTGCTGGCAGAGGTGCTTTTCATAGTCGATCCAGTCTTCTGCAGCTTCCTCATATGGTGCAAACATAGGTATGTTCAATGCCGGTAGACGGTTGTGGTTAGATGCAGCAAGAAGTTGTTGCAAGACAGTGCAGAACTGCTTTTGCTGCTCCAGACTGGCGAGTAATTGTTCAAGCGTAGCCATGCCATCAACAAGTAACTGTGCGGAACTTGGTACGCACTCCTAACTCGGCGCTCATCCTAGACTCATCCTAGACTGCCGGCAGTCTTGTCCGTCCTGACGCACGTCCGCCGGTCGCCCAGATGGCGCTTGCGGCGGAGCCTGCGTTTGCAGCGCTGCTGTTTTGAGGACCGATGGGCGGTGGCAGTTTTGAACAAGGAACGGCTGTAGCAAACAGTTCACAAGGATGCTTGTCTGTATCACTTATTGTGAAGCCAAATACATCCCAGTGTATAATCCAGTCTCCCCAAACTAATAGTGCAGGTACCTTCATACTACTGGGTGTAGAGTTTCTTTGAAAGACTGTGACAGAGGAACCAGGCAGCTGGTAATAACAGTCAACAATTAACTTGATTTCTCTTAGGCCTTATATACTCATACAGATAGCTTCACAGTAGCTCCTGACTTTGATCTGTGAAGAGAGAATATTTTTGTCAACAGGAAAGCCTGATCTGTTTTTCTGATACACATTCCATGTTTCGCTAAATATTTCAGAGTTTCGTATGTCAGGATTCATCCAGCTCTCAGTACTGAGGATAACCTAAGCACAAAAATTATTCTGCACTGTAGTTAATTTGGGAACTTTGTTACAAATACTTTGAAAATTTACTGCTAATATTTTGACTATCAACGTGTCTTTCCTTTAAACCTGGGCTGATGTTGCTACCTGCATGTTGATTGGTGAGTGTTCAGCAGAACAATTACTAACACCTACTACCCATGTGTGCAGGACAGTACTCTGCTGCCCAAGTAGCTACTTCCTTTGTATAGAGCAAGCCTGACCTATCAAGTGGATTCCTACAATTCTCCACCCAATAACAAAGATACAGAAATCTGCAACCAAGACAACCAATGAGTTGACAAAGTCTCAGGTTGAGATGCTCCACTCTGGTCCAAACCAAAGGACCCTACAGGAACAATGTTGTAAATAGAGAGCTCTTTTTGCAGACCACGTATGAGGCCAGCAGTTACCAATGTGTGCCCGACAACTTGCAGATGACTGCAATGCGTATACTTGATAGTCATAGGCAAGGCTGTCTCCTCATCTCGGATAAGGCCCCCTCTGGCCAACCATACTGGGTGCACATCAGCATGCATTCCGATCCTGTATGCTATCTGTCTAAGATGCTCCATAACACACCTACAGTTGGAGCTCCTAATAACTGGCAAAACCCTCTCCTTATGTGCCTGCTAGAACCTTGCTGAAGGAGTGGCCACCTGTCCATTCAAGGGGTGAACAGGGAGGACCAGACGGTCAGCTTCCACACGGTCCCATTGCCTCGAGTGATGCAAATGCACCAATATCTGCCACTCGTCCTGCAGTGAGGGCAGCTCCACTGTGTCAGGTACACATGAATGTACCACAGTAGCAGAAACTGGAGGCAAAACGAGCAATGCGTGAGGTGCCCATGTGACACACCAGATTCTACGCTGCTGCTACAACCCAAGAAAGCAGCATGAAAACAGCTGACCACAGCCAACAGCATTTTTAGCTATTCGGGAACCACAGCTAATTCCTCCTGTGTTTGCAAAGAGTATTCATGCATCCTATCCATACTGTCACTGCTAACTGTAATAATAAAGTGTGAAAACAAATATAAAAGTTGAATATCCAACTTCGTACTAATGTGTGCTTCACTAATGGCGGCTTATGGCTGACTAAACTGTGATCAAGGCTAACTTGCCATTCAAAACAATGAACAAAAGAGTAATGATTACGCAAACTTACACATTACATTTACTACAAAAAATTATACTATTCCTCTCAGGTACCAAACTTTGCATTTTTTTTTTAATAATTAAGCAATGCAGAAAACAAAACATGCAAAGACTTTAAAAGTTAAACTATGAAACAAATATGAAGTCTAAGTATGTTTCTCACTATTGCACCGTTGCTCAACTGCCTCCTGGTTGCTACTGCGTTGTGCACTGGCTGCAGCTGACAGACAAACCGCTCCCAGACTACACCACTACAAACAAATGAATTCCGGGTTAAAAGACCCAGTCCAGCACATATTTTGATGTTTCATTAAATGGTAATCCATCTCATTAGATACAGCTCACATTCATAAATTTTCCAACTTGTGACTCAGATTCTGAATACTTGGGCACAATGTATTCAGAGACATACTGGGTCTACCTTACTATTACACATAATCCACAGGAATTTTGCACCCTGTATTATTTTTGAAAAATATGCCACTTTTTCTTTTTAAGAAACAAGAATTTTGCTGAAATATTAAAATCGTCTTTGGAAAGAAATTTATTCAACAAAATAAGTCTGAGTGTAAGGTTTTCTCATTGTTAAAATGCTAAACGTATTTTTAGAAAAATGAATAAATAAAAGAACTGGTGAGTAAAATCATTATAATTACCAACTTAATAGTGTGTGTCCACCTTTGGAATGAAATCAGAAGTGAATCTCAAAGTTACAATTTTGATAACTCCTCAAGAGATTCACAATGGTGTGTGGCAGTAATAACCACAAAGACCTCATGAAATGCCCATAAATTATAGGTTGGTGGTTTGTGGATGCAGAGCTGGTGCCCAATAGCATCCCAAATGTGTTCGCATGAAGAGAATATTAGCAAAGATGACACAATGTCCACTTAGTGTCAGCATTTATAGCTGCTAGCCAAAGGATCTAGGTTCAGTATGCTCAATTCCCAGGACTGTTAGGGGCTTTGAGTTTCGTGGATGACTGAAACAGGGTGTAATTGGCTTTACAGTGCCAAGTGAGAAGTTACCTGAGTGAGAGGTAGCAGATTCAATGTTTGAGAAACTGACAATTGCTAGAAAATTATGTACTGTCTTTACACCCCCATATAACACATTCAAATGACATCATTGCCAGAGCATGACATAAAGACCAGTCAGTACTAAATGACATCTCAGGGTAAGTACTCACAGCTTTAGATTTTTACCAACAACACGAGTATACTGTCATGATCCTCAAACAACAGTAATGATTTTGGCGTCATGGTAAGGGCAGTTACCTTGCCAGAAGATGCCATCGTCTCAGAAAGACATCAAGCATGAACTGAAGCAGGCTGATCAGAGCACTTTGACAAAGTTCACAGCTGTCATTGTTGCTTTTGATTGCTGCCACATGTCCCATCCCCAGGTGCATGTTCCCTGTAGCACCCATAGCATAAAGTAGTCCACCACTGCCCTCCATCTGAGACATAGTGCACATTTCAAGCAGCTTTTGAGCTATGTATCTGGATGGTGTATCTGAACTTCCATTAAACAACGGTACAATTTCATTGGTACTGTGCCTCCTACAACTGTAATTGACAATGTCCTCGGTTAGACACAGGTGCGTCACAGGATAGCCTTCTGTGGAACCCCTCATTCAATAATGTGTGTCGAGCTATAACTGTGACAGATGACTTCCTACATTGCTTTACTGAGCTCTCAAGACTCCAACCTCTAAATTTTGTGATAATGTGTCAAAATCCAGCACTCCGAAGTCTACTCATGTTTTCATCATTTTTCAATTTCTTTCTACAACAGCAGCTCATGAAACAGCCTCCCAGCTTTACCATTTATAGAAGCTCATTCCTTGTCATGAGCTCTCTACTTACATCAAGTCCCTGACATCAACAGAATTTCCCATTTGTTTATCATCAGTTTAGTGATTGTTCTTTCACTTCTACTCCATTTACACACATTTCTTCCCACCTTATATGCCCCCACTTCAGCAGAAATCATTCATTTTTAAAGTAGGCAGTGGTTTATTAATGTATACAGTATTAAAGTATAAAATAATAATGAGAAATGAAGCAACAAAACTAAGTATTAAAATAAAACAAAATTATAAAATTATTTGTGTTACTTTCTGACTAAACAGAAGATATAAACTTTGGAGTCTCAAGTGCAAATAGATACAGTAAAGCAGAGAACAAGTAAAACTACTAAGAAATATGTAGAATGTTAAGATAGTGAAAATCCAATCCACTTGTGTTGATAGAGTAACTGTGTGGTGTAAAAAATATCCTGAACTACAAAATATACAAAAGTTATAGTATGTGAGAGAGCACTCAGATGGACAAATCTAAGAATTCAAAATAACAGGATACCCTGCTTCTGCATTGTGTTATGTTTGACAATAACTACGCAGCAGTGACAAGCCACGATTATAATATTCAGATGTTCTGATGAGGCTCTAATTTTGTGTGTCCATACTAGGGTACCAAGTCAGGATGAGGTGGTGTTGTCATAGCAAAAAGAGGAGTGTACAGCTAGGGTAACAATGACGCAGATCATCTGGACTTCAATTATAAGTATTAATCTGTATGTAGCTAGAAAATCATGGTAGGGTAGGATAGGGGGTTTTGGGCACTTGACAGCTAGGTCTTCAGTGCACGAACATATTTAAGAAGTTAAGAAGCAAGGAGTGTGAACAATAAAGAAACTAATAACAAAATAAAGGAGAGCAATCCGACAAGTAAGATGTGCAGCTGAAGTAAAATACAAAAGGTGCGTTTTAGAGATGAAGATTATAAGAGTACCCCATGGGAAAATTGAAGAAGAGGTAAAACAACTAAGCAGATGACCAAGGCTGGCTGACAGCGATAAAAAAGGGTGAGCCAACCACCCTGCAACATATTAAAACCTCCAGCCTAAAAGCTTAGACCAGAGTTGAGACAAATCACAAAATATGAGAACTTTGCTTACACCCAATTCATCATTACCTTAAATAGGGTGTAAATCTCTACCAAGTTTCGCCATTACCCTCTCTGCATGATATAAAGCACACTCAATAAAATGTGGTAGACAGTAATCTGCACACCACAGGTATCACAGATCAGGGGCTTCTCTCGTCGGAGTAGGAAACTATGGGTAACTATACAAGTGCCCAATGTGCAGGCATGTCATGGCAACTTCATCCCGCCTAAGAGGTCGGTAGGAGGAATGCCACAGGCGGACAGTTGGCTTCAGGAAACACAGCTTATTATGAGTCACTGAGAGCCAGCCAACAACTGCAAGGACCACAGCCGCAACAAAGAAGTGATATGTTGCAAGGGAATAGTGCACTGTGTCACATCAGTGGCACTGCAAGCCTCTTTGGCAGCCTGATTAGCATCTTCACTGCCCCGAATTCCCATGTGTCCCGGCACTCAACAAAATGACACCTCCTTCCCGCGACATTGAAGAAAGGGCAGTTCGTCGTGTATATGCTGCAGCAAAGTCTCAGAGGGATATAGATCATTCAATGACTGCAGTGCACTCAGAGAATCAAAGCAAAGAAGAAATTGTTTGCCCTGAACACGATATAATGGCTTTAGTGCCTTCATGGTCGTGTGGAGCTCTGCAAAGAAATTCTTGGGGAGGCGAATCTTGACAACATGGTCGGGGAACACAATGGAACATTTGACTGAGTCTCCATGCTTAGATCCATAAGATGTACACAACTGTGAAATTGTGATGCCTATCTAAAACCGTTAAAAACAATGACTGATAAGTAAAATACGAAGTTTGTTCCTTCCTAACACTCGCCAAGTCTAAAATAATTCTGGGCCTTTGGAGAGACCAAGTTGGGAGCTTGCCCCAACTTCTATGTAAAACATCCTTTGTGCAAATCCCACACTGTCTTGAACACTTTTTGATGACTATGAAACAGCCTTTCCATTGGAGTCCAAGCAACAGTGAGGTATGCAGGTGTGAAAAGTGTGGGCAGTGTTTTACATGCCTGGCACACCATGAGTAGCCATCGCCTGATGTGCAGTGGCGGCTCTGCAGCCTCAGCACAAAGACTAGGTATGGGGGCTCATCTTAAATACTCCAGTTGCCAGTCGAATCCCTGTATGGTGTACCCTGTCCAACATCTTTAAATAAGAGGTGGGTGCAGACCCATAAACTGTGCACCCATAATCGAGACAAGATCACACAAAGGCTTTGTAAAACTGGAGCAAACAGGTTATGTCTGCTCCCCAAGAAGTGTGGCTAACACATTTTAAAATCACCAGTGCTTTGAGGCACCGTGTCTGCAAGTCCTTAAGGTGTGGTGACCATGTGAGTTTAGAATTTAATATGAGTCCCAGAAACCTCACTGTATCTTTAAAAGAACAGAGCCCTGCATCTACAGTATGCGAACAGTTAAAAAGTACACACACAGACTTCTCAGTTGAAAACTTAAAACCAGATGTCCCTGGCCATTCATCCAACCACCAAAGAATTAACTGCAACTGACGTGTAGTTGTTGCTAGATTGGAAGAAGAGCAAAAGACAAAGAAGTCATCCACAAATAGAGAACACTAGATAGAACTTTTCACAACAGAAGTAATACTGTTAATTGCTATAGCAAGCAAGGTGACACTTAAAAAGCTACCCTGAGGGACTCCATTCTCTTGCTCAAATCAACCAGAGAGGGGGTCACTGACTTGGTATCTAAAATAACATGGAGAAAGGAATGATAGAATAAAATGGGGAAGACAACCATGAAACCCATGCATGGAGTTGCAAGGATAAGATGCCATCAAGTAGTATCATAGGCCTTCTCAAGATCAAAAAATATATACAGAAGGTGTTGCCAGTGCAGGAAAGCCTGTTGTATAGCCACCTCTAGGAAGGCCAGGTTATCAAAGGTGGAGTGATATCTCTTGAACCCTCACTGAAAGTGGCTGAGAAGTTGCCTGGCTTCCAGCATCCAGACAAGGCGGCATTTAATCATCGGTACTAAGGTCTTTCCCACACAGCTAGTCACACCAACACTACAATAACTACTTGGGGATGTGCGGCCTTTCCCGGGTTTTAAAAGGGGGATTAAAATGGCCTCTCTCCATGAATTGGGAAACTGACCTGATGCCCAGATAAAGTTAAAAAGATTGAAGAAGATTTGCTTGTTCTCCCCTGTGCAGTGACGTAGCATGCAATAGTGGATACCATTATGACCTGGGGATGTGTCACGGGCCACAGAAAATGCAGAATCCAGCTTCCACATGGAAAAGGGGCAGTTATACTGTTCATCACTGCTGGACCAGAAGTCGAAAATTTCCCTCTCAGCAGTCATCTGGTGGCGCTGGAAAGCTGGATTGTAACTGGTGGTGGTAGTTACTGTAGCAAAATAGACCGCCATGGTCTGGGCAATGTCTCGCAGGTTGGTCTTGAGACTTCCATTACCCATTACAGCAGCTACTGAACACCTGCTACCTCTTCCTGATAGCCTCCTAATGGCCTCACACTCAATGGAATTCGTAATCGAATGGTTAGCCCCGAAAGACTGCGAAGTTTTCTGCAGTCAGTCTACACTTCAACCGATGCAGAGCTGCCCATCTTATCCGAATGGCAGAATGGCATTCAGCATTCCACCAAGGGACTGGATGCTGTTTTGGTTGCTCTCATGACCGCAGAAGGGATACAGTCACAGCATAGTGGATCTTAGCAGTAATATTATCCACCCAGTCCTGGAAGCTGTCATGGGGCTAAAATTCAGCAGGTTGGTCACAAAGTGTCCAGTCTGACCCAACAAAGCGGCTGTCTTTTAGGTTCTACTCTGGCTGAAAGGTGAATCAAAATTGGGAAGTGATCACTACCACGCAGGTCGTCGTCCACTTCCCATTGAGTAGAATGAGTAAGGGCTGGAAAGTGAAGTGACAGATGAATGGCATAGAATGAGCCTGTTGCAGTACAGAAATGTGTGTTCTGACCTGTATTTAGGAAATTGACACTTGAAGACAAGAGAAGCCTCTCAACTGCTCTACCCCTGGGGCAGGTAGTGACAGAGCCCCAAAGCACATTATGCGCATTAAAATCAACACAGAGGATGAGTGGGTGGATGAGCTGTCTAAGAAGGTCTTCCAGAGCCTCTTGCGCATGTCATGTGGTGGCAGATACAGGGCGCATATAGGTAGTCGGCAGTGCACGTGCACCAATACTGCAACTGCTTGTAGGTTAGTGTTGAGAGATATGGGTTTGGAGTGGTAGGCTGTTTTGATGAAAACAGCCACTTCCGCTCTAGCTCTCTCTCTCTCCACTAACATCATCCTTTCTGTGGAGAATCTATCCATAGATCTCAGGGTTATTGGAGGACTTGAAATTTGTCTCTTGGAGACAGATACACAGAGGTTGCCCCTGAGATAATAAACGTAGTCCCTCCACATGTGTCATAAATCCCTGTAATTTCCAATGCAATATGGTAGCCATCTATCAAGGTGGTTTAACACTTCACTTTCTCTCTATGACGGGACTGGGAGCCTGTAACAGGTGAAGAGTCGCCCATGGGGCGAAATGGTTGCCCCAGCAGAAGTTCAATCTTGGAGTGCGTTTATTGCCCCAGAGAAACGTCAAACTCCATGGACTCTGGAGCTGATTCGATTGGCACCTCAAGCATAATGATGTCAACCTGATCTGAATCTTTACTTACAATCTTCAACTCAGCCTTTTCTTTGTCCTTATTTACCTTGGTTTTCTTTTTGGGTGCTTCAACAGATGTAGTGGTAGCTACACTTGTCTTTGGAATGGGTTCTGGCACTGAAAGTGGCAGGAGCTCTCCAATGTCAATAGTAGGACCTTGATCCATCACTTTTGGGAAGACTACAGGGGCTGAAACATATGACAAATAGCATGTGCACTGGTGGGAGCAGGTATTAGTGCCAATACTAACAAATGCAGTTTGCATAGATGCATCAGTTGTTGGGGCTGGCTTTTCAAGAACCACCACGACAGAGGTGGTAAATGATGGCAGTTGCATGGCCTTGTACATCTTTTTCACTTCACCATATGAAACGTGCTTTGAAGTCTTGATCTCCCAGACCTTATGTTCTTCATGGTATACAGTACATCATCTACTCCAAACAGGATATTCTCCAGAACAGTTGACACAAAGGGCGTCGAGCAATCATCCCCATCATGACCGGCCTGACCAAATTTTCCGTAGGTTTGCTGTCCATTACAACCCAAGATAGTGAACCCAAAGTGCTGGCATTTGAAGCAGCACATTGGTTTTGGGACATGTAACTGTACTTTTAATCTAAGAAATCCTGCCTTAACATGTTCTGGTAGCTTTGGAGTGTTAAAGGTCAAGATAAAGGACTAAGATTTAGCCAACTCGCCATCCACCCTCTTCGTAATGTTTTGAATGTCGACAATACCTTCAGAAGCTCAGTCGTCCAATTCCTCTTTGGGAATTTCAACAAGGTCGTAACATGTAACCACACCCTTACTGCAATTTAAGGTGTTGTGGAGGTCAGTTTCAATGGCACATTCTCCAAGTTGCTTGGGTTTAGTAAGATTTGCAGCATGTTGGGAGTAAGGTGTCTCAACCAACAGTGTTCCATTATGCAACCTTTTCACCGATTTGAGGTTACTTGCTATGCCCTCAAGAACCTTTTGTATGTAGAATGGTGACACCTTTTTGAATGAACCTTCTTTTTGTTTAATGGTCAGGAAGACATTTTGGTTAGCAGAGTGTGCTCAGTTACTCATTCCAATGCTCTTGTCAGGAAATGCTTTATCTGGAGAAATGTTAAGCCTAACCCTCTTTTACGATTGGGTGTTAGTACCCCCCAGCAGTAAACCAACCCCACTACAAGGTTTAAAAATACTCAAAGGATCTATCTCAGTCCCAAGAGAAGCTAGGGAACTAAATGTCCATCTAGACAGAGCTCTGCATGCCTAGGCAAGACTGACACAACTACGGTTCAGCAGTATCCCCAAAAGTTGGCCACTAGTGGCTTTTTCGCCCCAACAGCCATTAATCCCATCAGCACACATCACACCTTAGGATTGAGGGTTTTTTTTTTTTTTTTTTTTTTTTTTTTCACTTTCAGAAGTATTTCCTTCCTCATGACGCAGGCGGTCAAGCTAAGATTCCCATTCCCTGGTACACACAACGTTCCACCGCTGCGCCACACAGTGGTCACTTAAACACGCCCAGAGGTCAGCAAATTATTCCTGAACCCCCTGAGGGGTACAAAATCATGGGAAAATTCTTTAGAAGTGACAAAACATGATTACAAACATTCACATTTTAAAAAACACTTAATAGTTCATTATCAATCATAAATGTATTGGGTGTTCTACATCTACATAAATACTTTGCAATAAACCACAAGGTGAGAAGCAATGGTTACTTCATACAGCTACTAATCCTTTCCTTTTCTTTTACACTACCAAACAGAACTAGGGAAACACAGATGCCTTTATGACTCTGCTGGAGCCCTAAGTTATCTTATTTTTGTAGTCTTCTTGTTAAATGCAAGTGGGTGGCAGTAAAATCATTCTGCAGTCAGCTTCATATTCCGGCCATCTAAATTTCCTTAAAAATGTTTCTCAAAAAGAATGTCACCTTTCCTCAGATGATTCTCCAAAGCATCTCTGTGACACTTGCACATTGCTTGAACCTACCAGTAACAAACCTCTGAATTGTTTCTATTTCTTCCTTTAAACTAATCTTGTGAAGATACAAAACACTTGAGTAATATTCAAAATGGGATCACATAAGCATTTTGTACCCTTTTATACAGGGTCTCCTTTATGGATGGACCACGTTGTCACAAAATTCTCCCTATAAACCAAAGTTAACCATTTGCTTTCTCCACAACTGTCCTTACATGCTCATTCCATTTGATATTGATCTGCAACATTATGCCTGACTGTGGGAAGCATCACATTGCTAATCAGAGGCACCGATTCAAAATATTATTGGGGAGAGCAAAAGTCAAACTCTGTGTACTTCTCCCTATGTTTTACAAGTGTTCTGAATGCTCTCAACCAGCCAGCTTCGTGTGGACAAATTATCAGGGCCAACAAATTGTCACTTAGTAATATTGGGAAGAGGGAGGCAAGGCACCTATTTCAAAATATTGGAGGGGCAAAAAAATACTCCCCCCCCCCCCCCCACTTTCCTACCCAAATCTGCACCTCTGTTACTAATGCTGTATTTGAACATTATGGGAGTATTTTTCCTACTCATCTGCATTACCTTACATATTTCTACATTTAGAGCTAACTGCCATTCCTCATACCAATTAGAAATTTTGTCAAAGTCATCCTGCATCCTACTAGTTACTACAGTCATTCAATGACAGTACTTCCCATAGACCACAGCATCATCAGCAAACAATTGTAGATTGTTACACAGTTTGTCTATCAGATCATTTACATAAATAAAAAATAACAGTGACCCTATCACACTTCCCTGGGGCACTCCTGGTGATAGCTTTGTCTCTCATAAACACTCACCATCAAGGACGACATACTGACTTCTTTTACTCAAGTCACTGAGCCACTCACATCTGTTAACCTATTCCATATGAGCATACTTTTGTTCACAATTTGCAGTCCAACACCATGTCAAATGCCTTTCAGCAATCAGGAAATATGAATTGTGCCTGGTGTCCTTCATCCATGACTTGCAAAAATGTCATGTCAGAAAATGGCAAGCCGAGTTTCACATGAATGCTGCCTTATAAAAGCCATGCTGGTGTGTTAACAGAAGCTCTTTCATCTCAAGGATATTTACTATATTTGGACTGAGAATATGTCCAAGGATTCTATAGCAAATTGATGTTAATTATATTGGTCTGTAATTGTGAGGGTCCATTATTTTACCTTCCTTATAAATGGAGTCACCTACAATTTTTTCTGATCACTTGGGTGTTTGTGCTGGATCCAATATTCATGATGAATGCAAGCTAAGTAATGGACCAGTGCCGTAGAGTACTCTTAGTAAAAGCAAATTAGGATTCCATGTCGACCTGTGTATTTATTTGTTTTCAGCTCCCCCAGATACTTCTCTATACCAGGGATTCCTGTGTCCTCCATTTGAGAGTTTGTGCTATAATTTAATTATTGTATGTTCATATATTCCTCCTGTATGAAAAATTTCAAATGTAAAACTTCAGATTTCCTTTTGCTGTCATCTCTTACCAAAACAATTAACAAGTGACTACACAGAGGACCCACTTATTGATTCTACATAGGACCAGAATTTTTTGGGGTTCTCCTCCAGATCTTTTGCACAGGTATGATGGTTGTAGTTATTGTGTGCTTCATGCATCAATCTGTTTATGGATGTGCAAATGTCTACTAACTTTTGCCTTTTTTATCTCTATAAAAGATTAATATAAACTGTCAAGCTACAGCATACCACCAAAGTCACTAGCACTGTGGCTCTTCTTTAATAAAGTTATTTCCCAATGAAGAAGCAACACCGTGTCTGAGAATGAACTATAATTTACGCTCCATACCTAGCTGTAATATACAACCTCTCACTAGGGAAAAGATCTGCACCCAAAGACTAGAAAGTTGCACAATCACTCCAGTAGTCAAGAAAAGCAGGATTCTGGAACATATACACATCTTTGTTGAAACATTTACCCATAGTCAATACATATTCAGAAAGTATTGTTTTTGTGAAACACAGCTAGCTCTTACTCAAAGTAATGAGTGATATCGACAAGGGACATCAAATCGATCCCACATGTATAGATTTCTGGACAGTTTTTGACATCATAACTAACACCAGATTTCTAATCAAATTGTGTACTTATTATATCATCTCAGTTGTGTGATTTGATTCATAATTTCCCATCAGAAAGAACACAGTTTGGAAGTCAGTGAGTGAAACATGAGTGATATCTGACATCCCCCAGAGAAGCATTAAAAGACCCCTACTGTTCCTGGTCTTTAAACATGATTTAGGAGACAATCTGAGCAGTCCCCTTAGGCTGTTTGCAGATTATGGTATAGTTTACTGCCCAGTAAAATCAAAGTAACTTCAAAATGATTTAGATAATATATCAGTAGGTGCGAAAATTGTCAACTGACCCTAAATAATGAACTGTGAAGTCCTCCGTATCAGCACTAAAAAGATCTGTTAAACTTCATTTAAACAATAAATCAGTCAAATCTAGGGGCTGTAAATTCAACAAAATACTTAATTAAATCTCAAACACCTTATACTGGAAATAACACACAAAAAAACATTGTGGAGGAAGGCAAACCAATGGCTGTGTTTCATGGCAGAGCACTTAGAAGATGCAACAGTTCTACTAAAGAGATTGACTACACTACACTTGACAATCCTCTTTTGGAGTACTGTTGTGCAGTGTGGAATTCACAGAGGACAGAAAGAAAGTTCATAGAAGGGTATCTCATTTTGTATTGTCACAATACGAGGGGAGGTGGTGGGTGTGACAGAAATGGTGAACAAGTGACATGGAGATCATTAAAAGAAAAGTGATATTTGTTCGATGAAATCTATTTACAAAAATTCTTTTTTGCACCAGCCTGCATAGCTCAATAGAATAAAGTAAGAAAAATCAGCTATAAAATGGAAAGATTTGGGAGTTCCTTTCTTAAATGCACTATTTAAGAATAGAATGGTACAGAAATAGTCTGAAACTTGTTCAATGAATCCACTGCCAGGCACTTACTTGTGAATTGCAGAGTAGCTATGTAGATGTAGATGGAAGTGGCTCTAACAGCATTGCTACAATACCAAATCCCCCTCCAAATGATGACCCACAGCAGCAGATTGTCAGCCAGCAATTACTAACAAACCACTTACTCCACAATGTGGCATCAGTCTTACAACATCAAATGCCTAGTGCCCTTCCCCACAATGACCAGGACATTTTTCATTCCAAGACAAACAGAATTAGTAGTCCAGCAAGTGATCAATAGGGAAAATATATCATTAATCCATGTCTCTAATAGTTTGCAGGAAAAGGAACACACAAATATTTCCATTTTTAATCTGATTTCTCTTATTTTATTATGATAATCATGTCCCCCTATGTAAGTGGGTGCTAACAAGATATTTTCACATACGGAAGAGAAAGTTGGTGAAAGAAATTTTGCAAATAGATCTCATCGCAATGAATAACACTTTTGGTTTAATGATTTCCATGCCAACTCGTACCTCATTTCTGTGAATCTCTCTCTCCTATATCATGATAATACAAAATGAGCTGCCCTTCTCTGAACTTTCTCTAACTCTGAACTCCCAGAAATTCATGCTCACTCTATGCAATGTCGCGCATGAAATCAAACAAGTGACTATATAACATCAACATTTGTTAAAATTCACCAATGTTTATAGTGATGTGGATCTGACAACTGATGTGGATACTACAATGTGCAGCAATAGTCCAAAATAGGAAGCACAAGTGTTGTGTAGGCAAGTGTTCTTCCAATGAAACATAGCCTTTCATTTGCTTTCCCTACAATATTTTCAATGTGTTCCTTCCAATTTAAGTTGTTCGTAATTGTTACTCCAGGGTATTTAGTTGAATTTATGGCCTGCAGATGTGACTGATTTATTGTGTAAATGAAATTTAATGGATTTCTTTTAGTGGTCATATGGTTGACTTCACAC
Organism: Locusta migratoria; assembly: GCA_026315105.1. NCBI lineage: Eukaryota > Metazoa > Arthropoda > Insecta > Orthoptera > Acrididae > Locusta > Locusta migratoria. The sequence continues at coordinate 112,493,960 of CM048755.1, read as the reverse complement.
TTCTCAAAACCCTTAGCTGCTCCTTCGGTCGCATTGGGTCACACTCGCACTTGTGGCTGCCTAATCCCCACACCTGCGCTATTGTGCTTCCCGATCAACCTTGTTCCCGAAGGCCTGCCGCTCAGCACATCAGTCGGCTGTTATGAATATTTTGGTGTCAGGACAGTCGCAGCTGTGTCGCCTTCTGAGTGTGATCACCGACACACAATGTACGCCCTCTGCATAATTCCTCTGTGACAGAAGAATTACTGCAAATGAATTACTGAACAGACAGTACATGCACTGAAACTGTTTATCGATCATTCCAAGTCAAATAAATAAATTTCAGAAGATTTTTCCCAGTTGACTAAAATGGATTTCAAAGTAATTTTATATGTACATTCTCATACGTTCACTATGAACATTGGTGAAGTTTAAATCGTCAATGTTATATTGGATGTGATATAGTCACTTGTTTGACTTCATATGCGACATTGCGAAGAATGCGATTGAATTTCTGGGAAATTTCAACTGTTATATCTTGGTTAATATTTTGTTAAAGTATATTACAATTGGCTACCTTGTACAAGTATATTCGTTATCTTACAAGTAATAAAGAAAAGAATTTTATGAGCCATATTCAGCTGAAAATATTAAGCAAATTTGCCATAAAAATTGCTGCCAGAAAAAAATCTCGAAGTTCGGCTTCTGATATCTCAGGGACTAAAAGTGTGACAAATGTGAAACTTGGTATGTAGTAACCTAACAACAAAAGGTTCTCAGATATAAAGTTTCATTTAAGTATCTCTTTCCCATACCTAGTAAATTTAGTTAAAATTTACACATCAAGCCATACAAGTGACCATATCTCAGTCAGTATTGTTTTGACCATTGTTAAATATTACTAATGTTCACACCTTCTGAATATATTTTCCATCCTCCTTTTTGATGCAGGCTTTGGACTGACACTAGCAAAGTTAAAAATATAATTATTGACATTTTTTTCCCTTTGTTAATTTTTATTTATTTTTGCTTTCAATTACTTAAAAATATTTCATTTTGCAGGGCGATAATCGACAGTTATTATTATTATTATTATTATTATTATTATTATTATTACTATTTTCTTGTTTGTTAAGCCTCGAAACATGGCACCACACACAGAGGTACATTGCACTTTTGCACTTATACCTGGTTTCTTGGCACACTTTCTGCTTTGAGCAAACTGCACGTCTTCAAATTGGCCTACTTTTCTTTGAGGGCTAATTCTCAATTATATTGGGAAAATGCCTTTCGGTAAATCGGAGAGGATTATCATCGTCACAGTGCCTCCCTCTGTCAGCTTTCCTCCTTCTGTGGTGTAAGTTTCAACAAGTGAAATAGTGCTATTAGCATGTTTCGCCCTGTTACTTCTCTGTGGAGAGCATGGGCATTTAAAACATACAGATCTAATACATGGAAGAAGAAGTTCTTTTACCATATTACCATCATTCGCACTGATTCAACTGAACTCAGTAGCGTGTCAGCGTGATCAACTGCTCCCATACTCACATTGTAATTCGCAAAACATTGTTGTTTCATGCGTTTTTCGCCAGTCTTTCTGTCTTCTCCATATCACACATTTCTGCAGTATTACAGGTGTTCATCATCCACACTTCTCTTTTATGGCACCATTTCATGGCAAGCATTGTATCAGTGTACTTCCCCACATTTCAGATTGTCCTCCAATTTTAGCAAGTTACACATGTTTTTTCAAACAGTACCACATGCATTCGAACCATGGTCATGAAGACAGAAGAACTGGTCCGAGCTGGAATACCAGTTGTCAACATAGAGCGTGTGTCTCCATTGCAAATATGGTTTTAGTAGTGCCGCTACTATGTTGCCACTTTTCCCCAGATTGTGAAAGCCAATTTCAGTCATGGTGCCTGTATACTCAATGAAGTCCAGTATGTAGCCAGTTCCATAGTCGCACAGCACGAACCTTGTAATTACAAACCTAGTTCATTTGGATGGAATAAATTGTTTGAAAGACTATCACTCTTTGAGAAGCAAGAGGCTTTCATGAATGCAGAGCTTTTGGTACTGGTGAAATACGTTGTGGAATGTTGTACAACCTGTATAAATAATTTTTCTAATTTTAAATAGTCTTGTCTCCTCCATTACTGATAGAGTTACCACTAAAATGAAGCATTCTTAGAATTAAGAGGAAGTGACCCCTTGACATCATTTCAATTAAACTTGGGAGTGTTCAAGAGTATATCTCTGGAGCAATAGTGACTAATGTTCAATTTCTTTACTCGAGCCATAAGCAAATAAACAGCAACGAAAGAATATAGTTCCTCAAATTCCATATCTTTCCACCCTGACAAACACAAATGCCCCAATTCTGGCATATTGTGCTTTGTGTATAAGTAAAATCTGTTTGTTTCATCTGCAACATAATTTCATCAGACATTCCTTTCGACATGACAGAATGCTAGAATCTGGCCCTAATACACATTTGTGTCCAGAAGCTAAATCGTCAAAAATGTGCACAAACGGGGGATAATCAATTTTCTTTCAGTCAAACGTGTTACTAAAGCTTCCTCTTTTCACTGGCATCTGTCTCTCAGTTTCAGATTCATAAGATTCTGAAAGATTTTCATCTCTTCTTGAAACAGGTGGTTCTGTTACAGCTCCTGATGAATGCGGCAAAGGACTGTTACTCTGAGATTCTGTCGATGAGTCGTCCCCATCACATTCAAGCAGTTCATTTTCACTGTCGCTTCCAGTGAGCATCTCAAAGATTTCCTCATCTATATTTTTTCTTCAAAAAGAATGGTAACGTCATCAGTATCCAGTATTAAAAAAAAGGAAGAACTAAGACGAACAGCGCAAGACAAGTCTACAGCAGCAAACTCACACAAGACTCCAACTGAGCTGGCTGAAAGCTGAGCAGGTGCTAAGCGCTCAGCGGAAATACCACGTGTGTGTTAAGATATCCAGAACAGACGGGGACAAAGCAGCAGCATGTCTAAACGTACAGGGGGCATTAGGGCGGCACACATTAACACATCCAGAGTACTAGGAAGGAGCGGCAGTGCACATAAACATGTCTAGAGCACACTGGGGCAGGTATAAAGGTGTGTGTTAACATGTCCAGAGCAGTTAAAGGGTTAAGAGTCAATTGCCAATTTTTGAACCAAGCAGATATCATATCTGAATCATTTTTCAGTTGCTTCTGATCTTCTTTACATATGCCATGCAATTTTTTTGAACAGTGTTCATTTTGCTATTAGGGTTATATCAACTGACGTGACTCATGCTTCGACTGGGACTGTTGTAGGTTTTCTTCACAACAGTTTCCTACCTTAGGTTCTGAAGAGGTTAAGTGTTTCCCAGTTTATGATACCAAGTGTATTTCATACAGTTATTTGCAGAAATTAATGTTGCGTGTCATCTACATAAGAGACTTTCCCCTGCCTTCTTCCATACAGTACTTTCTACACATGTAACTTCATGCCACTTTCCATTTATCAACAATTTGCCATCCAACTGTTCACTGTAAACAGGAATATGTCACTTACATCTCATTAACTACCACTAATGAATAAATCTGAACAATAACTAACTGTTGTAAATTTTCAACAGCATACACTTTTTTTGAGCTAAGATAAAATATTGTGTACTTCAAATAAAAATTAAACTAACCTCTATCTAAATAAAAGAGGTAATATGAAGGAGCTGCTATGCAGCATGTAAAGAGAGTAAGTATTTTATTACCTCATATAGCGTCTTGATGTTCCTAATGATAATATCCAAGTTTCTAACTCTCTGCACAGCACTGCCCATACTAGGTACAACACCATGATGCACAGGTTCGGGGTCACTGCAAAAAATGGATACATACAAATCAATTACTAATTTTCTTTTCTACATCCCCCCCCCCCCAAAAAAAAAAAAAAAAATACGTCCCTTCATATTTCTCTCTCTATGAGAGAAAGATTTCCATCAAACACAGCAAAACACCAGTGAGAAAATATTTCACAATGGAAATTGCAGAGCAGAATATCAACAGAATATTGCTACTCACCACAAAGATGATAAAGGAATGAAAACAACTGTTAAAGATTTTGTCTACAGGCACAGGGGCCAGACTGCAACTGCATCTAATGTGAGTAGCAATATGCTGGGCTGGCTGGTGGAGACAAGGAGGATGCATGTGAACTGAGAGGGAGAGTGAACAGGGTGCAAGTGGTGAATGATGCTGTGATGCCTGTTGGAGCATACATGGCCATGGTGGAAGGCAGGACAGGTCTACTAGGTGCAGTATTGGTAGGATGTGCTTTGGAGAGCCATAAAAGGTAGAAGACAGAAGAAAGAGAGACTGTAGGAGTGTTTTGAGATAGAAGGTGTGGGTAGTGCTGCAGTGGGAATAGGGAAGTGGTTAGGTAGTTTGTGGATACAATGTCATGAAGGTTGAGGCCAGAGGACTTGCAGCAATTAAGGATTTGTTGTAAGATGGTTACATTCTGCATGACACAGAAAAGACAGTGTTGTAAGAAATAATACAGATGGCACAGAATGTGAAGTAGTCATGAAAGTGATGAACAACATGTTGGGTGGCATGTTCCCCATGTGAGGGGTTCAGCTATCTACTGGACAAAATTTGGAAGTGGCCTTTCAGATGGATACACATCTTGGGCACAAGGAGAGGTAGTCGAAACTGTTGAAACACGCCACGGCAAACCGCGTCCTGTCCGTCCGTGGCATATGAACGATGCGCCACGGCTGAGTCCACCGCACGATGGGGCAGCCTCCGAGGATTTGCAGTGCTGTCACGACCGGGCGAGCACGCTGTGAGCGAGGCTTCACCCTCAGTTATGATGTAGCTCTTGCCTGAGCCTCTTGTGTATATGTTAGCAGTGTTCTGTGACTTGCAATTCTATTGTGCCATTCACTTGATCTATGCTGTAGTGCCGTCCTCTTGAAGGAAATAAATTATACTGTTACAACTATGTAATTGACGAGTTTCGTGCTTACATTTGTTCTATTTTCGGTTGTTATGGATCTTGTGTTGTTACAGTTATAGCAAAAGCAACAGCAGCAGTTAGATCAGCAACAGCTAGTTTTGCTTACGGAGTTGATTACATCTTCTCGTACCGCTGCGGCCCCTTTGACGCCACCCCAGGCCTACCCCCCGCCCCAACCACCACTCCAGCATTTCCGGGTTTCCAAGAGTCTAAGGAAGACTGGGACTCCTATATGCGGTGTCTACAGCAGCATTTTGCAACTTTTAAGGCAATGGATCCTGACTTACAAAAGTATTTCTTCTTGTCGTGGATCAACCCCGATACTTTTAGTTTACTGCGAAAACTAGCTCCACTGTCAGAGCCAGCCAAGTTGCCTTTTTCCGTATGTCGGAATTGCTTAGTTCTTATTATCAGCAACAAATGCACATGGTGCTTTCCCGACTGGATTTTCATCGGAGCAAAAGGAACCGTGGTCAGTCGTATCGGTCATGGGTGGCAGACCTCCACGATTTGAGTCATAAGTGTGGTTTTGTGTGTGCAAATTGTCAACAGTCGTATGCAGATTCCTTAATTTGCGACATCGTTGTCCGTTTGGCTCCTGATAGGGCTGTGCGTCATGAGGCTTTGCGGTTACAGGATCCCACCCTTGACGAGGTTCTGTTCATTGCACAGGCTTTTGAGGTGTCTAAAGCGATAGGGGATCAGTTTGAGGAAATGGTAAAGGTAGCGGTGGGGTACAGTCCTCATGCGTCCTTCACCCGTTCCATTCTGACGACATGACTTTCCCTCTTGTCCAGAGTGTTATTGTGCGCATAATCGCCTGCGCTGCCCCTTTCACCATGCACTGTGCGCCTCCTGCAGTAAACAAGGCCACATGGCAGCTGTTAGTCTGACTTCTGCGTGCGGTCAGCCGCCGTATTCTGGCGAGTCTACATGGAAGTAAACTGTCTTTCTTCCGCACCTGGACAGGAGCAAGCCACTTCTCAAAGATTTTTGTCACACTTCTTATTCAAAATCAGCTGTTACATTTTCAAGTTGAAGACAGCACCTCTGACTCTCTCGTAAATTGGATACGTATTTGGCACTTGGGAAGCCGCCTCTTGTTAAAACTTCTCGCTGTTTGGTCAGCTATGGTGAACAGCTGATTACAGAGCTCATTCAGTTTACGATTGAGGTGGAGTACCAGCATGTAGTGCGCACCATCAGGTTTTTGGCTGTCACAAGCGCGGCTTCAGAGAACATTTTTGGCCTGGATGCATTCACGGCATTTGGTTTCAGCATTCACAACGCTATTCATCTTGTGTCTGACTCCATCTCATTTAATGGATTGGATTTGCTTAGCCATGAGTTTGGAGCACTTTTCTCGGCGGATTTGGGAACAGTCATTGCTTACGAGGCGCACGTCACCCTCAAACCCACGGCAGTCCTAAAATTTTGGTGCGCCCGGCCTATTCCTTTTGCTTTGCACCCAGCGGTTAAGGTCGAATTGGATTGGTTGTATGGCTTGGTATCATCGAACCAGTTTCCTCTACCCTCTGGTGATTTAAGCCCACAGTGAACTCGCAGTCAGTGATAGATTGTTTTCCCATTCCCCGCCCGGATGACATTTATGCAAAATGGGCGGCCGGTGAGTGTTTTTCTAAAACTGATTTGGCGGAAGCATATCTCCAGCTTCCCTTAGATTTTGATTTCCAACAAATCATGGTTCTCAACACCCCTATTTTGGGCTGTACCGCTACAAACGTCTGCCGTTTGGTGTCTCGAGTGCGCCTGCAATATTTCAGTGTTTCTTGCAACAGTTGTTTGATGACATTCCATGCTGTGCAATCTGGATGATATCATCATTACCGGTTCCTCCCGCACAAATAACTTAAACAAGCTGTGCCTCTTATTCATGAAATTGCACATGAGAGGCATCAAGTCCAATCTTCAAAAATCACATTTCTATCAACCTCAAATTGAGTATTTGGGACACCTAGTGTCATGAGATGGCATCCGCCCTAGGTCGGAATTAGTTACGGTGATTGATCATTTTCCATGCCCTACCACTTTGCAGGAACTCCAGTCATTTTTGGGCAAGGTCAGCTACTATTCCAAATTTCTTCTTAACTTGGCAGAGGTCATCATCCATTGAACACACTGTGAAAGAAAGGTGTTCTGTTTGTGTGGTCTGCTGCTTATGAGGCAGCATTCACCCGCATCAAATCAATGTTAAAGTCTTCACCTTGCCCTGACACATTTACACCAGGCCAACAAGCTAGTCCTACTTATGGATGCTTCTCAGCACAGAATTGAAGTGGTGTTGGCCCACAGACTGGATGATGGTTCTGAGCAGCCCATTGCCTACCCGTCTAAGACGTCAGATGCCCAACGTAATTATTCTCAGATTGAGAAAGAGGCTTTGGTGGTTGTTTATGCTGTTCAGAAGTTTCATGTGTTCCTCTATGGCATTCAATTCCACCTTATCACGGATCACAGACCCCTGGTGGGACTGTTTGGTCCACATTCTCATTTTCCGGACTGGACTTCGCAACGTCTCCAGCACTGAGTTCTGTTTTTTAGTGCCTATCACTACAAAATTCATTATCGGCCCTCGATGCACCATGCCAATGCCGACGCCTTGTCCTGTCTGCCCATGGGCCCCGACACTTCCTTCGATAAAGACGATGTCGCGATTTTTCAGATTGACAATAGTTTGCATGACGCTGTTGAGAGACTTCCAATTACAGCCAATTGAGTCACGCAAGCCACCTGTCAGGACCCTGTACTCCATGAGGTGCTTAAGCATGTCGCTACCGGGTGGCCTGAGCAATTGTCCGCCAAAGAGGCTGGCCCTATGCGTACGTATTTCCAGCTTCGACACCAGCTGTCAGTCATTGACGATGTACTCCTCCTGGACGCCGCCGGCCTGGGCACTTCCGCCTCTACGTGCCCGCGGACTGGTTGGCTGCGCAGCGACATGCTGACGACTTCCCTTTGGACGCAGATGAGGCGATGGAGGCACTAGCCGTCTCTGGCCAGCTCCCGCCCCGCCGTGGTCGCCCCCGCCACAGGGTCATGTGGGCAACTCCTGTGGCCCCCACAATCCAGCATCGCTGGCCATATTTCTCCTCTATCTGTGGTGTCAGCTTTCCAAAAGAGGGGAGACATGTTAGAGTGTGCCACTGCAAACCGCATCCTATCTGTCCACAGCATATGAAAGACGCACCACGGATGAGTCCGCCACATGATGGCGCAGTCTCCGAGGGCTTGCAGCGCCATCACAACCAAGCGAGCACGCGGTGTGCAAGGCTCCGCCCTCAATTATGATGTAACTCTCGCCTGAGCCTCTTGAGTATACATTAGCCGTGTTCTGTTACTTGCAATTGTATTGTGCTGTTCACTTGATCTATTCTGTAGTGTTGTCCTCTTGAAGCAAATACATTATACTGTTACAACAGAAACCCTGGAGGAGATTGTGATTCCCTTGCTCCGTCCGACTTACAGGCTCATATGTTGGCTCTGTTACATAGTGGGTTACTGGGGTAGGACACGCATGAAGGTGCTCGCATGCCATTTTATCTACTGGCCAGGGATCGATGCCGCCATTGAGCAGTTGGTTCATATGTGCACTCAGTGTGCTAACCAGCAAACTGCTCCCCAGCACACTTTTTCCCCGTGGCCTACTCCGGAGCATCCCTGGGACAGCATTCATGTGAACTTGGCTGGCCCTATCTGTTAGTCAATGTGGTTCGCGGTGGTAGATGCACTGTCCAATTATCCATAGTCGTTCATGTGTTCCACTATGGCAAAAGCTGTGGTCAGAGCTCTGGTACAGATCTTTGCTATTGATGGCCTTCCCCGGATGCTCATATCTGATAATGGCCCTCAATTCATGTTGTTTTATTTTCAACACTGCTGCACTAATAATGGTATTTCCCACCTCACCTCTGCTCCTTTCCACCCCCAATCCACTGGGGAGGCAGAGCGTATGGTGCATACTTTTAAATCACAACTTCGTAAGTGCCTGGAAAAGTCATCCGCCCAGACGGCGCTCCCCTTATTTCTTAGTACCTATAAGACCACACCAATTAATAGTTGGAGCCCAGCGGAGGTCTTCCATGGCCGCCAGGCCCGGAAGCTGTTGCACTTGCTGTGCCCGGAGCCCCGACCTGAGGTGTCTACACATCCTCAGCGTTACGCACCAGGCACCCCTGCCAGGGCACGCACCTTTGGCCGCTGCCCAAGTTGGACGCCAGGGGTAGTACAGCGTTCGAATGGTCGACAGATGTGCATGGTGGACAAAGACGGGGTGACGGTCTCCTGTCATCTCAATCAACTATGTCCTAGGTGGGGCCCCACCCCACTGCCTTGAGAGCTCAAGTCTGTGCCTATGTCCTAGGTGGGGCCCCACCCCACCGCCTTGAGAGCTCAAGTCTGTGCCTCTTGGATACCCCTCCGTAGCTTTGGAGGTTGAGAGAGGCATCCATCCAACATCACGGTGGCGCTAGCCTCCTCCTACTGACGGCTCACACCTGGCGGCCTCTTCTGCGTTATCCCCCTGTTCCCACAGCCTAAATAATGCCTTACCGATGGAGCCAATGCTCGACGAGGCGTTGGGAAGGGGCGCTACAGATGGGCATCCACAACACCAACAGAAGGCCGCTAATGATGGCATCAAGATGCGACCTCTCTCCACACAGGTCAACACAATGACTGGTTCCTGTTGGTCGAACCTGCCGCCTGCCTGCTCGGGTCCTGCTACCGACGCAGCTGTTCGTCTCCCGCACCAGCGATGGTGGGAGCACCGGCAGAGGAGGCGTCTTCCTCCAGTGACGACAATGAAATGCTACCAGCCTCTACGCCACCATCACCTGTGCTAGTGGGGACCCTGCCCTGACCTGGTCGCCGCCGGCCTGGACACTTCCGCCCCTACGTGCCCCCGGACTGGTTGGCTGCGCAGCGACATGCTGACGACTTCCCCTTGGATGCAGATGAGGCGATGGAGGCACTCGCCGTCTCTGGTCGGCTCCCGGCCCACCGCGGTCGCTCCTGCCATAGGGTCACGTGCGCAACTCCCGTGGCCCCTACGATCCAGTGTCGCCAGCCATATTTCGCCTCTATCTGCAGTGTCGGCTTTCCGGAAGAGGGGAGAGATGTTGGAGTGTGCCACTGCAAGCCGCGTCCTGTCTATCCGCAGCATATGAAAGATGCACCACGAATGAGTCCGCCGCATGATGGCGCAGCCTCCGAGGGCTTGCAGCGCCATCACGACCAAGCGAGCATGTGGTGTGCAAGGCTTCGCCCTCAGTTATGATGTAACTATTGCCTGAGCCTCTTGTGTATACATTAGCTGTGTTCTGTTACTTGCAATTGTAGTGTGCTGTTCAGTTGATCTATTCTGTAGTGTTGTCCTCTTGAAGGAAATAAATTATACTGTTACAACAGAAACCCTGGAGGAGATTGTGATTCCCTTGCTCCAGTCCTGGTTGCTAAGAGGTCTAATAGGTCATGAAAGGAGTGTTTCTTTCTGGCTGGGATGTAGGAGATAGCTAAAGAGACAAATCATGGGAGATCTGTTCCTACACAATATTGGCAGGGGGAGGGGTAACTTTGGTCTGTGGTGGTCTCATTGAGACCCAGGGCATATTTGGACAGAGACTTCTCATCCCTACAGATGTGAAAATCATGGGTGGTTAGGCTGTATCGAAGGGATTAGTTCCTATGGAATGGGTGGCAGCTGTGAAAGTGGAGGTACTGTTGGGGTACTGAAGTAGCCCTCCTTAAAGTGGAGGTCCACATCAAGGAAGGGGTTTTTTTTGGGGGGGGGGGGGGGGGGAGGAAGGTGAAGCAAATGGATGTAGAAGGTGCAGAGGTTCTGGAGCAATGTGGAGAGGATTTACTCTGCTTCTATCCAGATCACAGACATGTCATCAATGATTCTGAACCAAATGAGGTGTTTCAGACTCTAGGTGGTTAGGATTCACTCCTCTGGATGGTCTATGAATAGGATGACATAAGTTGGTGCCATGTTGGTGTCTATTGCTGAACCACAGATTTGTTTGCAGGTGATGCCTTCAAAAGAGAAGTTATTGTGGGTGATGGTACAGTTTGTCATCATGACTGAAAACGAGATTTAGAGTCAGTTGGGTGCTGGAAAAGATAATACTCAAAAGTAGTAAAACAACAGATTGAGCACATTAACACAGAAGGAGATGTTACCATCAATGCCAACCAGGACGTCAGGTGATAAGTAAATGGGAACTGTGGAGAGACAACAGGGGAAACTATGTATTTTATATTGAAGAACAAGTTACAGGTAATAGGCTGAAGGTATTGGTCCACATTGGCATAGGTTGACATAGTCAAAGAGGCGGCCACTGTGGACCAGGAGGACGCTGCCATTGTCTACAGATCGTTGCAGCGCAATGCCCGATAAAAACCCCGAACGACCCAGGCACCCCAGGATGGAGAGAGAGGCCGTTCCCCATGTAGTCTGGCAGATTTCGTTAGTGCTTCTGTTTCAAGAGCTTATTCTCGCATATTTGACAAATACTGTTGTGTATAGTTTTCATCTGTGATTTGTGTATTTCAAACCAAGTCAGAGACTGTCGGTCAGTCTGCTGCTGCCTCCCATCACTGTCACATCGTCCACAGCGCTAAGTAGCATAATTTACTTTGTGAGCGTTTTCATTACTGGTCAGTTCCTTAAATTCCATTAGTACTTATATTTTTAAGAGTTTTATTCTCGCTTATTAGGCAGATTTCGTTAAAGCTTCTGTTTTAAAAGTTTTGAACAGTGGGGGACAGTTTATCACAGATCTGTCAGCTACCAGCTGTCGTTAGTGAAGCACTAGTGTAGTAGCAAATTGAAGTAATAAGCAGATTTATTTGTTTTCACTCTTTAGATGTTTCAGTAGCAGTGGTAAGATGGATAGTGTGTGTGCATGCTGTGTGCGGATGCAGGAGGAGTTGGCTACTGTTCGCGAACAGCTGAACATGATTTTGCCCACATTCAGCTGTCTCCAAGCTGCAGCCTTGGGGTGTGGCAGTGGTGGAGAGTCTGGAGTGTCACATGGGGTATCTCAGGTGTTGCATGGGTTGGCTACGGCCTCTGCAGCCGTGGTAATTGCACGTATACCAGGCACAGCTGAACTGCCCTTGCCACAGGGTGAGTTGTGCGTAGCGCATTTACGACACTTGAGGCGGAGGGTCAATATTTAGGCTGGTCATGTAGCATCACCTGTTCATCCTGCAAGTAATCAAGTGGCTGGTCATTCAACTGGGTTCGAGCAGGCACACAGGGTGAGGGGTCTGTTAATGATTGGGAACTCCATGTTTGGCACGTTATGGAGCCCCTTACGCAGATAGTGTCCAGGGCTGGAAATAATTCCAATGTGCACTCAATATGTCTGTCAGGGGGCCTCATCCGAGATGTGGAGGCAGCCTTGCCGGAGGCTACTGAGCGTATGGGGTGGAGTCGTCTGCAAGTTGTTGCTTGTGTCGGTACTAATGACTCCTGTCGCTTGGGTTCTGAGGACATCCTCAGATTGTAGGGGCGACTGGCAGAATTGATGAAGACTGCTAGCCTCGCGCATGTAGTGCAAGCAGAGCTTTCAATTTGCAGCATTGCTCCCAGAGTGGATTTGGGTCCTTTGGTTTAGATTCGAGTAGAGGGTCCCAAGCAAAGGCTTCATTGACTCTGTGACTATCATGGCTGCAGATTTCTGGACCTTCATGATCGGGTGGGGAATTGTAGGGATCCCCTCAATAGATCAGTGGTGCACTACACAAAGGAAGCAGCTACTTGGGTAGGAGAGTACTTGTGGAGTGCACTTGGGTTTTTCTTTTAGGCTATGAAATAGTTTTGATGAACGATCGTCTATTGATATACAGATAGGGAAATCAGGTCACATTCAGAAGGCTTTTACAACTGTCAAAATATTAACAGTAAATTTTCGAAGTATTAGAAATAAAATTCTCGAATTTACTGCAATGCAGGAAAGTCTCCACACTCAAATAATCCTCAGGACTGAGACTTGGCTGAATCCTAACAACGGAAGCCTTGAAATATTTAGCGAAGAATGGGCTGCATATCACAAAGATAGATCTGGGATGATCAGAGGGTGTGTGTTAATTGCAGTCGACAAAAGTATTCCTTCTGCTGAGCTCAAAGTTGCGAGTGACTGTTGAGCTTATCTGGACACGTGTAACAGGTGTAGGCGAAATCAAGTTAATAGTTGGGTGTTTTAGCAGCCACCCAGTTCCACTGTCACAGTGCTAGAGTCATTCACAGAAATTTTACGATCAGTAACATGAAGATACTTGGACCATGCTTTATTAGTTGGGGGCAACTTCAAGCTGCCGAGTATAGGCTGGGACGCCTATTCTTTCACTACAGGGGGTACACGCATGCTTTTTGTTGTTGTTGTTGTGAGGAGTTAGAGGGGACTAAACAGCTCAGTCATGAGTCCCCTGTTCCAAGCGAAGTGTTAACATTCGAAGGTCTAAAAAACAAAAGAACACCTAGAGGGAAAAAGCCAAAGCTGCTTCGAACAGCTAAATCATCAGCTCACACACAGTAGCAATATTTTGGACATTTTAGCTACAAAAGTGGCAGACCTTGTCAATGATGTCACTGTAGAGACAGTGGTTAGTGATCATGATGTTGTCATAGTGACAATGGCCACCAAAGTTGATAAATTGGCCAAGAAGCCTTGAAGAGTGTTTCTGCTAGAAACAGCAGATAAGCAATTGTTAGTGTTCCATTTAAGAAATGAATGGACATTGTTTAGTTCTGGTATGATGAGCATAGAGGAATTATGGTCCAAATTTAAATGCATTGTAAATAAAGCGCTGGAGAAATACATGCTGACAAAGTGGATTAAGGATGGGAAAGACCCACTGTGGTTTGATAGTAATATTCTACAAATGCTAAGAAAGCAAAGGCAGTTGCACTCTCAGTTCAGAAAATGTCAAGCAAATCAAATTAGACAGAAGTTAATAGAGATTTGTGCTTCTATAAAAAGAGCAATGCCCGAAGCATACAATAACTACCACCGTCATACCTTAGCAAAATATCTTGCCAAGACCCCTAAAAATTCTGTTCTTGGTGTTTTTTAAAGGGGACTAAATGGCTGGGTTATCAGTCTCCTGTTCCCAGCTAAGAGATCACATCATGTGTTTTACGGTTGAAGACTAAGCACTCCACAGCCAGTACACAAGAAGTACAGGAAGGCAGTTTGTGCTAAAATGACATAAAAGAAAAAGGGAAACCACAAAAGTAGTGGACCAAATAGTCAACTGTGCTAAAATGTACACACTAAAACTGCCAGTTGGAAATAGGACTGACAGGACAAAAGGAACAACAGATTAAAACTGTTTGATTGGTGGGCGCCTGAAGGATCAGGCTTGCATGCCACTCAGGGAGTCAGTGCAGATGATGTATGACTTCCTGGGGCATGTACGGAGGTGATCTAGAGCACGAATTATGGCGATCAACTCTGCCGTAAAGATGGTACAGCCAGGAAGTAGGGAGGATTGTTCAATGTGGATGCCATGAACATAGGCATAATCCCTCTGCCTCCTACATGGGAACCATCAGTGTATATGACTTCTGCATCATGGAACGTGCCAAGGATGACCAGAAACGTGACGAAGTGTATGTGGTGAAATCGACACATTTGAGTCGCAGGACAATTGCAGGTGGAGCTGTAGGTGAGGGATGGACCATGGAGGGATATGAGACTGGCAGGAGATTACGGGAGGGAGAGGTAGGGACTCTAGTGAGGAAAGGAGAGTACATACCTGGACCGCAATTGGGAGACCTGATCTGGGTCGACGTTGTGGAGAGGGAAGGATGGTATTTGGAAACAAAAGCCTGAGATTCGGATTCTAAGGCATAGCATGAATGTGGGCAACATATGAAGCCAAAAATTGTTGCCAGCAGAACCTCAAGAGAGGGGGGGGAGGGGGATGCCAGCTTCAGCGAGGAGGCTTGGCACAGGGCTGGTGTGGAAAGCCCCCGTTGCTAGACGAACATCACCATAAAGAATTGGATTCAAGATCCGCAATGTTGAAGGTGACGCCGAGTCATACACCCGGCTCCTATAATCCAGGTGTGATTGGATTAGGGCCTTAAAGAGGTGCATGAGAGTTTGAGGGCCAGCTCCCCAGGTAGTGTGGCCGAGACAGCGCAGTATGTTAGATGCCGCCAGCATTTCTGCTTCAACTGATGAAGGTGTGGTCCCCAAGTCAGTCAGTTGTCAAACAGCATGCCGAAAAACCAACATGTAGCTGTTTGTCAGCTAGGCAGAGTTCTGGGTCAGGGTGAATGACCCGACGACTACAAAAGTGCATCACCCGGGTTTTGGATGATGAGAAAGTGACGCCAAGTGCTGATGGCCATGACTGTGACTTTCGAATGGCTCCCTGCAGACACCTTTCAGTGACACCAATGATAGCAGAATTGTAATACAAACAAAAGTCATCAGTAAACAAGGAGGAACAGACTGATGACCCTACAGCCACAGCAAGACCGTTTATAGCAACTAATAACAGAGGTACACTGTGAACGGAGTCCTGTGGGACACCGTTCTCTTGAATGTGACGAGAGCTGAAAGAGGCACCACCCCTAACCCGAGAAGTACGGAGCAAGAGGAAGTTCTTTATGAACGTCGGTAGGGGACCATGTAAGTGCCAGTCATACAGTGTAGCCAGTATATGGTGGCGCCAGGTGGTATCGTACGCCTTTCAAAGATCGAAGAATACCGCAACCAAGTGGTCACACCTTCTGAAAGCAGTGCGGATAGCCGACTCCAATGACACTAGATTATCTATTGTGGAGCAGCCTCCTAGTTGCGGAACAAGGAGTCCCTGATTTTCGAGAATCCACATGAGCAGCAGACTCGCCATACATTCCAAGATCTTGCATAGAACATTGGTGAGGCTTATTGGGCGGTAGCTCTCAGCCACCTGCGGATCGGCACCAGGTTTCATCACCAGGATAATGATGCTATCCCGCCATTGGGATGGGAAAACACCTTCCACCCAGAGATGATTGTACAGGGAGAGAAATAGTTGTTGAAAATCCGCATGGAGGTGACGAATGAACTGGCTGTGAATACTGTCTGGTCCTGGGGAGGTGTCAGGACATGCAGCTACGGCACACTCTCCCACTCACTGAACAGTGCATTGTATTTTTCCTGGCGGTGCATATGAAAGGAAAGCTGCTGCTGTTCAACATGCTCTCTGAGGGTGCAGAAGTCCACACTGTAAGATGTAGATGCCGAGCTAAGAGCATAATGTTCTGCAATGTACTGTGCAATAGCAGCTGGGTCTGTGGACAGAGTACCCCAAACGTGAAGACTTGGGATTCCTCCCACTGGACGATGCCCGAAAAGGCACCTAACCTGCTTCCACACCTGAGTTGGGGAGGCCCGAGAGCCAATGGTGGCTACTTACCTCTCACAGCTACCCCACTTGCTTTGTTGTATCAGCCGGCGAGCTTGAAGAAGGAGCCTTTTAAAAGCAATCAGGTGCTCCAAAGAAGGATGGCAGCGATGGTGCTGAAGTGCCCGACGACACTCCCTGATGGCCTCGGCAATTTCCGGTGTCCACCAGGGCACCGACTTACAATGGAGCAAACCAGAGGATTTCGGGACTGTTACTTCAGCAGCGCAAACAATGCCCATAGTGACATGGTCAACAGCCAAATCGACGTCGTCTGGGAGCAGAGATGTTACTTTAGCAGCCGAGATGAAAGTCAGCCAGTTGACTCGACGAAGTGACCATCGGGGCAGGCAGCCTGCAGTAGGTGACTGTGGTAGCGACAGGATGATAGGGAAATGGTGGCTTCCACAAAGGTCATCACGGACCCTCCAAGTAAGGTGTGGAAGTAAGCTTGGACTGCAAAGGGACAGATCTATGGCTGAGTAGGTGCCATGGGCCATGCTAAAGTGTGTGTCCGCTCCATTGTTAAGAAGGCAAAGATTGAGATGTGCCAGAAGGTACTCCACGTCTCTACCATGTACCATAATCTCAGTTCCACACCACAGGGGGTTGTGAGCATTAAAGTCCCCCAAGAGGAGGTACAGTGGAGGAAGTTGAGCAACCAAGGCAGCTAGTTCCACAGGAGAGACTGCCTTGTCCGGAGGAAGGTACAGAGAGCAGATAATTATCTCCTGTCCTGCCCAGATTCTCACAGCCACTGCCTCAAGCGCTGTGTGAAGTGGCACTGGTGACATTGGCGAGAACATAGATGCGAACACCTCCAGAAACCCTGTCGTGGGCTGCATGATTTTTAAAATAGCCCCAGTAACCACGAAGGGCAGGGGTTTGCTGAACAGGAAACCACACCTCGAGGGCTACACAAAGAGCATGAAATTGGCACAATAAATGGCGCATTTCAGCTAGACAGTGGAAATAACCACTACAGTTCCATTGTAGGATATTGCTATTGGAGTACTTGGATGCCGTGAGTGTTGTGAACGTTTAGTTTATGCCTCAGATTCACCTTTTGCTGCCTCCTTAGTACTTGTGGCATCAATATCCATAGATTCTGGGAGGTCAGTGAGTGCTAGGTCTTCAGGGGACACTAGGATCTCCACCCCATCCTCAGAATCAGAAGTTTGCGATACCAACGGCCGTCGGAAGCAATTTTTTTCTTAGGGCTCTCTCTTTTTGTTTTTTGTCCTCCCACTGTTTTTTTGGTCGAGACCGCTGGGAGGGCTTCTCTGAAGTGACTTCAGGAGCTAATGATGATTGGGAAGCCCTTCGACCAGTGGTGTTTGGTTCTTCCAGCGAACAGCTTGGGTCTTCCAGTCTACTCTTGGAAACTGATGAAGGGAGCGTCCCAACAGACTCACTCCTAGCGAGAGGGACTGGGGAAGCCTGCTGCTTCTCCGGCTGCGGGATGGGGACTTATGTCCCCAATGGTGGGGGTGAAGTTGCCCCCACCAATGGTAATGGTGGGGCAATGAATGAAGGCCCCCCAACCTTCAAAGAGGCAGATTGAGTTGGATTGCCCTTAGGGTCCACAGAAGATGGTTGCACTGTTGGTGCCGTCATCGTCAGAGTGACTGGCGACGACGTAAATGTCGCATAAGAAGTTGTCAGTGGAACGAGGTGGAGTCTTTCCTATTTTTTCCTTGTCTCAGTGTATGACAGTCTGTCCAGGGTCTTAATTTCCATGTTTTTATGCTCTTTGAGGAGAATGGCAGAGTCTGGTGAACAGGGTGGATGGTGCTGTCCACAGCTGATACATATTGGTGGGGGAGTACACAGAGCGTCCAGATGGTATGGACGTCTGCATTCCCTACATGTGGGGCTAGAGTTGCAGCGGGATGACATGTGCCAAAATTTCCGATATTTGAAGCGTCACATAGGGGAAGGGATTTAAGGCTTTACATCACACAGGTAAATCATGACCTAGACCTTTTCGGGCAATGTATTGCGCTCAAAGGCCAAAATTAAAGCACCGGTGGCAACCCTACAATCCTTAGGACCCCTATACACACACCGGACGAAGTGGACACCCTGTCGCTCTAAGTTGGCGCATAACTCATCATCAAACTGTAGGAGGAGGTCTCTGTGGTAAATCAGACCCTGGACCATGTTCAGTGATTTGTGGGGTGTTATGCATACAGGAACATCACCCAGCTTGTCACAAGCAAGCAATGCTTTCGACTGAGCAAATGATGCAGCTTCTATCACCACTGAACCACTCCTCATCTTTGACATTCGCGCGACTTCACCATACTTATCCTCGAGATTTTCGACGAAGAAAAGAGGTTTTGTCGTCATGAAACTATCCCCGTCTGTTCTGCTGCATATGAGATATTTTGGAGAGTATAACTCATCTCTATCTTTAGCCCGATGTTCCTCCCGTGACGTACCAAGGAAAGGGAACAATCGGGGGTCATATTTCGTGGCATTGAAGTTTGATCTTCCTCCCTTAGAGACGCCATTGAAATAATTTATAGCTCGTTTCATCTTGGTCCCACGAGCAGCTAGGGACATAAAGGTCCACCCAGGCAGGGCCCCGCTTGCCTGGGTAAGCCTTATACAACTGAGGTTTGGTAGGTTTCTCAGAAGTTGCTCACTAGTGACTGTGCAACCTCAATAGCCATGCATCTCCTCAGCACATAGCACACCTTGAGATTGAGGTTTTTTATTACAGAGGTTTGTAGCGCCCTCACAACCCGGGCGATTAAGCCAAGATCACCGGGGTCTGAAACGTCCAACGTTCTACCGCCGCGCTGAATAATGGTCGTAGAAGCACGAACAGAGCTTACAGTGTAGTGGACTGTTGGCGCGACACAGACCACAGCTCAGGACCACAGGTTCGCCAAGCCCATGCTCAGCAAATTAATGCTGAGCCCTTGAGGGGTAAAAATTCTGATCCTGTGTAAAACCAGTAAGCAGATCAAAGGTCTCTATCCAGTCACTTGATCATTGTAGGATGGTGATAGAAAACAGCATAATGCAGGTAGAAGTTTTAAATTTAACATTTAAGAAATCAATCACATAGGAGGGCCATGCAAACATACTTTCATTTGATGGTCACACTAACTCCCAAATGGAGGACATAGTAATAGGCATAGCTGGTGTAAAGAAGCAGCTGAGAGAATTGAAAACAAACAAGTTGCCAGGTCCAGATGGGGGTACCAATTCGGTTCTACAAAGAGTAGTCAGTGGCATTGGCCCCTTACTTGGCTTGCATTTATCAAGAATCTCTGATCCAGTGAAAAGTTCCAAGTGACTGGAAAAAGGCACAGGTAACTCCAGTGTATAAGAAAGGAAAAAGAACGGTCACACAAGACAAAATTACAGACCTATATCATTAACATCAGTTTGCCATAGATGTCTTGAACATATTCTCAATTATAATATAGTACATTTCCTAGAGATGGAAAAGCTTCTGTCCCTGCATCAGCATGGCTTGAGGAACCATCAATCGTGCAAAACCCAGCTTGCCCTTTTCTCTCATGACATCTTGCACGCTATGGATGAAGGGCAACAGGCAGACTGCATATTACTCAATTTTCAATAGGCGTATAGGACCACTATTATCTTCTATTTACATAAATGATCTGATGGACAGAGTGAGTTGCAATCTGCGGCTGTCTGCTGATAATGCTGTGGTGTCAAGATGCTGTCATCATTAAATGACTGTTGTAGGATGTAGGATGACTTGGACCAAATTTATAGGTGGCGTGAGGAATGGCAAGTGCACTAGATGTAGAAACATGTAAACTGAAGCAGATGAATAAAATAAACACCCCCATAATGTTCAAATACAGCATTAGTAGTGTGCTGCTTTACAGAGTTGGGTCATTTAAATACATAAGGTGTAACAGAGCACAGCAAAATGTAATGGAAAGAGCGTATAAGGACAGTCGTGGGAAAGGTGAGTGGCCGACTTCACTTTATTGGGAATGTTTTGGGTAAGTACGATTCATCTGAAAAGGAGAAAGTATATTAAATGATTGTATGACCCTGTCTTGAGCATTGCTCAAGTGTCTGTGATCTCCAACAGATGGGTTTAAAGGAGGATATAGAGGTGAATGTTACTGAAATGCTTCGGAAACTCAAATGGGAGTCACTGAAGGGAAGATGACATTCTTTTTGAGATTTTTTTAAGAAATTTAGAGGGCCGGAATGTGAGGTGAATTGCAGAATGATTCTACTTCCACCAACCTACATGTCACATAAAGACAACAGATAAGATTAGAGTTTTTTCCCTTGTTCTACATGGGAGTGGAACACGAAAGCAAGTAACTAGTAGTGGTACTAAGTACCCAGCGCCACACACCTTTGAGTGGATTGTGGTGTATGTGTGTAGATAGAGAGGTAGACATAGTTCTCGGCAGCAGCTGCCACAACTGCAGCGCCATTGCAAGGGTCCTCTTTGTCTGCCATAATGTCCCAGCTGCTATTCCTCACACAACAGGGACAATGGCCCTGATCAATGGGCTAATTGTCATAATTGTGGAAAGAATGGCCTTTTTGCATCCATTTGTGATGTACTGGCTCGGCATCCTCCCCTTCCCGACACCATATCCATGGCCATAAATCAGGCAGACATTTCGGCTGCATCCAACATTTTTGTTGACGTTTCAGCCAATGGAAAGCCTCTAAGGTTGCAAGTGGACACGGGATTGGCTGTCCTGCTCATCAGTTATTCATCTTATGTATTGGGTCTCTGCCTCTGCACTCGGCACACACACCACATCTTACATATAACAAACAAAAAGTTGCACTGCTTGGCCAATTCACCGACATGGTGTCCTACAAATCAGTCAGTTGTACAGTGCCATTTTTAGTGGTCAACAGCTTGGAAACTGCAGACCTTTTCAGGTAAGATGCTTTCCACCTGTATGGTTTCACCATAGAAGATTGTATGCATCTCCTATCTCCACAGGTGTCGTTTCCGAAAGTGGAGGCAGTCTGTGACAAATATCAGGGCTACTACTCGCATGACATTGGATGAACAGACGACTTCATCGCATCACTTCACTTATGCCTGTCACTGTAACCTCGTTACTGCCAAGCAAGGCAGGTGCCGGTGGCTCTCCGGCATCCATGATGCTGCATCAGGTTATGCAGAGATTTGAAAGCTGCCTTAAACCCACAGTTTGAGATTGAAGATTACCCTCTGCTTGGTCTAGATGACCTGTTCTACAAGCTAACAGGGGGCATCTATTTTTCAAAAATTTACCTGCCACAGACATATCTGCAAATCTACATCTACATCCATACTCCGCAAGGCACCCGACGGTGTGTGGCGGAGGGTACCTTGAGTACCACTATTTGTTCTTCCTCCTATTCCAGCCACATATTGTTCACGGAAAGAAACATTGTCAGTATGCCTCTGTGTGGGCTCTAATCTCTCTGATTTTATCCTCATGATCTCTTCCTGAGATATATGTAGGAGGGAGCAATACACTGCTAGACTGCTCCGTAAAGGTATGTTCTCGAAACTTCGACAAAAGGCTGTACCGAGCTACAGAGTCTTCCACTGGCGTTTATCAATTATCTCCGTAACACTTTCATTATTACTACATGATCCTGTAATGAAGCGTGCTGCTCTCCATTGGATCTTCTCTACTTACTCTATCAACCCCACCTGGTACGGATCCAACACCAGTGAGCAGTATTCAAGCAGTGGGCAAACAAGTGTACTGTAACCTACTTCCTTTGTTTTCGGACTGCATTTCCTTAGGATTATTCCAATGAATCTAAGTCTGGCATATGCTTTACCGATGACTGATTTTATATGGTTGTTCCATTTAAGACACTCCTAATGCCTACTCCCAGATAATTTATGGAATTAACTCCTTCCAGTTGCTGACCTACTATAATGCAGAAAAATGATATAGGATCTTTCTATGTATTCACAGCACATTGCACTTGTCTACAATGAGATTCAATCACCATTCCCTGAACCATGCATCAATTCGATGCAGATTCTCCTGCATTTCAATACAATTTTCCATTGTTACAACCCCTGTATAAACTACAGAATCATCCGCAAAACACCTCAGTGAACTTCTGATGTTATCCACAAGGTCATGAATAGCAACGGACCCACTACACTCCCCTGTGGTTCACCTGACATCACTCTTACTTCAGAAGACTTCTCTCCATTGAGAATGACCTGCTGCTTTCTGTTATCTAGGAACTCTTCACTCCAATCACACAATTGGTCTGACAGACCATATGCTCTTACTTTGTTCATTAAACGACTGTGGAGAACATATCAAACACCTTGCGGAAGTCAAGAAACACGGCATCTACCTGAGAACCCGTGTCTAGGGCCCTCCGAGTCTCTTGGACGAATAGCACGAGATGGGTTTTACACGATCGCCTTTTTTGAAATCCATGCTGATTCCTACAGAGCAGATTTCTAGTCTCCAGAAAAGTCATTATAGTTGAACATAATACATGTTCCAAAATTCTACAACTGATCGATGTTAGAGATGTAGGCCTATAGTTCTGCACATCTGTTTGACGTCCCTTCTTGAAAATGGGGATGACGTGTGCCATTTTACAATCTTTTGGAACGCTACGCTGTTCTAGAGACCTACGGTACACAACTGCAAAAAAAAAAGGGGGGGCGGGGGGCAAGTTGCTTTGCATACGCTGTGTAAAATCGAAGTGGTATCCCATCATGTCCTGTGGCCTTTCCTCTTTTGAGCGGTTTTCTCTTTCTATCCCTCTGTCAATCATTTCAATATCTGCCATTTTCTAATCTGTGTGGCAATCTAGAGAAAAAGCTACAGTGTAGTCTTCCTCTGTCAAACAGCTTTGGAAAAAGACATTTAGTAATTCAGCCTTTAGAGTGTCATCCTCTGTTTCAATACCATTTTCGTCACAAAGTGTCTGGACATTTTGTTTTGATCCACCTACCACTTTGACATAAGACCAAAATTTCTTAGGATTTTCAGCTATGTCAGTACATAGAACTTTATTTTCAGATTTGTTGAACGCCTCTCACATAGCCCTCCTCATGCTACATTTCACTTGGTGTAATTTTTGTTTGTCTACAAGGCTTTGGCTATGTTTATGTTTGCAGTAAAGTTCCCTTTGCTTCCATAGCAGTTTTCTAATTCGGTTGTTGTACGAAGGTGGATCCTTTCCATCTCTTATGATCTTGCTTGGTACATACTCGTCTAATGGATACTGTACGATGGCTTTGAACTTTGACCACTGTTCCTCAACACTATCTGTACTTGAGATAAAACTTGTGTGTTGAGCCATTAAGTACTCGGAAATCCACTTTTTGTCACCTTTTCCGAACATAAAAATCTTCCTACATTTTTTTAATATTTCTATTTACAGCAGAAATTATTGATGCTGTAACTGCTTTATGATCACTGATTTCCTGTTCTGAGTTAACTATTGTAAATAGTTTGGGTCTGTTTGTCACCAGAAGGTCTAATATGTTGTCGCCACAATTTGGTTCTCTGTTTAACTGCTCAAGGTAGTTTTCAGATAATGCACTTAAAAAAAATTAACTGGATTCTTTGTCCCTGCCACCTGTCATAAACATGTGAGTCTCCCAGTCTATATCCACTAAATTAAGATCTCCTCCGAAAACTATAACATGATTGGGTAATCTACTCGAAATATCATCCAAATTTTCCTTCAGGTGTTCTGTCACAATAGCTGCTGAGCCAGGAGGCCTATAGAAACATCCAATTACCATGCTTTAACCGTGACCTTCACCCAAATTATGTCACATTTCGGCTCCCAATCAATTTCTTTCGATACTAGTGCACTTTTTATTGCTATAAACACGCCTCCCCCTTCACTGTCCAGCATACCTCTACGGTATACATTCCAGTCTGAGTTTAGAATCTCATTACTGTTTACATCTGGTTTCAGGCAACTTTCTGTCCCTAGTACTATGCGGGCATTGTGATCATTTATTAATTAAAGCAGTTCTGGGACATTTCTATAGATGCTCCTGCAGTTAACTAATACTACATTGATCTTTTCATTTCACTGTTGTGTTCTGCTGACTGCTACATTGTCGCGGCTCAGGAGGTGTCTTGTCAGGCCTAGGGAGGGAATCCTGTTGAATCCTCAACCCCAACCATATACAATCATCACCACCCCTTATGGCCTGTTCCAAACTTAATCGCCTAATGTTTGAACTGACTAGCACAGCTGCTATTTTTCAGAAGTGCCTCAAGCAACTACTTCACAACATTCCGAGGTGCATCAACTACCTGTACAACACTTTCGTCACTGGATCCTCCTCCACAGACCACCTGGCTAACCTGCACCTATTATTCCAACATCTTCATTAATCAGGATTGAAATGCGACAAATAGAAGTGCTGTGTGGTAATTCTTTCAGCAATTGGTCGTACAAAATATATATTTATTTGTTCGCAAATCTAGATTTCGACGCAGCTGTCAGTACGAACGCAACCTCCAACATGGAGGACGAGATGTTTTAAGTATTTTAATTGGTTTTAAGCATTGATAATGACCACACAGTGGTCGAAATCTAGATTTGCGAACAAATAAATATATGAATTTTTACGACTGATTGCTGAAAGAATTACCACAAATCAAATGCAGTTGTGGAGCACCAATTCCAACGTGGAATCAAGCCTGATAAAATAGAAGTGCTGCTTCTTCCAACACTATCTCCTAACTTGGGCACGTCTAACCTGGAATTGCATTGCGCCTTCATTTTCCTATGTGGAAGCCATCTATTGTCTACCTCGTCCATGGGACAGTCTTTTTAGAGCAAGATTTCATATTAGCATAAATTCGTTCCTGCTGTTGCACAGGTGGCTGCTCCACTGTACCACCTATGCAGGAAAAATGTTCCTTTTTAATGAATGCCTGACTTTGATGCTGCATTCAGTACCCTCAAACAACAACTGCAATCAGCATCTTGTCTCCCCCTATACGACCCCTGCCTATCTTTAATATTAGCTACAGACACACCCGATTAAGGGTTCGGGGCCACATATCACAAACTTTCCAATGGATCTGAGCGCCATATTGCAGTCATCTTCAAAGCCTTGTCAGAGGCGCAACTAAAATATTTCCAAATCAAGACGTAGGCCCTGGTAAATAGTCTTTGCCTGTTCAAAGTTTCTTCATTTTTTATATGGGAAATCCTTTGACTTGGTTACTGACCACATGCCACCCGTAGCACTGTTTTCTGCCCGCATACTAACCAAGACATTTCAACATATACACAGGTGGGCCTTGTTCCTCTCTCAGTTTCGATATACGCTCCACTTTTGTCCCACCATGCAGCATGCCAATGTGGATACCCTTTCCCACCTACTATTAGCAGCTGCCCCGTCCTTTGATTATTCTTAACTTTTGATCTTTCAAGTCGACAAAGTGACCCAGGAGACCCACCAAGGCTTCCTTATCACTGCCACCAAGGTGGCGGCAGTCACATCTACAAACCTACTCCTAAGTCCAAGACAGATGGTCTACTATTCCTCCAACTAAGACCCAGGTGCAACTCCAGTAGTTCTATACCACCAGACATCAGCTTTCTGTCACTGACAGCGTAATCCTCTGAATAGAAACAGCATCAGCCTCGCGTGTCATTATCCCGAAAGCCCCCCACATCAGGGGTCTTCACCTTTTACATCAAGGTCATTGGCAGATTGCGCACACCAAGGGTATTGCGTGCAGACGTGTTCTGGATGGGACTCTCAACCAATGTCTCGGGACATCATGTGCCGATGTTTGATGTGCGCCTAACAGCTACCCAGACCCCCTTAGTCCTTCCTTGGCCAGAACCCACTAGACCCTGGGAATGCCTACACCTTGATTTCACAGGGCCATTTTTGGGTGTCAATGGTTATTGCTTACTGATGTGTATTATCAGTTCCCTGTGTTTCAGCATCACACCTGCACTTGCATAAGTTTTTTTCCCCCTAGAAGTATTACCTCAGGCAATAGTCATGGACATTGTTCCCTAATTTTGGAGCCAAGAATTTGACACCTTCTGTTCAACAAATGGTATACAACAGGCAGAGCGCCTCTGCAGACATTTAGAACCCAGATGGACAAATATTTTGTGCGTCACCTACTTGATGAGGCACTCACATTCTTCCTCAGTTCCTACCGTTCTACCCCTATTGGGTACAAGAGCCCAGCAGAAATTCTCCACGGCCAACAGCCTCGCACAATCCTGCACCCACACTCCGGGTACCCACCACCACCACCTCACATTACTTGACCAAGGTTATGGCCCCAAGGCAGATTGGTTTTCAGAGGATCCCAGGGGCACCAGCTCTATAACATTCAAATCAAAGACTGTGTGATGTGTAAGCATCACAACCAACTACGCCCTCATTATCCCGCCACTCCAGCTGTCCTAGTTCCAGCTCGGGCCACTCTTCTGTCTCCTCTATCCTCAGTTCCGGAGACTCTGCCTCCTAACTGGTTTACAGGCACTGTTGCAGCACCACCACGGCAGAGGATAAATGACACTACAATCTCCTCATCCCAGCTAGAGCTTTTTCCGGGACCCTCATCGACTCCACCTGCCATCGACAAAGACGTACCAATGCCCTTGGTGCCACCTTTTCTGCAGTCCCAGCCGCTGCCCAGACGTCAATCTTCTTGCTTGGCCCACCAAGCTGCACCATACTCTCTGGGGTCTAGCTTTCACCACCTCCTGCAGGAGGCTGCAGCAGTCAAGCAAGACACGGTAGCCTTAGCCACTTCCCTGCCGAGCAGCTCCCCCTCCCCTCCAGAACAGAGGTGTGTACTGCCTACTATAGGGAAACCCCTAGCGAGCTGGCAGACCAGCAAACAGCTGCATGCACCAGAAAGCCTAAACACTACTACGAATGGAACAGCGAGAGGAAAAGAGACCTCACAGGAAAATAAACAGAAACTTCTCGACCTAACTTACAACGTATTCTTTCAGAAGTCAGGGACTTCATATCACTACACCAGCCCAGGATTGGCCAGTACGCCTATATATAACCATGACCAGACTAAACTTCAGGCAGTTCACTTTGAGCCATCACAGTTTATGCTATGATCTGAAGAATTGCTGAAGAAGAAGCCGAATTCTGACCACTGTCTAGAAGATACCAGGAGCAAAAGCCTGTCTCCTCTCAGCCAGTCTGGGCCTCAGATGCTGGTGCATGACCAACGTGCAGCACAATCACCGTAATGATCTGTAGTTAGAAGTTATTCAATAAATCTTAGTATAGAAGAAAAAAAATGTTCAAATGTTTGTATAGTTTATGGGACTTAACTACGGGGTCATCAGTCCCTAAACTTACAAACTACTTATGAACTACTTACAAACTAGGACGGCACAAATATCCATGCCCGAGGGGGGATTCGAACCCCCCGACCGTAGTGGCCGTGCAGACCGTGACTGGAGCGCCTCAGTCTCCTCGGCCACCGCGGCCGGCAGTATAGAAGAAACCACTGAGTCCATATCACTTAGAAATGGTTTACAATCTTACATATGTCTAGCTATTCCTGCTTGGCAATTTTGCACTTCATGTCAATCTCATTCCTTAGATGTTTCTATTCCCCTTCTCCTGTTTCAGTTGGTTCATTTTAATATTTTCTCCTTTCAGCAATGAAATTCAGTATTTTCTGTTATATACAATGACTTCTACTAGGCCTTATCTTTTTTACCTATTTGATCCTCTGACCCCTTTATCATTTCATCTCTCAAAGCTATCCATTTGTCTTCGACTGTATTCTTTTTCCCTGTTTCAGTCAATTACTGACTAATGCTCCCTTTGAAACTCTCACGAAACCTCTAAACCTGTCAAATTACCCAGGTAGCATTTTTTTTTTTTTTTTTTTTTTTTTTTTTTTAATTTGCAAATTCTTCTGTTTTAATGTATAGTTCATAACCAATAAGTTATGGTCAGAGACCAGATTAGCCCATAGAAATACCTTACAGTTTAAAATACTGTTTCAGAATCTCTGCCTTTCAATTATATAATCAATCTGGAACCATCTGGTGCTGCCAGGTGTGTTTCACATATAAGCCCTCTTTCACAATTATTAAACCAAGTGTTAATGGTGATTAAATTATGCTCCGTGCAAAATGCTACCTGGTGGCTTCCTCTTTCCTCCTTCCTTTTTCCTAGTCCATATTTAGCTACTGTTTTTCCTTTTTCTATTATCAAATTCCAGTCCCCCATGACAATCTAGTTTTCCTCTTCGTTAACTATCACTGTTCCCTACTATATAAACTTCAACCTATTCAAATGCTAGTAAAACAGCTCTCGATAGCACAGAAAAAATGTATTTACCCGGCTTTGGCAACTGCTAAGAGTGCCTTCAATCCATCAGAATAATAAAAAATGCACATCACATGATAAAATAATGTGTAAGCAATAAAGCTTAAGTCACATTACTTTAAAATGAAAATTGGCGGTCATGTAAGCAGCCCTTAGTGGCTAGTCTGTCAATTTTCATTTGAAGTATGAAACATGATTCACTGTGTACAATTCTAAATTAGAAGGCATTTACCACACAGCATAAACCTACATGGCAAGAGGTCAATTTAACAACTTCAACTAATGCCATAAGCAAAGAACTAGAGTTTTGGTGTGTTGTATCTTTATTTAACATGTTTGCAACATACCGGTAAGCACTAGTGTTTCTTGTTGGCACCTGTCAAATGTTTACCTGAAGATGGTCTAATAATCTGAAAACCAGTTCGTAAATAAGCAAATATTAGTAGAACAAAATCAGTTTGTTCATATTCAACCTGAAATATGGAATGTTTCTACCAAGAAGTGATGGAAGAATCCATTTATACATAATTTGCATGGTACATACTTAAGGGTTCTTTATAGCATATTCCAACACCAATCCACCATTATTATTCCCTTCTTGATGAAATTTTGTATACTCGGCCTTTGGGGAAAAGGAAAAAAACCATAACTGTCTATATGAAATTTCATATGCTACATGGCGGAAGGTATCTTACTCCAGATTTTGATCACCATGCAATTCAGCAGACAGATGTAATTTTTTCACACACACGGGTGATGAACTTAGAAATGGGATAGGAGGAGATTGACAGAGGGTGAGGGAGTTAATGACAGAGGCAAGGGGATGGATGGCTGGATAGAAGGTGGGGGGGGGGGGGGGGGGAGGCAGAGGGAAGATGAGGCAGCAGTAAGTAGACAGAGGAATGAGGGAGGTGCGTATGGACTTGAGCGATGTTAATTTTTCAGGTAGTTGATATAGAGAGAAGTCTAAATAGGACAAAAAGGAAGGAAAGAAATAGGCTAGAAATAAGGGAAGTGATGCCCAAGCAGATTAACGGAAGGGGTGTAGGATGTATATCCAATTCCCTTGCATATTTACTAACTGTGAAGCATTGCCGCATTCACTGTTAATAAATACATGTAAATCTTTGTTGAACTAGTTAAGACTTTGCTTGTTATTCTTCACCAATTCTTAGAATGTACAGTGCATCACAATGATGTGGGTGAGCTGAAACGTGAACTCAAGTGGTTGTTTGTTTTTTTCTCCAAGTTGTGGTTAGACTGAGGCAGGAATAATTCTCTTACAGGTACTGATAAGAAAAATTTCAGCAGAGTATTCTTTCATTGACTAATTTCAACTGGCCTCTCCCATAAAATCTGCTAAAAAATGCTGCCAACAATGCCCCATAAAACAAGTTAGTTAGTTTTGCCATTAATTAGTGCAAATTACACTTTTTTTTAGATACAAGTTAAATGATTTTTATCAATTATGGTACTCGACAAAGAGGTTAACTATTTACTATTTTATTCCTGTTTGGTAAAGCAATTTTCAGTCTTATTAATAAAGTGATTTTAACTATTCACAATTTACTCATACCTGGAAAAAGAGTGTAATATGATAAGGTACAAAATCATAATAAAGAAAGATAATGAAATAAAAATAAACAAAGAAAAGGTGGTTTGACAGTGGTGGCACCTCAACAACTAACACAACACTTTCGTGCTTGCAATGAAAAGCTTTGCAAAATTCATACTCTACATAGCCCACAAAGAAATGATGTCACTTACATTTGTAGAAGTACTTCATATAGCACACCACCATCAACCAGTTCTTCATAATTTGGAACTCTTCCTTCGTTTTCAAGACACGAGTAAAACTGTAAAAAAACAGTGTTGATAAGTCAAGAAATGTAGTTCAAACCAACATTCTTCTGCAATTTTCTTTCACTATCTATTAAATAAATGTGTCAATATCCAACTTTATTTTTAATACCAGAAATTGATACATTTAATACCCAATGCAAGATGCTGAACGCCCTTATAATTTCTTACTTTATCTATGATAAATGCACAAAACATGCACCCAAATACTTGTGGGACATCGTCATTATTTAATGTTGATTTCCAGACTTTACATTGAAGTTTTAGCAAAGGAAGAGGCACAAAATAGGACTCTAACAGAGATAATAGGGTGCACCGGAAGTTGTGAAACCACCTGTCTTCATTTAAGGATGGCATGTTTTAGTTGTTTCTTAATAATAATTAGGATAGGTTGCAACTCACAGTAAAGATGATCACAGAGTCACAAAGAGGCATAATTTTCAACCACAGCCTTCATCAGAAAAATATCAAACATACATTCACACTATCACCCATGCTCCACAAACTCAATCTCTGGCTGCTGCAGATCCACTTTGAGAGTACATGAGTGGTGCTTGAGAAATGGTGTGTATATGTGTGAGAGATCTTTTTCTGATGTATGCTGTGGCAAAAATTTAACTTGAGTGTACCTGATCGTCATTTCTATGTGCCTGTCTATGCCTCAATGACTGTCTTAAGGCAAGTTGAAGCCTATCATCATTATAAGAGACATTGCAGGCCTAATGCGGACTTTCCGTAGTTCGAATTGTTTCTTAGACATGTTAGTGAGTCGTCTGGTTGGTTGGTGTGCGTGTGTTTTTATTATTTCTCTCTCTCTCTCTCTCTCTCTCTCTGTCTCTCTCTCTCTCTCTCTCTGTAGGGTAATATGTAAAGGTTTGTGTGTTTCTTTGTTTATAAATGTTTGAGTATATTAAAACTGGTGATGCTGGAAGTAAGAGTTTGGTAACTGTCTTGGTTTGTTTTTAGTAGTTATTCTGGAAATTATCTTTCTATTGTTGCTCAGGTTACATTATTTATATTATGTGAGTGTGTTTTGGTTTCATGTAGGCCTATTGTGGACTTCCATTTTGGATAAATAGGATAAGTGAAGGTTTGGATGACAGGATTCAAAGTTCAAGACCATTCATTTCCGATATCGTGGGGTTCATTTTAACTACCATATAGATCAACTGAAATTCACAGTATCGGATTTTCGAGTTGTATGCAGGTTCCCGGTATCAAGGGCTTTGCGTGAGTTAAAAAGGTAAAGCAGTCAACAATCCGAAGATTGGTTTGAACACCACAGTGCTTTACTAGGCATGGTCCTATTTGGAGGTGGTATGCTGTTGCCATCCTCCAACCTTCGAACTGACTGACCCAGACAGTTCTAGGGTGACCTTCAGTTTAACTTGGGTTCCGAACCACAGTGCTACTCGATATTTTTCACATGAGCAATACTGACAGGTGAAAGAAGTGGAAAGTGACAGATAAAAATACTAGGACCTGGCACGGAACGAACCCACGACCTTTGGATTTGTAGTCTGGCACTCTACCACTGCGCAACTGAGGTAAAATACAATTTGGGGTACAAAATTTTAGAGCCGCGCGAGTCTTTGTATCAAGGATTTCATTTGAACTATAGAGGTCACTGAAATTTACAATAGGCCCTACTATGTTATTGAGTTTCATCTGTGTTACTGGTTTCATGGTTTCTGTGATAGCTATACAGGTCAAGTGAAAGTTACAATACCAATGATTCTCATTTTTACATTTCTTGGTAATGTTTAACCCCTTAATGCTGAATGTCGCAAATTGACATCAAACCCATACTATTCTAATATATTGCAGGTTAATGGTTTAAGGCACCAGTTGATGCAGATTCTACACAAAGCTACCAATGCTTCTCATATACTATACTATTTCCAGCACTTATAGAGTGGCACTGTTTTTATTTTTCATTTATTGGCTCCTTTCATGTAGAACTATATTCAGAAATTAATGGGTTAATGTTGAAAATTTCATGTGCTTGATTTCTGGGTTAGGCTAACACACCAGCTCAATTGAACACTGGGATACAACTATTGGCTGTGACCTGTGACATCAGTGTGTTGTCGTGTATGACTTGAAATATATATAATTTTCCTTCTGCTACAAATGTAACATACTTCTTTCAAAATAAACTGATCAACTTATTGAATGTTAGGAGAGATGTTGATCATTTGTAATGGCAACTTCTAGGCAGACCACAATTCGAAAGGAGAGATTTTTTGTGCATAATGAAAAGTTTTAGTTTTTAAGTATTGTTTTGTGTATCAGAATGTTGCGTTCTGCTTTATTATTATTTTGTCGTCACCAATGACATCATGGACCAAAGCCAACCGGTGGTATCCTGGTCTTCAATTATGCCATTTCAAATATAAAATGCAGCAAATCCAGCCCTATCATGTCAGGTGACTACATGGAGAAATTTAATATGGTCACACTATCGATGAAAAATATTCAATAGTATTGCCACATGCTACTCTTGAATGTATTTAAAATGTATATCAATAAGTACTAGTATTGAAAATTGACATCTCACAAAACATTGAAGCATTGGTTTCTCCTGTGTACCGTTTCAGTGTTTGTACTACTAAAGAACACAATGAACGTACTGGTATAGCATGAGCAACGGCGGTGCACGGACCCCCCGCCCCCTTTCTCTAGCTCACAGAGAAAGGAGAAAATATAGGTTAATCAGGCATTTTACGCATGAAAATGATTTACATACGGTATTTTAGTAAAAGAACTAAATTTTAACAGGGTCAGGTGCCATTTTTATGGTGAAAGTTGCAGTTCATCTTCAAAAGTATCAAAAATACTTGATACCTCCATGTTTCACCACCATGATTCCTCCACCCCAACCTGTCTTACAAACTGTAAAAAGGGCTTTCTTGAGCATCAGAGAGAGAGAGAGAGAGAGAGAGAGAGAGAGAGAGAGAGAGAGAGAGAGAGAGAGGATTGCTCATTCCATCTAAATCAAATACCCAGTGCACTTTGTGAAACATACTTCCTACATTCTCTGCAAATACGTTCAAGCTCTGGACTGTCTATAAACAATCACCAAAATTTTCACAAACAGTAATTCAACACATTGTGTGGCATAAAATTACATTTCTTCCACTGATTTTATAGTGGTTTTCTTACTGTCTAAGTGCTGTTACAGCCAGAACGTGAATTTAAGGTCAATTTACAATGTTAAGTTCCTGGTTATTAAAACCAACATTCATATTCTAATATAGGGGGTAAGACTTCCACACAGCTGTTCCATAGTCTATAGCAGCAAAACACGCCACAGACAGTTCAGTTGTGGCATGCTGGAAGTCTATGTGCAACACTCTAAACTCTTCCTACATATAAAAAATGACATCTGCATACAACAAATGTCTTTCACTTTTTTAAATACACAAAGGTGGCACTATTGTAATTACTACAAAAACTGCAATTACAAGTTACAATATGCTTCAAAATTTAAAACATGCATAGATACAAATAGTGCAATATTGTATGAGAATAAGGTTCCAAATGAAAGGACGCTGGACGTTATTTAAAATTCCGGTTTTGATAGTGCGTGCAATAAACTTAGTCTGTTTGCTTGAATTACAGCTATTAAAACTTGTATATACAAAGATAAAAAGGACCAATAAATGACAACAGCAACACAAAAACAATAATAATTTAAATTTCACATTAAGTATAGTACGGCAAGCGTAAACTAACCCACTTCACTAGCGGCGCAGACATGAATTCCTCTAGGTCTGTCGGTGTAGCCATGGTGTAGAATTTTATTTATGCGCTGTTTCTTTTACACGTGAGAACTATGAAGAATAAGTGTCGATAGTATTAGTCTTGATAACATTATGTTACCAGACTCCGTACGCTGGAAATTTACGTAGCCTCACAAAACAAACTATATGACATTAGAACTCTCGGGCTTAACGCCCGCAAGCATTTTCATTCTGAATTCAATAACACACTAGCACGCTTATTAATCTCACATGTTCATCGGGAAGAAAATGACATTGTTCTCAATTCCTACATTGTATTACAATGGTCCCACTTGACAGCTTTATTGCTATAACAATCTCATTGTTAGTTATTTCGTTGAAACGTCTAGACAGCTATGCCTACTACTTTAAAATACGCATAGAAAGCATCTTCCACTGCCATAACGCAACTGTATTTCCCTTCCCATATGAACAACTGACAAATGCAAACATCAACAACAACAGTTTCCGCAGTTGACAACAAACCCGTCACTTTTCCGGTATTATCGATATGTAATAATCGAGAGTTATACTGGTCGCTGCATCCCAAAACGTGACAATAAACAACTTAAAAAAAAACTGCATGTACGCTGTAACACTTAGTATATACAGGTAGTGGACAAAATAAAAATTAATATTTATTGTTTTTGTGCCCTGTGTGTAAATACTTAAATCCAATAAAAAAGCAAAATAAAACAATTTGTAGAATAACAAAAATAAAGACTGGGAATAGGATACTGTATATGTCTATTACACAAATACAATTTATTACCAAGTCTGACTCGTTGACCACCAATATCTGAATAGACTGCGCAAAATTTTAGTAAAATGAGATATTACAACAATGGTAAGTTGGTAGCCTTGCCCACAGCGAGATGCGCAAGGTTTGTGTTCTCGGAAAGAAAAAGTAATGTAGATTGTAATGAAACTTATTTTAACGTGTGATTTTTTAGTTTCTCCCGGCGTAGTTTGAATATTTTAACATGTTCTTCAAGCTTACTCTGTTCTTTCCATATTATACTACTAAAAGCGAAAATATCACAAAGTAGTGTTACAATCAGTTCCACCGACTTCAAAATACTGAGGGGCGGAGGGAGCAAAGTCATTGTATAAAGTACTTACAACATTTTACAGTTACTTATTTTTTTTTTACTTTCTCCTGGCGTTTTGTAAGTGTTCTGAATGGTCTCAAACAGACAGTTTCATATAAACACAATATCAGCACCATCAAATGGTGTGCCAAGTTATTTCGCCACATTAATTTGTGATACAACAACTAGGTAACTCGATTTTATGAAGTTTTCAATTATCCATTATAGTCTTGTTCTCTAGATATTGATGTGCTCTCTTCAACAACTGGATATCTCTCAGGATTTACTGTTAGGAGATAATAGACATTTCAATAAATAGATGAGTATTGTATTAAATCGGATCAATATTACTTTGTGATTTTGGTGTTACTGAATTTGCGAACTTATTATTGCTTGTAAACCTCTGAATTTAAACAATGTTGGTAAACCTATTGGAGCAAACTATTATGGTCATCAGTCTCTAGACTTACAAACTACTTAAACTAACTTACAGTAAGGAAAAATCAAGGAAACACAAGAAGTTAAAAGTGTCAAATTCTTAGGATCACAGCTGGATAATAAGTTTAACTGGTAGGGACATACCACAGAACTACTGAAGCGCCTAAACAAGTCCCTGTTTGCTATGCAAGGGATTATTTTCTGAGGCAACTCATCTGGCCTAGCAAAAGTTTTCAGAGCATATAAACGTGCGCTACGGATCATTCGTGATGTCAACTCAAGAACGTCATGTAGAGGGCTATTTAAGGAACTGGGGATATTTACTACGGTTTCCCAATACATTTATTCTCTAATGAAATTTGTCGTTTAGTTATTATTATTATTACTTTTTTTTTTTAACAAACAGCTCAGTCCATGAGATCAATACTATAAACATGAATAACTTGCATAAAGATTTAAAGTCACTAACTTTGGCTCAGAAAGGTTTCCAATATTCAGCAGTACACATTTTCAATATCATGCCAGCCAGCCATAAAAAATTTAACTCACGATATAGTTTGAAAAGAGTATAAAAGACTACTCCTTTGATGAATTTCTTACCACAAGTGATTGATTTAAGTTATTGTGTATGTGTGTTATGGTCTTCAGCCCGGAGACTGGTTTGATGCAGCTCTCCACCCTACTCTATACTGAGCAAGCCTTTTCATCTCCTCAAAAGAACGGCAACCCACATCCACTTGAATCTGCTTACTATACGCGTCTCTTGGCCTCCCTCTGCGATTTTTACCACACACGCTTCCCTCCAATGCTAAATTTACGATTCCTCGATGTCTAAGAATGTGTCCTACCAAGCGATCCCTTCTTTTAGTTAGGGTATGCCAAAAATTCCTTTTCTCGCCAATTCTGTTCAGTACCTCTTCATTAGTTATGCGATCTACCCATCTAATCTTCAGCATTCTTCTGTAGCACCACATTTCAAAAGCCTCTATTCTCTTCCTGTCCGCACTGCTTATCGTCCATGTTTCACTCCCATACAAGGCAACACTCCACACAAATGCCTTCAGAAAAGACTTCCTTACACTTAAATTAATATTCGATGTTAGCAAATTTCTCTTTTTCAAAAATGCTTTTCTTCCCATTGCCATTCTGCATTTTATATCCTCTGTACTGCGACCATCGCATGTTATTTTACTACCCAAGTAACAAAACTCATCTACCACCTTCATTGTTTCGTTACTTAACCTAATTCCTTCAGCATCGCCTGATTTTCTAAGACCGCATTCCATTATTTTTGTTTTGCTCTTGTTAATGTTCATTTTGTACGCTCTCTTCAACACACTGTCCATTCCATTCAACTGCTCTTCCAGGTCGTTCGCTGTCTCTGACAGAATTACAATGTCATCAGCAAAACGCAATGTTTTTATTTCTTCACCCTGAACTTTAATCCCTATTCCAAAATTTTCCTTGCTTTCCTTCATCGCCTGCTCAATGTACAAATTAAATAACATCGGAGAAAGGCTACAACCCTGTCTTACTCCCTTCCCAACTGATGCTTCCCTTTCATGCCCTTCGAGTCTAATAACTGCGGTCTGGCTTTTGTACAAGTTGTAGATAACTCTCCTTTCTCTGTATTTTACCCCTGCTGACTTCAGAATTTGAAAGAGTGTAGTCCAGTCAACATTGTCAAACGCTTTCTCCAAATCTACAAAGGCTAAAAATGTAGATTTGCCTTTCCTTAATCTATCTTCTAAGATAAGACGTAAGGTAAGTATTGCCTCCCGGGTTCCTACGTTCCTGCTGAATCCAAACTGATCTTCCCCGAGGTCAGCTTCTACCAGCTTTTCCATTCTCCTGTAGATAATTCGTGTTAATATTTTGCAACCATGACTTCTCAAACTGATGGTTCTGTAATTTTCACACCTGTCTGCACCTGATTTCTTTGGAATGGAGATTATTACATTTTTCTTAAAGTCTGAGGGCATTTCGCCTGTCTCATATATCCTACACACCAGTTCAAATAGTCTTGTCATGGCTGGCTCTCCCAGAGACTTTGGTAGCTCTGAGGGTATATCATCTACTCCTGGGGCCTTGTTCCGGCCTAGGTCTTTCAAGGCTCTGTCAAATTCATTTCTGAGTATAGTATCTCCTATTTCATCTTGATCTAGTTCCTCTTCCCTTCCTACAACATCGTCTCTAAGTTCATTTCCTTTGTAGAGCTGCTCTATGTACTCTTTCCACCTTTCAGCCTTTCCTTCTTTGCTGAGAACTGGTTTCCCATCTGAGTTCTTGATATTTGTAGAATTGCTTTTCTTGTCCCCTAATGTCTCTCTGATTTTCCTGTAGGCGGTATCTACTTTTCCACTTATTATACATTCTTCTACAGATTTGCATTTGGCTTCTAGCCACTCCTGCTTAGCCATTTTGCACTTCCTATCAATCTCATTTCTTAGTCGTCTGTACTCCATTTTGCCTGTTTCATTTACTGCATTTTTGTATTTTCTCCTTTCATCAATTAAATTTAGTATCTCCTGTGTTATCCACGGATTTTTTGCAGGTCTTGCCTTTCTACCTATTTTGTCCTCTGCTGCCTTCACTATTTCATCTCTCAATGCTACCCATTCCTCTTCTACTGTTTTATTTCCCCCTGTTTCTGTCAATTGTTGCCTAAATCTCCCTCTGAAATTCACCAGAACTTCACGTTCCTTCAATTTATCTAGGTCCCATCTCCTTATTTTCCTACCTTTCTGCAGTTTTTCCAGTTTCAGCCTACAGTTCATGACTAACAAGTTGTGGTCAGAGTCTATGTCTGCCCCTGGGTATGTCCTACACTTCAAAACCTGGTTCCGAAATCTATGTCTTACCATTATAAAATCTATCTGGTATCTCCCGGTGTCTCCTGGTCTCTTCCACGTATACAACCTTCTTTTGTGATTCTTAAACCACGTGTTTGTTATGATTAAATTATGTTCCGTGCAAAATTCTACCAGGCGACTTCCTCTTTCATTCCTTCTGCCCAGTCCATATTCACCTACTATTTTTCCTTCTCTTCCTTTTCCTACTACCGAATTCCAGTCTCCCATCACAATTAAGTTTTCCTCTCCCTTAACGGTCTGAATAATTTCCTTTAGCTCCTCATATATTTCTTCTATATCCTCATCATCGGCAGAGCTAGTTGGCATATAAACCTGTACTACTGTTGTCGGTGTTGGCTTCGTATCTATCTTGACAATGATAATGCGATCACTGTGCTGCTCGTAGTAGTTTACCCGCATTCCTATTTTCTTATTCATTATCAGTCCTACTCCTGTGATACCCCCAACTGATTTTGTATTTATAATCCTGTACTCACCTGACCAGAAATCCTGTTCATCCTGCCACCGAACTTCACTAATCCCCACTATATCCAACTTCAACCTATCCATTTCTCTTTTTAAATTTTCTAATTTTCCTACCCGATTAAGGGATCTAACATTCCACGCTCCGATCCGTAGAATGCCAGTGTTGTCTTTCCTGATGATAACATCCTCCTGAGTAGTCCCCGCCCGGAGATCCGAATGGGGGACTATTTTACCTCCGGAATATTTTACCCGAGAGGATGCCATCATCATATTTTCATACAGTAGAGCTGCATGTCCTCGGGAAAAGTAACGGCTGTAGTTTCCCCTTGATTTCAGCCGTTCGCAGTAGCTGTATGGCAAAGCCACATTGGCTGATGTTACAAGGCCAGCTCAGTCAATCATCCAGACTGTTGCCCCTGTAACTACTGAAAAGGCTGCTGCCCTTCTTCAGGAACCACACGTTTGTCTGGCCTCTCCACAGATACCCCTCCGTTGTGGTTGCACCTACGGTACGGCTATCTGCATCGTTGAGGCACGCAAGCCACCCCACCTCGGCAATGTCTGTGGTTATGGGGGTGGAATTGTGTATAATATTCACAAATATGAATACTATGTTCAGCACAAGTTTTGTGCAGTAATGTGATCATTGTAAATCAGTGTAAAAAGAAATAAAATAAAAAATCTAAGAATTTTAATATGCACCTAGTATATTAGTCAGTAGTAATAAGTTTTATGTCCTTTAAAATGTAAATATTCTTAAGATAATTGTTTTTCCTGACCAATTCCACATCCACAAGGGCAATTACATTTGGGATCTGTGAAAGGTACTTTAACACATATGCTCTCTTTTTGTAAGTATAGATTGTGTATTTTGTTCTGACATGTTCTACATCCAAGAAGATTCCCTCAATTTGGATCTACTGGAACGAAAAGTAGATCTAATCTAATCAGACACACACCTGCCCGAGGGAGGACTTGTACCTCCGACAGTAACGGTCGCCCATTCCGTAGCATGACGTCATTAGACCACACGGCCATTCCGCTTGGTGCCTCTCTATATATTAGCACCATTATCGATAATAGAGTCCACGGGAATTTACAATTCCAACCATCACTTTCACAAATCTCTGCACCACTTATCTTTATGAACGATTTAGGAGACAACGTGACGAGCTCTCTTACACAGTTTGCGGACGATGCTGTCGTTTATCGGTTAGTAAAGTCACCTGAAGATCAAAAGCAACTGAAAAATCAATTAGTTAAGATATCTGCGTGGTGCAAAAATTGACAACTGACCATGAGTAATGAAAAGTGTGAAGTCATTCATATGAACACTAAAAGAAATCCGATAAATTTCATTTCCACCAGAAATCAGTCTATTCAACTAAATACCTAGGAATAACAATTACGAACAACGTAAATTGGAAAGAACACACAGAAAATATTGTAAAGAAGGCGAACCAAAGGCTATGTTTCATAGGCAGAACACTTAGGAGATGCAACCATGGGCCCTAATGACTTGGTTCATACCTAGCGAGCTGGTGCAGTTGTAAGACACTGGACTCGCATTTGGGAGGATGGTGGTACAAATCCACTTCTGGCCATCCAGATTTAGGTTTTTGGTGATTTCCCTACATCACTCCAAGCAAATTCCGGGATGGTTCCTTTCAAAGGCCATGGCAGATTTCCTCCCACATCCTCTCCCAAAAGCTTAAGCTCCTCCTCTAATGACCACGCTGTCGACGGGATGTTAAACCCAAAGTTCCCTTCCTATCTTCCTTGTTTCATCCGTGAGGGCATCTACACATGTAAGGCGTGAATGGCGAGTTGTGGTACGGCAATCCATGCTGCATTCAAGTGGTTATGAAGTCCATCTTTGTTGGTTGGTATTGTGCTGCAGCACTGCAATTGTCATTTCACCAACTCACACGCAATTTGATTTGCCACAGGTGTGGTGATTTGGAGAGCCAGGGCCACAGGCTGATGTGCTATGACACAAATAAGGCACGTGTGCATGCAGCACATGCCTTCGTGCAGTGTCTCACTGAAAAATAGCGTACGTTTCATTGGCTGAACAGTAGATGCAACAGTTCTACTAAAGAAACTGCCTACACTACACATATGCATCCTATTTTTGAACAGTGCTGTGCCTTGTGAAATCCACACCAGGTGGGACTGACGGACGCTTTAGAGAAAATTCAGAGAAGGGCAGGTAGTTTTGTATTATCGCGATATAGGGGAGGGAGTGACACAGAAATTATGCACGAACTGTGTGGAAATCATTAAAAGAAAGGTGTTATTTGTTGCAGCAAGATCTATTTGTGAAATTTCTTTCACTAACTTTCTCTTCAGAATGCGAACATGTATTGTTAGCACCCACCTACATAGGGAAAGATGAACATCATAATAAAATAAGAGAAATCAGATTGAAAACAGAAAGACTTAGGTGTTCTTTTTTCCTCCAAGCTATTGGAGAATGGAACTACAGAGAAATATCATGAAAGAGGTTAGATGAACCCTCTGCCATGCATTTGAATGTTACTTGCAGAGTATCCATGTAAGTGTAAATGAGGTGTGGAGTCTCAGCCCGCCGGGTGACATTGACGTAGATGAGACTGGCCTGGTTACGCACCACCAGTGTTCAGGCCCGGCAGTTGAAGTGGGTATCGCGGTACCTGTAAAATACCCTCTCTTGATATGAAGGAATATTTATTTACAGTGAGCCGCCTGGGGATGGCCGCTCCCGGTCCGGCCGGGCTGCGAATAAGAGGGAAATAACTTTTCCGATTTTCACACCATAAAAACTGTCGACAGTATATAGAACCACTCCGCATCATTTTTTAACTTATTTTTTCCTTACATGTTTGCCATTGCTTGTGAAAATTGAAAATGCATAAATTTCGTTCTGCATGTGTTTTTAGTTTCATAACGCTACTCATTCTATTTTGAAGAAAGCATACAGTTTAAATACCTGATTTTTTTGACACGTGGCAGTACAGCATCTTAGCTTTCTAATAAAACATTAACCTTTCCTTAATTCGTAACAGTCGTTTTAAAATGACACACATTGTCAAGTATGTGTACGTACGACGGGAAGTTGGAAAGTAAGTTTCCCCTGTCAACTGTGGGCAAAGTTGTTTATGAAAGGTAAGAATAGAATGAGACATTAAAAATAAGACATGTATTTATTTTTTTACATAATTTCCAAGAACATTGAGACATTTGTCAAACTCCTTTATAAGCTTTATACGCCATTCAGGAAAAAATCTGGGTATTGCATACGAAGAAGCATTGAACGGCTATGGAGTGGAAACGTCCGTCATCACCTGTCCAAAAGAACTTCAAAAGCATTCCATCTGCTGGTAACGTGCTACTTGCCATTTTCTGGGACGCCCGAGGAGTTTTGTTGCTGGACTTTTCGGAGGATGCAAACATCAGTGCTACGCGGTATCGTGGCAATCTGCCGAAACTGAAAGAGGTGATTCGGAGAAAGCGGTCTGACCTCAGATCTGGCGTTCTGCTTTTGGATGACAATGCGAGACCACACTCGGCGACTGCAAGAAGACTCTCGGCGGAAGGCGCTTTGGAAGCAATGCTGCGTCGGGGGTTCGAATCCCCACTTGGGCGTGGATATGAGTGTGGTCCTTAGGTTAGCTTAACTTAGATTAAGTAGTTTGTAAGTCTAGGAACTTATAACCGAAGTAGTCTTTCACCCTTGCAAATGTTGTGGATGTGAAAAATCCCAAGTAGCACCATGACTAGGAACCTACGTTAAACTGTAAGTCACCGAGTAAACGGCTGGGTAAGTTAATTCAAAAGTTGAAGGAAGGCAATAGCATACCACCTCCAAACAGGACCTTGCCTAGTAAAGCAATGTGGTGTTCAAACCAATCTTTGGATGGTTGACAGCTTTATTTACGTCTACCCATTCATGATAATGGACGTAGAAAAAAAGAGTGTTCCTGCAAGAGTTGCATTTTTACCACTTGAGGTACAGAATCCTAAAAAGGAACAAATAGCTAAGCACTGCCAGTTCGTTTGCCATTACAAAAATCGTTAGCACACGCAAAATAAACTCACAATACTATTATAAAAATCAGTTTGATGGTGGGTGATTGATTGGAAACTCAGCCATTACTTCTAATGTATTATGGACATTCCGAGTCAATATATATTTAAAAATTGTAAAATAGGCAGGAATACAAATTGAATTATGCATAATTATGTTTTATTAATGAAACGTAAATTATGTTATACATTACACTAAAATTGGATCAGTTCATTTATTTATCGCTCCAGAAAATCATAATGATTATTCTCATACTGCCAATTTTGGGCCTTTCCTAACTCTGCGCCCGGGGCACCTTGCCCCTCCTCCTTCCCCTCCATCCCTTACATCCGTTACTGGAGATGAATACAAAATAGCTCGTATAAGCATTTGTTTCTCGTACTTAATCATTACATGCTATTATATATAGGCTACTATTATGGAAAAATGTACATAAAAGATTAAGAGATTTCCCATTAACGGAAGGAGAGAGGTAAGGAGTAGTAAGGAATCCATATTTGTAAATTGGGCATGGGGAGGTCACTACTTACAAATATTGTGCGCAGGGGCAGACCCCTATTTCTTAATATTGGAGAGGGGGGGCATAAAGAACCTTGTCATTTGGCGCCGCTGGTTACAATAGTTTTTTGATCTAACAGTTCACGGTTGTACTGCCGGTTCATAGTGTCCAACAGGAACAATATTTCGATGATCATACATGTCCCCACCATCAAGTTCACTGGCGGACATGATACTGTATCAAGGTTGGAACTTAAATAGCGGCAATTATTTATTCACAACCGATAAAAAAGCGTTACATATTTGCACCTGTTACTGTCCTTCAAAGTAGTCGCCAGCGGTGTGTAGAACACGTTGCCAACGATGTGGAAGGCGTAGTATACTGTTAGCAGAGTCTGTTCTGTTGATGGTGCAAATGGGGCGGTCTACTGCCTGTCGAATCTCTGGAACATTTCTGAAACGAATGCCACAAAGTGGTTCCTTTATCTTCAGAATCAAATCAAAGTCACAAGGACTTAAGGCTGGGGAGTATGGTGGATGGTGCAGTACTTTCCAGTCCCATCGACCGAACAGAGGAGCCACAGCTTGCGTTGTATGCTCCCGCGCATTGTCGTGCAAAATGATGTGTGGGTTGCGCAGAAAGTTTTGCCGCTTCTTCCGCAAAGTTGGTCGCAGGTGATGTTCCAAAAACGAGCAGTAATAATATGCATTGACGGACTGCCGCATGCATATCTGCCACAGTTTGCCGACCTTCGTTTAAGGCTTTTACCCAACGTGCCACTGTTCTGTACAGCAATGCCGATTCCCCGCTCGCCTCTTGAAGACCTGGAAGACACTGTCGTGCTGTACGACCTCTGGCACATTCAATCTTGATCCAACGTCGTTATTCCTGTTTCAAAGACATAGTAACACCGTTACGTTAGACCACTCGCTCACAAGTGACTGTGTTTCTCTCGATTGTGCGCACGCCGGTGACGTGGGACTGGCGACTCCATTTTCTCGCAGGTAAGGTAGATATGTCAACAATATCAGGGACAACAGTAGATTCCATTGCACAGTGTCTCCACATGAGTAATGCCACTATTTAAGTTCCAACCTCGTTCATAGTGTATATCAGTGTTCTATAGCCACACGGGAATGGCCACGTGGCATAAGGCAGC
Source organism: Locusta migratoria (assembly GCA_026315105.1). Lineage (NCBI taxonomy): Eukaryota > Metazoa > Arthropoda > Insecta > Orthoptera > Acrididae > Locusta > Locusta migratoria. The sequence goes on along the minus strand of CM048755.1, from coordinate 112,448,975 downwards.
ATGCTATAGACTCGGCAGGCGCTCTCGCCGGAGGTTCAAGTCCTCCCTCGGGCATGGGTTTGTGTTTTGTCTTTAGTTTAAGTAGTTTGTGAGTCTAGGAACTTATGACATTAGCAATTTGGTCCGACAGGTTCACAAACTTTTGAATTATTGAGTGTCCTATATGACTTTAGTGTCTTCTGTTATCAGTAGTTTAAGTATATTATTGTTATCATTAGATAAATATCGTAAACAAATTTGTAAACAACCATGAGTGCAAAATGTTTGAGCTGCCATACCATAGTTAGTCCTTGAGTTCTATGCAGCTGTTGTACCAGATGGTTTCACTGAGGACAATGTAGTGACATAATGGGTGCGAGTGGAGGTTAGAAGAGTGAAAGAGTGTAGACAAGTGGTAAGTGGTGGCAGGGAATAAGAGCCACGAAATGAGAACAGTATCTGGCAGTTTTTCATCATTGGTACAAACACTTGATTTGCATTGGTAAGTAAGGAAAGGCTCCAGTAATTACAGGAAAAAATAAGCAACAGACACAAGGTCACAAACTTTTTCAAGCCCAGTGCATGTCTTAACTGTGTGGTAGAGAATATAGCATCCTTTTGCAAGGCTTTACGAAGTAGGAACATGTTGTAAAAGTGGATGGAGTGGGAAACAGTACTGACAGGGATAAGCGCTAAAATACTGAGAGTAACGTGGTAATAACAGCTTCTACAATAAATCTTAAAAATGTTAAGCTGGTGTGTGCTTTCATGTGGTGTGATTGGTCCCAGGTAAACAGCTCAGTAAGGAGGGTCAATATGGAGTTAATCAGCTTGTCAGAACTGCTACTGCGTCAGACATGGTTTGGTTCCTACTGAATTTATTGGTGATTCGAATTTCACCAGAAATGGCCGGCATCTCAAACAACGAGGCATTATAAATAACTACACTATTTGATCAAAAGTGTCCACATACCTTGCTCAAAATGACTTACAAGCTCGTGGCGCTCTCCGTCGGTAATGTTGGAATTCAATATGGTATTGGGCCACGCTTAGTCTTGATGACGGCTTCCACTCTCGCAAGCATACGTTCAATCAGGCTCTGGAAGGTTTCTTGGGGAATGGCAGACCATTCTTCCCAGAGTGCTGCACTGTGGAGAGGTATCGATGTAGTCCGGTGAGGCCTGGCATGAAGTCGGAGTTCCAAAACATCCCAAAGCGGTTCTATAGGATTCAAGTCAGGACTCTGCGAAGACCAGTCCATTACAGGGATTTTATTATGCAATCACTCAGCCACAAACCGTGCATTATGAACAGGTGCTCGATCGTGTTGAAAGATACAATCGACATCCCCAAATTGCTCTTCAACAGTGGGAAGCAAGAAGCTGCTTAAAACGACAATGTAGGCCTGTGCTGTGAAGGTGACACGCAAAACAACAAGGGGTGCAAGCTCTCTCCCTGAAAAACGCGACCACACCATAACACCACCGCCTCCGAATTTTACTGTTGGCACTACACACGCTGACAGATGACGTTCACCGGACATTCGCCACTCCTAAATCCTGCCGTCGGGTCGCCACATTGTGTACCGTGATTCGTCACTCCACAGAACGTTTTTCCATTTTTCAATCGTCCACTGTTTACGCTCCTTACAGTAAGCGAGGCGTCGTTTGTCATTGACCTGCGTGATGTGTGGATTATGGACAACCGCTCGACCATGTTGCTGAATTTATTAAAATATAGTCCATAGACACGGAGCTTAACAGTCTAATAAAAATTAATAAATTATTATTTATGAACTCCAAGTTTTCTCACCTCCTGCCTAAACTGTTGTAGTAGCTGAAGTGGATCCTAAAGCAGTTTGAAATTGCTGTGTGATGGACTGAATCGATGCCTGCCTATTACACATTACGACTCTCTTCAACTGTCGGCGGTCTCTGTCAGTCAACAGACGAGGTCGGCTTGTATGCTTTCTCAGCTCTAAGGGGTAGAGAGGGGGTGCATCATGCCGTCGCCCACGCCGGGGGATTTTTGGGGTCAGCAAATTCCTGAATTTTTATTTAGATCCGATAGGTTAAATTAAACAAGACAATGAAAAGTGGAAGTGTTTTGGATAAATGTAGAAATGTGAGAATAAGTTAGATATAAAAATTGTTACAGATTGATACACAGTGATACAGACAACAGAGATATGCGTCATCCTACAAGCAAATAAACATACAAGGTTAATACGTAGAAGGTTGAGCCAATGTGTTCTACAGCATTCGGGTGCTTCCGCTTGATGACACTGTCGATCGTGAGAAGCGGTAGAAGGGCGAGGCGTATTCTTGCGATCGACTATGGCACTGTTCCGTTTAACTAACATTAATTTAAAAAAACAGATGCGACATAAGCATAAATATAAAGGAATACAATGCTACTATTTATTACGGCCGGAAAACTCTAGTTAATGAAAACTGTATATTAATGCCTTGAATGTATTGTATTCTGTTAATTTCGCTCAAAAAGATGTTCCACTCGTCACACCACTGGTTGTTGGTCCGCACCCATAACGGTATCGTGAAATAAGTAAAATATGATTATTTTTTTTTGAGGTCTTTGATAATGAATACTGGATCGTAGGGATATTTTGACTCGTGTTTACAGGACAAATATTTTTGGCTTGCACAGAGGATACTGCACTCTCAGTTGGCAGTTTCATTATATAACAATAATGGTCGCTTGCCTTGTTTGTTAATAGCCAAGTAGCGAGTTAAGTGTTTGGTAGTGGTATCGGTATGGACAGTAGTAACAGTAGATTATATCACTAGAATGGTAACAAGAGTTCGGAATCAACGAGATTCTACCCATGACGTATTGCGCGAGTACCGTTATTCCCCACCCCTCCAGACTCGGCCACTTGCCCGACTGCTAAATCAAAGGACGGCGGCACCCGTCCTTCCCGGAAGGACAGAAGAAACAATAGAGCACTTAAGGATGATTGTCATTGAACATGTAATTGCACTTAGTAAGACAATGACTTTCTTAAGTACGAATTACAAATAACAAGTAACATTCTTGTAAACAACATGACCGCCTCCGACGGCCACTCACTTGGCCGAGGTGCGCCCCCACCTGTCCCCACGCCATCCACCACCGCCCTAATTAATTATATTAAATTTGCATGTCAATTTAATTGTGACAATCTATGTTTTTTACAGTAACAAGGGAAACCACCTCCACAAGTGAGTACAGCACCCACCACCGCCCCACAGCCCTAAAGATTACCACGCCCACATTATCCAGGCCGGGACTGGAACCCACGCACCTAAAATAATATAAAAATAAAATTTAAAAAATTACGAAAGTTATTACTTATCGACATACAGGTTGTATTGCTCTGTCCTACACCAACACTGGAAAAAAGGAGCCAATTATTTTATTTATAACCATACTTCAGACAGTACAATTACCTGTAGTAATAACTGATAACATCAAACATGTACCTGCACTCTACATGAGAGTTTCATAAACAAATTGATCCCCTCCACAACTAATCACTACTGCCACAGTCAGCCGCTAGGCCATCCACCACTGCTCCCAATTATTTTTTATACGTAATTTGCATATTAATTGCGACATCCTACATTTTTGCGTTAACAATTAGAACATTACGTTTTCTCGGAATCTGAACATACAGTTTAAGTAACATAATACCTCGAACCTTAAGAACAACTCTCAATTTTTCAGCTAAATATAGACACAGCACTAAGCAATCCGGTGTAATGCTGTGGGTAGGTTTACTTTAAGTGCTGTACATTTATCGACAGTTTTTAGAAACAATGCTAACCAAACATTTAGGATTATCCAAGAAATTGTTTCATCTTTTGTAAATCGTTCACCCCCTAAGGTGCCTGGGCAAAATAAATGTATTTCATCATATAGACGATGTGTGCAACAGCCAACGTACGTGTTTAAAAAAAAATAGTGCACGTTAAATAATAAACGGAATGTGATGGTGTAAGCTGTACTTCTCGTCTGTGTGTACCTTCAAAGTGAGGTAGCACCTTTCAATTTTCTCCACGTATGTATTATTTATATTTTTATAACAATTTAACTGAATATCAATAAATTAATAAATCTGGGCCACCACTATGTTTCACAAAACATGGAAATAAATAATTGTTAACCAAATAGCCTTCATGCTTATGATGTGGTCATAGGCATCTTTAACACAAAGAAGTACAATATCAATTCCTACTCTGAGCAAGTTATGAGCTGTACCATGAACTAAATTGAATGAATACTAATTGGTACAAGCTAAATTTAACTAATCTATTTACACCTCCAAAATAGTGAGAAGGGATGTTTTAAAGGAAAGAAGATCTACTCAAAAACTAATTTATTTCAACCAAAAATTGAACATCCTAACTGATAACAACTCTAATAAACATTTTTACAGCTTCGTACTTTAAAGCAAATGACATTCCCTCCCATACTAAGCAGACAATAGTATGTAAAACAATATGTAGATTTCTTAATTTTGGTAAAATAATAATAAAAAAATATAATGACTTCTGAGTCAAAGGATCGGGAAAACTCCACAAACAGGATATTAACAGATTAGTTACGCAGAAATCTGAAGTTATTTATACTAAATAAGATCCCCAGAATGAAAAGATAAACCTAAATGAAATAATACTTTAAGAAAAATCCTAGACGGCGGAATTACACAACTTCTGACAATGGTGCTTGCAGTACTTTACCCAATCCAAATTTCAGGTGATGGCACCGTAGCAGGCTCGGCAGCAACAAGCTATGGCAACAGAAGAGCTGGAAAATAATCGCGACCGTATTCTCACTGTGATCTGTTAGATAGAATCGAGATGTAACTCAACTAAGCCTCAAGAGGTCCGTACGGCACGGAAGCCTCCACTGAACTCCTCCTCTCCTCACTGCTCCTGCCTACGGCAGGTCTTCTCACGACCACGTCGTCGAACCTCAGGTGCACCAATCTGCAAGAACGGCTAATTGCCTACCCAATGGGATGGCGTAACGCAGTTGACGAATTAAGTCGCTGTCTCCCTAAAAAATTCTGACCCATCAGAACGCGGTTCCTGTGGCCACGCATTTCTCGTGCTTCCCGCGGTTCCGCCCACGCCAGCAATGTTCCCACAGAATTTACCATCGCCAAGGTGATTGCCCTCTAAAAATTTTAGGGCACTCTCACTCCTGGTCCCCCGACCTAAAAGTTACGCCATTTATGGCCTCTTGAGCCTACCTCCCGCTGTCCCAGACAGATGGAAAGCGTCCAGAACGTTCCACAATTCATTACAGTAAAACATTTCCTGCTCTGCTGCCTTCAGAAAACTTCTGCAGGCAACAGCCAGCACATTCGTCACCATTAATGACCTAGCAATCAGAGGGCCCTGCTATTGTCGTTTATCGACCAATTTTCTGTCATTCGGAATACATCCCGCACGTTCCCGAAAAAACATTTTACAGGTAAAAAATCCACCTGCATTCGGCTGACCACCCCAAACCACTACTCTGACCTGGATGCTGAGGCTGCCAGCAGCCGGGGGGGGGGGGGGGGGGGGGTCCCACTTCTGCTTTCAACACGCTGCTCTCTGAGAGTTGCGACCAACGAACTACAATTTCAGAGAGTGCCTGACACACGAGTTACACCGCTCTTTCCGGTAACCTGCGTAAACTCCGCCGCCATATTGGCGGTGGTCAGTACACTTGCCGGGAGTCTGTCCATCGTATGTTGTTGTTGAAAGTGAAGTGCTGTATTTAGTGTATCTTGTTTTTAGTGTGCATTTTCTGTACAATCTTCGGTTCTGCAATGTGTCTAAAGCAGTGGCGTAACTACGGGGGGGATGAGGGGGATAGAACCCCCCCCCCCAGAACCCTCCCCCTCCCCCCCCCACCAAAAAAGAGAGAGAGAGAGAAAGAAATCGTAAAACAGAAATCAGCTAAAGATGGGAAACTTGGGGTATTTTACCACAAGCTTTCATTGGATGGGAGTGAAATAGTTTCTTCAACAGGAGTGGTAGATGTTAGTCTGTCTGGAAACTGACTAAAATTTTGCTCCTCCAGCGGATCTATCCCCCCCCCCCTCCCAAGCCAAGTCCTAGTTACGGCACTGGTCAAAAGTGTGTTTAGCATTTAGATACAAAAATCGAAGTGTTAAAACGACAAATATTTCGAGCAAGAACACCAGTTGTTTAGCCTCTTTTGCTTTCTCTCTGCCTATACACAAACAAAACTCCTGGCTAATGATAGATAGCTTCCCCAAGAGTGAAGCTTCAGATGACCTATCTTGCAATTCCCTTTGAAGTACACTCCATAAAAAAAGGCTCAGTTTTCTGCCTAGCATCTGTGTTTCTTCTTCTGTTGCTGCTGTAGTTGATGAAAAAGTGTCTCATCTGTTGAATAATAAAATAAAATAAACACTTTTGAGTGTCTACATCTTCTTTAAAAATATTTTCTTTTGTTGTTGACAATACTTGATCAACCATGGTTAACATATAATCAGTGCAAAGCGCGGAAGTAATAGTAACGGCCGGAATTTTTCACTTGTTAAATGTCTGTCTTCTGTGTAGCAAATATTTACGTATATCAGCATGGCAACAACATAAGTTATTAGCGATATGTCATTTCGGTGTAGAATACTTTTGTGGCAGCTGACCCAGGCGCATTTTTGATTGCAGTATTCTGTTGTTACTTTCGTCTTTGTACTCAAATTGCGTCATCCAAACTTCACTACCAAACCCTTTAACAGCAATTTTACGAGCATGTGGACTTAATACGTTTAATAAGCGCCAGATAAATGTGTCTTAGACTCTATGGAAGCTGTTGTTACAACACATTAACAACAGATGCAAATCTGTGATCATGATTGTTCGTCATAACAATTGATGTGCACTGTATAAGTTTTGCAGCACTTTTAGACTATGAACTTGCATTACAATTAACACAAATATTTTCAGAGCAGCTCTTTCGTTGTTGGATCAAACATCAGCTAACTGTTATACTTCGAACTGGAAATGTATTACTGAAAGATTCGTGATATCCCATAACCGCATTTCAAGAAAATACACTATCTGGCTCATTGATTCGCAGCTTTCATAATGTCTGGACACACCGATGGAACTTCATGCACATCTGTACTCAATAGTCAATATTCATTTAAAACGTAAAACTGTGTAAATAGGTAATATTCTCGAGTGGGTGTGGCATACCAGCTGTCATCCGATACCCCGATTAACATGGCGGACGGCAGTTCAATTTGCCTCAAACATGGCGGACCTATCGCCACTCTATGAAATTCAAGCTCGTTGGTTGCGACCGAGGGTGCGAATGCCCGCCACCAAAGCTTTCCCCTGCTATGCGTATCCACAAACGGTAAACATATCCAGAAAAATAATATTAAAATTAAAGGTACTGCAATTCCAGGAACCTATCTCCCCTGACATGTTCCCAAAATGTACAGGAATCTGAATAAACTCATAAAATTGAGAGAATAATAGTAAATAAACTAAGAAATAGCCCATATAGACAGGCACATCTACATCTACATAGATACTCTGCAAATCACATTTAAGAGCCTGTCAGAGGGTTCATTAACCACTTTCATAACTTTTCGCTACCGTTCTATTCTCTAATAGCGCGCAGGAAGAAAGAACACCTAAATCGCTCCATTTTCGATCTGATTTCTCTTATTTTATTGGGATGGTCATGTCTCCCTCAGTAGGTGGGTGTTAGCAAAATATTTTCACATTCAGAAGTACAAGTCGGTGATTGAAACTTCGCAAACAGATCACGCCGCAATGAATAACATCTTTCATGTAATGATTTCCACCCCATTTCAGTGACGCTTTCAAAAAAATGTTTGTATAGTCTATGGGACTTAACTACGGGGTCATCAGTCCCTAAACTTACAAACTACTTATCAACTACTTACAAACTAGGACGGCACAAATATCCATGCCCGAGGGGGGATTCGAACCCCCGACCGTAGTGGCCTTGCAGACCGTGACTGAAGCGCCTCAGTCTCCTCGGCCACCGCGGCCGGCAGCGACGCTTTCCCCACGGTAACGTAGAGTGCATAAAGGTCAGAATAAAATTGTCTAACGACGTCCCTCATCTTACAACGGCACGAACAATGTAGAGAAGAACTTTATTTTAAAAATAAAAACTCCTAACAGTAACGTCAATACAGCTCAATCTCCAATGCGATCACAAACACACAGCGTTCGATCGGCAGGCTACATAAAACAATTCTTACAGTACTATCGATAAACATATGCTAAATGTTTAAACAAAATATCATGACGTTTTATTATTTTAAGAATTCTCTCGCCAAGCTCCTCTTTTAGACTATGTACACAACAGCCGACAGACGTGTGTAACAATAGATAATAAACGGGATGTAACGGCAACGATTGCCACAAACTTGTGTATCCATCTTAACAAATACTCTTTCGATGTCCAGATAGTTTAAAAACATTTCTAACCGGAGTCGAACATTTCGGACTATCCAAAAGAAAAGAAATGTTCCGTTCCGAACTCGTCCGCCACCTTGTCTATAAGCAAAATAGATGTACACATCTTGCTTCTTACCTATGTTGCATATAACTGTAGCAACCTATGTAACAATTTCTGGAAGAACATTTAGTTTTCTCAGAATCGGTACATGCAGGTAGATAACTAATAGATCGAACCTTAATCATAACTCGTATGGAACACAATTTTGCAGGTAAATATAAACACGGCATAATGAATTTCGTTGTGTTGCTACAGATGTGTGTACTGTAAGTGTTGTATAACCTACGTACACTCCTCAACAATTATTTAAAAACAATTCCATTTTAATACCGGCGATAACGAGATCGGGAGCGCTTTCAAAGACGAATACAATAAATGGAGCGTGTCCTAGCCCCAGTGCTTCAGAAAGTAGATCACAGCGAAAGAGAAATTTGGAAGTCTACTTTACACCGCCTGATAGTGGTCATGAAAACAGTGGTAGCCGATGGGAGATTAGTATTTAGCCACGTGATTAATCAGGGGACTATATAAGCTCTAGACAGTGAGACCGCAATCAGTTCATCATGAAGCGTCAGCAGGGATCATCGACATCCAGTTTAGCTTCTCAACTGCAGCTAGCTAGGAAGACGAAACGAGCATGTAAGAATCTCTCATCGCTTATTACTCTGATATTGTATTGCTAAATATTTTTTTTAATGACCGTTCGTATGTAACAGATATCTACTCTCTCTCCGGTGTAGCTCGTGTGGTCGTGCCATAGCCTCCTCATCCTACTCAGGAGCATGGGTCCGGCAGTTCGGGCTATTCGAATGCACCAGCCACGGCGGATTAGTCGTGCGTACTGGGGCGCCGTGCTGCGGGCGCGCGTCCGATCGCCGTCGGGGGTTCGAGTCCCCCCCCTCGGGCATGGATGTTTGTGTTTTCCTTAGGTTAGTTTACCTTAGTTTAAGTAGTTTGTAAGCTACGGACTATTGATCGCGCAGTTGAGTCCGATACATTTACAAACATTTAAACATTTTTGGATGCACCAGCGGCCGCCGAGTGGACCGACAGTGAACTGTTTTCGTCGCTCATCGATCTAGAAAATGCTTAACACCCGAACGAATGCAGCACATTGGAGGATGATAAGTGCCTTGCCCTCCAACATGATCCTACAGGTGCTATGTACTGGCTACCAACATATGCCCTGTCACAGAACATCGCTGTGCTACTGCATGGACAGAACATTGTAGATGAGAAGTTGCATCTACCCATCTGCATGCACCCATACTGCTTTTCACCACCTCGTACAACTTAACTGCAAGTGGCTCAAAACGTTTAAATATTGGTATAAAGCATCGGTGGATCATGAGTGGCGTGTTGGTTTGGAACTGGAGATGTTGTGAAGAATGTTAAACTGCGCTTCACGGAACTGGACTGGGTGGAACAGTGTCGTTCAGAAGATTACATAAAAAAGCAGATGACTACTGAACACCACCCTGGTCGGGTCATTTACTGTGGTGCTCTAAATCTATCCTTTGCAACAGTTTATGATGAAGTGGCTCTTTGCGTGAAATCCACAGACTATTACATTTCTCTACAGCGTTCATCAGTTATAAATGTGTTTGGACTACGGCTGGCTTTTTCCCGTATGCTGGAAAGACTGAACAGTTGGCTACCGAGTGTTAAAACAGTGTATTAAGAAATTACCGAGTGTCTTCGTGTGAACTGTGTGCATTTGGACGCTTTATAACAACATTTGTATACAGTTCCAACCCAAGTTAATGAAAACTCAATAAGAGCTATGGACATACATGCTGAATTTCTCGCTTACAAGAAGACATTACTTTATCGTTTTTACGCTAATGTTAAGATAAATAGTGAAGTTATGATAAATAGTGAAGTTATTGATGATGTTGTACATTCTACGTTTATGTACTGAATAACGTATGTATATGTGAACCTCCCACACCCATGAACCACAGACATTGCCGAGGTGGGGTGGCTTGCGTGCCTCAACGATGCAGATAGCCGTACCGTAGGTGCAGCCACAGTGGAGGGGTATCTGTGGAGAGGCCAGACAATCGTGTGGTTCCTGAAGAGGGGCAGCAGCCTTTTCAGTAGTTACAGGGGCAACAGTCTGGATGATTGACTGAGCTGGCCTTGTAACATCAGCTAATGTGGCTTTGCCACACGGTTACTGCGAGCGGCTGAAAGCAAGGGGAAACTACAGCCGTTACTTTTCCCGAGGACATGCAGCTCTACTGTATGAAAATATGATGATGGCATCCTCTCGGGTAAAATATTCCGGAGGTAAAATAGTCCCCCATCCGGATCTCCGGGCGGGGACTACTCAGGAGGATGTTATCATCAGGAAAGACAATACTAGCATTCTACGGATCGGAGCGTGGAATGTTAGATCCCTTAATCGGGTAGGAAAATTAGAAAATTTAAAAAGGGAGATGGATAGGCTGAAGTTAGATATAGTGGGGATTAGTGAAGTTCGGTGGCAGGATGAACAGGATTTCTGGTCAGGTGACTACAGGATTATAAATACAAAATCAGTTGGGGTTATCACAGGAGTAGGACTGATAATGAATAAGAAAATAGGAATGCGGGTAAACTACTATGAGCAGCACAGTGATCGCATTATCATTGTCAAGATAGATACGAAGCCAACACCGACCACAGTAGTACAGGTTTATATGCCAACTAGCTCTGCCGATGATGAAGAGATCGAAGAAATATATTAGGAGCTAAAGGAAATTATTCAGACAGTTAAGGGAGAGGAAAACTTAATTGTGATGAGAGACTGGAATTTGGTAGTAGGAAAAGGAAGAGAAGGAAAAATAGTAGGTGAATATGGACTGGGCAGGAAGAATGATAGAGGAAGTCGCCTGGTAGAATTTTGCACGGAACATGATTTAATCGTAAAAAACACGTGTTTTAAGAATCACAAAAGAAGGTTGTATACGTGGAATAGACCAGGAGACACCGGAAGGTATCAGATAGATTTTATAATGGTAAAACATAGATTCCGGAACCAGGTTATAAACTGTAAGACATACCCAGGGGCAGATATAGACTCTGACCATAACTTGTTAGTCACGAATTGTAGGCTGAAACTGAAAAAACTGCAGAAAGGTAGGGAAATAAGGAGATGGGACCTAGATAAATTGAAGGAACGTGAAGTTCTGGAGAATTTCAGAGGGAGATTTAAGCAACAATTGACAGAAACATGGGGAAATAAAACAGTAGAAGAGGAATGGGTAGCATTGAGAGATGAAATAGTGAAGGCAGCAGTGGACAAAATAGGTAGGAAGGCAAGACCTACAAAAAAAATCCTTGGATATCACAGGAGATACTAAATTTAATCGATGAAAGGAGAAAATATAAAAATGCAGTAAATGAAACCGGCAAAATGGAGTACAGACTACTAAGAAATGAGATTGATAGGAAGTGCAAAATGGCTAAGCAGGAGTGGCAAGAAGCCAAATGCAGATCTGTAGAAGAATGTATAAGAAGGGGAAAAGTAGATACCGCCTACAGGAAAATAAAGGAGACGTTTGGGGACAGGAAGGGCAGCTCTACGAATATCAAGAACTCGGATGGGAAACCAGTTCTTAGCAAAGAAGGGAAAGCTGAAAGGTGGAAAGAGTACATAGAGCAGCTCTACAAAGGAAATCAACTTAGAGACGATGTTGTAGCAAGGGAAGAGGAAGTAGATCAAGATGAAATAGGAGATACTATACTGAGAGATGAATTTGACAGAGCCTTGAAAGACCTAGGTCGGAACAAGGCCCCAGGAGTAGAGGACATACCCGCAGAGCTATTAAAGTCTCTGGGAAAGCCAGCCATGACAAGACTATTTGAACTGGTGTGTAGGATGTATGAGACAGGCGAAATACCCTCAGACTTTAAGAAAAATGTAATAATCCCCATTCCAAAGAAATCAGGTGCAGACAGGTGTGAAAATTACAGAACCATCAGTTTGATAAGTCATGGTTGCAAAATTTTAACACGAATTATCTACAGGAGAATGGAAAAGCTGGTAGAAACTGACCTTGGGGAAGATCAGTTTGGATTCAGGAAGAACGTAGGAACCCGGGAGGCAATACTCACTTTACGTCTTATCTTAGAAGATAGATTAAGGAAAGGTAAACCTACATTTTTAGCTTTTGTAGATTTGGAGAAAGCATTTGACAATGTTGACTGGAATACACTCTTTCAAATTCTGAAGTCAGCAGGGGTAAAATATAGGGAAAGGAGAGTTATTTATAACTTGTACAAAAGCCAGACTGCAGTTATTAGACTCGAAGGGCATGAAAGGAAAGCGTCAGTTGGGAAGGGAGTAAGACAGGGTTGTAGCCTTTCTCCGATGTTATTCAATTTGTACATTGAGCAGGCGGTGAAGGAAAGCAAGGAAAAATTTGGAATAGGGATTAAAGTTCAGGGTGAAGAAATAAGAACATTGCGTTTTGCTGATGACATTGTAATTCTGTCAGAGACAGCAAAGGACCTGGAAGAGCAGTTGAATGGAATGGACAGTGTGTTGAAGAGAGCGTATAAAATGAACATTAACAAGAGCAAAACAAAAATAATGGAATGCGGTCTTAGAAAATCAGGCGATGCTGAAGGAATTAGGTTAAGTAACGAAACAATGAAGGTGGTAGATGAGTTTTGTTACTTGGGTAGTAAAATAACATGCGATGGTCGCAGTACAGAGGATATAAAATGCAGAATGGCAATGGGAAGAAAAGCATTTTTGAAAAAGAGAAATTTGCTAACATCGAATATTAATTAAAGGGTAAGGAAGTCTTTTCTGAAGGCATTTGTGTGGAGTGTTGCTTTGTACGGGAGTGAAACATGGACGATAAGCAGTGCGGACAGGAAGAGAATAGAGGCTTTTGAAATGTGGTGTTACAGAAGAATGCTGAAGATTAGGTGGGTAGATAGCATAACTAATGAAGAGGTACTGAACAGAATTGGTGAGAAAAGGAACTTTTGGCATACCCTGACTAAAAGAAGGGATCGCTTGGTAGGACACATTCTTAGACATCGAGGAATCGTAAATTTAACATTGGAGGGAAGTATGTGGGGTAAAAATCGCAGAGGGAGGCCAAGAGACGCGTATAGTAACCAGATTCAAGTGGATGTGGGTTGCCGTTCTTATGATGAGATGAAAAGGCTTGCTCAGGATAGAGTAGGGTGGAGAGCTGCATCAAACCAGTCTCCGGACCGAAGACCATAACAACAACAACAATGTAAACCTAGACATTTGTATTAGTTTTTCGAAAGCACTAACCTAACAACATACTTCTTCGAAATGACACTCGCCAATACAACAACCAAGAACCGCGAGCTGATGAGTCACTAGGCAAATATTTCCCCCCTAACCGAGAGTACATAATGGTAATACTTTAACGGTAATAATTTAACTGCCCGGTAGTTTGGACGCAACCCACTTACTACAAATTTTCAGTTCTGTCAAGCAAGATAGACTAGCCCTATACCCAAAATATAGACAGATAGAGACAAAAATTCTTACTCCAAACACAATTCAAGATCCTTTCCTGTGTCAATTAAAATTTCTTTTTTCACTCCACTAACGTGACGCTCCAGACCGCTCGGCTACTCCCGCGCGGCGATAATTACAAGTTGATGTCTACAGCAAACAAAGACCGAAAACCCTCTATTGGACAGAGGAGTTCGCAAGATTTACGGACACACCAGTCAATTTTCGGTTTTCTGATTAACCCAGTAAACATCTTGCAAAACCCGATTGAACACAACAACTGTTCTCTAAGGAATTTGTTAGCCGAGCCAACAAGGATGGGATTGACACAGTGTACAGGGATGCACTTTGTAAATATTGGCTATCCTCATTTAAAACACTCAAACAACATTGTAGAGAGTCAAAACTACGATCTAGCCTCATCAGAAAAGAGCTAAATCAACGTAAATTGTCACTAATTAACCCTCTTACCAGAATTTTTTTTCACTAACGTGGAACATTGATCTGCGAGGCTGCTAGGAGTTTTAAACTACGTCTTCTCTCTCCATTTGAGGTTTCCGCTCTTCCATGTCGTTTTTATCACTATTTGAAGTGTGAGTAAACATAATAATATATTTTTAAATCGTAGCCTTTGTTACAAAAAATCAAATTTATTAGCAGAAATAATTTTACTTTGCAGCGTTACATTATCTTCGTCCAGGAAAACTACCGCAGCTTGTTTTGGGTCTGTCCAGCAGAGCATACGTCCCGTCTCCTAGCTTTCGTCGTTATTGGCCTGTAAGAAACGGCACTGCGAGTTTCTACGAGCGTTACTGGTCTACGCCTACGAGTCTCACGTGCGCAGTGGAGGATCGTAGCAGACTTGTCTGCGGCTGACTTGCAGTGCCCCATCGCCCCCCGAGGCTGTGAGTCTAGGGCAAGGAGGGGACGAGCTACGAGCCAGCCTTAAGGTTGTGATGACTGGCTCTAATTGTAAGAAATATGTAAAGACAGTGGCTTCTAAATGGGTTACATCTGATAGCAACAACTACTGCCCAATCGCACTTCTGACAGCTTTATCTAACAATTCTTGATAAAGCAGTGTACTCTAGAGTAGCTTCACATATTTGTAAAAATATAATACTATCTAATTGTTAGTTTTGTGTCTAGAAAAGTCTTGCAACAGAAAATGCTACGCTTTCACTCATCAAATAATAAATACTCTGAATAACCAGATATTATCTGTTGGGATTTTTTGAGAGCTCTTAAAAGTTTTTGATTGTGTAAATCACGGAATTCTTTTAGGTAAGCGTAAGTACTGTGGTATCCGTGGGACAATCCACGTATGGTTTAGGTAATAATTTACTTGAAAGTGCAGAAATTTGGAATTACCGATTCAAATAATGTGTAAAAAGCAAATGATTCATAAAACTGGTGAGCTATCAAACATGGGGTCCCACAGTGTTCGCTCTTGGGTCTTTTATTGTTCTTGAGAAATATAAATCACTTGTAATTCTATACACACGAAGATGCAAAGCTAGTTCTTTTTGCTGATGATACAAGTATAGTAATCATATCCAACAAAAAAAGAGTTAACGAATGAAACTGTAAGTAATGTCTTCCAGAAAATTTTGAAGTGGTTCTCTGCAAATGAACTCTCATTAAATTTTGATAAAGAACAGTATATACAATTCCAAAAAGTAAATGGCATAACTTTGTGCTGTCTTTAGTACAAGTTAGTTCATAAGTAGTTTGTAAGTTTAGGCACTGATGACCCAGCAGTTAAGTCCCATAAGCATTAAAAACATTTGACCATTTTAGAAAATTTCCTTCCTAGCACAACAAATGTTTGTGAAGCTTATGGGACATAACTGCGGGGTCATCAATCCCTGAACTTACAAACTGCTTATAAACTACCTTATATTAAAGACAGCACAAACATCCATGCCCGAGGGGGGCTTCGAATCCCCGACAGGAAACGGCCTCGCGCATCGCAGCATAGCGCCTCAATGCACTGGCCGCTCCGCCGCGGCCCTAGCACACGTTTATCTGAAAAATACTGTTTCGCAAGTAGGAAAATGGCTCAGGTATCCTCTGAACAAATAGTTTTTGAAGAGTGCCGGTTTCATTTTCAAGCCGCGGTAAAGTGATCAAGCGCTCCAAGGCGCCATTCTGAGGAGCGCGCGCTTGCTCGCCGTCGGAAATTCGAGTCCTCCCTCGAGCATATATATATATATATATATATATATATATATATATATATATATATATATATATATTGTGTGTGTGTGTGTGTGTGTGTGTGTGTGTGTGTGTGTGTGTGTGTGTGTGTCTGTTGTTCTTATCATACGTTAGTTTAAATAGTTTGTAAGCCTGAGGACTGATAACCGCATCAGTTAAATCACTTAGACTTACAAACATTTGAACTTTTTTTTTTTCATTTTGAAAGCGCGTACTTTTGCCAACAGCTATAAAATAAAAAGTGACTTTCGATTCAGTTTTGAGTTCAGCTCGTTTAAATGAGCGATCATATTAGTGAGGAAAAAAATAAGTTATTGATCCATTTTTCAGTTTCCTATCTTCCTTTTTTATCGGTTTTCTTTAAACACTTAGGCTACTGAGTGACAATGGACAGGGGCATTACGTCAAAGTGTGATAAGTTGGAAATTTGGGTCTGTCAGTCGGCAGGAGACGTACTAGCAGTGACAATGTGTGCAGAAGGCGTAGTGGTCAGTGCTGCTGCGTAGTAAGCAGGAAACGCGGCCCAGCACGAATGTTCAAAGCCCAGTGGCAGCTCAAGTCGAAAATTCATTTGTGTCTTGCTTAGTTCATAAGTCGGTTGAAATTTTAAGCAAATTGTTTGTATTTTAAAACTTTTCTGAATACTGTTATAGCATCCAATTTGGCTGGACTGTAAAATCCAAAACCAAGTACGAACATAGGGAACATAGAAATTATATAAAAATTAATTAGTGTTAAGTCTTTCTGTAAGAAGTTGACTTGAAAAGTAAAAAGTAACATTTTTGCTTTATTTCTCCCGCTAACAATTCCAAAATACCGACATTCTGCAATTGTTCCAGATATTTTACTTTCCCAGTGCGGCAGGTCTAATTGTACTGGACTCTCCCTATTGGCATTTCCCCGATTTCGAGCCTGGTCTACAGTCGCACTGGAGAAATGATCACCGGCAGTATTGCACTTACTTACTATCGCTCAAACGTTTTCTAACGCTCTGATAGTAAGATAAAAAAGCTAGTTATCAGATTCAAATACAAATAAGCTCTGGTATTTTCTCAGTGTCATGCTCAGAATAAAGCTTATGAGTAGTGTCGCACGTTTTTAAAAATGAAATCATTCAAACTTTCCATTGTTATGTTGTTCAGGTTCCAAGCAATGCATGCCGACAATATTGCATCGAGATGGCATAATATAATGTTTCCTCACTAGATGGTGTTCATATGACGTCAAAAAATGTGCAAACACGGTACAGGTAAGAAAGTTGAATCTATTTATGCACGAATCAGCAAAGAATGAGCTTTAGTGAAGCCATCTTTCAACAGGAAAACGTTCTGTAATTGTGTTTTCACATGCAGCCGTCTTACTATGTGACAAATAACACGTCAAAAACGTATTTCCTTGGGATGTGTCCATTATACCTCGCAGAGACATATGGTTACTATACTGAATATGGACCAATCTGGACAGTGAAGACCAAAAGTCACTTTAAAAAGTGATGAAAAATATATAGCAGTCACAAGTAAAGGTAATCGCTTCAAAACAGTGTCAGTTTTAATAGCAGTACTCAACCATAATAGGAAAAAATGGAGAGCGTAAGTCCTGTGAAAAGACGTCTTCAGGTAGAGAACTTTAACGGGAGTGTAGCAGCTAAGAAAAGGAAGAAAGGCTACTCTGGGTAAGACAATATAAAAGTTGGGCAGTAAATCAGTGGAACAAGGTACGTTTAAGTGACGAATACAAATTTGAGGTCTTTGCCACAAAAGCGACGCAAGTTTGTTCGCTGGTTGCCAGGTGAACGAATGTTACACCAAGATGCATTTCCAACATTAAAGCATGGAAGGGGTTCCCAAATGGTCTGTGAATGTTTTGGAGGCGGTAATAATGGTAATCTTGTGAAAATAAAGTGAACAGTGAAGAAAGAGTGCGGTCGCGGTGGCCGAGGGGACTAAGGCGCTCCAGTCACGGTCTGCACGGCCACTACGGTCGGGGGTTCGAATCCCCCTCGGGCATGGATATTTGTGCCGTCCTAGTTCGTAAGTAGTTCATAAGTAGTTTTTAAGTTTAGGGACTGATGACCCCGTAGTTAAGTCCCATAGACTATACAAACATTTGAATTTTGAAGAAAGAGTATTACCATCGCATTCTACAATTTCATGCAAAGCCAGGTGGAAAACGTTTTATTGGCAAGGAATTCGTCTGACAGCAAAATTACGACCCTAAACATACTTGAAAACTGTGTAAAGCTTGTAACTCTTCAGGCTTTCGCCGGCCGCGGTGGCCGAGGTGACTGAGGCGCTCCAGTCACGGTCAGCACGGCCACTACGGTCGGGGGTTCGAATCCCCCCCTCGGGCATGGATATTTGTGCCGTCCTAGTTCGTAAGTAGTTCATAAGTAGTTTGTAAGTTTAGGGACTGATAACCCCGTAGTTAAGTCCCATAAGCTTGACAAACATTTGAACATTTTTTTTTTTTTCAGGCTTTCCTGGCGAAATCTTGACATGTTGGATAAACGGGTCTACTGCCGGATGTTTGTGTCACTCTGGCACAATATTTCGGCCGCGCAAGTCGCTGCCTTCTTCAGATGCCCCCTGTCTCCCAGTCTCAGGAAGCGACACAAATATCCGGCAATAACCCGTTTATTCAACATGCGTAAAGTTTATTTGGCACATTTAGAAAAAACTGAAAAGTATTAGCTGGTCGAACCAATCCCTCGATTGTAATCTATTGAACTGCTTCGGGATCACTCGGGTAGAGCTGTTAAGTCCTATTACCAACGTTAATCATCTCTGGACCAGACAAGAAGAGGAATGGCGGCACATCACCGAGGCACCCATGATGAAACTGACAGCAAGAATGCCTTGAGTATGCAATGCAGCGATTAAAGCCAAAGGAGGATACTTTGATATACGAGGGTTGGAACTTAAATAGTGCCAACTAGTTATTCACAACCGATACAAAAGCGTTACATGTTTGCACCTATTACTGTCCTTCGAAGCAGTCACCAGCGTTGTGTAGAAACCGTTGGTAGCGATGTGGAAGGCGTAGTATACCGTAAGCAGAGCCTGTTCTGTTGATGGTACAAATGGAGCGGTCTACTGCCTGTCGAATGTCTGGAACAGTTATGAATCGAATGCCACGAAGTGGTTCCATCATCTTCGAAATCAAATTAAAGTCACAAGGACTTACGTTCGGGGAGTATGGTGGACGGTACAGTACTTCCCAGTCCCATCGGCCGAACAAAGTAGCCACAGCTTGCACTGTATGTGCCCGCGCACTGTCGTGCAAAATGGTGGGCGGGTTGTGCAGAAAGTGTTGTTGCTTCTTTCGTAAAGCTGGTCACATGTGATGTTCCAGAAACGAACGGTAATACTGTGCGTTGACGGTCTGCTGTCGAGGAACGTAATGCGTTAGGATAACGCCACCATAGTCGTACACGAGAATCACCACAACTTTAACCATTCGGGGGCGCTGATGCAATTTCGACTTTCGCGGCGATCTATAATGACGCCATTCGTTGCATTGGTGTTTCAGTTTTGGCTCCTACGATGTGGTCCATGACTTATCCAGTGCTACGATACGGCATAAGAAAGCCTCTCCTTCGCGCTCATGGCGCTCCAAATGCGTCTGAGTAGCGTCGTAACGCATCCATTTCTGTATTTCAGTCAATTCATGCGGAACCAATTGCGATGCAATTTTTCGCACACCCAGGCGTTCCTTCAGGATGCGAAGCACAGTAGTATGCGCTAATACGGTTTCGTGGGCGAGCACAGGCGTCAATCACTGTCCACTAACGCGGCAACAGTATGCACTTCTTCTTCAGAGAAGCTAGGACGACCTGCTTGATGCATGTCTGCCATAGGTTTCCCGATCTTTGTTGTAGGCTTTTACCCAACGTGCCACTGTTCTGTAGGGCATTGCCGATTCCCCGCACGCCTCTTTAAGACCTTTGATGACACTGTTGTGCTGTACGACCTCTGGCACATTCAGTCTTGATTCAACTCCGTTGTTCCTGTTTCGAAGACATACACTACGTTTACATGCAACACATCTTCCAGTAGACGAAAAATGATTTTCGTAAACCGTTTTTCGCTGTCGTGTTTACATGGCATAGTCTGAATCGGATTTCCTAGCTCACTTAACATGGCGGCTGGAAAACAGCTGATTCAGTTCCTTATTTAGTCTGCACAGTCGCGCTATTTATCTTTATTTAAATACACATATTTATGTACACTCTAATATTTATACTTTTATGTCACATTAGAAAATATCACTCTTTCCATATGTGCCGAAAATTAGTAACAAGAAAACACAATCTGACAAGCCAAGAACGCTTCAAAAACGGTTGCGTTTACATGGGCACGAAAATCGATTGTGGAACTGGAAAACCGCTTTAGAGAAGCGGATTTCCAGAATAGATTTTGGAGTGTTTACATGACCAACCAAAACCGGAATTGGGAAATCGGTTTACGAAATCCGGTTTTGGGAGCCCATGTAAACGGGGTGATAGTGACACCGTTACGTTAGACCGCTCGCTCACAAGTGACTGCCGGCCGCGGTGGCCGAGGGGACTGAGGCGCTCCAGTCACGGTCTGCACGGCCACTACGGTCGGAGGTTCGAATCCCCCCTCGGGCATGGATATTTGTGCCGTCCTAGTTCGTAAGTAGTTCATAAGTAGTTTGTAAGTTCAGGGACTGATGACCGCGTAGTTAAGTCCCATAAGATTAACAAATATTTGATTTGAACACAAGTGACTGTGTTTCCCTCGATTGTGCGCACGTCTGTGACGTGGCAATGGCGAGTCCATTTGCTCGCAGGTAAGGTAGGTTTGTTAACTACGTCTGCTATCAGCGACAATAGTAGATTCCATTGCATAGTGTCTCCACAGTAGTGCTGCCATTATTTAATTTCCAGCCCTCGTAATTTCTTTTTAAACTTGTGTTCGTTTTAGTCTTTGGAACAGTGTTTGATCCGTTCGACAATTAAGCAAATGAAAGTGTGCGGCAAACTGAAATTATTATGCTATACTAAATTTTTACCAGAAATTATTTGTTGCCGCGGTGCACTGGCCGTACCCGCTAAGGAGCCTTGCTGCGGTGCGCGCGGCCGTTCTCTGTCGGAAGTTCGAGTGCTCCTTCGGGCATGAGCGTGTGTATTGTCCTTGGGACAAGTAAGTTTAGGGACCGATGAGCACTGCAGTTAGGTCCCATTACTTTACAAACATTTGAACAATTGAAATGAACTTTTTCGTTACTAGATCTCTATTTTGTTGGCGTCTGGACATTATATGAAATGCCAGGAGAACCAAGACAAAACCCACTTATCTGGCAACCATAGTTCCTACAATTAGTATTGTGCACTCACGTTGCTCGGAAGTTAAGACTTTTTCTTCTCCAAGCTTGAAGACAGGATAATTTTCCTGCTGTTACATGATTCTTCTTTAATTTTTGGCCTCCTCCTCCGCAATTGCCGGAAATTCGTACAGGTTAAATTACCGTCGCCGCGCCGTAGTGGCCGAGCACATAGAGGCGCTATGCTCCGATGCGAGAGGCCATTCCCCGGCGGGGGTTCGAATCCTCCATGGATGGTTGTGTTGTCTTTAGTATAAGTTACTTCATAATCAGTTTGTAAGTTTCTGTAGCCTAAGCATTCCCCCCCCCCCCCCCCTCTCCGTCTCTCTATTTCAGACTGAATATTCAGTAGAGTATGATATAAAAAGTCGATATAAGTCGTCCAAGAACTTCTTCAGGTACGTGGTAACTACTCTTTCCTTTTACACAGGGTGTTAGGAACTTCTAGTGATAAACTTTGAGGATTTGTACAAGATAATGGATACATAACAATCTGATAAGAAAACCATGTCCGGGAATGTCATCCATTTGCGGTATGAGCATTTTTTTTAAATTTAAATTTTTATTTTAATGCACTGTGAAACAAATCTATACTAATGGAAGCTCTTTCCTTTCTATCTTTTTGGACGTAATATGGACCAAAACAAGAAAAAATGTCCAATAAACTTGTGCTCTAGAATGTAGACTTCAGAGCTTTGAGCAAATCTTCATATTCTTTTGTTAACTGTTACACGTCTCTTCCACTGGTCAAGTTCTCGTAGCTCTTAAGATATTTATTGTAGAGTCCATGTTTAGTAGATTTCCTTTTTTCTTGTTTCGGCCCCTGCTACGTCCTCCCGAAATGTGGAAAGCAAAGAGCTTGCAGTAGAAGTGAATTGTTTCACAGTGATGAAGAGAAGTGCTCATAGTGTTACTGAATGATATTTCCGGACGTGAGGTACTGAAATTTATAATGCGTCTTTCCGAACATCCTTTATATTACAAAAATATACAGCCCATGCCTTTCCGAATGTTTAGCAGTGTGTGGTGTAAAAATATCTAATAAATAGATCAAGAACATTTCGAGATTTGTCATACATATATTTTTGTTTTGAAAACATGTCACTGCAGAACAGTCAAAAGAGACTGCTCTTAACATTACGCAAGGATTTTTATTTTCTTAGGAGGGGGGCGAAAATTTTGCAATTCGCACGGGGCGACAGTTAGGCCTGTACCGGACCTGTTTCCTCTCTTAGTACAAAAAAGAGGTGCAGTACTTTGTCATGACTTAGCCGACGAACGTCCGCGTGACACAATAAATCGCTGCATTTCGTGTCCATTGTTTCTTCAAGAAATGCACGAAATGTTCGATGGTTAAGCTCTCTTGATCAGAAAATCAAATGTTTGTAAAGCTTATGGGAATTAACTGCGGGGTCATCAGCCCTTAAACTTAAAAACTACTTATGAACTAACTTATACTAAAGACAGCACAAACATTCATGCCCAAGGGAGGATTCGAACCTCCGAGTTCCGACGCGGGAGGCCGCGCGAGGCCGCGCGATTCGCAACGTGACGCTCTTGATCAGATGCAGTCGATAACAGATACCACAGTTGGCATGATGCCCTCATACCACAGAACAACATAACACTTGGTGATAAACAATACAGTTGAATTTGTTTATTTTTTCCGGCTTATTCATCCAGTTATGATTATGCACCAGTCTTCTTTCGACACATAGAAGGTGCTTCATCGGTGAAAATGGGCGCTATATTGTCAAAACCTAACCCTCTCCAGCCCAATGATGAAATATGGTATCATCTTCATCTGTTACTCTCGACACAACATTTGACCAAAGTTTATAAAGAACACTGCAGGGCTTTCTAAAATTCATTAGTTCGAGGAAACAGAGGAGTATTAGGCTCCAATGCATTGACAAAATAGGTATTGTTGCTTAATGTCTAACATAGAGTACAAACAGCAAGACTTCAAAAATATTATATCAAGGTAAATGAAACAAAATAATTTAAAAATTTAACCCCCCCCCCACCGGTCCCAACTGCAAGACCGCCCACGTCCTAAAACAGTGCCCCAACGTCGCCTCTCCTCCACGTGTATCACTTATAGCGGTCCCTGTCCCACCTACTCCTATAAATGCAAAGCCCACCCTGCTCCCGTATCTCCTGAACTCACCGTCCCCATCCATCCCATTTACCCTCCCATGCACCCCAACAACTCCCTCTGCCCCCCTCACACCAATGAGGACATCATCTGGTTTGTGTCCACTGTCCTCCAAACATCCACGCCTTCCTAGGTCACCATATTCTCCAACAGATTGCCCTTGGTGCCCGAACCATATTCCATCTGGAAACCTATGCCACCTTCTCCTGCAATAGCT
Source organism: Locusta migratoria (assembly GCA_026315105.1). NCBI lineage: Eukaryota > Metazoa > Arthropoda > Insecta > Orthoptera > Acrididae > Locusta > Locusta migratoria. Next base: position 112,425,032 of record CM048755.1, on the reverse strand, counting down.
GTTATTTCACCTTCTCCTGGCAAGTTACCCTTACCCCTTTTTTCCATCTACATCGCCCTGGAGCCCCTGTGGCATGCCCCTCCTCTTACTCCCTCCTGTACAACAATGTGCGTTCCCTCCCCACCCACAAGAACCTCTTTATTCACACCCTCTCCCAACACCGTGTGGATGGCTTCCTCCTCCATGAGACATTCCTGCAACCTCGATATGATTAGCTCTGAGCTGTGGCTCGAATTACCCTAAACGTGTTACATTGGTTGGTTCTTGTGTAATGTAAATTTTGAAGCTCTGTACTTTATTCGAATAATGGAAAGTGACATGTAAACACTTTAACACATGTAAACACTCTTAGTTGGGAGGAGCACACAACAGAACTGCAGAAACGACGCAACAAATCTGTATTTTCAATACGAGTGTTATCAGACATAGGAGACATAAAAATAACAAAGCTTGCATACTTTGCTTAGTTTCATTCCCTAATGTCATATGGTATAATATTTTGGGGTAACTCTTCAAGTCAGTCAAAAGTGTTCAGAGTCCAAAAACGTGTAATACGTATTATTTGTGGAGTAAATTCACGGACGTCTTGTAGAAGCCTCTTCAAATAACTGGGCGTATTAACTACTGCCTCTCAGTATATTTATTCCTTAATGAAATTTGTCATAAATAATATATCCCTTTTCCCAACAAACAGCTCAGTTCATACATACAATACTAGGAATAAAAATGATCTACACCAGGACTTAAAAGCACTTACTTTAGTTCAAAAAGGGGTCCACTACTCAGGAACACACATTTTCAATAATTTACCATCAAGTATAAAAAATTTAGCTACAAATAAAGATCAGTTTAAGAGGAACCTAAAAGACTTTCTAGTGGCCAACTCCTTCTACTCCATTAGTGAATTTCTAAATTGTACCAAATAATGCATGCACTCATACTATAATAGTATTATTATATTATCAGCAAAAAAAAACCTTAAAAATGTATGTATCTGTATTTATAAGTGTATGTATTCGTATTTATATTATTAGTATTGTCCATTATTCAACTTGTAGTTTCTTGACATGTTCCACATCCACAAGGATCCCCTCAACATGGATCTATGGAATGAATAACTAATCTAATCTAATCTAGATGGATCGGGGATTGAAACTATACTGTTAGTGTACATACAGACATTCCTTACATTTTATGTTACAGAGATCATAAGCCATGTGGTACTGGCTTTGTCATATGAGAGATATGCTAGAACAAGTACTCAACAGTTACTCTTTGCAAACTCTATCTGCAACAGTTACTTGTAATGAAGACTTATGAGCAGGACTTTTCTGTTTGCAGGTCTATGGAAGGAGACTGATCAAGAGTCAGAAAAGCGGTACAGGTAAGTAATGGAGTAGGTGTTAAATGGTTCTTCACTTAGAAAATACCACTGGTAATTATATTTCGAAGACCACCTGGCTGCCTTATAGTGGAGGATCTTGTGGGTGTGTTGTGGTTTCCGGTGATCTGTGGCTTGGGTAGCTGAAACTTATGTGTGCTATCTGAAACATTATGTAATGTAGCTGAGACTGTGTCGTCTCTCGTGATCACAGGTTGCAGCAGGAGCAGCATTGTTTTCATGCTGCTTCTTCTCACTGGCAGCACAACGCATTACAGTGGTAATCAATGACAAAAACGTGTATTACACTTCAAGCAATTTAGTTGGGCTGTATGTATTCGCTGCAAAGTTTTGCAGTTCAGCTAGTCTTTCATTGGAGTACAAGCTCGATTGATATCTGAAAGTTGGTGTCCTAGTTAGGACTGTGATAGATGTCGGATGAGAGTATAAAGTTGGTAAATATGATGCGGAAATGTCTGAGTGTGATAGACTTTTGCCGTGGATTTGGTTATCCAGAGTAAATATATCGGAGGACTGAGGTAGGGGGTGTCACAAGGTGTTAGGAAAAGCCTTGGCATGCTTCATTTGGACATGTTAAAGGTATGAGGAGCAAGTCCCAGCGGCTGATCTGTCGATGTGATATAAGCAATCATACCCGTATTTTAGAAGCTAATGTGTATTCCTTGTTTACTAGTATTAACGCTTGGTATGGCTGCGAACATGTGACCCTTTTAGTGCAAAGGTCAGTAAATGTTGTAAGTCATAAAGTGTCTAGTTAGGCTTGGACGTGGCTGGGTTGTTTGTTCATTATGAGTTGTTCTCGATGGCTCCTCCATGACACTTTGACCATTTTGTAACTTATTTATTTGGTTGCATGAACTTCAGTTGAGAGAGATTCGCATATCTGTGAGAGATGCAGAAGTCTAAGGACAATTGAACACTGATCATAATATGAAATAGTTCTCGTTTATTTACGATCTATAGTTTGTATTACATGTATCCTGACGTATTACGGGTGTGCTTTATTACTGGCTGCCGCCAACAGTAACAGTACTGTACTGTTTGTATTGGGTGTGAATGTGCAACAAATAGTTTAAAGTTTGCAGACATAGATTCGGCGTATATGTTCTTATGCCAGATGAGTGAACCAGCGTAATTCTATGTGACTTTGCGTTTCTCCCTCTGGTGTGTTTTATTACAAGCCATCAACAGAAACAAGTTGGAGATGTTGTAGACAATCTAGTGCTTCGTGTGATGCTTGTGGTTGTGCAATAAATAGTTTAAAGTTTGGATTTAGGACTTCAGCTGTTCTGTTCATACGTCATATAATTGAAACAACGTCATTTTATTCTACTTTGCATCCCTTCTCTTGTCAAATTGTTGGATATCTTTTTGGTAACCTAATGTCAATGTAAAATTGTTCTCGTTTGGTCTGTTGCAATAAATGTATCATGACATGTTATCAATCGGCTATCGGATGATTGGCAGAAGGAAGAAAAACTGCGAAGTGTGAATATGGTCGCTTTGGTGTAGTGTCGAAAAGGCTCTGGAATGTTAAATCGTTCAAGTATTTTCATAAAACAGTACATACAGTTCCATATGGTAAATGGCATGACACCTTTACTAAATATAGTCTATGAACAGGATTCTGTAGCTAAGGTAGAATATGCAACTTTTTAAGGTCTTTACACTGATGAGAAATTGAACTGGAATTAACACATTGACGATCTACTGAAACGTTTGGTGACAAACATCTCAGAAAATTAGCTTGCTATGCCTATTTTCATTCATTGCTCCCATATGGCAACATATTTTGGGGTAATTCATCATTGAGCAAAACAGAATTCATAGCACAAAAGTGTGTAATTAGAATAATTTCTGGAGCCCACTCAATATAATCCTGCAGGCACTTATTTAACGATCTTTGGAGCTTCAAAGTAGCTTCACAATACCAATATTCTCTTATGAAATTTGTTGTTAATAACGCAACCCAATTCAAAAGTAATAACAGTATGCATAGCTACTATACTAGGAGAATGGATGATCTACACTATTCAAGGTTAAATCTAATTTTGGAACTTAGGGGAGGCGAATTACGCAGCGACAAAAGTCTTAGGTCGCTTACCAAATAACATCAAATATCTGAGATAAACAATCAGCATTTAAAAGCAAAAATGAAAGAATTTCTGAATGACAACTCCTTCTACTCGTTTGATGAATTTTTACATAGACATTAGTAATTTTTAAAAAATAAAGATAATAATGAAAAAATCGCACTGACTTATATTACGGCCCACTTTAGATTTGTAGTTTTATAAATTTTTGCAAACATTTCGGACAAAAATAATAATATACATAATAAAAAATTATAGTGATACGATTACGACTCTATTATAGTTATAATATCTATGCACCCAACACGTAATATTCTTTCTGACCGCATTTTAACAAACAGCCAAATTTATACGATATTTGAGTTTAGCTTTGACAAACATACTCTTTTTGAACTTTTACCTCTTTAAACTATCATTGTAATATCTCGCCCACATTTTCATTATATTTTTCAATCAAAATTTTATCACCTCTCTTGCCTTAGTAGTTTGTTCAAAGTTTGTTTTCTTTGCCTGTACTGGTTACGAATGACTATAGCCTGGATGGAACACAGCATACTACATTTGGCGTTCGTAAATCAGTAAAGTAACATCCCAGGCCAGAAAATCTCTTTTACATACACCATTTTGCTTTCTCTACTTGATGATTTTCTTATTATAGCTCAAGCGTTGTCGTTTCAAAGCAATGGCGCACTGAAAATTATCAAAAACACGAATAATCTAATGTTAGTTAGTTAACACCTGCCATCGATGGTAGGAGAATTACGGATTACTCTCGTAGCTGTTCGTCATAGCGTAATGGGCAAGAAATTAGTTGTGATGTACGAACATGTTAGACGGTGGTTCCAAACTTGCTAGGGCGCTGTGGCTCAGCGCGCTCGGTCAGAGGGTTGCCGGAGTAGTGGCTCGACGCCCTCTGTAACGAGAAAACAGTGATCGACGAAGCGCTCAAAATAGAACAAAACAAACCAATGTCCACAAAGTGCCGAACAAACCGAAGAAGCAATGAAAGGAGAGAAAAAGAAAGAGGGTTCAACCAACACCATCTGAAGAGAAGGCCTGTGCGCTTCCTTGCCACGTCACGCAGAGTAGGTCGCGATCGCGTTCTCACTGGCTGGCCGATGTGAGGCAGTGGGCTGTGCCCCATCAGCCAGCCAGTGAGCTACGCTTAACATTGGACCAAAATTTCTTTGAATTTTTCGTCACTCGGTACATAGAAATTTACTTTCCAAGTCGTTGAACGAAATTCGCATGACCCTCCTTTTGACAGTGTATAATTTTTGCATGTATCCAAAGCTTTTGGTACGTTTATATTTGTAGTGAAGTTTTCTCAGCCTTCGTAGCAGCTTAATACCTCGGTTGTTCAACAAAGATGGACGTTATCCGTCTCCCATAATTTTACTCGGAACATACTTCTCTAAAGTGTATTGTACAATGCACTTGAAATGCATTCACTGAAGCTCAACGCTGTTGTGCTGGAAACGCAACTTCTATTTTGAGCCGTCAAGTACTCTGTGTCTTGTAGCTTTTGAACAGAAATATCTTCCTACGTTTCTTGATATTCCTATTTTTATTCTTCACTAACTGACTCGAAATGGTTGGGTTTATTTGTCATCACGAGAGATGTTATCTTTACGGACCGGTATTCTACGAGGGTCATTCCAAAAGAAACGCACACTATTTTTTTAAATTCAGTTTTTATTCTACATGTTTGAAAGTTTTACAGCGTGTATATACATCCTTTAGGAATAATATTTAATTTCTCCACATAACCCCCATCACTTTCAACTGCCTTACGCCAACTTGGAACCAGCGCCTGTATACCCGCAAGGTAAAATTTTGGGCCAACACATTGGAGTCACTGTTTGGCATCGTGCACAAGGGAGTCATCATCTTCAAACCTTGTTCCAAGAAGAGAGTCTTTTAGTTTCCCAAAGAGATGATAGTCACTCGGAGCCAGATCAGGACTGTAAGGCAGGTATTTCAGTGTTGTCCATCCGAGTTTTGAGATCGCTTCTATGGGCTTTGACTGACATGTGCCCATGCATTGACGTGCAACAGCAAAACATCCTGCTTTGGCCGATGTGGTCAAACACGACTCAGTCAAGCTTGAAGTTTCTTCATTGTCGTCACATATGCATAAGAATTTATGGTGGTTCCACTTGGCATGATGTCCACAACTAAGAGTCCTTCGGAATTGAAAAACAACGTAGCCATAACTTTTCCAGCAGAAGATGTGGTTTTAAATTTTTTTTCTTGGGTGAATTTTCATGATGCCTCTCCATTGATTGCCTCTTCGTCTCTGGTGAAAAATTATGGAGCCATGATCCATCACCTGTCATAATTCTTCCAAGAAATTCATCTCAACCATTCACGTACTGTTCCAAAAGTTCGCTACGTACCGTTTTTCGTGTTTCTTTGTGAACCACTCTTAACATTTTGGAAACACACCTGGCACAAGCCTTTTTTAACGCCAACACTTACAGTATTCTGAAAACAGTTCCTTCCCCTGTCCCTACTTAGTGTAACAATTCATTCACTGCAATGCGTCTGTCAGCAGTCATCAATTCGTTAACTCTTTGTACGTAGTCTGGAGTGTGTGCAGCACGAGGCCTGCCGCTGCGAGGACAATACTCAATATTGCTGTGCCCACTTTCATCATGTAACCTGGTCACCCACCGACTAACTGTACTGCGATCGACAGCAGCATCTCCATACACCTTTTTCAACCTCTTGTGGATGTTTCCCACTGCCTCGTTTTCACAGCACAGGAATTCTATGACAGCACGTTGCTTCTGACGAACGTCAAGTGTAGCAGCCATGTTGAAGACATGCTGTGACGGCGCCACTCACGGGAACAGGTTGAACTAACTTTGAAAACAAGCGGGAAGGATGTATTACACACTGTAAAACTTTCAAACATACAGAATGAAAACTGTATTTAAAAAAAATAGAGTGCATTTCTTTTGGAGTAATCCTCGTATTTAACTACTCAAGGAAATTTTCGGACAAGGCACTTACAATAATTCCACTCGACTCATTGTCACTACCAACCATATTAAACATTTTGTTTTCCCAGCTGAAATCTCCATATAAAGCAGTGTTCACACATGACATTATTTTACAGTGCCATACACCTGTCGCCATAAACTCCAACGCCAGTAACCGTTTACAAATGCATGAAGCAAATTCTGCCCCTGGACATTAAATCGTGAACTTTCTTGAGTCGCGGCAGTTGCATTCACAGATGTTACGACAGCAAGCACATTGTGTTGCCATTAGATGTCAGGCACAACAAATCGTTCTTTCAAATGAATTTCAGCTATTGTCGGATTCGTGACACTCCTTGGTGTCTAATCAGAAAGTACGGTGTATGAAGTTTGCTTCAATAAACGTAAATATACACGATTATCGTAAAAGATGACCTTATGAACGTATCTTACTTGGCACAAGTGCAGCTTCTCCCTGTGGTTAAATAACGAGAATTACAGACTACCAATTCTGCCTGCCATACTATTTCCTCACGACTGTTCCATCCGCCACACCCTCACCCTCAAATATTTTTGCCTCACCCTTGATCGCTCCCTTTCCTGGACCCAGCACCTCGAAACTGTCCGTGATGAAGACCTCACCCGACTCAATATTTTCAAACTCTTCTCCAGCCAGACATGGGGCCTCAACCCATCCACCATCCTCTACACGTACCGTTCCTTCATGTGTCCTGTCTTGTATAGGTTCCACACTGCTTGGGTGGGTGTATCGTGTGTGTTAGTGCCAGTGAAGTTTTAACGTATTGCGACCGCCGACAACGGTAGAGCAAATGTAGCCTTTGTATTATCCACTGTCTTCGTCATTGTCTCTGTGATTTTAGTGTCAATGTCTTCAGTTTGTGTATTTTAGCTAACATAGCAGTTTTATCAAATCTCAATGTCTCTTATTTTAACTGTACATTTTTAAAAACTCCAGCGAATTGTCTACTGTTTTAACATCTTCATCTACCCTCCTGTTTTAAACTTTTGGAAGATGTACTTCATCTGTAAAGGAGATCGCATATAAAACGCTTCTACGGTCATGTCTTGAGTATTGCTCAAGTGTTTGGGACCAGCAGCAGATCAGTTTAAAGGAAGGCAAAGAAGCAGTTCAGAGGCGAGCAGCTAGATTCGTTACTGGTAGGTTCGACCAATCCGCGAGTGTCACAGATACGATCGGGGAACTCAAATGGGGATCGCTGGAGGAAAGACAACGTTCTTTTCGAGAAATTCTGTTGAGGAATTTAGAGGGCCGGAATTTGAAGCTGAGTGTAGAATGATCTTCCTGCTGCCTACTTGCATTTCGCGTAATGATCACAAAGACAAGAGAAATTAGGGCTCGTACGGAGGAATATAGGCATTCTTTTTTTCCTCGTTCCATTTGGGAGTGGAATAGGAAAGGAAATGCCTAGTAGTGGTATAGTGTACCCTCCGCCACGCACCTTACGGTGGATTGCTGTATATGTATGTAGATGTAGAATGTTACTCTGAGCTGCCAATATTCGACTGAAGTCTTTCCACGACTCCTTTCTCACCCCTCACTTCAGCGCATCCTGCTACAGTGACGAACCTGCTTTCTGAACTGCCATCAGTGCAAAGGTACAGCGACAAGTGGCCCCTTACTCCCTCCAAAACCATGGCTCTGAAAACTACAGTCGCAGTGATCTCACCAATCCGTTTACCTGGCTCCACCATCGCCCTCACACAGCTTCAGCCACCTCAAGCGGGCCAAGATCATGTCCTGCGTCGCACCCCAACAAAGCCTGCTATCCCTCACGCATCATTTTCGACCTGCTCGCATTTCAGCACAAGGTCCTGGGCTAGCCACCCTGGGTTCCATCCGTTATTAGAAAGTATTTAACTACAGTTCTTGGAATGGTTACTAAACCATGTTCCTTATTTTGCATTTTAACAGCTTATGTTCAATTACTTATTTGTTGGTGTTAGTTTCTGTATGACGATAACTTTCAAAACAAGGTACAAAAATTCTATCCTTTCCTTAGCACAGTATTAACCTGTCCATAATGTAATGATTCCCCTAGAAACTTACACATGCCGATGATTGTATACGAGGTTTGTTGAAAAATGCAAGAACATTCATAATTTCTGGCCATGGAGTGTTGGAGTGAAATGCGGTGGGCATCCCTGGACACTGCTGGGTTGACTGTGTAACTGCCAGAGGTTTCATTATTTTATGTCTGTCAGGTAGTGTTCAGTGTTGTATGGAGTAGAACATTGTGGCTCTCAGCGAATTTCGAGATGGCAAGATTGGAGGACTGCTCTGCCGCCATACCGCAGCCCCTGGGAGGTCGGCAATATAACACACGTGATGACGAACCGGGCAAGCAAATCAGCAGGCGCTTCCTAGGGAAACAGTTCCAGTAATAACGGTGAAAACAATAACAACAACACCTATGTACATACAGACTAACTCTTACACAGCAGTATCACTACGCCACGCTCCGATTGGCTCGCGTGGTCTCTTTAAGCCAGAACGAGCCCAAACTAGACCAGGGCTCGCTAAGCTCGCGCCCACTCTGCTGCGGGGCGGTTCGTTGCTGTTACCGCTATAGTCGTTCTCCATTACCATGCTCGGTTGCGGAAGGGGAGGTTCGCGCGAACGGATGGAAGAAGAGATAAGTTTGTTAAGTGTGCGCACACACACAATACCCGCACCTGTACGAAGCCACGAGACGTCGCGCCGGCCTGCATCAACTGTGGCGACGCACATGCTGCTGCCGCGGCGGATTAGCCGTGCGCACTGGGGCGCCGTACTGCGGTGCGCGCGGCCTTCGCCGTCGGTCGTTCGAGTCCCCCCTCGGACATGCGTGTGTGTGTTGTCCTTAGGTTAGTCTACCATATTTTAAGTAGTTTGTAAGCTACGGTCTAATAACCGCACAGTTGAGTTCAGTTCGATAGATTTACAATTATTTTGAACACATGCTGCTAACTACCACGTCTGTAGTTACATGAAAACTGGAGCCGCGACAGGACGACGGGCAAGAGGAAAGGACGACGACGAAACCGCACAACGCCCCTCAGCGGCGGTTTGCAGTAGGTCACGTCGCTAAGATGCCTTGCACGCCCAGTTTCGTGCGTCGAGCAATGATGCCATGGCTGCCCTTCAAGCCTCTATGGCGGAAGAAAGGGCTGCATTACGAACTGACCCTCACCAGACAAGACGCATGATTCTCGCATTGACGGAAGAACTTTAGGCAGCCATAGCAAAGGTGCCTGCTCCAGCCCAGAATTCGACAGTGAACGCCTCCACAGAGACCGAGGTATCCCCCCACGCCGTGGACGCACGAGACACTGGCATGTAGGTCACGATGGGTACCCAGGATGCCGAAGAACCGTCGGCCATGGCAGCTCCTAAGGCTTCGACGGATGTGAAAGGCCTGCCTCTCCCAGACGAACGTAGTGTTCAGGCCGTCTTCCGCACCAGGATGCACCTGTACTAAGAACATCTACATCTACATCTACATGGGATACTCCACAAATCACATTTAAGTGCGGCTCCTCAAGAACTGGAGCCTCTCCTTCCCCACACGCCAGTGAAATTCGACCACTTTGGCGGGCAGTGCCTCCTGCTGCATGTCATATCACCGAAGGAATTCAAAATCATTATTGCACATCCCATTGTCACGCCGCAGAACTGGGCCCACATTTACAACGTAGCCACCGCGTAGATCAACGAGAATATAAGTCTGGGAGAAGGAAGCCAATCCTAGAGGACCGGCTCCTCTATGACCTGGTGTGAGAGTCCTCAAAGAAGTCCCTGAAGCTGAAGGGTCCCGACCAATACTAACTTGCTAGGTGTCTTATCCAATCCATCACGTCAGGTCCATTGAATCACCCACCCACCAGGTGTGGGAGGAATGGCATTTATCTGCCTGGCCTCCACGTGTGTCGGACTCATGTTCATCCAACCAATACAGCGTCAGAACCAGAGCAATATTCATCGAGTCGTGAACACCGCAGTATACTCAAAGCACTAAATGGATTCTCCAAAGAAGACATTGTTGAAGACGACTTCTGCCATAACGTGTTGGCGATTCTGGAGTTCAGATTGTTACTCTGCTAGATTAAGGACTTGGAATATTTCATTTTGCTGTCGTGGTATCTACTTTGGAACTTTGTATTTGAAGTGTACTTGTGAACTTGTCAGGGAGAGTAACTGTTGCACTTAGAAATAAACGTTTACAAAGACTGAGTGCCAGTTCGAAGTGTGGATAAGTGCCGACGTACGTCATGCCTGAACAGGAAGTAAAGTCCGAGCTACAATAGTTTATTCAAGAACTTTTTCAACTGTTTGCCGGACTACAGCAACAGTTAATTCAATATTTGGTGGACTCTCAGAAACAGACTAAGTACTCAAACTATGACAGGCTGCGACCCCACCATCATTCCCTGTCTTCAACGGGTTCCATCTTCTACACCGCACAGATTCAATCTACAAAGATGGATATAAACCAGGTCTTCTCCGCCACCATGCCTCGCCTGATGATCGACATCACAGGCACATCAACCCTACAGATGCAGTTCGACAGAGGGGCAGCTGGTTCCCTCCTCAACTACTCTACAACAAACAAGATTCCATTTTTGGATCAATTCATGGCTACCGTCAGCTACAAGTCAGCGCAACACCATGTCACGTTCCTGGTAGTGAACGACGCAGTCACTGCTGCCCTTTTTGGCTTGGACGCCTTCCGTTCTTTTGGTTTTAATGTTGACGACCACGTTCATTTGGTTTCTAAATGTTCAAATGTTTGTAAAGCTTATGGGACTTTACTGAGGGGTCTTCAGTCTCTAAACTTACAAACTACTTGCGAACTAACTTATATTAAAGACGACACAAACATCCATGCCAGAGGAAGGATTCAAAAACCCGACATGGGAGGCCGCGCGATCCGCAACGTGGCACTCCAGACGGCTCGGCTACTGCTCCCCGTGTGCCGTTTCCATATGTCGACGTCCTCTGCCGAGAGTTACAGGACCTGTTTTCGCCGTGGGTCACCTATGCAAAGGACTTCTGGTCCCCCCTCGCCCCAAGTCATCAGTGCGCCCGCACTACTGCCACGCCAGACCTGTTCCAGTGGCTCTCCAGTGGCCACTCCAAGAGGAATTAGACCGTCTTCAGACCAAGGGTGTCATCTCTCCACTGCGCTACAGCCAGTAGACTACTACTCTGGACATCATGAAGAAGCCCACTGGTCGTCTCCGTCCATGGGTGACTTCAGGGCTACACTCAACTCCCAGCTCCTGATGGAAGAGTATCCCCTTCCCCATCTAGATGACTTCTTTTCATATCTGTTTAGCGGCCAATTTTTTTACAAGATCGATCTGGCGGCGGTGAACCTCCAAATTCCCTTGAACGAACCTTCCCAGTAGTTGGCCGTCATCAATACGCCCTAGGCCTTTTTCAGCTACAACGCCTGATGTTCGGCATTACCAGAATTATTTGTTGGTGTTAGTTTCTGTATGACGATAACTTTCAAAACTAGGTACAAAAATTCTATCCTTTCTTTAGCACAGTATTAACCTATCCATAATGTAATGATGAATGATCTTGCATTTTTGAACAGACCTCGTATACAATCATTGGTATGTGTAAGTTTCTAGGGGAATCATTACATTATGGATAGGTTAATACTGTGCTAAAGAAAGGATAGAATTTTTGTATCTAGTTTTGAAAGTTATCGTCATACAGAAACTAACACCAACAAATAAGCCATTTTTCGGAGGTACCTGGAGCAATTGCTCCATAGTAACCTATATTGCATTGTGGTCACTGGTTCCTCTTCCTCTGAACATTTCTCGCATCTCCATTGCCTGTTCCAGTGCCGGCGGGATGCAGGCCTCAAATGCAGTATACCTAAATGCTCTCTTTTTAGTCATCCACCTCTTATTTAGTCCATGTTATATCACAGAATGGCATCTCCCCCTCTTTTTGTTATCTCAAGGCCATTTCAAACCTCTCTCGCCCCACTGAGATTCGCCATCTCAAGTCTTTCATAGGCAAAATTTCCTTCTATCGCAAATCCATTTCCTCTGCGGCACAGATCTTGCGTCCCTTTTAGTTGTTGTGTAAGGAGAATACCCTATTTCGTTGAACAGTGACTTGCGAAACGGCATTTCTCATTCTCAAACAGTGGCTCCAATCCACTCGCTGTTTGATTTCATACATGCCTTCCTCTCCTATCCTTTCGGCCATGGGCGCATCTTATTACGGCAACAGGCGAGCGTGATATTTCTTCGCTTCCCAGACAGCTCAGAACACCCCAATTGCGTATGTCCAAGACCCTCAAAGATGCTCAGATAAAGCATTCATAAATTGTAAAGAAAGTGCTTGCCATTGTGTTTGAATGTGCGAAATTTCTTCCCTTTCTGTACGGAACATCCTTTCATCTGACAATGGACCACAAACCTCCACAAGACTTTTTTCACCTTTGGCCCGGCTGCCCACTAAAACAGCACAGCCGCTGTGGAGTGGCTCAGCGTTCTAAGGTGTCTTGCTATGGAGCGCGTGGTTGCTCGTCGTCGAAGGTTCAAATCCTCGCTCGGAGATGGGTGTTTGTGTTGTCCTTAGCATAAGTTACTTCAGGTTAGTTTAAGTAGTTTGTAAACCTATAGACTGATGACCAACGCAGTTAAGTCCCTTTGATTTACGAGCATTTGAAAACGTCACACTGTCTGCAGCACTGGACCCTATCTCTGTCCCAGTTCTGCTATTAATTACACTTCCATTCTACCCCCTTTCATACCAATGCCGTCACTCTGTTAAATTTGCCACATGCAGCTGACCCCACCATCAATGCTTGACATCTCCTCATCTGATGATAACATTCACCGGGCTCTCTAAGTGTCGCAGCTGACAGGGTGGCAGCTGCTACCTCGTCTGACCTGCTCCTGCATGGGGTCCGCTTCCATGTCCAATGTGATTGGCATGCTATTCCGCCCGCTCAATCCCAGCAGATTTCTGTTTCCATTACTCCCTTCACCACTAGCTCACAAGCTCACAGTGGCCAATGGTATCCTCCGAGTCGAGGTCGCCGCTATCCCATGCAAACTGGTTCCTTATTCCCTTCAGTCCTCTTGGTCCTCCATGATAGTCATTGGTGAATCACAGGTACATATCACTTGCTCGCTGCCATGTCTTTTGGACTGGCCTCACGGTCGCCACGGTAGATATGGTGGACCGCTGCCAGCAATGTGTTCAACAGCTTCCAAAACCTTCCCAGTCATTTGGGTCGTAGCCCACTGCAGTGCACCCCTATGAATGGATCCACTTGTATTTGACTGGACCTTTTTTGGGTAGTACGTGGATGCTGGTCACCGATTCTTACTCCCATTTTAAATATGTCGTGTACTGTTCCTTTAATATTGCTGATGTCACCACCTCTTCTCAAAAGAGAGGTTGCCTGTCACACTGGTTTTGGACTATGGCCACACAATACCACAGCCAGGAGTTCACCCAGTTCTGCACAAGAACGGAATCCAGCATGTATTCACTCCATCCTTCCACCCCGATCCAATGAGGAAGTGGAGCACCTGGTCCAAGGGTTTAAGGCTCAGGTGGCGAAGTACTCGGCGGACCGGTTTGTTGATGATGAAATCACCGTTTTAGCTCCTGCAACAGAACTTATTTCGGCGATAAGCGCCAGGACGAACTATTGCACAGTCGCCAGCCCCACCGCACTTCTTCACTCCTCATGCCATTTCCTCTCCGGCGGTCACTCCCACCTCCTGGACCCTCACACTTCAGCACCTGCACTCTGGCGTGGGAACGCAGTTTTGAACCACGCCCCAACTGGCTCCCAGGCGTCATCTAGCATCCTGGCGAATGTCAACTCTTCAGCATTTGGACAGATGACCGCCTGGTGTCGAGTCACTGCAACCAGCTGCGTCTCCAGCCACCTCTCCTCAGCACCCCCCTGCAGCTGTCCTTCCTCCGCCTGATCTGCCGGTGGGACCTCTACTGCTGCCATCTAAATGCTTGATGGAACCTATTCCAGCGCACCTACCGCCGCCGCCAGAGCCTGTGCCCACTCCAGGAACGTCCGATGTCACTGCTCCTTGCCTGTAGCCATCATCAGCTCCTCCACAGATGCACCAACTGCGACTCCACGTTCCTCCACCACCTCCGTCACACCCCCTGCTCTGTCATCACTCAGCTCGCCTAGCTCATTCCGCCGTCCCTTACTCTTCGGATACGAACCGCCAACGCTTCCGGGAGGCTATTACTCCCCCTCGTGAGGCGGGGTGCTCTGCCGGCCTATTGCAGCCCCGGGACGTCAGCAACATTACCTACATGAGAAAGCACTGGGTGCGCTAATCAGCAGGCGCTTCCCAGGAAAACGCTTCCAGCAGTAACGATCAAAAGAATAACAACAATACCTGTTAGAAGTAGACCACTGTACGAAATAAAAGCTTAATTCTGGTAGGAGGTAAGGGTTTACTGTTAAAAAAAGCTTAATTTTAGCAGTAAAATTAGCAAAAGGTCCGTGTGAATTACCGGCTACTCCCTGCTTTTAGTCCTTGTTCCCTGGCCCAAATTGAGAACTGACTTGGTTCAAATTACTCTAATAACAGGAAGCTAACGATACAGTGGCCAATATACGTAGCAGCTCACACGAAATTACACACATACATTGATAAACAAGCCACCACAATTAAAGTTATTTCATTAAGGTGGCTAAAGAAAAACATTTATGGCGCAACGAAACTTAAACATAAAAAAATTGCATCTGAGCTTGTTCTTAGCACTGGTGAAAAAAAATATTAAATAAAATGGGAAGGTGCCAAAAACTACAATTTATAGGCAAGTCACAATTATACTGAACTTAACTTGTTTATTCACGTCGAACGCAAGCAAAATGGGGAACCAATTTTGTTAATACAATAAAAAGCATCCCATGTACATGTTCTAATACTGACGGTGCCCAGCATCGAATTTCATAAATTACACAGAACTTAGCGCTAATGGGGGGAAGGATTTACAAACAACACTCACTCGATCACACACACGCAATGCAACAGCGAAACTCACCAAAATCAGAGTGCTGAAGCGAGGCAGAAGCAGGCGCCACTATCGTAGGCGAAATTCAGCAAACGCGGAGGTACCACACAACACAATATACAATGAAACTGCGAAGATGGCTCTGGTCTGTCGTGCCTGATTTGAGATGGTGCGTAGGTTAAGTTGCATTTAGATTAGACCGCGAGCAAACACGCTAACGACGACACATGGCTATGTTACATGATCGCACTCCACTGAAGGTGAAGTGGTTAAAAATCGGATTCATTACACAAAATCACGGCGGACTCTTAAGCTGCAATCTGAGAGTAAACTATCTAGGCACTGGTTTTATGAGACGTGGCGTGAATTCATGTGACTAGCTGCAAACCCCTGAAGTCGGAGTTCGGACCCATGTGGTTCCGAAAACCGATAAAAATGTATAAATTAAATTTCCGAAAAATAAAGAAAATTAACTACTGCATGCAACCCCTAGAACTGCGCAGGATTTCATAAGGAAGCTACTGAAATGCAGTAACATGTGATTGGGAGCGTTCACAGAGACGGGAAAGGTCCAGTCTCAAAACCTGGAAAAGTGAAATAATTACAAAGTCGGGAAAATAAAAATAAAAACTACGGCATGCAACCCTTAGAAATACATAGAATTTCATAAGAAAGCTATTGAAGAAGGTTGTACAAGGCTTGGAGAGAATTACTGATAAAGACTGAGTGCATACTACAAGTTCTGTGAGGAAACAACAAAATTAAAATAGGCGGGGAGAGAAGATCGTGAAATGTTAGTGGAAATCAGAAGGATACACACATAGTTACTTGTCTGATGGGCATGGAACAAACAATAGTGGAAGCTGAAGGCTTTGCTCTAAGAACAAGCCACGTGGAACACATATCACTCATGGAAGGAAAACGATAAGAAAATTTTTAGATTCACTGTACAAAAATGAACATATCGTCTGTTAGAAATCAGGCCTCACAAAACTAGCAAGAATTTATACAGAGTTCGTACACCGCCACATAATCACTAAAGGTTTGAATATACCAGGCCGTTATCAAACTGCAACTAATAAAACATATAGTGCATTTATTTGTTGGAAATCACTGGATTGAAAAACTAGAACACATTACCGCACACGATCGGAAAAAAATATTCTGAAAATGAATGTAAGTTCAAGAATCTAAATTAAACATGCTAGACAACGAATCGCTATCATCTCCGCAGACACAAGAGCAGAACCAACCTTACCTCACCACGGTTCGAGCACCAAGTGGCATTCGATCAGCCAGGAGGCGGGAAAGCTACCGGAAACTGGGAAACCCAGGAAAACAGCGGTGGTGGGGAGAGAAGATCGTGAGACTCATCGACTGGCTTGTAACCAAAGGATGTAGAAACCTCTTTCAAATGTTCAAATGTTTGTTAAGCTTATGGGACTTAACTACGGGGTCATCAGTCCCTAAACTTGCAAACTACTTATGAACTACTTACGAACTAGGACGGCACAAATATCCATGCCCGAGGGGGGATTCGAACCCCCGACCGTAGTGGTCGTGCAGACCGTGACTGAAACGCCTCAGTCTCCTCGGCCACCGCGGCCGGCGAAACCTCTTTGGTCACATCAGCAGCAGGGGTTGGTAACGACTAACTATCGACTCTGAGCCAGAGAGAACCATGCAAAACGAGCTATTATCACCCACATTCAGACAGCCATTAGTAAAACAAGTACACATTCTCGCAGGGACAGTGGCATAGCGGAGAAGCTGTACTTATTGCCACATTCATAACCATGATAATAAATTATTAAAATAACAAAATCCTAGCAATATTAACTAACATTTCAGAAACTAATATTTTAAACCATGAAATAAAAATTCTATTCCTCATGCCTCGAAAAGAGTGGGGTTCTAGTTTTAACAAAATGCTAATCTAGCGACATCAAATAAATTACAATTTTATAAAAAATATATGGAAGACGACAGATGGTCGTCTTTCACTGTACTAATAAGGACCTTCTCTTGCAGAGGGAGCCACGCATAATCAGCAACCAGTATGAGTACGCCATGATATCATTGCCTTGCACGGTCTATTTAAGCTTCCGTGAGGCCGAACCAGACAGTCATCGAGTTGTGTATATCGCAGAATCCTTGTAGTACTAAACGCATTCTCCAAAGAAGACATCACTGAAGAAGGTATCTGCCATACTTCTCGGCTATTCAGGAGTATACGCTTTAATTTTACCGTATTAAAGACCTTGAATAATTCATTGTATTCTCCTGGTCACGAGTTTGGAACATTGTATTTGAAGTGGACTTGTCAGTGGTGGAGCTGTTGCAGTTGGAAATACAGGTTTGCGAAGATTGCTTGCCTGTTCACTTCAAGGAACATTCGGTCTCATTAAATTTTGCATAAAGCTCAATAAAATCTATTCAGAGACACACCAAATGATACAAGAAGCCTACTCTGATGAGTGCTTCAGCAGTAGTCGGTATTATAAACAGTTCACACGGTTTAAAAATGACAGAAATGAAAGATGATGGCCCTCTTTCAGGACACCCTTCGACGTTTACCGACGACGCCCATGTCAGGAATAAATACGAAATAGTGCCTGCCATACAGAAACTGAAAAATGTAACGATCCAGACGGATTATGTCATGAAATATTGACACGGCACCTTGGATTGCTTCGTGTTGCCACCAAGTTCGTCCTACGGCTCATAAGTCAAGATCAGAAAGTACATCCGCCTTACAATCTGCGGAGAGCTTCTGGATCCTCAGGCTCATCTTCTGTACTTTCCCAACCTGGCACTTCTGGACTTCTATTTATTCCCAAAGTTTAAAACCCCGTTGAAAGGCCGAAGATTTTCAACGATACATGGGAATTAAAGAAAATTGGCATGATCTAGCAAGCGGCATATCAAGACTTGGAAACGGCGTTGAGAGTGATGATTCTATTGTGGAGGAGACAATTTGGAAGGAGACCATGCACAATAATTAAAAAGCAGGTGCACAAAAATTGTGTGGTCAAAGTTCCGAATTTTTTTTTCTGAATGACGTCATATGTATATTTCTCTACATGAGGTAGCCAAAGGAACGGTCATAGAATGAAGAGGAATCTGGTGTGACATTCCAAAATTGTATCCAATTGTATTGGTAGAGCTTATGGTACTTAACTAGGGGGGCACCAGTCCCTAAACTTACAAACTACTTATGAAGTAGCTAATACTAAGGACGGCGCAAATATCCATGCCCGAGGGGGGACTCGAACCCCCGACCGTAGTGGCCATGCAGAACGTGACTGGCGCGCCGCGGACCGCTCGGCCACCGCGGCCAGCAATTGTATCCAGTACTGAATACCGAAGCAGATAAAACGAACTCCAGCAACTACAGACTTTCAGGTAATAAATATATCGAGAAATCATTTAATCCAAGTGTTGTTGTTGTTGTTGTGGTCTTCAGCCCACATAGTGATTTGGCGCAGCTTTTCACGCTACTTTGTCCTGGACAAGCTTCTTCATCTGAGAATAAGAACGGCAACTTACATTCTTTTGAATCTGCTTAATGTATTCGTCCCTCGGTCTCCCTATACGATTTTTACCCCACACACTTCCTTCTAATGCTAAGTTGATGATTCCTTGATGTCTCAGAATGTGTCCCGCCAACCTATCCCTTCTGTTCGTCAGGATATGCCAGAAACTCCTTTCTCCCCAACTTTGTTGAGCACCTCCTCATTAGTTACGTGATCTACCCATCTAATCGTCATCATTCGTCTGTAGCACAACATTTCAAAAGTTTCTATCATCTTTTTGACTGAACTCTTTATCGTCCACGTTTCACTCCCGTACAATGCTCCACTCCAGACAAATGCTTTAAAAAGGACTTCCTAACATTTAAATTAATAACGGACGTCAACAAAATTTGCTTCTTCAGAAACGTTTTTCTTCCCGTAGGCACTCTGCATTTTATATCTTGTTTACGTCGGCCATCAGAAGTTATTTTGCTACCCAAATAAGAAACCTCATCTACTACTTTTATCGTCTCATTACCTAATCAAATTCCTTCAGCAACGACAGATTTTCTGACACTTCAGTCCATTACCCCTCTTTTACTCTTGTTAATATTCACCTTACACCTTCCTTCCAATACACTGTCCCTTCCATATAATAGCTCTTCCAGGTCCTTCGCTGTCTGCCGGCCGCGGCGGCCGAGGTGACTGAGGCGCTCCAGTCACGGTCAGCACGGCCACTACGGTCGGGGGTTCGAATCCCCCCTCGGGCATGGATATTTGTGCCGTCCTAGTTCGTAAGTAGTTTGTAAGTTTAGGGACTGATGACCCCGTAGTTAAGTCCCATAAGCTTAACAAACAACAACAACAACCTTCGCTGTCTCTGACAGAATTACTATGTCATAAGCAAACCTCAAGGTTTTTATTTCTTCTTCCTGAACTTTAATTCCTCCTCCAAATTTCTCCTTACAATCCTTTATAGCTTGCTCAATGTACATACAGGTTGGAAATCATTGGGGAAATGCTACAACCCTGTCTTACTCTCTTTTCAACCACTGCAACCGTTTCATGCCCTTCCACTCTAATAACTACTGTCTGGCTTTTGTACAAGTTGAATATCACTCTTCGCTCCCTATATTTTACCTCTGCTACCTTCAGAATTTGAAAGAGTGTATTCCAGTCAACAATGTCAAAAGCTTTCTCTAGAGCTACAAATGCTAAAAACGCAGGTTTCCCTTTCCTTGACCTATCTTCTAAAATAAGTCGTAATGTATCATCTCTCGTGTTCTTACATTTCTCCTAATTTCAAACTGATCTTTCCCAAGGTCGGATTCCGCCAGTTTATTCATTAGTCTGTAAATAATTCGTGTTAGTATTTTGCAACCATGACTTATTAAACTAATCGTTCTGTAATTTTCACATTTGCCTGCACTTGCTTTCTGAATTTTAAATAATATATTATCTATACAGTCTATAAAGTTTGTATTTCACAGCTAATTTTAATGAGAATGAAGGGGAATGAGTAAAAGTTTGGTAAGAGATAAACTTCATAATGGTTTCAACCGTCTATGAAATATAGGCCTACTTTGTATAGTATTGCGCATTGAAACCGGTGGCTAGTAGGCTAAATTAAAATACCAACTCAAAATATTCAACCACCTTGACCTTTGTAGTGAACTGAAATAAATTCAATGGCAAAGTTCAAAATTTGTGCTGGACCGGGATTTGAACCCAGATTTCCTGCTTCGGACCAGCGGTCGTCTTAACAAATAAGGCTACCCAGGCACTCTTCCCGTCCTACCCAAATCCTCAAAGTATCGCACAATTCGAGGATAGTGCGTCCTTCCCGTTACTTCTTCTCACTCGCAGCTTAGCTATATTCCCGTAAGGGATCGAACTTATTTATGAATCCGCGCAGAAATTGTCACTTTCCTGTTGGGAGCATAGATACAATTATTGATACGGTGTCTATTCTTTCGGACGAGACAGAAAGAGCAGACACCGTACCAATAATTGTCTGGTATGTTGAGAATTTGATAGCCTAATTGGTCAAGGCGATCACTGGTACGAAACGGGACATTCGGGTTCGAATCCCGGTCCAGCACAAATGTTAAACTTCGCCGTTGAATTTATTTCAGTGTCCTGCAACGGTCAATAAGTTGAATTTTTCCAATTCGTAAATTAATGGCCGTTAATGTCCACCAATGTTGTCTGAGGAAGCCACCATATGGTGTTGTTAATTTGGTCTTCAGTCGGGAGACTAGTTTGATGCAGCTCTCCACCCTACTCTATCCTGAGCAAGCCTCATCATCTCCTTATAAGAACGGCAACCCACATCCATTTGAATCTGCTAACTGTATTTGGCTCTTGGTCTCCCTCTATGATTTTTATCCTTACACTTTCCTCCAATGCTATATTCACGATTCTTTATGTCTAAGAATGTGTCCTATCAATCGATCCCTTCTTTTAGTCAAAGTATGCCACAAATTCTTTTTTACCCCAATTCTGTTCAGTACCTCCTCACTAGTTGCGCGATCTGCTTGCCTAATCTTCAGCATTATTCTGTAGCACCACATTTCAAAAGCCTCTATCCTCTTCCTGTCTGAACTGTTTATCGTCCAAGTTTCACTCCCGTACAAAGACAACACATATATCTTCCATGCGTTACAACTGATATTCGATGTTAGCAAATTAAAAAAAAAGACCCTTTCCTTCTCATTACCATCCTGCATTTTATATCGTGTGTACTGCGACCATCGTATGTTATTTTACTGCCCAAGTAACAAAACTCATCTACCGCCTTTATTGTTTCGTTAATTCCTTCATCACCACCTGATTTTCTTAGACTGCATTCCATTATCCTTGTTTTGTTCTTCTTCATGTTCGTCTTATAAGATCCTTACAACACACTGTGCCAGTGGCGAATATAGCGCGTTTACAGAAGAGGCATGCAACCATTGACTAGTTATCTACAAAAAATAAATAAAATAAAAACATTTCATTCAATTGCTCTTCCAGGTCCTTTGCTGTCTCTCATGGAATTAGTCATCGGACAAACACAATGTTTTTATTTCTTCACCCTGAACTTACCCCATCTCCAAATTTCTCCTTTATTTGTTGTTGTTTATAGTGGACTAAACTACGCCGGCCGCGGTGGCCGAGGGGACTGAGGCGTTTCAGACACGGTCTGCACGGCCATTACGGTCGGGAGTTCGAATCCCCCCCCCCCCCCGGGCATGGATGTTTGTGTGCCGTCCTTAGTTGTAGCTAGTTCGTAAGTAGTTTGTAAGTTTAGGGACTGATGACCCCGTAGTTAAGTCCCATAGACTTTACAAACATTTGAACATTTTTTTGACTAAACTACAAGGTCATCAGTCCCTTTCCTTTATTTCCTTGAAAGCTTGCTCAATGTACAAAATGAATAACTTGCGAGAAAGGTTACAACCCTGTCTTACTCCCTCCCCAACCAATGCTTTCCTTTTATGCCCTTTAACTCTACTAACTGCTGTCTGGTTTTTGTAGAAGTTGTAAATAAGCTTCGTTCCCTATATTTCACCCCTGATGACTCCAGAATTTGAAAGAGTGTATTCTAATCAACATTGTCAAAAGCTTTCTCCACATCTACAAAAGCTAGAAATGTAGGTTTGCCTTTCAGTAATCTGTGCTCTAAGATATGTCGTAAGGTGAGTATTGCCTCCCGTGTTCCTACATTTTTTCTAAATCCAAACTGATCTTCCACGAGGTCAGGTCTACCAGATTCTCCATTCTTCTGTACACAATTCATGTTAAAATTCTGCATCCATGACTTATTAAGCTGATGGTTCTATAATTTTCACACCTGTCTGAATCTGCTTTCTTTGGAATGGAATTTATCACATTTTTCTTAAAGTCTGAGGGTATTTCGCCTGTGTCATAAATCTTACACACCAAGTGAAATAGTTTTTTCATGACTAGCTCTCCAGAGACTTCAGTAGCTCTGACAAAAAGTCTTTCACTCCATGGGCTTTGTTTCGTCATGGGCCTTTTAGTGCTCTGTCAAATTCTTCTCTAAGTATAGTATCTCCTATTTCATCTTCAATAATGTCGCAAAGTTTATTTCCCTTGCAGAGGCCCTCTATATATTCCCTTCCACCTTTCAACTTTACCCTCTTTGCTCAGAATCGGTTTTCCGTCTGAATTCTTAATTGTCATACAGATGCTTTTCTTGTCTCTAAATTTCGTTTATTTTCTGGTAGGCGGTATCAACTTTTCCCCTAGTTATACATTCATCTACAGACTTGCATTTGCCCTTTAGGCACTCCTGCTTAGCCATTTTACACTTCCTGTCAACTCATTTCTTACTCGTCTGTACTCCATTTTACTTGCTTCATTTACTGCATTTTTATATATTCTCCTTTCATCAACTAAATTCCGTATTTCCTGTAATGTCCAGGTTTTTAGGAGGGTTTACCTTTCTACCTATTTGATCCTCGGCTGCCTTCACTATTTCATCTCTCAAAGCTACCCATTTATCTTCTACAGTGTTGTTTTCCCCTGTTCCTGTCAATTGTTGCCTAAAGCTCACTCTGAAAAGATCAAGAACTTCAGGTTCCTTCAGTTTATCCAGGTCCCATCTCCTTATTTTCCTATCTTTTTGCAGTTTCTTCAGTTTCAGTCTATTAGCAGCAACTATGGTAAGAGTCTATATCTTCCCCTGGATATGTCAACAGTTAATAATCTGGTTCCGGAATCTATGTCTATTATAAAATCTATGTGGTGTCTTCCGGTGTCTCCTGGTCCCTTCCACGTATACAGTCGTCTTTCATGATTCTTGATTGACCAAGTGTTTGCTATGATTAAATTACGTTCCTTGCAAAATTCTGCCAGACAGCTTCCTCTTTCGTTCCTTTTCCCCAGTCCATATTTATTTTCCTTTACCTTACTTTTCCTATTACCTTATTCTAGTCCCCCATCACAATTAAGATTTCCTCCCCATTCCTTTACCGCCTCAAACATTTCTTCGACAGAGCTAGTTGGCATATACACTGGTATTACTGTGGTCGGTGTTGGCTTTATATCTATCTTTACTGTGATAATGCGATCACTGTGCATTCCTATTTTCTAATTCATTATTAGACAAATTTCTGTAATACCTCAAGCTGATTTTGTATTTATAACCCTGTACTCACCTGACCAGCATTTCCTGCTCTACGTTCCACCTAACTTCAGTAGTCCCCTATATATCTAAGTTCAACCTATCCAATTCCATATTTAAATTTTCTAACTTCCCAACCCAATTAAGGGATCTAACATTCCACTGTACGATCCGTAGAAAACCAGTGTTGTCTCTCCTTATGATGACATCCTCCTGAGTAGTCCCTGCGTAGAGATCCGAATGGGGGACTATTTTACCTCCAGAATATTTTACCCGAGAGGATGCCATAATAATAATTCATACAGTAGAGCTGCATATCCTCGGAAAGGAACGGCTGTAGTTTCCCCTTGCTTTCAGCCGTTCACAGTAACTGTGTGGCAAAGTCACTGGAGCTGATGTTACAAGGCCAGCTCAGTCATGTTCCAGACTGTTGCCCCTGCAACTACTGAAAAGACTGCTGCTCCTCTTCAGGAACCACAGGTTTGTCTGGCCTCTCAACAGATACCCCTCCCCTGTAGTTCCACCAACGGTCCGGCTATCTGTATCGTTCAGGCACGCAAGCCGCCCCACCTCGGCAATGTCTGTGGTTTATGGAGGCAGTACACCATATCAATAATTGTAAATCAAAATAAATTGGAACTATAGACAAGAAGATATGTTTTCCTGATCTTGCTGATGCCTGTTTCAACCGACAGTACGCTGAGATGATTAAACATTTTAGTAAATAACTTTTGGTGCTAGTCAGGTTCGAACCATAGCTAACCAGCAGTCGTTCTGCATATAGTGCACCTCTCTAAAAGGCTTTCTGTTAGCTACACTGTTTCTTCGTTTATATTTATAACTTTGTAATTGGCATATTTGCCATTTTCTGAATTTTGTAAGAAGTATGACATAAACCGAGGTTACATAAGAAACGAGTCCAAACAATTCCGCTTTAAAGTTTGATATTTTGTCTGGGCCCCACTAGCGAATATGAGCACGAACTGCCGCTAGTAACTGGATAGATGCATATAATTGTAGGCCTAAGTTTCTGACGTCAATCAGCTATAGAATTATTCACACATTTATGTTTTTAGAACAAAAATCCCTGCTTTAAATACGAATTACAGAAACAGAGATCTTGAGAAACTTACACTGCTCTGTACATCAGTGTTCCAACACAGAGCGATGCATTTTGGCATGAGATCATTTACTCCAATGTGAGCATTATGGTGTTGCTCAATAGAGTCCACGTGTACCCATTTCCGACGATTCAAGTGTGTCTCTTCTGTTGATTTATCGAACCAAACTTTTGTTTTCGCCACTGGGAAAACTTTATTTTATTATATAATTGTGTGGAAGACAAATTTCCAATTTTGTGTTGCTGATTAAGTTAGAGGGTAATTATTGAGCCCATTCGGTGAAATTCTGTCGTGACTATTGCAAAGCTTCTCCCGCGTCCATCTTTCCGCACTCCGTTCGTAGCCCCATGGCCATTAAAGGTATTGACTAGCGAGCGGTCGAGGCCCAAGAGCGTCTTTTACTGCCGCCCGTTTGTGCCTCGACCTGTAAAAGGAAATCGGCCACTGCATAGTCCTCTTTTTATGAACTAAATCTTCATGCCACACTCATAACACTATTGTCACAAAAGAAGGCCTAGAGTAGAGTGAAAGTGTGGGGTATGATTCACGTATTGGACTCTGAAGCAAAGGGCCCTGGGTTCGAAACCCACCATATTTGTTAATTTTAATCTGTAAATAGTGCTATTGTACCTTCTAGATGTAGACGTTTCTGTTAGTGTATATGAACCGTATAAAGCTTCGGCCGGAATTTTTTCACTCTGTGTCCCTGTACATGTGTGGAAAGTGTGTTAATGAATCATTGCAGAGTTCAAAAATGTATTCTTCACTCAACTAGTTATGGCATCAGTACGTGACAACATTATTCACTCTATCACGCTCTATAGTTCATGTGATAGTAAATTTACGTAATCTAATTGGATTTCGCCTTCAAGGCTAACGTAAATTTAAGACAACTTCTTTCCCAAAGTGCGATGTGGATATGGTGTTCGATTAACTAAGTTCGGCACACAGTAAAATTTCGACACACTTCTCTGCCTCTGATACGCCTCGCTGGTATCCACATACCATCAATGTTTAGATGACGACTTGAAGTAGAATGAAATCACCTTACCGTCCAGTCCTAGAAAAGGTACTATTTCTGCCCAGATCTACGATCACCAGTTATTATGGTGCATTTAACTTTAGGGTTTCGAACTGTTGGTTTGCAAACTAGAGTGAAGTTACTAGAATGATATTACACTTTGCAGTGGCGTGTTCTCTTATATTATACTTCCTGAAAGATTAAAACTGGGTACCAGAGCCTTGCTGTGGAGCGCGACTCGTCGTCGGGGGTTCGAGTCCTCTCTCTCTCTCTCTCTCTCTAAAAAAAAAAAACAAATAAATAAACAAATAAATATATTGTGTATTGTCGGTAGGTTAGTTTTGTGGCGTCGCAAGTTTGAACGCGCGCGCGCCACAGACGTCGCCGACGGAGTCGTCATATAGAGGTGCCACATGATAGACAAGTGGAGCAGGTGCGCCCTCTAGAGTAATTGGAGAAACGTTGGTCAGTGCCGTGGAGTAGTTCACTTCTGGCAGGAGACTTCGACTGGTGGCTTGTTTTAGTGCGCCTGTTTTGTGGACAGTTCCTACAATTGTAATCACGTTGCATACTGCTTCATCCGTGGACAAGTGATGCGATGATTTGAGATAACTCTAAGTTATGTTAAAGTGGCACCTACCGCCGTCGGCAGTGTAAATACCAAGTTAAGTGTTTGTCCAATAAATTAGTATCATCTAATAATGCTCTTCAGGTTGCAGAGTTCCAATCGGCCCTACTCCCACGTCCTCGGGCCCCAGTTAGTTGCTCCGTTATGAGAGCGAGTCCATAACTGCAGATTACAACGCGGAGGAACAGAACAAGTTTAACTTAAAGACATTATTGATAGAGCTGAAGCATTGAAACTTAGTTTAAGTAGTTTGTAAGCCTAGGGACCAATAGCCAAAGAAGGTAAATCTCATAGATTTACAAACATTGAAACATTTTTTGTGTGCCAGACAAGGATTCGAACGTGGACCCCTAAGATAACATCAGAAGTTCAATGCAGCTTTTCGCGGATAATGCTGTAGTATCTCAAGGAGTCGCAACACCAGATGAATTGTAGTAAAATGCAGGAGAGCCTGCAGCGTATCGACTCATGGTGCTGGGAATGTCAATTGACGCCTCAACATAAATGTAAAATGCTGCCTTTACACAGAAAGAAACACCATGTCTTATATAATTATTCAATAGCCGGACAAAGACTGGAAGTAGTTACATCCGCCGGCCGCGGTGACTGAGGCGCTCCAGTCACGGTCAGCACGACCACTACGGTTGGGGGTTCGAATCCCCCCTCGGGCATGGATATTTGTGCCGTCCTTAGTTGTAAGTAGTTCATAAGTAGTTTGTAAGTTTAGGGACTGATGACCCCGTAGTTAAGTCCCATAAGCTTAACAAACATTTGAACATTTTTTTTTTTTTTTTTTTTTTTTTTTTTTAGTTACATCCACAACATATCTGGCAGTAGACATAAGAAGCAGTTTGAAATGGAACGATCATATAAAACTAATCGTGGGTAAGGAGGATGCCAGACTGAGATTCATTAGAAGAATCCCCAGGAAGTCGGTTACAGCGCCAGCGCTTGACTACTGCTCATCAGTGTGGGATCCATAATAGAAAAGGGAGAGCAACTACGATACAGGCTCATTTAGTAAGCGCCAGAGATTATCGGGAAACTCCAGTGGCAGACGCTGCAATTGAGACGTTCTGTACCACAGAACTAGCTTCTGTCACAGTTCTGATACCAATTTTTTTAACAGTCCCTTATATGTTACGAAAAGATGACAAGGATTAAATTAGAGAGCCCAGACCAGGGTACACCGGTAATCTTTTCTTCCGCGAATCACACGCGACTGGATAGGAAAAGGAACTGACAATGATACACAAAGTACCCTCCGCCACACACCGTCAGGAAGTCTGCAGAGTATTAATATAGATGTAGAAAAGATCGCGGGGGGGAGGGGGGGCACCGTGCAGATTTTTTAACTTTTATCTTTTATGCAGTTCCAAAAGGATACATTAAACAAGACCATGAAAAGTGGAAGTATTCTACGTAATGAAGAAATGTGAGAATACGTTGGAAATACCAATTATTGATCAAAATCAAGGGTCTTGGGGCGGGCAAACGTTGCACGCGGCAATCGTGGGCCAGGGCCAGATCTAGGACATGTGCCAAGGGGGGCAAGCTTAAATTTGCCGCCCTTTCTTTCACTCCCCCCCCCCTGTAAGAATCGACTTTTTGATGCTAATTCGGTTACATATTTGTAAATAAATGTCACAATCTCACAACATGAACTTTTTTAATTGGCTGAATTAAGCTCAAAGGAAAACAGAACAATTTTAATACATACAAAAATATTACAAGCTTACTCATCGTACAAAAATCAATTCAAAATTTCGCTTTTCGAGCTTTTTTTTTTATGCAAAACTGTTTTCGATATCATCATAGTTTAGAGATGCAGTTCGTTTGTGCTCTATGGATATTATACTCAGATTTGTTAAGCAGTCGTGCTCCTCAGGTGTATTTAATTAGTTACATCTTGCTGAAACTTCTTTTTCCAGACGAAACAGAAACTAGAATGGTAAGATATATTTTAGCGCTGTAGTAAGGTTGGGATATCCCTCTACCAATTTATTTTTATAAATTAAACTTAATGTTGATGATGCAGCGGAATCTTGCAAGGCTGTGTCTACTGCCAGCGCATGTTGTCTGAAACTTTCAACTTAAAGTTCTTCCTCGCTAAGATCTTCTGCCAGTTCCGCTACTTTGGCCTTCAAGTCCTCCACTTCCATTTCTCGTATTTGCACACCACAAAGAAAACTAATTTTTGCACCAATTTTCTCAAGTGCTGTAAACCTGGTACTAAGCTCTGTCAATTATTCCTTATTTTTTCTGTGAATGTTGGATACTTCATGCTCACACGGCTCATCGGCCATTTTCTTCTTTCTTCGAATCCTTTTTTCGGAGAATACCGTTGATACCTCATTATCTTCTGCTAGCACTTTGGCCTCAGAAATAGTTTCAGAGGTACAAGAATCCCGGGAAGTTTTGAGAAAGCCCAAAAGTCCTTGAATGTTTCGAACAGTTTTATCAATTGTAAAGTATTAACTTCGCAGAAACTGATTAACATGAGCAATTTATTTTAATATTACATACCAGAAACAAGTTAAAGTAATGAATTTCAGTTTTCTCATATTTTTTAAAATAGATCTTGTCTCTGATTTTGTTTCTGGCGTTGACAATTTATAAGTTTCAGTTTCTTCCAGGGCCTTCAAAAATTTATGAAAATGCTTGTAAACAGCTTCAACCGCATTTACTCTTGCAGATCACCTAGTCTTTCTGAATGTCTGCTGAATTTGCTATTCGCTATTCGAGAATGGAATGGGAGATAAATAATATAAAAGTGGTCCGATGAACCCTCTGTCAGGCAGTTAAATGTGATTTACAGAGCATCCTGTGTAGATGTCTATCAATTCCACCACTACCGAGAGAGGACTCAAGATACTTAATGCTTTTGACTTTCAATAAGCAGTGGCGCACCTGAAATTATATATATATATATATATATATATATATATATATATATAAAGTAAGGACTGGAACGTTATTCAAATTCACCTGTTCTACAAATATTACCTTGATATGAAATATGAATATTCATTTATCTGGAAAAGGTAATCTATGCAAATTAATAAACATTGTGCATTTAATTATGCAATAACGCAAACATCTCCCTCATTCTGGCTAATATCTAGTAGATTTTTAAATTTTGATTAGCTGAAGTACCTATGACAGGGCAACACTGAAGTCAGCAACCAGGAATTTTAGTTTTATTAAATAATTTAGGTATTTCTTGCAGTCATTTTGCTTTTAATAGTTCTGTGCCAGTTAATTTTATTAAATGATACCAGAAAGATACATTCTGTAAAAAATCGGTCAAAATTTGCCCCCCTCTAAATTCTGCCGCCCGGGGCAATAGTCCCCTTTGCCCCTCCCTAGATCCGGCCCTGTCGTGGACTGGGGCAGCTCGCAGTGTGACAAACAGGCGTGTCTGCGGACGTTGACGCCCAGGGACCACCACATAGCGAACGTTACATTTCAGGCACCAGAAAATGCAGAGTGAATCGAAGAAACGGGGCAGTGGGGATTTGCCGTCTTGTAAAAAGGAATGAGAATATCAGTATTTCTTTGTAGAGAAAGGCGAAATGTTTAATATGTGGCCCTATTCTCGCTGGTCAGCGGAAATTTACTATTGAACACCATTACAAAATATTTCACAAGGGCGAGTATAGCCTATTTTCGGATTCTGTACGGATGGGGAAATTGACTGAACTGAAAAAGAGCGATCAGACAGCGCCAGATGAATCCGACATAAGTTGCTTTTGTTATGAGAGCTCTACAACTTTGTCATGTCTTTCCCATGTAACCGACCTAGTATGTTATGGAGCACTGTTTTATATTTTTCGGGACGACAGCAGTGACAGCCCAGTGGTACGTGCAAGTTACAAAATTGCGCTTAATTTTGCAAGAGCTGGAAAAACTTTGGCTGAAGGTGAGTTTATAAAGGAATGCATTAATGACGCAGCTCATTTTCTGTGCCCGCTGAATGAAAATCATTTCCGTGCCATCAGTCTTTCTCGTCGCTTATGTGCCATGGCAGGTGACGTTTACTGTCAGTAAGTACAGGAGTTTATTGCATTTTCCATGACACTTGATGAGTCCAGATATTTATGACACCGCGCAAATTAGTCATTTATATCTGCGACATGGACGCTGCTCTGCACGTAATAGAGGATTTCTTAGATATAATACCTTTAAAAAGCACTACCAACGGCGGGCACATTCGAAAAGCCGTCGAATAAACCGTTGATTCTGTTGGACTGAACTATGATCGTTTGGTGTCAGTGACGAAAGGCGGAGCACCTGCCATGAAGGGGAAGCAAACGGGATTTGCTGGATGTCTCAGAAGGAAGCTACAGCACACAGAAGAACCATTGTACGGCATTCATTGCATTTTGAACCAAAGTACTCTGTGCAAAAGTAGCAAAACTACGGGACATCATGAAAGATGATATTCGTACAGTTAATTATTTGAGATCCCGTGGCCTTACACATCGGCAGTTTCGACAATATTTAGCCGAAATTGGGGAAGAGTACGGTGACATACCATATCACAGTGAAGTCCGCAAGGCAAGGCAAGGCAATGTACTAAAAAGATTTTTTTGAACTGAGGATACCAATATGTCAGTTTATAAAGGACAAAGGAAAACAATAATTACCACAGCCATACCTTAGCAAAAGATCTTTCTGAGAACCCGAAAAAATTCTGGTCCTACGTAAAATCGATAAGCGGGTCAAAGCCCACTATCCAGTCACTCGTTCATTATTCCTGGGCACTAACAGAAGAAAGCAAACGGAAAGCTGAAGTTCTAAATTTAACTTTTAAGAAATCTTTCACGCAGGAGGACCGCTCAAATGTACCATCATTTCATCAATGTACTAACTCCGAAATGGAGGGCATAGTAATAGGTATTTCCAGTGTAGAGAAGCAGTTGAGAGAGCTAAATACAAAAAAGTCTCCTCGTCCGGATAGAATACCAGTTCGGTTTTACAGAGAGTATTCTTCGGTATTGGCCCCTTACTTAGCTTGCATTTTTCGCGAATCTTTAATTCAGCGACACTTTCCTAGTGATTGGAAAAAAGCGCAGGTGACTCCCGTTTATAATAAAGGTAAAAGAACCGAACCACAAAATTAGTGGCCTATATCATTAACATCAGATTCCTGTAGAATTTTGGAGCATATTCTCAGTTCGAATATAGTAAATTTCCTTGAGATGGAAAAGCTTCTTTCTATGAATCAGCACGGGTTTAGGAAACATCGTTCATGTGAAACTCAGCTTGCCTTTTTCTCACATGACATCTTGCGTGCCATGGATGAAGGGCAAGAGGCAGATTGTGTTTTTGTCGATTTGAAAAAGGCGTTGGACGATGTGCCATACTGCAGACTGCTAACGAAGATACGAGCATGTGGAATAGGTTCACAGATTTGTGACTGGCTGGAAGACTTCCTGAGTAATAGAACGCAGTATGTTGTTTTCGACGGAGAGTGTTCATCAGAGACGAGTGTATCGTCCGGCACGCCCCAAGGAAGTGTGATAGGACAATGGAACCCGCAGCAGGTTAGTTTAAAGGAAGACATAGAAGCAGTTCAGAGGCGAGCAGCTAGATTCGTTACTGGTAGGTTCGACCAATGCACGAGTGTCACGGAAATGCCCCGGGAACTCAAATTGGGATCGTTGGAGGAAAGACGACGTTCTTTTCGAGAAATTCTGTTGAGGAAATTTAGAGGGCCGGAATTTGGAGCTGAATGTAGAAAGACCTTCTTACTGGCTACTTACATTTCGCGTAATAATCACAAAGACAAGAGAAATTAGGTCTCGTACGGAGGCATATAGGCATTTTCTTCCTTTTTTTTTTTTTTTTTTTACCTCGCTCAAATTGGGTGTGGAATACGGAAGGAAATGCCTAGTAGTGGCACAGTTTACCCTCCGCCATTCACCTTACGGTGGATTGCGGAGTATGTATGTAGATGAACCCATTTCCTTGAGCAGCGTAAGTGAAACGCATGTCGGTCAGCTCTGCATTGATGAAACGATGCATGCTGGTCAAAATCTATGCAGGAAATAATGAATTTAGCTTGCGAAGCACTTGTAAAGAGTGCACTCTTCAGTGCTTTCTACCGGATCAAGGCGTCATTACCGACTACACATTCCTATACAAAAGCTGATTATTTCGGTCCCCTCTACCAAACGTTTCATTTTTTTTACATATATTTGAGGACCACCCAGTATAGTGGTCCATTCCACTGACTAATAAGCATAAGTCTGGGTACGAATCCAAGCCTGACACAAATTTTCTATTAATTCAATGCCCAATTTCAAATAATTTTATAAGTTCCTTTGTGATTTGATTCATAATGGCTGCACGATCAATATTTGTGTCTGTTCATTCAGCATTGAGATGGACAGCAGATGTCATAGCCAAATTTAATTAGGGGATAACAAGTTGCGCAAAGATCATGATATTGAAAACACAGCCCTAAGTGATGTCACAATGAAATAAGTATTGAGTGTTGCCGTCATTGCTGGCTATAACTGCCACTTAACAGCCCGACATTGTATCAAAGAAGATCTGGATGTGTCATCGGGATATAGCAGTCCATACTGCTTCCATATGTTGCCACAGTTGATCCAGTGTAGCAGCAGGTGGTGTGTCCCAGCCAGTCATTTTGCGATCATCGACAAGGTGTTTATAACAGGCGAGAGTTTGTGAGAACAGCAAGGCCGAGGCAGCAATCCAATTTGATAGGTGATGAAGTCTGGAAAATTACATGACATGTATGATTATATATTACACCGTTGCAAAGTGGCTGTTGGCAAGCTGCAAAAGTATGGGAAAACAATAGTCTCCAACATGTCATTGAAGTAATGCTGCTGGTTAGTGTACTAGCAATGCATTCTAGGAGGTGGGAGTGGAATCCAACACTATTCCAAACCATAGTACCAGTTGAAGCGCCAGTATGGTGATATATAAGGTAACAGTTCAACAGTCTCTCACCGTGATGTCTCCATATTCTAATCTGACCATCATGGTGGTGCAGGCAAAATTGGAATTTGTCAGTAAAAACAATATTGTTCCAATCCGATTTTACCTGCACCACCATGGAAGTCGGATTTGCCGGCCCCGGTGGCCGAGGGGATTGAGGCGCTTCAGTCACAGTCTGCACGGCCACTACGGTCGGGGGTTTGAATCCCCCCTCAGGCATGGATATTTGTGCCGTCCTTAGTTGTAGGTAGTTCATAAGTAGTTTGTAAGTTTAGGGACTGATGACCCCATAGTTGAGTCCCTTAAGCTTAACAAACATTTGAAGTCGGATTTACGTCTGGAGAAACCACGAGTGAGAGACTGTTGCCTATTGGATTCCATTCCTGCAACCCTCCCATACATTCAGAGCTCGTTGATGACGACATTGCAACAGCATAATTCATGATTACATGTAACAAACAATATTTGAGACTTCGTCACCAATTAGATTGCACTGCTGCCTTGGTGTCCCTGTTCTAATCTCTTGTCTATTGAAAACGTCTGGTCAATGACTGAACGAATGGCCCAGGATAAACCACACACTGCTACATCAGATCGTTTTTGGCAATAGTGGATGCAGTGTGGACTGCTATAATGCAACAACACATCCAGAGCCTATTTTTTTATTCAATACCAAAGTGTGTAGCAGTGGTGGGTCAATGTGATGTCGACTCATATTGTGACACCACCACTGAGCGATAATTTTGAGATGTCTGTGTTTGCAGGTGGTGTGTGTAGGCATGTGGTGGAAGTAAAATGGGTTGCAGTCATTTTTGGTTGTAATGTCCATATTTGTGTGGTGTGGTTGCTTCTCTTAAAGTTGTTTTCTGTCATGTGCGCATTACTATGCATTTAGTAGTGTGATGTTTCAGGCTTAGCTCGCCTTTCTATAGTTTAATGTGCTTTATTGTTCTAAATCTACGTCCATACTCCGTTAGGCACCTGACGGTGTGCGACATAGTGTAACTCGAGTACCACTATCGGTTCTCCCTCCTATTCCAGTCACGTATTGTTCACGGAAAGAAAGATTGTTGTTATGCCTCTGTGTGGGCTCTAATCTATCTGATTTTATGCTCACGATCTCTTCGTGAGATATACGTAGGAGGGAGCAATATACTGTTGGACTCCTCGGTAAAGGTATGTTCTCGAAACTTCGACACAAGCCCGTACCAAGCTACAGAGTGTTTCTCTTGCAGAGTCTTCCATTGGAGTTTATCCACCATCTCCATAATGCTTCCACAATTACTAAATGATCCTGTAATGAAGCGCGCTGCTCTCCGTTGGATCTCCTCTACCTCCTCTATCAACCCCACCTGGTACGGATCACACACCGGTGAGCAGTATTCAAGCAGTGGGCAAACAAGTGTACTGTAACCTACTTCCTTTGTTTTTGGCCACAATAAAATTCTTCAGCTGCTTGGTGTTATAGCTGATTGTGTTCGGTGTACAAGATGTCGGCAACCAATGAAGCTAACGAAAGTTGTGGCGATGGAGGGTGGGGTGGTTATGTGCATGTGTGTGTTTTTTATTTTTTGCGTTAGTGTTTTGAACATTGGGACAAATTTTTTGTTTGTTGAGAATATTTGTGTACGGTTCCCATCACTGAAAGGGGGATTTTAAGTGGCATTTCCGTAGTGTGTGTAGATTGGCAACATACCATAGTGCCTGTAGGTGGTGTGGTGTGATTATTGCTTTTAGCACAGCCAACTAATGTGAAAAACAAGAAACTGGTTGTGGTGACAGACTGATCTGTAGTGTAGTCCAAAATCTAGGTTAGGTTGGGAGGCAACAGTTTGGTTCTGAATTGATAAAGCAAATGGATGTGAAAATACAAAAGTGGTCGAGGTGAAGTATATTTTAGAATGGCACATTTCAAACGTGTGTGGAAACTATTTGTTTGTTGCTTTGGGGGAGGGGAGGGGGGAGGAGGAGAAGGTTGAATCAGTATTGCTGTCTTTATTAGAGGTGTATTATAATCCAATTTAATTATTCAATACCATTGTAATGTTGATGAGATTTGGGTAAAGATTTGTTGGTGTTGTTTTCTTCATTTTAGGTGTAGTATAGGTTAACTGAAGTTTTCAATATTGTTTTTCTGCTATTGGTTCTATATAAGGGTTTAGATTAGTATTGCTGTCTCATATCAAGTGTCTTATAGGTCCATTGAACTATTTGATTACATGTATCATTTTTTGGTTATTTTTGGTTTTTATTTCATGTACTTTGTATGATTTTAAATTTTATTTTTGTGTGTTTTCGGTTCACTTTTTGTTGTTTTTTCCACTTAGAATGTCCATACCCAAAATCCCCACAGTCCCACACTTGTCCTGTTAGTGTCATTTAATTGGTTTTACATTAATTTTCATGTGTTTATACATGTGTTTGTCAGAGTTTTTTTTTATTACTGTTTTGGTTACCATATTGGCAACAACTATATACATTGCCATGTTGATGATATCATGGGTCAAAGCAGATGTATGGAATCACGTCTTAAAATTATGCTACAGTGGTTATAGCCAGAAATGGCAGGAACACTCAGTTATGATTTCATCATCTTCCTCACTTCATATGAGGCTGTATTTCCAATAATGTGAGCTTTGTAACATATGTTATCTTCCAAATAAATTTTGCTGTGATGATTCCAGTCCAACTTGGTATTCTGGAAGCCTGCCTCTAAATTGCTTCTATGTTTTCCTTAAACTGATCTGGAGGGGATCCCAAACACTTGAACAATAAACAGAAGTCAACCGTCCACCTTCCCTAGAACTGCCCTTAACATGCCTATTCGATTTTATATCACTCTGAAGCACTACAAGAGTATCATTCATCACAGAAATTTATTGTTGCAATTTAGTGTGTCCTAATGCAAACAAAACAGCAATGTCTTAGGCAGAAGGTAGCCAACTGATACAATGTGCAGAACAACAGGACAATGGGCACATCACCTTAACATGTTTGCTGTGGCTGACACTTATAAGTGTTTCCGCGATCAACACCAGTGCTGCCGATGCTTATAAGCTTTTCCGCGATCAACACGCCAGTGCGGGTAACGCTTATAAGCGGCGCACTAGCTGAGTACTTGGTTTAGTTTGTTTGGCTGTGCATTCGTGTTAGTACAAGACACCAAAAAACATCACGTAATGTTTTCCTGCCTGCAGTTGTGTGTTTTCGTCTTTAGTGGTTTGCTATAAAAACATTGCCTATACACTTTGCAAATTTGTTAGATGGGTGTGGGTTTCCATAGCAACACATTGCAGATGACACCTGTTTCTTTTTCTCTGTTGATAAATCTTTTGGTGTTTTCAGACTAATTCTTTCTCAATGAAGCGGATTTATCACATGTTTGAATTTCATTTTCTCCCCAGTTTGCAATGAAATCAATAAATTAGAGGCGTTGTTAGAATTGTTTGCAATAAATGCATATGATGCTTATAAGCATAAGACATTTTGCACCATTTATCATGTAATATGCACCACATATTATGCAGATGTTATATTCGCTTTCAATATTACAGGTTTCGCAGGGGTATTTCAGTTCTCGGCGCACGTGCACCTACAGGCACCTGCCTAAACCATTAGCGGCCCGCACTGGTGACCGCAGCGAACGTATTAATTAGCACTTACATGACAATACCTACAGCTTCTACAGGAAATTGTGCATTCCAGCCAAAACATTTGTGTTTTATGACAAATGGGTAATGACGCCAAATTAAAAGTGTTAATTATTATTATGTGAAAAAAGATAAAAGCCGAAACCCAATCTTAATGGAGCAATGTGAAACACACAACAAACCATTACATGTAGTAATGATCCATGAATTGATTAGGTGTAGATAAGTGGTTTCCTTTCCCTTGCTTCAAGTATTTGGAATTTCAAAATTATCGTCAATCACCCTCTGACTGAAGAGGCCTCGGTAAGCCCAACAGTACGGACCAGGCATTGTGTCAGCCTCAGCCCAAAGGCGTCGACGGATGCAGTATGGAGGGATACGTGGTCAGTACACTGCTCTTCTGTCTGTTTTCAATTTTCTGTCTAGAGCCACTACTTCTCAGTCAAATGGCTCCTCATTTAGCTTCAGAAGGGACGAGAGCACCTCATGTGCCAACAACGCATGGCAGACGTGAGTCCCACAGTGCTTAATTTCTGTGACCTGACAGGGACTAGTGTATTCACATTCTCAGTCATACATTACTCCAAATAAATATTAATCATAATATTGATACTCTTCATTAACTTTTAACCACAAAGTATTTATTGATATTTGAATTAGTATCCAAAATGCCTGGTGTTTTTATTTGAAAAATAATTATTACTGTTCAAATTAAACTACATACAAGCTTCAGAGATGTGTAGGTCATTCTCTGAATCACCCTCTTGTTAATGTAAATTCTACCTATGGCCAGGCTGGTGCTATTCACAAAACAATATTTTTCAACAACTATGTCATTTAAT
Source organism: Locusta migratoria (assembly GCA_026315105.1). NCBI lineage: Eukaryota > Metazoa > Arthropoda > Insecta > Orthoptera > Acrididae > Locusta > Locusta migratoria. The sequence goes on along the minus strand of CM048755.1, from coordinate 112,386,609 downwards.
AAATTACATGGATATTTTTTTTTAAAACAGTTTTACTTTCTTCTCATTTACCATTTCCTTGTTGTGCAATACAGTTTGTGGCAGTCACAGATCATATGTGTCATCATCATCATCATCATCATCAGCCATTTCAATCATTTAATGATGAGGCCTCTTCGAGTCGTGGATTTAGGTAGGCTTTCAGCAGTCTTCTCCAAGTGGAACGGTCTTGAGCAGTTTGTCCCATCTGTCCGGTGGTCTTCATCTAGGCCTCCGGTGCTCTCTCGGACTCCACTCCAGTACTATCTTCATCCATCTGTTGTCTTTTATTCACACAATGTGGCTGGCCCACTGCCATTTCAAAGAGCCTACGGTCTCTAAGATGTCCTTAACCTTGGTCACAGATTGGATGTAGTCTGCCCTTTTCCTATCCTTTCTTGTATAGCCCAGCATTGCTCTTTCCATGGCTCTCTGTGCTGTCCTAAATTTCCCTTTTGTAAATGAGATCAGTGTCCATGTCTCGCAGCCATACATCAGTACAGGAAGAATGCATTGATCAAAGACTGTTTTCTTCAGATTTACCGGCATTTTTGATCTGAATATTGTAGAATTCATTCCAAATGCTTGCAGCCAAGCTTGATGCACCGATAGATTTCGGGCCTTACATCTCCCTTCATGTTTATAATCTGCCCAAGGTAGATATATTCACTGACCTCTTCTAATGGACTGTCCTTGACTTTCACATCACCAGCTGGGACCCAGTTGTTTGACATTACTTTTGTTTTGGAGAGATTCAAATTCAAGCCAACTAACTGACATTGGAAGCAAGATCCGTAACTAAGTTTTGGAGCTCTGTGAAGTCGTTGGCCAATAAGGCAATATCATCAGCAAATCTCAAGTTGGTAAGCCTTCTTGCATTAATTCTGATTCCCTTGCCCTTCCAGCTTAGCTTTGACACAGCCATTTCCAGTACAGCCGAGAACAGTTTTGAGGAGATGGGATCACCTTGCTTGACACCCTTCATGATGCGGAATTCTTGAGTTGATTGAGCTGAAGAAGTCTCGTAGATATTTCTGAGCACTTCAATGTATGCTACTTCCACTCCTTGCTCTCTCAAGGCTTGGAGGACAGCTGTATGGCTAAAGGAGTCAAACGCCTTTTCAAAATCAACAAATGCAATGCAGAGAGGCATGTGGTATTCATTTGCTCTACTTATCACTTCACTAACGGTCAAAATGTGGTCAACAGTACTGAAATTGCTTCAGAATCCTGCTTGTTCTATAGGTTGAGCTGAGTCTAGGGTGGAGCTAATTCGATTCAACAGGATCTTTGTGAAAAGTTTGTACAGAATTGAGAGCAAGCTGATAGGAGGTTAATTTTTGATGTTGTGAATACTTCCTTTTTTATGTATCAATATAATCCACGATAGTGTGATTGAAGCATGGTGCAGGCAGGACGTAAATACCTTGGCAAAGTGATTTATTGTCACGTCTAATGCCAGTTTCACAATTTCGACACTAAGCTCATCATCCCCTAGTGCTGTTCCCTCCTTCATACTATCTAGAGCACACTTGACTTCCAATGGGAGTATATCTGGATCACTAGGTACATCATTTAATTTAGATACACTAAAATTTTCTCTTGGTTTGCTATAAAAGTCTTTGATGAATTTCAAAACCTCCTCCTTTTCAGTGATTCAACTGTCATCTCCATCAAGTGCGATAACCTGCTTTTTACCGATCGTGAGTTTGCATTTGGCTGACTTTAGACTTGTTTTGTTCTCTAAGCTTACTCGTAAGGTGTCTTCTCTAAATTTTTGTATGTCAGTTTTCATTTCTCTTCACACTTCCTTACATAGTTCTGAATACGCTACTATGTTACGCTCAGTTTGGATTTTCATTTCTCTCCTCTGTTGTAAAAGGCTTTCAGTTTTGGCACTGAATTTCTATGGTTGTTTATTCTTTTGGCATAGGCCACCAACTTCTTGCGCACTTGAAACAATCATTTTCGCCAAATCTCCATCTTTAGTTACTTGGAACTTGCTTTGGAGGACTTTTTGGAATTTCGACGAATGTTCTTCCAGGTTTGTTCCTTTCATCTCTTACATTGAGTTCGACCCTTGCTCTCACTAGACGGTAATCACTGGCAGTGTTGAACTGATTTAGCACCGAAACGTCTTTTAAAATTTGCGGAATGTGTGAAAGAATGAAGTCTATCTCATTTTTCACACTGAAATTTGGGCTCCTCCAAGTCCATTTTCGGTCAGGATGCTTCTTGAAAAACGTATTCATAATGGACATATTGGTGTACTCAGCGAACTGGACTAATCTCTCACCCCTATCGTTTCGATCATCAATCCCATAGTTGCTCACTACCGTGTCACTTTGTTTCTTGGTGCCCACTTTTGCATTAAAATGGCCATCTGGAAGTGGCAGTCTCTTCCTTTTTTACAGGTGTTATTCAGGCTTTCATAAAAAGATTCAATTTCTTCGTCAGGGTGGTTTGAGGTGAGGGCGTACACTTGAACCATCTGTATCTTATACCTGTTTGAAATCTTAAGGACCATTCGAGATATCCAACTAGACGTTCCTTCTAAGACAGATACTTTATCAGTGATGTTCTTGTTAGCATGGACATAATCAAAGTGATTATGAATACAGGCACATACTATTCATTTCAGAAAGGGGGAAAAAATGTGCTGTGTAAAAATATCAGCTGGAGGCCCAAAAGCATTGGGAAACAGAGCAATATCTCGACTAACTGACATTATTCATAGGCTTGCCACAAGGGCTTCAAAATATAGTTAACATTACTCTAGTTCCTTTACCAAAGAAATGTAACACCAACAAATGAAAAGATTGCAGGAAAATTAATTTAATACTCAACAGTCATGTGTATACATTCACTCAAAAGATAAAAAAAGAGAATACACGAAAACACAGTAGGAAGAGCAGTTTGCATTCAGGAAAGGAAAAGAATGATGAAATTCTATAGGTGGTTTGAGGATGATGGAACAAATAATGCTAGACGTGATTAAAGCTATGTAAGTCTGTTTTGTTTACTGAGAAAAAGTGTTTAACAGAATGAACTGGAGTATTGCCCTGAAGATCTTCAAAGAAATTTACATAAACTGAAAGAAGACTGATGAAGAAACTCTGCTCAAGGCAGAATGTAGTAGCAAGGATAGGTAGTGATGAAATAGGTGGAATGATCACCAGCGGTTTTAGACAAGGGTGTTGTTTATCAATAATGATTTCAATATTAAGAAAATAATGGTTTGTGTATTAGAAAAGCATTAAATAGGACAAGATAGGATGATGATAAGTATGCAGATAGTTAGCTTTGTTGACTAAACAGGAGGAAGGACTACTATTTCTAATCACAAGAATTGTAACAGTGATAAAAATGAGTATCAAATAGTGGTGAATGTAAAGAGCAAAGTGACAAGACTCAGCAAACCTAAAGGTTCTACCCAAATATCACTGAAAGGTAAGAGCTTAGAAGAACTAAGATCTGTTGAGTGTTTTGTAAGTTAGGTGACAAAAAATGAGGAGAAAATGATAATCGCATAATCTAGGGGTAAATGGGCTTATGAAAAGATAAAAGGTTTATTAACCTCAAATAAATCCAATAGAACTACAAAAGAGATTTGTTAAGTGTTTTGTCTTTATATGGTAATAAATCATTGATAGTAAAAATAGGGGGAAAAGATTTGGGTAGCTCTGAATTATTATTGTGGAGATAAATAGTGAAATGAATATGTGTGAGAGAAGAAGAGTTGGAATACTGGATGACATAAAAATGGAAGTTACCAGCATGTGACAAAAGAGGCACAAAACAGAGGAAACTGGAAAGTATCCAGCTAACATAAGAGAGATAACGTTTTGCAAACTCTATAGAAAATGATAATATTTTTCCAACCAAGAATCCAGAAGTAGAGTGTTCAAAACACTTCAACATTTATTTAAAAAGAAAGGAGTTTCAGTTGTGAACTATACAGCAAGGTAACTCAGACCATCATCATATAATATTGAGCAACATGTACCATTACAGGAAAAAGTAAACAGACCTGAATGGGACATGTATTGAGGCTGATATCAGAATCAGTTCCAGTCATAGCACCAGGAAGTAAGTACACTGATTGTGTTGACTGTAGTTCTGCCCTGCCTAGAAGGTCAATTCCAAACTTTGATCCTATCCACATTGTTACTTTGCGCCAGGAGGGGGCTCTAACCAAGGGAAGCTTCCAGATGTCTTGGAATGAACCAAAGAAACAATGTTCAGACGTGGAAGAGGTGCAGAAATATAGGAACTGTCAATTACTTGTATGCTCTAGCTGCCCAAAAGCTATTACAGCTGCTGATGGCCACTACTTATGGATTTCAGCTCGGAAGTACCACGAGACGAATGCGATCATGCTGAATGATGCAAATTTACTCCCAGTGTCCATGGCGACATCCATATTTGACACCTAGTCACCGTGCAGTGGGGTACAGATAGGCCCATCAGCATGCTGGAGGGAGTCGTCAGAATTTGCATCAAGTGCTATTCACAGATGAGACTCGCATCTGCCTTTGGCCAGGTAATTGTTGGAGATATTTCTGCAGGCAGCCTGCTCTGCCTGAATGTCTTCCAGGGTGTTTAGGAAGGTGGTAGTTCCCTAATACTTTGGGGTGGCATTACATAGGCTACCATAAGCAACTGGTGGTCATAGAAGGCAATCTAAGTGCTATACAGTACAGTTATGACATCTTTCAATGTATAGTGCAGCCATATCAGCAGTATTTCAGTGAGGAATTAATCTTAATAGATAATTCTCACACTCATCCTGCACATCTTGTGGATGTGTTCTTTTATGACAACAACATTGCAAGATTAGAATGGTAATCATGTTGTCCAGACATAAACCCTTTCAAACATGCCTGGGAAACATTGAAAAAGTCTGTTTTTGGATGAGATGACCCACCAAGCAATCTGCCGAATCGCCATTGAGGAGTGGAACAAAAGAGACATGTATTAGTGGTACTAGTGTTACTGCAATCTGGAACACAAATTCAGAATGTCTAGGATATTGTCATACAACTTGTCAATTTCTATTTCGTTAAGCTTTAAAGAGAAATGAAATGTTTCTTTTGTATGTCTTTATTCCATTTTCATGTAACAGGTCATGAACTTCTAGAATCATGGTGATGCAACACTTTTCTGATATGTACCTTTTCTGAACGTAGTTCAATCCATGAAATATTATATCAAGAAAAGTGTTTAATCTAAAAAGGTGGGGGCAGGGGCAAAGGAGTCAGATATGTGCAGTAATTATCACTGTAAGTATAATCCTGTAGTAATGCATGGCAAAAACCAGAAATTTGCCTTCTTGAAAGATTAAGAAGCATTATGAGGGGAATGTTTTAATGAGATGACAGTCCGTGCCAAAGGGAGGCAAAAATATTATTCTGCTGGTACTCAGTACAGATTCCACAAATAATTTATGTATTAGTCTCCATGAATGTTAATCACTTGGATATTCAGTTCTTGTATTTGCACATTTGCAGTTAATATTATTGGATATAAGGCCTTTCTGCTACCACTCTGCTGTAAGTGTCTGATAGGTGACAAATAAAGGAGTCTTGCTATGAAATGAAATGGAATCCTAGACCATCACTCATGGTTTCCACAGTCAAAGAATGGGCAACAGTCAAGTTGATATCCCACCACTGCCTGGAATGTCTCCATACACATTTTTGCTACTAGTTGGGGCTCAATTTGAAGCTGGATTCATCAGTGAAGACAACTGAACTCTAATCAATGATATTTCAGCTCAAATATGCCTAACACCACTGCAAGCATATTTCTTTGTGTGCAGAGGTCAATTGCAGCCTGCACCATGAGCTCAGCTTTTTTTCTGTGCACCACCTCGTGGTCCACGAAGATCCATTTGCACGTCACATCAATGATAATGAATGCATAGCTCTAATGCCTTTCTTACTTGCATTTTGTTGTCTCTCTAGGTCAACTGCTCCTTCTCAAGACTGTATTTGGCATATATACCAGGGCATAAAGTCTGCAAATTTCATTCCATGTACTCTGGTGGACAGTAATTATGCTACACAGACAGGCTTGTGATATATATACATATATATGGAATGAAATTTGCAGACTTTATGCCCATTTAGTAATATATCTCTTGTGAAATATCCTTGCTAACTGCATTGTTGAATCATCCATCCATTGACGAGCTAACAAAGTTTACTATCAATTTTGCATTTTCTGTCAATACCTGGATGAGTATCAGTTTATGACCACATTACATAACCCATTTGTAGTGTCCTCCTCCCTCAATTATGCCGAAGTTGCAATGATTAAAAATTCAAGTATTAAAAAAGTAGTGCAAGAAAATGCATTTATTGCACAAGTTGAGTACATCACACATTGTCAGATATACGGGTCAAAAATATGTACAATACTTAGAAATACTACTATCATTCAGTGAGTACAACAACAATATGCAACAGGTACAAGGTGACACATATAGCAATGATGGAAAGTTAGCACACTTCATCATTATGTCATTTATCAACTAATATGATAGCTACATGATTGTTGTAGACAATTATCCATTACAATGAAATGCTGAGAGGTATATTCAGAGGAACAAGACATTTCATAGACATAGGTGTATTAATGAAGTTTTCTATAAACTTTTCAGTTTCAGGATGCAATTTGGAAGTTAGCAAGCAGCCATTATATTAAACTAGAGGATGACAAATAATAAATTATAGCATACAACTGAAATACAATTGCTTTTTTAAGTCTAAGAGTTGATATATGGCCACTTTTACAAATTACGCCCTATTTTGCAACATGAAATATATGAATATCACCAACACTTAAAAAATCCATGGCAATAAAAATATATGTACGCATTTATATATGTAGTATCATTGTCTTCTTGAGACTATGGCTTTCACTAAGTGGTAACATATTTTCACACCATATTCCTTTCACAAATCTATCACACTAATTGTGTATTTTATTGAGACAGTGCCTCATTTTGTAATAAGAGGACAATGGGAGACAAAACAATAATTTCCATCAATATATTCTGGCCCCTTTAAAATTGTACATGAGATATCATAGTATGGAATAGCCCATATGTCAGTTTCTGAATTTGAAAATAAAAGAATAATAGGCCTATGTAAAAGCAATTATTAATAAATATGGTGTACTGAATAACAGATTCATGGTAACCTTCTTATGAAACTGTCTTACAGCAATAATTAACTGAATCATTATTATCAACACATTTTTGAGTAAGAAAAATGTTTACAGTTTTATGTGGTGCAGCACACACTGAGACAAATTGAGAGCCCTAGTTCATAAAATTCAGGTTATTTTGGTATCACAAGAGCAACAAATAAATATGTCTAATTATAACAAAACTGTCTATTAGTGATATATATTAACTGATTTTCATTAATACTATGCCACATGAATATTATTCCTGAAAAAGCTACATGGATATTCGGAGTGAAAGATTCCTAAATTTCACTATAACTGGGGCAACACTTGTTTTTGTTACACCCATTACACTTATATCCACATACAAGAATTCATTATTTAATAGGAAATAAATAGTCTGAATGCCAATAGTGCACACTAAAATTTTTACAGCCCACCAGACAATTTATCTTAACTTAATGACATTTTGCAGCAAATTAAAGCAGACCAACACACAAAATAGAAACCTTACCTTTTGTGAACAATAGTTTTCCTCTAATACACACATTTTCTCAAAGTCAATGTGTATGTACTTTTATCAGAATAAGTAATTAGACAATATGAATATGTTTAAACTATGATTATGGTGATCATAAAACAATTTACAAAACAATTCTGAAAGAGATAGTTGCACAATTAATCAGAACCATCACCTCCCACCCACTCCTACTCTCATTATGAATTGCAAAGAAAAGAAGAGTGACATTACTCAAAGTGACAATCCCCCCCCATTTCTTCAAGTCAGAACTTGTGTCATGGTCATCATAATACTATTAAAGAAGTTATTTGTTTTATTCAATAGCTTATGAAAATAGTCATATGTAGTGCATCATCTGATTCGACACACGAATCACAGCTACAGTCAATTATACAATTTCTGAGATACTGTTGCTTTTTAGCGTATTCCTCAATTTGAGTCATCACTGCATTTTCTGTACGTGGTAATAATTCTTTGCAAATGGAGAACTAATCTCCATAAACAAGCAGTTTGTCATGTACTGACGATACTTTTATGATTATCACTATAGCTGCTGTCATTGCACTATCAGATTTAATGGTCTAAATTTAAAATTAGCACCAAACTACATCAATACTGATATAATTTATCACCACAGCTGCTCTCCAATCCTCATCAATATTTCTTCCAGTTGCTTGAAAAAATAATGACAGAAAGTAGACATTTTAATTTGTTTTGGAAGTATGGTTTTGTTTCTAAAAATTCAGATTCAGCTACACATAATGGCAATGATCACTTATTCCTTTGTCTACCATATTCTTTTATTCACAGTTTGTGTGTTCATCAACAGTTGAACCAACTGTAGGAAATCTCAGCAAAACTAAAAACTTTATAGTTTTATGGCCATAATGGCAGTTTAGTGGTCAGAAAAAATAAATATTCACATATAGAAATATGCTGGAAAACACATTTCTCATTCAAATTCTAAGGACAATACTTGTTTTCTCCCATACAGATCCATTTACCATAGGAACTGATAGTGGTACTCACTTTCTCATTCCCCAAAGGCAATAAAATTTCTATTTGCACTCTTCTTACTCCTTTATTCTCAAACTATATTTCAACATCTTTTATACTTTCTACTAACTTAAAATGTGTGGTTCTCACAACGCACAAAACCACAGTCAGTCAAACACTACTTGTGAGTAGTAGTCTGATTTTACATCAAAAATAGATTATTTTATATTATTCCAATTTTTATGATTCCCTGAAGAATTTGTCAACATAAATTGACAGCTATTTTACTAATATATAATAAACTTTCTATATTTCCACAACTATATATAACATCTGCTTATTTTTTGGAGTATTATTATGATTAAGTTTTCTGCACATTTTACTTTCTTTGGATGTCATATTTGGAATAACAAGAAAATGTAACAAGCCTTTTAGTCTAATGTTTGACAGAAAAAAAAGAACAGTACAGTTAGAAAGTTACTTATGCACACTGAGTGTTAATTTATGGGTTAAAAGAACTGAGAAAACTATTATCGTATCCCTCTGAAATAATACAAGCTAAGAAATTTATCTATGCATTATTATGTGGATAAAAATTATGAGTTGCTATAATAGGTGGCTTTCTTCTAGATGGCTTCTTTCCCCAGGTCTATTTATTTATGATTAGTCTTAACAAAGAGATGAGGTGGAGAAGGGTTCTGATTTACGTAGGACAGGGAAAGTAATTAGCTGTAGCCTTGTATCAAATAGTGACCACAGCATGTAATATCCCAATTATAGCACCACTTTACATGGCTTTTGGTTTACCGCTTTCAGTGAGAGCAACATGTACACTACTCTTCATACCATTTATGATTTGACTGACTATTATGAATCACTAGATTAACTAAGTATTTTTTTTCCAGAGTACATTTGTAGTTCACAAAGTTTTGAAGTAAAGTTGCTAATTACTTAGCATTCACTGTCACCAAGTGAGAAATGCAACAGAAGTGCAGAGGAACCATGTTATGATCTACGTGTGGTTATCCTAACAAAGGCTTTCCTTGTTATCTGGTGAATTACATAAAAGTTGCATTAAGGTCAGATAAGTTTCTTCCTAGTGTTTTCTTATAGATACTGGGTTTATGATTCTTTTAAATAAAATTACATTAGTAAGGTACCAAATACTAATGAATTAATATTCTCTATATTACCTGTAGATTATGTATTAGAATGAAACTCAGCTGTGTTAAAGAAAAACTGAAGGATTGCAGTTAAAATTGTGATAGTAATACTCATTCACAATCATAATGAATCTTTTGTAAGCAAGAGTTCCTATTTCTGGAAGTAGTAAGGAAATGGCCACACAAAAATTGAAAATTTTACTCAGCACTCTGGAAGCAAATACACTCTAGCAGCACACGAGATTAAAATTAATTGAAATTTAACAGTGGATATAAGCATTCCTTTAAAGATAAATGACAGTCATTTCATTGATATACACTGGCTTTACAAATATCCTGAGATAGTGAGGTGCAGGTGTGTTGTTTGCACACCACACTCCCGTTGTGCCAGCTGCAGTTGTATAGGAAATCTTAGGAGATGTGGTGGTGCAGGTGGTTTTTGTAACATGCTACGTCATCCTGAGCTGATGTTATTTGAATGGGGTACGATGCTCAGTGCCTGAAGGATGGGAATTTCTACTGTAGCCTTTCCCAGTGTGTACTGCTGATGGAGGTCTCTCTGGTCTCCAGCCAGGTGGCAGTGATATAGTGACATTTTGCAAAGTGTCAAATAACCCGAGCGAAGATGGATAGAATGACACTGAAGATGGGTAGTATGACATTTCCTGAAATGTTGCGATACCTTGACCACCTTGCTGGAGACCCAAGTCTTTCATCAGGACGGGAATTTTGATTTTGGAAATGTTGATTCATAGTCATGTTATATCATGAATGGTTGAATGATGGTGTCACAGACCACAACAAACAAATTACTGGCCATTCAGACATCCTCGGTAAATGTGACAGGCAGTATCTGAGGCATATTATCAGTAGCACCATATGGGTAACAGTGAAACAAATAATGGTTTAGTTCGACATAAGATATGCTAGACACATCTTCCAGAGGACAGTGTGCAGGAATACAAGTTCCATGGTGTATGGGAGCTTTTGCCACACATGAGTGATACTGTTAACACGACATTATCAGGCACAATGGGTTGCTTATTACCAAGTGTGGACACTGGAACAATGGCGGGACATGATACGGTCAGATGAATCACGATTTCAACTGCTCTGTGCCAAAGGGATACACCAAGGGTGGTGCAGACCACACAATTCAATGGAAACATGCATGGGAGGTTCAAAGACTGAGATGGCCAGCCCAGAGCCCAAATTTGAGCCACACAGGGCATGTCTGAGATATCATGGAACACAGGCTGCATAGCATGGATTCTGTACACACAAAAAGACCACAAATGGCTGATGCTTTGCAAGCAATTTGTTGTCAGCTGCAACCAGAGAAGTACTAGGGACTTTTAGACTGACTTTCACGGCATCTCACTACAGTCTTAAGGGCCAGACAAAGTCTCTCACAATATTATATGCCTATCCCATGACATTTGCTAAGTCTGTGTATAATGAGCTAATAATGGCTTACAGAGGTTTCCAGTACAGCTAATTACTTATAAATACAAATATCAGTGAAAATAAATCTTATTGTGACTTAAATGATTATAGTTTAAAAATAAATATATAAATTGAAAGGAATGTAGTTAAACAATTAATGGGACATATAAAGGCAAGAAACTAGCCAGATTACAAAATGTATATTATGTTTGTTGTAACAACAATTCAATTGTAACACTCACTTTATTATCAACACAGCAAACAATCATTGCCATTCAAGAGTCATAAGGATACATTGCACTCAACATTTTATCTAATGGTAACAGTTTCATACTATTCTTAATTTTGATTTGGTAGATGACAGTTCCTGTGGAAGGTGAACCATGAGTTGAGTCAAATATTGCAAATTACTATATTTTTCAATGATTATGCAAAGATTCATAATTTAGAATATAGGCTGAACTGTTCTTAGTACAATGGGAACTGGATAATATTACTATCTGAAATTAAAGCAAATATTTTAAAAAAATTGTTTGAGAGTCGCAGATATTACAGAGATTGAGACGGTGGTCTGAGTGCTCTCCAGGTGGGGGCTACTTGGGAAGATATCAGGAAAAACAAAATAGGCTTTTTATAGATAGGACCATGAAATGTTAGAAAATCTGAAGAAATAAGGAATTTAACAGCTCTTTGACACCATGGTCATTAGAGATGGAAAACCTGAAAAAGTTCAAGTTGGATATGGTGGGTGTTAGTGAAGTCTTGGGGCAGAATGAATATGGCTTCTGGTCAGATTAGTGCAAAGTTATAAATACAAAATTAAATAGAGGTAATGTCAGAGTCGACATAGCAATGAACAAGAAAGTAGAAATGTGAGTAAGCTGAAATGGGTAACATAGTGAATGCATTTTCTTGGCCAACACTAATGCAGGGTAAAACAACTACCACACAACAACATGTTTATAAACCAAACAGCTCTGCAGATGGTGAAGAGACTGAAAGAACATATAATGGCATAAAATGAATTATTCTGATAGTTAAGGGAGAAGAAAATTTACTGGTGATGTGAGACTGGAGTACAACAGCAGAAAGAGGACTAGGAAAAACAATATAAAATATGAACATTTGATGTAAAAACTGTGACAGAAGATTATATATATGGAAAAAACCTGGAGACACTGGAAGGTTGCAGATTAAGGTAAAGATTTTGGAACCAGATTTTAAACTTGAACACATTCCCACGGCAGATGTGGACACCAACAATCATTTACTGCTCATGAACTGTAATTGAAACTGAAGAATTTGTAAAATGGTAGGAATACAAGGAAATGGCATTTGTTTAAGTAGCATGAACCAGAGGTTGTGTGAGAAGCAGCTGAACGAATATCAAGGGTTCAGATTGAAAACCAGTATTAAGCAAAGAAGGAAAAGGTGAAAGATGGGGTATATACAGGGCAAATACTGAAATATGGGGTATATACAAGGGAAATGAAGGGAATGTTATAGAAAGTGAAGAGGAAGTAAGTGAAGATGAGATATGATACTATGAGAACAATTTGTCAAAACAATGGACGAGCCAGTACTAAACAAGGTCTCGAGTAGACAACATTCCCCCAGAACTGTTATTCTTGAGAGAGCTCAACATATATTGAAGAAAAAAAAAAAACACCTGCTATACCAGGTGTGCAAGATATATAATATGGGGAAAAAACCCCAGACTTCAAGAATAATGTAATAATAAAGCAGATCAATGAATATCTTTTAGGGAGGCATGCAAAGAGGCATCAAAATACAGTGAAACCTATTATAGAAACAAAAAGACAACAAATATTAAAATCTCTGAAGTATTATAACTGAATGCGTTGGACAAAGGAGCTTACTTAGCAAGGGAAAGGAAAATGTAGAGGACTTTCCAACGAACGAAAAACTTTTATAACAAAATATCTATATCCATAAAAATGCAAAATTGCAGCACTACAATGAATCATTAAATCACAATGCCTTTATACTTCATAATGCTACTCGTTGAATAGAGCCAAACAATTAGATGAAATAGTAGAGATGGAAGGGAAAATAATCAAGAAAATCTTAGGAACAAAATATGAGAATGGGAAAGAGATATTAAAAAGTCATAAAGAAAATGATGGAATAATAAAATGAATATCAGACACAATCAAGAAGAGAAGATACAATTACGTAGGCTTTCGCGGCCAGAGTCAGATGACATAAAAGTTTTCTGGGTATGGTACCGCGTCATGATGTAAGTCTATTACTTAAATAACCAACGTTTCGGCCAATGTTACAGTGGCCTTCATCTGGGTAACTGGTGTGAGCTGGTTGTTACTACACTTGTTACTTTCATTTAGACATTATGTCATAATTTTTTAAAATAAGCGATGTTATTGGTGAATGTATTGCGGAAGAGTGGAACTTTATTTTTGATAGGATGCTGAGGTGGAAGGGGTGGGGGTTAGCCGTTGCCTATTGCTTCTTGCATAGCGAGACATGGTTGGTGTTCATCGGCGAATGGGGTGAGGGCTTCCGTTTCTCTCCTGCTGGCCGTGGGCCGCGCGGCGGCAGTAGCTTACTGGTGACGCTCGCGTGTTGTGATGTCAGTGCGGCCTATTGCGCTGTGATGGCCGGTAGCCAAGAGGGGGCAAGCCTGAGTCCATCTTCTCTATTCATGTTATTGGGGTGTTTAACAATTTCGATGGCTTCCCTTATCTTACGTTTGACCATCCCTGGTTGCTTGGCGAGTATTCTGGCATCGTTAAATTTTATCTTCCTGCTGCAATCTTGCTGATGTTCGGCTATTGCAGATTTATTGTGTTGGCCTAATCGAATGTAGCGTTCATGTTCCCGTATGCGTGTTGCCACTGCCCTCCCTGTCTCACCTATGTACACTTCCCCACACTCGCATTCCACCTTGTATACTCCTGATGCATGTAGTGCGTCTATGTTGTCCTTTGTGGAACCAAGAGCATCCTTGACCTTGTGACTGCTGTAGAAGAAAGGCTGGATTCCTACCCGGCGAAGATGGACACAGTGCAGTATGAGGACAAGATGAAAGAATTATTAAACGATCCCATCTACAAAGAACTGAAGACGGACCCCACGGCTAAGATAATTCGAAAGACGCAGAGTGCAATTAAGGACTCAAGAATTGATGTCGACACGGCCAAGGGACTAATTCCTAGCGTTCCAATTCCCCCTAGAATTTATGGAGTGCCAAAGCTACACAAGAGTGGCCAGCCTCTACGACCGATCGTGGATGGAATTAACTCGCCGACATACAATTTGGCAAAGTTCCTAGCCTCCAAACTAAGACCTCTAGTTGGGAAAACTGACTCGTACGTCAAGAACTTGACACACTTTATAGAACGCATTAAGGAAGCAACAATTTTACCCACGGACATCATGGTCAGCTTCGACATAAAGTCATTATTCACCAATGTGCCAGTAGACGAAACTGTTCGCATCCTACAAGAACATATTCCGCCAGATATATGCGACCTGGTTCAGTTGTGTTTATCTTCAACCTACTTCAAATGGCAAGAAAGATTCTACGAGCAAATAGACGGCGTAGCAATGGGGTCTCCCTTATCCCCGTTGGCAGCCGACATTTTCATGGAGGCCTTCGAAGCAACAGCACTTTGTTCCGCCCCTTTACGCCCAAGATGCTGGTTTAGATACGTGGACGATACTTTCGCAATATGGCCCCACGGTGAGATGGAACTACACACGTTTCATGAACATCTAAACAAATTGCACAAGAAGATCCAATTTACATTAGAGATCGAAAAGGATGGCGCTATTCCATTCCTAGATGTGGAAATTTATAGAACTAGGCAAGGCACACTTGGGCACAGGGTATATCGGAAGCCTACACATACCGACAGGTATTTGCACGCTCAATCAAACCACCATCCAGCACAGAAGAGCTCTGTTATCCGCTCACTGACGATTCGCACGCAACGACTAAGTGATGAAGACAACAAAACAGCTGAGCTCAACAAACTAGAAACAACATTTCTGGCAAATGGCTACAACCATAGAGTGATCCACACCGCCATGGACACAAATAAAAGAAACATCAGTAGGCAGGAAGTCAACAAAAAGCAGCCAGCAGCACGCTTACCTTATGTAAAAAACGTCACAGATCGCATTGCCAAACATCTTCGCCGGGTAGGAATCCAGCCTTTCTTCTACAGCAGTCACAAGGTCAAGGATGCTCTTGGTTCCACAAAGGACAACATAGACGCACTACATGCATCAGGAGTATACAAGGTGGAATGCGAGTGTGGGGAAGTGTACATAGGTGAGACAGGGAGGGCAGTGGCAACACGCATACGGGAACATGAACGCTACATTCGATTAGGCCAACACAATAAATCTGCAGTAGCCGAACACCAGCAAGATTGCAGCAGGAAGATAAAATTTAACGATGCCAGAATACTCGCCAAGCAACCAGGGATGGTCAAACGTAAGATAAGGGAAGCCATCGAAATTGTTAAACACCCCAATAACATGAATAGAGAAGATGAACTCAGGCTTGCCCCCTCTTGGCTACCGGCCATCACAGCGCAATAGGCCGCACTGACATCACAACATGCGAGCGTCACCAGTAAGCTACTGCCGCCGCGCGGCCCACGGCCAGCAGGAGAGAAACGGAAGCCCTCACCCCATTCGCCGATGAACACCAACCATGTCTCGCTATGCAAGAAGCAATAGGCAACGGCTAACCCCCACCCCTTCCACCTCAGCATCCCATCAAAAATAAAGTTCCACTCTTCCGCAATACATTCACCAATAACATCGCTTATTTTAAAAAATTATGACGTAATGTCTAAATGAAAGTAACAAGTGTAGTAACAACCAGCTCACACCAGTTACCCAGATGAAGGCCACTGTAACGTTGGCCGAAACGTTGGTTATTTAAGTAATAGCCTTACATCATGACGCGGTACCATACCCAGAAAACTTTTATGTCAAGAAGAGAAGAGTTGCATTCTACAAATACCTAAGATAACTGGATGAAAAGAGAATAACAAAATAAAATTTTAGCATTTATGACAGAAACCCAAAAACATTAAAGTTGTGGGTCAAAAAAGTAAAAGCAGATTTGAAGGAAATAAAAATAATGGAGGATGAAAGTTTCAAGGCCTTTCAAAAGAAAATTAGAAAAAGCCAGGTGCAATTTAGAAAGAAGTGAAAAACCTATGGAAAGAATGAGTGCTCTGGGAAGAAAGGGGGGAGAGAGAAAGAGAGAGAGAGAGAGAGAGAGAGAGAGAGAGAGAGAGAGAGAGAGAGAGAGAGAGAAAAGATGTAAGTTAAACAAATAATAACAACATACTAAATTACATTTTTACCCAACTAAGATTTTTCATTTCTCTGTCAAAATGCTCTCATAGATGAGAATCAAGATGCAATGGACAGACAGCAACGCTACATTTGAAAGCAAGTTGGCTTTCCCTCTGCCTTAGGAGGAACAAGGAGTATATGTGGTCAAAAGTAATTATAAACATACTTCTGTATATAAACAACAGTAATTGTTAAAATAGTGCCATCATGCAAAAATAACCTTGAAAAAAGGCCTGTAACATGGCTCACTTCACAGTATTAGTTTTACTTGGTGGCTCATGATGTACAGAATTGGAATTATAAAGATATGGATACATTTAGCAGTTGGTCTTGACATTTTTCTGTCACATAAACCTCTTTCTCCTCTGGCAATGAGTTTTTAATGAAAAAATGCCATGTTCCACCATGCTACATAGTTCACATGAAATTTTAGTCCCCTTTAAATGCCTGGCCACATTAATTCAGAGGTAGGCAGAAGATAACATACCACCTCCAATACGACCATTCCTATTAAAGCACTGTAGTTGTCAAACCAACCTTGGGGTTGAGGACAACTATACCTTAAGCTATAGGGATGAAAAATGGATCACCTAACAAGTGTAGTTTTTCATATAAACAAAACACGATGACTAATTTAGAAATGGCATATAATGTGAATTTTGTCTACTGACTAAAATGTGGTGGTTCGAGTTTTATATTCATTTGGAGTTGGAGACAACAAAGGTGCCTTGTAGAAGGCACACTGGCATACACCTAACAGTGACTTGGGGAAATCATAAATAACCTATATCAGGATAACTGGGTGGAGATATGAATCCCACTACTCCTGAACAAATGTCCAGTACATTACCCATAATGCCATCTATGATGGCCATATTGCTAGGTATAATTCACTATTTAGAACCAATTGAGAAGAATTGATGTTAAGGCTTTATAATTTTCAACTGATCTGAAACTGATGAATATTAAATAAGTACTTACAGGGTGTAATATCCTGTCAATAATAAAGCTCATTAGAATTGGATCATAAGTTAGAAATGAATTCAAATTTTGGCCATTTCATCTGGCTATTCTGATGTAACCAATTAAGTATTTCACAGAATTCATGATCAATATATTTGTAAGACACTTTGACACTGGGACTGTAAATGTAATTCATATTATCTTCACGATGAATGTACTACATTCCACTGGAAAGTTAATTTACTATATTGCCTTTAACAACTTCTAATTTTAGCACTTTCTTAGATGTATGAACATTTCGAAGCAGCCAACAACTGAACTGACAAGATTTAATGGAATGTGTGGAAGCATAAGAATTTTGCAGTAGTTGTCACAAATAGTGTTGTCACTTGCTGTATACATGATAATGGAGATCGGTTAGTAAAAGAATTCTCAATTCTCTCATACCCTGCTGAGCATTAACCTCAGGTAATCCACCCTGCCCGCTTCCACACACACACACACACACACACACACACACACACACACACACACACACACACACACACACATTTTTTTTTTTTTTTTAAAAAAAGCAGTTTAACATGCAAGCAAATTGTAAAATATGCTTTGTCAAAAATAATTTCAAATGGAAAATTTCGCATCATTGAGTTCCTTGAAAACATGTCTCAATATTTGGTAAATAAGATGTCCCTTAAGATGTCCCTCATGATGTTTTGTAACAAAAATTGAGTTACTGAATATTATTATTTATAAGTGTAATGCTGTTCCTACGATGAATCGAAGTCATATTAGGGAAGAAGTTACGACTGAATTTAAGAATTATATTTAAAAGAATAATAGTAATAAATAAATGACTCATACACAATATATTAGTTCTTATTTAACATAATTTGAAAGTATCACACTCCATTAGAGCCCAATGGGATTTAATTTAATCTGAAACTGGCTGCAAAAATGTGTTGAGAATGGTGCACAAATATTTATGTATTTCTGAGTAACTGTTTTAATTTAATATTTGTGATGTGTAATATGATATTATTAACCAATGGAGGCAAGCTGCCAAAAATAATTTATTGTTATCAGGAACTTGAAAAATTTTTTCTGGAATTATTCTTAAGTGACTTTCGAAATATTACATGCTAATTACTGGGCTAATCTTACAGATATGTGGAACTGAAAGAGTGTTGTCTTGCAGTGGTGAAGGCAGGAAGTAAATAATATAGTAAGAATATAACTAATAGATTTATATCTGTACTGTTACAAGAAGGTCATGAGTATCGAGAACAAAACATTGGTGTGCATATATAATGAAAATAATATTACAAATATTTTGTGTATAGTAATTTTGAGAATAGAACATCAATTTTTGCATCTTATTATTTAAAACTCCATCACTCTTGACTGGCTTGTACAGTGTTGTATGTTTTCGTGACTTTGTATTTTGCCTACTTACTATAAATATTAAATATATTGAAAAATCTATAACAATTTGTATTGTCAAACAACACATTGTCACTTGTATAATACAAATATAATGCTTTGTAAATTTTATAACAGAAGAACAGTATCTGCTTATCATATGTTGAAACAGAAGCCCGCCCCCCCACCCCCCAATCTCTCTCTCTCTCTCTCTCTCTCTCACACACACACTCAATCAGAGAGAGAGAGAGAGAGAGAGAGAGAGAGAGAGAGAGAGAGAGAGAGAGAGAGAGAGAGAGAGAGAAGTAAAAATCGACTGTCAAATATCTAGCTTTCAGAACTTATCAAGCTGTTTCTGTGTATGAAGTGACATATAGGGAAAAGGAAGAGGTAAAGGAAAGCTGTAGAGATGTTTGTAGGAATATTTAACACTGAATACTGGAAGTGAGATCTGCTAAAACTTTGCAGCTTCTTTTTACTTATAATTTGTGTGTGCCTATTTACTCCACTGCAGGAACTGTCAAATAGCTCTGAAAGATAGAGATTCAGTACAGATTACCTTATTTGTGCATGCGCCAGTAGTGTTCTAATTTGAGCTGTTTCAACCACATGTAAGTTCACACTTTTCTCCACTCTTAAATAATATTAACTTACATTTAACTTCATATTTTAACTTAAAAACATTAAATATTACTTTCTCAACCATAACAAAGGGTGAGTGCCATAAAAGTCATATTTATGGCTTCATGTGCAACCCTGGGGTATATGATGAAGTTGGCAACTATTAACGAGAAGTAGTTTCAAAGTTAAGGGTAATGTAATGACCTTTTCCTCATAGCACCTGTAATTGTCCATGAATTCCTTCAATTTTATTTTAACATATATATGCAAGATCTGTAGCTACCGGTTTTGAACAAATTTCACCAGTTACTTAGCTGAAAACTTTTCACAGAATGTTTTCTGGAGCCATTAAACAGGAGACAGTGAATAGCATTAAACACATTACTTTTAATGTCATTGTCACTCAAATTTTCATTAGTTCTAAACAATTTTCTAAATAATTTCTCACATAATTAAGATAAGTCAAATATTTTGTCATTATCATGGATGCAAACCAATACTTTTCTCTATTTAGATAGATCACGTGGTACCATGGCATGCTTATGTGGTGAAGGTCAACAAATAGTAGAGGCCCCATGTAATTCATCTATATTATGCGGAAAGGATACCTCAGGGAGAGAAAGCAGTTTCACTTAAATATTTGACTTGTGCAGGGAAGCAAACTTTCCCTACACTCCCATATAACAGCTGAATATCACGAAATGTGTGCCTGCCACATAGCCACACTTACAAAGGATTGCACAACTGTGCATAACATCCAAGCCTCACAGTAAAAAGCTACAAAAATAGCTGCACTTACAAAGGATTACAGAACTGTGCACAATATCCTATCCAAACATTGTTAAGGCTACAAAATAGAAATTTTAGATTTAAATCTGCATTAATGCAAAATGGTACAAGAAGTGTTTTCATGATTATATTTGATTAAGTCCACTAATTTCAATGAAAAAAATGTGTTTTCATTGATAATTAGTGAATATAATAAAGCTTTATCACAATAACACTCACTGTTTTGTATTAATCCAGAGTTAAATTTAAAATTTCTATTTTTTTACCTTTAGATTGGATGAGGTGCACAGTTGCACAATCCTTTGTAATAGTGGCTACACAAAAGGTGCACATCCTGTAATATTCAGCTGGCATATGGAAGAGTAGGGCAAGCTTGCTTCCCTGCATTTTTTGGGTTGGAGAGGTGGTGTTCCAATGACATATCGTTTCACAGTATTCTACATCGAACTCAAAAACTCAGCAGTATCTTATCAAGTGAAGATCAGTATCTATTAAACAACTGACATTCTATGTGCTTTTCAGTGAACCCCTTTTCCAACAATACAAACATTATATTATGCTTAATATACACAGCCATTGGTTTCTGCAGTACTGCATTAGGTACGAATAAACATTTTTAGAAATGCCATTTTCGCAGCAACATTCAAAGATCAATTTTTAATGGTTCCTTGCTCCATTAATCTGTGAAACACTTACCCACACACACACACACACACAAGAAGCTGAGACGAGATAATAAGCAATAAGGCATATAGCAATTCTGTTGGAAGTAACTGGCGTATGTACAGCTATACGACACAACCAGAAAATAGGAGCATATGGGATGATGAAGAGTTCATCACCAAAATATATGCTTCCATAATTTGAAAAACTATTTACATGACTATACTAATTTTGTGTTATAACTACATACCTCCTGCTCACTGGACACATTGTGGTAACTAATGACCAATCAAATTTGTGAAATGCAAGTGTATGTTAATTAACTACTAATAGATCCCTTAACTGTTAAACAAAATAATACAAAACAATTAACTGTTCTGTTCCAATAACAACAACCAAAAATGTCTCATTTGTATTTGCACCTCCCTTTATATGAATTAAATAATTTAATGGTAAGTGTGAAGTTGTAGATAGCCTGCATGTAACTGAGATTCTGTGTAAGTTGCCATTTGCTGCCTCTTCAAACTAAACAGAAATATCAATTTTTCTCTCTGTCTTCTAAGAAACAGGCTTTGGCATCCATAAATACACTTTGTGTATGTTTTCACCACCGTTATTGCTGTTTTCAATTTCACACGTTTGAACAACAATAATTCTACATAAAATTACTAAGTAATACACAGATTTGAATTAATTATGTAATTGTACTTAAAACTGTATCATCATGTGCTCTATAGGTACACAAATTTACACATAATACAAATAAAACCAGGACACATGAGTTTTAAAAATGTCTCAGTTTCAAAATTTCTAGGACTGTGACAAAAGCATACTACATTCATTAAAGGATTACTTAAAATTTTTAAAATTTTCTTGTTGTAGTGAACATAGAAATTTCTGAAAATAAAATAAGACATTTATCACAAACATGGGAGAAGTACTTTAGCCTATTATAATTTTCTATAAAGTAAGCTGTTTCACAACTGACATTTCAAATACTCTTATCTTAATACTGTTGTTTTGTTTCTACTTTACCCTGTACAAGCCAAATTCTGATCACAGTTTACAGCCACATTTGCACATTCTGAAAGTAAAAACTTTGATGCAAACAATGTGACTGAAAAATGTTACAAAACAGTATTGTATGTGCACATTAAAAATAAATTTATCTACACGAAACACCTTAATTCTTTGTTTCACCTTTAACTTACAAAGTAATTCTGTCGAGCAAGTCTAAACTCTCTCTTGTGAAGTATGAACAGTTCAGCCAAATAGATTAAAACCACCATTTGATTGTGTAAGAAACAGAAGTGGGCCATCAGTCATCAGGCAGAATATAAGGTACAATTCTTGGGAAATGCTTCTCCAAGAAATTATAATGCGCGCACGAAACACACACACACACACACACACACACACACACAGAGAGAGAGAGAGAGAGAGAGAGAGAGAGAGAGAGAGAGAGAGAGAGAGAGAGAGAGAGCTCAATGAAAAAATTAAATGATCATGGATTTTTACTAATATCTATCCTCGATTTATTGGGCAAAGGTGGGCCAAAGTTTCAAAGGATTTGTGCTGTGAAAATAAAGAAGACTAAACATTGTCATGTTTGTAGAAACATTACTATAGCTCTGTAACGATTTAACATCTAAAACAAATGCAGAGACAAAATTTCTAACAACATACAGATTAAGAAATGGTAAAAAGAGAGGAAAAAAGTGCACAATGAGAATGGAAAAGAAATGTGGCAAATGGAATGGTAATGGAGAAGAAATCTGTCAAAAGGAAGATGAAATTAGTTTTACAGAATATTTAACGAACATAGTTTTTAGCATGAAACGGGGTATGACACAGTTTTGGCGAAAAATACAGAATGACAATAAATGCACTGTACTAAGTGGAACTATGGCTTGAAAAGTAACTTGCACAAAATAGAAATTTGAAAGGTGAGATTTTTACACACTGTATTCTGAAGAAATCGACACTTTTCTTCTTTTAAGAACAGTATTCCCCCCCCCCCCCCCAAAAAAAAAAACCTAATTTGTATTCTACTTGAAAAAAAAAGGAAGTATTATATACACAAGTAACTTGGTCAACTTCCTCTTCAGTGTGTTGTAATATGTACTTTATACAAACATTAGTTCCTTTCCTTTGATTTTCACTCTGTGACTGGAGGACACCAAAAACAAATGTGTACACATGTTTATAACATAATGATGTATTTGAAAAAGCAATAATGAGGGATTCACAATGCTGTGATGCAGATAAGTAATAAAGTTGCTTTTTGTAAAATGTAAGTCCTTTCTTTTGGTATTTGGTATATACAGTACAATATTCTTTCACTCATAAAGCTGCAAATATGCAATGAAGTATGTACTTCAATTCAGTCAATACTTTACTTTTATGGAATTACTACAAATGCAAAAAGTAGTTAAAATGTGTGACATAATAGTATCACATATAAATCTTGGTATTCACTTTTTTCAGTGAAGACAGCACTTGGAAGAAGTATTGACTTACCAGAAAATTTTTATTTTGGAGGTTACCTTAGATGACCGACAAATATTACCTGTCAAGAGCAATCAGTTACATCATAGATTTTCCCAAAACACTCAAATAATAAAATGTACTTCTGATTTTGTTATGGTATAACTTTTTAAAAGTCCAAACTGATTTCTAAGTAAAAGTTTTTTCTCTTTTTCTTTTTATAATTCAACTAAATTCTCAACAAAATATAGCTGTGTGCTATACCAGCATCTGCTACACCAGAAATGCAATGGTGATAGCCATTAAATGACAGATGCCAGCTGTGGAATTAAGTAATTAGAATAATGAGGATTTAGAATATTATGAACTATCAATGCAATAGCAACAAATTTATAAAAGTAAACTAATCAATAATGTTTATTTAAGGATGGAGTTCTTGTACTCTGAAGAATTTTCAGCTAGTTCTAAACTATGAAAGGAGATTAAACAAGTTTGAAACTGAAGAGAACTGTTAGATTGTGACCACTTTCTATGGTTAAAAGCCCTTATTGTTCTTAATCAGCATGTCAAAAATAAGATAATGGACAAATCTTATGGGATCTCTCTTTTCATAAGACAACTGTAGAAATTCTAGACATGAATATTTGTTTGCACCATCAATCTAGCATTATGATGTACAGATCTACTACTGTAAGGTTGTAATAATTAAAGATGTTGGGAATGAAACTTACTGAAATGACAGCACAAAAGTTAAGAAAATTCTACAGGAAGTGCATACTTTTTTTTTCTTTCAGAGAAGACAGTTTAAAAGATGAAATTAGTATAAAATACCATACTACACACAACTACAAAAAACAATATCTTGAATAATTGACTGAAGAGGTATAACCATATAAATTCTAAATCATACTATGTTACTAATTAGAACCACGTGAAATAGAAGACACAGGAACTTGGAAATATACACGATTTGTTATTGACAACATTAACAACCTTCAGAAATAGTCATCTGGTTTTAAAAACTTACAAGTGTACATTAAGTCATTGCTTTCACTGTAAAAATTCTGTAAAAGGAACTTTAACAACGGAAAAATAGTTTGTGAGTGGCACTTACGTCATCTGCTCTAATGTATAGGATAGGAACAGCACACACTTGAGAGCAGGTGTATATAGAATCACTAGCAAAAACAATTACACCAGTACTATAGCTGTGTGTTTCCTTAAATTTCTCCCACAAATACAGCATAGACCAGCAATTTTGAAGCAGTTGATTATGCAGCTAATCACTTTCTTTATTTTGTGTAAGCACTAATCTGGCTTACTTTCCTGAAGAATTTTGAGGAATGAGGGTCCACTTCTATTTCCAAGAGTGATACATTTAACATTTCCACTTTGTTTTCACAAAGTGATTATTCTAAACCGACGTTATAAGTTAAAGGTACACTGAAATGCAACATTACAGTCATAAAAACACAACATATGTTTGTCACTTTTGCTTTCAAATTTCAATATTATAAATTGTTTCAACAAAGAACCTAAGGATTTAATTAAATGGAAGATATTTCACTGTTTTACAACCATTATGTCATGAGAGAGGAAAAATGTAACAATGTTCAAAAATTATACACATTACAATGAATGTATATATCTATGCAATAACTGGGGAGAGAGACACACTGACAACTGGAATACTTGAAGAAAGAAAATGAAGAGAAAACAGGGTATCATTTAATATAGAAGTGAATTTTAGAGCTCTGGTTTAACCAAGAACACTTGAAAAATACTGGTGATTTAACAAATGAGAAATACACATTAAGTGCCTGCAAGTAGGATTCTTTTTTAAATGAATTATTCAATCAGGTACTACAGTTATCTGTTCATCATCTCTTGTATCAACTAAGTTGTTACCTTTATCAACTAGTTGAGCTTGCCTCAGATCAGGGTCAGTAGTCTCAACATGTTCAGGTGATTTGACAGGATTACATGGCTCTTCAAAAGAAAATGGACTATGACAATCACTATCACTTTTTTCACCAGTTGCAGGAGGTCCAGCTTCATTCACATGAAGTTTCATCACAGTCCGTGTATCATCAATCACACCCAAGTTACCACACTGAAAACCACAAGCACTCTGACTGAAATCTAGGTCACCAGAGTCCCAAAGTTTAATACCACTGCTACAGACTGATGTTACTGGACACCAAATTCGGGTTTCACAATCGTCATTATGATCATCTTCACCTGCAACACTTGGGAGGCAAGGTTTGGCTAGATTAAAATTTTCATCCTCGTGGTGCCTCATTCTTGGTTGGTTGCCTTTGTCATATGATACTGGTAGAATTTCCTTTTTGTCATCACATTCACTAACCTTAGCATCTCCAGTTTTATTGTTGTTGATGAAATCTGGTACTGGAGATTGTGATGGCATTACTTTAGGTTCTTCTGGGATTAACTTCCCAGATTTCTGAAGCATTGCATCTTTAACTGCATTAGCTAAAGGCCCTGCAGTTAAAAGAAATGCTGCATCAGTATTTGATGTAGGTTGTTGATTTATTATAGCAGTTGTGGCTTTGTACTGAGGCTGGGATTTGTTGAAAAAGCTGCCTGGTTGTTGAAACAATCCCATAAGTTTTTCTAAACTGGAAGTTGGTTTTTGCTCACTGACATGTATGTCTGGTGGTGCAACCCAAGAAATCTTTCTTTGTGGTTGAGGAACTGTGGTATATCCGAACCTACTAACTAATTTGGAACTATTAGAATGAGTTTCAATAGTTGGATTACAACTGATTGTAACTCCTTCATCGGTCACTTTTGGAACTGGAATTTCAAAATTTGTGCTTTGAACTGAAGAATTACTTTGTATATCTGTTACAAGTTGATTATTCCTTTCAGTGAAACTATCTGGATCCATAAGCCTCCTAACCTCCATGTCATCATTATCTTCAGAAGTGTCAGAAGCTAATGACAGTAAACTTGCACACCCGGACAAAGTTTGCATTTGTTTTGCAATATTCTGGGATATTTTGGTTGAATCAGTGAGCTCTGTCTGCATACCTGGAGAACTCTGGACTGTATCACTTATTATTGATGATGATAATGATGATGCTGAGCCTTTATTTGACTCAAGAATAGCACTTTCATTTGTAAGACTGCCTACAGATGGCTTCAAAGCTGTTTCTAACTTGTTAGATCCATCTGATGTCTCTAAATGGTTATTTGGAGGTACATCATTGTCATTCAACTTGAAAGAGAAGCCAGGTGTGACAGTTCTCCCAATCCTCCTGTTCATATCTGGATTTAAAACAGTTGGTTCCACAGAAGTCACCTGAAACCGGGATGATGATGATACTGATGATGGCGCAGATGGTGGTGCAGCTGCTGGACAAAATGATGAAGAAGATGACACCTCAAAGAAAGTTGTCGGTGATGACATCTCAGACACTCTTGATACCTGTAGACATAGTTTATTTCATCAGAATTTAATGCAAAGTTTGCTACATATTTCACACACACATTTTAGAATGATTAAAAATGTGTAATTTGTACAATGAGAAATACATTACCTCCATTTAATTTTCTATACAATTTTACAATGAATTCAATTACAGTTACTGACCAGTATTCTCAGGAAAAATGAAATGATTGTATGGCATTGTTGGCCAGGAGATCCCATCTAGGATTGTTCGGCCGCCTTAGCGCAAGTCTTGATTTGATGCTGCAAGGGCAACTTGCATGTCGATGACAATGAAATGATGATGAGGACAGCACACAACATGCAGTCCCCTGCCGGGAATCGAACCCAGGCCCCCTGTGTGGTAGTCAGTGACGCAGTCGACTGAGCTAAGGAGGCGGGCAGTATTGTCAGAAGAATGTAATCAGATAAAGTAACTATGTAACTGAAATGCTTTGTAGTTGCACATTATTCTCACAGGTGCTTTATTCTTAGCCACATAATCAATTTCAGACATCATGTGAAAAGAAATTGGAAATAATTGTTAAGCTACATGAAAGATATGTATCTTCATAGAGTCTCATGGAGTGGTAGCATGTGACACTGTGAAAGGTAATTGGTTGTTTAGATGGATACATTACCTTCTGTTGCCTCCTTGATGCTACTTGAGAAGTTCAGGCTATGCACAGGCACCCTCCCCTTTCAATTCACCATCATCATACCTCCACCACCACCACCACCAACAGTATACTTACACACAATATTCAGTCACCTACATTAGACTGTCACACTAAAGACACAGAGGTTGTACAAGTGGCAACAGGAGGTAAACCACACAAGCAAATAACTTTCGCTTCTGACAGGTAATGGAAAAGTCAAGAGTGATACGAATTTTGTCATCACAGGTGTGCATTACACAATAATTTCCACTTCTATTTCACAAAAGTGTAAATACTTAAGCATCTACAGGTTGTTAGCAGGCTGTCCCTAAAAGTATTTAGGCAATACTAGTATTATGAATATTGCCATAAAATAAGCATGGTGGGCAATATGAAATATTTGCTTTACAACAATTAACATATCGATTTCGTTCCTATGATGGAACATCATAAGTGCTGTAAAATCAAGTTTCTTCAGCCAGACATAAAAACAAAATAACAATATATGTGCCAAGAATATTACAATTGTATAAGAAATTACATACCAGATTATAAGTCATGATGACTCACATACTCTGCATAAAACAAACAATGGTCATATCCGTAATAGAATTAAAAGGCCTTTCTGGTACATGTCACAAGTTTAAAATGAGGTAACTGCTTGCATACACCTACACAGCCTAACCTGCAAGCAGTTGGTGCCTAGCACTCTCTTTATTTGAAATGTTCAATACATTGCACATAAAAAAAAGATAGATAATATTAAATGTATAAGAAGTACTTGAAAGCGCTGAAAACTGTTAATTTCACTTATATTTTTAGGAAATACTGCTTAATTTATGGGCTTTTTATTTTTTAAACTCCACTTCACTCTGTACTGCCATGTAAGCCTTCTTATACGTTTACTATTATCTATCTTTAAAAAAAAAAAAAAGTGTAGAATGTATCAAATTTTTCATATAAAGAGGGCACCAGGCACCAACTGTCTGCAGATTAAGCTGCGTAGATGTCTGCAAGCAGCTACCTCATTTTACACTTGTGATGAAGTGAAGTGTACCAGAAAGGCCTTTTGACTGTTCTATAGATATGACCATTGATTGTTTTATGCAGAGTACTTGAGTCATAATGACTTACTATCTGGTATGTAATTTGTTACACTATTGTAACATTCTTGGCATATATATTGTTATTTTATTTTAAAGTCTGACTGAAGAAACTTGATTTTACAGCACTGATGATGTTCCATCAAAGGAACGAAATCGATATGTGAATTGTTGTAAAATAAATATTTCATATTGCCCAACAAGCTGAAACTTCTTATTTTCTTGCAATATTGTGGTGGGCTGGCATAATCCTTTTTATGGAATAAAGTTACATTATAAATAATGTATTTGAAAATTCACAAATTGCTGCTATAGGAGAAGGTGTGAAAAAACGAAACTGACAATAGATTGTGTGAAGGAACAAAGTAGTTTGCTACTATGAAGTCCTGATAAACAAGGGCATTTAAAACTAAATATAGTGACCTGATGTGCAACACTGTGAGGAACAGCAAGAAAACATACGGAGATTAACGAAGTTCAACAGTGTTCCTTGGGAGACTCGATATGGAAGAGAACCGAATTGTAATAATGGTGCAATTAAAAGGGATGCACGAATCGGCAGTGGAAGGCATACACATCCTGGAGTGCACTGCAAGCAACAGCTTTTGTAGCCACTGTGACTGATAGAGCACACTGCACAGCCACTACGAAAGGACGCACACAGCTGTGCACGACCTCATTCTTATGTGTTGCTTCAACATGTGTTAAACTATGAAACTGTTGCTAGTGACTCATGTCTCATGTTCATTTTTCACTGTTCAGTGTTGGCAGTGCTAATGGTGCAAGAGAGTGTGTTATTGTACTCCCTCCCCCTTCCTCCAAGTTTTCCCCACTTGTTTAGTTCTCCATTGTTTCATAACAGATGGTACAATGATGATCCTTCATTGACAGTTGATCAGCAGATGGTTTTCTTTTACTACTTTGCAGAATCAGGTTCAAATTCTCCAACTGTTAACTACAGTGATGTTGGAGTGGGTCCCTCTTCAGTCGACAATCCCACATCTTGTATGTGTCCACCTTTACCTGTGTATGACAAATTGTTTGAAGAATGGGAAGTGTATGAGCAATGATAGTGACTGCATTTTCAGGCTTTTGGGGTGATGGATTCAATGTTGTGTCATTTGCTATTCCTTTCTTGGATCCTCAAAGGCAGTATCAGCTATTGTGTTAAACTGAACTGAACAGCCCCCACAGAATCTTTTCACCAAATGTGCACCTTTCTTTCTAAGCATTAATGTACATGTACCCACATTATTATTGCAAGAGTTGAATTCTGTCACTGTCATAAGCAGGCTCATCAATCTTATTGTGCCCAAGCAGCTAATCTCCATGGGTTAATTTGTAATTGTCATTTTGTCACCAATATTCACAAGGAATCGTACGCAGACAAAGTGGTGAGGAATGCTATTTTTCATTTAGCTCCTGATTGGGAAGTAGGAGAATGTGCTCTTAAGTGTGAAAATCAGTGTCTCTCTGAAGTCTTACAAATTGTGCAGTTGTTTGAAGTTTCAAAAGGTGTCAGGAAATCAGACTGAGGTTGATGTGTTCGCTATTCAACACCACCCCTCCTACTCTTGGCCCACATCTGCTCTGAAAAAGAACACTGGACAATGTGACTGTTTCCACACTCCAATTTGGGGTCCCATTTTCAAGTTGGCTGGCCTCACTTTCAGAAGCAACTACAACAATAAGCAAGCAGGTTGACCTGCAGCAATCTTCATGTTCCATGCTCCACTTTTGCCCTAGCCATTTTGTCTATCACAATAAGACCACACTCTCAAGCACTGAGCTATGTGCCACTACTGAAATAAGAAAGGCAATACTGCCTCTATTTGTGACACAAAAGTCATCAACAGTGCCAAGAAGTGGAAATGTTGGCATCTGATTCATAGAGAAACCCCAGCCTGCATGAGTATAAACTGTTCACACTGCTCATTTAAATGCTCCCGTTGCAAGCTGAACTCCACAGTATTGGATTGGATCCAGCAGTTGTAATGCAGAGGGCACTGCTGAACCATATGTGAGGCTCCCCTAGTTATGTCAGGACTGAAAAAGAGGTTTATAGAGCTGGAGCAATGTATAGCAATCTACACCCCAAGTGGCGTTACTGAGGCAGCAGAGAGTGATAAGTTGCTGCCAGCAATTTTGCTTAAGCAGATGATTATGGGGTAGCCAAGTTAGCTGGGTGTCAAAGATCAGTCTAAAAAGTGCTGATTATATACTACATAAAGTAGGTGGTAGTCAATTCAATGTATAGTTCTGGATGTGGTGGTCTGTTTACCGCCGACAGAGGACTTGGCAGCAGATAACTGAAACCCTTTGGTGAGCACCCATGACTGCGCCTTGAGCATGTCTCACTGCAGCCATCATTCAGCAACACATATACTAAAAGAATTGAAGTATATGCAGTAGTTGTCAGCATATAATGTGGGAGATAGTGATGTCCCTACTGCTGTTGTTAGGCAATTAATGGCCACTAAAAACAGAGGAATGCTCAATACAGAGCTCTGGGGGACCCCATTCTCCTGGACACAGCAGAAGCTGTGGAAGGCGCCGTCTTGCTCATAAGGTATGGAGAATTAAAAAGTTTTGTATAAAAATCAGGAGCGAGCTCTGGAGATCCCACTCATGTAATGGAGCAAGAATGTGGTATCGCCAGGTTGTGTCACAGGGCTTCGTCAAACCGAAAAACATGGCTCTCATGCATCTAGAAAAGACTGTCCGTATAGCAGACTGAGATGCCAGGTTATCAGTGGTGGAACAACCCTGGCAGAACGACCCTGGCATGGAGCCCATAGAGCCCGAGACTCAAATGCCGTCTCAATGTGCGTTTAGCAGTTAACATAGAACTTTGGTTAGGATGATGGGGTGATAGCTATCCACATCAAGCAAATTTTTACTGGGTTTAAGCACTGAAACAATGATACTTTCTTGCCACTGTGACAAAAATGCATCAAACTCCAGATGTGGTTGAACAAGGCTAGAATATGTTGCTTGGACTCCTCTGATAGGTCTTTTACCACGGGACTGTGGATGTGGTCTGGCCCAGAGGTGGTGTCAGGGCAAAGAGCAAAGGCACTGAGAAACTCCTATTCACTGAATGGATTATCTCAGAGGTGCCTATGTTCCACTTGCTGTTTCAATTTACAGAAGATGGATTTGTAACAGTGAGACACAAAGGTGCAAGTGTTCTGCTAAGCAAAAGCCTGAACAATTGTGTCTGGGTCCATTCATGGAAATCCCAGGTATATTGGATGAGGTCTCATAGCCATATAGGCATCCCATCTTGCTCCAGACTTGCAAAGGTGACTTATGTGACCCAATACTTAAGACATACCTTTCTCAACACTCCATTTCCCCATCTCTTTATCAACTGACAAACACGGGCATAGTGATGTTTAACCCCGTAGTAGTCACACGTGCAGACTGACAATCCACACAAATTTATGTATTTTTCCCCCCCTTTTCATCTCAGTGCACCTAAAAATTAAATAAATTCAGTACCTTCTGGCAATCATATGTAGTATGTTATTTCATTGTTTCATGTGAATTAGAGCAGTGGCATGGGGGATTGTATTTTCTGCAGAAGAAACAATGGTCCCAGTGACACTGGACCACTGCATCAATGGTGCCGTGTGGGAAAGATCTAATGGAGGTTGGAGAGGAATAAGCTTTATAGTCTGCGTTGTTTAAATGTCATTGAGCCAGGTGTCCAGGATAGTGACCTTTGGGTAGTGACAGGAAGAATGGAAAGTGGTAACTAGCATATAAGTCATCACGGGTTTTCCAGTGTACAAATGACAGAAGTCCAGGACTGCAAACTGAAAGCTCAATGGCCAAGTAGGTGCCATGCACTACACTGAAATGTGTGGGAGCACTAGTATTTAAAAGGCAGAGATTTATAGAAAATTGTCAGCAATCAGTCGTAAATATTTTTTTTATTCAGATCTAGATTACAATCATTATCAATGCTTAAAACAAACAGTTAAAACATGTAAAATTTTTAGACCTCTTTGTTGGAGGTTATGCCCATGCAGTTCAGTTTTACTGTTTTAACCATTTGTTTTAAGCACTGATAATGATCAAATAGTGATCAATCAAAATCTAGATCTGAATAAACAAAATATTTACAACTGATTGCTGACAATTTTCCAGGAGGGGGGGGGGGGACCGGTTGTTGAGCACAAGTGCAACAATGTAATCAAGCCTGATAAAAGGCAGAGGTCAACATTTCTACCAAGACCTGTAACAGTGTTGCCACCCCATCAACCAATAGTATGGAAGGTGGGGGAGTTGAGAAATCAGAAATCAGTGCAGCCAGTATGTGTTAGGATACTTCGCCATCTGAGGTAAGATAGATATTGCAGATGGTAATTTCCACTGCAGTCCTTTCCCTGACAGCCACAGCTTCTATATGCATTTCAAGGAGCAAAGGTGCTGTAGATGGAGGTAAGGACTAACAGTGGTACTTTGATTTTGCATTCTCAGACTTTAAGTTTTTCATGATTTTATGCCATAAAGTCTTAGTCCCTGTGAAAAACCCATAAGATGAATGGAAAAAAAAACTCCAATTTTACATTTCTTCCTAGTAAGATTTACATCAATTTTATGTTCTTACTCAGTTTCCTCTCATTTTTTTCCTACTGACATTTGATGCGAGTGAAAGAGTTATAAGTGGCACAAAAGAGAGAGTACACACAACCTTTGGAGATGAAGTTAAAGGGTACATTAAGATCCATCCTATACGTTAATCCACCGTGAACAGTATTGGTAGGCTTGCTTAGCACAACAGCCACCTAGTGGCACAAAGGGAAATTAGCAGATGCCCTACTAAACCCCAGTGAACAAGGCTGCGTGCACTAGATAAGGATAAAGTCAACAAAGGGAAAGGGGTATTGCTTTTCTAAACATCGCGCTAGATTTCCTTGCATATTTTTCTGTATTTCAGTGTGTCAGGAAGGAAAATATGACAATAATTAGACAGTGAACTTAATATTAGCTAAACAAACAATGGAAATACCTTGAAGGATTCAAAAATATTTTGGAAATGCTCTGGCAACTCAATTGGGGTTCGTTGCAGGAAAGACGACGTTCTTTTCGTGAATTTCTGTTGAGGAAATTTAGAGGGCCGGAATTTGAAGTTGAGTGTAGTATAATCTTGCTGCCGCCTATTTATATTTCACGTAGTGATCACAAAGACAAGATAAGAAAAATTAGGGCTTGTACGGAGGCATATCGGCATTCTTTTTTCCTCGTTCTGCCGACAACATTCATGTACTAAACACATTAACATGCCATTAGGTATATTCTAAATTTACCTAATCTACATTTAATTACATTCACTACCCAGATTTTTTTTATGTCTATTGGAGACACCTTTGATTTTCAATTATATAGAGTGTTTTTGCTCATATTTTTGGGTTTTAACATTTTCATTGAGCCTGTGTTTTCCTTAATTTTGCATTTTTTAAGTGTAGACCACATGAAAACACTGTATATACATACCGACATGACACCCTGATGCAGGTTGTGTGATTCCTTCAATAACCCCCTGATAGCCATGAAGGCCGGGAACAGCATCATGGGAAACCAAGTTTCCTGTAGGGTGATGCAAAATGTAGATGAAGTGCTGAGGAGTTATCATAGCTCAGTTAAGCAGAGGAAAAAACCGCCGTAATTCCGAAGGAGTATTAGCTTTTTTGTGAACTGGAAGGTTGTTATGAGAATGATAAAGCAATTTATTCCAGAGGATCAGATACTGCCACCGGTTGAGAACCTACAACATCAAAGACCATTGGTTCTGGGGATCCAGTGAGGCTGAGGTCCTTGGTTGATGCTTGGATCTCCACCACATAATAATAATAATAATAATAATAATAATAAGAAGAAGAAGAAGAAGAAGATGTAGGAAGCTGTGCATAGGAGTCACTGTCGATTCTTTTTTCTTTTTTTCTGTCTCTTGCTGACCCTTTGGTATCAAGGGATTGGAGGGATTCTCTGAAGTGGCTTCAGAGACCAAAGACAAGCAGGAAGCCCTTAGAGCAGCAGTTAGTGGATCCTTCAGCCACTGGCTGAGATCATCCGTACCACTGGCAGAAAACCTCAGAACGTATTGTCCCAAAGGACCCCTTCCTAATGAGAATGGGCAAGAGAAAGTGGTTACTTGTCCAGCTAAGGGATGGGGAATAGTGTCCTCGATGGTTGTGGAGAGGTTGCTCCCACAGAGGTGTCCCTGATGGTTGTGGGGAGGTTGCTTCCACAGAAAGTGTTGGGAGGCCTCCAACCATCAAGGAAGCAGGTCTTGTGGCTCCAAGGGCCTAAAGTTGACTGAGCAATTTGTTGTTTTTGTTGTTGTTGGCTGGTCAGTTAGGGTTTTTAATGGGACTAAACTACAACGGTCATCAGTCCCTTTTTCCAATTACAGACATGATATGGAAAATCACTACAATGGGACATTAAAAAAAGTTTAAACTACATAAAACTGTAGATGTAGCATGTCATAAATAAAAGAAGCAAATAAAAAGGAAGAAAGACGAGAGATTTAAAAGAGAATACCAGAGTTTTTAGGCTGAGTGTTCACAGAAATAAAAGTACAACATCCAGCCACTCTATAATACATTAAAATCACATACCTAAAAGTAGTAAGTAAGTTTAGAAAATATAATGGATGCTAAATAAACCTCACATGGAATTATATAATACACTGTTATGAATAACATTTTACAAAGAATTGGCCATAGAGGCATTATCAGCTAAAAGCAGGCTTAAGATATCAGGGAGATTAAAAGTCTACCTCTGAGTGGCTAAATTGGGGCATTCCAGTAAGATGTGGGCAACTGTCAAATGCACATCACATTGGCACTGAGGTGGATCCTCAGGACGGAGAAGATGACCATGCGTCAGCCAAGTATGGCCGATATGGAGTCATCAGAGGATGACAGAATCCCTGCGAAGAGTCCGCATAGAGGAGCATCACTTGTTCATTGTCTCCTTTATTAATCTCAATTTGTTGGGTGTTTGTAGGGTGCGCAATTCAGTATTCCACAGACTGTGAACTTGACTGTGTAACATCGAACGAAGGTCAGTAGCTGTGATACCTAAATCCAGGGTAGATTTATGGGTAGTATCTTTTGATAACCTGTCAGCCAACTCATTTTCATCCATCCCAATGTGCCCTGGAGTCGGGAGAAATACTACTGGCCATGTACATTGATTGATGTCATATTGGGACTCTTTGATGGCCTGTACCAAAGGGAAGCCTGTAGACCACTCAGGGAATTGCTGCAAAGGAGGAAGGACTCACCAGGGCAGGAAGGCATATGTTAGAGCGTGCGAAGGATGGCTATCAGCTCTGCAGTGAATACAGTGCAGCCATCTGGCAAGGAATGCTGTTCGTTATGTCCTGCATGTGTATAAGTGAAGCTGACATGACCTTCTGCCATCGAGCCATCTGTGTAGATCACTGTTGAGCCCTGGTATCCATCAAGAATTGACAGATATTGGCTGTGAAGGGTCTCAGGGTGGACTGTGTATTTGGAGTTCTGTGATAATTCCACCCAAATAGAGGTCGAGGGGTACACCACGGAAGTGTAGGCGACTGGAATTTGTAGAGAGATGGTAGGGACTAAGACTCAGTTCACTTAGAAGTGATCCGACATGGACACCAATGGTCAAACCAAACCTTGGCCGCCTTTGTGGAATATGAAGTGTTGAATTCTGAAAAAGGAGATGGTGGGTCGGATGACCTGACAAATCACGGACATTAGCGGTGTATTTAGCCAGCAGTTGTTGCCACCTGACCTGTAGTGGAGAAACGGAGCCTATTCACAGGAGTTGTTCGGAAAGCCCCAGTTGCGAACCTAACCCAACAGTGGTGGATGGGATCCAGCATCTGCAGCGTTGAGGGCAATGCAGAGCCATATGCTATGCTCCCATAATCGAGAAAAGGCTGTCTGGACAGCAGACTGAAGGTGGACCAGGTTATCCAAGGCCAAGCGTGCCTTGTGGAAACCACAGTGGCATGGAGCCAACAGGCTCTAATATTCAAGGAGTCAACACAACCACCAGCTCAGCATGCATTCTAGCAGTTTACAGAGAATGTTGATAAGGCTTATGGATCGATAGCTATCCACATCTAGCAGGTCTTTACCTGGATTAAGCACTGGAACAATGGTACTTTCTCACCACTGTGACAGGAAGACACCACCACTCCAGATGTAATTAAACAAGGCTATAAAATGCCAATAGCCTAGTATGTACCATGCACCACACTGAAATGCATGGAAGTACCGGTATTTAAAAAGCAGAGGTCAAAATGGGACATTAAGTTCTCAACATCCCTACCGCGGCCATTGACCACGGCACCACCCACAATGGATTATGGTTGTTAAAATCACCCAGTAGTAGAAAAGGCGGCGGGAGTTGGGAAATCAGTGCAGCCAATATGTTTGAGGGTACGTCACGTTAAGGACATACACACACACTCCACTTGGCCTACAATATACTCTACAATACAAGCTGTGACTTTTATTGTATCCCCTGTACCCACGAAGGGCAGGGGTCTGAATTACTGGGAACCACATCCATTTGAGGGCAATGCAGAAAGCAGGTGTTGTGCTTAAAAGTTGTAATTCAGCCAGGTGTCGGAAAAACCCATCACAATTCCACTGGAGAATTACATTGTTTCCGAGCTGAAAGGCCATATGAACAAAGAAGCAGGTTATTCCATGGAAACACCTGCTGCCAACCACTCTAAATCTGCAGGACAAAAAAAAACCATAGGTCCTGGCACTCCAGGTATCACAAAATCTTCAGGGAAGGCGAAGATGTTCACCTCGTCTTCTGAAGCAGAAGATGTAGGTGGCTGTGGTTTTGAAGCCACCAAAGATTCGTTCTTCTTTTTCTTTGTCTCTTCTTGACCCTCCGGTGTTAAGAGGCTGAGAGGGCTTCTCAGACGTGGTTTCAGGGGCTGACAAAGAGCAGGAAACCCTTTGAGTAGCAGCTTGGAGATCCTGCAGCAATTTTCTGGGCTCCTCTTTGTCAAGTGAAGAAGCCTCAGAAGGGAGCATACTGAGGGACCTCATCTGAGCGAGAGTAGCCAGAGAAGCCTGTTGTTTCTCTGGCTTGGGGGTTGGGACCAAGGTCCCTGGTGTTTGGCGGTCATTGCTCCCAAGTTGAAGATTATGGGAGCAGCAGAAGAGGAAGTGCCCCTAATCTCTCAAGGGGGCAGATGTAGACAGTTGGGCCCAAGGGCCCACTATGGCAGTTTCAACAGTAGGTACATGAGTTGACAGGGATGGTAACGGAGACACTGCTGTAGCATATGATGACTTCATGCTCATAGGGTGGAGTTTTGCGTATTTACATTTTGCTCTGAACAGGACGACCTGTCCAGGTTGTTAAAGGAACTGATAACTGTAGTTGCTTAGTCCCTTTAAAAATCAAACCATCCAGGTTGTTATATTCCACTATTTTCCTTTCCTTATGCAGAAATGTGCAATCAGGTGAGCAAGGGGTTGGTTCAGTCCACAGTTGACACAGACTGCATGAGGGACACAAGGGACGTCCGAATCTGATGCATGTCCGCACTCCCAACAGGTGGGGTTGGTATCAAACTGGGAGGACACGTGTCCAAACCTCCAGCACTTGAAGCAACGCATGGGGGGAGGAACATAGGGTATTAAATCACACACCTGATCTTCTCAGGCAAGCATTCATTCTCAGAGGCCAAGCTGAAGGCATAGGTGGCAACCCTTTTGTCCTTCTGACCCCTATAGACACGGTGGATGAAGTGGACTTGTCACCACTCCGAGTACTTGCGTAATTCATCATCCGAAAGCAAAAGCAGATCTCTATGGAATATAATTCACTGGACCATATTCAGGTTCTTGTGGTGGGGGGGGGGGGGGGTTATCATAGCAGGAACATTATCCAGCTTATCATAGGCAAGCAATGCCCGTGACTGCATCGGGGATGATGCATCGCATCTTCGACATCCTTTCCACCTCTCCGAATGTATCCTCTATGTGTTCAACAAAAAAATTGAAGTTTGTGGCCATGAATGACTGACCATCTGTTCTCACAAACACTAAAAATAGTGGAGCATAATGCTCTCCCTGAGTCCAAGCCCTATGTATCTCCCGTGGTGTGGCCAGGGAAGGGAATGAGTGGATATCATATGTTGCTGCATTATGATCAGGTCTTTCTCTCTGAGAGATGGCCAGTTTGGCATCCGCCATCACTATTCTTAGCTGTTTCATTGTGTTTCCATGAGCAGCTAGAGAAATATACGGCCGCCCAGGCAAAGCCCCACTTGCCTTAGTAAGCCTTATACAATTGAGGTGTGGCATATTCCCCAGAGGTTGCTCGCCAGCGACTATTCAACCTCAACAGCCATGCATCTCCTCAGTGCACAGTTCACCTTCAGATTGAGGGTATTTTTTTTTTTTTTTTTTTTTTTACCGCCCTCATGTCCTGGGTAATTAAGCCAAGATCCCCAGGCTTTGTAGCATACAATGTTCCACCGTCGCACCACATGGGTGGTTGCTGAGGCAGGCACAGAGCTTACGGCGTGGAGGACTGTAGGCGCAATACAGTCCCCAGCTTGGGGCACCCAGTTCACCAAGCAAATTAATGCTGAGTCCCAAATTAATGCTGGGTGGTGTTGGTATTATAAAGGGGACTAAACTAGGACATTAACCCCATTTTCCTAGGTAACACATCACATCTAAATACCAAACAAAATAAAGTTTGGCACTCAACACATAGATGGGGAGTCCACAAGAACGACAATTAATATTACACTTACAACACAAAGGAGAAAACACAAAAAAAAAAAAATAAAATAAAATAAAAAAAAATAAAAAAAAAAAAATAAACAAAAAAAAAAAAAAAATAAAAAAAAAAAAAAAAAATAATAAAAAAAAAATAGACGAAGTGTTTAAACAAACTAAAATTCTACAGCAGAATACCATGGCTGGCTGATCACAAAGGATAGTAAAGGATGAGCCAGCCACAATGCACACACTAAAAATCTCTAGTCAGTCCACACTAAAGTCTAAAAACTACTTAAAAGTGCTATAGCAAGGGGACCTGAAAGATCAGGCAAAAATATCCACCACTATATGGAATGATAAAAACCAGAAGTGCGAATGGAACATAAAAGTCAGCCACAGAGGCTTCATCACTAAGGATTAAAGGGAGCACAGCAGGTAGATTAAAAAACTGCCACAAGGGAGCTAAAAGGGGACAAACCAACAGGATGCAGACCATTGTCAAGAAAGTGGCTCTTTGGCGGATCCTACGAACAAAGAAGGTGGCCACGCGTTAACCAGGTATGGCCAATATGCAGGAGGCAGAGGACAACTGAGTCCCTACGAGAAACCCTCAGTGAGGACTTCCATGCAGCCTTAGAGAGCTTCACCACATGGAGCTTGTTCAGCACATTGGAGTCACCCCATTTAGAACACCAAAGCCCAAGGATCTTGTCGTTCAACCCCAAATGGAGATCCCTTTTCTAGAGACCAATTTCCAGATGACATTAGGTAGTAGCCTACTTGGCCAGTTGATCAAAGCGTTCATTTCCCGAGATGCCAATGTGGCCTGGGTTCCAAATGAAGACCACAGAACGGCCAGTCTCTCCAAGGGTGAAGGCAGAGTCTTGAATAGACTGCATCAAAGGATGTTTGAGTAGACACTGGTTGAGGGCTTTCAAGTCACTCACGAAGTCACAGCAAATAACAATAGATTACCCAGGGCAGGCTTGGAGAGGTTCAAGAGCTTGAGAAATAATGACTAGCTCCGCAGTAATGACACTATTTCAAAAAGGCAAAATAATGCTGTTCGATATGGTCACCATGGACATAGGAAAACCCAGAATAGCCACCTACCAGGGAACTGCCTGTGTAAACAACTTCTGTGCCATGGAATGAACTTGTGATGGAGATTCAATGGTGATACCAAGGCTTTCGAGTCATGAGACAAGTCCAAGCTTAGCTTCAAGTGAGGAATGGACCAAGAAGGGGTATGGGAAAGGGTAGTGAATAGAAAGAGGGAAGGGAAGGGACTTGTGCGACAAAAGGAGGGAACTAACACGGACAGTGATCAGGAGACCCAAGCTCGGCCATCGTAAGGATGGGAGCGCAACAGCTGGAAAAAGATGCCTGCAATTCAGGTGGTGAGGCAAGCTGTGGGTACAGGCAATGTACAATGTTCCAGTGAAACTGCAGGGCAAGGACCCTGGCTTCAGCAAGTGGGCTCATCACTGGACTCGTGAAGAAAGCCCCCGCACTAAACGGACACCACTACGAAAGATTGGGTCCAGGATACACAATGCTAAAGGCACTGCCAAGTTGTACACTAATCCCCCATAGTCTACGTGCAATTGAATAAAGACCTTGTAGAGCTGCAGGAGTGTTCAATGTGTGGCTCCCCGAACAGTGTGGCTGAGGTAGTGAAGAATATTCAGATGTCACAAGTAGTTTTGTCTCAGCTCACAATGGTGTGGCACCCAAGTGAGCCGGGCATCGAAGAGTATGCATAAGAAGCAAAGTGTCCCTTCAATATGAAGTAGTTCATCACCCAAGTATAGTTCACGATCTGGGTGTACCGCTCGATGGCAAAAGAAGTGCATAGCCTGGGTTCTGGAGGAAAAGAACTGGAAACCGTGGGCTTAGGACCACGACTGAACTTTTTGAATGGCTTCCTGCAGATGCCTTTCAGCAACACCAATGGTAGCAGAACTGAAATGTAAACCAAAGTCATCAGCAATACCATTAATTGCAACTAAAACAGAGATACACAAAGGATGGAGCCCTATGGGACAATGTTCTCCTGAACATGGGGTAAGCTGAGGGAGGCACCAACCCTAACTCAAAAAGAGCAAAGGGAGAGGAAGATTTGAATAAAGAGTGGAAGAGGAGGACCCTGTAAACACCATTCATACAGCGTATGTAGGATATGGGGATGCCAGGTGGTGTCATATGTCATCCAGAGACAAAAAAAAAAAAGACCGCAACTAGATGCTCACACCTAGCAAAACCAGTAAAGATGGTTGACTCCAGTGACACTACATTATCGAGAGTGGAGTGGCCCTGATGGAACCTCCTTGTTTTGGGGCAAGGAGACCCTAATCTTCAAGGATCAACATAAGCCGCTGTCTCACCATCTGTTCAAAGAGCTTACTAAATAAACGTTGGTGAGGCTGATCCGGAGATAACTATCAACCACCAGTGGGCCTGTGCCAGGTTTCATCTCTGGGATGATAATGCTATACCGCCATTGGGACGGAAAAACACCTTCCGCCCACACACGATTAAACAGGGTGAGCAGTTAGTTGGCATTGGAAGTTCAGTGAGAGGTAACAAAGGAATTGGCTATGGACACCCACTGGTTGTGGAGAGGTATCGGGGCATGCAGAAAGGTCACTGTGGAACTCCCACTAGCTAAATGGGACATTGTACAGTTCCTGTCGATGTGTGTGAAATGGTAATGGCTTCTGATTGTCCTGCTCTTTGAGGGCACAGAAACCTGCACTGTAGGCTGTAGTTGTAGAGGTATGTGCATAATGCTCTGCTATGTGCTCGGCGATGATGGTTGGATCAGTAGAAAGAGTACCCTGAAAGTGGAGACGGTATACCTGATGGTGGACAGTATCGGAAAAGGTGTTGAACTTGTTGCCACCCCAGAGATGGGAAGGTGCGAGAACTGAAGAGACTACATACCTCTCCCAACAGTCCTGCTTACTCTGCTGTATCAGATGTTGAGCCCGGGCTTGGAGCCATCTGAAAGCAATTAGGTGCTCTATGCAAGGGTGGCACCAGTGTCACTGGAGTGCCCGCCAATATTCCTGATTGCCTCAGCCATCTCCAGTGCCCAACGCACCAACTTATGCCAGGGCGATCCTGGGGAATTCGGGACAGTGGCCTCAGTGACATAAACAATGGTCACAGTGACCTGGTTAATTGCCATATCAATGTTATCCAGCAGGGCAGGCAGTCTGCATGTTAAATCTGCAACATAAAGATGGGAAAGTGGTCCCTACCACAAAGGTCATCTTGGACTCTCCAACTTAGATGTGGGAGAAGGCTCTGGCTACAATGGGACAGGTCTATGCCGAGTAAGTGCTACATGCTACACTAAAATGTGTGGGGGTACCAGCCTTCAGAAGGCAAACGTCCTGCTGTGCTAAAAGGGTCAACGTCTCCACCACAACCAGTGGTGTTGGTTCACCCACACAAAGGGTGGTGGTCACTGAAGCCCCCAAAAGAAGAAA
This sequence comes from Locusta migratoria, assembly GCA_026315105.1. Taxonomy (NCBI): domain Eukaryota; kingdom Metazoa; phylum Arthropoda; class Insecta; order Orthoptera; family Acrididae; genus Locusta; species Locusta migratoria. Next base: position 112,343,481 of record CM048755.1, on the reverse strand, counting down.
TGGCAGGGAAAGTTGGGAGATCACAGCAGTAACGTCAGTAGGAGAGACAACCAAACAAATTGTGAGCTCCTGCAATACCCGGATTCTAACAGCCACTGCCTCGAGAGCTGATGGGGGCACATCTGCACTGGGGACTCTGGCGAGGACATAGACACGGACACCTCCAGCTACCTTGTCACAGCAAGGTTCTTATAGTAGCCCCAATACACATGAAGGACAAATGTCCAATGGACAGGAAACCAGGTTTCCAGGAGAGCTAAACACAGCAAAGGGAAGCAGCTCAGGGAGACGGTGGAAAAAACTGACCGCAATTGCAATGAAGAATGTTGCTTTTACTGTGCCAAACGGCCACGATATGATATATAAGATTATACCATTGGATCACCTCCTGCCAAGGGTTCAGAACCAAGAGAATCTAGAACCATAAGTTCTAGGGATCTAGTGAGGGCAAGAGCCTAAGCAGATGTGAGGATCTCCACCGCATCATCTGAAACAAAGGATGTAGGAGGCTGTGGCATTGGAGCCACCAAAGGTTCTTTTTTCTTCATCTTCTTCTGCTCCTCATCCTCTTGCAGAATCTTCAGTGTCATGGGCTGGGAGGGCTTCCCTGGAGTGTCTTCAATTAAGACCAGTCAGCCTTCCGACCAGCAGCTTGTGGATCCTTCAACCACCAGCTGGGATGCTCCATGACCCTTGTGGAAGCCACAGAAGGGAATGTCCTGAGGGACTCCTTACTAGCAAGAGGAGCCAGAGAAGGCTGTTGCTTCTCCAGATGGAGGTGGGGACTGATGTCTCTCATGGTGTGGGAAAATTGCTCCCACAGTTGGTGTTGGGGGAGCAAGGGGTGAAGATAGGCCTGCAGGGGCCAAAGAGTGATGTCGCAGTTGGGATGCCGTCATCCCCAACGAGACTGATGACGTGACAGCAGCAAACAACCTTACCATACGAGCAGGGTGGAGCCACTTGTATTTCTTCCTTGCCTCGGTGTATGTCAACCTGTCCAGGGTCTTGATCTCCATGATCTTTCTTTCCATGTGTGAAATTGTACAGTCTGGTGAGCGAGGTGGGTGGTACTGCCAACAGAGGTGGGGTACATGTAGTGTTACTAGGTGATGGGTGCCACCAGGCCCTGCATGTGGGGCTGGAAGTGCATTGGGAAGACGTGTGTCTGAATTTGCAGCACTTAAAACACCAATTAGGAGCAGGGTCATATGGTTTTACATCACACCAGTGTATCACCTACAAAGGCCAGGACAAAAGCACCAGTGGCAAAGCTGTAATCTTTTGGTCCCTTGTAGATGTGCCGGACAAGGTGAACACCCTCTTTGATGTATGCCGACGCGCAATTCTTCTTCGAACTGTGACAGGAGATTGCAGTAATGGTTTAGACCCTGGACTGTGTTTATTATCTTGTGGGGTGTGCCACTCACAGGAACATCATCCAGCTTGTCACATGCAAGTAATGCCTTCGACTGGACAGATGTTTATCAAAACAAACCCTCACTTCCCATCTTGGAGAATGACGCCACCTTGCTGAACTTGTCTTCAAGGTTCACAACAAAGAACTGTATCTCGATTGACAAGATAGATTCACCATCAGATCGTGTACATACTAAGTATTTGGGCGACTTTGACTCAGATCATTCGAGGGCACAAAGTTCCTCCCATGGTGTAGCCAGGGAAGGGAATGACTTAAAGGGTCATATGACATAGCATTAAATTCCGTCTTTTCTCACACAGAAATGCTGAGAGCTGAGCGACTATCAGCATTACTAGATTTTGACCGCTTCATTGCAGGTCATCAGCACCCACGTCAACCACACCAACCATGAACTCTCCTCATAGGTGCCACCCAACCACAGCAAAGGTCACCTGGTGGGACAGGAGTCCTGATGCCCCAGGTAGAAGGGCATCTACCCCTTGGCATACTTGATGAGGTTGCAGCTCATGCATCAGCAGTGTGATCCCTGTGTTGTCAGGGCACTGGATCTCCAGGATTTTCCTCTGTTTGTGCAGAATAGTACAGTCTGGTGAGCAGGGTAGTTGGTGTCGTCCACAGTGGGATATAGAAAGTGTCTAGATTTGATGCACAACCACAACCTGTAAATATGTGGTTGGAACTGGATCAGGAAGAGATGTGCATGAATTTCCTGCACTTAAAGCACGGCATGGGGGAGGAACGTATGGTTTTAGATCACACCAGTAAATCATAGCCTTAGACTTTTTAAACAATGTATCACACTCAAAGAGCAAGATGAAGGCACAGATGGCAACCCTGTTATCTCTCGGTCCCCTATAGACACACAGACAAAGTGAACATCTCATCATTATAGGTTGGCGTGTAACTAGTGCAAACTGCAAAAAGAGATCACAATGGAAAATTATGCCCTGGACCATGTTCAGTGATTTATGGAGAGAGATACTGACAGGAACATCACTCAGCTTGTCACAGGCAAGAAGTGGTCGCGACTGGGCAGGGGATGCTGTGTGTCTCAAGACCTACCCACTTCACATTTTACACAAAGAAGCCACTTCCTCAAACATGTCTTAAAGGTGCTCAACAAAGAACAGTGGCTCGGTAGGAAATAATGTTTCCCCATCGGAGCGCATACATATTAAATATTGTGGCGAATATGGCTTGAATCAGTATAGAGACCTATGTTCCTCCCATGCTGTAGCCAGAGAAGGAAATGAGTCAGGGTTGTATGTTGTAGCAATGCTGTCAACCCTACCATGCTTAAAGATGCTGGTGGCCATTAGACCACCACAATTTGACTTCAAACACTTCATAGTGGTCCCATGAGCAGCTAGGGACAATGGTTTGTCCAGACAGCTACGCATTCCTGGATAAGCTTTATACAACTGAGGTGTGGGTGGTTTGCACAGGTTGCACACTACCGATTGTTTCACCTCAACAATCTTGCATCTCTTCGATGTGCAGTACACCTTGAAATGAAGGATTGTTTAACTTTTTAAAATTCAAACCACAGAATTGTTTCTGTTCGTTGGCATGTGCTCTCATCTAATGCCTGATTAAAGGCAATCATCATTGTGGGGGACCTGCCGATCAGCCTCCACACCTGACACCATCACTGGTTCTGCAGCTGCTTTCTCCACCAAAGTTGCTGCAGCTAAGGGTACCACCAGCGCCACTGCCTAAACAGAAGGGCTGTGTGTGATCATATCATATTACACAGAGTAGACTTCTGGGGCACAGTCTGTTGTCTCATAGTGGCCAGCCAGTCAGCTATGCAGCTGCTACCTGCCCTTTGCGATAACACTCAGGTATTCTCTTCACATGGTGTTGAGCATACGTACCAGCAACAGCACCTGCACCAGACACAGAGAAGGAGGCAGCACCAGTCTCTCCCATGCTACTATTTCATCAATCGAGGAAGGGCATGTGCCAAGATTGCCAACAACTGAAGTACTTTGGACCCTACACTGCTGTAGTACCAAACTATCTGAGGCAACACCCCACGGACTCATAAGAAGACAACTTGGAAATCTCCAGAGTTTGTTCATTCCCTCAAGAAGAGAGGCATATAGAAATGAGTCTGCGTGTGACTGAAAAGGCCATGCATGCCGGCAGTGGAAGCTAAGAGTGAGGACGCTACAAGTGACAGCTGTTAAGTCACACTGTGACCAATAGGTTGGTTGGGTTGTTTGATTGGGATAGGGGGACCAAGCTGCTAAGGTTATCAGTCCCTCGGTGGGGAGGGGAAGGAGTGGGGATAGGAAACGAGGGGAGGGGGAAAGGAAATGCAGTCCGGGAAGTAAAGAAGGAAGGAAGACTGCATTATAGCTCGGGGCCCCGTGCTTGCCACGCACGTACTCACAATAGAACCCTGAGCCCCCTGGGGCGCTGTATTCATTTTCATTCTTATTTCTTACTTCAATACATTTTAAACTGTGAAGCTATTCTATGTGAGGGTATTATACATCCTGTACACAACAGGAATGTATCATCTTTCAAAATGAAAGTGACAGTAAAAACATAGTTTCATCAAGTACTGTCAAATCACAGTGACCTTAAAAATGAATTAAAAGTGCTAATGAAAAAAAGATCCTGCAAAGAACTCTTATCTTACCTAAAACTATCCAAGATTTGAATAATTATCTGAGATGATTTATGGCTCATTTCTAAAACACAAATTTCATTCCAAACCATATTATTGCAAACTGATATTTGTGGTACATGAACTATAGCTTACAGATCAATTGTTTTAAATAGGAACTGTACCTGAAAGCGATTCCGAGATGGACTAGGAATAGGACTTGACACAGGACTAGGGCTCGGTGAAGGAGCAGGGCTGCGTAGACGACCACCTCCCCCACGTGGTCGAGTCTCTGGCAAGAGGTGCTGTGGTTGTGGCTGTTGGTGATTAGCTGTTTCCACATTCCGCATCAAAGTTTCACAGGTTAAGGAGATTTTTCGAGAGACAGACTTTGCAATACGTAGTCGACGTTCTGGTACTTCAGCTCCGACTGTGTCTTGATGTTCTGATGCTTGCTCTCTATTACGAGAGCAAAATCTACGTACTTCAGCCACCAGCTGTTCGTATTGCTTATCGTCATCTTCCTATAAAATCATGAATATGTATTAGAAGCTGAAATACACTCACAAATTCCAACATAATTTTTTCCCTGCAAAGGAGACTATATGTAGAACACTAGTGCAACCCACTCTAGAGTAATGCTCAAATATTTGGAATCCCTGCCACATTGGTTTAAATAAAGATATATAAGCAAGTAAGAGGTGGGCTGCTACATTTGTTACTGGTAGGTTCAATCAACATGTGTTATAAAGATGGTTCACGAACTCAAATGGGAATACTTGCACGTACAATGATATTTCTTCAACTAAACCTATACCTAGGAAATTTACAGAGCCTGCATTTGAAGAGACTGCAAAGGGATTCTACTGATACCAACTGACATTCCGCATACAGACAGCAAAGATAAGAGAAAGTAGTGCTTATATAGATGCATATAAGTAGTCATTTTTTCCTCAACTCTATTTGAGAGTGAAATTGGAATGGAAATGATTACCAGGGTAGTAAGTACCCTCTGGCACACACTGCATTGCTGCTTGCAGAGTAAGGATCTATGTAGATGTAGAAATTATGCACGAGAGTATTAAATCTAAATTTTGACACTCTGGTATGCAAGTGAAGGACATACCTGGTTCAAGTATGTCAGATTAGATTAATTAGATCCTAATAAGTTAATATAATAATAATAATATCAAATATATCCCAGGTCAAATCCCGGTTCCGGCAGACAATTTTAATCTGCCAGGATGTTTTAGACGTAACCTGTTGATACAAACAAGCAGCAGTTTGTTTTAATTGTAGGTATATTTTACTCTAAATGCAGTTTTCACCTTCAGTATTTCTGGTATGTAACAATTTGGGTTGTTTCCTGAAAACTAAGATATCCTAAATGCATGTACTTTCAGAAGGTCACTATCAGCCTTCACAAAATTCCTTTCCATTCTTACATGTAAGTTGTAAATCTATTTTCCATCACAAAAAATTATACGTATAAAAAATTAGGAAAATCTAGTAACTTTTACTAACACTGCTATAAAACACACATATAGCTTCTTCTTCCTCATGTCATGTATGTCGTCAGAGCTTCTGCCAATGACAGAGCATTTTCATTTATGTGATCCAATCTACAAATTTAATTATTTTTATGCTTTAATTTCAGAAAAATAAGATGTTTTGTCAGAATAATGACAGAAAATGCTATTTGACAGTTTTAATCATTCAAAATAATAAAAATGTGAGACATATTTTCAACATAGGATAATAACTTATTGTGTGGTTAACAGATCAATTACATGACTTTTATGAGAATTATGTGGACTACATTAGTTTATAGACTGCATACACGTTGTTGTTGTTGTTGTTGTTGTTGTCGTCGTCTTCAGTCCAGAGACTGGTTGGATGCAGCTCTCCACCCTACTCTAGCCAGAGAAAGCCTCTTCATCTCCTCATAAGAATGGCAACCTACATCCATTTGAATCTGCTTACTGTATTCATCTCTTGGCCTCCATCTGCAATTTTTATCCCACATACTTCGCTACAATGCTAAATTCACAATTCCTTGAAGTCTAAGAATTGATCCCTTCTTTTAGTCAAGGAATGCCAGAAATTCCTTTTCTCCCCAATTCTGTTCAGTACCTCCTCATTAGTTGCGCGATCCACCCACCTAATCTTTAGCATTATTCTGTAGCACCACATTTCAAAAGCCTACTTCCTCTTCCTGTCAGCACTGTTTATCATCCATATTTCACTCCCATACAAGACAACACTCCCCACAAATGCCTTCCATAAAGGACTTCCTTTCGCTTAAATTAATATCTGATGTCAACAAATTTCTCTTTTTCAGAAAGGCTTTTCTTGCCATTGCCATTTGCATTTGATATCCTCTGTATTGCGACCATCATATGCTATTTTACTGCCCAAGGACCAAAACTCATCTACCACCTTTATTGTTTCATTACCTAATGTAATTCCTCCAGCATCGCCTGATTTTCTTAAGACTGCACTCCACTACTACCCCCCCCCCCTTTTTTTTGCTCTTGTTAATGTTCATCTTATATGCATCTTTCAACACACTGTGCATTCCGTTCAAATGCTCTTCCAGATTCTTTGCTGTCTCTGACAGAATTACAATTTTATCAGCAAAATGCAACATTTTTGTTTCTTCCCCCTGAACTTTAATTTCTTCTCCAAATTTCTCCTTGCTTTCCTTTACAGCTTGCTCATTGTACTAACTGAATAACAACAGAGAAAGGCTACAACCCTGTCTTACTCCCTTCCTCAACCTCCCCTTCAGCCCTGGTAACTGCTGTCTGCTTTTTGTACAAGTTGTAAATTACACTCTGTTCCCTATATTTTCCTTCTGCTTGCTTCAGAATTTGAAAGAGTTTATTCCAATCAACATTGTCAAAACCTTCCTCAAAATCTACAATAGCTAGAAATATAGGTTTGGCTCTCCTTAATTTATCTTCTAAGATAAGCCCTAAAGTGAGTGGCGGTAGGCGTACCCCAGCGGTCAGCCAGTGAGGTGGCGGCCGAGGCCTCTAAGAGTGATGTAGGCACAGCCTGTTGTAAAGCCTTGTCTCTAGGTGGTGTTGGTATTGCCTCCCATGTTCCTACATTTCTCCTGAAACCAAACTGATCTTCCCAAGATCGCCATCTAGTAGCTTTTCCATGCTTCCATAAATGATTATTGTTAAAATTTTGCAACCATGACTTATGAAACTGGCGATTGTGTAATTTTCACACATGTCTGAACCTGCTTTCTTTGGAATGCGTATTATTACATTCTTATTAAAGTCTGAGGATATTTCCCCTGTCTCATAAACCTGCGCACCAGGTGAAATAGTTTTGTCATGGCTGGTTCTCCCACCGACTTCAGAGCTATGAGGGAATGTCATCTACTCCGGGGGCCTTGTTTCAACTTAGGTCTTTCAGTGCTCTGTTAAATTCATCTCTCAGTATAGAATCTTCTATTTCATCTTCATCTACTTGCTCTTCCCTTCCTACAATATTATCTCTAAGTTCATTTCCTCTGTAGAGCCCCTCTATATACTCTTTCCACCTTTCAGCTTTCCCTTCTTTGCTGAGAACTGGTTTTCCATATTTGTTCTTGATATTTATGCAGCTGCTTTTCTTGTCTCCAAATGTCTATCTTATTTTCCTGTAGATGGTATCTATTTTTCCCCTATTTATACATTCTTCTACAAACTTGCATTTGCCTTCTAGCCACTCCTGCTTAGCTGTTTTCAACTTCCTGTCAATCTCATTTCCTAATTGCCTGTACTCCATTTTGCTGTTTCATTTTTTACATTTTTATATTTTCTCCTTTCATCAATTAAATTTAGTATTTCCTATGATATCCAAGGATTTTTTTTGTAGGTCTTGCCTTTCTACTTATTTTGTCCTCTGCTGCCTTCACTATTTTATCTCTCAGTGCCACCCATTCCTCTTGTACTGTTTTATATCCCCCCGTTTCTGTCAATTGTTGCTTAAAGCTGTCTCTGAAATTCTCAAGAACTAGAGGTTCCTTCAATTTATCTAGGTCCCATCTCCTTATTTGCCTACCTTTCTGCAGTTAGTTTTTTTTTTCCAACTACAGTTCATGATGAATAAGATATGGTCAGAGTCTATATCTGCCCCAGGATATGTCTTACAGTTTAAAACCTGATTCCGAAATCTATGTCTTACCATTATAAAATCTATCTGGTACCTTCCAGTGTCTCCTGGTCTCTTCCGCGTATACAACCTTCATTCATGATTCTTAAACCAAGTGTTTGTTATGATTAAATTATGTTCTGTGCAAAATTCTACCAGGCGCTTCCTCTTTCATTCCTTTTGCCCTGTCCATATTCACCTACTTTTTTCTTTTTCTACTACTGAATTCCAGTCTCCCATCACAATTATGTTTTCCTCTCCCTTAATTGTCTGAATAATTTCCTTTATTTCCTCATACATTTCTTTGATCTAGTCATCATCGGCAGAGCTAGTTGGCAAATAAATCTGTACTACAGTGGTCAGTGTTGGCTTCGTACCTATCTTGACTGTGACAATGCAATCACTGCGCTGCTCAGAATAGTTTAACCGCATTCCTAGTTTCTTATTCATTATCATACCTACTCCTGTAATAGCCCCAACTGATTTTTCATTTATAATCCTATACTCAACTGACCAGAAATCCTCTTCTTTTTTCCACTGAACTTCACTAATCCCCACTATATCTAACTTAAATTTTCTAACCTCCCTGCCCAATTAATGGATTTAACATTCCATTCTCAGACCCGTAGAATGCCAGTATTGTCTTTCCTGATGATCACATCCTCCTGAGTAGTCCCTACCTGCAGATCCGAATGGAGGAATATTTTACCTCTGGAACATTTTACCTGAGAGGATGCCATCATCATATATTCATACAGTAGAGCTGCATGTCCTCGGGAAAAGTAATGGCTGTAGTTTCCCCTTCCTTTCAGCCGTTCACACTAACTGTGTGGCAAAGCCATATTAGCTGATATTAGAAGGCCAGGTCAGTCAATCATCTAAACTGTTACCTCTATAACTATTTAAGAGGCTGCTGTCTCTCTACAGGAACTACACATTAATCTGTCTTCTCTACAAATACCCCTCTGCTGAGGTTACACCTACGTTATGGTCATTTGAATCATTGGGGCATGCAAGCCACCACACCTCGGCAATGTTGTGGTTCATGGGGGTGTACTGCATCCATATGGTTTAATTATTTTATCAAACAAGTAGGCTCAGCCACAGATATCGTGTAAAAACACTAAAATATGACACGTTTCAAGGGTCAAGCCCTCATCATCAGATAATCTGAACAAGAATCTTAAAACATGAAACCATAAAAATATAAAATGTAATAAAAGAAAACGTGGTTACTTCCCTTGTAACCGTGTATACGAAGATAGGTCCTCAGCATAATGTGCTACGTCAGAATTCAAACCAGACCCTAGTAATGGCAGTGCATAACAGAACCGAAATGCACAAAGTCAACAAGGGCGATTGATACTAAGGCCGATACAGGCAATACTAGAGTTACTGTTAGTGAAGAACAATATATTAATAAAACACTGCAATTCTTTTCAGAAAACGGTGTGACCGAAATAGCTGAAGATCCAACTAAAAAGGTACAAGCAGAGCTAAAACAGTTGCTTAAAACGACATCTTTCCTATTGACCGAGAAAGAGAAATTTCAGTGTTACGTCATGAATCCCGCAGCTCCTTGACTAAGATTGTAATTAAAGGTCCATAAAAATGGGCATTCCATTAGAGCTATCGTAAATTCAATGAAAATGCAATTATGCAAAATTACGAAAAAACTCGATAAAATTTTAAAGGAGTTTTACGTATTTGGGGATACTTTTTCAGTTAGCAACAACACTATGTTGATCAATGAGATTAAGGATAAGCCTATTGCCGATAAATCCCACCTTATGTCCCTTGATATTATAAATTTATATGCAAATGTTCCGGTTGATGAGGCCGTTGAGTTGATTAAAGCTAACTTACTTAAACACAAGAGACTAGCTCAGCAAGAAATCGTTGAATTCATTGACCTAATTCAGTTTATTCTGAAATATAACTATTTTGCTTTCTATGGGAAATTTTATATACAAAAAGACGGATTGGCTATGGGTTCAAGTATTTCAGGAACAATAGCAGACACTTTAATTAATAATCTAAAAAACTGGCTTTTCACAAATATGCAGCACCTAGTTGATAAAATCTTACATTATAAATGTTACATTGGCGATGCATTGCTATTGATAGGAGGACAAACTGAAATTACTGAAATAGTTAATAAATTTAATAGCCTACTTGAGAAAATTGAATTTGCCACTGAACAAGAGAAGAATGGCACACTTCAATTCCTTGACCTTAATATTACAAAGCAGGGTGGTAGACACTTATTTAAAGTATACAGGAAACCTACAACCACCAACATCTTAATACATAACAGCTCTTGTCACCCTAATGGCCAAAAACTTTCTGCCCTACGCTGTTTAGTCGATAGAGCCTTCAAAGTGCCAATGAATGAAAAAGAAAGAATTACTGAATTTAACATTATAAGACAGCCTGCTAGGGTGAATGGTTACCAGGAAAATGTAGTGAATAACTTAATATGAAAGAAACAGCGTGCGAAATCAAATAAAACTGGCATGAAAATATCAAGAGAGTAATAGTTCCATATTTTGGTAATGTATCTCAGAAAGTGGCCAACATACCAAAACCTTTTAAAGTCGAAGCTGCTTTTAAAACTAATAATATGTTATGTCATAAATTACGGAATAACTTAAACCAAGAGACTGATAAATATGACAAAGTGGGGGTTTATAAAATACAGTGTAATAGTGGCAATGCCAACTACATTGGGCAGACCGGTAGATCATTTAGAGTTAGGTACAAGGAACATATGGATGCCTTCTGACTTTTGACAAGTCCGCTGTAGCTACGCATATCCATGAAACTGGCCACCCTTTGAAGCGGATTAATTTTGCATAGACAGGATAAGGGAAGCAAGTTAGATCTGCTAGAACAGTTGGAGATTATAATACACAACGCTAAAAGCGACTCTTCATTAAATGAACAAGTTCAAGGTAATACATACAAGAAAAATAAAAAACAAATTGTGGGACTATTATAACAAAAGTCATTTGTTTTAAATTTCAACCTGTCATGCTGTGCAAATTATTTTGTGACACCTGAATGTACCCACTAGCTTGTGGATGATCTTTGGAATTTGGAGGTCTTTGTTTTCATGTGCATACGTGCACCTCAGTCGTGTTGTTGACTCGGTGCATTTCAGTTGTGTTATGCACTGCCAGTGCTGGGGTCTGGTTTGGATTCTGAAGTAGCACAGTATGCTGAGGACCTTTCTTCATAGACACTGTTACAAGGGAAGTAACCACGTTTTCTTTTATTACATTTTATATTTTTATGGTTTCATGTTTTTAGATTCTTGTACAGATTATCTGATAATGAGGGCTTGACCCTTGAAATGTGCCATATTTTAGTGTTTTTACATGATATCTGTGGTTGAGCCAACTTGTTTGATAAAATAATTAAGTAATACAACCATGATCTCACATCTATTATGGATATAATTAAATACATATGGTTTGTATTTTCTGTAGTTTAAACTGACATTGGAGCAACATTTTATATAACCAAGTATGAATTTCCTCACTATACCCATCTCTCCCCCTTTAAACTATGGTGTCAGTGCCCCACTGTGCAGTGAATTTTCCACGTGATACAACTGTTCCTTAATCAGATTATTAGAATTCTAAAATGGGTCCTCTTGTACAAAAATGGACAAAATTACATGACCGAAGTTATTTCTCTATAAAAACACACAGCTACTTATACATTAGAAACTTAAAATCTGCAGATTAACTAAAATAATCTAATCACTTATTAAGTTTTCCACTATGAATATTCTATACGGATTACTGTGTGTTAACTGAATGTAAATACAGGAAACTGTAAACAGCTACTTTTGACATTTTTGATTATTCCCATAAACTATTTGTTGATGTTTTTAGGCTCATCTTCAGATGTATCTTACAGACTTCACATCTTTCGTGTCACGCTGTCATGCAGGGTACTGCATTCTGTGACGAGCAGATAGCAAACATTTGGATGTATTGTGACAAGTGATAGTTGTATGACAAGTTTTGTCAATAAACTAATTCCTTTACTTATAAATACTTTATTTTCCTCTAATACATTAGCACTGCATTGATATGAAGTAGTGACAATATCCTTGCTGCACAGGAAGATGAGGACTGAAGGTCAGCAAGATGAGAGCTGTGTTCTGGCCAGCTGACTGCGACTTGCATGCTTCTAGCTTTGCTGATACCTGTGCTTGGTGCTGTAGGAACAGCCACAAACATTGGGCATAAAACAGCAGGCAACTCTATGATGAACAGTTGGACTTAGGTGTGCACTGTGTGCCATTTCGAGATAAATCCACTATAGGGTGGGTAGACGGCTGTCGTGATGAATGTGACTTTCACCATCTACCAGCGGCTGCTGCATTAATTCACCACATATCCCCACACATTCACCCACAAAATGATAGCCGGCACTACATGTCTAATGGCTAGGATTAGTCACTTGTCACTATAATAGCGACTGGTTGCAGTTTTCTGTATTTATATTAAAAAAAAAGTCATAGTCCCTAACACAGTAACACAGTGGCACTGGGTCCCTACCCTTTAATAAATAAAGAAATATTTTTAAAAAGCAAAAAAGAATCTAACCTTTGGATTCCCTCCACCAGGTTGCTGGTTATGTGAGTGTCCTGGAAAAGACCTCAGGTTTGCTCACACACTCAAGCAGGGGACTACTACTATGGTTAGTAACAGTGATTAAATTTATTGTTAATAGGACCTACAACTAACCACCAAAACAGTGTAATTCCTGAATTCCTGAGTACCTAATATATTGCACACTGCAGATTTTTGTTATAAACAAAACTATAACAAAAAATTAAAATGTTACATTATAATCCAGTGGCTAAAATATAGGTAAAAATTTCAGTGCCATCAGCTGTGCTGCCTAAATCAGCTCAAACTTCATCACAATGTGGCACTGACCCCATGATTATGTCATAATGACACGCTCACAATACAGTCTTCTGTGGCAAAACTACCGAAAAGATTTTACTGCACTGACACACAGCAAAAACATTCATGAACACATCACAGATCATTATCAGAGAAATCCCTATCCTTTCCAGAAGAAAACTCCACTTAAACGTATGACCAGTACCAATATTTATTCAGGCAATGCTGGCTTTGTAGCCTAGAGCCACATTATCAAGTGCATATAACAATTAGATCATGTAGCACAGGACTAGTGAGCTCAAGTATAAAATTAATCTTCATGCCTTGGGGTGGATTTCTTTCAAAAATTGTATCCAAACATGAGCATGAGCATGAGCATGCTCATATATTGGGTTCAGCAATGATTTGACTTGATGATGATCACCAATCACATGGCACATTTCTGTCACCAAAATTTTATTGCTGACTATCTGTTTCATGGATATGAGATTTTAATACTGACAGTTGGGCCCATGTCCTGTGTCATGGAGACTATCATGTTTTAATTGTTAGAACTGCATCTAATGTGACTCTATGATAGTGCCCAAACAAAAATCGCTACTGGTTAAAGCTGTAAGAACAGTTTTCTTTCAAAAATGTCCTGCCACAGCTACAACTGACCTTAGCACCTAGTTGTCTACAAATCCCTACAGTTATGCACCCAGCAGCACCTCAATAAGACTTCTATACCAATTTCATTACTGGTTTCAATTTATCCAGAGTACCCTATTTGAACTAATATGAAGAAGCAAGATATCTTGCAGGTATATGCATTGAGAACATAATTAAAATCAAAAGCAGACTCTCTACAGAAATGATTTGCAATTATCCATTAAGCTCTATGGGCAAACCTTTGACCAACAGTGAAAAGATATACAATAAAGTTAGCATATCTGCATACCAACTATGACACAGGTAATTGGCATAAATATAAAAATGTAGCGGTAAGTATAGCTAGCTGCAAAAACAGTAGCAACAATAACATCCTGTAAGTGGCAATTTTTGCTGCTGTCATTATGTGTACTACAACAGATTTTTATCAGACTACACTGTTGTTGTGGTGTTGGAATTTTAATCATATGTCCGAGTGTACCCCTTAGTATCTGTATACTATCTGCCTTTATAGAAAACTGTCTCCTTGATGGATTTCTATCTGTGGGACTTTTGAAATACAAAATATGTATTCATTTGTGTAGGAAAGTTCAACAGTTCACATGTTTCAACTTACAAGGAGACATTATGGTATCAAATTCAGTTTGGGAACAGGCATTGCAGGTCAGTAGTAAAGGTCAAAGCTGTCAATGCATAAAACACATTAGTCAGAAGATTTCAAGAAAAAGGGGTCTAAATTTTTACATGTAGATTAAATATAGTCAATTCAGCTCCCTGGCAGCACAGCGAAACAGCTGTGCATGAAGCTGACTTGCTTGCCACATGGATGATCAAGGTTCAGTCCTACCTACAAACAAATTTAGATTTAGTTACTTTTATATTATTGTTTTACAATTTATCCCCTTGCTCAATCTTGAACATCTAGTTTTACAGACAGGTGGGGGAAAAAACCTAATAAAATGTTCATAAAAGTGTACTCACCTGATGAAAATAATAGAGAAACAAATTCCTGTGAAAACTGTAAAAATGTACAACGAATAGTGTATGATCAATGGTCACTGGAAATCTTTAATAAAATGATCCAGTACTGCTAGTACACTTTCAAGCTTTCTGATGAAAGAGAAGTTTTCATGAATGTAAAGGAAATATGTTTTCCAACAATTTTTTCCTTTAAAAGATTGTGCATGTAACAATTTTCCTTCATAAATTGTAAAAGAATTCAAAATATTTTTTGTTTTCAATGTCTTTATGGTACCTGCCCTCCTCATGCTTGTATGTAAAACATGGAATTGACAAATAAAGATGATATTGTATTTAAAAATTAAAGAAATTAATAAATAATAAAAATTATATAATAAAATTTGTTACAGTGGTAATTTAAATTTTAATTTACCTCAATTAAAACACATTTGAAACTATCAACTTTTGTAAAATGAAATTATTAATTATAATTCACATTTTAATTAGCTGTAACATTCACTTCGTATGCACAGTTTCATAGTGTAATGCAATTTTGAGCCTTATTCTGGGACACTATAGTCACAACTCTAGACATTTTCCTCAACGAAAAGAACTGTGAGGGCAATGCACAGGGCACAATCAACTGACAGTGGCAGACTTTTGTTCCAAAAGTCATTCATCCTACCTCTTGGCAGTCTGTATATATTGGAAATATGTAAGTTTGTAAAAAGCAACATTACTATTTTCAATAAAAATGTATTGATAATTATGATACCAGACACAAAATGAAACTCCATATGCATACCTCTGCCTTCAAAAATGTTCAATTTAACAAAGGCATTGAAATTTATAACAGTTTGCCACCAGAAATAAGAAATTGGAAGTCTCTGTCTATGTTTAGTATGACATTTACAAACTTTCTTGATTGACCACTGCTTTTACACCGTATCTGAATTTGTGGCCCAGATGTGATAACAAAATAAATAAATAAATAAAAGAACAAAGTGCAGGAGTGACCTTCGTAAAAGATAGTGAACATTAATGCAAAGATGTAAACAAAGTTAATTATTATGCCATTTACAATTATGCAATTATGTGCTTTACTACAATGATGCCAATCAGGTACTTGTTCTGCATACATGTGGGAAGGACATAAAACCAAAATAAATTGTAATAATTGTAAACTAGGTAAAATCATTTATATAACACCATCATATCACTTTCTCATCAAAGCATTAAACTATGCTACTGTCGAATTGTATGTTTTGTGGATAAATATGTGCATGTCTTTTACAAGATTTAATCAAAGAAAATAAATAAATTCTTTACAATTTAACTCATAATACTTAGGTCATTGATTTAATTAATGGTTGCAATCATTAAAAAAAAGTCATCTGAAGATAGGATTGTACCCTGAACACTGATGTGGCAAGCGTGTCCGATACATATGCAGCCGTTTGCTGTGCTGCCAAATAGTAGAAACTGACCAACATAAGAGCTGCACACAAAATTTTAATAGCACTTTTTGTCATAAGTTATGACTAACACACTTTACAACTCTTAAGGGTAAGAAGACACTTGAGGTATGCTACTAACAAGCAAAGACTCATCACAAACTGAATTTCTGGGAAAAAAAGAAGGTTCCCATTAAAATTTACACACATACAGAAACAAATCTATCACACAAATAACCAGCTTGTCATCTATCATTAACTGGATAAATGTACTGTGTTCATAAATTAACATTTTGTGCATCGCAGCATAATGTAATTTACATTATCCACTAAACATACAAATAATTAAAGTGTTGGCATTTACGTTTCCTGGTTATCGGCTGTAAGCAGTTAATGATATTAAATACAAAAATTTTTGCCAGTATCATGTGAACACTTTTAATCTGTGTATAACTACTTACAATAGTGTGTGGCATGTTTCATAGATCTTTTAATTCACATTAGAGAAGTTATGCCATCTGTTATCCCTACAATACTGGAAACATACCAAATGAATTTATTCAGAGATAATCCCATATTGCAACAACTGTGTGCTGTATTGTTTGTAGTTATTCATGAAATGTCACTCAGCAGTTTCTACATAATGCGAAACATGTCTTATGGTAATTTTCACCTGTTACCATAGTGGGACACTTTCCACAGTTTCCATTCTTCTTAATTATTTGAAATTAAAGGTAATGTTATTAGAAAAAAAATAAGGATGATGATAATGAAGATATAAAACAAAAATAGTATTGTATTGTGTCATAAGTTGGCTATTAATTTAATAACCGATGTTTCGGTCAATGTTACAGTGGCCTTCTTCTGGGTATACTGATGTGAGTCGGTTGTTACGTGGCAGTATATTTTATCTTTACTGTCAACTGTGACATTACATCATAATTTTAAAATCATCGATGTTATTGATGATTTTTTTGGTGGAAGAGTGGAAACTTTATTATGATAGGATGCTGAGAGGGAAGGAGTGGGAATCACCCATTGTCTATTGCAAATTGCATAGCCAGAGTATCCAGCGATTCTTAAAATTAAAAGTTCCAGAGTTTTCCAGGTCAATTTTTGTATTTTTCCAGGGTCATATTGTGCTTAGTCACTAACCACATTTGATTCATTTTCTGACAGAAAAAAAAAAAAAAAAAAAAAAAAAAAAAACTAACACGGCTTATTTTAAGATTTGAAACCCTATTTCAATAGTGGTAAATCATCACTTCAGCTCATGTTGATATATATATAATCTTCACCTAGTTATGTTTACGCTTCATTATATCAACATTAGTTAAGGTGTTGGTGCAACACTATTGAAATAAGGCATTCATACAAACATACCACAATATGACATCAGAACTACATGTCAAAAGAAGTACAAACAAAACACTACAAGAAAATTGGAATGAGACTAGGTTGCAAATGAGGTGAAACAGTATTTTTTTTAAAATCCATTAGGAACACTCGGTTGTTGAGAGCATACTCACTGACATAAAGATAGCATTGCCTACTTCAGTAAAAAAATTGCATTTTTTAGAAATAGAACTAATAATGCAAATTTAAATTTGAACAACAGACTGAGGGAGGGAAGAGGGCAGTCGCACTTCACAAAGAGCTAAGGGGGAACTATTAGCTTCATTCGAATTGCAGTTGCAACAACGCTTGGGCCCTATTCACACGGGGATATGCAAATTGCGTCTCCAGCTGCATGATGACTACGAGACTAGGAAACTGTACGACTCGAGTAGACGATCACATTCAAACAGGCACGACTCGGTCTCCCGAACTACCAAGTCACTTGCAGTGTGAAAGAAAATTAAATCAGTTTTCTTGCCTGAGCATGACGTAAGTGCACTTTCTGTTTACTCCGCTGCCTATAGTTCAATATCTAGTAACTCTAGCAGTGATGGCGATATTATAATAGTTTTATTATTACCACCACTATATGCAGACAGGCCTGAAATTTGTGCCCGTCAATTTTTAATAGCTAGCTCAATATTTGGTATTTAAAACAAAAAAACTTGAGGCACATGCATTATACAACTGAGATATGAATACTTCACCAAATTCACTTATAATTTTGTTGAACTACATATGCTATGAACTTCTGTATGATTTCAGTAAGAAACCTCTACTTCCTAAGTTGTTATTTTTTCTGTTTTTGGTGTAGTGCACGTAAAAATTTTTAAATTGATTTCAGATATTGTGTTGAGATTACAGCAGATGTGTGACAATTTTCATGTTAATTTCAGTTTTCTTCTGTGAGTCAATCAATGTATATCTTGCGGGAAGACCATGAAGGTAAAAACTAGAAAGATTCGAGCTCACATGGAGTTCACCATCAATTGTTTTTACCGTGAAACATTAGTGACAGGAATAAGGAAAGAAAGAATTAGGCCGTGTTCACACTGCCGGCCGGGCCGAGCCAAGCCAAGAGATTAAACACATTGTTTTAAATTGCGCTGTTCACACTGCCGGCCGGGCCGACGACATTTGGAATGTTTAATATTTCCGGCACGAGCCGGCGCTGGTGCGAGCCAATTGGGCTACGGCGTTGCTTCTGCAGCACAAGTATCACACGTTTCCTCTCTGCTTTCAAGGGAAGACCCCGCACAATATTTATTTTCAAATATACTGTTATGAAAATATGTTGTTTATTTTTAATTGTATTACTATCAATTCTGTAATATGAACGTTTTTCTTATTTATTTACTCGTTCACATAAGGAAAAAATGTCCTAAATTATAGTCGAAATTCATGGGATGAGTACATTACAACTAATTTCTTGTGTGCTTAAAATCTGAAAAGTCACTACAGTGTAAGAACAACAGTATTAAAATAACAAAATCAATTAGCTAGCTCAAATAAGATGGCAATGGGAAAGTTTTGCTCTCACCTGTGTTTCCTTCGATCTTCTGCAAACAGTGGGTGGGGATTCCTTGTTGCTGGGGACAAGCCCACCAAGAATAAAAAAGGGGAAAAAAAAGTGACAAATGCTTCAATAATTTACTGACCTGCCCTGCAGAGTCTGAGGCTAAACTAAGTAGCATATTTTTCTTTCAGTTAAAGTATGAAACTCAAAAGAACCAGACAAAGAAAATTGTCATCAGATGATTCAGCAAAATGTTCAATAGCAACTTAGCTCCCCTCAGAGAAGATAAAAAGAAAAAAATAAATAAAAAAGAAAAATGGGGAAAAAAAATTCTGTGACCTGTTTAGAGTTCCTTGAAGTTGCAGGTGGACTGAAATATAGTACAGAATGACGCATATAAAACCGGTACATCTCATGTACACATGTAACCACCACTTGCAAAATGTGTTATAAGAAGTTATCTGCATGTTTTTAATGTCACTGTTCTGTATGGTTTTTTACTTAATTCATTCTTAATTTAATCTCAGAGGTGAGGATACTGCTTTGTGGAACATGCTGTATAAAATTATTTTCACGTTTTGTTTCAACATTTTTCGAGAGCTACAAAAGCAAAAACAAAAATAGTATATATTTTGTATTAGAAGTAGATACATCTATAAATATAAGTGTATTTTTGGACTTTTTCTTTTACCATCTCCAACTAGAAAGCCAAAAAAGTTTAATTTCAGAAATTTTCTTTTTTCAGTCCATCAACAGTAAAGTCACAGTTTACATTAATTTTTCTTCTTTCTAGTTCCAAACACGAAATATAAATTCCATTAACTGCCTGGTGTGGAGAAAAAATCAGTTGTACGCTCTTCTCAGAAAGTAAAGTATGACCTGATGTAAATCCACAGCCGATCGTTGTCCAAGAAAAATTAGTTCATACTTGTTTTGTGGTTATGGATCATTAACACATCACGAGTGACTTACACATGTGGCAAGCAATTCAAATTATTCAGCACTGCAGTGCTTCACGCTACCCTCAACAGCCGCCGAGTTCGTAGGCTTGAGATCGCAGCACTGACGCCACTCAAAATTTCAAATTAAACATTTTTTTTTTTTTATGTTGCAAAACCAAATGTTGTGATTGGAACCAGGAGAAAGGAAGATTCTGCGATCAGCATGTTGGGTTACGTAGTATCCGAGTCGCGGCAACTCGGGACGTTGCTACTCAAGTATCTCCATGTGAACGGCCCCATTTAACTACACATGCGTCTGATGGTTGCACAGTATCTCTGTTGCTCGGACACTTGAGTATCCCCATGTGAACAGGACCTTAGGCGTTCGAGTTACGGTCACCACTGTTTAAAACTAAATACGACTGCCAGTGAGGTGTTCCAGCTGTGGAGCAAAATGCGTTGCAACTGTTTGTGACAGGATTTTCTGCAGAAATCTGTCATTAACAGGGATTGGATCACAAAATCCAACAACTGTGGGTCACATACTACACTCGTGACTATAAGCGATGTGTGCACATTAACATCCCCTATTTTAGAGGGAATTCAGTATATGTAGCAAACTGCTTGCATTATATTTAAAACAATGAAATTAACATGGATACAGATACACAACCACTATTGCAGTGAAGTCTTGGTATGCAAAAATACATACCTCTGTTCTTTTGATACCTACTTGTGAAGAAACAGAAGTGCTAAATGTTTTGCTCAAAATTACAGTACTACTAATTGACTTACTATAAAAAGCTTGCCCTTATATTTTGAAAGCAACAACATACCTCTGAAAAGCATTCAGAGGTATGGTACTGACCACTGTTTCTTTTTAAATATGAATAGCTTTTGTATTGAAATCCCCTTGCGTGTGAACCACTCTGTAAATATAGATAATATCTCTTGCACCGGCCATACGTTTGCACACTAGACAACTTGCAGCCTCTTCCTGGAACCTTAACAAATCATAATTCTTAATCTTTCTTGGAAAGAGACAATTTACAGCATTGGTTATATTTGGGCAAGAACAACATTTTAATTTATCAACATTGACAATAAATAGCAGATAATTAGTACAATCAACAGCAAAATGTCTGACAAAACAAATGCCACAATTTAATTAAATTTGTCCCATTCCTTTAATCAAAAGATGTAAGGTAAAACAGGACAATCAGGGGAAACTAGTGTCTGGATTTATTTATTAAGAGCTTAGTTTAACAATCTGACATAATTTCATTAAATATAATTGATGTTTTATATAGCTATTACTTGATTGATGAAACACTGAAAGAGTTACGCATGTTATGTTTTACATGAAAACGTATTGAGAACTTTTCGAGATGAAGATCAAACATTTACATACATAATGTAGGCTATTTCTGGGATTTAGTTGCCCCTCTCGCACTGTAATCGGCTTAGATTGTAAAGAATAGCATGTTCCATTAAACACACACACATCACCACCATCACTGTTTTCCATGCGGAAGTTTCCGTGGTGTTGTACCTTATAACCTCTAAAATACGACACAGCACAGTTCAAAATACGCAGAATGCCTCATATATGAATGTCACATAAATATTTGTACTTAACCATGCAGTAAAATCTCAAAAGGCATAGGGCTAAATATTGTTGCAGTGTTTCATTAAGTCATAAACCTTATGTACCTTTATTCGTAGAACCGTTTTCGACTGGTACCGCGGCTCTCGCCTCAGGGCTATCGTATGATAAGGCCTCATATCAGCTATTTGTAGAAAAGGATGAAGTACTTTTGACAAGCTAGACTGGAGATGTCATTGCTGCTTGTTCACTCACAATAATTTGAGCTGTCCTCTTAGGTTCCTGCCTAACTACATCCTTTATATTCGTAAAAAAAAAAAGTACCTTTATCTGTCGGAATAGACATTTACAGAGTAGCTTATCAAAAGTACTTTGCCGTTTTCTACGTATATGTGATATTAGGCCACGATACACCTGAGGCAAGAGCCGCAGTACCACTCAAAAATGATTCTACAAATAAAGGCTCGTGTAAACCTCTCACCAACACAGGTTAGAGAAATGTTCAAATGTTTGTATAGCTTATGGGACTTAACCACGGGGTCATCAGTCCCTAAACTTACAAACTACTTATGAACCAGCTAACACTACGGACGGTACAAATATCCATGCCCAAGGGGGGATTCGAACCCCTGACCATAGTGGCCGTGCAGACCGTGACTGGCGCGCCGCAGTCCCCTCGGCCACCGCGGCCAGCCACAGGTTAGAGAGTAAATGAGTCAACTAACGCTACTGTTGACTAAAACACAAAGCGCGAGAAATAGGCATTCCAGTTGGCATTTGCAGTTGCAACTGGCAGAGGCCGTGCATGTGCAGTAACACGTTGGCTGCCATGTGGCCACCGGCAGTCACAGCAGGCGGCTCTGGCGCCCCTCTTACATCATCATGGCAGCCCACGTGTTAAAGGTAGTAAGAAACTGGCAACTGGCAAATTTCTCACAACTTTAACGAACCTATTTTTGAGGAAATGCATCGAGCCAAGCGGAAGGCATGATTCTGCCAAAAAGCATATCAATTACCGCGACTTTTCCAGGGCTTTTGCAAAAAAAAAAAAAAAATACAAAAAATTCCCTGAGTTTTCCCAGTTTTCCAGGACACTGGACACCCTGATAGTGAGACACAATTGGTGGTCATCGGCGAATGAGGTGAGGGCTTCCATTTCTCTCCTGCTGGCTGCAAGTTGCACGACGGGAGTTGCTCACTGGTGACACTTTCTTGTTGTCAGTGTGGCCAATTTCACTGTAATGGCTGTTAGGCAGGAGGGGGCAAGCCTGAGCCCATCTTCTCTGTTCACTACGTTAGGATGTTCTAAAATTTTGATGGCTTTCCTTAACTTGCATTTAACCATTCCTGGTTGCTTAGTGAGCATTCTGACATCGTTAAATTTTATCTTTTTACTGCAATCTTGCTGGTGTTCGGCTACTGCAGATTTATTATGTTGGCCTAATCGAATGTAATGTTCAAGTTCGTGTATACGCGTTGCCACAGCCCTCCCTGTCTCACCCTGTGCCCAAGTGTGCCATGCCTTGTTTTTGGGCACAGGGCATATTGGAAGCCTAAACATACTGCCAGGTATCTGCATGCCCAATCCAACCACCACCCAAACACAGAACAACTCTGTCATCTGCTCAATGGCAATTTGCATGCAGTGCCTAAGTGATGAAGACAAGAAAACAGCTGAGCTCAAAAACAACAATCAACATTTCTGGCCAATGGCTACATCCGCAAAGTGATCCACACCACAATGGAAACTAGTAAAAGAAACTGCAAAGACAGGAAATCAATAAAAAGCAGCCAGCAGCATGCATACTGTAAGTAAAAAAGTTACAGATCTAACTGCAAAAAACTCTTCACCACATTTGAGTCCAGCCTATCTTCTATAGTAGTCAAAAGATCCAGGATGTACTTGGCTCCCACAAAGGACAGGATAGAGGCAACACAAATACGCGAACATAAACGTTACATTCGATTATGCCAACACAATAAATCTGCAGTAGCCAAACACCAGCAAGATCGCAGTAAAAAGATAAAATTTAACAATGCCAGAATACTTGATAAGCAACCAGGAATGGTTAAACACAAGATAAGGGAAGCCATTGAAATTTTAAAACAATATAAACAGAGACGAAGAACTCAGGCTTGCCCCCTCCTGACTACTAGCCATCAGAGTGAAACAGACCGCACTGACAATATAACACATGAGCATCACTAGTAAGCAACTGCCGCTGTGCGGCTCGCAACCAGCAGGAGAGAAATGGAAGCCCTCACCTCATTCGCTGATGATCACCAATCATGTCTTGCTATGCAAGAAGCAACAGACAATGGCTCATCCCCACTCCTTCCCCCTCAACATCCTATCATAATAAAGTTTCCTCTCTTCTGCCAAAAAATCACCAATAACATCAACGATTTTAAAATTATGACATAATATCACAGTTGACAGTAAAGATAAAATATAGAGACATGTAAGAACCAGCTCACATCAGTATACTGAGAATAAGGCATTGACCGAAACATCAGTTATTAAAGTAATAGCCATCTTATATTAGGACGCAGTACAGCACGCAGAAAAATTTAATGTCACCTGATTCTGGCCGCAGAAGTCTACACAATTAAATCAAATGGTAATTTATTAAGTAAAACTCATACACAGTGGACATTATGCAACCATCTGAGTAGTTATCTCATTCTCTGATAATATGTCTTCTGTATTTAAAGTAACATTAACACAGCTACTTTACATTATTTATTAATTAGATAAGATATCAGATGTTCTAAAGAATTGCTAGTTGTTTGGAATGTACAAAATTTAATTTGATATCTATTATATTAATTGTAGTTATAAAGGAAAACATAAGTATTTCATACCATCTTTTTCTTTGGCCTGTCATCCAAATCCACTTGTGTTACACTATGATTAACTTTCAAGGAGTGTGTAAGTGCCAAAAGGCCTGCCAGTTGGATGTTGTTATCTCTCAAGTCAATCCTCTGTAAAATATTTGGTAATGAGTCTCATATCATTAGATGTCAATACAACATTGTAATTGAGATACTCAAATTCATTAAGAGATCAATCAGAGAACTCAAAAATGCATTTTGTTCTGTTCCTGATATTGAATTAATAAAGCTGCAACTCCTTTGACAGATATTAATCAGATTTTTGTATACAACAACAGAATGACAAAAGGAGCACACACACATCAAGAATTCATGATACATCATCTCACAATGAAATGATTTTATCAATAAATTCAAATTATATTTAGATGCAGTTCAGCTTTTATACCACTACATTTCATATCAGTCTTATTACAGTACACAGAATAATACCACAATGTGTATAGTCAAACAAATTTAATGTCTCTGGAAATTATAGGAAAAATGCAATATATTCACTTTTGGTCATCTAAATATTACTACAACAGTGTGTGTGTGTGTGTGTGTGTGTGTGAGAGAGAGAGAGAGAGAGAGAGAGAGAGAGAGAGAGAGAGAGAGAGAGAGAGAGAGAGAGAGAGAAGGACTTGGGAGAAGAAGTTAAAAGAATATAGCAGACAGCTAGACAGCTGTCATTGGCTGATCACTAGGATATGAAAGGATCCAGCATGAAAGCGCAGGGTGTAGTCCAAGGGTGAGAGCCTAAAAAATTAGTCTATGACACTCATCAGTAGATTGAGTAATAAAAACTCCCTTTGCAGATAAAACTTAAAACTGACTCAGCTGTTGATGCATTGTCACCAAGCACCAGAGGCCTCAACATAGTTCAACATAGTGTGGACCACTGTCACAATTTTGAAATATGGAGGTCAAATCCTAATACGGAGCTTTAATATCAAAAGGTTATAAGCTCCATTTAGTTGCCTCGTATGACAGTCAGGAATACCACGGGCCTATTCAAATCTCGAACCTGCAGGAGGATGTAAAATATTTGACAAGTTTTAAAGCTTAACCAAAGGTGGTCACTGTTTTTGTTGTGGCAATCACAGTTAAAACTTACACCAATAAAACACTACAACCAGGGTCGATTTAGACAGTTTGGAGCCCCAGGCGCAAGAGAGAAAATGTGGGCCTCCCTTAAAAAGAAAAAAGATGGCGGTGATTGAATGAACGGAACAAAATTCATTACCAGTCTCTTTTAGACATTTATTAAAAAAAAATTAAAATAATAATAATAATAATAATAATAATAATAATAATAATAATAATAATAATATTGTAACAGAATGAATAGGAACACAATTTTGTGAGGGATTAAAACACCAAAATATTGCCCCTTTTTTTTTTTTTTTTTTTTTTTTTAACTAAAAGCTAGAAAAAAAATTATCAATTCTCTCTTCACAGTCAATATTTTTTAGTAACTCATTCTCAATATATAAAATAGCCAAGCTATTTAATTGTTGTTCTGACATTGAACTCCCAAAGTAGTTTTTTACTCCTTTTAAACAAGAAAATGAGCATTCCCCTGACATATTTCAAAATGACCCAGACAGCAATGATGTCATTCCAGAAGGACAAGAATGGCAGCTTACATTTTCTTTCTTGTATTTAATAGCCTGCCTGATCAATTGTAGCTTGTATTGTTGCTTGTAAAATCATTGGATATGGTAGTGAAGTTAAGGTTCACACAAAATATACTGAAGACTTCCTTGTAACTGGGTTTGTATTTCTTGAACATTCTTTAATTTTTTAGATGTTTATATGTATATATTTCATCTTAAATATTGTTGTAATAATAAGGATTTATCAGATTAAACTTCTAAAACATTCATTTTGATGTCCTTCCAGGAAGAATGGCAGTATTACAAAACGAATGGCACGATTTTGAAAAAATCACTAATATTGATCTTGTGCAATTATATGAAGGTAATTAATAGCTTCTGGGGAAAAATTATGTGCTATCTGGGTTAATAAAAGTATCAAAATAAGTTCCAAATTTGGAAAATTTGCAATCATGTCTAATGCTTTTTTGTATGTATAATTAACTGATTGCTTGTCTTCTTCATTTAAAAAGTTTAAAATCTAATTTGTACATTTCTATTGTGTTATTGACACAGTTTTTCTTTTCTAGTACACTCAATGGAGAAACGAAAAACTCTAAAATTACTTCTTATGTTCTCATAGATTTTTCTACATCTGTTCAATTCTGCTATTAAATTATCAAAAACTAAATAGAGTACATTGCGGTAACCTTCAAATGATTTATCTGCTAGTTTCTTTGCTTCTAATTCAATTTCACCAAAATTCTTCCATTCAATTCCTGCGACTGGTACAGCAACTGGTTACAAAGATGATGTATGTAAACAGCCCTGGTTGCAGATTTTTATTTATTAATAAGGTGTTTTGCCTACAATAGGCATCATCAGATTATATTTTCTAGTCTGGGCATGAGGCGCTCTAAGTTGTGGTGTAGCCACCATGTCAACACAAAACAGAGCCTGAATATCAACATATGAAAGATAACATTGTCGGTGGCTTTCTTAAGCAGCTCCCAGGCGCTGCACGGTGGGCACGAGGTGGTCCTACCTCATGCTCACCATGCAGCGCCTGGGAGCTGGTTAAGGGAGGAAGCTTGGGGTTTAACGTCTCGTCGACAGCCTGGTCATTTGAGATGAAGCTTATGCTCAGAGTTTTGGGTAAGGATGAGGAAGGAAGGAAATTGGCCGTGCCCTTTGAAAGGAACCATCCCGGTATTTTCCTGGAGTGATTTAGGGAAATCACAGAAAACCTGAGTCTGGATGGTCGGAGGTGGATTTTAACCACCTTGCGAATGCAAGTCCAGTGTGTTACCACTGCGCCACCCTGCTCAGTCTGGTTAAAGAAGCCACCGACAACGTTATCTTTCATATGTAGATAGCCAGGCTCTGTTTTGTGTTCACACGGTGGCTACACCAGAACTTAGAACGCCCCATGGCCATGAAGATTTGCTTGTTGCATTCATTCTTTGTTAAATTTTATTCCAGAGGATCGTCATTACTACAGTTTCAAACTCATTCATTTTTTGAAGTAATGACTTTGCCTCAATAACAACAATTTTTGTTTCTTCTGTGGAACTGTGCATCTCATTCAATGCCTCTTTAATATTGTTGTAACTAGATTACATTAGTTGGTTCTTTCCATTGATCTGTGTTAAGGTGATCCTCCTGGATGTGGAACATGTCACTTTTTTTTAAGTTGATAATATAATGATACTAATACAGATACATACATTTTTACAAGCTGATAATATAATAATACTAATACAGGTACAGACATTTTTTACAAGCTGATAATATAATAATACTACCAATGAATACGGATACATGCATCATGTGGTTCTATTTAAGAATTTGTCACTGGAGTAGAAGGGGTTGGCCACTAGAAAGTCTTTTACGCCCCTCTTAAACTGATCTTTATTTATAGCTAAATTTTTTTATGGTTGTTGGTAAATTATTGAAAATATGTGTACCTGAGTAGTGGACCCATTTTTGAACTAAAGTAAGCGGTTGTAAGTCCTTGTGTGAATCATTTTTGTTCCTAGTATTGTAGGTATGAACTGAGCTGTTTGTTGGGAAAAGGGATATATTATTTATGGCAAATTTCATTAAGGAATAAATATACTGAGAGGCAGTAGTTATTATACCCAGTTCTTTGAAGAGGCTTTTGCAGGATGTCCGTGAATTTCCACCACAAATAATATGTATTATTTGCTTTTGGACTCTGAAAACTTTTACTTCACTTGAAGAGTCTGCATTTAATTAATGAAAGGAAAAGAAAAAAAATAAATAAATAAATAAATAAAAAATACGGTAGTTAAAACAGGCAAAATGGAGCACAGACAACTTACAAATGAAATTGACAGGAAGTGTAAAATAGTTAAGCAGGAGTGGCTAGGAGGCAAATGCAAGTCTGCAGAAGAATATATAAATAGGGGAAAAACAGATACCATCTACAGGAAAATAAAAGAGACATTTGGAGACAAGAAAAACAGCAGTATGAATATAAACAACTCGGATGGAAAACCAGTTCTCAGCAAAGAAGGAAAAGCTGGAAGGTGGATAGAGTATATAGAGGGACTTTACAAAGGAAATGAACTTAAAAACAATATTGTAGTAAGGGAAGCGGAGGTAGATGAAGATGACATAGGCGATACTATACTGAGAGATGAATTTGACAGGGCACTTAAAGACCTAAGTCGAAACAAGGCCCCTGGAGTGGACGACATTCCCTCAGAACTACTGAAGTCTCTGGGAGAGCCAGTAATAATAAAGCTATGTCACCTGGTGTGTAAGGTGTATGAGACGGGGGAACTACCCTCAGACTTTAAGAAAAATGTAATAATCCCCATTCCAAAGAAAGCAGGTGCAGACAGGTGTGAAAATTACAGAACCATCAGTTTGATAAGTCATCATTGCAAAATATTAACACAAATTATTTACAGAAGGATGGATAAGCTGGTAGAAGCCGACCTTGGGGAAGATCAGTTTGGATCCAGGAAAAATGTAGGAACACGGGAGGCGATACTTTACGGTTTATCTTAGAAAATAGATTAAGAAAAGGCAAACCTACATTTCTAGCTTTTGTAGATATCGGGAAAACCTTTGACAATGTTGATTGGAATAAATTGTTTCAAATTCTGAAATCAGCAGAAGTAAAATATAAGGAACAGAAGGTTACTTACAACTTGCACAAAAACCAGACAGCAGTTATCAGAGTTGAAGGGAATGAAAGGAAGGCAGAGGTTCAGAAGGGAGTAAGACAGGTTTGTAGCCTTTCTCCAATGTTATTCAATTTGTACATTGAGCAAACTATAAAGGCAAGCAAGGAGAAATTTGGAGAAGGAATAGAAGTTCAGGTTTAAGAATTAAAAACTTTGCATTTTGCCAATGACATTGGAATTCTGTCAGAGTCAGCAAAAATTCTGGAAGAGCAGCTGAATGGAATGGACAGTGTATTGAAAGATGCATATAAGATGAACATTAACAAGAGAAAAAACAAGGGTAGTGGTGTGCAGTCTAAGAAAATCAGGTGATGCTGAAGGAATTAGATTAGGTAATGAAACACTAAAAGTGGTAGATGAGTTATGTTACTTGGGCACTAAAATAACATATCCACATCTACATAGATACTCTGCAAATCATATTTAAGTGCCTGGCAGAGGGTTCATTACCACTTTCATAACCTTTCTCTACCATTCCATTCTCTAATAGTGCGCGGGAAGAAAGAACACCTACATTGTTCCATTTTCAATTATCTTATTGGGATTTATCATGTCTCCCCCTATGTAGGTGGGTTCTAGCAAAATATTATCACATTCAGGAGTAAAAGTTGGTGATTGAAATTTCATAAATAGAACTCGCTGCAAGGAATGACATATTTCTTTTAAATATTTCCACCTCAAATCGTGCAACATTTCTGTGACGCTTCCCCCCCCCTTCCCCCGGAACATGATAAAATAAAACGAGCTGCCCTTCACTGAACCTTCTCAATGTCTTCCATCAGTACCACATGGTGAGGGTCCTACACTGGGCAACAGAACTCCAGAAGAGGACGCACAAGTGGGATGTAGTCAGTCTCTTTGGTGGAGCTGTTGCATCTTCGAAGCGTTCTGCCAATGAAACATAACCTTTGGTTCGCTTTCCCCACAATATTTTCTAGGTGTTCTCTCCAGTCTTAATTGTTTGTATTTGTAACTCCTAGGTATTTGGAAGAATTTACGACCTTAAGGTTTGACTGATACTTTTTCCATGGGTAACAATAAATTTGTTTTGACTTTTGGAAAAAATTATTTTGACACAAGCCTCTGAAATAAATGTTATCACCATGTTTATACATCATTGTAAGTGCATTAACATCAGCTGTAGTTTTTTGTTTATTCACAATTGGAAATTCAGTTATCTGATAATATAAAACAGTAGGCCAGAGAGCAATATCCTTTAACAAAACTTCTAGCAGAACATTTATTGTTTGCAATTCAATTGACTGCATCTAAATCTACATCTACATGCATACTCCGCAAGCCACCCAATAGGTGTGTGGTGGAGGGTACCTTGAGTACCACTATCGGTTCTCCCTCCTATTCCAGTCACATATTATTCACGGAAAGAAAAATTTATGGTATGCCTCTGTGTGGGCTCTAATCTCTTAGATTTTATCTTCATGATCCCTTCGCGAGATATACGTAGGAGGGAGCAATATTCTGCTAGACTCCTCGGTAAAGGTACGTTCTCGAACCTTCAACAAAAGTCCATTCCGAGCGACAGAGCGTCTCTCCTGCAGAGTCTTCCACTGGAGTTTATCGATCATCTCCACGACGCTTTCACGATTACCAAATTATACTGTAATGAAGTGCGCTGCTCTCCGTTGGATCTTTTCTACTTCCTGTGTCAACCCCACCTGGTACGGATCCCACACCAGTGAGCAGTATTCCAAGCTGTGGGTGAACAAGTGTACTGTAACCTACTTCCTTTGTGTTCGGACTGGATTTCCTTAGTATTCTTCCAATGAATGTAAGTCTGGCATCTGCTTTACCGGTGATTGATTTTATATGGTCGTTCTATTTTAAATCCCTCCTAATGCCTACTCCCAGATAATTTATGGAATTAACTGCTTCCAGTTGCTGACCTTACTATATTGTAGCTAAATGATACAGGATCTTTCTTTCTATGTATTCGTAGCACATTACACTTGTCTACATTGAGATTCAATTGCCATTCCCTGCACCATGTGTCAATTCGATACAGATCCTCCTGGATTTCAATACAATTTTTCATAGTTACAATCTCTCTATATTCAACAGCATCATCTGCAAAAAGCCTCAGTGAACTTCTGATGTTATCCACAAGGTCATTTATATATATATATATCGTGAACAGCAACGGACCCACGACACTTTCCTGTTGCACACCTGACATCAGTCTTACTTCGGAAGACTTCTCTCCATTGAGAATGACATGCTGCGTTCTGTTATGTAGGAACTCCTCAATCCAATCACACAATTGGTCTGATAGACCATATGCTCTTACTTTGTTCATTAAACGTTTGTGGGGAACTGTATCAAACGCCTTGCGGAAGTCGAGAAACACAGCATCTACCTGAGAACCCGTGTCTATGGCCCGCCGAGTCTCGTGGACGAATAGTGCAAGCTGGGTTTCACACAATCGCCTTTTTCAAAACCCATGCTGATTCCTAGAGAGCAGATTTCTAGTCTCCAGAAATGTCATTATACTCGGACATAATACATGCTCCAAAAGTCTACAACAGACCGACGTTAGAGATATAGGCCTGTAGTTCTGCACATCTGCTTGACGCCCCTTCTTAAAAACGGGGATGACCTGCGCCATTTTCCAATCTTTCGGAACGCTAAGCTCTTCTAGAGACCTATGGTACACCATAGCAAGAAGGGAGGGGGGGCAAGTTCCTTCGCATACTCTGTGTAAAAACGAACTGGTATCCCATCTGATCCTGCGGCCTTTCCTCTTTTGAGTGATTTTAATTGTTTTTCTATCCCTCTGTCATTTATTTCGATATCTTCCATTTTGTGACCCATGCAGCAATCTAGAGAAGGAACTACAGTGCAGTCTTCCTCTGTGAAACAGCTTTGGAAAATTGGAAAAATACATTTAGTAATTCTGCCTTTAGAGTGTCATCCTCTGTTTCAATGCCATTTACGTCACAGAGTGTCTGGACACTTTGTTTTGATCCACCTACCGCTTTGACATAAGACCAAAATTTCTTAGGATTTTCAGCCAAGTCAGTACAAAGAACTCTACTTTTGAATTCGTTCAACGCCTCTCACATAGCCCTCCTCACGCTACATTTCGCTTCGTGTAATTTTTGTTTGTCTACAAGGCTTTGGCTACGTTTATGTTTGCAGTGAAGTTCCCTTTGCTTCCGTAGCAGCTTTCTAATTCGGTTGTTGTACCACGGTGGATCCTTTCCATCTCTTACGACCTTGCTAGGTACATACTCATCTAATGCATATTGTACAATGGCTTTGAACTTTGACCACACACCATCTGTACTTGCGATAAAACGTCTGTGTTGAGCCATCAAGTACTCTGAAATCCGCTTTTTGTCACTTTTTCCGAACAGAAAAATCATCCTACATTTTTTAATATTTCTATTTATATTTATGGCTGAAATTATCTATGCTGTAATTGCTGATTTCCTGTCTTGCGTTAACTGTTTCAAATAGTTTGGGTAAGTTTGTCACCAGAAGGTCTAATATGTTGTCACCACGAGTTGGTTCTGTGTTTAACTGCTCAAGGTAATTTTCAGATAATGCACTCAAAACAATTTCACTGGAATCTCTGTCCCTGCCACCCATCATAAATGTTTAGATCGCCCAGTTTATATCCGATAAATTAAAATCACCTCTCAAAACTATAACATGATCGGGAAACCTACTCGAAATATTTTCCAAATTTTCCTTCAGGTGTTCTGACACAACAGCTGCTGAGCCAGCAGGCCTATTGAAACATCCAATTACCATGTTCGAGCCTGCTTTAACCCTCACCTTCACTCAAATTATTTCACACTTCGGATCTACATCTATTTCCTTCGATACTGTTGCACTTTTTATCGCTATAAACACGCCTACCCCTTCACTAAGCAGCCTATCTCTGCAGTATTCATTCCAGTCTGAGTTTAGAATCTCACTACTGTTTACATCTGGCTTAAGCCAACTCTCCGTTCCTAGAACTATGTCGGCATTGTGACCGTTTATTAATGAGAGCAGTTCTGGGACCTTTCTATAGACGCTCCTGCAGTTAACTACTACTACATTGATCTTTTCATTCCCTGTTGTGTTCTGCATACAGCTATCTTGTTGGGACTAAGGATGCGTCTTGTCGGGCCTAGGGAGGGAATTCTCTAACCTAAAAAACCACCATGTGCACTCCCCACACATACACCGCTACCCTTGTAGCCATACCTATTCCGGGGAACCCTACATTTCTGCACCCGATAGTGGACATCGAGAAATTTGCACCCTAGATCTCCACAGAATCATTTGAGCCTTTGGTTTAAGCCTTCCACTCGGCTCCAAACCAGAGGACCATGATCGGTTATGGGAACGATACTATAAAATAGTTAGCTCAGATTCAATCCTGCTAGCGAGGCTTTCAGCCTTCACTAACTCCACCAACTGTATGAACTGATGATGACCTCTGAACCCAGCTGGCAGGAGGCATTGATGCCGACATGAGCAACAATTTGCAGACAGGTGCGCCCAATGCTCTCTATCGCTGCCGGAAGGGCCGCCTCCACATCTCGGATGAGACCCCCCCATCCCCCCGGCAAGTAAACTGAGTGCACACTGGCCTTCTGCCCCAATCTTTCCACTATTTCCCTAAGGGGCTCCATCACCCGCCTAACGTTGGAGCTCCCAATCACTAATATACCCCTGCTGAAGGAGCAGCCACATCTCCACTCACAGGCAGAGTGGGCGACACTGCACGGCCAGCCTCCACATTGACCTTTAGTCCCGAGCGACACAAACACCGTTGAACTCGCTACATCCCTTGAGTAGAGGGTGGCTCAACCACGCCCGGCACTAGTGAAGATGTCCCGACAGCAGAGACCGTGGGTGAAGCATGTAACACCTGTGAAGTCCCATGCAACGCACCAGAGCCCCCAATGCCTCAACACTCCAAGGCAGCAGCCTGACAACGGCTGACCGTGGCCAACAACACGCTCAGCTGCTCACGAACAGCAACCAGCTCCTCCTGCATCCATATGCAGCTGTCACACATCCTACCCATCCTAACAAATCAACTATTGCCTGTAGAGAGTTAAGTATCTTGTTACTACTGTGAGTTTATAAAAACTGACACTGCTCCTCTTTAGCTGTAACTCTGCTGGCGTTGCTGAGAGTGCAGCTGGCGCACCCAACACTACCTATCAAATACGCGAGAATAAACAATTAAAACAGTAGCACAAACGAAATCTGCCAAGTATGCAGGTATAAACCTCTTAAAATAGAAGTACTAATGAAAATGAAGAACTAGACTGGCAAATTAAACTTGAAACAAGTTAAATTATGATACTTAGCGCTGTTTACAATGTGATACTGGCAACAGCTGGCACTGGACTGACTGATAACAATCTGTAGTAACGGTCTCTGATGTGTTTTGAAATACACCAATCACAGACGAAAACTATACACAACGGTATTTATCAACTATGCGAGAAGAAGCTATTAAAACTGTAGCACAAACGAAATATGCCAAGTATGTGGGAATAAACCTCTTAAAAGAGAAGTACTAACGAAAATGAAGAACTAGACTGGCAAATTAAATTTGACACAAATTAAATTATGATACTTAGTGCTGTTTACAATGTGACACTGACAACAACTGGCACTGGACTGACTGATAACGATCTGTAGTAATGGTCTCTGACTAAAGATGATTTTCTTCACTTCTTAGTGTCCCTTTAAGTTTACTTTGGACTGAGTCTTTATATTTTATGTCACTGTTTCTTTCAACAACTTCTACACTTTTAGCATCATCTCTTTTTCATCATCATTATTTCTGCTGTCCAATGTGAGCATGCTATAATAATAAATTTGTACAACTGTAGCCATTGTGGTACTTAGTTCACACTAATGAAAACAGGTTTACATAAAGTATCAGATTCTAAACTTCTATGTAACTATATTTCATAATAAATAAAAGCCTGATTGTAACTGGGTTTCAAAGATCAAAGCAGTTGTAATTTAGGTGCCCCCCACAAAAAAAAAAAAAAAAAAAAAAAAAAAACTGGGCCCCAGGCATGCACCCAGTGGGCCCACTAAATCTGCCACTGACTACAACTGCATAAATAAATAAGTCACATAACTATTTTTGCAGTTCATAAAGTTTTACGTAGTTCCACAGACATTCAAAACAAGGTTGCAAAACGAGCAGCTGTTATGAATTTAGGGTTATGACTGGACTTGCATCATTTTCTTGTAGTCATGGACAAAATATTAAACAAAGGCAGTTACTACAGTAGACAATTATCATATTCCAATGTTTCACATAAAATTATAATCCAAATGTGTTTTAGCACAAATGAGATAAATTTGAATATCTGTGGTTTTTATTCCCAGCTGAAAATTTCATTCATAAACTGCGGAAGTGTGGCACAGTTAAGTGTTACAAAATTAATTTATATTAAGGGTAATGTTTAATTTAAATGAGTTGCCATATCACAATACTGCAAAGACAAAATATCTGAAGGTTCTGCAGCAGAGATTCAATTTTGAAAGAATGACCTTTCCATTGTAGGCACCTAAAGATCGCCCAAGATCAGACAACAGGGTTTTACCATTCAGAACTAGACTGATTCTTAAAAAAAGACATGAAACAGGTTTTATGTGGGGTTTTCAATATAAGGTTCCTGATGTATCCCACAAAGAAATGAAACTGACTTACCTTAATCTTGCAATTTTGTACAAGCAGTATAGTTTCAAGCAACAGTGAGGGAAACAGCAATACAATCACAGGCATTATCTTCATATAATATTGTCTAGCTGAAGGGCACAGTGTGATGAAAATTTGTAATAGCATGTGAGATCTCAATTCATTGGTAAACAGACAGATAAGGAATACAAGGAGAGTCATACCACAAAGAGGTGAACAAAATATTTAGAAAATGAGTCCATCTGCAAATGTGATTATACTCTGCATGTGCCTGCCTGTGGCTCTGTGAGCATCTTTAATTCTTTTGTGTGTTAGGAACCAGCAGGGGTAAATGATAGGCTGAGGACAGGAGGCATTTTTTTTATTTAATAAAAGCATTTGATAGTGAGGGTCACACAAACTTCTGCATAAGTTGAAACATTAAAGGATTAGGGATGAGGCGCAACAATATATCACTTCATGTCCACAAAATAAGAAGCAGAAGATGACCCTTAAGTATCAACAAACATGGAAGAGATTATAATGTGAGTGATCTTTCCAGATGACAAAAGTTTTATTGAATATAATATAAATGATGTAGGTAACAGGATAGTGAACAACGTAAGGATGGGATTTCAGATAATATATTAACTTTTAACAACAACAAAACACAATGAATACAGCTTCTGTCTGGGAGCTCTTAAACAAGTGAAATTTTACTATTTCAAACAGCCACTTAAATTCTTAGATGGAAGACTTTCTTGGGAGTATCACATTCATGATCTTATGCAGAAATGAATGCTGCTATTTTCACTCTAAGAATGATCTTGAATATCTATGACATTAAAGTGTGAAGACTTTTTCACTTTGCTTACTTTCACTTAATTGTCATTTATGGTGACACATTTTGTAACAACTGTGTGTACTCACCAAGAGTAGTGTTAGTGTAAAAATGGGCAATCAAACTTATTTTGTGAAGGCCACAGTTCAGGTGTTTTCATTTTTAAGTTGTAACTCTGGCATCACTGTCCATACATTCTGCGATTTGTTATTCATAGTATTGGCTTATTCAGATAAAACTGCAACATGTATTGCATACGAAAAAATTATTTGCACTTGGGTTTCATGACTTATAAGTGTTATGCATAGAGGTGTGCACTAATCTGCAAATTACATTGCCAATAAGCTTCCAACAGAACTGGAAAAGTTTGATGATGTACCCAAAGTATTCAGATGAAAGTTGAAAGATTTGCTTGTGGTACACTGTTTCTATTTTCTATATGAATTCACAGTAGTAGTTGACAAATTTTGTCATATGTTAATTATTTGTATATTCTTTTACAAGATTCATTAGTTTTTCATTTATAAATTAACTACATCAATACTCTGCAAGCCACATTGAAGTGCATGGCAGAGGGTTCATCAAACCACTTTTATGATGTTTAGCTATGGTTCTATTCTCTAACAGCTCACAGGTTCCTTCCGTTTTTGATCTGATTTATCTTATTTTATTTTCATGATCATGTCTTCGTACATAGGAGGATGACAACAGAATATGTTCGCATTCGAAAGAGAAAGTTGGTGAAAGAAATTTCGCAAATCGATCTCGTCACAAAAAACGCCTTTCTTTTTTTTATTTTCATCCCAACTCATGCATCATTTCTGTGACACTCTCTCCCCTACATTGTGATAGTACAAAATGAGCTGCCCTTCTCTGAACTTCCTCTAAATCACGTTTCAGTCTCACTTGGTGCGAATCGCACAAATGTGCAGCAATACTCCAAAATAGGACGCACAAGTGTAGTGCAGGCAGTTTCTTTAGTAGAACTGTTGCATAATCTAAATGTTCTACCAACAAAATGAAATCTTTGGTTTGCGTCCCCTACAATATTTTCTGTGTGTTCTTTCCAATTTAAGTTGTTTGTAATTGTTACTCCTAGGTATGTAGTTGAATTTACGGCCTGTAGTTTTGACTGATTTATCAAGTAAATGAAGTTTAAAAGGGTTTCTTTTATTGGTCATATGGATGACTTCACACTTCTCATTATTAAGGGTCAATTGCCATTTTTTTGCACCATGCAGATATCTAAATCACTTTGCACTCGCTTTTGACCTTCAGTTGACTTTAATAACCGATAAGTGACAGCAACATCCGCGAACAGTCTAAGGGAGCTACTCAGACTGTCTCCTAAATCGTTTATAAAAATAAGGAACAGTAGGGGCCATATAACACTTCCCTGGGGAACGCCAGGTATCACTTCAGTTCTACTCGATGACTTTCTGTCAATTACAATGTACTGTGTCCTTTCTGAGAGGATATCACGAATCCAATCGCACAATTGTGGTGGTATTTCATAAGCACGCAGTTATATTAGAAGAGGCTTGTTAGGTACAGTGTTGAAAGCCTTCAAGAAATCTCAAAATACGGAGTCTATTTGACATCCCTTGTCTATAGCAGTCATCACATCATATGAGTAAAGAGCTAGTTGTGTTTCACAAGAATGATACTTTTTGAATCCATGTTGACTATGAGTTAATAGGTCATTCTCTTCGAGGTAGTTCATAATATTTGAGGAAAGTATATGTTCTAAAATCCTGCTGCAAACTGACATCAATGATATATGCCTGTAATTTTGCAGATTACTCCTATTGCCTTTTTTAAATATTGGTGTAGCCTGTGCAACTTTTCAGTCTTTGGGTACACAACGTTCGCTCAGCGAGTGGTTGTATATGATAACTAGGTATGGGGCTATTGAATCAGCATACTCTGAAAGGAAACCAATTGGATACAATCAGGACTGAGAGACTAACCGTTATTAAGTGATTTAAGTTGTTTCAATACACCAGGGGTATCAACTTCTAAATTACGCATGTTTGCTGCTATTCTTCATATGAATTCTGGAGTATTTGCTTTATCTTCTTTCCTGAAGGAATTTCGGAAGGCTGTGTTAAGTAATTCTGCTTTAGCAGAATTGTCAATAGCATCACCATTACTATCGCATATTTTAATCTGCTTTTTTGAATAGATATATTTTTTGTTTGTTTTTGGTAGATTTGGGAAATTCAATATTCATTTTCGCTACAACAACTCTGTGTTCACAAATCCCCATGTCTGTTTTGATACTCTTTATTAACTCCGGAGTATTTGTTGCTATGAGGTGA
Organism: Locusta migratoria; assembly: GCA_026315105.1. Classification (NCBI taxonomy): domain Eukaryota; kingdom Metazoa; phylum Arthropoda; class Insecta; order Orthoptera; family Acrididae; genus Locusta; species Locusta migratoria. The sequence goes on along the minus strand of CM048755.1, from coordinate 112,304,298 downwards.
AGTATATTTTCACAAACATATACTATTCAAGTGGGTCCATGAACTAAATGCTCAACATAATTTTCGGAGAACGCATTCAGTATGATTTTGGACAATGTTTTATGCTTGCCCCCAATTTTAAACATGTATTTTTGGCAGCATATCAAGGGTAAGTTAAAGTCATCACCAATTAAAATTGTATGCTTGGGGAATGTTTTAGAAATTTGGTTCAAACTTTCTAATAAATATTCTGTAATACTGAACCCAGTGTAATAGCAGTAAGGTATGTGAATGAACAACTGACGTGGTCAAGATTTGGCCATCTCCAGCAAGAACATTAGGATAGTGTCAGTTTTTTCACCCTATGAAGGGACAGATCAAGAAGAGATGAACAGATTCTGTGACACACTCAGTGATGTAGTTGTTAGAGAAAAGTGTTTTACTTACATGATTTCAAATACCAGGATAGCAAATTGAACAGAAGGGTATGAAAATGTTATTGGTATGTTTGGAGATGATATAGAGTCCAAGAGTGAGGGAAAACTGTACTTGGATTTCTATGTCAGTATGGGCTTAGTTATCACAAACTCCCTTTTAAGCTTAAGAACATTCACTGGTACACTTCGGAAGGCAAGTGAACCAGGTATGTCATTGACATTCAGTAAGGCAGTCAGGGAAACACGTGTATTCAAAGGATTCTTTGATGAGTCTGATCATTATTTAGTCTGCAGCAAAACTGATTTTGTGAGGTCAGAAGTGCAGGAAGTCATGTCCATATGCATGAGGGTAAGTGTGAGGAAACGTCATGACAAGGAAATCAGGCATACATAGATAACAATGATCTCACGAAGGTAACAGTTAACTGAATGTAATCATTTAGAGTCGTTGGTAAAAGAATGGACAAGGTACAGGTACACACTACTAGAAGTGGCAAGAGAATGTCTTGGAACAGTAGTGTGCAAAGGCAGGGGAGAAGCAGACAGCTTGGTGGAATGACACATTCCAGGCAGCCTGTAAAAGGAAAAAGAAGACATTTCAAACCTGGCTTCATGCTAGAACGCAAGCAGACAGAGAAACTTAGGTTGAAGACAGAAACATAGCCAACAGATAATTGCAGCAATTATAGAGAGACTTTGGAAATAGGTTGGAAACTTCAGGCCAAGTTACTGAAAAACCTTTCTGGAGTATAATTACCAGTTTTCGGAAGGGAGGGAAGAAGGAATTGACAAGTGTTTTAGACAGGTCAGGAAAGCTCTAGTGGATCCGAGGGATGCCTTGGACAGATGGAGAGAATACTTTGAAGAGTTGCTCAATACAGGTTAAATATTTAGTAATGTTTCATATTTCGATGTACAACGGGATAGGAATGATGATGAAAACAAGATCACATTGGAGGAAGTGGAGAGAATCATCAATAGACTGCAGTGCAATAAAGTGGCTGGAGTGTGAAATTATGTCAGAACTCATCAAATACAGCAGAATGTCAGGTCTCAAATGGTTGCACAGGAGAATTGCAATGGCATTGCAGTAGGGACAGGTTCAGTCTGATTGGACAAAAACAGTAATCACACCAATTTTCAAAAATGGAAACACAAAAGATTGCAACAACTACAGGAGTATTTCCTTAACACATTGACTGCTGTGATGACATCAGAGCCGCCTGCTGTGGCCGCCAGCGGCTACATGGCAGCCAATGTGTTAATTAACATTGTGGGCAAAATCCTCTCAAGCATTGTTGAAAGGAGAGTGCCAGTTTTAGTGGAAGACAAGTTGGACGAAAATCAGTGTGGATTCAGGCCTCTTGGAGGATGTCATGAACAGATCTTTAGCTAATGGTAGATAATGGAGAAGTGCTATGAGTGGAATAGGGAATTGTCTATGTTTTATGGATAGAAAAATTGCAGTTATTTTTGCAAATAACTCAGAAACGATGCAAGATATGAAAAAAACATAACAGAGCAATGTTGTAGAAAATTTTATCCTCTAAAAATCTGTTTCTTCTACTTTTTTGTCAGATGTATGGTTAAGCTGTTATTTTCATTTAAATTTCAAACTGTCAACAGGCGATCGCAAAGGTAAACTTTTTGTGTAACTACCGTAACCTAAAGTGGGCCAAAGAGGCTGATGACCTTGTTTCTAGGAGGAAGCTATTGTCAGTTCTACAAGATCATGGAATAGGAGGCAAACTTCTGCAAACCATTTAAGGTCTCTAACTACATTTTCAGGCAGCAGTCAGAGTGGACGGTAAATTGAGTTCATGGTTCAAGGGTAAGACAGAACTGAAACATGTTACATCTGTTGTTCATTTTTTTAATAGATCATATGTTGAAAATAACAGATTGGCAGGGTGAGATTAAAAGAGATGAAAACAAAATAAGCCGTCTTGCATAGGCGGAAGGAAACTTTGAGTTTAACGTCCCATCGACAGAGTGGTTATTAGAGACAGAGCTTATTCTCAGATGTTTGGGTAAGGATGTAGAAGAAAATTGGTCTGGCCCTTTCAAAGGGAAATCATGGAAAACCTAAATCTGGATGGCCGGAGGTGGATTTGAATCACCATCCTTCCAAATGCGTGTCCAGTGTGCTACCACCGCACCACCTCGCTCAGTTTGCATATGCGGATGCATCTACAAAACAAAAGTAATGATGTTGTTGTTAGGTTGTTTAAGGGGGACAAAACTACAATGGTCATCAGTCCCCCATTCCACCTCTAGGCGACAAAAGTAAAACCATACACGTGAAAGATATCACGCACAGAGTTTAAAATTACGATGTGGGAGAGGAGTCCCACCGAGTCTATTAAACATAATCAAGAATAACAAGACAAAACGAAGAGACGGTCACACAAAGACAACTTACAACAAATAAACCGATGGCCGTGGTTGACCGACCATAAGAATAAAAAAAAGGAAAAGTCAACCACTCGGTAACACACAGAAATCTCCAGTTAGAGCGAATGATAAAAACCCCCTGCTCGTATAAATCGTAAAACTGTATCTGCCATTGCAGCATCGTCACCTAAAACATCTGATAAAACGGCAAGCAGGTTAAAATTCCGCCGCAAAGCAGCTAAAATGGGGCAGTCCAACAGTATGTGGACGATTGTCAGACGGGAGCCGCACCGACATTGGGCTGGGTCCTCACCCCGAAGGAGATGTCCATGGGTGAGCCATGTATGCCCAATGTGGAGGCGACACAAGACCACTGAGTCCCGTCGTGAACCGCGCATGAAGGAGCGCCATGCAACCGTCGTTTGCTTGACCACCCGGAGCTTGTTGGGCGTGCGCAGGCTACGCCACTCAGTATCCCAAAGCTGACGTACTCGCTGGCGCAACAACGAACGGAGATCAGAAGCCTGGAGGCCGATCTCTAGACAGGACAGACCGACTGCCTGCTTGGCAAGCCTGTCAACACGTTCATTGCCCGGGATACCAACATGACCCGGAGACCAGATGAACGTCACTGATCGCCCAGACAGTTCAACGGAACGAAGCGTTTCCTGTATGGCCAACACCAGGGGAGACCGCGGGTAACACTGCTCCAGAGCTCGGAGGCTGCTCAGGGAGTCTCTGCAAACGACAAAAGACTCGCCTGAGCAAGACCGGATATGCATGAGAGCTCTGTGAATGGCCACCAGCTCTGCAGTGTAAACACTGCAGCCATTCGGCAGAGAGTGCTGTTCCACATGGTCACCATGAGTATATGCAAATCCCACACAGCCATCAACCATGGAACCATCTGTGTAGATCAGGTCATATCCACGGAATTCCGCTATGATAGCCGAGAACTGACGGCGGAGCGCCTCCAGTGGAACTGAGTCTTTGGGCCCCTGGGCCACGTCCAGCCGAGTAGACGGCCTTGGCAAACACCACGGAGGTGTACGGGCACGGACCCGATAGGAAGATGGAAGGGGAGAAGACTCAAGCTCCTGCAGGAGGGACTGAACCCGATAGGCAATCGTATGACCTGATCTGGGGCGTCGCTGATGGGGACGGACTACCACATCAGGAAAGAGGAGACGATGGTTCGGGTGGCCTGGGGAGCAATACACATGGGCTGCGTAAGCCGCAAGTAGGTGTTGGCGGCGGATCCCCAAGGGTGGAACCCCAGCCTCCACTAGTAAGCTGTTCACTGGGCTGGTGCGGAAGGCACCCGTCGCGATGCGAACCCCACAGTTGTGAATGGGGTCCAGGAGATGCAGTGCCGAAGGTGCCGCAGACCCATAGGCAATGCACCCAAAATCAAGACGGGACTGCACCAGCGCCGTGTAAAGCCACAACAGTGTTGAGCGATCAGCACCCCAGGTCGTATGACCCAGGTGGCGGAGAAGGTTGAGATGGCGCCAGCACTTCCGTTTCAGCTGACGAATGTGGGGGAGCCACGTCAGCCGGGCGTCAAAGACCAGTCCTAAAAAACGGTGAGTTTCCACTACCGTAAGTGGTTCGTCATTCAGATAAAGTTCAGGGTGTGGGTGGACGGTCCGACGCCTGCAGAAGTGCATCACTCTGGTCTTGGAGGCAGAAAACTGAAAGCCATGGGTAAGTGCCCAGTTCTGCGCCTTCCGAATAGCACCTTGCAACCTGCGCTCGGCAACTTGGGTGCTGGAGGAACTAAAAGAGAGACAAAAGTCGTCAGCATAAAGAGAGGGGGACACCGACGATCCAACCGCTGCGGCTAAACCGTTGATGGCGATTAAAAATAATGGGACGCTTAAAACGGAACCCTGAGGAACCCCATTTTCCTGGATATGAGAGGAGCTCAGAGAAGCACCAATTTGAACACGAAAGGTACGGACGGCTAAAAAATTCTGAATAAAAATCGGTAGGGAGCCCCGGAGGCCCCAGTCATATAAAGTGTTGAGGATGTGTCATCGCCAAGTTGTATCGTATGCTTTGTGCATATCGAAGAAGACGGCAACAAGGTGTTGGCGCCGGGAAAAGGCTGTGCGGATTGCAGACTCGAGGTACACTAGATTATCGGTGGTAGATCGACCCTGGCGAAAACCGCCCTGGCACGGAGCCAATAATCCCCGAGTCTCAAGAATCCAACACAACCGCCGACTGACCATCCACTCCAACAGTTTGCATGGCACGTTAGTCAGGTTAATGGGCCGATAGCTATGCAAGGAAAGAGGATGTTTGTCGGGCTTAAGCACTGGGATGATGATACTCTCCCGCCACTGTGACGGGAAAACACCATCACACCAAATGCGGTTATAGACCGCAAGTAGATTACGCCGACTATCTGCTGAGAGATGTTGCAGCATGTTGCTATGGATGCTATCAGGCCCAGGCGCCGTGTTAGGACATTGTTGAAGAACACTGAGGAGCTCCCACTCTGTAAAAGGAGTGTTGTAAGATTCAGAGCGGCTGGTACGAAAGGAGAGAGACTGGCGTTCTACCCTCTCCTTTACTACATGGAAGGCCGGTGGATAATTTGCAGAGGCAAAGGCACGAGCATAATGCTCGGCAAACATCTCTGCGAGAGTGGCCGGGTCCGTACATAGGACTCCATTTGTGGAGATCCCAGAGATTCCCGATGTATTCTGTATTCCCTGTAGCCGCCTGATCTTACTCCAGACCTGCGAGGCTGAGGTACCTGTCCCAATAGTGGAAACGTACCTCTCCCAGCACTCCCGTTTCCGTCTTCTTATAAGCTGGCGAGCACGAGCGCGAAGCCGTTTAAAATTGATTAGGTGCTCCTGAGAGGGGTGCCGTTTGTATCGCTGTAAGGCCGGCCTGCGGTCTTTAATGGCCTCAGCGACCACCGGCGACCACCACGGCACTGTCTTACGCCGTGGGCACCCTGATGTACGCGGAATGGTCGCGTTCGCAGCAGAAATGATGGAATGTGTGGCGCTCTCGACCACCACATCGATTTCCTCAAGTGGGGGAGGGCCAACGATGGCAGCAGAAGCATAGTCTTCCCAGTTAGCCCTGTGCAGAACCCACCTAGGTGGGCGCGCTGGGGACTCGCGTTGTGGGAGTGACAAAAAGACAGGGAAATGGTCACTGCCACACAAGTCGTCATGGGCTCTCCAGTGAACAGATGGTGGAAGGCCGTGGCTGCAGATCGACAGATCAATGGCAGAAAATGTGCCATGTGCCACACTAAAGTGTGTGGGGGCACCTGTATTTAAGAGGCAGAGGTCGAGTTGAGTTAGGAAATCCTCGACAACCCTGCCGTGACCTGAGATCGTAGAACCACCCCACAAGGGACTGTGGGCATTGAAGTCGCCCAACAGTAAGAAAGGTGGGGGTAGTTGAGCAACGAGTGCAGCCAAAACGTTCACAGATATGTCACCATCTGGCGGCAAGTAGATACTGCAGATGGTCAACTCCTGTGTGGTCCTCACCCTGACAGCCACTGCTTCTAACGGTGTTCGAAGGGGCACGGGTTCACTATACACAGAGGTGAGGACGTAAACACACACTCCACCTGAGACCCAGTTATATGAGCTACGGTTGCAGTAAAATCTCCTGTAGCCATGAAGGGCAGGGGTCCGCATTGCTGGAAACCAAGTTTCCTGAAGAGCAATGCAGAGAGCAGGTGTTGTGCTCAGAAGCTGCCGTAGCTCAGCCAGGTGGGGAAAGAAACCGCCGCAGTTCCACTGGAGAATGACATTGTTCGAGTGCTGGGAAGACATGAATGAGACAAATGAGTGGGTCATACCTCAGCATCACTTGCATCCACCGATGGAGGTTTATCAGTTTCAGTCACCGGTTTGTCAAGGGCGTCCCCGAGAGCGAGGTCCTCGGGTGACGCAAGAATCTCCACCTCATCCTCAGAAGTAGAGGCGGAGGCAGAGGGGAGTGGTGGCACTGAAGCCACCGTGGATTCTTGTGATTGGCCTTTCTTTGGCCTTTGTTTTCCCCTCCGTTCCCTCGGGGGCTTCGGCAGTGGGAGGTGCTCCTTGGACTCAGCCACAGGGACTGAGGAGGAGCGCGAAGCCCTACGACCAGCAGTCTGCGAGCGCGCCCGCTGCTGGTTAGTGTCGCTACCGACACTGGCGGAAGGGAGCGTCCCAAGGGACCCCTTCCGTGTGAGGGAAGCCGGAGAAGGTTGTTCTTTCTCCGGCGGAGAGGTGGTAGCTGATCCCGAGGCTTTCGCCTTGGGAGCTTTGAAAGGATGGCCCCCAACCTCCGTGGGGGCAGGCTTAGGTTGGCGGCTCTGGGGGCCCACAGGAACAGAGGAAGTAGAAACTACTGTCGCCGCCAAGGAGAGTGGCGACGACGTCACTGCTGCGAACGTTTTTGTCATTGTTACCGGGTGCAAACGATCAAACTTTTTCTTGGCCTCATTATAGGATATACGGTCCAGGGTTTTATACTCCGTAATTTTCCGCTCCCGTTGAAGTGCGGGACATTGCGACGAGCAGGGAGGATGGTTCTGACCACAGTTGACGCAGATGGGAGGCGGAGTACATGAGGCGCCCGGATGTGCTGGACGCCCACAGTCCCTACATGTAGCACTGGACATACAACGGGAAGACATGTGGCCGAACTTCCAGCATTGGAAGCACCGCACAGGGGGAGGAATATAAGGCCGCACATCAACACGGTAAACCATCACCTTGACCTTTTCGGGCAACGTATCACCCTCAAAGGCCAAGATGAAGGCACCAGTTGCAACCCTATTATCCTTTGGGCCCCTATGGATGCGCCGGACAAAATGAACGCCTCGTCGTTCAAGGTTCGTCCGTAGCTCGTCGTCTGTCTGGAGCAACAAATCCCGGTGGAAAATTACTCCCTGAACCATATTCAGCGACTTGTGGGGAGTGATGGTCACCGCAACGTCACCCAGCTTGTCACAAGCGAGTAGCGCCCGTGACTGGGCCGGGGATGCTGTGTGAATGAGTACAGAACCGTTGCGCATTTTAGAAATTGAGTCCACTTCCCCAAACCTGTCCTCCAGGTGGTCAACAAAGAACTGAGGCTTCACTGCCGTAAAAGATTCCCCATCAGTCCTTGTACACACTAAATATCGAGGTGAATATTGCTCATTTCCGGTAGCAGCCCTGTGTTCCTCCCAGGGCGTGGCCAAGGAAGGAAACGACTTGGGGTCATAAGAAGAGGCATGAAACTTCCCACGCTTAGAGACGGTGGTTGTACGTCCACCAACGTGTTCTTTTGCTCGTTTCATTTCGTTCCCACGAGCAGCTAGGGATCTAAAGGTCCACCCAGACAGAGCCCCGCTTGCCTGGGTAAGCCTTATACAACTGAGGTGCGGCAGGTTCCTCAGAGGTTGCTCGCTAGCGGCTGTTCAACCTCAACAGCCATGCATCTCCTCGGCACGTAGCACACCTTGAGATTGAGGGGTTTTTTATAGAGGTTTGTACCGTCCTCGCGACCCGGGCGATTAAGCCAAGATCCCCGGGCTCTGAAACGTACAACGTTCCACCGTTGCGCCGAACGATGGTCGTTGAGGCACGCACAGAACTTACGATGTAGCGGGCTGTTGGCGCGACACAGCCCACGGCTCAGGACCCCGGGTTCGCCAAGCCCGTACTCAGCAAATTAATGCTGAGCCCCTGAGGGGCAAAAGTAATGAATGTGGGAAAGATATTTAAACAGGTTGAGTGCCAAATAGGAGAAACAAAGTTAGAACAGGTGGACAGTTTCAAGTACTTAGTATGTGTTTTCTCACAGGATGGCAACATAGTGAAAGAAATGGAATGAAGGTGTAACGAATCTACAGCAGTAAGTGCTCAGCTACAATTTACTCTCTTCTGCAAGAGGGAAGTCTGTATCAAGACCAAGTTAGTAGTGCACCATTCAATCTTTCAACCAATTTTGTTGTACAGGAGTGAATGCTGGATGGATACAGGGCATCTTATTAATAAGGTTGAGGTTACTGATATGAAAGTAGCTAGGATGATAGCAGGTACTAAACTTATAAACATGGTGCCGGGTGAAACATTGTCCTGTAACAATATTTCAGTTTTCTTAAAATGTCATAGTGATGTATATAAAACCCGTGAAAAAAAGGTGAAGAGAGGTAATCTATGCATTGAGTGCAGGCCGTGGAATCACAATAAATGTGTGAAAGTGAATCTAAAATACATAAAAGATGAACATGACCGGACACGCCGTCAGTGTGTTGCAAGTGTAGTAAAAAACGAAGTAATGGACACATTATATTACAAATAAAAAAATAATATGTGTGCTTAGAGGTGATTTAGAGACTATAAATATGAAATATGAATAACTTTGTAAGAAATATCGAGAACTGGAAATAAAATACAAAGAAATAGAACGAGATCATCATCTACGACAATACAGTGTTGTTAACGGTTGTTCCGTGCAAAACATGTGGCATGTGCCCAAAAAAAAACAGACAATAAGTACAGTTACAGCAATATTGCTGTCAAATTCTCGGCATTAGGTGAAGATTGTGTTCAGATAATGACCAATGATGAACAAAAATCAATGACAAAATTTCCAATAGAGTGCATAGTGAAGGAAATGTGTGATACACAAAAATTTGCCCGTGAACATCAAACGATGAGTTGTTGTATTCTGTGATCGTCACGTCAAGAATATCACGAAAACAATTAATGAGTACGGTATGTTATTTACGGCAACAGGTATGACGAAACTCAGTGCACCTTTGACGGTGATACTGGAAAACAGTAACTCACTCAATGAACTATAAGTATGATGCCATGATAATCATGGGTAGAAGTAATGATGTGTACATGAATTAAGGCAAACATGTGGCCCAGTGCTTAAAAGCTACACTACTTGATCTTAAAGTTCCAAACATCTTAGTTACTAGCTTGCCTGGCAGATGTGAGTTGCAGGACAATTCTATCATAAATCTGGAACTTGCAAAAATACACAGACAGTTCCACAAACTATGCAAGTCCTGCCAAAATGTAACATTTATTGAGCTTCCAAATGTGAGAGATCTGTTTACAAGACATGGTCTACATCACAACAACGCAGGCAAATCACACAGTGGCAAAATGCAACCGGTTTCAACCAAGGAAATGGAAAAACAAGAAAACAATGTCAAAATCAGGAACATAGTTGCAGCCACAGCATCAGCTTCAACAGGAATAACAGATCCAGAAGACGAGGCAGCACCAGAATCAGCCCCAGAAGAAACAGCAGAAAGTGAAATTATCATCAAGGAAACTACCTTTTCATTATCCAGATGCTCACAAGCAGTGAAACTGATGAAAGGGGCCAATTCATTCCGAATTAGGCTCAACACAACAAATCCAGAGCAAGCAGTAAATACTCAGGTGGACATTTCATTACTTTATAGTCAATTTAGTTTTAAAGATCCTCTACCTAATAATATATGCACTAGTAATGTCATTATGCACTTAAAAACAAACACAAAAACACACACACACACACACACACACACACACAATATCTGTTACATATATGTTGAAGTCTGCACATATAGCAATTTTCTTGCATGGTTTCTCATTTTAATTTATGTAGCAATGTATCATACTTATATAAAAATACAGAACTTATATGGTACCCAGGGGTGTGATATATGCTGATAATTACAATGTCATGCTCTATAAGTTCTATAGAACAACTTTCGAATGTACCCTCTTCATTCAGACGGCTAAAATTTTGTCTGATATCATAGTCTATTGAGCAATGAACTAGTATGCAACTGCCTCCATACCCACCAGTTCTACAAAAGATAGTAGCCATTTTATGGCCTGCAAGTTTATTTAGACGATTGATATTTTCAGATTTAAGCTAATGTTTATTAAGGTATATTACTGTTACTGATTGTTTCACACTTTCTAATAAAATTTGTATATCATAAAGGTTGCTGATCATTCCTTTGGAAAGTGTTACTGCCGAAACAAAATTCAACCTCGACAACAAAAAGATTTAGGAATTTTAGTCAAGAAAATGTGAGCGTATTTTGTATAAAACTATGCTAAACTATGCGGACACTCAAGCAAAAACACTTCCATAAATGACAATTACAATACCTTTTTAACTAAATTCCTAGGTATATTCAATAAAAGCTTCCATTTTGTAACAGTGAGGATGAGAACCCAAAAAAGTAGAAATTAATAGTGTCTAGCATTACTAAGAGGAAACTGCATATGGAGGCAAAAGTATATCACAACCCTGAATTTCTTAAGTATGTAAGCACACACAACAACAACAACAACAACAACAACAAAAATCAACAAAGTAGTTAAACTAGCAAAACATATGGCAAATAATAACTTCATTTCAAATGCAAAAAAACAAATCAAAAGCAGTTTTGTCAGTTATAAGAATCAAAATTGGCAGTGAGTCAGAGAAAAAATGTCCCTCTAAAATAGTGGTAAATGGTAGAACTGTTACAGACCCCAGTGCCACTTGTGAATCTCTTAATGAATTTTTCATGAACTGTAACAAAATTGGTGAGTGCTGACCTCCAAAAACAAAGCCTAATGATGGACAGAAAGTGCCCAGGTTTTTTCTCTCGTGTTTCTATCTCCAGATGTCACAAGAATCATAATGTCCCTAAAAACCTCACAATAAAAACAGTTCGGCACATTATTGCACACCCACTCTCCCCTCATAATCAACAAATCTTGTGATGAGGGATGTTTCCCAGATCTATTGAAATATGCAGAAGTTCTGCCACTGCATAAAAAAGGCAAACAAGATGAATTGGGCAACTATAGGCCAATCTCACTACTGTTACCAGTTCTCTCAAAAATATTTGAAAAAGCTGCATGTGATCAGATTGAAAATTACAATTCCTCTAACAATATTATCTTATGCAATCAGTATGGTTTCAGAAAAGGCCGCAGCACAATCCATGAAATTAATGAATTGGTTACAAAAGTTAGCACCTGTCCAAAGCCTTTGACACAGTAAATCATGATGCCCTCCTGCAAAAATTGGCATGCTACGGATTTCAAAGCAAACCTCTTAGCTGGATGTGATCATACTTGGCAAACAGAAAGCAAGGAGTAATTGTTAACAGCAACAGCAAGAAATTTCTCTCTGATGGGAAAACCACTAAATTAGGTTTTCCACAAGGTTCAGTATTGGGGCCACTACTGTTCCTGTATTACACCAATGATATGCCAAGCCAGGTCCTGTCTGATACCATCCTGTATGCAGATGACTCCACAGCTATAATCTGTTGAGAAACTGAGGCAGACCTAATTCACAATCTTGAAAAAACACTTGGTGAAGTAGAGGCATGGGTCAAAAATAATAATCTGAAATTAAACCTTACTAAAAAAGAAATTGTTCATTACTCCACAAAACAATCTGCACAGTCTATAAGTGAAATAAGGTATATGGACAAAAAATTTGACACTGCAGACTGTGTCAAATTCCTTGACATATTATTAAATAAAAATATGTTGTTGAGTCACTATGTGGGCAGCATACTGAGGCGACTGAATAGTCTTGTATATATTATGAATATTTAGTATAGTATCACTGATTTAGCTGTAAGGAAAACTGTATATAATGCATATTTTGTTTCAGTTATTAGGTATAGCATAATTTTCTGGGGGTCTGAAAAAAACAAATGTACTTAGAGCTTTTAGACTAAAAAAAATATCACCTGAACAATGGTGGGAGCTAAACCAAAGCAACACTCTAAACCTTTATTTGCAAAAGTATATCTAATGACCATTCCAAGCATGTATATCTACAAAACTTTCACAAAAAGGAACCTACAACTTTTTGAGGGCAATTGCGTCTTACACCAATATCAAACTAGATATAGAGCAAACAACATGTTACCAACCCATAGATTAAAATTGTATGAAAAAACCCCATACTATATGGGCATGAAATTTGTAAATAAAATATGTATAGGTATGGATTACTTATATGTCAGAAGTACCAAAAGAGACCTGGAAAAATATCTGAAAGATAAATATTACTATAGTGTAGAAAAATTCTTGAATTAATTATAATTGTATGTCCTCTAAAATACCTCCATCTGATGTAGCACCACATGTGTTATTAAATTACCGCCTGTATGTAATAGTATTGTTGTTGTTGGTTGTTTTAAGGGGACTAAACAGCTAGGTTATCAGTCCCCTATGTAATAGTATTGTATACAGTGTAATATTGACAAGTCACCTTTGTCACAATCTTTGATTGTATAAGACATGCATACCTGCCAACTTTTGAAAAGCACTTTCAGTAAAACTCACGTGTCACAAAAAATCTGGGAAATAATTTCCACATAGTCCGGCTTGACGAAGAAAATGATTTTTCAGGGTTACAAAATACAACAATGTAATCGTATCACTGCAAATGATGTGCTAGGTCGACTATAGCCTAATTTTCTCTCTTGCATAAAAGGAAAACTTTACCAAGAAAAAAGGAATGGAAGAAAACTGTGCATCTTCAATTTTGTCTCACCTTGAGTGCTAACATAATTATTTAGTCACAGACCTTACTTCCTTATTGATGAAAGAAATGGTATTTATATGTATCCTGGAAATCGATAATATAGATAGGTCTGAATGCCAATAACTGACTCATCAGGACTTCTTTGAATTTGCAGAGCAGAGCCTGTCGACACCTGAGATCCACATAAAACTTTAACTGTTATCCCGCGTTTAAATTCAATTCCAATGTCGTTACCACAGAACACGGCGTAATGAACATCAGAGTTAAAACTATCAATCAGATCGATGAATAAATTTTCGACTATCGTAGACGTATCTTCGACCCACACAAACAATCGATTGAACTTATGTGGTGTGATTATCGAACGTTAACGTTTCAGTTTTTTCAAGTCGTAAAATAACACCGACCATCCGTAAAACCGTAAAATGATGCAATTTCCGTAAATTTTACGGATAAATCGTAAAAGTTGGCAGGTATGGACATGTAATGCGATAGTAAAAATTGAATTGAATACAGGAACAAAGGCAGGAGAGTGTCAATAATGAGAAAATCAAAGAAAAACTGGAAATGAACACCACTGATGAAGCAGTTAGAGCAAACAGGCCGAGATGGTGGGGTCACATTACATGTATTGGGAGAAGCAAGATTACATAAGGAGACTCATAGGTTTAGCAGTACAGGGTAGAAAGAACTGAGGTAGATCAAGGAGAAACTACTTGAATTCAACCAAGAATGATTTTGAAGTAACATGCTTAACCTCAGAATAGGCATCAATGTTAGCATTGAATACGGGATTATGGAGAAACTATGATCAAACTTAACACTGGAAGGCATAATAAGTATTATATTACAATGGCGGTAATGATGATGAGTATACTGTAAAGTATGTACTTATTGATTCTATGACCAAGTAGCTGCATCTCGCATGGTTTCACAGAACCTAACATACCAACAAATAAAATGCAAAACAGTTTTATTAAGAAATAAAACAAAGGCTGGTGTTACTCAAAGCATAATGAACATAGCTTTAAGGTATTATTTTTATTACTTTTCATACCATCCTATTCTCACCTTTTTTCAACTTTGTTTACCAATAATGTTTATTGTATACTAAAATTCTTGCACAGTCCTGGTCAGTTAATAATCGATCAATTTAGATCAGAGTGTCTTCATAGATCCCTCACACTGCCACAAGTCTATTCCATAGTTTCATTATCTGTGTTGTTCTATTACAGATTTTTCTTATGTCATAATACTATGTAGCAACTTGAAAAGCAATTAACTTTATACACTAGAAATGCCAAACATAATGGTGTGTTTTACCTGAATAACATTATTGTCTGCAATGCATTCTGCCAGAGCTATGACACCCTCACATGAAAGGTGAGTTGACTGCATACCCAGACGTAATAAACTACGGTTTTGCTGAAGTGGCTCCTTTATAACATGCAGGCATTCACTGCTCAGTGTATTGTGGCCTACATTCAATGTTTCCAGAGTTTTACTGTGAGACTGTAAAAAGAAAAAAAGAAATGTAAATTTATAACAGAATAATTTGTAATAATAATCATCATCCTATTAATAAGTTATGATAATGGTATGTTAACTTAGATCAAACTAGATACAATAGTGTGCAGTTTTCATTTTATGTGGATCATTACTGTTTAAATTAAAGCAAGTGTATATATAATATTAGAAACTTATATATATATATACAAACAAGGCGCGTCCAGAAAGTATGTTCCGTTTGGTAATAAAATGAAATTGTACACAGATACAGAAGAAATTTTTATTGCACAAAATTCTACAACTCTTAAACTACTTTTGCACATAACTGCCAAAATTTTGTAGGCACTTGTCATAGCGTGCCACAAGTTTTTGCATGCATCTTTCACAGACGGTTGCTGCCTGTGTATTCAACCATGTGGTAACAGCTCTTTATCATCATTGAAGTGTTGACCACCAAGGACAGATTTTAGGTGTAAGAAGAGATGAAAGTCGCTAGGAGAGAGGTCCGAGCTGTATGAAGGATGATCAAACAGGTCCCATTGAAATTTCCGTAGGAATTGTTTCGTCACATTCGGTGTGTGAAGTCAGGCATTATTGTCAAAAAATCTTGACAGTAATCCTCTTCTTACACCTAAAATCTGTCCTTGGTGGACAGCAGTTCAACGATGGTGATGAGCTGGAAGAACACGTTACCACATGGTTGAACACATAGGCGGCAACATTCTATGAAAAAGGCACACAAAACCTTGTGCCATGCTATGACAATTGCCTACAAAATTTTGGAAGCTATGTAGAAAAGTAGTTTAACAGTTGTAGATTTTTGTACAATCAATATTTTTTTCTGTATCTGTACCCGTTCATTTTATATAACCAAACGGAACTTACTTTCTGGACGCACCTTGTATATATTTTATATCTTCAGTTGCAGAAAGGAATACCGAATACAGCAAGTTGGCTGTCCTGATATGTAATACTACTTCATCCACTGCTGGTAGTAATGTTGTAAATGGGGAGAGTCAGTGTTGAAATTTTAGTGTAGCAAGTTGCATGTCAGATTGCTAAGTGAATTTTTGAGCTCTGGTTTGTGTGCAGATAAGAGATAGTTAACTAAACCTTACAAAGTATCCTTTCATTGTGTTTGTTTTATTATTCTGTGAGAAATTGATATGTGACAAGTTCTGCACTGATCATACATTTTTTTTCAATATTATTAATTGCTGAGATTATTTAATGAGATGCAACAAAGGGTAGTTTTAAATTATACATTACAGAATACAGCACTGCGCTTCTGTGATTGAGCTTAAAATGGTTAACCATACTTGACCAAGTATCCAGAAAGGCCCGTACAGGACCTGCAACATGCAGCCGTGCATTATCCTGCTGAAATGTAGGGTTTCACAGGGATCAAATGAAGGGTAGAGCCACGGGTCGTAACACATCTGAAATGTAATGGCCACTGTTCAAAGTGCCGTCAATGTGAACAAAAGGTGACCGAGATGTGTAACCGCTGGCACCCCATACCATCACGCCGGGTGATACGCCAGTATGGCGATGACACATACACACTTCCAATGCGCATTCACCGCGATGTCGCCAAGCATGGATGCAACCATCATGATGCTGTAAACAGAACCTGGATTCATCTGAAAAAATTACATTTTGCCATTCGTGCACCCAGGTTCCTCGTTACGTACATCATTGCAGGTGCTCCTGTCTGTGATGCAGTGTGAAAGGTATCCAGAGCCTTGGTCTCCGAGCTGATAGTCCATGCTGCTGCAAACATCGTCGAACTGTTCGTGCAGATGGTTGTCGGGCAAACGTCCCCATCTGTTGACTCAGGGATCAAGACGTGGCTGCACAATCTGTTACAGTCATGCAGATAAGATGCCTGTCATCTCGACTGCTAGAGATTCAAGGCCATTAGGATCCAGCACAGCATTCCGTATTGCCCTCCTGAACCCACTGATTGCATATTCTGCTAACAGTCATTGGATCGAGACCAAAGCGAGCAGCAACGTCGCGATATGATAAATCGCAATTGCTATAGGCTACAATCCGACCTTTATCAAAGTCGGAAAAGTGATGGTACTCATTTCTCCTCTTTACACGAAGAATCACAACAACGTTTTACGAGGCATCACGACAACATTTTACCAGGCAACGCCGGTCATCTGCTGTTTGTGTATGAGAAATTGGTTGGAAACTTTCCTCATGTCAGCACGTTGTAGTTGTCGACATTGGTGCCAACCTTGTGTAAATGCTCTGAAAAGCTTATCATTTGCATATCACAGCATCTTCTTCCTGTCGGTTAAATTTCATTTTATTGGCCAGGAGTGTACAAAAATTAGCTCTGGCAATTGTGTATGCTCTTAAGAAATTCTATGACTTCCTGCACCATATGAAATTTTATCTAGTGACAGATCACAAGCCTTTGGTGTCCCTCTTCAACCCCTTGGCCCCACCACTGGACAAAGCTGCACACAGGCTTCAGCGTTGGGCGTTGTTTCTTTCTCGTTTTCACTATGAAATCCATTTCCGCCCTACAGCAAAGCATGCAAACGCTGACACATTGTCCCGTCTGCCAATTGGACCGGATACTGCTTCTGATCACAATGAACTTCTGTGCTTCCACATTGATGATGAGGTGCAGCAGACAGTCGAGGGTTTCCCCCTCACCTCCGACCACCTTGCTGCAGCTGTGGCATCAGATCCGCTGTTGCATCAAGTAGTGCGTTATGTTCACAAAGGTTGGCCAGAGTCTCCTTCTCGACCCCCTCCGCAACTATTACTCCTTACAATATCAGCTGGCTGTGCGCAACAGAGTGCTTTTGCTGCAGCCGGCAAATTCTCCGCTGCGAGCAGTGATTCCTAGTGCTCTCCAGCACGAGGTTCTTCGCCTCTTGCACGTGAACCACTGGGGTATCGTCTGTACTAAAGCACTGGTACGACATCACATTTTCTGGCCGGGTATGGACAATCACATTGTACAACTATTAAATGCAGCAAGACATGTGCCACACAGCAGGCGGTCCCCTTGTGCTTCGCTTACACCATGGCCTCAGCCTGGAAATGCGTACGTGTCAACTCCCAGGACCCTTTTTGAACTTGTACTGGCTCCTTGTTGTGGACACATATTCAAAGTTTCCTGTTGTTGTACACTGCACACACCTGTCTTCCTCTGTGACAATTGCATCACTCTCGAAGATCTTCGGCATGGAAGGGCTTCCTGTTACCCTGGTTACAGACAACAGACCACAATTTACTTCTCATGAATTCAAAGAGTTTTGTGCCCAACAGGGTATCCACCATGTCCTGGCCTCACCTTTCCACCCACAGTCTAATAGGGAGGTTGAGAGAATGATGCGGACTTTTAAAAAATCAGATGCACAAATATATCCAAGCCTTCCTCAACCAATGTTGCATTAGACAGGTTCTTGGCTTCATATCACTTCACCCCACTAGGCAATAAGAGCCCAGTGCAACTGCTACACGGTCAGCAACCCTGCACCACGTTTCACTTGCTAGTTCTTCCACCACAGGTGCAACGAGAGCACCCCCATCATAGGTTCCATCCAGGGGTTACAGTTTGGGCCAGAAAGCATGGTAGGCACCCCAAATGGACACCAGCAACTGTCACTCACTGGGAAGGCTGCCATCTCTGTGTCCTTCGTACACCAGGTGGGGAAATTACCCATCATCTTGCATCTTGGACAACTCTGCCCACCAAAATCAGCGTGATGCGCCTACCTCTCCTGCAGATTTCAATTTGACACCGGTAGTTGTGCAGCCCAACCCGTCAGATCTCAGTGCAAATCCTAAGTGAGGTGCCCGAGGGGTGTCAATGCCACCCTCATCCAAGAGTCTGTCATCCACCTCGTTGCTGCCATCTACACAGCCACCTTCAGCCCCGACCTCCCAGCCACAGCAATCGATCACACCATCACCTATCATCTCCAGCTGGAAACAGTCGCACCGAGCAACACGTCACAACCATGTACCACAGCCATATACAGTGGTTCAACCTCGGTGTCTGTTAAACAGTGGTAGTGATAGAGGCTGTGACCAAATGGACATTCAGTGTTGTGAACACTGGATCTTCGACGGGAAGAGGTGTGATATATCAGCACACCGTGTAATTAAAAACGGTGCCAACACTAGTACAACAGACCATTGCTTGGTGCGCTACGGGCGCCACACAAAGTGCGCTCTCTATAAGAAGGTTGCGCACACACGGCGCAACCCTTCAGCAGTTTGATGTGTGACTTCAACCAAGTGTGTTATGTTTTCGTGGGTTAGAGTCAACGTAGCAGTTACAGCTACAAATATTGATGGTATAAGGTTAAGCAGTCCACAAGATTGGTTTGAACACCAGAATGTGCTACAAGGCATGGTCCTGTTTGAAGATGGCATGCCTTTGCCTTCCTCCAACCTTCAAACTGACTAACACAGCCAGTTATAGGGGGACCTCCAGTTTAACATGGATCATGAACCATGGCACTACTTGTCATTTTTCACATCAGCAACATTGTCAGAAGTAAAAGAAGTGAAAAGTAGCACATAAATATCATAGGACGAAGTGGGGGTCGAGCCCCAAACCTTTAAATATTTATGACTCTACACCAAAGATAACATTCTACACCCGCTCGGTTAGCTGTGTGGTCTAAAGCACCACTTTTTGAGACGGGAAGACATACCAGCCCCGGTTCAAATCTAACCGGCAGATTAACGAAGCGTGTTGGAGTGCCGGCCAGCGTGAATGTGGTTTTTAGTCGGTTTTCCACATCCCCTAGGTGAATACTGGCCTGGTCCCCAAGTCCTGCCTCAGATATACGATTCACAAAAATTTTGTAACACTTTACACTTTCCCACATGTAACACTATATGCAGACATTTGGAGTACACATTTCCTCCTAAGGAGCACAGGGTGAAGACAGGAAGGGCATCCGGCCACCCCATAAATATTAACACAAGCCAAATCTGTATTTAACAAACTTATCCACACACTATTGACATAGAGCACCTACCTATTATCGCTCAGTACTAGTGGCATGTAGCTGATTCTAATAAGAGTCAGGGCCTGGTGTATACCCACACTGAAGAAAGGAACATAGGCAGTCATTGTCTGATTATGTAAGTTATATATTTGGTGCCTGTTCTTATGGACAAGTCTGAAAGAATAGACAGCACATATATATCTTATATAATCTGACGATGATAGCCTATGAAAGGAACCCACTCAACATTGTATGGAAAGATTTAGGAAAATCAAGGAATACGTAAATTAGAATGGCTGGAAGAGGGTTTGAACAGCTGTCCTCCCAAATGTGAGTCCAGTGTGTTAGCACTGTGCCACATCAGTGGTTGAAATTCTTAGCAAAAACAAATAATGCATACATTATTAAGTGATAGAAAATACCTTGATCGTTACATGAAATCTGATGTATGTACATCCTCGGTGCAGTAATGTTCGTAATATTTTTTACTTCTTCTACATTCATAATTACCATCTAACTTGAGCTCTATAAAAGGAGCATTAATGTATCTCTCTTCTTTTAAAAGGAGAATTACTATATCTCTTTTCTTGTATATCTATTTTATGTATTCCTGGTTTATCACCTTGAAAATCTACTCACAATGGATATATGGAACAAAGAGTAGGTATACACATCTCATCTAATCTAGTTTTTAGACTCGTTCAGGCACCAACTTCACTAAGGCGAACAGTAAATATTGATCTTAGGTAAAGTATGCAGCTCCTCCTATGTGGGGACAAATTACTACTGACATTTCATGCAGTTCTGGGACTATTTCTTTCCTTGCTATATATGGGTTGTTTTTGATGTCGTTATTATTGTGGTCTTCAGTCAAAGACTGGTTTGTTGAAGCTTTCCACACTACCTTATCCTGTGCAATCCTCTTTAACTCTGAATGAGAACAGCATGTTGTTGTTAGTTGTTTTGAGGGGACTAAACAGCTAGGTCATCAGTCCCGAGAACAGCATCCTACATCCTTTTGAACATGCTTACTGTATTCATCTCTCTGTCTCAAGTTTACCCCACACACATCCCTCCAATGCTAAACTGACCATTTCTTGATGTCTAAAAATGTGTCCAACCAGTTAATCACTTCTTTAAGTCAAGATATGCCACAAATTTCTTTTCTCAACAATTCAGTTTACTACCTCCTCATTAGCTACCTGACCTACTCATCTAATCTTCAGCATCTGCCCCTAACACCTCATTTCGAAAATTAATATTATCTTTTTGTCTGAACACATCATCCACATTTCATAAGGCTACAGACAAAGGTCTTCAGCAAAGACTTCCGAACATTTAAGTCAATAGTGGATGTTGTCAGATGTCTCTTTTACAGAAATGTTTTTTCCCACTGCCATCCTATATTTCATATCTTCTTTACTTGGACCATCAGAAGTTATTTGCTACCCAAATAACATAACTCATCTACTAGTTTTATTCTCTTATTACCTAATCTAATTTCTTCCCATCACATGAGTTTTTAAGATTAAATTCTATTACCCTTGCTGTGCTCTTGTTAATGTTCATCTTATACACTACTTTTAAGACACTTTCCATTTCGTTGCATTGCTGTTCCATGTCCTTTGCTGTCTCTGACGGAATTACACTATCATCGCAAACCACAACATTTCTATTTCTTCTTCCTCAGTTTTAGTTCCTTCTCAAAATTTCTCCTTACTTTCATTCACAGCTTATTCAATGTACAGTCTGAATGAAATTGGGGAAAAGCTACCACACTGACTCCCTTCCTGACCAGTGCATTACTTTTATGACCTTTGACTCTTATAATTGCTGCCTGGATTTTTTTGCAATCTATATTTTACACCTGCTACTTTCACAATTTGAAAGATTGTATTTGAGGCAACACTGTCTAAAACATTATCAATTCTATGTGGGCTAGAAACATAGTTTGCCTTTCTTCAACCTATCTCCTAAGGCACGTCAGAATGTGAGTATTGCCTCACATGTACATACGTTTCTCCAAAATGATCTTCCCCAAGACCAAATTCTATCAGTTTTCTTTTCATTTCTCTGTAAATGTTTCCAACAATGACTTATTAAACTAAATTCTTTATGAAGTCTCATGGTATTTCCCGTGTCTGATACAGCTTGCACAAAGGTGGAACAGTTTCTTCATGGCTGGCTCTCCCAACTATATTAGTAGTTTAGAAGGAATATCACTTACTCCGGGGGCCTTATTTCGACTCAAATCTTTCAGTGCTCTGTCAAATTCTTCTCGCAGTATCGTATCTCATCTTCATATACTTCCTATTCTTCTTTATTTACCACGTATAAACCCTCTATATATTCTTTTGGCCATTCAGCTTTCCCTTCCTTGCTAAGTACTGGTTTTCCATCTGAACTCTTGATTTTCATGCATCTGCTTTTCTGTTCTCCAAACGTCGCTTTTGCTTTCCTGTAGGTAGTATCCCTCTTTCCCCTTAGTTCTACCTTTCTTCTATGGACTTGCATTTGTCCTCTAGACACTCCTGCTTAGCCAATCTGAACTTCCTGTCAACCTCATTTGTTAACCATCTTTACTCCCTTCTGCTAATTCACTCACAGCATTTTTATATTTTCTCTTTTCATCAATTATGTTCATTATCTCCTGTGTTATCCAAGGATTTCTTGTAGGTCTTGTCCTACCTATATGATCCTCTGCAGTGCTCAATACTTTATCTCACAAAGCTACGCATTCTTGTTCTACTGTACTCCTTTAGCCTGTTTCGGTCAATCCATATGAAACTCTGGACAACTTCTGCTTCCTTGAATTTATCCAGGTCCCATATGCTTACTTTTCTACCTTTTGCAGTTTCTTAAACTTTAATCTACAGTTCATAGGCAATTACATATGGACAGAGTCTACATCTGCCCCTGATACGTCTTACACTTTAAAACTTTGTTTTGAAATCAATGTCTTACAATTATATAGTCAATAAGGTACCTTATGGCATCTCCTGGTCTCTTCTACATTGCAACCTTGTTTCATAATTCTTAAATGAAGTGTTTCTAATTATTAAGTTGAGCTCAGCAAAATTCTACCAGATGACCTCATATTTCACTCACTTTTCCCCAATACAGTTCTCATCTCCCTTAACAGTCTGAATAACTTCTTTAATCTCATCAATATAGAAGGAAACTTTTCTGGTGGCATAAATAAGTATAAAAAATAAAGATCGAGCAACAGTTTGTTGCTGGTCATTCCCACATAGAAGGCTTCACAGTGTAGGCATGTCAGTTGGTAAATCATGTTGGTACTACCGCAAGTGGCTCTGCTCTTAATTGTGTACAACCTCCGAGTTACAGTACTAGAGTAAGTGGTGGTGGGAGGGTGCATAGGACAGGTTTTACTCCAGGGGTAGTTACATAGGTAGGAGCCGGAGGATAGGGAAGGTGATTTGGGGATTTAATAGGAATGAACTAGGAGGTTACAAAGGTTATGTGGGTAGTGAAAAGATACTCTTGGTAGAGTGGGAAGGATGTCATGTAGGATGGATCTCATTTCGGGGCAGGATTTAAGAATGTTGTATCCCTGCTGGAGAGCCACATTCATAGTCTGATCCAGTCCCGGAAAGTAGCCGCTGACGAGGGGCACCTTTGGGGTTCTTCTGTAGAAGGTTCTAGGTTTGGGAGGATGAGAAAGTGGCCCTGGCAGTTTGCTTTTGTATCAGATCAGGAGGGTAGCTGCAGGATGTGAAAGCTGTTATCAGGTTATTGGTGTACTGGTTCAGGGATTAAGAACTGGAGCAGACTCGTTTGCCACGAATACACAAGCTGTAGGGAAGGGACCGTTTGAAATGGAATAGATGGCAGCTGTCATAATGGAGGTACTGTTGTTTGTTAGTGGGTTTGATGTAGACGGATGTGTGAAGCTGTCAATTGGATAGAGCGAGGTCAACATCGCAGAAAGTGGCATGGGATTTGGAATAGGATCAGGTGAATCTGATGGAACCAAAGGAGTTGAAGTTGGAGAGGAAATTCTGGAGTTGTTCTTCACTGAGAGTCCAGGTCATTCTTATTTATTTATTTATTTTATTATATTGTTCCCCCCTCTCTCTTTCATATATATAAAATAGAGATCGAGTAACATACCCAAAACACAGGCTCGTTGATAGACACAAAAACAAAAATAAAAACACACACAAACAAACCATCAAGCTTTCACAACCATTGGCCACTTCATCATGAAAAGAGGAAGGATGGAGGGGAAAAAGGAAAGGATGCGGGTTTTAAGGGAGTGGATGAGGAGTCATTCCAATCCCGGAAATGGAAGGACTTACCTTAGGGGAAAAAAGGAAAGGTAAACAAGCACGCGCACACGCGCGCGTGCACACACACACACACACACACACACACACACAAGCGCGCACGCGCGCTCACACGCACGCACGCACGCACGCACGCACTCACACACACACACACACACACACACACACACACACACACACACACACACACTCCAGGGCAGACATTTCTAGAAAGCTTTCTACAAATGTCTGCCTTGGAGTGTTTGCGTGTGTATGTGTGTGGGTGTGGATGTGCTTGTTTACCTTTCCTCTTTACCCCCTAAGGTAAGTCCTTCCACTCCCAGGATTGGAGTGACTCCTCATCCACTCCCTTAAAACCCGCATCCTTTCCTTTTTCCCCCCTTCCTTCCTCTTTTCCTGATGAAGCAGCCAACGGTTGTGAAAGCTTGATTGTTAGTTTGTGTGTGTCTTCATTTGTGTTTTTGTGTCTATCAACGAGCCTGTGCTTTGGTAAGTTACTCGATCTCTATTTTTTATATATATATATATATATATATATATATATATATATATATATAAAAGAGAGAGGGGGGAACAATATAATAAAATAAATAAATAAATAAATAAATAAGAATGACCTGGACTCTCAGTGAAGAACAACTCCAGAATTTCCTCTCCAACTTCAACTCCTTTGGTTCCATCAGATTCACCTGATCCTATTCCAAATCCCATGCCACTTTCTGCGATGTTGACCTCGCTCTATCCAATTGACAGCTTCACACATCCGTCTACATCAAACCCACTAACAAACAACAGTACCTCCATTATGACAGCTGCCATCTATTCCATTTCAAACGGTCCCTTCCCTACAGCTTGTGTATTCGTGGCAAACGAGTCTGCTCCAGTTCTTAATCCCTGAACCAGTACACCAATAACCTGATAACAGCTTTCACATCCTGCAGCTACCCTCCTGATCTGATACAAAAGCAAACTGCCAGGGCCACTTTCTCATCCTCCCAAACCTAGAACCTTCTACAGAAGAACCCCAAATGTGCCCCTCGTCAGCGGCTACTTTCCGGGACTGGATCAGACTATGAATGTGGCTCTCCAGCAGGGATACAACATTCTTAAATCCTGCCCCGAAATGAGATCCATCCTACATGACATCCTTCCCACTCTACCAAGAGTGTCTTTTCACTACCCACATAACCTTTGTAACCTCCTATTTCATTCCTATTAAATCCCCAAATCACCTTCCCTATCCTCCGGCTCCTACCTATGTAACTACCCCTGGAGTAAAACCTGTCCTATGCACCCTCCCACCACCACTTACTCTAGTACTGTAACTCGGAGGTTGTACACAATTAAGAGCAGAGCCACTTGCGGTAGTACCAACATGATTTACCAACTGACATGCCTACACTGTGAAGCCTTCTATGTGGGAATGACCAGCAACAAACTGTCCATTCGCATTAATGGACACAGACAGACAGTGTTTGTTGATAATGAGGATCACCCTGTGACTAACCATGCCTTGCACGGCCAGAGCATCTCGGCACAGTGATACACTGTCCGGGTTATCTGGATATTTCTCACCGACACCAACCTTTCAGAACTCCAGAGATGGGAACTTGCCCTTCAGCATATTCTCTCTTCCCATTGCCCACCTGGTCTCAACCTCCGTTAATTGCAAATTCCCACTCCATTCAACATCTTTTCCTCTGATCTCTGGACAGAGCCCTTGCCTTGACTGGCATTTCTCTCCAACTTCTTTCCTTTTTACATATGTCTGCCTTGGTGTGTGTGCATGTATATGTGTGTGGGTGTGTGTTTGTTTACCTGTACTTTTCTCCCTAAGGTAAGTCCTTCTGCTCCTGGGATTGGAATAACTCCCCCCCCCCCCCCCCCACTCCTTTAAAGCCCGCATCCTTTCCTTTTTCCCCTCCTTCCTTCCTCTTTTTCTGATGAAGCTATACGACTGTGGCGAAAGCTTAGCATTCGTGTGTGTTTTTATTTGTGTGTCTATCAATGTACCTGTGATTTATCGCCTGGTATGTTAAACCTTTCAACCATTGTGGGAGGATCTGGGTTCAATGCATCTGCCAAGTGCTTCCCAGACATGCTCAATCGGGTTTAAGTCCGGTGAACAACTGGCCACTCCATTCATTCAATTCCCTCAGCTTCAAGCATCCACCAGTGCAGCACTGTGTGGACGAGCATTATTGTCCCATCTCCTATGGGACCAGCATAGAGAAAAACTAAAGGTCAAAGGCTCTCGTCTCTATACCTCTGAGCAGGTGCCACTCTGAATGACACTGCGGTCCATACATCTGCCAATACTGACTCCTGACTCTGGGCATTCATCCACCACCACAATATGGTAATGGTTGGTTGCTTGGTTTGATGTTGAAAGGGACTAAATGACAAAGGTTATCATTCCCGATACGGTGATGTTTCCTGCACACTACAGGTGAGGGAACGCCAACTGTCCAGCTGAATACAAGATCTTAACTCGTGTGTGAACAGAACCCGGCACCATTCGTTATAATTCCAATCCTCTGCCCAGTGGGCTAAATGATGGTGTGATTTTAATGGGCACACACAACACAGGCCTCTGTGCGTAGAGGCATCACCACCTAGAGAAAAGGCCGCGGGACTCTCGTGTGACGTCAGGCAGAGTAGGTTGCACATGCATAGCTGACTGGGTAGCTGCTGGGGCACGGCCCGCTATGCCGAAGCTGCGTGCCAGTCACTATGCGCGCGCAACCTACTCTGCCTGACGTCACATGAGAGCGCTGCGGCCTTCTCTCCAGGTGGTGTTAGAGGCCACATTCCAAAATGCAATTTTGACCTGTGTGTTGATACTGTGTATCCTGTTGCTGCCTGGAGGGTACGTTGCATCTGCGTTACATTCAGCCTCTTGTCTTGATGGGCTGTTAACCGGAGATAATGGTCATCTCTTTGCTGATGGTACTTGTGGACGACCTTGGCCTTTCCTTCTTTTAACAGTTCCTGTTGTATGAAATCCTGTACAGGTCCTGGAAATTACACTTTGGGACACTCCAATTGCTGTAGCCACCTCTATCTCTGTCCGTCCCACTTCCAACCTTCCTACAGCTCTCCATGCCATAGCTTTGGGTAAGTCACACTGTTGTTGTGTTGCACTACCTGCTCACTACACTATCTGATCCCAACTGCTAGTGTAATTCGTTTGGTAGAGTAAACACAAGTCAACACTAACCCCCGCAAAATCTTTCTATTATTTCTATATCTCAGTTGCTGTAACGTTGTCTCCACTCCATATAACTGAGAGGAAGAAGTAGAACCATTTTAGTTCATTCTGCCAAAGCTAATACTTCAGAACCTAAATATCTCAACTGAGCCCCTAATTGTTTTGACCAGTGAATTACTATCATGTACAATAAATTGCAGGGTCAAATAGATATGTAAAATGACTTGCTCAAAATTTGTGTCTGTGGATATTGGTAATAAATCAAACCAGATATTTTGAATTTAGCAATATTTGTTCTGTGGGTAATTGTTGAAGATTGTGAAGAAAACATCAGAAAATTATCTAAGTCTGAATATTTCCATTTCTGAATGTATTATGGAATGATTTACTGTGGGAATTCCACACACAGAGATACACAGTACTCACTGCACAGAAAAATGCTACTAGGAAACATGGTATCAATCCTTGAACATGTAACTCTCTTATGTAGTTTGTTGTGGGAACTCAGGCACAATTTGAAAGATACAGGTATTGCACAGAAAGTACGCAAGTACGTAATATGATTAAAATCATATGGACACGTATTATTGGACATTAATATGTATGTGTCTACCAGTCACTTTATAATTATTTTAGCTATGACGTGAACACTTTCAATGAGGTGTGTGTATATCAGTGGAGGAAAAGCTACCCATTCCTCCTCAAAACCAGAGGTATTGACATAGGCTGCTGGGATTCTGGGAGCAAGTTGAAAACTCACTTGTCCCAAATGTATCTAGCAGGACTTTAGCCAGACCATTCCTTTTGGGCAATGTTATTGTCTACAAAGTGTTGCCTCACAGATGCGGCTTTATGACAGGGCGCACTGTCCTACTAATACAATCATTGTCTCCAAGCATTTCATCAATGGTACTCTATACACAATGCCGTAAAATGTGTTCATATCCTTTGGTATTTAGTATTTTCTTAAACACAATAAGGGGATCACTTTATAATCATAAATAACACCACATATCATATAATAACTTCCTCGATACTTCATTGCTGACACTACACACGATGGCAGGTAACATTTTCCAGACATTTCCCACACATAAATCTTTCCACCAGATTGAAACAGGGTATAGCATGAGTCGTCACTCCAAATCACTTATTTTCAGTCATCCACAGTCCAGTGCTGATGTGTAGTATCGTTCACTTTTGATAACACACAGGGAGACCAGATTGCAAGAAGAAAGGTTGGCACTACATCTAAGAAGGTGGTCCAACAGACACTGCCTCAGTATTTGGCTCGTTCTTTCAGCCAATGAAGTCTCCAGTATGAGTTCTACGTCACTGTTACAGTGAGTCTGTGTCCAGTAATCGTAGGCCATCCTGTGTATCAGGTCCATAGTCAGCCAATTATTTTAAATGTTTCCTCCTCGTGATATGGTCAGTTAGAACCATTGTGAGACTTCTGGGACTGCTTGAATACATCATGAAACAGAATAGATAGATCAAATAGTGGGAACTGTAACATTAAGACCTCTACTATATTCAAGGAAAGAAAAAAGAAGAGAAATGGTATAACCCAAAACTGGTTGTTTCAGCAGTAACCGCCATCCCTAGTTTGGGGTGGTGCTATGATGCTATCGATTGCACCACACTGGCAGTTGGTTAATTTGGGGTCTCGCGGCATTGCTCCCTCTCCTGAAAGAACAGTGACCCGCTGTTAGGTTGCCTTTGGAGCCAGCTGCAATGTCCTGGATCTTGATCTTGTCATGGTTCCTCTGTACGGAAGTTCTGGAGAATCCTTTCCTTCTGCACAATTACAGATGACAGACATTCCTGTTGTGGCTTCATCAGTATCAGTATCGTCCTTGAACAAGAAGCCATTTTCGCCTATCTGCTCTTCAGAATCATAGTAATGCTTCATGCAGTGGACGTGATTACTGTCTCTTTGTTTTTGTCATTTCGACGAGGGCTCATAATCCTCGACTTCGTATGTGACGCCTGATAGGAGGCGTATGACACAATACGGACCAAAGTATCGCTTCAATAACTTTTCCGACAGTCCAACCTTCTGTACAGGGGTAAAAATCCATACCAGATCTCCTGGGCTGTACACAACAGATCGGTGCTTGTCGTTATACCATTGACGATCCTTCTCCTGGGCGTCCAGTGTCCGTATGAGAGCCAGCTGTCTTGCTTCTTCGACCCTGGTGATGAGCTGTTTCACATAGTCATCCTGAATGTCATCCGGCTGGCACGGGAACAGCGTATCCGTTGTCATCTCAGCTTCACAACCATGGAGCAGGAAAAACAGTGTGAAGCCTGTAGTGTCTTGTCTTGCAGTATTATAACAAATGTCACGACTAACAGCATTGTATCAGAATCCTTCTGCTCAACATTGACATACATCGACAGCATATCTGCTAACGTCTTGTTAAAACATTCTGTAATACCATTTGTCTGAGGATGGTAGGCAGTTGTCATTCTGTGGA
This sequence comes from Locusta migratoria, assembly GCA_026315105.1. Classification (NCBI taxonomy): domain Eukaryota; kingdom Metazoa; phylum Arthropoda; class Insecta; order Orthoptera; family Acrididae; genus Locusta; species Locusta migratoria. The sequence goes on along the minus strand of CM048755.1, from coordinate 112,274,448 downwards.
CAATGTCCAACGTGCCATTACCTCTGACACTAGTTTTGACTGGAATACTTTTCCGTGGTCAAATATCATCACAGGAGGTGCTCCATGCTTCAAAATAATGTCTTCAACAAGGAATTTTGTGATCTCTGGAGGGTCTGCAGTCGGCACAGGTTTGATGACAGCGTAGTGTGTGAGGTAGTCAGTGCAGACTATTATACATCGGTTATCGGTTGTTGATTGCGGGAACTTCCCTAAAAAGATCGATCCCAACTCAGTAAAATGGAGCTGCTGCAGGTGGAATCGGTATGAGATGCTCTCACATAGTGCTTGACAGATCGATAGAGACACTTCCAGTATTACCTGAGTCTGATTCTGTCTAGGGTCTTCACGAACCCCAGGTGACTGGATATTGGAGCATCATGGAAATACTTGAGAATAGCTGGCTCGTGACGAGCTGGAACGACCAGTAGCCATTTGGGGCACAGTGGATCATAGTTGCTCTTATACAATGTCCCATTTATCAGTTGGAACTCTCCATTGGTCGTTTCTCCTTTCTCCAAGGCCTCTATGGTTTTTAATAGTGATGGATCGTCCCGCTGTTCAGCTGTAACATCACCTAATTCAGTGATGGCTGAAATTTCATTCACACTGTTGTGTTCCACTAATGGATTCCTCGAAAGACAGTCGGTACCCTTATGTTTGCGCTCATACTTGAATACCACTGTGACGTTGTACTCTTGGAGTCTTAGTACCCATCTTTCTAGTGGACCTGATGGATCCTTCAAGCTAGTCAGCCAACACAAAGAATGGTGGTCTGTCACAATGGTAAATGGTTTGCCGAATAAATACGGCCGGAACTTGTTGATAGCCCAGATAACTGAGAGACATTTTTTTCTTCAGTTGTAGAGTAGTTTATCTCAGACTTTGAGAGTACTATTGATGCACAGGCTATCACCTTTTCAGCACCTTCCTGAACTTGTACAATCACTGCACCAATCCCATAACCACTGGTGTCTGTGTGAAGTTCAGTTTCCGCATTCTCGTACAAGGCTAGAACTTGTGCAGAAGTTAGACCCTTCTTAAGTGCCCGGAAAGCTCTTTGTTTTGTTTCATCCCAGTAAATGTTGGCTTCTTCCTGCAGAAGTTCCTGCAATGGACGTGCCTTGTTACAAAATCCTTTCATGAAACGTTGGTAGTATGAGCACAGCCCGAGAGAACTTCTCACATCACGAATGTGCTGAGGAGTTGGAAATTCTGTTACTGCCCTTACTTTACCTGGATTACCTGGATCAGGACAGACACCATGTCCATTAACTAGGTGCCCCAGGATTTTTATCTCTTTGGCAACGAAGAGGCACTTATTTGGATTGAGGTGGAGGCCTGTGGTCTGAACACACTTTAACACAGTTGACAGGCGACTCAGCTGTTCTTCAAGTGTTTCCGAGAAAACGACAATGTCGTCTAAATAGCAAAGACACATCATCCACTTAAGGTGTCGAAGCAAGTTGTCCATCATGCATTCGAATGTGGCCGGAGCATTGCATAATCCAAACGGCATTACTTCGAATTCATAGAGGCCGTCGGGTGTAATAAAAGCCGTCTTTTTCCCTGTTAGGTTCGTCAACCTCGATTTGCCAGTAACCTGTCTGCATGCCCATAGTTGAGAAGTCTGTAGCTCCTTTGAAGCAGTCTAAGGTGTCATCAATGCGTGGCGATGGGTAGACATCTTTCTTTGTGAATTTTTTCATCCACCGATAGTCGACACAGAATCGCCGTGTGCCATCCTTCTTCTTTACGAGGACCACCGGAGACGACCAACGACTCTTCGAAGGTTGAATGATTGATGTCATCGTGCAACATCTTCTCCACTTCCTCCTGAATTATCTGTCTTTCAGCTGGCGACACTCTAAACAAACACTGGCTAATTGGCAGATGGTCCCCAGTATTGATACGGTGCCTTATCGTGGGCCGTTTCGTCTGACTTTTCTCATGCTGAGGTGTGATTGCACCCGAAAATTGGCATAGTATAGCTAACACCTGCTGGCGTAGTTTTTTAGTCAGTCCAGGCCTTATTGACAGATTGGCAGTTCCACGGTTGTTTCCTCCAGCGTGTTGTCTGTACTAAAAGCAGAGCATGGGTCTTCATTGATGACGTTGAGCTCACCATCTTGGATTGGTTCAGCTGTCCTGATACACATTCCTTTGGGGGTAAGTTGTGACTGCTCGTGACAATTAGTGCTCCTAATCTCTCCTTGACCACCAGTATTGCTTATGATAGCCACTGGTATGTAAATTTCTTTTGTGAGCCTAATAAACTTTTTACTGTCGACAAGCACTCCACAGTTTAACCGGTCATCTGTGTTTGCAACAGGAACTCTTCTCATTGTCAATGGTGGGATCATCACATTGTCAACGGCAAATAACTTCCCAGAAAATTTTGTATTATGTGTACCTGTCCGAATGAATTCCTCAATTTGCAGCTCCAATCATTCACAGTCAATGACAGCTTCGGATGCCTGAAGGAAGTCCCATCCAAGGATGACCTTATGACTACATTCTGTTAAAACGACAAATTCAAATGGCTGGGCCCTGTTCTTGATGGTTATTCTTGCGACACAAGATCCTGCTGCCTGGACGTACTTTCCATTTACGACCTTCAGCACAGTTGCCTCCATATCAGAGAAAATTGTCTTCTTTAGTGTGCGGCGGTAATTAGCCAACAATCCAGAGAAAGAAGCTTCTGAACCAACAAGTGCCCGGACAGGATTATGATGTTGATGAGATTTCCCAACATCTTAGCGATTGTTGTCCATGGAGGATTTTCATCCGCGGCGGCCTCACCTCCGTAGATGGTCGCCTTGCTTAGTTTTCCTGGGCGTGGCGGCTACGGGAGCGGCTGGTACCTCTGTACAGTGACAGTGAACAGCAGGGGCGCGTTGGGGAGCGACCTCGTCTAGGGTATGGCTATGGGCATCTTCCCATAGGTCAACTGACCTCATCAGCAGGTGACTACCTAGGATACAACTGTTCTGATAGCTGATGCCTTGCAGCAAAATAATCGTCGAATACTCGCCTTCTCTCTGTGCAGTAGCGTACGACATGTCCAGGGCGCCCACAGTGGAAACACAGTGGTGTGTTGTCTTCTGTCCTCCAGAAGTCTGTTCTTCTTCAAGGCGTCATAGTTGCCAGGAGAGTTGGTTGTGGCCGCATTGGCCAGTTCATAGGCTGCCGTTTGGCGGCTGCATCGTAAGTCATAGTAGGGCGGCGTCATTCTTCACGTTGGGTGTGATTGTCGGAGCAGACAGGAGCTAATGTCTGAAATACCTCTTCCTCAGCGGCATCAGCTCCCTCGTGACTTACAGGGCTTACATCCATGGCCATAATCTGATGCTTGCTCGGTCTAATAGTCCCGGTTGCCACACAATGTTGTAATTCTTCTCTCACAATTTGTCGTATGAGAGAAGCGAAGTCATGCTGGTCTGCCACAACGGCCATAGTGACTACATTGGGGAGTCTATCATACTTCTTTCGTCCAACCCTCCTTTGTTGCATCTCTTCAATACGCTGGCAATACTTGATGAACTCTTCCGTCGTAGTGACGTCTTTCATCAGAAAAGCTTGGTACATGTCTTCTGCAATACCCTTCATCAGTTGCGTGATTTTGTCGGCCTCAGTCATATTCTGATTGCCTGTGATCCACAGGGCCAAAACATTCTGTATGTACGAATGTGTCGGCTCACCATCTCGTTGGGCCCAGTTCTTCAGTTGTTCTTCCGCCGAGCGGATTTGTTGCTGGCGGTCTCCAAACGTATTCTTGAGTTCCGCCTGGTACGTTTCCCAGTCATTCACCTTCTCTTCGTTGTTTTTAAACCATTGCTGGGCTGTTCTGTCCAGGTAGAAATAAACGTTGGCCAAGCACATTGTATGATCCCACCTGTTGTACTTGGCGACACAGTCAAACCCTTTTAGCCATTTGTTGGTGTCCTCTCCTAAGTCTCCAGAGAACACCGACGGGTGTCTGATGTGCAGCTGGCTAACCACTGGTTTTGTGTCCATGGTTCTTCTGATGATACAGACTTTTGGAAGGATGTACTCGGTATATCCCTTGTATTCCGGTTCTAATCCGTGTAAGTGATGGCTTTTATTTTGCCTAATCAGAGCCATGGTGATGCAGCTGTTGCACAGGGTACCCAGTGCCTCCACCAAACAATGTCGCATTGAAATGGAAGCTGGCTTGACTTCGCAGGCAGGATTGTCGACTCAATACAGCACTTATACTGAAAGCAGGTTTATTGCGAACTGAAAAGTACACGCAACACTGACTTCCTTTCGGGCAGTGTTCTGCTGCTTATATACAGACAGAATGTATCAGAATTAGAAGAATAGTTAACATAAGAAACATGTAGAAATAACAAGTGAACATAAGAAACATGTAGAACATTCTGGAAATGATAATTACAAAGAAATAAATTTTTGCCGGTGGACGGGATTTAACCGACGACCTTCAGCACTGCAATCGTGCAATCAATGATGCTATTCATTGCGTCACGCGCGGCAGTTGGTTAACTTGGGGTCTCGTGGCAATATGAAATGGTATTAGGGAGCAAGAATGGTCAAATTCAGTTTATTAGGAGTGTTTTAGGGAAGTTTAGCATACCTGTAAAGGAATCTGCATATCAAACACTAGTGCAACTCATTCTTTTGTACTGCTTGAGTAATTGGAATCTCCACCAGGTAGGATTATAGGAAGATATGGAAGCAATTCGGAGGCATGCTGCTAGATTTGCTACCAGGAATAGAAAAAGAGTGTGGATAAGAGTATTACAGGAATGATCCATGAACTAAAAAAGGAAGGGGAGATTATGTTTTAATGTCCCATCAACATAATGGCCATTAGAGATGGAACACAAGTTTGGATTGGTTTTTTTTTTTTTTTTTTTTTTTTTTTATGGATAGGGAAGTAAATTGGTTATACCCTTTGAAAGGAACAACCCCAGCATTTTCCTGGAGCATGCTAGCAGTTAGAAGCAGCATCAACGGTGAGTCTGATGTCACTCCTGACTGCTAGCAAGTCTGCAGCTCATAGTGGCCAGCCTCTTCAGTTTTTTCTTGAAATCACTAGTATTTAACTAGCATGTATTTATATAAACTAGCTTAATGTCATTTTACACTACATGAGCATGTTAGGTCCTAGGTGTTACGTCTCGTGTCAATTTTATTTTCTGGCGAAGACACCCATAGAGGTGTTGAAACATAGATAAAGTACAATCATTTTAAAGTAACTTTTGGCACTGCATATTTCCTTATACAGTAGATAATAATACTAATAATATTAGTGTCGTTGTTGATGGCGGTGGAGGTGGTGGTGGTGGTGGTGGATGGGAAATGAAGGAACTTAGTTGCAAATGACACAAAGTTGAATTAATTCAGAAATATGAGCAGACATTGTTGTTTCAGGAAGTGTCAAATTTTTACATGCTGAAGAAGTGATTCAATTCTATAATATCGTGAGAGAGAGAGAGAGAGAGAGAGAGAGAGAGAGAGAGAGAGAGAGAGAGAGAGATCACTGATTTATTGAATGCAGAGGATTATGACCAATTTTAATGAACTTTCATGAAAAAGATCTTGTGGCATAATGTTGCAGTAAATGAGAATTTCAACTACAAACATCTGAACAAGTATCTCTTTCAGATCCAGATAGACATATTGGAAACATGGGAATGTATTCTTGCAAGTTGTAGCTTTGTTTTATAATATAATATTATGCTTGAACTCTTTGCTTAAGGAGAAGAACTTATGCCTGTACTATTTATGGGCTAAGATTGGAAGGATTCCTGGATTTTTGGTCTCATAAGGTGAAAATGCCCAACAAGGACAACTTAAGTTTTGGGTAGAAATATGTCTTTTGCAACTTTTGCTTCCAGATACAGCAATCTGTTGGCATGGCATTGCACACAAGCAAAAAATACTGATCCATAATAAGAAGGGACTGAACAAAAATAACAAATTAATAAAAATGTTTTGCAAATAAAATACATATGTCAAAGTAACAAAAGCTTTGTTGAAATATAGGAAATAAATGATATTCATTTCTTGGCTGTTCATTGTTAACTTTGGATCATATGTTGCTTTTACTGTAGCAAAAATTAAGTTATAATGCACCTGAATCATATTTGTCTAGTAGTAAGTAGTTGGTAAGCTGGCTATGGAGAATTTCTTGCAAGACCTTGGATAGCAGCAGTAGAATAAAAATATGCAGTAGTAAGAGAATGCTGTGGCCTCCTTTGGTAGCAGTTAATAAGCATGTGTTTCAGGCCACTGGCAAAACACTTTTGGTTAAAAGTTCATTGAAGGTTACTGTTAATGTGGATAGCAGCAGGTCAAGAACTATAGCTGATCATCCATCATGTCCAGTAGATATAGATAAATGATAACTGTGATGGATTTTCACATTACTGGTAGTAATATGCAAAAGAAACAATTTTTTGCATGTACATTAATTCACATTTTGAAATAACTATACTGTAAGTAATGTTTTTGTTTTCAGTTTAATAGTGGATGTTGATGAAGCTAAGTACTAAGACCGAGATTATCTGCAGGACCCACTTCACTATTCTAAAACAATGCAGATGATTCCAGAATAGAGATAATCTGGGTTTGCTCTTAGTTACAGTATCAATGCAAATTATTTTGTATTTTCTATACAGTGCTTGTCTGTGTCTCACTTTTGTTTGTAAGCATAATCATTTTACAAAATGCTGTACATCCAATATATAGCATCTCTGAATTTCGTTAGCTATTTTAAATAATATGTTGAGCAAGATAACGATTTTCTTCTGCTTTTTCAGTCTTCAGGAAAGCACATTGTTCATACAGTAAGGTAAATCTGTCAGTAAATCCATGCAATTCATTTATTATTTATGTCCTGGAAAGGCACAGTAACTGTTTCCAAACCTCTATGTAACACTGATGCAGTTAAAATGTCTATGTATGTGGTTGTGCTTTGTTTACTGGATAGTTTAGAGAGTATCTCATGAAAATCATGTCTTGGGCATTTTTTATTTATAATTTTTTAAATATATCTTCTTTGTTACAAAAAATTATGTCAGTCTCTTCTCACTTATTCTATACGTGACCATCACTGTAGATGGGTAAAAAATCCTCCTTTTCTTTTTCTTTTTGTGTTATTAATTATTAAATAATCCACTTCTGTTGGGAAATGCACCTTACAATTTTAATTTCTCCCATGAAAACTTGTTTGCCAATTTTCTTACACAATTTAGCATCTGAGATTCAGAATAAGACACAATATAAATGCATTTTGTTATAACACTGCAATACTTACCAGCAGCCTTGCTAGATGCTTTGAAGCATTAGTTGTTAAATGGTTATTCCATATCACAAGGATGCAGAGTCCTGCACCAGATGGCTGTTCAGCTAGTCCGTCTGCTATATGGCAAAGGCCGGCATCTTGAATGTTGTTGTTACTGCAGCAACATGTTCATTACAATGGTGAAACAAATATCATGACAAAAATACTTTTTATACATATATTAAGTGTGTCTTACCTAATATCGAGTAACTGAAGAGTTTCATTTGCACGAAGCAGGGCACCAATCTGAATAGCATCTGTTGGGCCAAGATTGTTGTCTGCCAAATACAACTCCTTCAAAGCACTATTTAATTTAAGAGATGAAGCTGAAACAGTCACAAATTTCAATAATGAGACTAGCAGTTTTGTATATACTGTAGTTAATGTGATTATTTAAAATGATCTTTGGATTTGTTAGGCGTTAATGATGAAAGACAAATTTCAGAATTCCAAACAAGTTATTCATTCTAAATTAGTTACCAAAATATTGAGCAACAAGAGAGACTATAATATGATGGACCAATTAAATAGCTTCCTTAATAAAATAATTACAGATACATGGCAATAACTCAAACCTAATATAAAAATGATTTATCTATCTACCTTTAGGTCTCTTTGTTCATCTAAGTGTATACCAAATTGTCCTGTAGTGGTTTACCTTCAAATGTGATAAACAGTCAAAGCAGAAATAAGTACTAACAACTTGTCAGCACTGTGATGATGGCTGGTTGATTGGTTGGTTGTCATGGGAGAAAGGGACAGTTGTTGCGGCTGTGTATTGTGTGCCCTCAAAAAGTCTGGGTTACACAGTTTGTTTTTTGAGCAGAGGCATTAGCTGCAGCTTCAAATCTGCACCCTGGATTGTCAAGTGAAATGGGTAGTGAGTAACTGCTGCTCTGGCCAAATGGTCAACCTGTTCATTCCCTAGGATACTCACATGACTGTAGACCCAAGGAAAGGCAACAGAGCAGGTGGTATAACGTGGCATGATGAAGGTCAGTGAGATCATCGATAGAAGTGGGCAAAGGATGGGAAGAGTAGTATTCCATAACAATGGGAGATATAAAAGCCTATCCTGTATGAGCAGTAGCTTTCGAGCCATCAGTGTAGAAGATCATGGCACCCTGAAACTCTAAGTACTGGGTGTAACAAACAATGGAATATTATTGGGAAGAATGAAGCTTTTGGACCTTGCAAAAGATCCACCCAGATTCGTAGTAGGGGCACCATGCAATGGGATGTGCGGGTATAGGACAGTGCGGTACAGTCAAGGGAAGGGAGATGTATGTCCCTGCAAAGGAAGGCGAGCCGCACTCCTACAGGTAACCCCACTCAAGGGCGAGTATGAGGAGAACAAAACCCATTGCCTGCAAAAAGAACATGATATGTGAGGTAAGCTGGGAATTGCCAAATGGCAATGGCGTAGGAAACCAAAAGCTGATGCCACCTAATCTGAAGAGGGGAGGATTCCCACATCAGCAAGAAGACTCTCGACAAGGCTGGTCCGGAAGGTGCCCATAGACAAGGGGACATCGAAATGGTGAACTGGCTCTAACAGTGTCAGGGAAGAAGGAGCTGCTGAGCAATAAACGTGGCACCCATAATCTAATCGGGACAGAACCAGAGCGCATTAGATATGAAGAAGTGTTGTAGGATATGCACCCCAGTATGAGTGGGCTAGGAAACAAACGATCAGGATGAGGAAACAAACAACATTACGCAACCGAATGCAGCTATTCTTCAGATGGTGAATACCGGGCAGCCAAGTCAATTTTATATCAAAAAGGCGGCCCATAGAAGTGTGCTGTAACACAGCATCCACACAATGAGTACCCAAGAAGAGTTCTGAATCAGGGAGGACTGTAGTATGATAAAAAAAAATTATTACCCTCATTTTAGAAGGGGATAACTGAAAACCATGGAAGAGTGCCCACGTGGAATCCCATTGAACGGCACCTTGGATCTGGCACTCAGCAGTGGCCACTGAGTGGGAGATGTACCATATGCAAAAATTGTCGACATACAGTGCAGGAGTTACCAGTGGCCCAACAGAGCTCACCAGCCCATTTGGAAGAGTATAAGACTTAACACAGAAACCTGTTGAGTGCCATTCTCCTGGATCCGTGGGGAGCTGAATGAAGAGCTAGCTCATTCGCAGAACATGTGGTGGGATAAAAATTGACTGATAATCGGTAGGGAGCCTCGTACGACCCAGTCATGAAGGGAACTTAAAATATGACGATGCCAAGAAGTGTCGTACGTCTCTTGTAGAGCGAAGAAAACTGCAACAAGATGTTGACTTTTAAAGAAGGGGCTGCCTGATTGCTGTTTCCAGTTCAAGGAGAGGGTCGATTGTAGATCATCCCTCCTAGAACCCACACTGATAAGGTGACAGAGGTCCCCGTTATTCAAGTACCCAACATAATTTGGTTGCAACCATCCTTTCAAGCAATTTACGGGGTACATTTGTCAGGCTAATCAGCCGGTAACTGTCCAGGGAAGATGGATCCTTACCCCAGGCTCAGGGACAGGAACCACTATACTGTGAGGGGAAAACCCCTTGGAGCCAAATACGGTTCAATATGTGGAAGAGAGATTGCCACTGTGGAGGAATGAGTTGTTGGAGCAGTTGATCACGGATGCCATCAAGGCCTGGTGCGGAATCATGGAAAGAGGAAAGGGCCAGAAGTAGTTTCCATTCAGCAAAGGGAATGTTGTAAGATTACTTCTGGTAAGAGGTAAAGAATAAGGTGTAGGCTTCAGCCTGTTGTTTCTGGTGAAGAAAGGCCGCTGGGTACGAAGCCGTTGCTGATGCCTTTGCAAAGTGCACCGTAAGATGCTCTGTGAGAACAGACATGTCGGTACAGTTATTATCTAGTAGAGCAAGGTCAGGCATTGAAGATAGCCACTGGCAACCTTGGATGGAGTGGAGCGTAGCACAAACTCGTAATAAGGTTACAGAAGAGCTCAAGGAAGAGACAAAACACTCTCAGCACTCCCACTTGCTCTTTTTGATAATGTAACAAGGCTTAACACAAATCTGTTTAAAGGTGATAAGACCAGAGATGGACGGGTGGCACTTCAGATGTTTTAAGGCTCCACGATGCTCACGAATCACTGCAGCAATAGTTGTGTTGCACCACAGAACTGGATGGTGGCTAGAAGGACCGAATGGCTGGGGGAAAGCAATGCTAGCGGCTCAATTGTATTAGACATATCATAGATGATATCATCAGTACAGTCAGATGCAGAGGGCGTGAAAACAACGTGGGATGTATACAGGGGCCAATTAGCATAACAGAAAACCCAACAGGGTAGCCTGTCCCTCATCAAGTGGGAGGGGAGTAAAAGGATCAATGGAAAGTGGTCACTGTTGGAGAGGTCATTGTGCAGTGACCAGTGAAATGAGGGAAAGAGAGGAGGAGAAGTGAGTGACACATATATGGCGGAGAAAGTGCCATGAGCAGAACTAAAATGTGTTGGAGATCCATCATTGGAAAGGCGCAGGTTGTGGTCTGCAAGGAACTAGTCTACGAGGTGGGCCCGGCTAGATGTCTGAGCACTGCCCCGCAAAGGATGATGGGCACTGAAGTCTCCAAGAATGAGGGAGGGAGGGGTGGAGTTAGGCAGTTAGGGCAGCAGATGTAAGTGGCCTGCAAGGGGAAGGTATTAATTACAAATTGTTAATGGAGTGTCGAAGTGAACCCAGACAGCAACTGCTTCTAATGTAGAGGAACCCATATACTAACAACATCCATATGGACTAATGTGCAAACTTCACTCAATGCCTGTAGGAAGCCATCCCGGTTCTAACAAAAAGCACGGAACCCACAGAGGGTCGGTGAATACACACAACACCACCTAGAAGACAAGGCCTTACAACAGGCCGTGCCTATGTCACACTTAGAGGCCCCGGCCGGCATCTCACTGGCCGGCCGCTGCTCGGCGGTGGGCGTGCCCCAGCGGCCAGCCAGTGAGGTGATGGCCGGGGCCTCTAAGTGTGACGTAGGCACGGCCTGTTGTAAGGCCTTGTCTTCTAGGTGGTGTTGATACACATCAATAAAATGTGATTCCCGCAGAATGATACAAGCTGCAAAGTAGAAGGTAATAAGTTGTGTTCCACAATTCCAGTGGAAGAATACTACACAGGATGTAGCCCGTCACACTGCTGGATCAGCGTCCATCACTGATTAGGAAGGAACGACATCCATAAATAGTGAAACAGACAAGCTCAGAATGTTGGAACCTCGAGCGGCACTGGAGGGGCCTAGTCCTACAACCTTTGTTTTTTCTTCTTCTTTTATTTCTCTCTCACAGGATGGGGAGGACAGGTCCCAAAGAAAGAACTAGGATCAATAAGGTCTGGTACTGATTAAGATCGGACGACTTTGGTACACCCAGACTGAGAGACCAGAGGCCGGCTTGAGGTGTAAGATTTCCAATATGGTGATTGAGGTTTTGGGAGAAGGCACCTTCATCAGCAAGTGCCAGAGAAGGGAAGCACTTTTTCGGCTAGGGTAGAAGAGGGGGATGCAGAGAGACAGGCGAGGGAGATGCAAGAGAGGGAAGAGTGGGGTGGGAGTGGGATGAGGAGGATGGGCAAGGGGAGAGGATGTAACAGAGGCAAAGTTAGATATCATTTGCACCGGATGGAGATGGCTCACATTTTCGGCACACGTTCAAGAGACTTGTATTCCCCTGTATTTACTACTTATTCTTGTACACGGGGCAGTACGATGAGCATGAAGAATGGTGTTGCTGACAACACAAGGGTTCCCCTCATGGAGTGAGTGTCTGTATTCACCACATAGAGAGATTGCTGTACAGTGAGAAGACATGCCCAAACCGCATACACTTGAAACATCTTATGCGAGGGGGGAGGTATGACTTGACATTGCAGCTGTAAATCATGACTTTGACCTTCTGTGGGAGTGTTGATGTTTTGACTCATGTTTTTTATATTTCAACTAAGTGCTATGTTTCACGTACTATTTAACCTCCATTTCTTAAGTAACGTAAGGTGAGCACCTTGTATAATTTCATATGAATAGATGATGGTATCATAGCCCATTGAAACCAGTCATCAAAAATCATTATTTTGCAATCTTGGCTTTCTACTTTTCAAGATCACCTCCACAACCTGCAATGTCAGATGAAGTCAAGATAGATTATGTCACACTTACAATACTTTAGCTTTTCGTGATGAGATCTGTATCTTCATGATGAAAAAATACCAATCACAATAAACCATGAGTAAGAAACTTAATTCTGGCACAAATACACCTTCAAATGGCAAAGAAAATTACAAAAACTAAACAGCAGCTGTTCTATGTAAATCCCAGTAACACAAATGCACCATAACAATAGAAAACAATTACTTCAAAATCACCACCATGCACCAAAATCAATTTGAAGAGATATTTGCATCAAAATAACATATAATAAAAATAAAATCAATGTTTTAAAAACTGGCAAAATCTGAATATCTAGCTATACACAAACTCGGCAGAACTTTCTCACCAGCAAGTTACTCTTTAAAACTAACAATTTTGCAGTTAGCACCAGTGTTAAATTCAATGAACCTTTGTTCCAATATGATGTTGCACATTCTTCTAGCAAAGAAATCTGTTTCTACCAAATATGTGTGGACAAATTTGACATGATGAAGAAAACATGCATATAAACTATTCCAAAAATTACTTATTTTTTAATTGACCTGCTGAGCTATCAGTAGCTAATTTAAACTTTACATTGCACACAGAATATATCAACGTTCTCCTCCTTATTTGCATTATTCAAAAACCATTCCAAAACTCAATATATATCACTTCCACATCAATATTTACAACATGTGTTAGGAGATGAACTTTTCCACATATTCCTTTTGTAGTTCATATTCAACTAACAAATCCTTTCCACTCTAGAACCATCAACACCCAAAAAGGAATGAAGGAAGACTAGGATTTAACATCCCACTTCAACATTACAGATATAGCTCACACTTGATTTTTGGGTAAGGACTGAAAATGAAATTGGCTGTACCCTTTCGAAAGAAACATCCCATCATTTACCTTAAGTTATTTAGAGAAATAAATCTGGATGGCCAGAGGTTGATTTGAAAGACCATTCTTTCCCAAAGGCAAGTCCATTGTGTCACAACTATGCCACTTTACTCAATACAACACCCAAAGTATTAACAGAATACACTTCAAGGTTCAACTTTTTTGAAAATACTTTATTGAAAACAGTATGGAATGCAGGCTTACGTTTCCTCTGACTTCATCATTTCCTTGGGACATGGAATTTTTCTGTTGACCACATTTGTGGAGCCAAGAACAGAATCATTTTGCTCCTCACAACACCATCATTTGGTTTATATTCTCACTCTTCCTTACTGTGTTAAGCATCCTGTCCATCACTGATATAAATTTGCTGCTAATCAACCATAACAATGTCACTTTGATCCAGCAAAATGCAATATTTAAGTTTCACATACATGATCACACCCCTGTGAGTCACTTACTTTGTCTGTATCACAAATTACAGCAACTTTATGCTGTTAAGTCAATGAACTGTGTAAACACATAAGAGATGTACTGGGTGCTCAACTTGTAATTCAACCAATACAGATCCCATTCCCTGTGCACTATCTGCAGAAAGCACTTCAGAAACTGCCTCAGCACATTCAATTCCCTCTGCCATTACATGTCAGACAAGGGTGAGCTGGTTGGTCACCTTCTGCCTCTGGATTACTATTCAAAGTGGGAACAGTAAACTGAACGACAGCACCTAGCAATGACTGAACGCCTCTGTGCCTCCTGGCCTGGTCACATACGCAAGAAGAAGAAGAAGCGTAAGCGCAACCATCACCAAGAACGGGTGAAACACACACTAATTGTGTGTCAAGTTAATATAGAAGGTTACATGGAGTGAAAGTAGAACTACTGTTCAAAAACATTAGTGACAACAAAGTGGACGTCCTCGCATTTCAGAAAACCCATGTAATGGATGACAACATCTCCAAGATCAAATTACATGGTTTCATGACAGTTGCCTATGCTGAACACGAAAAACATGGCATAGCCACCCTAGTAAGGAACAACCTGTTAAGCAACACAACAAAAATTAACAGTAGCCACAACTTCACTGTGGGAATCGAGGTGAACGACATGACAATTTTTAATGTGTAAAAGCCACCCTCCAGCTCTTGGTTCCCATCCATGCTCCCTGTGGCACTCCATCCCTCTGTTTACATAGAAGACTTCAATTCTCATCACTTCAATTGGGGATATAACAAGAACAACAGTGATGGTGTCTGTCTAGCTGACTGGGTTGAAACCAACAACTACCAACTTCTGTACAATGCCAAATAAAAACCCGCTTTTCACTCATGTGCATGGAAGACCAAAACTGCTCCTGACTTAGAGTTCATGTCAAGCTCAAATACAGGAGCAGCAATAGCAATGTCAAGAACAGTATTAAACCGCCTGCCTAGAAGCCGACGCTGCCCAGTCTTAATAAAAATAGGCTTACAGCTACAAACTGTAACAATCCCTCCCATCCCATGCTGGAATTTAAGAAAAGCCAACTGGAAGCATATCAAGAAAGCGTTGAGAAAATGATAATGTGAATACCACCTACTACTGCGAACTATGCACACTTCTGCAAGTTACTCATCGATGCAGGTCACAAAAATATTGCCCAATGAGCCAGAAAAATACCACAGCTTATGCTGGTCTGAAAGATGCAGTAACCTACTGGAAGACTATAACAGAAAAGAAGATGAGGGCACTGCCGAGGCTCTTACCGACCTACTGGACAAGGAATGAAAACAAGATGGAACAAGACTTCACACATTCAAGCTGCAAAAGCTAGAATCTCATGGGAAGAGTAAAGCTGACACAGGGAATTTTAGGACAATCTCATTACTGCACACAACCTACAAACTGCTTGAAAGGATACTGTAAGAAAGACTTAAATCAGTACTGGAGAAACTCACCACACACATTGAATGAGGTTTTCAGGAAAGAAAAAACAGGGATAGTCCTCATTGACCTGACATCAGCATACAACGGTGTAAGGCTAAATGGTCTAATGTTAAAACTGGCAAAGATAGTCAAATGCAAAACAATATTGAAGCTCATGAACAACATGATGAGGGAAAGGAAGTTTATGGTCATATTAAATGGTGAAACCAGCAGGTACCATGCCCTAAGAAATGGTTTCCCAAAAGGATCAGTAGCTCCCTGGCTCTTCAACATCTATGTAGCAGATTGGCCTGATCTACACTCATGTAAATTTGCCTATGCAGATGATTTAGCTATTGCAGTGCAAAGTAACTCATTTGAAAACCTGGAATCAAAACTAAATGACGATCTACCTACACTGACACAATACTAAGACACTTGGCAACTGAAAATCAATGTGACAAAAACAGTAAGCACAGTCATGCAGCTGAACAACGAGGAGGAGAGAAGGGAACTTCACTTTGTTGTGGATGGCAAAGCTGTCAGCCATGAGAATTATCCAAAATATCTCGAAATTAAGTTAGATCGCAGCATGACTTTCAGGAAACACCTAACTGAAACTGCCCAAATGCCAAAGATGAGAAATAACCTGCTCAACACACTGGCAATCACTACTTGGGATTGTGATGCTGCCACTCTGTGAACTGCTGCATTCAAATTGATTTATAGCGCTGCAGAATACTGTGGCCCAGTCTGGAGTAGAATCCCACATGCAAAAGAAATTGATGTTAACTAAATGCCACACTAAAAACCATCACTGGCACACTCAAGCCAACCCCCATTGAGTGGCTTCCAGTGCTGGCAAACATCGCTCCCGCTTGCATATGCAGAGAGGAAGCAACCCGGGATATAAAAGAAAAAATTAAAACAAATGAAAGGCTACCCATACATGCTGACATGGGAGGACCCATGAGACTCAAGTCCAGGAAACTTCTTGTTGGAGCAGAACACTGGGCACAGAGGGTGTTGATGCTGAATGGATGACTGCATGGCAGAGTCTAAGTAGAGGCGTCGTGAAGAATCATCACCTAATCCACAACACAACCAAAGAGTTCATCTACATTTACATATATATAATCCACTGTAAGGTGTGTGACGGAGAGTACACTGTACCACTACTAGGCATTTCCTTTACTGTTCCACTCCCAAATAGAACAAGGGAAAAAAGAATGTCTATATGCCTCTGTATGAGCCCTAATTTCTCTTATCTTGTCTTTGTGATCTTTATGCGAAATTTAAGTAGGTGCCAGTAAGATCGTTCCACACTCAGCTTCAAATTATGGCCCTCTAAATTTCCTCAACACTATTTCTCAAAAGAACATCGTCTTTCCTCCAGCGATCCCCATTTGAGATCCCGGAGCATTTCTGTGACACTAGCATGTTGGTCGACCTACCAGTAACGAACCTAGCCACTCGTCTCTTGAACTGCTTCCATGTCTTCCTTTAAACTGATCTGCTGTGGGTCCCAAACACTTGAGCAATACTCAAGATGCGGTTGTACAAGCATTTTATATGTGGTCTCCTTTATAGATGAAAAATATATCTTCCCAAAATTCTCTCAATAAACCAAAGTTGGCTGTCTGCCTTACTCACAACTTCACAACTGCCCTTACATATTCAATCCATTTCATATCGCTCTGCAATGGTACACTTAGATATTTGAATGACACAGCTGCATCAAGAAGTTCACTACTAATGCTGTATTTGAACATTATGGGATTGTTTTTCCTACTCATCTGAATTACCTTACATTTTTCTACATTTAGAGCTAGCTGCCATTCTTCACACCAACTAGAAATTTTTATAAGTCATCCTGTATGCTATTACAATCAATTAATAATGACACCAACCCATGCACCAAAGCATCATCAGGAAACATCCACAAATTACAAGTTACTCTGTCCATCAAATCATTTACAGAGATAGAAAATAATAGCAGTCCTATCACACTCTCTTGAGGCACACCTGACGATACACTCGTCTCTGATGAACACTTGCCGTCGAGAACAATGTACTGTGTTCTATTACTTAGGAAGTCTTCCAGCCAGTCAAAAATCTGTGAACCTATTCCATAGGCTCGTGTCTTCCTTAGCAGTCTGCAGTGTGGCACTGTGTCAAATGTCTTTTTGAAATCGAGAAAAACACAATCTGCCTGTTGACCTTCATCCACGGCTCTCAATGTCATGTGAGAAAAGGGCAAGTTGAGTTTCACATGACTGATGATTCCTAAACCCTTGGTGATTCATAGAAAAAAGTTTTTCCATCTCAAGGAAATTTACTATATTTGAGCTGAGAATATGGTCAAAAATTCTACACGAAACTGATGTCAATGATATTGGCTTGTAATTATGTGAGTCGGTTCTTTTACCACTCTTATAAATGGGAGTAACCTGTGCCATTTTCCAATCACTAGGAAAGTTGCTCTGAATTAAAGATTCATGATAAATGGAAGCTAAATAACGGAACAATGCCACAGAGTATTCTTTGTTAAACCGAACTGGTATTCCATCTAGACCAGGAGACTTTTTTGTATTCAGATCTCTCAGTTGCTTCTCTACACCAGAAATACTTATTACTATGTCCTCCATATGGAAGTTAGTGCATTAATCAAATAATGGTATGTTTGTACATTCCTTCAGCATGAAAGATTTCTTAAATGTTAAATTTAGAATTTGAGCTTTCCGTTTGCTTTCTTCTATAACTGCTCCAGAATGATCAACGAGTGACTGGATAGTGGGTTTTTACGCGCTTACCAACTTTACATAGGACCAGAATTTTTTCGGGTTATCGGAAAGATCTTTTGCTAAGGTTTGGCTGTGGTAATTATCATATGCTTTGCACATGGATCTTTTTATAGACGCACGGATCTCTACTAACTTTTGCCTGTCATCATTTGTGTGTTCTTTTTTTAACCGAGACTGCAACAGCCTTTTCTTTCTCAGTAGCTTTTTAACATTATTATTATTATTATTATTATTATACCACAGTGGATCTTTTCCATTCTTAATCAACTTTACAGGCACATATTTCTCTTACCATTTATTTACAATGCATTTAAATTAAGTCCACAATTCCTCTACATCGATTGTACTGAAACTAAACGATGCCCATTCATTTTCTAAGTGTGATGCTAACAAATGCTTATCAGCTCATTCTAACAAAAATACACTCCTAGCCT
This sequence comes from Locusta migratoria, assembly GCA_026315105.1. NCBI lineage: Eukaryota > Metazoa > Arthropoda > Insecta > Orthoptera > Acrididae > Locusta > Locusta migratoria. The sequence goes on along the minus strand of CM048755.1, from coordinate 112,255,892 downwards.
TCTTGATTGTTTTAATAACTTTGGTCACCATTGACACTATGACCATATCATGATCAGTAACTCCTGTCTCTACAATGACATTGTTAATAAGATTGGGCCTGTTTGTAACTATAAGGTCTAAATTATTTCCACATTGTGTGGGATGTCGGTTTAACTGCTCAGGCCAGTTTTCGGAGAATGTGTCCACAAAACTGCTTGCCTGTACCACCTGAAATGAAACTAGAGAGGTCCCAATCTATATTTTTAAGGTTGAAGTCTCCCCTGACTAATATTGCATGGCCTGGATACCTATGCACTAACTGGTATAGACTTTCTTTGAATGACTTTAAAACTGCAACAGCAGCACTGGGAGGCCGTTAAAAATACCCAACTATTAACTTTACTTCTTTTAGGCCTGTTGTACGTGTCCCGATAACTTCACAGTTACTCTCAACCTCAACCACAGTGGAAACACTATCTTTGTCCAAGGCGATGAACACTCCCCTCCCGTTGTGTATGATCTGTCTTTCCGGTATACATTCTACACCTCACTCAATATTTCTGAACTTGCCACATCATGATTTATCCAGCTCTCAGTGCCTAAAACTACCCGAACACAATAATTTCCATTTATTCTGTACTGATTTCGACACTGTCTGCCATCAACAGGAAGGGGAAAATATGGTGTATTCGACACTTCTTTTACAAATACAGGTTTCTAGTAAAGCTTCAAAACCAGTCTCATATGAATCAACATGTTTTAAGGAACTACAGACACATGAGTTTAATTCCCAACATTGATGAACAATGCTGCATAAATTGAAGCGAACTAGGTGGAAAAATAGCACTGTGAAAAATGTTTTACCTTTGGGTATTTATCTATCTTTAATGAAAACTACGATAAATGTGAACTTTTGCACACAACAACTTAGTATCATAAGGTTTCCCAGTGTAAAATATCATTCACGTACTGCTTTCCTGATTTCTACAAAAATCAGTTCAAACTTTCGATTTACGTAAAATTTCAAATGTGTATCATTTAATTTGCTTTTTGATAATTTGTTTTCCCTAATTTAATTGAATCTATTCACAGTTGGAATAAGCATGTTATCAAGCATCCAGAAAATCACGTCCATTTTTCCAATGTGTGCTACAAAAATCTGAAAATGACGGACAAATTGTCCGTCTCAGAAAAATTGTCATATTTACGACAATTTTGTAGAATATTGGAAAATAGTAGGAGGCTGAAATATTTTATGCCACATCCCTGTGCTGCCAACCTGTTAAGTACAAAGTGTCATTTTCAACATGCATTTAGTTTAGTAGATATAAGAATCGAAAGTTTAACACTTTTTTGGTACCGTGATTTACATATTCAACTTTGATTCAAATTATCTAGCATTGTTAGCCTTTGTTGGATGATCAAATACACTTTCTTACACAGTTAAAAAAATAAGTCTTTCTAGTCAGTCCAGTTTGGAAAGTTTTGTAGAACATAGTTTTTTGCAAAATAAGGTCGAAAATACCCCATTTTTTATCTTTTTCTAAAATCTTCAACTTTGCAGTTAATTAATTCAGTATTGTAAAGCAATAACTAAATTAAACTTTATCTTTGAGAACCTTGTATTGTTAGGTTACCACATGCCAAGTTTCATGTTGTCCTTAGCTTTAGTCCCCGAAATATAGGACGCCAAAATTCTAAGTATTTTTGTGCGCCGATTTTATTGAGCAACTTTGGCTGAATTTTTCTCTCTGTATATGACACATAAAATTATTTTCATTATTATTCCCAAGAGAATGCATACAGTTTTACAAGATGGCCAAATGTCATTTCTTTCAATGAAATTTGCCTGAGTTATAACAACTCACAGTTTTAAAAAAATTCACGCTTGCCCTGCGCAAAGTCGCGCATGGTGTCAAACAACTGACTATATCTCGGACAGTATTGCTTCGGCGAGCCTTAAAATTTACCAATGTTCATTGGGGACATGTGCATATGTTCACTAAACATTTTATCGAAATCCGTGATGGTCGACCAGGAAAATTATCCGAAATTAGGCAATTTGACATGGAATGACCCATAACCTACTAGAGTCCATTAACGATACATTGCTATACACACAACAGTATCACCAACAGACACAGTTTGCTACTAATTTTGTCTGTCAGATATTTTACACACCCTTGGGGTACCCCTTTCTGGGCCAGTTAGATTTAACACTGAATAGTGAAGATCATCATTTCTCCTAATGTTGTAGTTAAGCATGCTGCTATTACTTTTAAATGCAGGATGATCTTGGGTTGGCACCAGCAATTATTCTCATTACACTCTTTTGCGGAATGAATATACATCAACGCACAAGCCTAAAAACTTTGAATATTCTACCTCACCTGCTGATTTCTACCCAAGAAGAGACAGATGCTTCCAGTACTGTTACACGTACTGCCATTGGTAAGTGCTATGAGTGTCTTTTGCACAACTACGTCATTCCAGGTGGATGTGCAGATGGGGTCATTTTTACGCAATATGGCATACCCCCGTATATTACAAATGCAGCTAAGCAGCTGCTGAAGCACCATTTCAGAAATGCTAGGAATATCAGCCTGACCATCCCGATCACTTGATCTTAATCCGTGTGACTTCTGGCTGTGGAGCTAGCTGAAAGATAGTTTTCAGATTGCAAAGTTAGCTGCACCAAACGCATGCACTGCGCAACACATTCTGACATGACCCCAAAAAAAACCTTCAATCATTTGTGGAACATGTTGTTTCTCTATTTAAACTTCTTGCAGAAAATGGTGGACAGCATATTTAACATGTTTCATGCCAGTCAACCATCATATAAAAATTTCATTTGATTTTGATTGATGCTTTCTATGCAGTTTTTGGCCTCATAGCAATTAAAAGCTGATTTTTCCCATCTGATATGATATGACCATACCATGGCAAATAGGCTCATGTAACTAACAGTATCACACCTCTACACCCATGCACACTGTGTAGTACAATTTGTTTAATGTCTCACTTACACCTTAAGCATTGTTGTACGATTCATTTGTCATTTGTAGTCAACCACTATTAAATTATGATGTTTACAATGCCATCTATTGATACATTTTCACACTATTTATTTTCCTTATGCCATACATTTTCCCTCTTCCCTGATAATATTCCATTGCAATTTAACATCATTCTGACCAATGGAGTTAATTTTACAGTGTTTTGAAAGTTTAACTTTAATTAGAATCACGCTGTACTTTTAGAATTCTGATAATTATTTTAATGTTTATTTTTGATGCTGTTTACTTGGTAAGTAATTGATTTGTTGATTTATATTCATTTCAGTCATTGTAGTGCTGTTTTTGTTATAAGTTATTCATCGAGTGTTTCTTTCCATTTTGTCATAAAAGTGGTAGGGAAACTTTCGCTTACCATGTTTCAATAACTTTTGTGTTCTCGTTGTGTTCAATTTATTTCCAGTATTTTTTTAAGTAGTTATTATTATTTTAAGTTTTTAAGGCTGAAATTGCATGAAGCTTTTTTGTGAGAGGGTTATTTGTTGCATATTAATAGTGAAAATAGTAGTAGTTACTTTATTTGTAGATAGTGTGATTTGCTGTTTACTGTAGTTAGTTCATAAAGCTGTTGTCCTACTCTAGAAACTGTACTTTGAAAAAATATATGTAGTTTATTTTGATCAGTAATTGTAAAATTATACCATAAGTGTGAAGTGTGGGTTTGTGAGCAGTGGATTATGGTGTGTGATTTGCATGAAGTATTTTTAACAGAGAGAATGCAGTGAAGAAGCCAGTGAGCATTCTAGTGAGATCCTCTGGAACTGCAATATATGCAGCAAGAATAAGTTGACAGAAGAGCAAGAGCCCTTCAGGTGCAGCTGTAGAAACACAAAGGAGGAACTAGATAAGTTGAGGAGGGGCAAAGGGGCTGGGAAATGGGTAGTGGCAATTGGCAAGAAAGCAGCTGGGAGGAGGAGATATTCACATACTGTAGTTTCACTTTGCATGTTACTATTAGATTTTACTGACTGTCCGAGTTCGGTGAAGAGGAACCTCCTTTATCTGCATGTGTACAGGCATGCAGCAGACGTCTCGAAATTTGACATATATGGCTATATCTCTTGGTCAAACAGTGAAGTAAATACTCACTAATCCTCTCTCTTTTTCAGTCAACACCATCATTTCTTATCACCTATTCATTGGTTCCACCATATTTAACTTTCTATTATATCTAGTCTAAAGTTAACCTCTGTTCCTCTTTATTACCCCCTATGTTTATTTTTCTACAACAAATATTAATGTTTCTATTAATTCTCTTGTAACTATTTCTAAGTGCTCAATTTCATAACAAATATGAGAACTCTTGAAACATATGTCATAACAAATATAATACAAAATATACAGAATACCTGCTTAACTGCAAGAGGTCTTTATGGGGCTAATCCTCTCAAAGCAATGTAATAAAGTTTTTTTTATACTGATTCACATGTCATTCTGTTTAACCTTATTTGAGCTGGTCACATATAAAAAGAATTTACATCTACAAAATCCAGATTTAAATCCTAACAGTGTTCAAATAATTGGTTCATTAAATAATGCTCTATGTATCTAGAGAAAGACAACTCACTAAGGATAACAATGGGCCGGCCAGCAAGACCACAGTTCTCCAGCTTCAACACCTGCAATTGAGTGCCGATTCGTAGGGCTCGGCTAAGTATTGGCATGAATTGTTCATTTAAGGTTAGGTTCCTTGCCTCAAGCTGCTCTAGGCACAGGGTCTGAAAGAAAAATATGATATAAGAAAATTATTTCATTCAAAAGCATGTTTTATATTATATATGTGTGAATGATTTTTAAGTATACATACTTTGAGACTAAAATCATCCATTGACCATATATGCAAGAAATGTTCACCAGGTTTGTTGTGTCAAAAATGAATTTTTAATCTGCTTTTAAAACTGACAAAGAAAGCTTCCACCCCTCCTCCTCTCTTCTACAGTGTGGAGTAGGCATGAGATTTTAGAAAATGTTCACGGCATGTTTTAAGAAAACTATATGTACTAATTACACATGAAGCATCTTTAATTTTATTTGATCTCAAATTATTACACCGTACATAGTAAATGGCCATTTAATGTAGGACAAATCAAAAACAGAAAATATTCGTAAATACATATTTTCTAAGGAGCTCCATTTGTTTACTCTCTCTAACACCATTTTTAACAAAGAGCAATAAATACAAATATAATTTAATGTTCATTCTTTAACACAGTAAAATTCCTTTTTTGCCAGATACTCATGCAGTTACTTTGGAAAGTTAGTGTCATACATATAACCATACAGGTTTGTAGGCAGGGTTATTAATAACTTGATCCCCAAGTACTGAGGCCCTTTTTCAAACATTTTCACTTTGTAGGATACACTTTGTATATATTTGTACCACAGTATGTTGTAAGTGTATATAATGGGATTTGTAATCCACTTTGAACTATCTTTTGTGAATTGTCTTACCATTTTATATATGTAAAAAAAGTGGGAGTTACAATGCCCAACTTTTAAAGCACTTTCTCCAGTGTGTGTCTACAGAGGACTTCTGAAATGTGCAGAAAGTGCCTCAAAAATTGGCAAATATATAAAATAATAATGCAGATCACAAAAGATAGTTCAAATTGGATCCAGTTTTTGTGTCTTGAATGTTTGTTCCCTACAATCCCACTACAAATTGTAGGTACAATTCAAAGATTCCATAGTATACTTTGTGGAGTAAAGCTGTTTGTCAGCATACTGCAATAGATGTTTCTTTATGAGTATGGCAAAAGTTAGTTTCGCTCAGACAGAATTTATCTCTCTTTTCAAGAGAACTCAGCAGCAGGTGTTATTTTTTATTGATGTGTGTTCACTGTTGTTGCACATGATTTACTGTTGCATAGGTGTGACTGTACTGCTTCCATCCACATGTTTTGCAGTTGAATAAACACAATTTCAAAGTATTTATTTTGAATGGAAAATTTTCCAATGGCTTGTAAAGGCTCATTATAACAGTTTAAAAATATTAAATAATTTTTATGCTACTATGGAAATATTGTAAAACATAACCTTCCTCCTCCACAAAATATTTCCATCTCCATAACTACTGTTTGCTGTATACCAATGTGCTATTGAAATTACTGAATTTAAATGGAATCAAAACACTCATATTTCTGCTAACTAATAATTAGAAAACTCTCTACAAAGGTAAGCAGAATCACATTTAAATAAACCAAAAGATTGACAGTATGAGATTCAGTGGTCGGGATCGATATAATTTGAACAACAAAATGTAGCAATTCTAAAACTGTGTACTTCTGTTGAACAATGCCCACAGTGACATGTTTATACTGGATGGATATTACGATGATGTGTGCAAGACTCCATACCTTTTTCATCTACATCTACATACATACTCCATAATCCATCCAGAGGTGCATGGCGGAGGGTAATCAGTACTACCACTAGTTACCTGCTTTCCTGTTCCACTTCCGTATAGAATGAGGGAAAAATTCTAATCTTATCCCTGTGGTCTTTACACGAAATGTAGGTTGGCAGCAGTAGAATCATTCTGCAGTCGACCTCAAATTCTGGCCCTCTAAATTTCTTTAAAACGTCGCCTTCCCTCCAGCGACTCCCATTTTAGTTGACGAAGCATTTCAGTAACACTTGTGCATTCATCAAATCTACTAATTACAAATCTAGCTGCCCGCTTATTAAGTGCCTCTATTACTATTAAACCACTGTGGGTCTCTCACATTCTTAATCCACTTTGGCAGCACATATTTCTCCAGAGATTATTTACAATGCATTTAAATTATGCCCATAATTCCTCTATGTCCACTGTACCAGAACTAACCAATGTTCATTCTTTCCTTAAGAGGGACAGTAATAATTGCTTATCTGCTGTTTCTAGCACAAACACTCTCCTAGGCTTCTTGACCTATTTATTAACTTTGGAGGCCAATGTCACTATGATGACATCATTATTACTAACTCCCGTCTCTACAGTGACATCATTGACAAGGTCTGGCCTGTTTGTAGCTATAATGTTCCAAATATTTCCATTGTGTGTGGGCTGATTATTAAGCAGCTCAAAGCAGTATTCAGAAAACATACTTAAGAGTTCACAAGACTGCTTGTCTGTACCCCCTGTAATGAAATCATAGGCGTCCCAGTCTATACTAGGTAGGTTCAAATCGCCGCCCCCCCCCCCCCCCCCCCACTAATAAAGCATGGTCCAGGTACCTTCGCTCTACTGACTGTAAACTTTCATTGAATGACTCTAGCACTGTGAGGGTTGAACTGGATGACTGGTAAAAACACCCAGCTATTAATTTGATTTCGCCTACACCTGTTACACGTGTTCAGGTAACCTCAACAGTCACTCTCGACTTCGAGGTCATGAGAAGGAATACCTTTGGGGACCGCAATTAACACACACCCTCCGATCTATCTTTGCAATATACATCCCATTCTTCGCTAAATATTTCAAGGATTCCAATGTTAGGATTCAGCCAACTGTCAGTCCCAAGAATTATTCCAGTACGGAGACTTTCCAGCATTGCAGTGAATTTGGAAACTTTATTTTTAATCCCTCAAGTGAGGTTTCATCAGGATCCATTCTAATTATTATTATTATGGTGTTTTGCAGGAATACATAAAATGACAAATGGTACTCATTCATCTCTAAAGGAATTCTTTCTATTGAGGCCTTCTGTTACTGCCTAGTAGGTGTAAATGACGAAAATTCCATAAAAATGTTTTACTAATTACTACTAATAGAGTACACAAAAAGTATAAAAAAGAATGAGTTAGTAAATCATACAAAATATAATGATAAATTCTTAAAGTGTAATACAGAAATTTTTAGTGCCTATTTTTATGTTCCCAATAAATTTTGGTGACTGATATTTTATAATTTGGTTATCATAAAATAAATCACAATCATTGTCTGCATTACCCATCCACTACAACCCTTTTGTAAGGGACAGAAACTCATACACCCATCTTATGAATGAATGTCTAACACTACCAAAATTGGAGAAGCACCTGGGCTTCGGGAGAAGCCAACGTGGAAATCAGCTCCAACTTTGGGGTACAAAATTCAAATCCTCCATTCCCATATCTAAAAGGGAATCCCTTGAGCTGATCTCATAAGGCCTCATCAACTGTTGCTGATTATGAAAATGACTTTCCAATGGAGGATGAGCAACAGTATGGTATGCGAGTGTGAAAGATGTGGACAGTGTTTTGTACACCTGGCACAACACTAGTATCAGTCTCCTGATGTATAGTGGTGGCTCAGCAACCTCAGCACAGAGTCTTGGTATGGGGCGTGTTATGAGTGCCTCAGTGGCCAGCCAGATTCCTTCATGGTGTACCGCATCCAGCATGTTTAAAAAAGATGGTCGTATATACCCATGAACCATGCACCCAAAATCAAGCTGCGATTACACAAAGGTTCTATAAAAGCAGAGCCAACAAGTCCGGTCTGCTCCCCATAAAGGGTGGCTAATACATTTTAAAATGCTCAGTGCTTGAGGCACTGTCTCTTCAAATATTTCAGGTGTGGTAACCAGGAAAGTTTGGTGTCAAACATGAGGATCAGAAACATAATTGTGTCTTTAAAATTTAGAATGGCATACATCATTCACAGTTCAGCCAAGTTTAAAATGGAATAAGTATGGTTAAGGAAAACACACACAGAATTATAGGTTGAAAACTTAAATCTAGTCATCTCTGACTATTCATCCATCTATGAAGGAGTTAATTGCAACTGACATGTTGTTATTGCGAGGTTGGAAGAAGAGCAAAAGACAGAGAGGTCATCAACAAATAAATAACACTGGACAGGACATTTAACAACAGATATAATACTGTTAATGGCTATGACAAAGACAGTCACCATTCTTCTGTTGGTACCCCCCCAATGGTAACCCCATCCCACTGGGAGGTTCAAAGGACAATTGCAATGGATCCATCTTGGTTCCATAAGCAACTAGGGAAATAAATGTCCAACTAGACAGAGCATGCCTAGCTAAGCATGATTCAACTGAGGTTCAGCAGTATCCGCAGAGGTTGCACGCTAGCAACTGTTCCACCCCATAAGCCATGCATCACATCAGCACATAGTACACCTTGGGATTGAGGGTTTAACAATGTTCCAGCACCATGCAACACAGTGGTCACTAAAGTGTGCCCAGAGGTTATGGTGTCGGAGGACTAACGATGTTTACCAGTCTCCAGGTCAGGGACCCCAGATTCGCAAAGCCCATACTCAGCAAGTTAATGCTGAGCCACCTGAGGGATATAGGAGGTCAAGGAGCACCCTGGGTGAACACAACTGTTAGCTGTGTGAACAAAGAGCTGAGGGACATGGTTTTAACTGATATCAAGTATCATATCTGTTCCCAGCTCATTACCGTAATTGAGAGATAGCTATATAAAAAACACGTACTGTACATGAACAACAGTAAAGGACAGAACTGCTGACCATATTGCAGAAAGTATAATGGATGTCACACACACACACACGCACAATTAATAATCTCTGTGGTTACTGGAAGAAGAGGAACCCTTTTCTTTTAGGTGTGATTAAAATTTTAGACAGACAGTCTTTGAAGAAATTACACCTGAATAGAACCATAATTTATGCATAATTGAGAAAAATTAAAATTAATTTGTTTCATCAGAAAATTGAGGAGCTATGAGAGTGTTGTATGACTAGACAAAATGGAAAATTCTGAAGTGATAGATATTCTGTGCCTCTCTAAATTCCATATAACCACAGGTATGCAGATATTAAATACAAGGGATGTTAGGGAAGTATCCACTGTTCACTGCGCAACTAGAATTTGTGCAAAAAGTCACATCAGCATTTTTGTTGATTCACTAAGCACTCAGCTTATAAAATGTTAAGCTAATTTTTTCATCTATCTGATTATTAAAACCTCTAAATGTGAGAGCAGTATTAAAAGATATTAAATGCAAAGATAAGGTAACATAAAATAATTTTTTTGGCATTAAGTCAATACAGCAACACACAATTTTTATACAACTTAACCATTACTCTAGTAAATAGAAGTAGATTACAATCACAGTCAAAAAACTCTTTCAACTGATAAAAGGGATTCACAACAAGCCATTTATTGAATGTTTTTCAATATGCACACGTAGTGTGTAGAGTTTGTACATCTGTGGAAGCTTATTAAATACTTTATGGTCTGATAGCTAAATATGTATGTCTACATTTACATTATTACTCTGAAATGCACAATAAACTGTGGTTCAACAAACCACTGCCTACAATCATTCCCCCTTCTAGTCTCTAATAGCTCATAATGGAAACGAACACCTAAATCTTTCCGTGTGAACTCTGATTTCTCTTACTTTATTACAATGATCATTTTTCCCAGTGCAAGTGGCTGGCAACAATATATTCTCGCATTTAGAAGACAAAACTGGTTATTTTAATTTTGAAAAAGGTCCTGCTGAAATGAAAAATACTTCTCTTTTAATAACTGTCATCCAAACTCTTGTATAATTTCCGTGATCCTCACTCCCCATTTTGTAAAGATGAAACAAGCTACCCTTTTACCCATCATCTCTACCTATTTATCTACATATTCATTTCAATTAAATTTCTTCATAATTCTATTCCCTAGAAGTTTAGTTTATTTAACAGCCTTGCGTTTAATATGATTTATCTCATAATGAAAATGTTAATGAATTACTTTTAGTAATCATGTGAATGACTGCACACTTGCCATTATTTAAATTGCAGTCACTGTTGTCACTGTACTGTTTTTTATGAAGTGTGTTCAGACAATAACATATTTTTAATTATTTTCAAATGACAAAGTTATAATTCTCCAAATTATTGGGTTTCAAATGGTTGACACTACGTAAATAATACACTGCACATGAAATAGTGTGAGAAAAACCTAGTTGCACTGCTTGGCAGTCTCGTGTAATAAGGGCCTTAGAGATTACATAGGTCTGTGGTATAGGGTACAGTGAGGTCTGGTGATCTAAACCATGGCACCCAAAATTTTGATACCACCTTTCCTCTGAGTGCTCATAAATGGAAGTGTATATACAATATATTTTGATGTGTGATGCAACAGTAATAATAATTAGTGAGGCAAAAAATTAATTTTATAGTTTGTGATACAATCAAAATACCTCACTATGTTGCTTAACACTGTTATTAATGGTTTGTAGCTCATCCTTTTCTTTTAGAAGCGATCCTTCAATTTGTACATTATTATTATGGTTTGGCACACCAGAGTGATTGCAGTTTCATGTCTGTCAGTTTTATCTTTTGAGTCTTTAAGGTAAACATCGGAAATAAACTGTATGAATACCTTTCAGCACATGCTCTATAGCAACACAGGCAGTCTGCATGTCTTGTGCCCAATTGCTACAGCAGATATTTTGCATGATGGTACCATATTAATAAGAATGTTTACTTCCACCAGGAGTATCCCTCTGTCATGTGGATCCTAAAGGATGATTCAGAATGAAATGCACATTGGTGGCGATTATTTAAAATTTCTTTAGAGGGGTTTGTATGGTGAAGCAGCTTGGCTTTCGGAACACATAACTATAACCATTATCAAAAATTACTGATTTTGGCTTTCGAGAAGAATTAATGTGTAAAGGTTTTCTTCTAATCGGTTAAAGAATTTCTTCTAGGAATTTGTAGCACCATAATAATAATAATAATAATAAAAAAAAAAACTATGAAGGTCATATTAAACAACTGTGATACACTACATATTTGTTCCATAATAATATTTATTTTATTGTAAACTAGTTTTGAGCTTCTTAGGCCATCTTCAGACAACTTAATACTGCAGATTATCCGCATCACACCAGCTACTGTGTTTAGCGAACAAAGATTTTACAAAGATATTTGTCCAGTCATAGACTATGTAACCTTTAAATATTTTATAAGAAACAGAGACACTCAACCAAATAAAGCAAAATGGTAACTAAGAAATAACTATATAAAAATTTTCAATAAATAAGCTGAAACAAATGCAGAGATGCCAAGTTTGAAAAGACGCTACCCATAAAGGGGTAAGAATAGGGGGATGAGGGGGTGGGAGTACACCGGAGCACTGCCTCGCAGTTAATTTCCAAAACTGATAGTAAAAATCTCTCCTTTTGATGTTTAACTGCAAAGTTTAAGATGCCAACTAAAAAATAAATATTCCTCTGGCACATTACATGTCACTTTAGAAGAAACAATTACATTGACCTTTACATTCATTTACATATGTCCGAAACAGATTAAAATAGCGCGAGAGTTAATTTTTCAGTGCTGCTTCATAACTGATTTACACTCGCTATTGATATACCAGCATGAACATTAGTACTACGAGTACAATTTTATGCACCTGCAGTAGTGAAGTTATCAAGGCTCCACTTCATTGTTTGTATATACTGTTTGTAGCAAACTGTCGATAAAATGGTGCAGTATTGGGTTATTTCTGAAAGTATGGTCGCTCACAAAATGACCCAAACTACTAAAATAAATGAAATAGCGGATTCTGTAATTTTAGGGTAGGCTCCTGTAACGCTGTAATTTTTACCTAGAAATCATGATAATTACGAACAAATCGTAATACTTGGCATGTCTGCAAATGTATGTCACACAGAGTGCACCAGTAAGTACAACTGTGTGTGTGTGTGTGTGTGTGTGTGTGTGTGTGTGTGCATGCGCGCGTATGGGTGGGGGGGGGGGGCAATTACATATGTTTGGAATATGTGAATATGAAACAAAGGAGCATAACCTACAGAAGGGGTAGCTAACCATAAAGAATTTGCCATCTATTATTTCGTACCACCATATCAAAGTAATCTACATATTTTAAAAACATACTAATTTCTACATTTTTATTTATTCAATACTGTTAACACCATATTTAACAATTAAACTTTTACATGTTTACTATTTGTTCAAAACATTGTATTTAATAATATGTTACAAATATTATCTGACATTTGATGTGAAACTTGAGTAGATGTTCTGTTAACAATGTCCTTGATATTTGTTGTATAACTTGTAATATGTAGTCCAATTCAGTGTTCGTCAATCAACCTTGTTCTATTGAAGATATGAAAATGATTGCTTGTATGTATACTCGCATTTCATGCAGTGCTGTGACGTTTATCCGATAGCGATGAAACTTTGCACACTTGATCTACAAAACAACATGAAAGTCATTGCCTACGTAAAATGTTGTATGGTGCATAGCAGAGAGCACTTTTCCTATGAACTTCATCAAGTTTTCCATGTGATCTTGATGAAATGCTGCACACTTAACCTTCAAAACAAGAGTAACGTTACCGTCTACCTAAGATTCCACATGGTGCATGGCTGAGGGTACATTGCAATAAAGGTATTCACCACCATGGTAGTTAAAGTTATATAGTTTTTTCACGAATGGAGGGGGGGGGGGCAATTAACTGAGAAGGCAAGGGATGAGTTCAATAGAGAGCTGAGAAGCTGATTGGCACAGAAAGGGGAAGGTGGAGATGGGCAGAGAGATGGGTAGGAAGAGATGAACAGAGATAGAGGGCAGATGAACAGTTGGACAAAGATACAAGGAAAGAGAAGGTAGAGAGAGAGAGAGAGAGAGAGAGAGAGAGAGAGAGAGAGAGAGAGAGAGGGGGGGGGGGGGGAGATTGGGGAGAGAGAGAGAGGGGGGGAGATTGGGGGGAGAGAGGGGGGAGATTGGGGGGGGAGAGGGGGGAGATTGGGGGGGGAGAGAGGGTGGGGAGAGGAGTTGGGGGGAGAGAGGGGGGGGAAGAGAGAGATGAGGGAAGAGAGAGATGGGGGAGAAAGGGGGAGAGGAGGGGGGAGAGGGGGGAGAGGGGGGAGAGAGGGGGGGAGAGGGGGGAGAGAGGGGGAGAGAGGGGGGAGAGAGGGGGGGAGAGGGGGGGAGGGGGGGAGGGGGGAGAGAGGGGGAGGGGGGAGAGAGGGGGGAGGGGGGAGAGAGGGGGGAGGGGGGAGAGAGGGGGGAGGGGGGAGAGAGGGGGGAGGGGGGAGAGAGGGGGGGAGATGGATTCATGAAAGACTGGAATAAAGTGCTTTATAGATGTTGGGTTTTCAACAAGTTTTTTATAAAACTCATATTTCAAAGCAATTATTTGAAAAGTAGAAGTAAGCAAGGCCTTTATTCTAATTGCAGACTTACACAGGTAGCGACTTAAAGAACTAATGCAGGAAAAACTGTTTTAGAAATTCAAAGTAGATGTTGCTACCAATTCTATAACATTGTTAATAAATAAAGGAAACTTGTGCTGAAAAGCCTGCATTTCACTGCTACAAGAAACAGTTGTGAATTTTATTTGACCATATTTCTTCTGCACTCTCAGTCATAATGTGACCTACTAAATAAGCACCATCACAATTCGAACTGATGACTTATGCCATGGGACTGATAACCCTGTAGTTTAGTCCCCTTTAAAGACACTAAAAACAACTAACTTATGTCATCCTTACAAAACAACACACATGTGGAAACACACAGCTAAAGACACAGTGCCTCCAATGGTTCTCTCTCTATGATATTCATTGCCGAGCCTCGTAACACATCGTGAAAGATAAGTTTTAGATAACAAACATTGTTACTTTTATGAAAAACAGTATTCCTTGACATGAAAAATTAAAATGTCTATCTGAGTGTCTCACTTTAGAGGAAGATTATAATGCACAAGTCATGAAACTGGAAAAGGAACATCAAGTGAATTTAGCATGCCAGTTCAGTACCACTTGTGGAAAAAACTACATTGTGACAGTGTTGACAAGTATTTGCAATGATGTTGCCAGTTCTTAGCGATAAGCAATGTGAAATTCATGTTTGAATCCTATGGGCTCCCCTAGACAGGAGTCATGGGTTTGGTTAATATGCAGCAATATCTTCTGATAATTTTCAACTTTGGTCTTAAGGCTGTCGATATTTAAGTGAATTAGCTAGGCTTATCCAATATTCTAAATATTTTAAGCTTTGCAGCATAGTGATATAGAAGTTTGTGATACTAATAATGTTCCTGTACATTCAGCTTGTCAAAGACTGATTATAATTACATAGCTGTGTAAACAATAGAAAGAAGAAACCAAAATTTATCCATTGGCATAAATTACTTGAACATCAGCAGAATAATATGTATTTTCACTGTAGTGTTTTTAAAGAAAATGCCTTTTGCTAATGCAAATGAAGAGTTTTTATTTTTATAATTCACCCATACACATTTCGCTTTTATCACAAGGCATCTTCAGTGGGTTCCTGAAATATTTACAAGTTTCTGTTTACACAAAAAGTTAGGATGTAAGTACATCATTTTTTAGCAAAAAATGAACTGTTCTGAATCAGAAATGTAATGTTTTGTACATATGTAAAAATCCTAACCTTTACGTGTAAACAGAAACATATAAATATTTCAGGAAACCAATGATGATGCCTTGTGACAAAGGCGAAATGCATATGGGTAAATTATAACAATAAAAACCCTTCATTTGCAGTAGCAAAAAGCATTTTCTTTCAAAACACTACAGTGAAAATATATAATATTCAGCTGCTGCTCAAATGGCCACTACAAGCAAAGTATCAGTAGAATAATTTTTTCAAACATGGTCTCCCCGTCACAACAAGACCACGAAACGCAGCAGCTGGGCCATGAATATAATGTTTTTGCTGTCACAAATTCTTAGCTATCTGCAATAGTCACAGATTCAAAATTACATATATGATTGTTCAGTAACATACCATGACACAAATCCATCTGTAGTCATGATATTATAACAACTAAAATTGTTACAAATGTTTATCTGCGCCGGCCGCGGTGGCCGAGGAGACTGAGGCGCTCCAGTCACGGTCTGCACGGCCACTACGGTCGGGGGTTCGAATCCCCCCTCGGGCATGGATATTTGTGCCGTCCTTAGTCTTAGCTAGTTCATAAGTAGTTTGTAAGTTTAGGGACTGATGACCGCGTAGTTAAGTCCCATAAGCTACACAAACATTTGAACATTTTTTGTTTATCTGCGTAACTGGCCTCCCATTGCCATCTCTCCTCTGATTTTCCTACTGCACTGAAAACAAGATGGTGAGGTAACTATGTATATTTTCCGTGTCAAACATCCATTATCAGATTCTTCCTCATGCAGCAGTAATAATTAGGGTTCAGAAAGTTTTGGTGACTGAACAAATAAAAATAGTAAGGATAATAATAACAGACTAGTAATCATCGATATTTACAGTTGCCATATTGAGCAGATAGCCAGACTTTAGAGCATATCAGCGTGTCCAGGGTTTTGTCCCATGTCGTGATCAGCATGGACTTAGGCTTAGTGGCTGCATTACTCATTAAGCAGATTTCAACAGAAGACAACTCATAAAATAGTGACAGTACAATAAGATGATGCATCAGAAATGAATTGAATGTAACATGTTTGAATAAGTTCCTAACATTGTATCAATGGCTGCAAGGAGGAAGAAACTGATCTTGCAAATATCATCTACATCTACAACTACACATTTTCTCTGTAACTCAGATTTAAGTGGCAGAGGGTTTATCAAACCTATTTGATAGTATTTCTCTACCATTATATTCTCTAATAGTGTGCTGGGAACACGTACACCTAAATCCTTCAGTTTTTAAACTGACCTCTTATTTAATTATGATGGTCATGTCTGTCTATGTAGGTTGGTGCTTGTTAATATATTTTCATTCAAAGGGTAAAATTGGTGAAAGAGATTTCGAGAATAGATCTTCTCACAACAAATAACACCTTTCTTTTAATGATTTCCACCCCAACTTGTACATCATTTCCATGGCACACTCTCCCCTGTATCGCAATAATATGAAACGAGCTGCCCTTCTCTGAAATTTCTCTAAATCATCACTCAGTCGCGCTTGGTGGGGATACTCCAAATACTCCAAAATAAGGCACATGAGTGTAATGTAGGCAGTTTCTTTAACAGAACTGTTGCATCTTCCAACTGTTTTGCAAATGAAATGTAGCCTTTGGTTTGCCTTTCCTACGATATTTTCTGTGTGTTCTTTCCAATCAAAGTTGTTCATAATTGTATTTCTTACATATTTAGCTCAATTCATGACTTGTAGATTTGACTGATTTATGAAGTTTAAGAGATTTCTTTTACTGCCCATATGGATGACTTCACACTTTTTCAAGTAGGGTCAAGTGCCAATTTTCGCACTATGCAGATACCTTATCTAAATTTTTTTCCAGCTGCTTTTGTTCTTTGGGCGACTTTATTAACCAAAAAACTGCAGCATCATCTGTGAACAGTCTACGAAAGCTGCTCAGAAAGTCTCCGAAATCATTTATAAAGATAAGTAAGAGTAGGGACCCATAACACTTGCCTGGGGAATGCCTGATATTATTTCTGTTTTACTAAATGACTTTGTCGATTACTAGTTACCATGACCTTTCTGTCACGAAATCACAAATCCAATCACACAAATGCAAAATGATGTCAATGATATGGGCCTGTAATTTTGCAGATCAATATAGGAATATTGAAATGACCTGTGCAACTTTCCAGTCTTTGGATACAGGTTTTTGTGTTTTGCCTCTATGGTGCTTTACTTATGACCAGAATTTATTTGGATTTTCTACCAAATTAAGAGACAGGCTTTCATTGAGGAAACTATTGTAAGTTCCTCGGATTGAATTCAGCACTAAATTTTGAGTTTCTGTACAAATTTTCCAGTCTTGGAAAATTTGTGTGTGTTTAAATTTGACATACCATTTTTGTGCTTCTGAAACAGCGATCTAACATATTTCATGTATCAAGTGGGGTCAGTCCCTTCTTCTGTTAATTTGTTTGGTATAAATCTCTCAGTTGCTGTTTGCTGTTGATATTATTTTTTGTTGTTTTTTTTTTTTTTTTTCCAGGGGACTAAACTGCTAGGTCATCAGTACCCCGTTCCTAGTGAAGATGTTACATTGTGAAGCACATTTCAGCAACAAAACAAAGGAGAAAACACAAAAGGGATAAATCAAGTGTTTAACCAAAACTTCTAGTCAGGCAAAAAATTTCCACTGACAACACAAAGCAGAAAACAGGAAAGGGAAAAAGCAAGTGTTTAATTGAAACCTCAAGTCAGTCTAAAAATAAATTAAAAATAAATAATTTAAATGTGCTGGAGGGGTGGGGGATCTGATAGATCAGGGTAAAGCACCCCCCTTTAAACGGAATAATAAAAGCCAGCTGTGAAAATAAAACATAAAACAGCGTTAACCATAGAGACATTGTCACCTAAAACTAAAATTTAGTGCACCTGGGAGATTAACAGACTGCCACAAGGGGGGATAAAATGGGACAGTCCATCAGGAGAGGGACCAGTGTCAACACAGCACCACATTGACACTTGGGCAGGGTCTCACGGCAAAATAAATAGCTGTGGGTAAACCATGTGTACCCAATACGGAGGCAGCAGACGACAACCGAATCCCAACGTGTGGACCTCAAGGGAGATTTCCACATGGCCGTGGACAACTTGGTCTCAAAAAGCTTGTTTGGCACACTCATAGTCGATCAATTGGAGTTTGAAGCTTGAAGCTTCACACACCTTCAGGTGTGGCATCAACCAGAGATCCATTTACATGAGACCAATGTCTACAGGTCGCGAGGTAGTGTCCTGCACAGCCAACCAATCAACATGCTCATTCCCTGGTATACTGCTCTGATCCGGGGTCCAGATAAAGACCACTGAACGGCCAGACCTGCTAAGAGAGGAGACAATGTCTTTAATAGACCGCACTAATGGATGTGTACAGAAACACTGGTCGAGTGCTTGCAAACCACTCAGGAAGTCACTACAGATGACAAATGACTCCCCAGAGCAGGCTCAGAGATGTTCAAGAGCTCTAGCGACAGCAAGCAGCTCTGCGGTAAAGACACTACTTCCACAGGGCAGGAGCACTGTTCGATATAGTTAACATGAGTATAGGCATACCCAGCAAGACCATCTACTAGAGAACAGACTATGTGAACAGCTCCTGCACCACAGAATGAATTAAGGAGTGCCAGGAAATGGTGATGGAGGTGTGTTTGTAAAACTGCATCTTTTGAGTCATGGGCCAAGTCCAGAGAAAGTTGCAAGTGAGGAATGGACCAAGGAGGGGTTTGAAAGGAATAGTGAAAAGTGAGAGGGACAGGATAGGATTCCAGCGACAAAATAAGGGAAGGAACATGAACTGCAACTGCATAACTGGATCTGGGCCATTGTGGAGGGAAAGGGAGTGCAGAAGCTGGGTAAAGAAGCCTGCAATTCGAGTGGTGAGGCGAAGCTTGAACACGGGCAACGTAGGAAGCTACCAGCTGCTGGTGGCAGAAATGCAGGGGAGGGATCCCAGCTTCGACTATGAGGCTTGTCCTGAACTTGTGTGAAAAGCCCCATCACCACACAGGCACTACTATGTAGAACTGAGTCCAGGACATTCAATGCTGATAGTTTTCGTAGATGTGATTATATAAGGGCCTTGTAGAGCTGCATGAGTGTTCAATGTGATGCTGCCCAAATAATGTGGCTGAGGCAGCAAATAATATTGAGATGTTGCCAGCATTTCTGTCTCCGATGAAGGTGTGGCACGCAAGTAAGCCAGGCGTCAAAGAGCATGCCTAGGAAGTGATGCGTCTCTTCAACACGGATGATTTCATCAGCCAGATAGAGCTCTGGATCAAGGTTAAGCACCTGATGGCGACAAAAGTGTATCACTCAGGTCTTAGAGCCCATGACTGTGCCTTTTGAATGACTCCCTACAGCTGCCGTTCGGCGAAACCAATGCTAGCAGAACTGAGATGCAGATTTCATCAGCAAATAGGGAGTAGGAAATTGATGAACCCACTGACTCAGCAAGACTGTTGATTGCAATCAGAAATAGGGGAATGCTAAGAACAGAGCCCTGCGAGACACTATTCTCCTTAACATGAATGGTATGGTAAGAGGTACCAATCTGAACCCAAAATAAGTGAAGCGAGAGGAATTTCTGTACACAGATCAGAAGTTGACCCTGTAAGCCCCCTTTCGTAGAGTGTTGATAGAATATGATGGCGCCAGGTGGTGTCATACGCCTTCCAGAGATCAATAAAGATAGCAACAAGACATTCACGGTGAGTAAAATCTGTATGTATAGCCAACTCCAGTTACACAAGTTTGCAATAGCGGGACAGCCCTGACAGAAGACCCCTTGTTGTGGGGCCAAGAGTCCCCAATCTTCTAGGATCCACGAGTCGTTGACTCACCATACATTCAAGGAGATTGCACAGAACATTAGTCAGGCTAATCGGGAGGGAGCTATCAGTCACCTGTGGACCGGCACCAGGTTTCATCATCGGGATGATGATTTTATTTCACCATTGGGACGGAAAACCACCACCTGCCCAGCGACAATTAAATAAGGCAAATGTTCAAATGTTTGTACAGCTTATGGGACTTAACTACGGGGTCATCAGTCCCTAAACTTACAAACTACTTATGATCTACCTTATACTAAGGACGGCACAAATAGCCATGCCCGAGGGGGGATTCAAACCCCCGACCATAGTGCCGACCGTAACTGGAGCGCCTCAGTCCCGTCGGCCACCGCGGCTGACTTAAATAAGGCAAAGAGCTGGTATTGAAAATCCACTGAGAAGTAATGGACGAACTGGCTGTGAATGTGGTCTGGTCCTGGGACCCTATTCTGCCCTTTTTGGTGCAGCAAAGTTTGATTTGGTAAGTGAGCATACCGAGGGGTCTAGTTATTGAAGCAAGTGCCCCCCTCCCCCCCCCCCCCCCCATTTAATTCTGCAGGCCTTTCAACAGCAATTCAGGCCATCTCCAAGGGCACCGAGGCTCACCAAAGTGCTGTTGCAAGATCTGCTTGCATTAGCCAATCAGAAGTAAGGGTCTGATTTTCCATGCATGTGCACTGCTGGTGAACAGTGGACACAGTAGCCGTGGTCCGTGAATCGATGCATGAAACGTTTTGCTACCATGCAAGACAGCCCATCAGAATGTAAGAAATCAAAGTCATGTACTATATAATTTGGCGACATAACATGACAGTGTGTTCTGAGAACTACCTACCGACACCTTTTTATCAATTAAAATTTTCGGCACTGAAAAAGAGAAGTATTTAAACTTTTAAGAAAATATGCGTATTCATGTTACTCTATGTTTATCACACCATATCTCCTAAACTATGTGTCGCACAGCAAAATAATTTTGTAATTGCATTCTGTGCTATATGTTGGCGATGTCTGCAAACTTTCTGGCAAACATATTCAGTGACAGTGAAGTAATAAATAAAAATCTCATGTCTGACGCAGAACTTTTACCAAACTAATGTCAGAAAAACAAACTTGTTTATTTTTTTTATTTTTTCTTTTTTTTGTGGAGGTCTAAGCAAGAAAAAGTTTTGGAAAGGTTTGACTTTATTTTTGCCATTTATTGGAAGGTGTTAGGTGCCACTGTTCTCCTAGACAAGAGCAGTATTTTGCGATTCATTGGCGTGGTGCAGGTTCAGCGTGCTGGGAACAACAGTTTGCTAGACATGGGCCAATGCGGCACAGCGGTAGCAGCAGAGAGAGCACAGTGCTGGGAGTGAAAAACTTTTCATTTTGGCGCTACAAAAGTACATGCAAGCTACGGAAGAGGAAAAAGGCTACAAATTAGTCAAGGCAGTTCTCAGAGGTTCAAATTAGTCAGACTAATGCTTTTACTGAAGAAGGAGCACACAGAATTTAATAAGAAAACAGTTGCTTAACGATGAGGACAAGAGAGAAATGTTTTAGATTCACTCATCGGTTTCAGTATCTTCCATCGGTAACTGAACAAAACCTGAAAAGTCAGGTTTGTCTCCATGATGAATCTACCTGCTCAAGTGCCTGGTAATGTATATGGATGATGAACAGCAATCGTAAATATTTCTTTATTGTCGCAAAACTTGATTTCTGTCACTATGTGACTTTCATCAGTGCTCAAAACGGAGTTTGAAATGTTCAAAAATTATTGGACATAGAGACATGTTGATTTGTTTTGTGAAGGTAATTTTTCTTAATTCAATAAGTAAATCACTGTTCAAAATGTTGACATCATTTTCATTATGAAATAATCAGATGTCTGTGAGGCAAAACAAACATTTTTACCAGTGTGTATATACACATTTTTTCATCATACTTTAAAATAATATTTATTAATTCCTTAATAAACGTCTAAGTATTTTTTTTCTGATTTTCATTCCCAGTAAAAATGATAGCCTATTTATTCTCTAACAAAGATTACAAATAAAAATCCTATAATCATTAGCAGCTTGAGATATCCGATAAGGTGTAATGAGAGAATGAGACTTATATAACACCCTAAGAGTAACTTGAAAATTTACTTAAGGTGCACAAAACAGTAGTTTCGTATTATTCATACATTGGATGGTTAAAGTATGAAACTGGTCATTAACAAAAAAAGAAAAAAAGAAAGTCATTTGATATTTTTTAGCTCTTTGTCATACATCGTGCATATTAGCCTCTCATTAACAAAATTTTCCAGTTTTTATATTACACTCCAAGAGGTAATCTACAATATGTGTGAATGATAATGATGTGATCTTTTTACACTACAGAACAAGTGGGTTTATATTAACTGCACTTATGAAAACATAGCTTCTCCATTCTATTAACTATTTTCAATTTATCTACTTACAATTTTTTTTTTTTTTTTTTTTTTTTGTTAATAATGAAGCTTATTGAGCTGTTTGGCCCACAATAGCTTTTCAATCAAGTCTCATTGAGTATCAGTGTCTAGCTTGATGTTTATGTTGTTGCACTCAACACACAAATAGAAGAAGGAACGTTATTAAAGCTATAATTGCAGAGAAAATCACTGGAGTACAGAACTGCTAATACTCAAACTACAGAGTCTAGTAGAATAATTTTGTTCCTATCTTCCATTCTGCCACCCACAACTTTCTCTCTGCCTTCAGACTAGAATAGCAGTCATATATGGGCTTACATCACAAATCACGACACGAAATAACGGCTGGATGTAAAGAAGAGCAATTAAAATTGTAAGTAAATTACAAATCAACTTTACAAGCAAACAACGTGCATGAAAAGTATCAACTGTTTCTGATCACTATAACCACATTGAAAATACAGCAAATTATTTGTGACACAAATAAAAATGTAAATAAAAAAAATGAAAGTTATGTTGGTTGTTTCACCAACAGCAGTTTCATATTTCATTTCATAATCAAAGTGAGGCCCCAATATCGAAGAAATTACTGAGTGTTTGCTCTTACAGGTAGATAATAAAGAATATTGCAGATCATGATTCTATTAAACATATAGAAAAATATTCACACAGTATATGACATCAACTGCAAATGGGCAAAGCTGAAAATGTGTACCCAGCCGGGACTCGAAACTGGGTCTCCTGCTTTCTAGGCAGTTGCACTGACCACTATACCATTGCGGCCGCAGTGATCAGCGCACCTGCAAGGACTACCTAAACATGCCTCCCGTCAGATACAAATAGAAAAGTGTTTCAAACAAGATGATGGGAAAAAGAGAGAGAAAGAAAAGGAGGGGGGGGGGGGGGATATGTTGCACCCAGTAGGATCTGAACCTGTAGCATCTCTACTCACAACTTGTTGTCTAAAGAACTCGACCAAATCAATTTCACAAACCATTGTCCTATATTTATATTGACTTCTTTGCAAAATGATGATAGCATACATGTACTTTTATTAATTTGTATGAATTCCACAATCCAGCTTCACAAAATTCCTTTTGATTTTAACTGAACCCATTCCAGCCCAATAACAGCATATGGCATCGTCACCTTTATCTTTACTCTCGGCCAAAGCATTTGACCAAAGATCATAAACAACACTGCAGAACTTTCCAAATTTCATTGTGGGTAGGTTGGCTATCATTACTTCAACGAAAAAGAGGACCATTATGCATTGACAAAATGTGTATTGTTGCTGAATGTCTAAAGTTGGGGTACAAATAGCAAAACTTTCAAAATATTGTATTAAGGTAAAAGAAACAAAATAATTTGAAAAATTCATTTAAAATATTGTTAAATGTCTAAATTAGTAGTAAACAGTTAAAGAAAGGTGTCAGGTATGGTAAAGAAAACAAATCCTGTCCAATGATGCCATATGAAGTCATCCCAAATTTCCCTTCAAAAACTAAAAAAAATTCAAAAATTAAAACATTATTCCAATAATTATGAATAGAAATCTGCAAATAAATACTTTTGTACACAAATTAATATAATTTGGGCTGGAAAGGGTTAAAAGTTGTAAAAGCTTTTTCTGTAAGTAATAAAAACTCCACTTCTATGAAAAAGTACAGTAAAAAACTAGCAAGTACCATTTACATATGTTGCGGATAAGAAAAACTCACTTTACTGGTTTCGTTCTAACCTGTAAAAGAATGACACCGAAAAATAATAGTAAGTTAAAACAACAGAATATTAACGAAAACAAAGAGTAAAAACATAGCATGTAATATGCATGAAAGACATTCTTGTTTAGCACTGTACACTACCGAGCATACACTTCATCAATCCCCTCTCCAATGTCAGTGATATTTCTCATTGAACTTTACTTGTCGTCCGAAGTGGGTGACAATAGGTCGCATGGGAACTGGTTTTTTGCCAGTGGGTCTGACGACACATGTGGCTGTTTCGCTGTGCTTGGTGAGGCGGGAGATGTGCGGGTCCTGATCGTGGTGGGTGCCCGTGGGTCTTGATCCATGGTACTGGCACAAAAAGCTGGCTTGAGTCTGCCAACAGTATCGGTGTGCCCATTACATCAACTGTGAATATTTTGTTGTGCCAGCTAATTACATGGTACGGTCCATTGTATGGTTTGCGAGCACATCATGTCGAATAAAAACATAGTGACAATCATGTAGCTCCTTGAACACGAATGGGTGGCGTCTTGGTTGATCCCTTGGGGCCACAGGGTGTAGCATACATAAGTTGCTCACAAACACTGATGGATCAATATTTTCATCCTTTATACTAGCGAAGAATTCGCCAAGTAGGTGTAAGTTTGGCCATACACTAGCTCTGTCATAGTTACTTGCAAATCTTCTTTCAGTGATGCATGTAGCCCGAAAAGAATGATAGATAATGTCTGCGTCCACTGTTGCGAATTTTGGCATCTCAGTGACGCTTTAAGTGGGCGGGGAATACACTGAAGTAAGCCATTTGCCGCTTTACGATATGCTGAAGTCCTTATTTCCTTCATGTCAAGTAAGACAGTGAGTGCTTTAATGAGATAAGAGTCAGACCGTCTTCCCTGGTCAGTTGTTATCCTCTAGGATGCACCTAAATGAGTGATCTGTCCTTGAAAGCAAGCAGCTGTGGCAGTTTCAGTGGTTATGTCTGTTACTAGAAAGACTTCAGGCCAACATGTGCAGTGGTCTATAGCTGTGAGACAGTAACTGTATCCTTCAGATGAGGGAAGGGGACTGGCAATAACAAGATGAATGTGCTCAAATTGTAGATTTGGAGGGGCAAAAGCAAAATGGTGAATTAGCATGTCTTATAATTTTGTTCCGTTGACAGGCTACACAGTATCATACAAATTGCTTGTAATCTCTATCCATATGCGGCCAGACGAACATTAGCTACACCAGTTTTGTTGTGGTTCTAACTACTGGATGTGACCTGTTGTTCAAGGAGGCGATGGCTTGTTGGTGGAACACGGTGGTAACAAATGGCTGTGGTCTGTTAGTGGCAACGTCACAATATAGCTGGACAGTTGATTGTGAGAGTGCAATGGGGCGGAGTTTCATGCCTGATGGTTGTGCCAAGAATGCACGTAATTCATCATCCGACTGTTGCACCGCTGCTAGATCTTCAAAATTAATCACTTCAGAAATAGCTTCTACATGCGAGAGTGCATCAGCTGGCACATTAAGTTTGCCTTCAACATGTATGATGTTGGTAGTGAACTGACCGATGAAATCGAGATGACAAAGTTGACGCAGTGAAGCTCTCTCCGGGTATTGTCGAAAAATGTATATTAGTGGTTTGTTATCTGTGACCAAAATAAACTGCTGTCCCTCCAACATGTGTCAGAACTTTTTCATGGATGCAAACAGTTTATGGTCGTATGTTGACCACTTTTGCTGTGAGGGTGACACCTTTTTGCTAAAGAAGGCTAGTGGTTGCCAATGTCCATTCACACATTGTTGCAATGCTGCACCAATTGCAAAGGCAGATGCATCAACCATTAATGCGAGTTGCGCCTGTGGTACTGGGTGTTCCAAGAGTGCTGCTTCATAAGTGACAGTTTTCAATTCAGAAAATACCGTTTAAGCTTCTGGATTCCATTGAGGTTTATCTTTTGGCCTTGGTTTGCCTTGTATGAGTTTGTTCAGTGGGGCACTAGGGAAGCATGGTTATGTACAAAGTGACTGTAGGAATTCCTGACTCCAAGAAATCATCGTAGTTCTTTAATTGTTGTAGGTCATGAAAAACCAAGTATTGTGTCCACTTTCTCTTTTGATAGGTGAATTCTGTGAGCGTTAATGGTATAGCCAAGACATTGAACCTCTGCTGCACCAAACACACATTTGGATGGGTTAATAATGAGGCCAAGCTCACATAGATGGGTAAAGAGTTGCTTTAGGTGTGATAGATGTTATTCTTCTGAGCTTGGCATGACCAAAACATCTATATAAACATAGCAATAATCCATGTCACATGTAATCTTGTCCATAAATCTTTGGAACAGCTGAGCAGCATTACAAAGTCCAAAAGGCATGCATGTGCACACAAACAACTCAAAAGTAAGTTAAAACAAAATAATATTAATAAAAACATAGTACTTAATTTGTACCAAAGATATTCTTGTTTAGCATGTACACTATGGAGCATACACTTCAGATACATTGCTAACAACACTTGTGGACACTACAGGACTTATGTTTGTGGTGAAAATGGCTCGTTTTATGGAGATATTTAATGCGGTGTAGTATCTGGCGTGCATATATGAGTAATTCTTAAGTACAAATACGAAATTTGCCAGATACGATGAGACAGCTTTGTGAACAGTGAAAATGAAGTGACTCCATATTTGATGGCTTTCATATTGACATTTTCGGAATGTGAAAGTTGGCAGGGCAAATTAAATGGCACATTAAAGACAATTCCGAAATATGTATTTTAAGAAAAATTATGTTGAAATAAAGTATCCAGAAGTGCTACTACATTATATTAAACATTAAAACAAATGCAATTTCAACACAATATTCTGGTAATATTTGTAAATAATCTAGAAAATTAACTTTTAAAACTCTTAATTAAATAAAAACAACAGATGTTTCGTTATCATAAGTTGAAACCACACAGCATTGTTACTGCTGTTTGGAAAGTTCAAATGTTTGTAAATCTATCAGACTCAACTGTGTGGTTATTAGTCTGTAGCTTACAAACTATTTAAACTAAGGTAAGCTAACCTAAGGACAACACCAACACCCATGGCCAAGGGGAACTCGAACCCACGACATTGAGCACCGCGCACACTGCAGCATGGCGTACCAGTGTGCACGGCTAATCTGCCATGGCTGTTTGTTTGATTTAGGAAGGGACTAAACTACAAAGGTTATCACTCCTTGTTGCAATCATAGAGATAAAACAACTTGTTAGACTTCCTCAGTCACAGGAGTTAACATGTCAAAAATAAAAGTAGAAAATAAAAATGAAGAGAGGATAAAAACACAATACCGGAGGGTTTTGGCTGGGTGATCACAATAATAAAAGTATGACATCCAGCCACTTTGTTACATGTTCAAACAACCTACCTAATAGTGTTAGGCAAATGGAGAACATACAGATAACAGACACTCAATAAACTTTATATGGAATGGTATAATCCACACTCACGAATAAAATTGAAAACAGAATATACCATGAAGGCATTGTCACTAAAACAAAATTCAAGGCGTCTGGGATATTAAAATTCTGCCGCTGTCCGGCTAAATTGGACCAATCCAATAAGATGTGGGAAACTGTTAAATGTGCACCACAGTGACACTGAGGGGGGTCCTAGCGACAGAGAAGGTGAGCATGTGTCAGCCAAGTATGGCCACTACGGAGCTGGCAAAGAACAACCGACTCCCAGCGAGAAGTCCTCAGTGAGGACTTCCATGCAGCACTAGAGATCTTGACAACTTGGAGCTTGTTTGGTTCAGTCGAGTCCACCCATTTAGTACTCCAAATCCCAAGGACCTTGCAGTGCGAGTGGGATCGGAGGTTCATTTCCAGGAGGCCCAATATCCAAGGTCCATGAAGTGGTGGCCTGCTTGGCCAACTGATCAACGTGTTCATTGCCTGTTATACCAATGTGGCGCCGTGTCCAAACAAAAGTGATGGAACACTTGCCAAGGGTGAAAACCGTGTTCTGAATTGACTGCACTAAAAGATGTTGTTAAGGAAAGCACTGGTCTAGGGCCAGCAAGCTACTTAGGGAGTCACTAAAGTCACAAACAACCCCCTGGGGCAAGTTCGGAGATGTTTGAGTGCCTGTAAAATAGCGACCAGCTCCATGGTGAAGATGCTACTTGCACAAGGCAAGGATCACTGTTCATGGTCACCACAGACGAAGGCATACCCAGCTTGGCCATCAACCAGAGAACCATCCATGCAGTTAATTTTTGCCCCACAAAATGAGTCAAGCAGTGCTAGGAACCAGCAATGCAGATTCGACCATGTTACTGAGGCTTTCATATCCTGGAACAATTCTGGCCTAATCTGCAGGCAAGGGATGCACCAAGGAGGAGTATGGGAAGAGTACTGGAAAAGGAGAGAGAAGGGAAGGCATTCAACTGATGAGAGAAGGGAACAGGCACAGACCGTGATCAGGAGACCCGACATCAGCTGTCTTCATGGGAAAGGGAGGGCAGTAGATGGAAAGAGAAGCCTGTGATTCGGGTGTTGAGGTGAGGTATGTACACGGGCAAGATAGAAAGCGAGCAACTGTTGCCAGTGGAACCACAGGATAGGGACCCCTGCTTCAACTAGCAGACTTGTCACCAGGTACATGAGAAAGGCCCTGGTCGCAATGCGGACACCAATATGTAGGACTGGGTCCAGGACCTGGAGCGCTGAAGGCGCTGCTGAGTCATACACTATGCTCCAGTAGTCCAGTCGCAAATGCATGAGGACATTGTAGAGCTGCAGGAGTGTTGAATGTGAGGCTCCTCAAACAGTGTGGCTGAGGCAGCAAAAAATGTTATGATGTCGCCAACATTACTGTCTCAGCTGACAAAGGTGTGGTACCCAAGTCAGCCCGGCACGGAAAACCACGCCTAGGAACCTACGAGTTTCTTCGACACGGAGGAGTTCATCGCCCAGGTACAGCTCTGGATCAAGGTGAAGTGCCTGATGGTGACATGAGTGCATTACACGGGTCTTAGAGCCCGAGAATTGGAAACCATGGGCAAAAGCCCATGACTGTGCCTTTCTGATGGCACCCTGTAGCTGCTGTTCAGTGACACCAATGCTAGCAGAACTGAAACAGATGCAAAAGTCATCGGGAAATAGAAAGTAGGAAACCGATGACCCCACTGCCACGGCAAGACCATTGATTGCAATCAGAAACAGGGGAACGCTAGGAACTGAGCCCTGTGGGACACCATTCTCCTAGACATGAGTGGCGCTGAGAGAGGTGCCAACCTCAACCTGGAAAGAGAGGACTGATAGGAAGTTCTGTATGAACATCGGAAGTGAACCCCGAAAACCCTATTCGTAAATTGTAGAGAGAATATGGTGGTGCCCAGTGGTATCATATGCCTTTTGAAGATCGTAAAAGACCGCGACCTGATGCTCACGCCTGGTGAATGCAGTGCGCATAGTGGACTCCAGCGACACGAGGTTGTCAACGACAGAACGGCCTTGGCGGAAGGCCCTGTGTGACAACAAGTCCCCAATCTTCAAGAACACACATGAGCCGCCGACTCACTATACGTTCAAAGAGCTTGCAGAGAACATTTGTGAGGCTAAGTAAGTATCAGCTATATGCGGATCAGTGACAGGTTTCATCACCAGGATCACGATACTATCCTGCGACGGGAAAACACCTTCTATCCAGAAATGATTTAACAAGGTGAGGAGTTGGTGTTTAAAGTCTGCTGCCAGGTGATGAACGAACTGGCTGTGGATTTGGTCTGGTCCTTGGGAGGTGTCAGGGCATGCAGCTAGGGCAGTTTGGAACTCTCACTCACTAAATGGGGCATTATATATTTCCTGGCAGTGCGTGCGAAAAGGTAACTGTGATCGTTCAACCCACTTTTTGAGGGCACGGAAGTCCATGCTGTAAGCTGCAGTCGCAGAGGTACATGCATAATGGTCTGCCATGTACTCAGTGATAACGTCTGGGTCTGTGCATACAGCACCCCGAATTTGGAGACTGGGTATTCCTATTGGTGGGTGGTACCCTAAACGTCGCTGTACCTGGGATCATACCC
This sequence comes from Locusta migratoria, assembly GCA_026315105.1. Taxonomy (NCBI): domain Eukaryota; kingdom Metazoa; phylum Arthropoda; class Insecta; order Orthoptera; family Acrididae; genus Locusta; species Locusta migratoria. Next base: position 112,225,353 of record CM048755.1, on the reverse strand, counting down.
ATGACAGGGAGGCGTGAGCGCCGATGGTGGCTACGTACCTCTTCGAGGAGTCCTGCTTACTCTGCTTGATCAATTGCCGAGCTCGGGCACGCAATTGCCGAGCTCGGGCACGGACCCACTTGAAGGCTACCAGGTTCTCTATGAAATGGTGACGCCGATGGTGCTGAAGCGCACGCCAATGATCCCAGAGGGTCTCTGCGATCTCTGGTGTTTACCAAGGCACAGACTTATGCTGAGAGGAGCCAGTGATGGTCGGAACCGTTGCTTCAGCGGAAGCAGTGACATGTTGGATCACCATAGCCACATCGGCTGGCAGTAGTACAGGAACTGTAGCAGCCGATGTGCAACCCTTCCAATCTGCCCTATGGTGAGACCATCAGGGCAAGCGATCTGCAGTATGGAACGACATGACGATTGTGAAATTTTCACTGCTACAGAGGTCATCATGGACTCTCCAATTAAGGCACGGTTCAAGGCTTGGGCTACAAGCAGACAGGTCTATTGCCAAATATGTGCCTCGCACAACCCAAAAATGTGTGAGGGCACTAGTATTCAGAAGGCAGAGGTCCTGCTGCGCTAAAACGGTCTCAATTTCCCTACTACAGCCTGTGGTCTGTGTCCACCCCACATTGGGTGGTGGGCATTGAAATAACCCAGAAGAAGACATTGTGGGGGAAGTTGAGTGACCAGAGCAGTAAGGTCAGCTAGAGACATGACCTCATCCAGGGGAAGTTAAAAGCTACAAGTAGTGTATTGCTGTATGGCCTAGATTCTAACTGCTACCGCCCATGCGGAGATGCACTGTGGACTGTTGTGAGGACGGAGAGACAGACACTGCCAGATACTCTGTCATATAATGATCAGTTTCTAAAGTAGCCCTGAAGGCCACGGAGGGCAGGGGTGCACTGAGCAGGAAACCAGGTTTCCTGGAGGGCTACACAAACTACAGGGAAGTGGCACAGTAATTGCTACAGCTCAGCTCAATGGTGAAAAAATCTACCACAATTCCACTGGAGAATTATATGTTCTCTAAGCTGAATAGCCACAATGAACAAATAAGCAGGTTATACTAAGGGGAACACCTGCTGCCGACTGCGCAGAATCTGCAGGATCGAGCAGCCATAGGTTCTGGCGATACTGTTATCGAGATCCTCAGGGGAGGCGAGGAGCTCCACCTCATCTTCTGAAGCAGAAGATGAAGGTGGCTATGAAGCCACTGAAGATTCCTCCTCTTCCTTCTTCTTTTCCTTAGCCTTTCGCTGGCTCTTCAGTGTTAAGGGCTGAGAGGGTTTCTCAGATGTGGCTTCAGGGGCTGCCAAAGACCAGAAGGCCATTCAACTAGCCATGCAACTAACCATTCATCCTGCAGTAACTGGCTGGGATCCTCTTTCGCACTCAAGAGAAACCTCAGAAAGGAGCGTCCTGAGGGACCCCTTCCGAGCGAGGTGGGCCGGAGAAGACAGCTGCTTCTCCAGCTGGGGGGTGAGGACCAATGTCCTTGGTGTTTGGGGTTTAATTGACCCCAAGGTAAGAAGTTTGGGAGCATCCAAAGAGGAAGTGCCCCGACTATCAAGGGGGCAGGTGGAGACGATCGGGCCTGGAAGCCAATTTTTAAAGGCTGTACTAGTTGGGGTACTGCTGCCAGGGACGGCGATGACAAAGCTGCTTTGGTATAAGATAAAATAGTGTTCGGTGGATAAAGCTTGTGGTATTTCCATTTGGCTTCGGAATAGGTCAACGTGTTCAGTGTTTTATATTGCATTATCTTCGACTCCTTGTGGAGGACTGTGCAATCTGGTGAGCATGGGGTTTGTTGCTCGCCACAGTTAACTCAGACTGGAGGAGGGGCATAAGGAACTTTTGGATGAGAAGCACATCTGCACTCCCAACATGTAGGGTTGGCATCACATTGGGATAACATGTGGCCAATCCTCTAGCACCTGAAGCAGCAAATAGGAGGAGGAAAGTGGGGCTTTACATGGCAATGGTAGATCATCAGCTTGACTTTCTCAGGCAATGAACTGCCCTTGAAAGCCAAGATGAATGCACTGCTGGCAACCCTGTTGTCTTTCACACCCCTATAGATGCTTCAGATGAAATGCACACCTGACCACTCCAAGTTAACTCATAATTCTTTGTCAGATTGCAGCAAAAGATCCTTGTGAAAAAAGATACCCTGGATTATATTAAGGCTCTTATGTGGTGTGATAGAAATAGAAACATCACCCAGCTTATCACAGGCAAGCAATGCCCGTGACTGGGCTGGAGATGAAGTCATTATACAGAACCCGAGCCAGATCTCATTGTAATAAAGGATTCCCGTGTGTGAGGCTGCATACCAAGCTTCTACATGATTGTGGGCTCTGCATTGCTCCCATGGCATGGCCAATGTTTTGAAATCTTTACATGGTGTTCTCATGAGCAGCTAGGCAGAGCACCAATTGCCTGGGTAAGCCTAATACAACTGAGTTGCGGCAGGTTCCCCAGAGCTTGCTGACTAGTGAGTGTTCAACAGCCGTGCATCTCCTCAGCATGTAGCACATCTTGAGATTGAGGTGTTGTTGTTGTTGTTGTTGGTTTTTTTTACTTTTGTACCATACTCATGATCCGGGCAATTAAGCCAAGATCCCCGGCTCTAAAATGTACAACATTCCACCGTCGCATCATATGCTGGTCGCTGAAGTATGCACAGAGCTTATGGCATGGAGCCCCCAGCAAATTAGTGCAAAACCCTTGAGGGGCAGAGCATTGCTAAAATAAGAATTTATCTTCTCAACCAAAGCCCACTGAGATGAACAAACAGCCCTTTTGAAACCTCAGTGGCTTACGGTTCAGTTCCCAAAAATTTGGCGGCCGGTTCTCACGGCAGCAGGCTTCCGATGCCTACTGAATAACTATTTTGGCTACCGAACTGAAACTGACGTCATGACTGAGAAAAACACACCAAACCAAATGCTTCAGAAGATACAGAATAGTGCCTCTGGGGAGGTATCGGGGCATGCAGTAATGGAACTTTGGAACTCCCACTCACTAAACGGAGCATTGTGTGTTTCCTGGCAGCACATGCAAAATGATAGGCTTTTACATTCATTCCGTTCTTTAATGACATGGAGTTCCATACTGTAGGCTGCAGTCACAGAATTGGAGATCGGAAGAGTGGCACTGTAGAGCTTGCCGATGTTCCCAAATGGCCTCAGCAATCTCTGCTGTCCACCAAGGCATGGACCTTAAAGGTCATTATGGATCTCCAACTAAGATGTGGGAGAAGGCTTGTACTACAGACAGGCAGGTTAATGGCAGAGTATGTGCCATACACTACACGAAAATGCATGGGAGCACTGGTGTTCATAAGGCAAACATCCTGCTGCTGCTTTGGCGGCGAAGTTTCAATGTCCCTACAACAACCCGAGGTCTGGGTATCATCCCACGAGTGGTGGGCATTAAAATACCCCGAAAGGAGAATTGGTGGGGGAAGTTGGGCGATCAAGGCAATAGGTCGGACAGAGTCACAACCTCATCCCGGAAAGGGGGGGGGGGGTGGAAAGAGAGCAGACAGTCATGTCCTGCGATGTCTGGATCCTGACAGCCACTGCCTCGCAAATAGCCACGATGGGCAGGGCCCCACTGGGCAGGAAACCAGGTTTCCTGCAGGGCTACACACAGTGCAGGTAAGCGGCACAGTAACTGCTGCAACTCATCCAGATGGTGAAAGTAACCACCACAGTTCCACAATATCATCAGGCTGTCTGCTGACGTACAGAGCATGATGAAATGAGAGAGAAGAGTAGCTTCCACAATACATTCTGTCATCACTGGATGCAGAAGTTGAGATCAACGCCCATGGCTTCCGAGGTCTCAGCAACTGCCAAGTTCTCAGGTGATGCTAGAATCTCCACCTCATCCTCAGACACCTGATGTGCGAGGTGCTGGCATGGTAGCCAATTTGTTCTAACCTTCTCAGTACTTCAGTAATTGTGTCTGGCCATGTATTTAACTAAAGCATCAAAATAGGTGTTTCATAAAATTAAGAGATAGAAAGATTGGTCAGTACTTATGTCTAGGAGACAAAATTCTTATTACTTCCACAAATAAATTGAAAGTACAAAAATTATTCTTGTTTTCAGAGCATTTACCTGGAGGATATATGGATAGGTTATGGAAGGTTAGAAAGCAAGGACAGCTCGCTCAGACTCCAGGATGAGCAGAACTCAGCTTTTGTAAGAATGAGAAAATAGGTAAATCATTACTACAGTTCATAAAATCCTACAATTTCTGTAATTAAAATATCAGTAGTAACTCTGACCTTTATTAGTATTCATCAACATTTAGCTTACTTAAAAAAAGAAAAGAAAAAAATAAAGGAAGTAATGATGCTAACAAAATCTATAATCATTAACCCCATGGACTCATAGCTAGTGAGTATGTGGCTAGCGAACACAGGGTCACGAGCTGAGTCCTGGCACTGCTTCCACTTACTGATGCCAGACTCTTCTCTGTTATCTTTCCTATTGGGCCATCCTTGGCCACCTCTTGTTCTTTTCCGACTCTGACACTATTAGGTTATGAGGGCTAGGTGGTCTTTCACTTTCCATCATCTACATCTCAGATGGTATGGTCACCGACCTACAAGACAGAAGAGGGCACAAGAATGCCTCAACGATGAAAAGAGCAGAGGAACTATCATTAAAAAAAAAGACGTAGCACTGAATGACTACTGGTATAAGGTGGCCCGCTCCACCAAGTGCCAACAACCTTCTTGGAGGGTGGATGAGTGGGGCACCCCTAATGCCCTTGAAATGAGAAATCACCTCTAAAGGCAGAGGAACGTAATAGAGGTAATGGCATAGGATCCAGATGTAAGCAACGAATCCTAAATAAGCAGGGAAAGTTAACAGAGACTGCCGAAAGAAACAAAGATGTGTGAAAGGCATACAATACATAAGAGATCTATATGATTCTGCTGTTAATCATGAAGGATTGATCTTAAGAGGAAGAACAAGAATGTGACAAAAATCAGGGGGGACCAATAATAGAAAAATGGGAGGTGGAGAAGGTGAGCCAGGATCTCAAGGAAAAGAAAGGAATGGGTTGCGACCAAATACCAGCAGAAGCACTGAAGGCCTTAGAGAATGGGGCTACAACCAGAATTACAGATCTGATCAACAGAATATATGACACAGGTATCTGGTCTGCAGACCATCTATTGACGATAATGGTTCCCTTACCAAAGAAATGCATGCCAAATAATGCAAAGATTACAGGATATACTGTTTTATATGTAATGTTACCAAACCTGTGAACAGACTAGTGCTGAGAAGAATATACAGGAAAATAGAGGAGAATATAGGAAAAGATCAGTTTGAATTTAGAAAAGGAAGAAGGACCAGAGAAGCAATTGGGTCTCTGAAAATGTTAACAGAATTGTTTTTAGAAGTAAACAGAGAAATATATGCAGTTGAAAATAACTTTAATTGACTTGACCATAATTGTACTTTATTAAAGACAGTTAACATTATTTTAAGTGCATCAAAATGTCTACCACATCTCACAAAAGTCTAATGCAGACGGCAAAGAGAAATATATGTTTCTTTTGTTGATTGGGGAAAAGCATTTGACAGAATTGACTGGTGTATGCTGCTGAAGATTCTGAAAGATACTGGTACTGACTGTAATAATAGAAGGCTGATAAAACAACTCTACATGGGACAGAAAATAGTGGTTCAAATAGATGAAGATGAAACTGAAGATGTGGCTATTGGCAGGGTGTGAGACGGGGTAGTTGTTTGTCACCAGCACTTTTTAATATATATCCTGAAAAACTAATTTGAAATATGAAATTTATTTGATATTTATATATCACCTGTACCTGAGGTATAAGGCAGGATTTCCCATTAACATTCTTTGCTGGGATGCTATTCTGCTGATGGAGAGCCTTAGCAATTTGATGCATATCTATAAGGGAACAAGAGGCAGAGTTGAAATTTATGTAGTGGAGGGAGGCATGCCTAAAGACTATCTGTGGAGTCACTGTAATCATTAAGCATCGGCGGGCTATTGATTATGACATCTGCATAGTAAGCAGGAGGTCCCGGGTTCAAATCCTGGCTGTGGCATAAATTTTTATTCAATGCCCCTAATTCAGTTTAATTAACATGGCCTTCGAAAAAGCAAAAGGACTTGAAGTGAGAGGATAAATAATAGCATCTATGTACTTTATAGTTTTTATTCTTTCTGCTCCCACTACAAGTCATTTTGCTTTTCCCAAGGCCTTGTTAATTAGTTTTTCAGCATAAATATTAAAAAGTGCTGGTGACATACAACTACCGTGTCTCATACCTCTTCCAATTGCCACCTCTTGAGTTTCACCTTCATCTATTTGAACCACTACTTTCTGTTCCACATAGAGTTGTTTTATCTGCTTCTATCCTTCCAGGCAATAACAGTATCTTTCGGAATCTTCAGCAGCATACACAAGTCAATTCTGTCACATGCTTTTTCCCACTCAACAAAAAAAAACATATATTTCTCTGTTTACTTCAAAAAACTTTCCTTTTCTAAATCCAAACTGATCTCCTCCTATATTCTCGTCTATTTTCTTGTATATTCTTCTTAGCAGTAGTCTGTTCACAGCTTTGGAAACACTGCAAATAATACTAATTATCCTATAATCTTTGCATTATTTAGCAGTGAATTCTTTTGGTAAGGGAACCATTATCGTCTTTAGATGTCTGCAGGCCAGATACCTGTGTCATGTATTTTGTTGATCAGATTTGTAATTCTGGTTATAGCGCCATTCCCTAAAGCCATCAGTGGTTCTGCCACTATCTGGTTGCAGCCCATTGCTTTGTTTTACTTGAGATCCTGGATCACCTTCCCCACCTCCCATTTTTCTATTACTGGTCCCAATTGATTTTTGTCACATTCTTGTTTCTCCTCCAAGATCAATCCTTCGTGATCAATAGCAGAATCATATAGATCTTCAATGTATGCCTTCCAAACATCTTTGTTTTCTTCGGCATTCTTTGTTATCTTTCCCTGCTTGTTTAGGATTCCCTGCTTGATAATTCCTTGCTTGCTTCTGCATCCTATGCCGTTGACCTCCATTACATGACTTAACGAGAGAGGACCTATTATTAATAAAATTTTGACTGAGTATAAGCACCAAATATGGCTTAGACAACAAAATAAAGCAGAGGTAGCAAAAAATATAAACATGGCACATCAACACTATTTAGATGGAGTCCACACACCTGATCAGTAGATGTTACTACAGAATAAAAGCAAAAGTTGTAATGAAAAAAAATTAAAAGACATAGCTAAAAATATGTGGAAGGGTCAGTTAAGGGTGGTGGGGGGAAAAAAACACAACGCTGAGCATCTCAATCCAAAACAAACATTAGCCAATTCGTCAAACTGGGGGACTATCAAGGATAGCGTGCCACAGGGTTTGGTCTTAGGTCCTGTACTGTTCTTGATATACATAAATGACTTGCCATTCTACATTGATGAAGATGAAAATTTAGTTCTTTTTGCTGATGATACAAGTATAGTAATCACATCCAAAAAACAAGAACTAAGTGATGTAATCGTAAATAATGTGTTTCACAAAATTATTAAGTGGTTCTCTGCAAACAGACTATCATTAAATTTCGATAAAACACAGTATATACAGTTCCATACAATAAATGGCATAAGTCCAGAAGTAAATATAGACTTTGAACAGAAGTCTGTAACTAATGTAGAATTTTCAAAATTTTTAAGTGTGTGCATTGATGAGAGATTAAACTGGAAGCAATACATAGACGGTCTGCTGATATGTTTCAGTTCAGCTACATTGCAAATTTTGGCAATGAGAATCTCAGTAAATTAGCTTACTATGCCTGTTTTCATTCATTGCTTTCGTATGGCATCATATTCTGGGATAATTCATCATTGAGTAAAAACGTATTCATTGCACAAAAGTGTGTAATCAGAATAATTGCTGGATCCCACCCATGATCATCCTGCAGACATCTATTTAAGGATTTAGGTATCCTCACAGTAACTTCACAGTATATGAAATTTGTTGTTAATAATCCAACCCAGTTCAAACGTAAAAGCAGTGTGCACAGCTATAACACCAGGAAAAAGGATGATCTTCACAATGTATGGCTAAATCTGACTTAATGTTACGCCTTTCATTAACCTGACACATTCCACTTCATTACGAAGTGTCGTATTCATGATCTATGGAACAAGTATTAATATAATCTAATCTAAACTAAACAAGATTTAAATGTAATATTTGAGGAGAAAACGTGGAAAGAATATAATTTGAATTCAACAAAGTGCACAATCATATCCCTTATAAGGAGCAAACTAAATCATCAATTGAAATCTTTTTGTACACTTCCACAAAGTAACTTTAACCAATATCCAATTATAATGAACTGATTACTTTGACAGCAAATAAGCAAATCAGATGTTAACGTCATTTCAGTAATTTCACATTTATGAAATAGTGAAAATACTAATGTGAGATACACCACATAAATAACAGAGATATGTGTGCTTTGCCATTTTTATCCATGTGAACTACTTATTTCGATAAATTTTCCATGAATTGTCACTCTGAAGTCAAAGATACATGGGAAACTAAAAAATAAAATGGAAAAAGTATAAAGTAAATTTAGTATGGTCTTTCTATGCCTTGTATATGATGATATAGACAGCTAATTATTCATTCTAAATATTTCCAAAGGAGTAGTTTCAACAAGTTTACAAGCTGATCTCAAAGTGTTTATGCATGTAATAAATTACTTACCTTTTAGGTAGATTACTTCCAATTCTGGGGCTCATTACAGTTTGTTACTATGCCTCATAGACTGTTTGCCATTCAATATGACCATTGGAGGCTGTCTCTCCAAAAATTGAGGAAGTAAATGGAAAAAAAGTAACTGAAAACTGAATCAATAAATAATGTCACATGTATCATTTTCCATCATGTGACTGCTGTTCATATGTATAAACTGACTTATTCTGGTTAATGGTCAGCTATCAAAAACGGAATAAAGTTACACTGGATACATGTGTAATGTGCAATATGGTCTTATGTAGTTTAATAACTTGAAAATTCGAAGAGCCACACTTAAAGGTTTATTGGAACCTTTGACCTAGGTTACAATAACGACAATGTTAGCTAATTCAGAAGATGTGATGGAACTTGTTATATCATTTTCTGGTAAAATAGATTGAATAAAGTAAAACAGCTCTTTTTGTAAAAGATAGTCAACTCTAAAACAAAAAATTACAAGCCATAGTTTGAGGCTACATTCCTTCACACCTGTGGTAAGTTGAATACATCTTATGAGTTGTTTTACTGTATCCAATATATTATGCCAGCATGTGATTTCACAAGGTCCATTATACCTTCTGAAGAAGATAAAATCACTATTAACCAAATCAAGATCAACGGTTCCAGTAAAACTTTTATTTGCTACTGGCTGGCTGATTCTTCAAATTTATTGCTGTACAGTTGCTGAATTGCAACCATGTTTCTGAATTTAAGGACTTGGTCATGAAATAGTGTCCACTACTGATGCAACTGATTTACTTAAAACTTACGTCAATAGTAAGTAACGACATAAAATATTATTATAATGAGTAAAAGATAATAAAAACTTGAAGTAAAATAACATACATGTATCACTAAACTTGAAAATATACATACATCATACATCAGACCACATTTCCATAAGAACAGCCCTCAATTTCTACTGACAAAACTGACAGATTGGTACTAAATAAACAAGGAAGGCTAAACAGTGCCCCACATGTGCAGTTACTTCAGTTGGTCTTCTGCAAACCACAACAAACATAGAGGATAGTTGGAAATGTGGTATAGAGAAAAGGTGAAGTTTCAGCCACAATCTGTTACAGCAGTGAAGTCTTTGTGTCAAGGTGAAAAATAAATCTACTTTCCTGACACATTATGTGTGCACAGGACTGCTTGCAATTAAATTAATATTACATAATGATTCGTGATCAATAATGGGTATGTCATATTGCCTGTGCAATAATCAAATAAAAAAATTGCAAAACAATATTTTTCATTGAGAATTACAATTTTCTGATGCAGGATGCATAATACTAGCCTGACATGGAAGTACTCTTAAGCATGAGCGCATACCAACAACACAATATGCTATTTTCCTTTGTTAAAAGTATTCTGAACGATATAACATTCAAATACCATTTTCAGTCACTATTCTTACAAAACATCTGTTGTTCTAAAATTAAAACTTGAAAACCCGATGTTCAAGACATGTGATCGAAAACACTTTGTCATTGGCTGAAGCTCTGGTGATGTTACATGATATAAGGTAGACGAAACTATATGTGTGTTATAGCAGTGTTAGCAAAAGTTACTAGATAATTCCTTACTTTTTCTGATAATTTTTTGTGATGGAAAAAGATTCTACAACTTTCATGCAAGAATGAAAAAGAATTTTGGGAAGTCTTAAAGCTTTTTTTTTTTTTTTTTTTAAAAAAAAAAAAAAACACCCCCTCAAGATATTTACATACTGAACTGGAGAACTGCATTTAAAGTAAAATTTGCCTACTTTTAAACCAAACTATTGTTTGTTTGCATCAACAGATTTCCTCTAGTCTAAAGATATGAACTGCATGTGTAAAGAAACATTGCATGTTAGATTCAGTCTGTTTCTCTACCACATACAGTTCACTTTTAAATTAACACTGTTGTTAGAGGCCACTGTAAAAATTACATGGTAATCATACAACTATGTAGTTGCAGTTTAGATTCTTACGTATTCAGAAATTAATCTTGCGCACTGGTTACTTTCCACATATCAGTAGGTACCAGTATTCATTTTTCTTGCGTTGATTGGTTACGAAGTAACATGTCAGCTTAAATCAAAACTTGCAAAGCTAAAGGAGGGTGAAAATAAGAGAACTAATATTCTGTTGTAGGTGCCAACATTAAAAAATTTTGAAGTAAAATAACAATCAAAGTTTGGCATTGTATATATCACTGAAGTCAAGTTCCCTCCTGGGCAGCATTTGGCATATCTATTTGGTAACATAACGGCTAGCATCCTATACTACAAATTTTGCATGCAATGATCAAACCCAGTCCTCTACTATTTCTCTCTCTCTCTCTCTCTCTCTCTCTCTCTCTCTCTCTCTCTCTCTCTCTCTCTCTCTCTTAGTTGTCATGAAAGAATATGACAATGAATCAATTTAATGACAAAATTAATAATCATATCAAATTTTATTAAAAATAGTCTTAATCAAAATATCCACGGGTGTACTGCCGGTCTATAGTGTCCAATGGGCACAATATTTCGGCGATCATACATGTCGCCATCATCAGGTGAACTGACGGACTGAGCTCCTGGAAACGCGCCGGCGCTGAGATCCGCACGCTACGGCTCCCCGAAGGGAACTGTGTTCAAGCTCAGTAGCGGGAGATTTAAATATCCTCGGCCCGCGGAGCGACCCCTCCGCGGTCCGCGCCCCGCGCCGCGGCCGCACAGTGGAACCGATGGCGACGGCTTCTGAGATGACGTCGGTGTGAGGGCTCTGTCCGCCGTGGTCGTCACTTCGTTACGTTTGCTAGATTTACTCTTAATTAACCCAATCACTGGTTCCCAAGCTTTGCTAAGATTATAGCCACAGTCACGGTTTATGAGATCATCACTTGTGCGAATTTCAATGGCCTCTCTAACGACGCAGTCCCAGTATCTCAACGTCTGTACCAGAATCCTAGTGCGTTCATACTCCATCGCATGATTCTCTGACAATGTTCAGCCACCGCCGACTTGCTCGGATACATCAATCGTGTGTGCCTCTGGTGGTCAATGCATCAATCCTCAATGGTACGCATCGTCTGTCCAATATATGCCTTTCCACACTGACACGGAATCTGGTACATGCCGGCCTTCCTCAAACCGAGATCATCTTTAGCCCTCCCCACCAGTGCACGAATTTTATTTGGCAGACAAAAAACAGTTCCAACCTGGTGTTTTTTCAAAATGCGGGCGATCTTCCCAGAGACTGCGCCGGTATATGGAACGAATGCAGTGCCCACATCCTCCCTCGTGTTTTCATCCGTTTCCACAGGTTGTGTTGTAGTGGTTGGGCAGAGAGCCTGCTGAATCTGCCACTCTGATTACCCATTTTTTCAAAATACAGTTCTCAGGTGTTCCAATTCCTGGGGTAGACTCTTTGCGTCGGAGATAGTGCGCACCCTATGTACTAGAGTTTTAAGTACCCCATTCCTCTGTGAAGGGTGGTGACAGCTGTCTGCGTGTAAATACAGATCAGTGTCCGTTGTCTTCCGATATACACTATGACCCAGGGTGCCATCAGCTCTTCTCTTGACCAAGATGTCAAGGAACGGCAATTTACCCTCCATTTCAGTCTCCATAGTGAATTTGATGTTGGGGTGTATGGAGTTCAGATGTGTAAGGAGGGGTCGCTCCACGGGCCGAGGGTATTTAAATCACCTGCTACCGGGCTTGAACACAGTTCCCTTCGGGCAGCCGTAGCGCGCGGATCTCCGCGCCGGCGCGTTTCCAGGAGCTCAGTCCGTCAGTTCACCTGATGATGGCGACATGTATGATCGCCGAAATATTGTGCCCGTTGGACACTATAGACCGGCAGTAAACCCATGGATATTTTGATTATCAAATACGCCGGGAGAAACTGAAGAATCACAAAAATAGTCTTATTTATCAGATGTGCTCAAAAGGTCTTTTTGAAATACAAATAATTAATTTATCCATCATACACTGAAATACTGCATTACTGATGTAGATATTAAAATTGACGACCAATACAAAATTTGCATTTTCATCAACTATATAAGAAAATGACTTTAAAAACAAATCATTGGCATGTCATATTGTGAACAGCTGTCTCACAAATGTAAACATCAGTTCATTAATTGGTACGCAATAATACTTTACACCTTTGCAGCTACAGAGCATGATACTGAACACTTTGAACCCCGAACCCTGTGACATGTGCATGTAACATAATCCCAGACATTTTAGTATCTCTTTAGTTAACTAATATTTCATTCTTATAACTTCTTCTTCCCCCCCCCTTTTTTTTGGGGGGGGGGGTTGGAAAATGACCAAATGGGAGAATACGAGCTCGGTCGTGGGATGCTCACAGTGTGCCTGCCACACGAGACTCAAAGTGTTAATAGTGAACTACTAGAGTAATAATTATCGTAAGGAGTGTTTCTTTACTTCATAATGATCTCCACAAAAATAAATGTTGTAACCACTATCTAATTTTGATCTCTGGCAGTGAGTTTCGACCACATTTTAAGTTACACATTTATCAATGCTTGGAACAAGCAAAAACAAATTTTCTGGAGTTATGTATTTGCAGAGTGTGGTACTATGCAATATTTGTAGACCATTTGACTATTTTCAGAAACGTATCACTGTTAGTGAATTTTATGGCAGCAGGCATAGCATCATATCAGTTGACAACACAGGCATCCCATGACCCACATAGAGTGTTCTCTCTCTCTCTCTCTCTCTCTCTCTCTCTCTCTCTCTCTCTCTCTCTCTCTCTCTCTCTCTCTCTTACAAAATACTGCAATTAAAGAGGAAAAACGTTTGTTATGATCATAAGATGACAGAATTAACTATTTAAAATGACTTCCAGTAATCATCAAATACCCTATTCTTGGCTAGGCCTGCCCTATTATCTCAAAATTTGCAACTACTTCTAAAGTACCTTCAGATAACAATATTCTTTCAATATAATAGCAAACAAAAGTACCATTTAAGAGTAATCAGTGATCTTCCTTCATGACATTTATTTTATAAGAACAGTCTGGATCACAGAAGGTAAAAGTTGTTTATTGGAACAGTTTCAACTTATTGCACGTCATCCTCAGAAATAATGATAGAGCCCATGTGACCAGTGCTGAGCTCTGCAGAGCTACCATGGCTGCTTGCTGGAAACTGCATGAATAGCAAACTGTAATTTCTCACTATCATTTATTACCTGAAAATATCCTCACACTGACTAGTGGTTAGACAAGCTGCCATGTTACTAATTAGCAGTCCGAATGGCTTTTGATTACAAGTTATCAACAACACAAGTAGATTCCAATAGAACATAAACTGTCATAGGATGCAAAATAAGAACAAATAAAAAAAGTCTATACATTTATGAGAAAAAAATAAGGTGGTATCAGAATTTAGAAATTCAACTAAAAAAATTATTTTAATAAAAATAACAATCACGGTAATTTTGATATGGAAATTAAAATAATCACTCACAACGTGATTCAAACCCACAATCTTTTTCACAGGAAGCTAATATTTACCATTGCACTATGCAACCATGTTGTTATTGCAGTCTAAGTGATACTACACACCCAATAACAATGAAATGTATAGTCTTCAAATAGCTTGCATTCATCTAAATCATGCAAAGCTCATCTAATGTGAGCTGATGTTTGTGACACAATACTTGTGTATATGATGTTAAATTGTGGCTTCTACGAAAGGATCCAGTAGCGTGCACTTAGTGGCGCATTCCGGGACTATTTTGCTAAGCATCATTTACCATGTATTGTTTTATGTATGGTTATCATTAAGTGATGAAATGGAAAATAAAAAAGGCAGACCTATGAATCAGAAGCAAAAAAAGAAAGAGAGCAAGACAAGGAAATGTAAGTGAATTGAGAGTTGTTGTGACAATTTGACGATGGGGAATGGTTTGGGCATGGCATTGCACACACTGGAGGAAAGCAGCTGTAGCGTATGAACTGTCCACTAGCAAGTAATTTTAATTGAACTATTGTTAAAAAAAGAAGAGGTTATTACTTCAGTTTTAAACTAACTGTTTAATGCTCTCCTGCCACACATCAAATGTCGTAATAAAACTATGCAACAATTTGCAAGGTTACTAAAACTCTTTTCTAAATTATAAGCATTTAAACATCCTGAAATTGAAAATGATACTCAAAACTCGCATCACCCACAGTTTTTACACAAAATGCATACACTTGAAATTAGTAATAATGCAATACAGTACTATTATAACATCCACAAAAACACAAATGAAGGTCAGAACTGGTGCACAATGCTTGATTGAGACAGTTGGGTTGTGAAAAACATTGGGGGTAAAAACACTAGTCCTGAAGGTCAAAATTGGTTTCAGGGGACAAAACTCTGAAGTATGACCTTTTAATCAAAAGAGTCATAATACTCTTGCCACATCTGCACTTCAAACTGGGCATAATGAAACAGTCCATTAATGCATTACCAAAGTGAGGGAACTGCTCCTAATAACTAGGTAACAATTTCCCCAACCTGTCAAATGCCAAGTTTAAGTGAACTTGTTCAGTGGTCCTGATATTTGGAAACTGATTCTAGATCAAGATATCCTTCATTTAATGAATGGTGTAATGTGAGAAGCCTGGGGTGCCACTAAGTGTGTGGTTCAAAACCTCTGGGGAAACAGTCATAGGGCAGGGGTCAGCAACACGTCGATCACGATCTACCAGTAGATCATCAGTGCTTATTAAGTAGATCATGTGAGTTCTAAAAGTTCAGAAGAAAAAATTGTTGAATAAAATTGGCAACTGTGTCTCCTAGCAGATAAAATGTGCACTTGTCTGACACAAGTTTGTTTTATTTATTAACAATCACATGGAATTGGTAGCAATATCTACCTTGAATCTCTAAATCTGTTTTTCCTGCATTAATTCAATAAGCCGCTATCTACATGCCACCCGTTGCTACACTATTTCATTTGTTTGTGGTGTAGTACCAGTTTGGTATGTGGCGGCAAAAGACGGTGGGTTTCGCCAACTTCTGTTTTTTTTAGGGTGTGGATGGGATATTTTGCGATTAAGATCCTCACTTTCAGGGATGATTTTAATGACCAGTTTCTACATTTTTAAAATATTTCTGTTATAGGACTTAACCTTCAACTATATCATCTTCCACTGAAAATGTTTTTGGTGTAGATACAGAAGCTCTTGAACTTCAAATAATATCATTAAAATTATTTGTATCTTGAAAGTGTTGCAGAATGCAGAAACTGTTGGTCTGTAATTCGTCAAGAGCAATACCCTGTAAGAGCTAATGTTGCAATTAGAATAAAGGCCTTGTTTGCTTCTACCTACATGCGCAAATCATTGTTTTCAAATGATTTTCATTAAAAATAAACACAGAACGAGATTAAATGATGAACATGTGGTCTCCTGTACTCCAGCAAGTGTTGGAAGTTATACACTAAATATCAAGAAAATTGTAAAGAGAGCATCTACTCAAGTTTCACATTAAATTTAAGGTAATATTTTAAAATATTATGAAATAAAATTTTTATGTTTTGAACAAATAGTAAAGATTTAAAAGTATAATTGTCAAATATGATTGTTCTGCAGAACTGAAAAATAAAAAATCCAACAAATACTGTACTTTCAAAGGATTTCATTGCCAGAAATGACACGTGGTTCGGATTCCACGTTAAGCTGTAGGCCCTCTTTCCCCAGTTGGATAACTGGGGTAGGCTAGGGACACTCAAGCCCCCGAAGTGGCGTCCAATTGAAAGACTTGGAACAGGCCAATGAGCCACAAGATGATATTATTATTATTTTATTTATACGGAGGTATGAAATAGTAGAAAGCGAAGTCTTTGTGGTTGCCTACTCCTGGTCATGGGGCAATGACATAGCTGAAAACATACTGAGTAAAATCAAAATTCTAATATGCTTATTGAGTTTGAAGCAACAATATTTATTTATTTATATCTTAGCTTTTTTATCTCCCCCCTCCCCCCAAACCTGCACACTGTAACGTTAGGAACAGGCTGAATGTTATCATCAGGATTATAAAGGGCACAGAACAACGATGCCAGGAAACTGGAGATGTTCAGATGATGGACAACTACTTACTGGATTCTTCACAGTGAGCACACAGAAATTCCACATAAGAGGAAAGAAAAAACAGGAGCCATGCCATCATAGCTCAGAAAGCATTGAATTAATGAAGCTCCTGCATACTGTATTCTCTGCATGCATCTGTTCAGTGTGTGCATATTTCAATATATTGCTGTTTTAACATGTATTCCACTTTAGCATGATTAGTCTGCCATATATATGTACTACTTAATATGTGATACCAATATTGGAAAAATATATGATTAGTGTCAAAATTGTTGGTGATATCAAGTTTCAAATGTCATTTTCAAAATCAGCTGGCAAAAATAAAAAATAAAAAAGTTTTTTTTTCATTGTTGCATAATGTAAACAACTGCCAAAAAACAAACAATCAAGGAGTACCTGACAGAAAATTCCATTTATACATTTGATGAATAATATGTAACAGAAAACCAGCGATCAGTCGCAATATATAATGTTTACTAAAGATTGATTTCAGCAACTTTCTAGCCATCATCAGTGTTACAGCTAAAATAAAAACCACAAGTCAAATAAATTAGCTATACACACATAATGATAATGGATGACATCCAACATTTTGTGTAACATATAAACATATCAGTGTGGATCGGTAGCAGAGTGGTAACAGTGCCAAACTATGAATCCAAAGGTCGTGGGTTGGATCCCCACTCAGTCCTAATATTTGCATCTTTCATTTCTCACCTCTGTCAGTGATGTTGATGTGAAAAATGCTGAGCTGCACCATGGTTCAGATCCCCTATAACTGGCTGAGTAAATCAGTTCATGGCAATGGCATACCACCTCCAAACAAGACCATGGCTAGTAAAGCACTATTGTGTTCAAACCAATCATTGGATTGTTGACTGCTTTACCTTTTCTCATAAACATTTCGTATGTGAGCATGTGTGATTACAACAAATGCAGGTACTCTTGGAATGGAACACATGTAAGATTTAAAAATAGTGAACTGTGAGGTCGCCCACACACAAAATCATTGGGGGTCTCTATCTTGGTGAACTATAAATAACTTCTAATTAATGCTTTATTATCAATTGTAACTGGTTCATTACAGAAATAATAAAAAGTATTAAAGTTAATATGGACAGCATCATAAAATACTGGTATAGATTTTAAAGGGAGTTGTAAATAAAATTTATTATACATTCACATGATTACACATTTGAGGGGAGCTGTTTTTTAACTTTAGAATAATTTTAAAAAATTAAAAAGATGAAATTAAAAAAAGTGTGCAAAAAGGAGAGCTATATATGGAGGGCATATATACGTGCCAAAATAGATACATAAACTTTTGATATGTTTAGTAAGTCAAATTACAAACAGAAACCAGTTAACTATGAAATGGAGGCAAAAAAATAGAATATGAATCCAAATGATGTTTTTTGGATAAATCATTTTTTGTAAGTTACCATGGATGTCTCCCCAGAAAACATAGACAACAGATGGCTGGCAGGAAATCACTTTTAAATACTGCAATTTATGGTAAAACAGATAATATAAACATAAAACAAATTCAGAAGAATGAGCAAGCTGTAAAAATGGATGCTGAACAATCTGGTGTAGCTCCCAGTGAGAAACACAGCTAGCTACGGGCTCATAAGAAAAATGCTCAAAAGAGACTGTAGTGGAATATGCAAATAAAATGGCACGTTACCTCGGTGTTGCGATTTGTTACATATTGGAATACCTGTTAGATTATATTAGCTTCTTGTTGAACAGATGCTCCTCAACAGCTCCAAGAAATTGGTACGTTTGGTAATTACCTGCTCATTCAGAAAATAGGCCCCAGATTATTTCTAGTGAAAAAATATTTCCAGTTTCTTAAGAGGTCCTTAATAGAGTGCTGGAGCATGCTACGCGTGGCAGGTAACAGCTCACCTGGTTAAGGCGGGACTAAGCCACCTGTGTCTGGACCCAGATGACTGGGCTCAGTCTCGTACTTGCTGCGTGTCTAATGTCCAGACTTTGGGCAAGCGAGTAATCTAGCAAAACCAGACACACTGAGTCTCGCCTCAGCTTGCCTCAACTCACCTCGCTGCTCAGCACACAAATCTGACATTCTCTCTCTCTCTCTCTCTCTCTCTCTCTCTCTCTCTCTCTCTCTCTCTCTCTCTCTCTTTGCTATCTCAACTATTCTTGCCTTCTTTTAACACAAAAGTAAAGTTCCTCAATGCATTTATGTGACACAATTACCATCACACATTTTCCAACAGATGATTTATTCTGCCACAATGTGCACATGTAATGAGTGTTATTCCCATAACCTACAAAAATGACTTATTTGTAATGAAAATACGCAAAGAATATTAGATATTTACACGTGTGACTCTTAACACATTTTCCTTGTTTATAACATGAGGACATTTCTAATAATTATGAATGAGCAGCAGGTCACTAACAAGCTCAATATTTAATTCGCTGTGGCAATTAGTCAACTATATGCCTGCTTTACTGAAACAACGTCCACTAGGCTCGCTAATGAAAGGCATCAGTGTAACTACAGATTATGCAGGGCAAGAAATACTGGATAATTTAACTGTGATGTGAATAAGTCAATGTGATAGTACAGACTACTCACTACAGATACAATTTTAAGTTTCTTTCTGAGTCCAAGTGGACCATCATGTTTTCTGAACAAAGGTTTTGATATTACGTGCATATGAAAGATGTTTGCACACATGTTTTACAGTAAACCACCTAAGTTAAGTAAAGCATCAATGATCTAAAGTTTGGTTTGAACACCACAGTGCTTTACCAGACATGATCCTGTTAGAAGTGATCTGCCATTTCCCTTTATGACCTTTGAACTGAATATGCATAGTCATCCACTTACAGGGGGATGCACAGTTAAATGCACAGTCCTAACCAAGCTGTAACTTGGTGTTTTTCATGTTCACAAATATTGTCAGATATGAAAGACATTGTGAGTAAAAGATATAGTATCCTAGGAAAGACCAGGAGTCGAACCCATGATCTTTGCATTTGTAGTTGGACACTTAAACCAGTTTCAACCCCCCCTCCCCCTCCCCCCCTGAAAATATGGTGACAGGGAAGTAAGAAGCAGGTATGGAAGCAGCCAGCTTCAGGCTGAAGACAAAGTGGGCAGGGGTCGAATCCCAAGGGCTGACCATGATGCCTTGCCCTTCCCATCACTGAACCACTCCCTCACATGGTTCAGGTTACTTTTTATTTATTTTCGTTACAACCATTTATGGGTTATGTTTACACAACTTCCCTTAATTTCCAAAGTTCTCTTCCTTCCTCTTTCGCCAGTACTCCTCCATCCGTTGGCTCACTCGTGCATGTTCTTTTGCCAAGAATACTCTGTTCTTCCTCATTTTATCCTTGAAGAAATCCTTCACCTCCACAACCTTTTTCCTAAAGATGTGCCTTTTCGCAATTTCTTCTGCCGCGATCTCACATTTTTCTAGGTCCCTGTACTCCTCTTTCACCCATGGAACTTCTGTCTTCCTGTTCTCCTGGAAGAGAAGAATCTTGTTTGGCGAGTCTCTCTGATTTCATTCTTTTAATATGTCCATAGAAAGATAGTCTTCTTTTCTTAATTGTGGTGGTGATATTTTCAAATCTTTGATAAATTTCTTAATTTGATCTTAGGCAGAAAGCAAAGTCATTTGATATTTTTCTGGGCCCCAGAATCTTTCTTAGGAATTTCCTTTCTTTCTTTCTTTTCCAAGTCTGAAAGTCTCTTCCTGTCCATTGTCTCAGATGCATATAAACATTCAGGTTTGACAACTGAACTGTAGTGTCAGAATTTGGCCTGGTATGAGAGTGATTTAGATTTGTATGTGTTCTGACACAATCTGAAAGCTATTTCCATTTTTCTTGCCCATTCTTCAATTGCTGCTTTTTCATTGTTGTTTGGAGTCAAAATCTCTCCTAGGTACTTGAACCTCTGAACTCTCTTGATGTCTCCATACTTGGTCCTCATTGTCCCTACTGGATCAGTGGCATTTATGTTCATATATTGTGTCTTCTAAAAAGATATTTGCATTCTTGCCTTCACTGCTGTTTCCTTGAGGACTTCAATCTGTTTAGTTGCAATCTGCATATTCTCTGCAAAAAACACTATATTATCTGCAAATGCGAGGCATACAAATGTAAGCACAGACTGTTTGCGGCCTACCCTGATTCCATTTGGAAAGTTGAACTGACTCATTTCATTTCACCCTTCCCTGATAACTTTCTGTAAAACACAGTTGAACAGGATTGGAGAGAGACTCTCTCCTTGTCTCAAACCTGTTTTGATTTCAAAGGGCTCTGACAGTTCTCCTAAAAAATTAATTTGTTATCGGGTGTTTGTTAGTGTTTGCTCAATAAAACCTCATTGTCTTATCACCTATTCCAAATTCTTTCAGCACTTCTATTAATGCCTCTATCTATGGAGTCGTACGCCTTTTTAAAGTCCACAAATGTCATGATCGGTTTCTTATCAGCTGCTACTGCCTTTGTTTTGATTAAGGTTTTGATGGTAAAGATCTGCTCAGCACATGATCTTCCTGTCCTAAAGCCGGCTTGATATTCACCTAGTTGTTGATCTATGTGTTGTTCTATTCTATGTTTGAGAGCAATGACAAGGATCTTTTATGCTACTGGTAGAAGTGATATCCCTCTGTAATTATTGAGATTGGATTTGTCACCTTTATTGTGCAATGGGTGGATGACTGCATCTCTCCATTCTTCTGGGATCTCTCCCGTGAGCCAAATCTTTTGAAAGAGTATTTCAAGTTGTTCCAGGAAACTGTCTCCTGTATACTTCAAAAGTTCTGAAGCAATTGAATCTTTGCCCAACACTTTGTTGTTTTTCAAGCCCCTGATGATCTCTCATATTTCCTTTTCATCTGGTGGGGTAGAATCAGAAAGTTTGTTTTGTTGTTTATGGAAGGTTAATTTTGCTGGTGATGGGTCACAGTTGAGTAACTCATTGAAGTATCTATCCAAGTGTTCACAATTATGTTTGTTGTTCATAATCAATTTGTCCTGATCATTTTTGAAACAGATGTTGGGTGATGAGTAACCTCTAAGTTTTGATTTAAATGTCTGATAGAAGCTTCTCGTGTTGTTCTTCTGGAAATTCTCTTCTAGCTCCTTTAATTGATCTCTTTCAAACTTTCGTTTAGCATTCCTGAACACTTTTGGTGTCGTCGTCCTCTGGGTTTTGAATTCTTCGAAGTTCTGTATGGTAGAATTCCACTTGTTCCAAGCTTCAGAATGTTTCTGTAGGGCATCTTCACATTCATCGTCCCACCATGGATGTTTCTTTTTCTTAGCAAGGAAAATTGTTTATCTTGCTGCTTCCTGAATCTCCTGAGCCATTTTGTCCCACTCGTTTGAGTTTAACGTGTCAAGTTCATGCCGCTATTTCACAACTATTTCTTCACTGATTTTCAGTTCTTCAATTCTGTACGTCTGTATTCTGAGGGTTTTCCTTCTCCGTTTATCAGGGATTGGTTTCACTTTCACCCTTGTTAGATAATGGTCAGAATCAAAATTAGCAACTTTCTGCACCCCGACGTTCATTATTTCTTTCAGGCTGGTAGTCGCCACGTGATCAATCTGAAATTCTACTGACATGGGATTGGGTGATTGCCATGTTTTCATCTGTTTTGCAGCCCTCTTAAACTGGGTGGACATAATTTTCATCCCAAATGATTCACAAACATCAATCAATCTTTCACCATTTCTGTTTGTCCTTCTGTGAGCTACATATATGTTTACAATGTTCCGGAATTTTCTCTCTTTTCCAATCTGGGCATTGAAGTCCTTCATAAGGATCTTGACATGCTTTTGTGGGGTTCTGAACAGTTTTTCTTCGAGTTGTGGCCAAAATTCCTCTACCTTCTCTGGGTTCTGAATTGTCTTCATTGATTGGTGCATGGGCATTGAATATGGTGTATAATTTGTTTCCACTTGCAAGAGTTACTACAGGCAGTCTAGGAGATGGAGATCTGAACTCTACTATAGATTCTGTTATAGAATTATGAATGATGAAGGCCATTCCAAGGATTAACACTACATTCTTCGTTTTATCTGTTTTCTTAACCTTGATAGCTGGTCATCCTTTCAGTATCCTGTGGTTGTCCATAGCTAACACTTCATCTGTTACGAATCTTGTTTCTTGTACTGCCAGAAGTTTGATTTTGTATTCATCAAGTACTTTGATCAGTTCCTTTCGTTTTCCAATTTTCAGTAGGGTGTTCACATTGAGTGTACTAAAGAAATGTTTCTCCTTTGTTCTGAGTTTGGGGGATGAAGGATCCTCTGACTGATCCAAACATGATGGTGTAGGGCCCCCTGAATCCATTGCCCTACTTGAATCAAAATTTTGGCCCCGGGTTGAACCAGCTGGGGTACTAGTTTTCGTACGTTGTGCCATCATCGTAGTTGCGTGGGTTTATAATTGTGGGATAGGGTGAAACCCTACCCAATAAAGGTTACTTTATCATTTATTTATATAATTGATTATTCCCCTTTAGGAGAGTGGTTCAATTTTAATTCACAACTTTATTTTTGGATGTCTTCCCTCTTCCAGAAACTCTTCATCCTCTCAGAATGTTTTCTCTTCCATTCAGCTATCCAATTTTTACCATGTTTTTGTGTTGTTCTTTGCTCAGACTTCACATTCATGATGTAATTTACTCTGGCTTTTGTTGCAGTTTTCGAGATTTTCATGTTGATCTGTTGCACGTCCTTCTGAACCTCAGGAGACACAACAGATCAACTTAGAAAATCTTGAAGATTGCAATGAGTGCTGGAGTTAAATCACAAATCTGAACTTTGAGCAAACAACAACACAAAAACATGGTAAAAAGTGGACAGATGAACTAAAGACAGAACATTCGGAGAATATTTATTTATTATTTTTATTTTTTGTACTTTATCTTTTTGGGGCAAACGAGAATTTTGTAGTGCAGTGTTTTTCAACCTGTGGGTTGCGACCCCCAGTAGGGTTGCAGAGTCTTGTTTGGAGGGTCGCGGTCAAAAGAAAAAGCATAAAATAACCAGGCCAGTGAACGTCTGGGTACTTGGGGTTCCGCAATACCAAAATTGTCTAAGAAAAGTGAAATTAATTTTATACGAAAATTACGTAATTCCTTATCATCATCAATTCAGATTTGAATAGGATTTGTTTACAATCAATATGCCTCATTAACAATGATTAAACAAAAAGCCTGAAAACTGTTTTAGAGAATCAATTGATAGCTAAATTATTCAGAGACAATAAGTAATTTTGAGAAATTTACAAACTGCCTATACAGTGGGACTTACCGAGCATAATTTGCTTCCAAATGTTACCCGCAATGTGAAACATTCATCAAGCAACAAATATTTTTCTGTCGAAATTGATGAAAAGAAACGGGATAATATGTTTTATTCCAGAAAGCAGAGTAAAAATTTACTCTATAATGTAGAGTAGTGTACTTCTTTTACGAGTATTTTTTTTTATCAACAGAAGAAAATATAAAATTCGCTGCTTTTCAATTCACACACATAGTTATTACAATATGGTGAGGGGTTCACCAGAATATTTTTACTTGCAAGGGGTTTGCGAACTCAAAAAGATTGAAAAACACTACTACAGTGCAACTACAGCTTGTAAAAAAGAATGGAATAGGTGACTCATTGTTTCGCTGTCACGTAAGGCCACATCAATTGACTCCTAAAACCAACACCCTGTCTACCGAGGTTCAGCATGTTTTTGAAACTGTCCCAGTAAGGAGTAAGCATGTACTGGTGAAATGTCAGAAAATCATCTCCCCCACACCAGCAACAATGATCTGCACGAAATGAGCAATGAACCACATCACAGAAGTAGTCTGTGATTGTAGAAAGGAGGAGGAATGGGGTAGTAATCAAGTCGCCAGAGGACATCGGTGGAATAAGAGGCAGCAAAAGTTCTGGCAAGGAAAGCCAGTTGATTTTGTAGCCAAAGTCAGATGACCAATGCACGTAAACCTATGTGGGAGCATGAACAAAACACCATATTGACTACACATTGCTCAATCACTAAGACCAATCCACTGTAGGCGTTCATTAATAGGTATTAAATTGCTAATCACAATGTACCAAGAGGGTGCTATCTCCTAAGGTGAACTGGGAGACTGATATTGATCATACAACTTTTCCTGCAAGTTGTCTGGTGACAATAATTCAGTGGAGTTGGTACAAGCAACCGGTCTCTGTGATGAAGCAAAACATGTTGTGAACACCTGTTGCCTAATTACGTCGCCTCCCTGATAGCTCACAGCAATATAAAATTCTCTAATGTGACGTGTGCATGCTGTCCTCAGCGTAATTTGTTAAAGTAGTTTGTAAGTCTAGGGACCGATGACCAAAGCAGTTTGGTCCCTTAGATTTATGAACATTTAACTTTGAATTAAATAACTGCCAATTACTTTATCGGTCTGATATTTCATACAGTTAATTTTGAATTTTCCTGTTGCAGTACCCAACAATGCTCTGATTGGAATTGCACTAGATTAACAAAAATGAATGACATTAGTTGAAATTATTTCTCATTCTGTTGGATAAAGAGACAACCGCACAACTAAACCAGAAATGTTCACGACTGTCAGTACGCACACACATGATGTTTGGCCTGCCATGCAACTGGGTTGTGCTGCACTTGTCCCGTAAGTGCTGGCATTGCCCCATTAGATTGCCACAGAGTGCTGCTGACCAGCTGCAGTAGTGGCTAGTGGGGAGGCCGAATGTCTGGTCTGGCAGAAGGTCGCGCACCCCACCAATCGCGCACCCCGCCAATTGCCAAGTCACTCGGTTCACGTAGGACAGCCTTGACACAAGTCGGTGTTTCCTTGAGAATTTTTTGCAGTGAAATGGTAGTGCAGTGTATTTCATGGTACCCTCTGCCATACACTATATGTTGGCTTAGGGCATATGAAACTCCTCTCCATGAGAACACACATGGGTATACCAACTTCCATTCTCACTGCGCAAACAATGTTATAGTCTGTTGTAAAGTTCCCTCATTTTCCACCATATGAAAATTTACATAGAAAGTGGCCCCCCTCTTCTTTTGAAGGTGAAGTGGATGCAATTTCATAAAAATTTGAAGAAAGCTTTAGATGTTGTCCAATTCCATAGGTGAAGTACGCTCTGCCATTCACCATACAACATTTTATACAGACATTCATCTTCCTCTTGTTTTGAAGGTAAAATGTGCAAAATTTCATGAAGATTGTAACAAAACTGTAGGTTTTTATGCCATAGGAACATTGAAAAAACACCTGGACACACTATGTTATATGTAATGAAAAGAAGAAGAATACAAAGAAGAAAATTTTCCTTTTGACATTTTAGTGATTTATAGTCCCCATCACAATGGGAACGAAATGATCACAATCAAAATGTAAAATAATATTGGTCTGAGTTGGGTATTCGGTACAAAATCGGGTGGGTAATGACAGGTGTAAGCTTTCGGATACAGACCCAACTGAAATCACTCCCTACCCAGCGCAACCCTCCCACTGCAGATCCTGGTTGTGACTTCTTTGCTCAGCTCCAAGTGCTGGTGCAGGCTGTGGTCGGTCCCTCATGCATTTTGTACTCACTTACTCAGTCAAGCAAGACTCTAATACAAATTATAATACTTCTTGGTTGATGAGCCCTTCCCTGGTGTGAATCTCTATGGCCTCTCTCACAACGCTGTCCCAGTATCTAGAAGTCTGTGCCAAGATCCTGGTATGTTCATAAACCATCTCTTGATTTTCTAAGAAACAGTGCTCTGCAACCGCCAACTTGTGAGGATACTTAAGTAGAGTGTGCCTCTGATTTTCATAGCAACGATCGTCGATGTCGTCTGTCTGATATAAAACTTCCCACACTGACACGGAATCTGGTATATGCCGGCCTTCTGCAAACCGAAATTGTCTTTGACACTTCCCAATAAGTGTTCATGTTTTATTGGGTGGGTAAAACACAGTTAATATGAGTCCTATTTTTCCCGATAGTGAGCCAGTGTACAGTATAAAGGCCATGGCTATCTCTTCCTCTGCGACTTCTTCCTTCTCCACAGGTTTTGCTGTAGTGATGGGGTGGAGAGTGCATTGAGTACCCGTTAACTCGGAATATTGTTCTGAGGTGTTCCAGCTCCTGGGGCAGACATCTGAAATGGTGTGCACCCTATGTACTAGTGTTTTTAGCACCCCATTTGTCTGCGAACAGTGGTGGCAGCTGTCAGCATTAAGTACAGGTTAGTGTGGATTTTCTTCCAGGAAACACCATGGCCCAAAGTGCCATCAGCTCTTCTCTTTACAATGAAATCCAGGAATGGTAAACTACCACCTGTTTTGGTCTCCATAGTGAAGCTGATGTTGGGTGTATGGAGTTCAGGTGTGTAAGAAAACCCAGGAGCTTATCCCTATCATGGGTCCAGATGACGAATGTGTCATCCACATAATGGAAAAAACAAGTTGGTTTCCATTTGGATGATGCCAAGGCTTCCTCCTCGAAGTACTCCATGTACAAATTAACTACCACAGGTGAGAGTGGGCTGCCCATTGCGACTCCTCCAGTTTGTTCATAGTATTCTCCACTAAACAGGAAATACGTGGTGGTCAGGATGTGCCTGAAGAGTTCAGTCGTCTAATCATCAAATTTCTGCCCAATGAGCTCCACTGACACTCATAGTGGCACCTTGGTGACTAAGGAGACCACATCGAAGCTCACCAGAATATCTGACTCTTCAAGCCTGAAGTTGCCGAGCCATTTTACAAAATCCACAGAATTGTGAATGTGGTGGAGGCATTTTCCTACATAAGGACTAAGTATTTGTGGCAGGTATTTGGCCAGCAAATATGTAGGTGCCCTAATGAAGCTGACAATCGGGTGTAAAGGCACCCCTGTTTTGTGCACCCTCAATGTCTCCAAAATCACTGTTATTGGGCAAAAAGCTGTGCCCTGGGAGAACATAGTGTAATCTTTTCCACCGTGGGATGACTTTCCAAAACTGTTTTAAGTAACAACACTATTTTTATGTTACGAATTTAGCCTCCACATGAGTCTGTCCAAAGAATAAGTTATTTTGCAGACATTTTCCTCAATATGTTTTTAGAGGCAGCTGCCAACATCCTGAGCTCCATGGTCAGCTTCACCCTCAACCTAGACGTAGCAGTGGCCTTTGCTGTGTTTGCCACTGTGAATACCTAAATTATACACACACAGGTGCCTTTTGTAATACACTATGTTGGCAGGAATCTTAGGCATAGGCAACGTCTTCTGTAAATCAAAACACAAAGTTTTGATAACAGGAGTACTCTTGGCTACAAGCATGTCTTTCTTCCTCATATCTTGTGCTTTTTCTGCTTTTTCCAAGTGACAATTTTTCTCTTTCTGCAATGTTTGCAGTTCCACATTATTGTCATTGTGTTGTATTTCTATTTCGAATCTGTCACACTTAGTACATGTATCTTTCTTAAGTCGTTTCCTACGTACGTTAAATTTGGACAAAAACACTTTTAAGATGACAAGCTCACAGGTTTAGTTACTTCTTTACAATTGATACATTTTCGCTACAGTTGTATCTTCTGTGAGGAATTCTGTCTCTGAATTTGCCCTCCTATAGTGTGATTTATATTTGGGAAATTTCTAAATGTGTACAATTATTTCTTGTACACGGGCATTATCTATTGTATTTTTCCTGCCACATATTCCATGACAATCATGAATGCCTTCAGGATGTTTCTGATTTTTCAAAGCGTTATTCGCTTTGCAACCTGGTGTTATAAAAGTCTGTAAAAAGAAAGTTATACATACAACCATCCAAAGATTGTATAACCTAAACGTTCATTTGTTTGACTTTTCACTCTTTTCCATTTTGGTTCAAACTGGGAAACCATATAACAAATCAGTGCATACTGGGAATTATGAGATTCAACACTATAAAATTTGTCAAATTCTTTCTTGGCATTGTCCTCTACTTTTTTCAAACATTTGTAGGGGCAAAGGTAATGTCGAAACACTTTAGGTTCTTCAAAGATGTTTCTTTGAGTAAAGTAGCCCTGTTTTGAGTACAACATTTTGTCTCTGTCTTGAAGTTTGTACTTATGTTTTCTGCCCCTTTTTGGCCTGTCTTTCAATAACTGAGCACTACCTGATTCAGGAATCTTATTTTGTACATCGTTAGTACACACCTTCTTCTGTAAGATCTCTTCACTTATGTTTACTGGCCTCTCATCATTGTCTATGCAGCTACTTCCAGATCTTCAGTTCTCACCTTCATTACAACTTCCAAACCCATCATCGATTTTCTTACCCACTACTGCATTTGATGTTACATCATTGTTACGGTTATTTGCATTCAGTTAAGAATCCTTGGTTGGAATGCCTGTGCTGGAAGATGCATATTCACACTAAAAAAAGAAGAAGAACGGAATGCGTAAAGTTTACGACACTGTGTTTAGGTCCTTATAAGTTAACCTTGAAAGTTAACTTACGATTTCATACCTTTAAAGCTCCATATCCATTCGACATACTTGTTGCACTTTCAGTAATATGTTGTGTACTTGATTTGGATGTGTCAATTATCACACCTGTTAACCATAAACTTCACGATATTACAAAACAAAACCTAGTATTACGTCCGTAAACACTACACAGTTCACAGAGAAAGGTAACAAGGTGTTCTGCTAGATCGATGCTCAAAGACGATGTTATGAACCAGCGCTGCCACAAGTTCCATTTAGGATCACTAGAATAAAAACCGGCAGTTGGTACTTGGTTTACTGTTGCAGAACTACAGTTTGGTTTGTCGCATATTGACTTGTGATGCAAAGTTGAAAATCAAATATAGGTGAAGTGGCACTTAGTATTTTTTAATATATCATGGCAACTGTTGCTATGACGAGAATGGTGATTTTTATCCACATAGATTATAATGTTTCTCAATATAATTTGCTCAAATCAGAAGATATCAATAAATGGCAGTTGGTCTAGTGATACATAACACAGTCCATAAATCACTGTTGTAATTATTCCCACCCCAATTCATGCATCATTTCCATGTCACAATCTCCCGTACATCATTATTATAGAAAATGAGCTGCTCTTCTTTGTATTCCTTTAATATCCTCCACCACGTCCAAACTGATAATCACCCCACACCACACAACAATCCTCCAAAGAGTACAAACAAGTGTTGTGTACATAATCTCATTAGTAATTCTGTTACATTTTCTAATAGTGTAGCTAATAAAACACACTCTTTGGTTTACCTTCCCCACCACAATTTCTGTGTGTATTTTTTTCCAATTTAAGTTTGTTATAATAGTAGTTCTCAGGCATTTAGTCGAATTTACAGCATTCAGATTTGATTGATTTATCTTACACACAAGGCTTGCCAGGTTCCATTTTGTACTCATGGGGACAACTTCACACATTTCATTATTTACAGTCAATTTTTATACAGATACCTATCTAAATCATTCTGTTTTTTTTTTCTGATGACTTTACAAGAGAATAAATGACATCCTCATCTGCAAACAACATAAGAGGACTGCTCAGATTTTCTCCAAAAACGTTTTTACAGGTAAGGAACAGCAGAGTACCTATAATACTTCTTTGGAGAATGCCAGATATCACTTTGCTTTTAGTCGATGCCTACCTGTCAATTACTGTGAGCTGTGTCTTCTCTGACATGTAATCTCCAATGCATTCATATATATGCATACAGTAACCGAACAATGAAAAGTCCAGGTTGGAGTGTCATTACTTGCTGATAGATAGCAAATCATTATAAAGACAATCACTGAACTGCAGATGCGCACTTAGAATAGACAATCACATTTTTGCAACTTAAATTTTCACCCACAGCTTTCATCAGAAAAAGACACATATATTCACACAATTACTCAAGAGCACGTGACCGCCATATCTCTGGCTACTCCCAGAGCAGACAGAAATGGTCATCATGTGTGCACGAGTTATGTCTGACTAATTGTGTGAACGTAATGTATATCTTTCTCTGATGAAGGCTGTGTGTGAAAATTTAAGTTGGCTGAATGTGATTGTATATTCTACATGTCTGTCTGTAATTCAGCAATTATCTTTATAGTATACAGTAAAAGTGTATCATTCTGACTTTCTTTCTCTGTCACTGCCTATGTATGTCAACAAATCCATCTGCAAAGCCTTTCTTTTCTGTAAATGCTCAGTCTCTCTTTAAATGTTTCAGACCTCATTCCATCACATTCACATTCAACACACTCCTTTTTCCCACAGCCTGTAAGGTAAGTAACCTATGCTTTCATAACTTGAGTGTTTTCATTTGTATGCGTCAACTTGGCAAGGTCTTCTTCCCCCTTTGGACAACTATTGCTACATAAATAGATGTTTGACTTGAAAATTCATTTTTGCTTCCTTGATTTAATTGCTGTGAGGTCTGTTCAAAAGCTAACGTTTCCTTTTTTTCCCTGCCATTAATGACTAATGTGCTGTTGTCAGCACTGTATATGATACAATATCCAAGTAATTTCACTTTTTATACTGAAAATATTTCATTTAGAATATAAGACATTTTTATTCAACATGAAGTGGGAACAGTGTTCATGGTAGTTTTGGCAATAATACAAAGTGAAACTTCAGATGAAAATGGTGAAAACATTAACAGAAATATATGAATTTTATAAATAAGTTCATGAAAATCAAGCTGGACTATGAATCATTCTTCCCATTCACAAGTGGAATGAGTTAACATCATGCAGCTAACAATTCAGTAATTGTTAAAGAATGCATGGTAGAGGTAGGATTCTTAATTGGTTTCAGTGAGCATTTCTGTGGACTGGTGGCTCATTCACTGCAGCATAGATTTGAAAAACACATCAACATTCAATTATAAATTATCAAGTTAACTGTATAATTTACTGTGTACATGCATATTTTCTATATATTTCTGTTACAAAATAAAACAATTATTTACTGATTACTAACCAAAGTCTTATATTGTCTAATGTTCTTACTGTGTCAACCACTTCCCAAAAAAATGAAGAATGAAGAAAAAGACATGCATGTTCACTGGACAACTAATCTGATCATATTTTCCAGTTCTGAAAACATTTACAAATACAATAAACATATCTGCTTATTGTCATGACACCATGATCTTATGTCTCCTCTGCTTTTGTGGCTAATGAGGTATCTGGCATTTCCTAAACAATCAGTAATTTTGTTTCTCAAGGCACCACATGATGCTCTAATATTCATCCCCCCACCCACTTCCTGAACTTTTGTCATTTATTTTACAATTTATAAATTGGACCTAGTTTGTCCTGTTGCATTACACATTCCATGAGAAAATTTGTTCAAAACAAACTGGATTTCTTTCATTCTCAGCAGGAACTGTCATTTACTGCACAATACCAAAGGTGCAATACATTGAGTGAGTGTCAATATTTTTAAAGCTCGAAAGTCTTCTTCAATATATTGGTCAAACTATCAATACTGCTTCATATGGTCAATATTACTGCACAATACTCAGTATTGCACAGTAAATATTGAGCTTATAAGCGGCTTCTTCAGCTAAACATTTAAAAAAAAAAAAAAAAAAAAAAAAAAAAAAAAAGGAAAACAATAACCTGGGTGAAATTCATCTGCCATAAAACATAAAAAGCATTACTGTCTGTGATGACAAAGACAGAATCAATAAGAATCACCACATGTTTGAAAGGTCACATGTGTTGTTAAATAAATTAATTACAGTCAATAAATAAATTACAGTCACTCAACCACAAATTAAGATGTGGAGTCATGCATGTAATTCCAAAATGACGCCTGACTACACCTCAACGTGGCCATCAGCAAACTGATCTCTTTTCACAATGTGTGCATCTAAATGTACCTGATGTCACATAGTCTGCAGACTAAGCTTTTCCTTTGAGAAGTGATATTCATCTGTGATGAAAACTTTCTTCCTTTAGTTGTGATTCAATGGTTTATGTTTTTGACCCCATAATGAACAACCATATCCCTGATTTTCTGGGATATGAGCCTGTGAAAGTCTAA
This sequence comes from Locusta migratoria, assembly GCA_026315105.1. Lineage (NCBI taxonomy): Eukaryota > Metazoa > Arthropoda > Insecta > Orthoptera > Acrididae > Locusta > Locusta migratoria. The sequence goes on along the minus strand of CM048755.1, from coordinate 112,192,358 downwards.
CGTACAGAAGTCTGACATACCATGGACTGATGACTATGCTTTTTAGTCCCTTAAAAATCTCCAAACCAACCACTCAATTAGACACAAAGACCTACTGCTACTGGAAATGGCTTATTGTCTCACCAATATCCATAGTTTTGATCCAGATAACATCAGACTCTTGTCTCTTGGCTTATCTTACACTAACAAACAGTTACTGTGCTTCGGAACCACAGCCAAAAGCTAGACATAATTAACTTTGAGGTTAATTGCTGCGAGCACAGTATGTGCCCAAACTGTTTCATGTGCCTGGAGATTCTGTCCAGCAAATAGACATCTAAGGATCTAAATGTTCTCTTGGGCATATTTTGTTGACTGCTTCCTCAGGATACAACTCATTAGACTCAAGGCACAAGGAAAGTGCAAAAATAAAATAAATTAGATGTCTAATACTTTTTTTAAAAATAACACCTGTAGAAAATGATACTTTTAGAGTAGCTAATGACCTAGTCTTTCTATTTTCCACTTTCCTTTTTATGTGTACCTTTTGTTTTGTTATTGCAGTATTACTTTGAGTGATTTAATAAAGAAAAAATATTCTGTACAAGTATATTACTTCATAAGTTAAACTATTTACATATTACCTCCATAAACCACAAATATTGCTGAGGTGAGGTGGTGTGCATGCTTCAACAATACAGACAGTTGTACCATAGGTGCAACCATAGTGGAATGGTATCTGTGCAGGGGCCAGAGAAACAGATGGTTCCTGAAGAGGGACAAGCAGCCTTTTCAGTAGTTACACGAGCAACTGTCTGGATGATTGATTGAGGAGGCCCTGTAACATCATCTAACATGGCTTCCCCATGCAGTACTGTAAACAGCTGAAAGCAAGGGCAATGTGGACAATAAGGAGTTCCAACAAAAGTATGATAGAAGCTTTTGAAATGTAGTGCTACAGACAAATGCTGGAGATTATTGTAACTAATGTACTAATGAGTAGATACTGAACAGAATTGGGGGGAAAAGACGTTTCTTGCATTAACTGACTAAAAGAAGGGACTGATTGGTGGAATATGTTCTGAGACATCCAGGAATCATAATTTTAGCACTGCAGGAAAGTGTGTAAGTAAGATTCACAGAGGGAGACTCAGAGACAAATACAGTAAGCAGGTTCAAAACGATGTAAGACACCATTCTTACTCAAAGATGATGAGGCTTGCACAGAATAGGGTAGTGTGGAGAGCTGCATCAAACCAGACTTTGGAGTGACTTGCCAGCTCAGTACATCATAACAAAAATGAGAATGGTTTATAAATCTGTAAAAACAAGGTCTTGATGGGTAAACAAAGTTTTAGTGCCTTTACTTATTCCTATCTACAGTCATTGAAAGCACTAGAAGTGTGGTATTCATGGTGACTGGTAGTGCAGAAACAAAACTGAAATGAAAAGGCAATTTCGTAACAACCACCTCACAATTGCACTAAATTTCTGTAAGTTTTCATAATTTCCCAGATATTTAATTAGACTCCCATAAAATTATAATTATTTTCAGGTAGCAATAAAACCAGCTAAAAAGGTTCGCATGGCACTTTTTCACAATAAACCAAAAAAAGTTTTCAAAATTTGTACATTAATAATGTTCAATAATAAATCACTTGTCATGTTCTTAAGTCATGTATCTTCTTATCACTGCATTCTGATACAGTAAAATTAAATTTTATGTTCCAATGCACCTGCTTTTTCCATTATGGCACATATCATGTATAAAACACTAACAATATTGTTTCTTACCTTTTTGATCATACGTGAACATGCCTGCCATCCTCGAACACCAATGTTGGGATTGGAAGATATATTCAAATGGACAGCTGCCTCATAATACTCTACCATGTCGAATAAAGCGACTGATCCCTGGGAAAAAAGGAATAAAATCAAATAGCTGAGTTGTTCATATTTTTCAGCAACTTTTCTTGGCTTTAATTAATATTATTCTCCACAAAGAATTTAAAATGACTGTATCATATAACTAAACTTTTAATTTATCTGTGGAGTAACTGACAGTAAGCACCTGAGAATGAGTCTATGATAATATCGAAAATTCAATTATTGAAATATGCAAATTATATCGTTTGTGTGTGTGTGTGTGTGTGTGTATGTGTATTCATTTATTTATTTGTGATGCTGTCACACCTGTGCTCCTTTGCCTGGTGAGTAATCTTAGTCTATTATATATTTCCTCGAGGCTGGACAAGTGTCTTACAAACCAGTTCTAACAAATGACTGTCTTGATTGCAAATATTACGTTTGTTAATGTGCTTCATCTTTTTGGGACACCATTACAAATCTTAACCCCTTAGTGCAGGGTGGTCAATACATGAACAAAAAAATCACTCTGTACTCAGAAGCTTGAAAGTTAATGTTCCTTACATACGTGCAGGATCATATATAGACTGCTACTGATTCATGGCAGATATGTGCTGCCATCTTCTGAACGTCTGGGTGAAACTAGTACTGTTTGTCAGTAGCAAGTAAGCAATAACCTAATTGTTACAAAGAAGGGCGAGTTTTCATAGTTATTTTTCCAATAAATACTTCAAATTTGCCAAAAGAAGAAAATAAGGCTTGAGTGGCAAATTTATCCAGATGGGCGATAATACATTACTTTGGTGTGTTAATCAAGATGTACATTCAAATATCGTTATGGTTTCTATTGTTTATTTGTAGCTACTTAAGTATGCACATAGAAAAATTTTAGCAGTATAGTAATTTTCATCTGGAAATAACATCCTGAAAATTTCTTTTCCCTACTACCTTAAATTCTTTGCAACAGATCAGATTTTGTAGGTCCCTAGAAATATCTGTATAGACTGCAGGATTTGACTACAGTTATTTTCATGTTCCATGTAACATAATTGTGATTACTCACTATGATAAGGGATGTGTAATTTTTATAACACACTTTCTCAGTGAAAAATATAGCAATATGCTGATCATTTGCAGGGCTTTCTTGACCTACTTTTTCCACATATGACTGAATTGTACCAAACTATGTGGAGCCCCTCTCTTTCAAATTCTCCCTCCCCTCCCCACCTCCCACTCATTTACATGAGTAACCCCCCCCCCCCTCCTGCAAGCACGTGTACACACTATTACATAGGCAAACGAAACGAAACTATGAAGTAGAAGTCACAATTACAGTTTGTGTTTGAAGTTAAACTGTCTATTATATTCACTGGATAGATGGTCACAGATATTTGTGGGGTGAATACCTCACTCGTTTGTGCCATGCTAAGGCTAATGGAAGGATAGGGCAAACCATTTCCCTTCTACCTTTATTTTTGTAGATTGCTGCTTTTTTCAAACTGTGATTGTTGAAAACAAACTAATAAGGGACTAAATGTACCTGGAAGTTTTTTAAAAGTATGTCCATAAAAGTTGTATCACACTACCCTATGTACATGATTCTGTGCAACCAACAGTTTCTTCCTCAACCACGAGTTAACCATAACATGATGGCAGTAAATATCAGTAGATGAAAACAGAAGAAGCAAATAATATTCTTGATATTTTCATTAAAAAACTGCTTAAATATTTTAAGATGATCTGCATAATATAAGTTCCAGTTCAGCTTATTATCAACATCTGCAACTAATAGTTCAGAATATTGTTTCAGTTATTGATTTACCTAAATATATTATTTGTAATGGTGTTTCAGGCCTTGTGCAGTGCTGAACTATATGCCTCGTATTTCATATAAATTCAGTTACAGTTTGCAGTGAGCCAGTTACTAATTATTAAAAATATTTTATTGCATTTCTTCAAATGTTGAAGATTACCCATTAGGACTGATTATAATACTAGCACTATCAACAAAGACAAATATTTCTGCTTTGAAGATATACAGTGGAATAATAATTCTATATAAAAAGAGTAGACACAATGTTAATTCCCTATGGTACATATGTAGAAAACATGCCCCATTCAGAAGACGATTAGTTGCATACCCCTGACATTTATTTAGGTGACTGCACCCATTTAGTTACATAAAATGAAAACCAGTAATCACTAACTTTTCTACTGGCACAATATTTGAGCTTTTCTAGGAGAATACTGGGAGTAGCATTAATCAAATCTGTTAGATCACATAAGATACCAGTGGCGATATTTAGTCATTTAAATTTTCTGTAACACTATGAACGATCTGAATAAGATATCAGTATGGTGTAAAAATTGGCAATTGACTCTAAATAATGAAAAGTGTGAAGTCGTCCACATGAGTACGAAAAGAAATCCGTTAAACTTTGTTTACAACAAAAATCAATCAAATGTGAAGGCCGTAAACTCCACAAAATACCTAGGAATCACTATTACTTCAGACTTAAACTGGAAAGAACACGTAGATAATATCGTGGGAAAGGCGAACCAGAGACTGCGTTTTATTGGCAGAATCCTTAAAAGATGCAACAGAACTACTAAAGAAACTGCATACACTGCGCTTGTCCGTCCATTTTTGGAGTATTGCAGCCCAGTGTGGGATCCTTATCAGGTGGGTTTGACGGAGGACATCGAAAGAGTCCAAAGAAGGGCAGCTCGTTTCGTATTGTCACGATACAGGGGAGACAGCGTTACGGAAATGATACAGGCTCTGGGATGGGAATCGTTACAACAACGGCGCTTATCGCTGCGGCGTGGGCTACTTGCGAAACTCCAATCGCCAAAATTCTCCTCCGAATGCGAAAATATATTGTTGTCTCCCACTTACATAGGTAGAAATGATCATCAGAATAAAATCCGAGAAATCAGAGCTCGAACAGAGAGATTCAGTTGTTCTTTCTTTCCGCGCGCTATTCGAGAATGGAATGGGATATAAATAGTATAATTGTGGTTCGATGAACCCTCTGCCAGGCACTTATATGTGATTTGCAGAGTATCCCATGTAGGTAGATTTTTGAACTCATTAATAACATGTTTTAAGGGGAGATCCTTTTAAATTTCAAGCTGAAATTAAGAACCCTTGATTTGAAGGCAAGTATTTGAGCACATAATCTTTTTCAGTACCATTGAAGAGGAGATAAATAGAGACTTTGTCAATACTAATTGATAACTGTCCAATCAACTTTCTTGTAACGTGATGGGGGGGGGGGGGTTGTAATATATCAAACCGTTGGGATATATCCCTTGTGATGATGAAGTATTCCATATGTAACCGTTATACAATGCATGCAGGTGAAGAACAAGATTTTACTTCTTTACTCAAGATAATGTTCACTTTCTGAGGTGATTTAGTTTTGAGAGAGTTAATTTCAATCTTAATTTCCTTTTCAGAGAATGGAGTAATTGTAATTTGCCTGTATATCACACTTATTCTAGCATGTAATCTGTTGCTTAATTCCCTCTGAGCTATTTTCAGGAAATCATTCTTAAATGTGCTCAGAATATTTTCAATCTGCAGTGTTTTGACATGAAACTTCCTGGCTAGTTAAAACTGTATGTCAGACTGGAATTCAACCTGAGACCTTTGACTTTCACAGGCAAGAGCTCTACTGGCTGAACTAGCCTTGTATGCCTGAGGGTCCATCCTCACAGCTTTAGTTCCACCAGTACCTCACCTCACACCTTTGAAACTTCTCGGAAGTTCTCCTACAAACCTTGCAGGACTAGAAGAAAGGAGGCAAGGGCTAGCACAATCCACTGCAGAGTGAAAATATTTTGGAAGCATTCCATAGACTATGGATAAGCCATGTCTTCACGATATCCTTTCTTCTAGCAGTGGTAGTCCCCATGACAACTTTTGCAAAGTATGGAAGGTAGGGTGTGAGGTAATGGCAGAACTAAAGCCGTGAGGATGGGCCATGGAGTGTGCCAGGGTAATTCAGCCTGTAGAACAACTGCCCAGGAAAGGCAAAAGGTCCCGGGTTTGAATCTCTGTCTGGCACACATTTTTCATCTGCTACAAACTTTTATTCTTCAATATATTGGCTACCTGACTAATATATGATATTGTCTACTTGTTTTCTTTAAGGACATATTCCCCACATTCCTTAACTGATATCCTAATTTTTCTCTCAAACCCTGCTTAGATGAGAGTTATTATACTATCAGAATTACTGATTTAATAATTAATTTTTAAATGTACTTCCTGTATGCCAGCACGGTATATGAAATCAGTCTTACTTCTCTGTACTAACCATTTCAAACCATTTCTTTTAATTCCCTTGTGTTGTATTGTGTGCACACACAATTCAAATGGCTACACACACACACACACACACACACACACACACACTAGTAATCGGAAGCCACCTAACTGGAAGAGCGCTGCAAGTGACACCTGTTACTACCTATAACCATCAGAGCTCGCGCCACAGGCTCTAATTAAGGATGCACACAGCCGCACTCATCCTCACCTGTGTGTTGACTGTAAGTGCATTATCCTGTGAAGTGTTGCTTGTGATTACTGTCTCATGTACCAGTGTTAATGCTTGCTTTACTACTCTCAGGAAGTTACTTCACCAGTGACAAGTGTGCAATTTTCTCCACAGATATGCATCTATTTCCTAATATGATGACATATGGTAGAAGAAATGGGAACATTCGTTAACTGGTAGAGCAGAAACAGACTTTCACTACTGTATTGCAATTGTTAATTACAATTTTGTAACAGTGGACATTCACTCAGTCCACAGTGCCCTCAACCTGTTTGCGTCCACGTTCTCCTGCATATGACGAATCTGCTTAAGAACAGCAGACATATGAACAACAATTGCAACAGCACTTTCAAACTTTCAGAGTGAGGGATTCAACCATGTGTTGTGCATTATTTCTTTCATGGATTATGCCAAAACTGTACCAATTATTGTGTTAACTGCCCCCCTTCAGACCCAGTCAAAACAAACATTTGATCAAATATGCACACTTCTTTCCAAGCCTTACTGTAAACATATTATTGTTACTGCCACCACAGTTTAATTCTTTAACTGTCATAAGTAGGCTTATCAGTCTTATTGTGCCTGGGCTGCTGAGCTCCATGGAGGAGTGGCCATTAAAATTTTGTCACAGACGTTCATGAGTCGCCGTACGCAGAAAAAATGGCAGGGGATACTATTATTCTCTTAGCCCCAGATCAGGAGGTGTGAGAATGTTCTTTTTAATGTGAAAACCCATCCCTCTTCAATTGCTTGCAAATCGCACAGTCTTTTGAAGTTTCAAGAATGCCAGAAAATCAGACTGAGGCATGGTGTGACGTGTCGTTATTCAACTCTCCCTTATTCCCCCACTCATATATAGTATGCAGGAAAACAAGACAGTTGCTACAGTATGTACGGAGTCCCAATATCAAGTCAGCCATCCTCACTCTTAGCCACAAGAACATAAGTAGCTCAGTAACCAGCAATGTGCATGTTTGGTGCTTCCCTCATTTCAAAATTGTTTTGTAATTATAGGTCGTCTGACTCTCCCAAGCATTGAGCAACATGCCATCACTGCAACAATAAAGGTCATATTGCTTTTGTCTGTAATATGACAATTAAGTAACAGGACCAGGATGTGGCAATGCAAACAATGCATTGTCATAAGATGTTGTATATGCGTGCTGACACAGAGGAGGCAGTCACTCTACTTACTTATATCGACTTAGGCGCCCCCACCCCCTCCACGGAAGTTGGTCAATTACAACAAACAAAACTTTCTTATTTTAGGGCAATTCTGGCCCCTGTGGCCTACAAATCCATAAATACGTAGTACAGCGTCTGACTTTACTCTTCTATGTCAACCTGATTTCTGATATCGTCCTTCTTTCACAAATTAACTTTCCGAGTTATCTTTTTTGTTCTCATCTGGATTAGGGTGAGCAAACAACTTCCGTACATGTATTACTTCGACCTCTACAGCCCAGCCCTGATTTTTTTTTTTTTTTTTTTTTTTGCGCCCGGCCAGTTCCTGTGGCGCTTTGTGAGCAAATGAATATATGACTGCTTCACAGAGTCGGTGAGTTGTTCACCCTATTTCTTCAAGTTAGTGGTCCATTTCCTGGTCGGTTTAATATAATAAACTTACAGTTATAAATGATAAGTCAAATGAAAGAGAACTCAACAGTTTTGTTTGGCACCAGTGTGCATGCGCAGCACAATGTTACTGCCGCAATCTGCTGAACAGCAGTAGTAGCAAAGATGGCGACTAGTGAACGGAAACGATTTTGTGTTTTGCAGTTTTTTGCAAAAACCGAATCTATTGTTACTGTTCCGGCTGAAGTTCGGTTGTGATCCTCCAAGTGATGATAACATTTGTAAATAGTGCCATCAGTTTCAAGATACCGGCTGCCTTTGTAAAGGGAAGAGCCCAATAACAGGGCTTGCTTTTCACGGCCTCCACATTCACCCGATCTAACACCGTGTGATTTTTTCTTTTGGAGCTTCATCAAGGATCATGTGTACGTGCCTCCACTAGCAGCCGACCTCCCTAAATTAAAAAAACAGGTTGAAGCAGCTGTTGCTACAATCACATAAGAGACACTTATCAATGTTTGGGAAGAACTCTGCTATAGACTTCATGTGTGCCGTGTGACAAATTGTGCTCACAATGAATATTTATCAGGTTCTTTGTGCCCCTTTGAGGATCAATGAAGTTCGGCATGTAAAATTGAAATAGCTACTGCTTAAAAAGAAGCAAATAGGTGGGTTTAAAATTAAGTTCAAACCATAATCACTTGTTCACTAAGAAATGACACTGTTTGAGTTGCTCTTTCATATGACATACCATTTATAATTGTAAGTTTAATATAATAAATATTATGGAGTGTTAAAACCCCAATATTCATTTATAAACACCCTGTATATCCCATCCTGATGAACTCTTTGCTAAGCTTGCAAGTGGTCAGTATTTTTCTAAAACTGGTTTTTCTGAGGCCTACCTACAACTTCATATAGATGAAACTTCTCAGCACCTGCACATTGTCACCATGCCTTTCAGCCTCTTTTAATATTTGTGGTTGCCTTTCGGAGTGGCAAACATTCCAGCTAAATTTCAACATTTTCTAGAGAAACTTACAGCATCAGTTCCAGGATGTGATATTATTTGGACAATATCATGGTCCTAGGTTATGCCAATGAGGAAAAATTCCATAACTGAAGTGAACTTTAAGTTTTACAGATGGTAAGCTTAAAACGTAATTTAGAGAAGTGTCAAGTTTTCCAACCAGCTACTGTTTATCTTGAAGTTTCTCAAGAATTCCTTCAACCAGAAAGTTTCTGTTGTTTTGTCACTGCCACAGCACAAATCTCTCAATAAGTTCCAAGATTTTCTAGACAAAATTGCCAACTATCATGCCTCCCACACGTTGCATCAATAGCATGGGCACTCCATGCCATACTCTGCTTAGAGCTGGTCAGGAGGCGCCAGAAACTCGCTCGTTACTCATAAGCGCGTCCGCTGCTCGGGAGTGGCGCAGCGAGGAGCCCCTAGCTCGAGCAAAGGCGCTCGCAAGCGAGGCGACTCGGTCAGACTCGTAGCAGAAGGGAAATCGGCCAAGTGTGGTGTAGCATCTCTTAGAATGTGGCACACGAAAATAATAGTAATAAATATTACGGACCGTTAACAGCTGTACTGTGTTATGAAAAAAACTAAAGAGAAAATATTCCTTCTGTGTAAAAATGTTACAAGAGACAGTGACTGAACGGTCATGAATGACGGTAGAGATAAAAGGAAGAACAATACCGATAAACTAGACAACAGAAAATGGCAATCTTTTGTCTGGTTGTCTGCTATTCTGCTAGGTTTACAAGGAAATATATTTAGCTAATCTCGCCAACAAATAATACAATCAGGCTAATATGTGATAAAGGGTATACTATTATAATATATAATAGTGCCCCTTACCGCATATTAGCCTGATTGCATTATTAGCTATTTACATATTACCTCCATAAACCACAAATATTGCTGAGGTGAGGTGGTATGCGTGCTTCAACAATACAGACAGCTGTACCATAGGTGCAACCATAGAGGTAATATGTATGTACATATTTTTAATCAACTATTGCTGAATGCCACCAACACATTTTCACGTAAATAGGACCACAAGAACCGCTAACATCCAAAGGACAATAGTTCATTGTTGGCCTTTTATAAACATCGCAGGAAGGACTGCAAAATCATTTAGAACTACAATAGGAACATTTATGTATGACATCTGTGTGTGTGTGTGTGTGTGTGTGTGTGTGTGTGTGTGTGTGTGTGTGTGTGTGTATTGGGCTCGAAGAAAGACACACAGGCATTCGTTTTTCCTTGGTTCTACTTGGGAGTGGGATATATAAGGCAGTGACTTGTACTGGGACGAGGTACCCTCCAACATGCAGCTTACGGTGGATTGCGGAGTATGCACATACATAGATGTAGATATAGATGAGTGCGTGGAAGAAATTTATTCCAAAGACTGCAAAATGTTTAACTCAATATTTCTGTTAAGAATCTCTTACTCATAAAGAATATTCGTTATTAACACACAACGTAGCATCTGTAACAACATTCTCAAACAAACTGAATGATTATGTATTATAATTACCGCAAGTTTAATGTGTAACTTTATAAAGTAACTAATATGAAAATAAATCTTCATCACTCTTGTTTAAAATGACTATAAAAATAAACTTAAAAAATCGGATATATTAACGTGTGCACTGCTTTTATCTAACATGAAATGACACATATTTCGAATTTAATTAATTTTTCCAGCAGGAACTACTGCAGCTTGTTCGGGGCCTGCCCAGCAGAACATACTTCCCATTTGCTAACACTCGCAGAACGTACTTTTTCGTCGTCATAGTAAGAAACGGCGCTGCGAGTTCCTATGGGCGTTACGAGTCTGCGAGTCTCACGAGCGTTACGGGTCTATGCATCTTACAAGTGCAGTAGCAGGCTGGTCGCGGCTGACTTGCAGTGCCCCATTGCCCCCCGTGGCAGCGAGTCTGGTGCAAGGCGGGGATGAGCTACGAGCAAGCCTGAAGGCTGAAATGACCGGCTCTAACTCTGCTCCACAAGGGCACTAAATGTTCCTGGTCACCAGCGTGTGATCATCTGTTTTCCACACTCAAACATACGTTAAAGTCTGCGTCCTGTTTAGTGACTTTTCAGCCGGGTCAAGCAATTGGCCTCATGTGTTGGGGGCTTTTCTTGCTCAAAATTACGTGGATGAATAGAGAGGCGTATTGCCTATGCAAGAAAGATTTTGAGTCTGGAGCAGTGTAGGTACTCAAGAAATTGAAAAATAAGTCTCAGCTATTGTGTAGGCTTTAAAAAATTCATGCTTTTTGGTGTTTGGTCTATAGCCAAACATGTTAATACAAATGCGTTGTCGCAACTTCCAGCCAGTTCGGACCCGTCATTCGACCACGACGAATTACTCTGTTTTCACATCGATGTTGATGGTCTACAAATAGCAGATGGTTTTCAAATCAATAGCTGTAGGATTGCACAGTAAAACAGCTGTGGATCTCATCTTACATAAGGCAGTTATGTACACCCCACATGGTTCACCCAAAGTTCCACCTTCTCATGCATAATACCCCTCCACAACTAGTAAATATTCCATCATCGTTTCTCCATGATCAATGGTGTTCTGGCATTAAAGACAAACCATGTGACATAACTGGTGGCTGTTCTGTTGGCCATTCACGCACACATTGTTACTCTTCCACATGCCTATCACTAGAGTGCCTCCCACACAAAAGGCTCTGGTCTAGTGACATGTATTTGGCCAGGTCTGGAAGGTGACATTACGCATCTCATTGTGGCTTGTTCTTAGAACACCATAGGCGTTGTCTCCCTGGCCAATGTTGCTACAGGCATGGGAAAGTATACAAGGGGATTTCACCCACCCATTCTTGAATGCAGATTGGTTATTGGCGGTGGACACATTGTCGTATTTACCAGATGATGTTTGTTGAGCACCAAAATCCATACTGGCTGCAGTCACAGCTTTGTCAAAAGATATAGTGTACTGAAGGTTTTTCTACAATGGTCGCCAACAATGGTCCACAATTATCTTCACACAAATTTAGTTCATTTTGCGCCCTGTTTAGTATTCAACACATTTTGGCACCCCTGTTTCATTCATAACCAAATGACAAAGTAGAAAGGTATGTTTGAATGTTTAAAACACAGATAAAAACAAGTTACAAGACTCCGCAATTAGTCTATAAATGATCTTCCTAGTGGAAAATAGCAATTTTTAGGTGGAATTAACTGGTTACCTAGAGAACTAATGTATAAAGGGAATAAAAAAATAATTTATATACATAGTATTTATTGCCCATTAGTGATACTCGACAAAGATTTCTTATATGAAAAGTATGATACAGTTCTTTCTTTCCAACACAACAAGATTTAGGTGGTGTCATTCAGTTTGAGATTGAATGATTCACCCATGAAGTCGATAAACTGTGCTCCATCACTGCTCCGAAAATAAATATTTATGCACCTTCTGAGAATGATGGGTATCAGATGATATTGATTCTCCCTCAGCACCACCACCACCACCACCACCACCACCACCACCAACACCTGTACTAGACACCAAGATGGAGGCCACTCCACCCTCCCCTACACTACCATTTGACCTACTGAAAATGGGCAAATGTCGAACCAGCCCACGCCTGAAGCACTTTTGCTTTCATGCACTAATATCAGCATTGCACCTGAGCCAATTCCCTGGAGACGTTAAAGATGGAAATGTGGACATCTCCTGAGTTCACACTCTTACCCAAGTGGAGAGAGATGATTTCACACACACACACACACACACACACACACACACACACACACACATACACATACACATACACAAAATTGAAAAGAACATGCAAGCTGGCAGGGGAAACCATACCTACCAAGAAAAGCACTGCAAGCAAAAACTCTTGGTGCCTGTGCAGGCTCTACTTAAGGACATTCACAGACACACTTGTCCTCACTTGTGTGTTGACTCTCAAGAAGCATTATTCTGTTTCTTGTGATTAATAATTCATGTACTACTCATCAATTTTTATGATTTATTCATGCCATTTTTCATTGTGTTTCTGGGAAATTTGTAGTTAAAGGTTGATAGAAATCCATCCATAAACAAACTTGGAAATATTAAGCTATGGCATTACACGCATCTTTCCAATCAGCTTCCTGTAATGCTTTCTTGGAATTTTCTGTTATCTGTTCATTAATCAATCTATCTAAATAATACCACTCCATTGTTCAGGTTAGTTATCAAGTGTGGGCAGTTGAGCATCAAAGTCAGACTTGCCTATTACTAAGGGAGAACTTTTATATTATTGAGTAAGCATTCACCTATACCCAAGGTGTCTATTAGTGCAAAATTTTTCAGTGTAGTTATAGTGGAAAAAGTATCAACATGACTCAGGTTTATCTGACACTTCCTAATTGATTCTTTTATCTTTTTACCTATTTTTCAGAAAATTAATCTTAAAATACATTATGTGGTATTGAAACTAAAATATTTCTAATAATATTTTATCATGTCTCTGTGGAGATCTATATATGGTAAGGTTTACAAATGTCTTTTTTAGCACCACCGGCAACAACAACAACAATTCATGAGTACAGACTACCAATTGTTGAGCTAATTGAACTGTACTGGATTCAATATAATTCACTTTTAATCTCTCTCTCTCTCTCTCTCTCTCTCTCTCTCTCTCTCTCTCTCTCTCTCTCTCTCATTCTCTCTCCCCCCCTCACTCCTTTTTACATATGTTAATGACACCTTGGGCCACACTTCCCCCCCCCCCCCCCAAGAGAAATTTACTAATTCAAATTCCTGGGTCCTTGTACTTACATGAATATCCACACAGATATAATACATCAACTTCATTTTGACATTTGACTATGTTTAAACAGAAGCTGAGAAATTCTATGCCTTGGTCTAAGTTTATTCAAACAAATTGAAATAATTCAACTGCTGAATTTGAAAATTTGTGCTGGACGAGGACTCAAATGTCCAACATCTTACGAGCAGTTACTTTAACTGCCTCAGCCATACAGGCACACTTATCATCCAACCCAAAAGCCTAAGTTCTTCTTAGCCCCATTCATGCCCCCCCTTTTTTGCAGCCTAGCTGCATATGATTGTGTGTGGCTGCATTGAAGATGGCCGTTTGTGCCTGTCCAACCATGTTTATGTCTGGAGTCTGCTCTTTCGGATATGTACAAAGTATGTGACACCAGTACTAATTATATCATATTACTCAAGTGATTGTAGCTGGGTTTTACAGACTCAGTTACAGTTGTGTTTATGTTATTTACAGTTATTATTCAGTCACACTTGCAACGGGATATGAGAAATTAGCTATGTATATAAAAATGAGACAAATGAATGATTAGCATTTACTATTTTGTCCATCTTCATCAACTGTCTTGATTGTTAATAAAAACAACAACCAGTTCAACAAATGAAAAATTTCTCTCTTTTACAACTTTCAGTCAGTTAAGGCCTGTAAAGACATGGCCTGCCAGTGTGGCCGACTGGCTGCTGCTGCACTCTGATATGATGCAGTAACAGGGTCACAGCCTGTTCTGCTTCACCACACTGTGTCTGTACAGGTCTTTCATTAGTCTTTTGAAGCTGGCTGCACCCTGCTCCAATATTCTTGCCAAGAAAAAAATGCTGGCACTACTTGAAATCTTTGCACACCACTAAGTGACGGAGGGCCTGTATACTCCCTCGGTAGAAATAACAAAAACAAAATCACCTACATTCTTCAGTTTGCTGAGAAAGATATGACTTGTCGTGTGACACAAATTTTTGTAACTTACCCAATTACATAAAACACTGAACAGATATCAAAATTAATATTACAAACAAATTTAAATGTTTCTTTTACATAACCTCTAAGCCATATATAAGTTTTTCTTTACAGATTTGTGGCATCTAGACTAAACAAGTAACAAATTTTATATACGTAATTACAATACTGTAAGAAAAAATGGCATTAATTACGCCACATTACAGTACATCTTTAACAGGGATGGGGGAGGGGTGCACAATGATGAAACCAAATTTTTTGATCACTTACCCAGTGATATAAACTTTCTGGTAGACATCAGAGAAAAATAAAAACTGAAAAGTCTCTCGTTGACAACGTCTCTTATTCAGAAGAAAAAGTTCAGTTATTGTAATATGTGACAAGTTAGTAACTCACATCTAAATATTAAAAACTCATTGTTGAGTATGTAGCCATATTATATTAATTTCTGATGTGAACGTAATATAATGTGTTCAGTGATAAATTAAACATTGTGTGTCCAGTTTTCTTGGCAGTTTAGAGGCTGAAGCTGTGAACGAGTATGCAACTGGGTGGGCAGATATTACTCAACCAAGGGTGAAAGGTAAACCAGCTGGAAACTCAAGATATCATGAAAAATCTGCAGCACCCTGCCTCATTTTATATTAAATGATTTAACAGTTTTACCTTTCATCAAACTTCACTCAAGACCGCAATTATATTATTGATTCATGTTGCCTTCTTTTATTTTATTGAGAATATTAGTGCATTCCTAATCAAAATTTACCTTTTTAATCACATACAAGTCTTTCCTGTAGTAACTGAAATACTTCCTATTTATTTATGTGATGGTTCAACTTATCTATTTCCATCATTTTACAGCTGTCATCCCTCTCATATATAACACTTTTCACATCATCTTCCAACACTCTGGTGCTTTTATCTTGCATTTTTGTTTTGTGGTAGTCAATGTAATTTCAACTGTTACCATAAAATAAGGTGAATCTGATCAGGAGGTGTCAATTCAATCATTTACTGGTTTTTCCCCATTTGGACAACTGAGCATAACATTTAAAGAATTACATTGCAGTTGACCATTGTCACGAATTCTTAACTAATCTATAAACACGCAACCATCAAATCGCATTGTCAATAGGTGTGTGATTCTCAATTTACACACATGCAGACAACGGAACAGTGCAAAAACTTCTGCTGGCACCTGTTACTTCCAATATGCAACTAGTAAGTTGCAATATTATTGCTCGCATGTGAATATCTTAAGTGATACAGTTAATATTGCTTAGTCATTACGCAGACCTAATTACAAAATTGTATTTTGTAGGGTGAATCAGATCATGCAAGTATACCAAAATGTTTTGGTACCAACACGGAAATCTAACTACAAACCAGAATTTCTTCTAAACGCAGTGAAAGCTGTTGAATCAGGAAAATTAAGCATCTGGAAAACTTCAGAGGAATACCAAGTTCCATATACCACATTAAATGAAAAATTCAAGAAAAGATACAAATACAGAACAGTGGTGGTGGATATTGGGTTTTGAGCGTTCGACATCTAGGTCTTCAGAGACCAAAGAAATTTCGGTAGTTAAGAAGCAAGAAGTGTAAACAATAAAGAAACAGATCAAATAAAGGGGAGCAATCCAGTAAGTAACGTGTAGCTGAAGTGAAATACAAAACATGAATATTTGGGATGATGATGAGAAGAGTACCCCATTGGAAAATCTGGAGAAGGAGTTAAAACAATTGCAGAGGACCATGGCTGGCTAACCACAGCAATAAAAAAGGATGAGCCAACCACCCTGCAACATATTTAAAACTCCAGTCTAAAAGCTTAGGCCAGAGTTGAGATAAATCACAAAATTTGAGGACTTTGCTCACACTCTCTTCTCATTACCTAAAATAGAGGGCAAATCTGCACCAAGATTCGCCACAACCCTCTCTGTATGATATAAATCACACTCAATTAAAATGTGATGGACAGTAAGCTGCATGCCACAGGCATCACAGATTGGGGGCTCCTCTCATCGGAGTAGGAAACCGTGTTTCAGGGAACTGTGCCCAATGTGGAGGCATGTAATGGCGACTTCATCCCGGCTAAGAGGTCAGTAGGAGGAATGCCACGGACGGACAGTGGGCTTCAGGTGAAACAATTTATTACGAGTCACTGAAAGCCAATCTGCAGGGAGCGCAGCCACAACAGGGAAGCGATATCCCGTAAGGGATTAGGGCACCATGTCTCATCTGAAGCACTGCAAGCCTCTTTGGCAGCCTGATCGGTATCTTTGTTACTCTGAATGCCCATGTGTCCCGGCACCCAGCAAAATAACACCACCTTCCCGCGACGTTGAAAGAAGGACAGTTCATTGTATATATGCTGCAGTTAAGTCTCAGATTGATGTAGATCATATAACGACTGCAGTGCACTCCGAGAATCCGAGCAAAGAAGAAATCGTTTGCCCTGAACACGATATAATGACTCTAGTGCCTTCAAGATCACATGGAGCTCTGTAAAGAAAACAGAGTAATTCTCGGGGAGGTGAATCTTAATAACACGGTCAGGGAACACAATGTAACATCTGACAGACGCTCCATGCTTGGATCCATCATTGTGCAGAATTGTGAAATTGTGATGTCTAACTAAAATAGTTAAAAACGACTGATAACTAAAATCCTAAGTTTGTTCCTTCCCAAAACTCGCCACGTCTAAAATAATTCTGGGCCTCTGGAGAGGCCAAGGTGGGACCCTGCCCCAGCCTCTATGTAAAACATTAAAATTAGACACTCCCATTTCTAAAAGGAAATCTCTTGTGCAAATTCCCTATGGTCGTGTCGCTCTTTGACGAGTATGAAACAGCCTCTCCATCGTACACTGTGCAACTGTGAGGTATGTCGATGAGAAAGGTGTGGACAGCATTTTATATGCCTGGCACACCATGAGTAGCCGTCACCTGATGTACAGTGGTGGCTCCGCAGCCTCAGCACAAAGACTTGGTATGGGGCTCATCCTAAATGCCCCAGTGGCCAGCCGAATCCCTGCATGGTGTACTCCGTCCAACATCTTTACATAAGAGGGGTGTGCAGACCCTTACACTGTGCACCCATAATGGAGACAAGATCGCACAAAGGCTCTGTAAAATCAGAGCAAACAGGTTCTGTCTGATCACCAAGAAGTGTGGATAAGACCTTTTTAAAATCACCAGTGCTTTGAGGAACTGTGTCCAACTCCTTAAGGTGGGGCAACCATGAGAATTCAGAATTTAATGTGAGACCCAGAGACCTCACTGTGTCTTTAAAAGTCAGAAAAGAGCCCTTCATCTTCTGTACAGGTAGATTAAAAACACAACATAACCGGTTAAGAACAACACACACAGACTTCTCAGTTGGAATCTTGAAACCAGTCATCCCTGCCCATTCATCCAACCACCGAAAAATTAACTGCAACTAACGTGCAGTTGTTGCTAGATTGGATAAAGAACAAAAGACAGAGACGTTATCCGCAAATAAGGAACGCTGGACAGGACATATCATGACAGATGTAATAATGTTAATTGCTATAGCAAACAAAGTCACACTTAAAATGCTACACCGAGGGACTCCATTCTCCTGCTCAAATCGATCAGAGAGGCCGTCCCAACCCGATATCTAAAATAACATGAGGAAAAGAAGCACTGAATAAAACGGGGAAGACAACTAAGAAAACCCCATTTGTGGACCTGTCTAAGACTAAGATGCCACCAAGTAGTATGATAGGCCTTCACAAGATCAAAAAATATACTCAAAAGGTGTTGCTGGTGCAGGAAAGCCTGCTGTATAGGCAACTCCAGGAAGGCCAGTTGATCACAGATGGATCATTATCTCCTAAATACACACTGAAAGTGGCTGAGAAGCTGCCTGGATTCCAGCATCCAGACAAGGCGGCGGTTAATCATCCACTTTAAGGTCTTTCCCACACAGCTAGTGAGAGCAACACTGCAATAACTACTAGGGCTTGTGCGGTCTTTCCCAGGTCTCTCTTTCCCAGGCCTCTCTCCACGAGTCAGGGAATTGGCCTGATGCTCAGATGAAATTAAAAAGGTTGAGGAGATTTTCTTTGTTCTGCCTTGTAAGGTGTCCTAACATGCTATAGTGAATACCATCATGAGCTGTGGATGTGTCAGGGACCACATGCAATGCAGAATCCAGTTCACACATGGAAAATGGGCAGTTATACTGTTCATCATCGCTAGACCAGAAGTCCAAAATTCCCCTCTCGGCAACCACCTGGTGGCGCTGGAAAGCTGGATTGTAGCTGGCGGTGGCAGTTACTATAGCAAAATAGACTGCAATGGTCTGGGCAATGTCTCGTGGGTTCAACCGACGCAGAATCGCTTGTCTGATCCTAATGGCAGAATGGCATTCATCCTTCCACCAAGGAAGTGGATGCCGTTTTGGTTGTCCTGATGATTGCGGAATGGAAACAGTGGCAGCATAGTGGATCTTAGCAATAATATTATCCACCCATTCCTGGACACTGTCATGGGGTTCAAATTCGGCAAGTCAACCGTAAAGTGTCCAGTCTGCTCTGCAAAATATCCATCAAAGCGGCTGTCTTTCGGGTTCTACTCTATCTGGAAGGTGAAACCAAGTGGAAGTGGTCACTACAATGAAGGTTATTGTCCACTTCCCACTGAGTAGAGTGGTAAAGCCTGGAGAGCAGAACTGGGCACAAGTCCGTTAAACTTTTGATTAGTGAAGTTCACTTTTTTGAGTAATGCATTAACGGACTCCCTAACTTCTGTTAATTTGCTGAAAGTATGTTCATCTGGTACTTTTGTAGCCACTTCTAATGACAAAAGTCTTGCCGCGTAACTTATGCTCATTTTAGTGCAGGTCCCTTCTGTATAGGGGCTACACCCACACTATGGGTTGAATCACTCCCTGTAAGTGCATGGTTGACCTTCTGAATGGTGTCCCCAAGACCCGAACAGCAGAAATGGAGGCCCAGTGAAACCCACAACTTAGCGTAAGCCTGCTCCAACAGAGAAAAAAAAGTGCGACTCTGCGTATACCTGCATTAAGTGAGTCTAGGAAGGAAGTAATATTAATAGTTTAACGTCCCGTATCAGTGGTCTGTAGTTGCTAGCAGTAGGTGGTTCTAGTTAAGTTCACATTAAGTGCACTTTTTACCCATGGAAGTGATCAGAGTGTCAAAGATGATTTGTGTGTGAAAACGTTATCATGGGCTCAACAGTTGATGAAAATCTGTGGCCACGTCTAAGTGATTTTGTTGATTTTATATCTAGATTGGGAGAACAAATACTTTTCAACTGTAAATTGTGCCTTCCAAAAAAAATCAACAATTGAGGCTCACACCTGGAACCTTAATATCTTAAGCAGCACATCAGGAGATGCCATTAATCGCAGTTCCTACAGTTTGAAAAAAAAAAAAAAAAAAAAAAAAAAAAAGAGTCAAGGCAGGTTCACGTAGAGGAAAATCCAGAAGAAATGTTGATATTTTACATTCCAATATCATTAACAAATGACAAACAAACATTCTTCTTTTCATACAAGAAGAAGAACCATTTAAAAGAACAAAAGACTTTTCCCCCAAAGCAAATGACTCTTCCGGAGGCCATTTTACATTACAGTATATGATTAGACATCATTTGTTTATGCTCTTGGCTGACTGCCATGATAGAGTGGCTTGGTAATACTAGTTTTTATTTATACTCCAAGACCTATTTAAACTTGTGTATCCGAAACATTTTTCTTAAGTATCAGGCAGGGTAAAACTTTTTTTAAACTGATTAGCAATTAACGATAACTTCTGTTAAATTTTCCACAGAATAATGCTTTAAAGTTTAATGAAGTTAACTTTTTTAGTAATGGATTAATGATTAACATAGTTAACTTTTTGATTTAATGGTGCTCAGCTTTGATGGAGAGCATAGTGACAGATCAATGGCAGAGAACGACCCTGTTGCAGTGCAGAAGTGTGTGTACTGACCTGTATTGAGGAACTTGGTGCTTGAAGACAAGAGAACCCCTCAGGCAAGTAGTGATAGAGCCCCAAAGCACATTGTGTGCATTAAAATCACAATAGAGGATGAATGGGTGGGGGAGTTGTGTAAGAAAGTCTTCCAGAGCCTCTTCATTATACGCATCATGTGTTGGCAAATACAAGAAGCATATAGTCAGTCGGTGACGCATAAGCACTGACACTGCTACTGCTTGTAGGTTAGTGTTGAGAGAGAGAGAGGTTCAGAGTGGTAGGCTCATTTGATGAAAACAACCACTCCCCCTCTAGCTCTCTCTCCACTAATGTCATCCTTTCTGTGGAGAACATATCCATTTATCTCAGGGGTATCAAAAGGCTTGAAATTTGTCTGCTGGAGACAGATACACAGAGGTCTTCCCTGAGATAATGAATGTAGTTCCTCCCATGGGTCATAAATCCCTGCAAGTTCTATTGCAATATAGGAGCCATCTATCAAGGTGGTTTAACCTTCACTCTCTCTTTCTGACAGGAGGAGAACCACCCTTGGGGCAAGATGTTTGCTCCAGAGGAAGGTCAGTTTTGTGGTGAGTTGATTGCCCCCAGAGAAACATCGAACTCCATGGGCTCTGGAGACGTCAAGCATAATGCTGTCAACCTGATTTGACTGCTTATAGTTCAGCTCAGTGTTTTCTTTGTCCTTTCTGGCCTTTGCTCGCTTTTCGGCCATTTCAACAGGTGGTTTACTGGACTTTGAAATCGGTTGTTGCATTGAAGGTGGCAGGATCTCGCCAATGTCGGTAGCGGTAAGTTGATCCACCGTTTTTGGGAGAATTACTGAATCTGAAACACCTGCCGCATTGCACATGCACTGGCACAAGCAAGTGTTTGTACCAACACCATCAACCTCTGTTTGCACAGAGACATCAGCCTTGGAAACTGGCCTTTGAACAGCAGCAGCGAAAGAGGTGACATAGCCTTAAAGATATTTTTGGCTTCACCATAGGAAATCCTCTTGGTTGTTTTAATTTCCTGCACTTTCCTTTTTTCCAAGTACACACTGCAGTCCCTTTTCCAAACTGGTTGTTCCACAGAGCAATTGACACACTTTGAAGAAGGTGAACAATCTACGTCATTATGAGCTGCATTGCCACATTTCTCGCAAGTAGCTTCTCCTTTGCAACCAAGGGTGGTATGCCCCAACTGCTGGCACATAGTTGTTGGTGGGATATTTTAGGGGGACAAAACTTCAAGGTCATCAGTCCCCCATTCCATTACTGGGTGTCACAAGAAAAAGCGTAGATGTGGAAGAGAGCCCAGGGATAAAATGGCAAAGGGGGGAGGAGCCCCTAGTCAGTAAAAGGACAATATAGGCAATGAGAGACAACACAAAATGAGACAAACACACAGAAACACTGAACAATGACAAGGAATGGAAAGTAAAGACCGATGTGCGTGGGTGACGACCATGAGACTAAAAAGTGGAAAAGTCAACCCCACAGAAACATGTTAAAACCTCTGATCAGAGGACATGAGGAATACAGGAAATGTATGAAAACAAAGCTTTAAACAGAGTGGTAGAAACCACTGTCCCGAATAAAACCTAAAACTAAATCAGCCATTTGGCTGTCGTCACGTAAAACATCGGATAAAGATGCAGGATAATTAAAACTCCACCGCAGGGCGGCTACAACTGGGCAATCCACCAAGATGTGGGCTACCGTCAGTCGGGAGCCACAGCAACACTCGCGCGGGTCCTCGCCACGAAGATGATGTCTGTGCGTCAGCCAACTATGGCCAATGCGGAGCCGGCACAGGTCTACTGAGCCCCGGCGGCAGGCCCTCATTGAGGAATGCCACACACCCGTGGTCTCCTTCACAGCTCGAAGTTTATTGGGCACCATCAGAGTAAGCCACTCAGTACCCCAAAGCTTAGCGAGCCGTCAGTGCAAAACAGACCAGAGATTGGAAGGCGTTAGCCCGATATTCAACATGGGCTCCTCGACAGCCTGTTTTGCAAGCCTGTCGGCACGTTCATTGCCTGGCATATAGAGATGGGCAAAACCGATCTTTTCAGAGATCGGATCAGAAATAGTCATTCACTGGGATGAACTAGTTCTTTTTCATGGTTCACCGACTCACCAACTGATATAAAACGTAAAACGTTGTCACATTACTTTTTTGTCACTATACCTTTATCTGATTTAGCCATATTGTGAAAGAAGAAAGAAGAGTAATAATTTTATTGTAAGTCCTTAGTAGTTTCGAGAATTAAAATTTGTAGTTACACCTACAATAAAATTTAAAAATGCTATAACAGAATTTAAATATTTTTGAAGGTGAAATAATTGGAAAAAGAAAAAAAATATTATTTTTATATGCGTATACTTTCATTCAAAAAATAGAATATTTTGCATAATAAAATGATACTAGTTCCATATTTATACAGTGAGTAGTCTGTGAGTTTAAGCGAGTAGAATGAAACGTGATAGCGCGAGAGGTCCATGTAGGACGTGGCAACTGCCGCAGGAAAATACCCATGCGCACTAATGCTGCGTGCTATGTGAGCAACAAAGGCGAGCGACAGCGCGCGATATTCAGCGACGCGACACGGCAGCTACAAGCAGCGACATTCGGCGTCACGGCTGGGTATCTTACGTGAGCGCGACAGATACTCGCTACAAGATGGCCGCTAGAACCCATCACTTGTTATCTAAAAACTAAAGTCTGGCGCCCATAAACAGTAAAATAATGATAGCTCCAGAGTAAGCAATAAAGTTTTATTTAATTTCGAAAATAAGGCATCAAAAGAGTAATGTCCATTAAATTTACAAAGCGAGGAATGTTCGTGGACTATTTCATTCCTAACTTCAAGTACGAAAAAAGACTGTGAAAATCTCCAGCCAAATTCTTCGAAAATACCACGACGAGTACAGATACTTTCGACTATGTCGTCAACGAGTTTTTCTTTTGTGAGTACAAACCATCTACAATTGATTAAGTTCGAAGAGAGTATTAGCTAAAGAAATAATTAGGTAAATAACTGCGCTGATACTCTTACAGTTGGCGTAGTACAGGGGTAGCGTTCTGGGCTCCTATATTCTAAGTTTTGCAGTTGCTGGTAAGATTTCCGTTCCACCTTATATTTTTAGTTCCTGTAACTACAACCCTTTCACCTGTAATTTGTGCAAAGTTTTATATATTCTCTATACAAAGCAATGCGAATTGTTTTTTAAGTGCTTCCCAATATAGTTTATCTTTAATTGCAAACACACACACCCTACTGTACCAAACACATTAAATTCGCAATGAAACATTATAGCAAGATATTTTACTCAGAAACGTAATTATAGACATTTCGTTTGACATCCTAGTGTTCTCTCTCTTTTCGAAAACAAGTTTGTTGTTACTGTCAAAGATTTGATGCCAGCAGCAAAAATTTCAAATGGACACATTCCCGAAACTGAATGGTTTCAGACACAGAAAACATTAATGCACATTGTTGTTTTCTTTGTTATTCGATTATATAGTCATTGTTTTCAACATGCCAAAATAATGTAGATGCATGAAAGACGCATAATTTGTTACAGGACACTCGTCTATCAAGTCAGGAAACTGTGTGATATGGGCTTACAAAATTTAAGCAACAGAATGCACATTGCACAAGACTTTGTCTCTCTTGCTCCCTTCATGCAAACTACAAGTGTTCGAGAAAAATGGAGTAGGATATTTTTCGTAGAAATTTTATATAGTTTAATATTGTACTGTAACGCGTTTTTGCTACCGACTGCAGATTTCTTGTTATTAAGAAAAAACATGTAACATTAAATAAATACGTTTCATCTCGAGTAGTATTCGAAATAGGAATATGACGGTTTCTGTTGCTTCAGATGATCGTTTCTGTAAGTGATCTGCAAGCTTTATCAGAACACAGGAGTTGAGAGAACAGAGAAATGCGCGGAGTCGCTTTGTACGGCACCACGCGGTTCACCAGAGGAGTGGGGGGAACAATGAGCAGCGCCCCACACGGGCGGCTCGGCAAGCGAGCGGAGTCGGAAGAGTGGTGGGGAGAGGTGAACCGGTGAACCAGCTAACTCACCGACTCAGTTGGCGGTCGGATCGCCTCGATCGCCGGAATCGTGCGGAGCAGCGAGCTAGCGGTAGTCGGGAGCCGCGCGCTCACTGAACCACGGAGCTTGCGCGACTCACCGATTCTCGACTTGCTGGGGGAAGGCGCTGCACATGTTTAGGCGCTCATTTTTTGCGTTTTATACTTGCACATGGTCTATAGCACATTTTTTTTGTAGCTTAGGAAACTTCTGAAGCATGTGGCAAGGGGTTTAGGAAACTTCTGAAGATTGTGGCAAGGGGTTCTTATGCAGCTCATTGCTGTCACCAGAGGGACTTTTCGGATCAGATGAACTACCACTCTTTTTTTTTTTAATTAATCAATCTCTCACTCCTTAGAAGGATCTGGCTCTTTGAATCAGTTCAGGAGCAGATTGCCCATCTCTACTGGGATACTGACATGACCTGGAGACCATACAAACACCACTGACGAACCAGACCTGTGAAGGGCAGAATGCGTCTCCTGTATGGCTACCAACAGAGGAGAGTGAGGGTAGCACTGATCCAGAGCACGAAGGCTGCTCATGGAGTCAGTGCAGATAATGAAAGTCTCACCTGAGTAGGACCGTATGTGCTGGAGAGCCTGGTAAATGGCCACCAGCTCAGCAGTGTAAACGCTGCAGCCATCTGGCAAGGAGCGCTATCCGATAGGGATACACTGTTTCAAATTCTGAAGGAAGTGGTGGTAAAATATAGGGAGCGAAGAGTTATACTCAACTTATTCAAAAACCAAACAGTGGTTATTAGAGCCGAAGGGCATGAAAGGGACGCAAAGGTTGGGAAGGGAGTAAGACAGGATTGTTGTAGCCTTTCGCCATTGTTGTTCAACCTGTACATTGAGCAAGCAGTTAAGGAATGCAAGGAAAAATATGGAGAGGGAATTGAAGTTCAGGGAGAAGAAATAAAAACTTTGCGGTTTGCCGATGACATAGTAATCCTGTCAGAGACCGCAAAGTATCTGGAAGAGCAATTGAATGGAATGGACAATGTCTTGAAAAGAGGTTATAAGATGAATATCTACAAGAGTAAAACAAGGATAATTGAATGTAGTGTCAGAAAATCAGGCGATGCTGAAGGAATTAAATATGAGATAATAAAAGTAGTAGACGAGTTTTGTTACTTGGATAGCAAGATAACTTCTGATGGCCAAAGTAAAGAAGATATAAAATGCAGAATGGCTATGGGAAGAAAAGCATTTCTGAAGAAGCGAAACTTGTTGACATCCAATATTAGTTTAAATGTTAGGAAGTCCTTTCTGAAGACATTTGTCTGGAGTGTAGCATTGTATGTAAGAGAAGCATGGACAATATGGAGTTCAGACAAAAAGATGATGGAAGCTTTTGAAACATGGCGCTACAGACGAATGATGAAAATTAGATGGGTAGATCACGTAACTAATGAGGAGGTGCTGAACAGAATTGGGGAGAAAAAATATTTCTGGAGTATTCTGACTAAGAGGAGGGATATGTTGGTGGGACCCATCCTGAGACATCAAGGAATCATCAACTTAGCATTAGAAGGAAGTGTGTGGGGTAAAAATCATAGAGAGAGACCAAGGGACGAATACAGTAAGCAGATTCAAAGGGATGTAGGTTGCCAAAAGTATTCTCAGATGAAGAGACTTGCACAGGACAGGTTAGTGTGGAAAGCTGCATCAAATCAGTCTGCGGACTGAAAACAACAACAACAACAACAACAGTTCCATTTTGGTCCCACAAATAGCTAGGGAACTAAATGTCCGCCTAGATGGAGCCCCTCATGCGTAGGGTAAGCCTTATACAACTGAGATGCGGCAGTGTCCCCAGAGGTTGCTCGCTAACAACTGTTCCGCCTCAACAGCCATGCATTCCATCAGAACGTAGCACCTCTTAGGATTGAGGTGGTTCTTTTTTACTTCCTTCCTTGCGACCAGGGTTGTCAAGCCAAGAGCCCCATTCCCTAGTACACACAATGTTCCACGAGGTGGTCGCTGAAGTGTGGCCAGAGGTTACAGTGTCAAAGGACTGGTGGCACTTACCAGTCCCCAGCTCAGGGACCCCAAGCCCGAACTCAGCAAATTAATGCTGAGCCCCCTGAAGGTAAAATACAAAACAGCCGACCAACCGGCATTAAACAATGGTGAGGAAAAATGTCTGGTGGTTGAAGGCTGTGAAAAATATGACGTTTCCTCTGAGGAAGAAAGATGTTAGGAACATTGTGCAGGAAAGCCACACTAAGCAAAGCATTTAGTATTAATATTCAAGGTAAGTATGACATTAACTGCGAATGGGTAAAGTTGAAAATGTGTACACAGCCAGGATTCGAACCCGAGTCTCCTACCTTCTAGGCAGTTGCGCTGACCCCTACACCACTGGGGACACAGTAATCATCACACCTGCACGGAATTACTCATGCATGCCTCCCATCAGATACAAATATGCAACTTTACCCTGCCCACTAGAACTCAAACTCTTAGTCAGTACTGATTCCTGTAAGAGTAAGGGCCTAGGAGTGCCTCCACACTGAAATAAGGATCATTGCCTGTCATTGGCAAATTGTATAAGTTATATATATATTTGCAGTTGATGTCATACATTTCATGAATATGAATAGATAATAACTGCAGGATGAAAAGTGGCGTCTGTTCTTTCGGACATGTCTGAAACAACAAACAGCATATAACTTATACAATTTGCTGATGACGGGCAATGATCCTTTCTTCAGTGCAGAGGCACTCGTAGGCCCACATATATATAATTTAGTATTAACTCCAGGGAAGGGAATTGTTATCAGTGACTTCAATGAAAACGATAGTGACGGGCTGCAAACAGGGAGTCCCTATCTGGAACATCTAACAGTTATCGAGAAGAGCATGAGGCAAATGAAAACGAAGAAATGGACAAGGAGAAGGATGAAGGTAAGCATGAATTTAAAGAAAATGATTTCACCATAGTAAAATTGAAAGCATCTCTTATGACACCTATGAAATGAAATTTCTGAGATAAAAAGTTCTTGGTGATAAATTGATAATGCAACGAAGGTAGAAAGAGCCAAAATTATTTTAAAAAGTTGTTCCAGAACATAAAAGGCTAGGTAAATTTATTTTTTGAAGGGATAGATGATTATGACACAGAGTAAGTATATTTACATTGACTATGACATACTAAAACTAAAAATTAATATTTGTTTGTCAAATTTTATGAATGGAAGTTTCTTTACAGCATAAATCTCAAGTTTGATGTGCTTGTAAAAATTTGTTTTGTCTAGAAATTGTAAAATTTTGTTGTTAATACAGCAATATATTTTTTTTAAAGTGAAAAAAAGTGATCATTAACACTGCACTGGAAGTCTGATTCCAATCCTGCATACAAAATACAATAGTGATCATAGCCCGAGGAGGTGAAAGCAATCAACAATTAACTTAAAATAATAAGTGAAATTATAAACGAAAAAGAACTAATACGTACATCATTATCAAGGTTGTGAAATTAACAACCAGAATTTTTATTCAGTTATCACAACAGTAAATGGTGACGAAATTTTTAAAAAACCTGCCATTTTTGGTCAGATTCACCTCATTTACAGTATGTATTTTCATGTTTATTATATGTGAACTTCTCTTCAGCTAAAAAGAACCCTTCACACTCAATTATGTGAATCCATCATCTGTGTAGAATGGATTTTTGTGGTGACTCAGTCAAGATATTTTTTTATTTATTTATTTTTGTGTTGCATTAGATTTGTTGTCAATTAATTATTTTTTATGATTTTATTTTTGTGATTTATGTCTAAATCCTATGGTGCTACATACATCACCACAGCATCTTTGTGAGCTTTCCACTGTGGTGATAATTGGATTTCTCATTTTCCTTTTGTGAGCTGTAATGGATTGCCATTACAAATAAAACAAATAAATAAATAAATAAATAAAAAGCCATGATTCTTTTTATTTTACTTTATTTCAAAAATATTTAAATTTCACGTTTACAAGTAATATTTCTTTCTCAACCAAATATTCAAATGATCATCACAATCTCTTCCGACAACAGTAGTCATGCTGCAACAAAACTGATTGTTGTAGCAGTTTTCATACACTTGGCATGGTGTACCACCACTTGATGTCAAGTACATATAGAGGTGGTAAAGCACATTCCCAGAAGCTTTGGGGTACCCGTAAGTTGGTGGTAAGCATACTTCCCAAGAACCCCGCAAACACTGTTATTTGTTGGAGTATATTCCCACTGCCCTAAAAGCTACATTTAACAAGAAACAGAAACCAGAAGTAGTGCAGCAGAATACCACTAGGGGCCAGGACCATACAGAAATGATAACTTGGTTGGTTGGTTGGTTGGTTGGTTGGTTGGTTAGTGGAGGTAAGGGAGCCAACAGCTAGGTCATCAGTATATTTAGCTCAGAATGGTGCACAGAGAAGAAGATAGTGCTATTAAAGAATGTGATCCAGCAAAGAATATTCTGCTGGTAAAAGAGGGAGGAATTAAAAAGCAATTAAAATCAACAATAAGGCAAAAGTAAAGTAGGAAATCCTACAATGCACATCTTCACACATCTGCGAGATGAACATCCAAGCCAAATTCACTAGTGCCATCCATGAAATTGTCAACATATCATATCCCTAGAGCAAGAGGCTAGACATGGAAGGTAGGCAAATATTGTTAAAACAAGGTAAAAAGTATAGATGGTGGTTTGGAGGAGGGGTGCTCCAAACCCTGCAAACAGCGGAAAACGCCACAAACCTATCCACCCTGACTGAGGGCCAGAGCCAATCTCATAACTGAGAATAAAAACCAGCTTCATTGAGAAACCCAAGGACCCGGTCAACCATTTGTTGTGGATCATCCTCCAAAACTAAAGGCAATGAGTGTAGAAGTCCATATTTGGCATGGAAGGCCAAGAGCAGTGGACATTCCACTATTGCTGGTGTCATATAAGAAGGCGCTTCCACGCATAGAGGCGCAGCAATAGGGGAAGAATAGAACGGAGGGGCTACGGATGAAACATAGTGTAACATGCGGTCAGCCACATGCGTACAGAATGAATATTATTGGCTGTCATTGCGGTAATGGAGGGGATGTGCAGAACGGCTGAAAACTGGGCCGCTTTCGTAGGTGACGCCGACTATAAGATATGAGCAACCAACTGTTGGGCTCTACAACCACAATGTGGGGGAGGCTCACTGCACAGAAGCAGTCCGATGTTGGGATGACAAAAGACAATGGATTCCCTCCAAGAACGGTACAAGGATGAACTGATTGAGCAGATTTCATTAGATAGGGCAGTAGCCTGCCAGTTGCTGTGCTAGTTTTGTGTGAGCAGGGATCTTAGCTGCAGCCTCAAATCCGTACCCAGTATTGCCAAGGGAAATGGATAGCGAGTAACTGCTGCTCTGACCAAATGGTCAGCCTAGGATACCCACATGACTGGGGACCCAGAGAAAGGCAACAGAGCAGGTAGCATGACGAAGGTCAGCGAGGAGATCGTAGGTAGAAATGACCAGAGGATAAGAAGAGTAGCAGAGATCATTGACCTTCAGGCTGCTCATTGAGTCAGTACAGGTTAAAACACTGTCCAGAGTGGCCGGTTTAATAAAATGAAGGGCTCTGCTAACGGCCATCAGTTTTACCATAAACACGCAACATGTTTCTCGCAGAGAATGGGATTCCATACCAACCGGAGGTATAAAAGCACTTCCCGTACGACTGACTGTTTTTGAGTCATCATTGTAGAAGATGGCAACACCCTGAAACTCTTCAGGCAATGGATGCAACAAATGCTGGAAGATTATAAGGGAAACTGAAGCTTTTGGGCTTTTTTGAAGAGATCTATTTAAATTCGTGCCTGGGGCATCATACAAGTGAGTGTGCACAGTACGGGATGGTGCGTACAGTCCAGGGAAGGAAGATGGATGGCCATGCAAAGGATAATGGATAATCCCACTCGAGGGTAGAAATCAGGAGGTTGAAACCCATTGCATGGAAAAAGTGGATCGAGTAGGAAATTCTCAAATGGCAATGGAGTAGGACAGCAAAAGCTGGTGCTGCCTAATCTGAAGAGGGAAGACTCAACAGTGCTGGTCTGGAAGGCACCCATAGCCAAGCAGCCATCTCAATGGTGAACTGCGTCTAACAGTTTTAGTGCAGAAGGAACTGCTGAGCCATAAACCTAGCACCCACAATCTAATTGGAAAAAAGCCAGTGTCTGATGGATATGAAGGAAAGTTGCATGGTCTGCACCCCAGGATGAGTGAACAAGGAAATAGAGAGCATTAAGCTTCAACAAATAACGCATATTCCAATGACTGCAATAACGGAATACAGTTAGAGGGAAGTCTATCCACCCACTTTTTCAATACTCACTCAAATGTAAGTTTTTCACTGCTTTACTTCTAGATTTATTTACTGTTTAGTTAATATATAGTCAGTTATATAATAATTAATCTGTCAAATATCTTTACAACTGATTTGCACCACATTATCCATACATGGTATCTTCCTTTTTCTAGTGTAGTTTCTTGCACTCTATCCGCTTTGACAATAGTCAATTATTGCCTGTTAACAACTTTGTATGCTAAAAACTGATTCACAAAATAAATTAAAAGTATACAGTATCTATAGTTCTTATTTTCATTGATAAATATGAAAGTACTTTACTAAGCATCTATGGAAGAGTCATTTAATAACACTGTTCATTTCAATTAAGTCATGTTCGACATTTATCCTGAGAAAACTGTAATTTAGTATGTCGACTATTGTATGATTGCCACTGCAGAACTACACACCCAATGCCTTGTGTGTGGCCTAATTGCAAAACATCCCCTACTAATCATGCGACAATCAATGTGTTAATTAAACATTCCTGTTAGAATGCTACATAAGTTTCCTCCTGGATTTTGAAGAGTAATGGATTACTCATTTCCCTTCACTTGAAAAATTGAGATAGCCTTTTTTTTTTATGTTTCATCGGAGTCAGTGGGATGTTAATTTTAAGAAATATATGTTTATCTTATTTGAGTAACTTAAGCTGTTGGGCTTCATTTCATCACTGAAGGACAAAGAATTAGTTACATGATTTTACTGGAGTAGTCTCTGCAGAAAAGACTCCACATGACATGTCAGCTTTACCCTTTAAATATCCATGGGGGAAAAAAAAGCATCTTCGTTATAAATTATGAGAGGGATTTACAAGACTGTTCTTCGTAATCATTGACACACTATTTTAAATGCAACAAAAGGAAGTGCCAGCAATTCCGATAGGACAACCTAGGTTATCTCTATGAACTTACTGTGTTACTAGCTACAAATGCATGTATTCTTGCTGTATTTAAAATTATGTTCACCTAATTAGGTTTACTAATGATTCAACTGTTATGAAGAGTATTATGTTTTTCAATGTTCCAAGATTTTAAAGTTATTTTGGTGCAAATAAGCAAAACAACATACTGTAGATATTGTAACAGCATTAGATTTAGCATATTTGTTATTGTAACAGTTGTAATTTGGGGCACTAATTATAATAAATCACATTCATTTTAGCACTTCTCCTCAGCACCTTATAGAACTCCATGTTGTTATAGAAAAATACATTTCTTTCAATACTAAAAATGTCCTTCAATACATTTTGCATGTGGTTTTAATAACCTTCACACATTTGTCTACAAACAATGTTATATATCTACCAACAAGTATTTACAGATTAAAACACTATTGGTTCATTCTGAATGTTTGCTGACCAAAATCCTTTGTTCTTTCACTGAATAGTGATTCCTTTCTACCTTACAAGTTTCTTCACTTTTCATGCAACAAAGTTGTACAATGTTACCTAATAGTACATATGTAAACTTCTCTTTCACAGGAGTATAAGGAAAAAAGACAAATTATTTGTCAAAATCATAAATTTATTAACAATCACTGCAGCCGCATTTCAATATTTAAATCTTTATCAAGGAAAGAGACCACTCACCAAAATGCAGTTGGGATGAGTCAACAACAGGTGCACAGAAAAAATACAGACTTTCTAGTTTCCAGAATAATCCATTTTTGGTCTCAAGCACATACAATAGAACCTCTATTTAATGTTTTTCTAGGGAACATAATTTTTTAACCTTAAATGGGGGTTTACCTTAAATCGAGGTTTCGATTAAAAGCAAACTTTTCCAGAACTCTTTGCCTGTACTGATACGACCTACGCCAATACACATAATTTACACAATAAAACAAGGAGATATGTACCCTACACACTGTTCTGTAATTACAACTTTTTCTGTAACACTAATACAGCAGTCAAAGACCATAGTTTCCCAGCACACTACAAAATTAAATAATCCAGAAAATAGTTACAAAATTAAAGTAATATATATAGATGCTTTTCTTATATAAACACAAATTTACACAATTTTCATGGGGTCTCATTTTTCGAGATGACTGTAATAAGATATAGTATTCTGCTTTTAGCACTGTTGGATTTTAGGTTACAAATGTCCAATTTATTTACTCTGTCTATAACATAGCTGTCCACTTTAAATGCTGTGACAAATCTCTGGACAATGTCTATGCTACAAAAAGCTTCACCTAATGATAGTGGCTGCATTTCTTCATCCCTAAAATGATGATCATCATCATCATTCTGCTTTACTTCATATTTACAGATTTCCTCAACATCCCCGGTGCATGTAGTGATGGCATTATTATCACAAGACACAAATTCATCAAAAGTGATGGGTAAATTGTTAGATACCTGCAACCAATCATACATGTCCACTCCTGCTTCATCACCATCGTTGTCGCGAGTGCTCATTTCATTAAATCTGGACTTATGAAAGCAATTTGAGATGGTTTCCTTAGTTACCATTTTCCAAGCTCCTGTTAGCATATGCATTGGTTGCAAGATATTCAATTTCAGCACTTCATTCTTATCAATAAAGGCAAGTGACGTAAAGAAAAGAGCTGTCCGATACTTGCTTTTCAGTCTATGATTAATTCCTAGATCTATGACGTCTGTTAGTGCAATTTGCAGGAAAGAAATGCTCTTTCAAATTCTGCAGAAATTCTGTCTGTTGGATGAGCAGGACACTTGTCAATAAAGAGAACCACCTTTCTGTTTCCAACACCGATTCGTGCATCACAAGCTTGCAAGAACTTTTTGAGCAAGTCTGCAGTCGTCCAAGCACTTTTGTTGTTATAATACTTACATGTCAGCATAGCACTGTTCTCCAAACAATGTACCATCTGCATTGATGTGTAAGGACAGTTATTCTCTGCTTGCTCATTCTTCATCCATGGTATGGTTCTCCTTCAACACTTAAGGTTTTAGGGGGCATGAGTTGTTAAAACAGGCCAGTTTCATCTACACTGTACACAACCCGAGATTTGAAATCTTAGAGGTGTGGCAGCACCTTTTCTTTCCAGTATTCAACACTTTTATCACTAACTGCAGCACTCTCTCCACATACTTCCTTGCAAGTTACCTCATAGTGTTTTTTGAACCTATCCAGCCAGGCGGTGAGCCATTTCTTTAACAGGCACATTTGTTTCACTCCCCTTTCCAAATCAAGTTCACTTTCTCCACAACAAACAGTTTTTCTTTTTTGCTGCCATAGTCAACTTCACTAAAACAATGAATGTGAGTGAGCAAAAGAATATACAGCTGGATTATCCACGCAATACACAACAAAACATGAACTAATGTAAAACCTGCGTAAACTGACACTATATTGTAATGCTGCTATGAACGTACAGACTCAAACAGAGCTTTGTCGCATGCAAAGTGGCTTGAGTGTTAGTACATTGTACATTGTTAGTCTTCAGCCGCAGTAGGCTGACTTCGAGCTCACTCATGCATGTAGCGAAGAATTGCTATGGAAGATGATCGATAATATCCAGTATACTGTAAATGCTGGAGTAAAGTGTATGAATACTCATAAGATGGTGTTTGTTCCCACAAACAACATTTGGATATAAATGTGTGTCATTAACATTTTTACACTACCCATTTTTTCCTTATACAAATGTTAACATACATATTGACCTGCCCTATATATAGTTAATGTGTCAACTTTTTATACTGCATAAATGGATAAGGTTGTGGATCATCAATGTAATAACTGCCTCTTGACACACGTCTACACCGCTGGCCATTAAAATTGCTACACCACGAACATGATGCGCTACAGACGCGAAATTTAACTGACAGGAAGATGATGCTGTGATATGCAAATGATTAGCTTTTCAGAACATTCACACAAGGTTAGTGCCGGTGGCGACACCTACAACGTGTTGACATTAGGAAAGTTTCCAACCGATTTCTCATCCACAAACAGTAGTTCACCAGCATTGCCTGGTGAAACATTGTTGTGATGCCTCATATACGGAGGATAAATGCGGACCATCACGTTTCCGACTTTGATAAAGGTAGCACTGTAGCCTATCGCGATTGCAGTTTATTGTATCGCAACGTTGCTGCTTGCATTGGTCGCGATCCAATGGTTGTTAGCAGAATATGGAGTCAGTGGGTTTGAGAGGGCAATACGGAACGACGTGCTGGATCCCACCCAATGGCCTCATATCACTAGCAGTCGAGATGACAGGCATCTTATCCGCATGGCTGTAACAGATCATGCAACCACATCTTGATCCCTGAGTCAAAAGATGGGATAAAGCTGGATAATGCACGACCGCATGTTGCAGGTCCTGTACGGGCATTTCCGGATATGGAAATGTTCAACTGCTGCCCTGGCCAGCACATTCTCCAGATCTCTCATCAATTGAAAACGTCTGGCCAACGGTGGCTGAGCAACTAGCTCATCACAATACACTAGTCACTACTCTTGATGAACTGTGGTATCGTGTTGAAGCTACATGTGCATCTGTACCTGTACACGCCATCCAAGTTCTGTTCGACTCAATGCCCAGGTGTATCAAGGCCATAGGTGGTTGTTCTGGGTACTGATTTCTCAGAATCTACGCACTCAAATTGCGTGAAAATGTAATCACGTGTCAGTTCTAGTATAATATATTTGTCCAATTAGTACCTGTTTATCATCTGCATTTCTTCTCGGTGTAGTAATTTTAATGGGCAGTAGTGTATTTATGTACATGTGCAAATATGCAGGCTAGGGTAGATACTGTACTGTAAATATTTATCTATTTTCCTTTCTTTTTTGCTACCAACCAGTTCAGTTCCAGCACATTTTAAAATGAATTGTGTTAAATTTGAACTAAGGAGAATAAGAGGAAGATGTGTCCATGGGGATAAAAATCTAAAACCTAGAGAGAGAGAGAGAGAAAAAAACCATCAACTTTGAATAAATATTGCTTGTACATAACAAATCTATTCAATATGTAATGTGGGCAGATTGTTGAGTCTACTTAACTGAAACCCTTCTTGTAACAGATTGTAAATAAATATAGACTAGGTGTAGAAGTAAGACGATTTCTCGATTTTTGTCGTCTTTCACTTTTAACGGAAGTTTTAGTAAGTTCACTATCTGTGTCCTCAATTTGTTTATGGACTAAAATGTGTGCACTCAGGTTAAAACCCACATGAAATAACAGCAAACAAATAGTCATCTTTCAAATAAGCTTCATGGATTCCATTTACAAGTTTCAGATGTGTATAGTAATTGTACATGAAAGAGTCAAACTAAGATGATGAGGGTCAATTATTCTTTATTTGGTGTGGAGCAACTCCTAGGCCCTTACTCTTAAGAATCAGTTTGGGGAAAAAAAACACAAATTTGAGTAAAAGTGGGCAGGGAAAAGTTGATAATTTGTATCTGACACGAGGCAAGCTAGAGTAGCCTGTGCAGTAGTGATAACTGTGTCCTCAGTGAAGTAGGAATCAGCACTACAGCCTAGCTAGCAGGAGACCCAGATTCGAATCCCGGCTGGGTACACATTTTCAACTTCAACCATTTGCAGTTAATGTAATAAATTCCATGAATATGAATTGATAATAACTGCAGGATCAAAAAGTATCTAATGACCCCTGATGTATGAAGGTCATTCAATAAATAACATGGAGCATACACACAAACAAGAGATGAAACCAACAACTTAAAGTACACAAGCTAATTGTTGGACAGTGACTTGAACACAAACATATTTTGGCCAGAGTGAAAGATGGGTAGAACTGAAATGTGTTTTGTTCTACAATTTTTTTCTTGTGGAAGATTTAAAAAGCCAAAGGCATCCATTATAGGACGGCGGCTATAGTAGGTGGACTCATGGCTTTCCTGCCAGATGGATACACTCTGGGTTTTAAAAAATTTAAGCAAGACAGGACAAGCAAACAAGACACGCCACAACCTCTTCGAAAACAGCTTTGACACCAGGAAACATGGATAGACTCCATTGATCCTATTTGGCAGACTGTCAAGTATGGTGTGTGTGTGTGTGTGTGTGTGTGTGTGTGTGTGTGTACACGGAGGGGGGGGGGCCCCTCAAATGACTGACTGCATTTGCTTTTACATCATGAATTGAGCATGAAGAATCTTTGCACAAGATGGGTGCTGCATCAAAAATGTGTGAGCAATGAAGAAGCCAGCCACAAGGTCAATGACTGAAGAAATTCACTTTAGAGAATGAATCTTGAACTTGGAGAAAAGTTGGACCAAGCATGTTAAACATTGAGAGAATTATGTTGAAAAAACAAGGGAAGTTAAGAAACTAGTATTGTTGTTTTTCATATCAAACCAAGTTACTTATTGAATGACACTTGTATATGCACATAAAACTGAAGAATACACGTAGAAAATTTTTTTGGCAAGTATACTCTGGCAATGACTCCAAAGCCAGTAGTAGTTTAAAGCCCAGGTAGAGTTGACATTTTAACCTTCAACAGATTCTAGGTGCTCTGGAACACAGTGTAAATAAAATGATTTGCTATAACATTTAACATAAACACTCCTTGAGTTACACAGAACCCTGTTCATTTCAAATTACCATGGTAGTTTTTTTATGTCCACACCAACAAACATACTGCACATTGGATTTTACTGCTTATTTCAAATGAGGAATGACATACAACCACATTCAGTGAAGATCTTCAGAAAGAAACAGAATAATTATTTATAACAGTAACAAATTGCTTGATGGAGTAGTATGTGACATAAGAGAAAGGAACCATTCACTGACAGCAGCAGATCAATGCTTCAGTGCATAACCACGTAACAGACAGGACAATTTTCAAGTAAGTGTTTAAGGACTGAATATTAAACCTTCACATGAGTAACTGGCCACAAAAGTGGAGTCAGACACTCACCTATACCAATTTCCAGTCAAATCATCAAGCTCATACATATTAATTTCTTGTCTTGTTATTGCATAGTGTTTTAAACTTCACAGCCTGCAAATATACTGTGAATAGAGGGCAGACCTTCATTTGTGACTCAGCCTAAGGCCACACTGGATAAACTCCATGCACAATGTAACCTTAACCCTTTACACCTGAACTTCACCATCATGCGGGTTCAGATTTTGCTTTCTTACCCTGACTTCAATGTTCTGGTATGCTTCCAACCATCATGCAATGATAGTTCAGGCTCTGCTCTTCGCCTACACAATCATTGAGTGTCAGTTGGAATCTTATCAGAAGACTGAGGTCTGAGTAAAAGAGAAAATCAGAACTCGCACGATCGTGGAGATTTGGGTGCAAAGTGATAATGTAAATATGCATGTATACCATCTCAAACATCTCATGAGACATGCTTTGCCAGACAAGTATTTGGGCTTATCCTTTTTATTTAAAATACATTTGAATTCTCCTGTATAAGAACAGCATTTAATACAGAATAATAAGTGACTAATGAGCTCTTGTACTGTTTATTCCATCTGGCAACATTACAATATTATGTGTTAATATTCCATCAAAACAGAGTCTTAAGGAGAAAGCAAAATCAGTTTCTGAGTTTTGTTTTGAGGTTTGTATTCACAGACTGCTTTGTTGGTGATAGTTGTCTAATTGGCCCAATAAGTTGCACCAACACCACCACCAACACCAACCTTTTAGGATACTGTCAATACATGAAACGACATTGTTTTCCATTGAAATAAAAGGTCATCTAATATCTTATGGCTCAGTACAAACATCAGACTTATCTGTTATGCAATAATAATAATAATAATAATAATAATAATAATAATTACACTAAATGTGTCCTTTGCATTGCAAAATGAAAGGAAGGAAGATTAGTGTTTAACATCCTGTTGATACAATGGAGACTGAGCACATGAACGGGATAGTTTTGCCACAAACAGACAAGGAAATCCATCATGCCCTTTCAAACAAACCATTCCAGAATTTGCCTGAAGTGATGTAGGTAAATCACAGAAAACCATAGCTAGAACGGCTGGAGGCAGATTTGATCCACCATCCTCTCAAATGTGTGACCATTGTATTACCACTGTGCCACCTCACTCTGAGGATTGGAGGAGTCAACAATCATGATCTTGAGTAAGAAAGCATCACATGCTGAATCTCTCTCAAACATTTTGAAGAATCTATTACATTTTTAATCATAATAATACTTTAGGCAAAATGCACCAATTCATAAAAGATGATTTCTAAAATTTTTCATTTTATGCAAACAGAATAGAGCACTCAATAAAAGGAAACTACCATCTGTTCAAAACATGAAAAAATATGATAAATGGCTTCATCCAAAATGATAGTAAAGGCAGTCTTATAAAATTTTGGATGTTAATGATCACATCAAATTGAATTTGTTATGCAGGCAGAAGATAATTCCAATACTTGTGATGCATAAATTGAATACCATACTTTATTCATATTAATTGGCACATATTAAATGACTAAACTACAGGAGGAAATAGGTATTTATGGAAAATTAAAACTCCCCGTCACAAACATGGTAATATTTTTATCCTGAAATTGCACATATTAACAATACACTGTGAGATGAAAGCTTTATAAACTGGTTTGTTGTGTAATAAAAGTGCACACAGAAAATTTCTTTCAAATATTTAATATAAAATTGAAGTTGCCATACATTTCATATTCAAAACTTTGAGAATGTTACACAACATAATTAATCTCAATAATACACCTGATTCAACAAAAAATTTCTACTGGACTCCACATGAAACTACTGAAAATATGTTAATGGATTTGAATAGGTATAATAGCAAAATCACACATACATAAAATGGAAATTTCCAAACAAATCCTATGTAAGTAAAAAATTCATACAATCTGATTAACTGTCAACA
Organism: Locusta migratoria; assembly: GCA_026315105.1. Taxonomy (NCBI): domain Eukaryota; kingdom Metazoa; phylum Arthropoda; class Insecta; order Orthoptera; family Acrididae; genus Locusta; species Locusta migratoria. The sequence goes on along the minus strand of CM048755.1, from coordinate 112,152,252 downwards.
CAAGATTACTAAATTTTCTTGGAAAACAATTCCTCTTTACTTACGAAATTTAATTTCAACAGGCAGAACACAGATTTCTTTATTTCTTACTAGCCTAACATTTTGTGACGATAAATTTCTTTTGCATACAATTTGCTTTTACAGGTTAACTGTGTCTTTTTAATGTTTCAAACAATATTCAAAGTACGTAGATGTGTCCAATAAAACCCCTGCCATTCCAAAGTGTGGAGGACAATCTGTCAAATTTTAAGTCCCCAAACATAAGAAGCACCACCAGTACCTAGTGTCTTATTGATTCACAAAGTAAGACTCTGCAGATATGTTTTTGAATTTGCTTCTAGACACTTCCACACAATCTAGTGGCCAATGAAAACTGTACATCATCACTACTTCCTTTGTTGGTAAACTTTCTGATGAAAATTTGTCACCACAGCTTATATTTTTGAGTTGAACAACACTATGTTGCAACACAGATATGACTTACCCATGGATGTGGATGTGGAAAGTTAACAGTTTCTGAAACTCAATTTTTAAAGAAATCAAAATGTTGAAACAAGTCTGATGAATTCCTGGAAGTGATATACTTTACTGCTGATTAAAATTTTTATGATGATTCACATGACAATCTAGCACCATAATAACTGAAGAGTATAATTAGATCTTTTGAGGGAAAAAAAAAAAAAAAAAAAAAAAAAAAAAAAAAAAAAAAAAAAAAAAAAACATGTTTCCTGTAAATCATCAGGTGCACTTTGTGAATATTCTGTAAATCAATGTCAATAGCGATTTGTAGTATTAGTCATGACATCACATATCATTCCAGTAAAAATAAGAAAATGAAATGTAGTTTTCAATGTATCTACCTTTTAACACATTATGCCCATGTGGGGCAAGTGCAAGAGAACAATGGGTTTTCCAGACAGCAACTGTATGGCTTATGGATACATGTTTGTAAGCTACATACATACATACATACATACATACATACAGTCATTCACATAAAAGGTATGCTGTACCCCCCCCCCCCCCCCCAAAACACCCACACATGGGCAAGAATTATTTTATGGTTTCACAATAGCAAACCTCTCATATTACCACAATAATAATAATGTATGCATCTCCAGAAGCAGTGACAATGACTGACGAGAATTTAGAAAGGTTTTTTTTTTTTTATTATTATTATCCATACAGTTTTTCAATGATAGCGAGGAATTTGATTATGTTACACATTTACTTTGTGACTATATTGCAGCCCATGTTGCAGTTTTATTCAGTCTGAAAACTAAGTTTGATGCAGCTCTTCACACCACTATCCTGTGCAAGCCTTTTCTTTCATCTTCAAGATACTACTGCTATCTACATCCTTTTGAACTTGCATACTGTATTGCTCTCTTCAGCTCCCTCTACGATTTTTCCCTCCAAATGTCCCACAAATAATGAACTAGTGAACCTTGATATTTCCAAATGTGTCATATTTGTAGATACCTTCTTTTACTCAAAATAAGCAACTTTTTTTCTCCCCAATTCCATTCCACTCATTACTTGTGTGATCTATGCACAGCATTAAAATTTGAAAGCTTCTCTCCTTTTCTTATCTGAACCAGCTTCACTTATGTACAAGATTACACTCCAGGCAAACTCCTGTGTGTTAATGTCCCACTACAATTTCCTCATTTAATTGATTTACATTCCAATACCCCCCTATTTTGTTGTTGAAAATCTTATATCCTCCCCCTTACAGGACACTGTCCATTCATTTCAACTGTTCTTCCAAGTCTTTTGCTGTCTCTGACAGAATTAAGTCATCAGTAAACCTGAAAGTCACATTTCCTTCTCAATCGCTGTTTCCCTTCATGCTCTTCAACTTTTAACTGCAGTCTTCTTCCATACAAGCTGCAAATATAGTTTTGCTCATTGTATTTTACCCTTGCTATCTTCAAAATTACAAAGAACTTATTCCAAACAATAGGTCAAAAGCTTTCTTCACACCAAGAAAAGCTATAAACATAGTTTGCCTTTCCGTATCTTCTAAGAGAAGTCAAAGGCTCAGTAATGCACTGTGCGTTCCAACATTTCTCCGGAACCGTAATGATCTTCCACGAGATTGGATTCTACAAGTTTTTCGATACCTCTGTAAATTATCATGTTAAAAGATTGCATCTATCTATTACTATATTAAGCTGATAGTTTTGTAATATTCACAACTTTCTGCACCTGCTTTCTTTGTAACTATAATTTTTCATAATATTTCTTGCAGAGAAAGTGGATTAGTTTTATCACATCCCCAGGATAGCAACAATTCTGAGGAAATGATTTCTGCTCTAGGGGTCATGTTCCAGTTTATGCCTTCTAGTGCTCCGTCAAATTATTTTTTCATCACAATATCTTTTGTCTCATCTTCACCTAAATTCTTTTCCCTTTCTATAATACTGCATTCAAGTTCATTTCCCTTGAATACCTCATCTATATATGGTAGTATGTATTTCAGAGACTGCATTTATTAGAATGCTTAGCTTTGACCAAGAGAAATGGCACAGTGGTGTACACATTGGACTCTCAATCAGGCAGATTATCATTCAAAACTGCCTTATGTTTTCTGTGATTAAATCTCTCCAGACAAATGCTGAAATGGAACCTTAGCAAGGGCACAGCTTATTTCCTTCCCCATCATTATAAAAAAAATTCAATCTTGTGCTAATGATTGTGTTGCTGATGGGATGTTAAACCCTAATCTTCCTTTGTAGCTCTGAATCATCATTTCTGTTGTACCCATTAATATTTAATATTCTTACTAGGAAACCCTATATATTCCTTCCACTTTTCTCTTTGGATACTACTGGTTCTCCATACAGCTGCTTCTCTTATCTCAAAAGGCAACTTTAATTTCCTATAGGAAGTATCTATCTTTCCTCTAGTAAAACATGAGTCTGTAGACCAACACTTGTTCTCTAATCATTTCTGCTAGGCCATATTGCACTTTTTCTGAACCCGTTTTTTCCTCCACACGCACCACTCCTTACATTTGTCCTTCCTCTCGACTCTTCATTTGCTGCTTCACACATTTTTTCATTCCATCTTTTAAATACAATTATCAGCCAGGATATTATGGTGAGTTGCAGGAGGGAGTTGGCATCACAGCTGCAGCATATAAATCACCCAATTCCCCCGAATTCCAGAGGGGAGAGGGAGGGGGGGGGGTGGACAATGAGCTCTGATACCACATTCAATCACATCCCAGGTGTGTGTGTTTGGGTTCAAATCTGGCAAGTTGGTAGGCAGCACATCAATTGCAACTCACCACTGTGTTTGTTGAAACACTCCATCAAACTCTTGGCCTTGTGACGGCACACTATTTGATGATAACTGTGATTGTCATTTGGAAACATGATCATTATGAAGAAGTGTACATATTTGGTGTGCAATCAGTTCACATCAATTCTGAGCCTTATGGTGCCTTGCACAACCTCCACTGAACCCACATATGCCCATGTGAAAGTTCCCCCACAGCAAAAGTGAGATGCCAAATTTGTCTCTATTCCACAGTACAGGTGTCAAGCAGTTCTGTCCTCGTAAAGTGATAGATTTGCACCTTCCCACTAGCACGATGTAGGTATAGGGGTTCATCTGACTGTGCAATGCTCTACCACTGTGCCAAGGTCCACTGACAATGGTCACGTGTCCTCTTCAGTTGTAGCTGCCAATGTTGAGATGTTAACAGTGGCATTTGCATAGGTCATTAGCTGCAGAGGCCCATTGTTAGGAGTGTTCAGGGCACTGTGTGTACAGATACAAGGTGCTATGCCCAACATTAAAATCTGTTGCTAGTTCTGCCACCATTGGCCACCTGCACTGTTTTGCGAGTCTGCCTAGCAACCAATGTCCAACATCTGTAATGAGGGGTGGCCACCCAATCTCTCAATGTTTTTACGAGGTTTGACTTTCGTTTCACTACTTGTTAAAGACACCGACCACATCACTTATCAAAAATCTAACAAGCCATACAGTTTCCAAAATGCTTGCGCCGAGCCTCCAGGCCATCACAGTCCACCTTTGAACAAACTCTGATAGATCGCATGCCTTCCCCAAGCCGCACGTGGAGAGCATGCTCACTGGTACTACATACACCTTCCATGTATCTGACTAGCAGTCATTCCTCATCAGGTGACATTGCCGTCACAAGTTTTTATATAAACAGTAGGTAGGTGGTCATAATGATCTGTCTGATTAGTGTACCTTCTATGAAAAATAAGGATTTATATTAGGCTTTGTCTTTCTATTTGATCCTCTGTTTTCCTGTCCTACTTCATATCTCAAAGCTATTCATTCATCTTCACTGCATTCCTTTCCCCAATTTCACCTATTGATTAAAGTTCCCTTGCAACCTCCCAACAATATATCATTATTTCAACATATGCAACTCACATTTGTATCTTTTTAGCAAAATTTTTAATCCATAGTTCATAACAAATGAATTGGACTAAGGTTCTACAACTGCCTATGGAAATGTGTGTCTTACATGTGAAATTTGCTTCCAAAATATTTGCCTTACCATTAGAAAGTAAATAAGGAAGCTATGATGTTTCCAAGTGCTTCCATGTATAAAAGTTACAATCGTGATTTTTTTTTCCTCCCTACTACCAATTCTAATCACTCGTCACAATTTTGCTTATGTAACTACCTGAACAATGTCTTATCTCATTATACATTGTTTTCCATTCTCTTTGACCATTTGAAGAGCTAGTTAGCATATGAACTCTTCATACTGTGATCAATGGTGCCTCTCTCTCTCTCTCTCTCTCTCTCTCTCTCTCTCTCTCTCTCTCTCTCTCTCTCTCCTCCCCGCCCCCTTTTCCTGCTTACAATGATAATGCATTCTCCTTGCTGCTCATAATAGCTTACTTACACTGCTTCTTTATTAGTCATTATTAGACTTATTCCTACATTACCCTAATTTGATTCTGTACTTAAAACAGTGTACCCACCCGAGCGTAAGTCCTGTACATCACACTACTGAACATCATGAATTCCTGCTATATCTAACTTCAGCTTGTTCATTTCCCTTTTTAGATTTTATAACCCAAATACCCTATTTAAGAGGGCTAAAATTTCACACACTGGTCCTTAATATATCAGTTTTGTTTTTTCTTATAACATACTCCTGAACAGTTTCTGCCTGAAGATTCAAATGGGGGACTTTTTACCTCACAGTTAATTTATCTAAGAGGATACTGTAATGTCATAATTCAACATTGCACCCACAGTAGCATTAGTAAGTTGCACCAGCCCTCATAAAGCACTCAGTGAGGTGCTCTACAGTCAGCCCCATGGAGTGGCACTAGTGAAGCCTCACCCACCTATTAGTAGAGGCGTTGTCCCATTATTCTAGTATTGGGACAGCACGAGTGCCCCCTATTCAACTTCATTAAATAGTGTCACCACTCAGCTCTTAGTTCATGCCTGCACCAATCTAGTACCAACACTGCAAGGGACAGCATTGTTAGTTGCCAACTGCTTTTGTATTCATATCAAGTTGTTATTGTAAAGTCTTCATCTCTAGTAACTAAAATTTATGTTTATACTCTTTACTAGTGTCTATTCATGCTTCATTTCTACCCAGCCTTCCTGGTCTGCTTACAATTACCTACGTTCTTAGCACATAGCATACCATGACGACTACACCCTGGCAGAAGTTCTTGGAGTTGCTAAAGCAAACTTCAGCTACTTCTAACAGTTGCTTGTGGTTCTAAGCTACAGCATTACACTGGAATATACAGTGTGTCCCAGGAGAAATAGTCAATCAGGAACATGACAGGAAATCATCATTGAAAGTAAGAAAGTCTAGTAAACATGGACTCTAAATTGCAAACCTTCAAAGCTATGGGCACTTCATCTTTGCTACCCTGAAATACACATTTTGGAAAATGTGCTCATAGGCATTAAGATGTGTATTTTACAGTCTGTTTACTGGACACTAGTACTATTTTTGGGTCAAATGCCAACAATGGAAGTGACTTGTTTCACAGTTATAATAAATGAAGACTTTCTGAATCACTTCATTTATTAGATACTACAAGTTTCATAATGCTGCAGATCACCTGCAAGTCCAAGTTGAAACAAGAAAAACAGCAACAACAATAAAACTTTTACAACAGAGCAATTTTACAAACATTTTGAACAAAGTTGTTACACATAACAACAAAATATTATGCACTCACTCATACCCGGCACTGCAAAGTGCAGTTTGCCAATAACTGAATAAAACTAATGCATAAAATGTGACTACAGTGGGTTAGAAAGTTCCCTGTAATGTGTAAGTCATAAATGGGCACACCAAAACATTGTAAAAATTGCTACATACACAATAATATAAAAATAATTCATAAAAATTGAGATTTAAAAAACATTAATATAATACATCCAAAAATGAAAGACACATTAAAAATCAAATGTTATGAACAAATAGATGGCACATTTTGCATTGTACATGTTCAGTCTTATGTATGTATTTTATGAGACTGTGTAAAATTACCAGATGTATCTGAAACTTTTCTGTTGTTTGATGCAGATTAATAAATAAAAACAGAAATACACAAGAATTCATGCAGTGGGTTTAAAACAAAAGTGGAGAAAATTAATCTAGTTATCAAACAATTAAAACTAATGAAGATGCTAAGTGATAAGAGTTTGAGAAAACAGTCACTACTATAGTACACTGCCTACTGAAGCAGGCTAAGTGATGAGTGATGCAGTAGTTTGATTATGCATGTCAGTGGTAGCAGTCTGTGCCAACTGCCTTCTATCACATCCAAATAACAAGGTGAACATATTCATGTTCATGGACATCAGTTACTGTACACCTGCTGAATCATGTCCCCACAAATATTTAAGGAAACATTAATGGGAAACTCCTTTTGTTGTTAAAATGTATAGTGTGAAAAACGAGAGTCCAAGAAGAATTTTAACTTCTTCAAGCATGTCAAAATACTGCTCCTCATCTGCATTGTACAAATTCTCTGTGTTATTATTAACATCTGTGATAATTGTGTACTGATACTTGCCAACTTGTGAAAAGGGCTTTCAGTAAAACTCACACACAAGAAAAAATCTGACCAGTTTCGATAAACTCTAAGTACTTCTGGACTACAAAATACAATAACTGATACTTCAATGAAATCATATGTACTTCCGTCATAGGACAATGTTTCTAGATGAACATAACAAACAAGAAGGTATTTATGTTAAATAGCAGGTGTAGTGAATATTGGTTTGGAGCATATGTAACAGGACTTTCTTGATATTAAGCAGATATGAGATACCAACACAGCCAAGACAGAATTAATGCACATCACAAATCACAAGCTAGTTGGACTTTAAAATCATAGTTGTGGACTTTTTAGCTTCCTGCAAGAATTCTTGAGGTTTTTTTGTCATAATAGGGACCAGAAATATTGGTCTTCAAAATAGAAATAAACTACAGAGATTCAAGGGATATGGGTGGTTTAACTACTGTCATTTTTCTTCACAAGCTTGAAAACACATTCACATTCTGAATTGCTATGGGATGTGGTGGGAATAGAGAGCACTACTTAAATGTAACCGAATTTCTAGAGAAGTGCATCACCTCCACAAATTCTTCATATCTGGTATCACTTGCAGCACCTTGATTTCTGACCAAACTGTCATCTATCTGAAGAGCCTCTGAAGCTCATTCACCAGGTCATCTGTGATTTCATTCTCTTCCTTGCATAACATGATAGGAAACTGAAACTTCCTGAGAGATTGTGTGCTATAATCGGGATTCAAACCTGGGCCCTTTGTCTTTCACGGGCAAGCACACTACCAACTGAGTTATCCCGGCACGCTTGACGACCAGTCCCTATAGTGTGCCACAAAATCATAAAATAACACCATCCATCTGTAAAATCGTAAAATAACACCCTCCATATAAATGATAAAGTTGGCAGGTATGTGTGCCCAATGTAGTTTCACTTGGTGTAAGTATATATTCATTGACAAAGGTTTTCTTTTTCTTTAATTGTGATACGAGGAGGAAAAGGAGATTGATATAGCCTTGAGGGACTCAACGATACAGATAGCTGGACCACAGGTACAAACACAGCGGAGGGGTCTCTGTGGAGAAGACAAACATGTGCTTCCTGAGTGACAGCAACCTTATCAAAAGTTACAGGAGCAACAGTCTTGATGATTGACTGAGCTGGCCATTAACACCTACTACTGTGGCTTTGCCATACTGTTACTGCAAATGGCTGAAAGCAAGAGAAAACTACAGTCATTACTTTTCCAGAGAACATATACGGTGATACCATCCTCACCGAAAATATATTCTGTAGGTGCAGTAGATCTCAATTTGCCAGATAGCGACTACTCAGGAGGATGTCGTCATCAAGAAACACAACATTATCATTCTGCAGATCAGAGTATGTAATGTTAGATCACTTAAGCAGGTATGGAAATGGATAGGCTGAAAAATATAGTAGCGATTAGTGGAGGTCGGTAGAAAGATGAAAAGGATTTCTGGTCAAATCAGTAGACTGTTATAAATAAAAATAAAATAAAAAAATAAAATAAAAATAAATAAAAAAATCTGTTGGTGGTGTTACAGGTGTAGGTCTGATAATGAATAAGGAATGCAGGTAAACTATTACAAGCAACACAATGATTGCATTATTGTAGTCAAGATAGATATGAAGCCACCAATGACCTCAGTAGTACAAGATTATATGCCAACTATCTCTGCAAATGATGAGGAGATTGAAAAATGTATGAGGAGATAAAGGAAAGTATTCAGACGGTTAGGGGAGAGGACATCTTGATTGTGATGGGGGAATAGAATTCGGAACTAGGAAAAGGAATGGAAGGAAAAATAGTAGGTGAATAAGGAGTGACAAAAAGTAACGAGATAGGTAGCGGGCTAGTAAAATTTAATCATAACAAACACTTGGTATAAGAATCATGAAAGTATGTTGTACATGTGAAAGACACCAGGAGACGTGTGAAAGTACCAAATTCATTTTATAATGGTAAGACATAGATTTCAGAATAAGGTTTTAAACTAAGACATATTCAGGGACAGATATAGACCGTGACCACCTTATCTTATTGTTTATGAACTGTAGGCTAAAACTGACGAAACTACAAAAGGTCAGAAAATAAGGAGATGGGAGTTGGATAAATTGAAGGAACCAGAGGTTCTTGATCTTTTCAGAGGGAGTTTGCAGCAACAATTGACAGAAATGGAGGAAAATAGCAGAGCAGAAGAGGAATGGGTAGCATTGAGAGATGAAATAATGAAGGTGGTAGAGGTTCAAATAGGTAGGACAGGACCTACAAAACATCCTTGGATATCACAGGAAATACTAAATGTAATTGATGAAAGGAGAAAATATAAAAATGCCGTAAATAAAGCAGGTGAAGTAGAGTACAGACAACTAACAAATAAGATTGATAGGAAGTGCAAAATGGTTAATAAGGAGTGACTAAAGGGCAAATGCAAGTCTGTAAAAAAATGGGTACCTAGGGAAAAGATAGAATGCCTACGAGAAAATAAAAAGAGATGTTTGGAGGGGGGGGGGGGGGGGGGGGGGGGGAAGCAGCTGCACATGTATCAAGAACTTTGATGAAAAACCAGTTCCGATGGAAAGTTGAAAGGTGGAAAGAACATATACAGGGGCTCTTACAAGGGAAATTAACTTAAGGGACAATACTGTAGGAAGGGAAGAGAAAGTAGATGGGTATGAAATATGAGGTACCATACTGAGAGAAGAATTTGACAGAACAATAAAATATTTAAAATCGAAACAATGCCTATGAAGTAGAGGACATTTCTTCAGAGCTACTTAAGTTTCTGGGAGAGCCAGCCATGACAAAACTATTCCACATGGTATGCAAGTTGTATGAGAAAGGCGAAATACCAG